>CM066031.1:622832054-624096344 GCA_033557465.1 Ichthyophis bannanicus | reverse complement strand
AATGGGTGGAGAAGGGGCAAGTTATTTGGCATGGACAGGTTAGTGCACAGTACGGCCCACCAGTTACAGCATACTGTCTCTCTCTTCAGGCCACCATAAATGCAACTGTATCTGTACTATTAGGAAGGCATGTAAAAATGCGAATGCAATGTGTATCTTGGAGTCACACTGACTCCTGACAACTCCTGCGTTTTTTTGGCAGGTGTCCATGGAAGTAGATTGCCCGGCCTTTCTTCTGATCAACGGAGAGCTAAGTGACTTGCCCAAGACCACAAGGAGTTACTAGTTGCGAATCCAAACCCTGTGTCTTTGACTACAAATCCAGTGCTCTAACCATTTATAAAATCCTCACCTAGTTAATGGACATTTTCAATGTGCCTGTGTCAAGCCGTTCATATAAAGAAAACTGTGTTTCTACTTTTCTTTATAGAATATTAGCGTAAATGGCCAAATATGCCTGCTAATCGAAGGCGCGATCCCTTATTCCCAGCCTAGGGGGGATATAAATACTCCACACCTTGGAGATTTATAAAGAATGCACTAAAATTAAGAGCATTTTATAATTTATATGTGTTCCGCCCATGCGCAATGCCACCAACAACGTACATTCCATCGGGCCGATCCCCACACCTTGCAGAATAGCCACGCCATCAAGTTATGTACATAAATGTCCATTTATGTGTGCAAATCCTAAAATACCATGATTTATGCTCCTTTACGGTGTGAAACTTTAGGTCACTCGTTAGAAAATTACCTTGCTAAGGGCCACCAAATGTCCGCCCTATTCCGTAGCAATGAGGGTCAGGATGCTGTGCATGACTCTAACAGTTTCCCATACAGGTTTTGCAATTACCACACATGACTTTTGCAACTGGCATGTTAATAACTGCAAAGGTTTACCATGCGACGTTATATGGGCAAACAAATGATGGTATTTATGCTCAAATTGTTGGGAAATTGGGATTACAGCCCTCTGTGCAAGAAATTAATGCCTTACATTTCTGTACACCCTTAATTGGGGCCAGTGCCAAAATATGTAATTGGTAACGGGAGGCGGGATTGTTAAGTCATTGGTGCCAAGAAAAAAAAGGGTGGGTGAAACCCATCCTGCTTCAAGGCTGACTGGAAAGGACTGCCTCGGGTATTTTGTGGAAAACAGCTCTCAATACTGAATTGTTGCATAAGGGTTAGTGGAACACCATTGTTCAGAAGCGTCCATGTATCAGTACGGGCCACCTTTCATAAGCCTTCAGAGAAGGTAAAAACTGGAGGCCAGCGCCAGGATCAGGATTCTTCAGGAGGAATTGCATAACTCCTAAATGCAAGCAAACGGATATACTGTCACTGAAAGCAAAGTCTCCACACAGTTAGTGTCATTTCAAAACCAAAAGCTTACGGAATAAATAGTAAAGTGATGAAAACCTATTTGCCAGAGAAGCTTTAGGTTTCTGCTGACAGCTCACAGTTTAACAAACACTAAGAAAAAATATCTGACTTTTTACAGCATCAGTGTACGTTTCTATTGTTACTACGGTATTAGAGAGACTGTAGTTACACAGCTGTAACAGACTGTTCTTCCAGGACCTCAGGCATCAGTCCTCACATATGTTGATGTCCCGACACCAACGGATCCCGCGCAGGAGCAATTCCCCAGCTTTCCAAGAAAGTCTTTGGGAATGCAAGCACACATGTATGGTGCCCCTTCCCCGCCCAAGGTGCCAACTTGCTCAGTTAGATGACAGAGCAAAAAGAGACTTTAAACAAGTGGAGGAAGGCAATTCTACGGGGAGGAGGGAAGGTTGTGAGGACCCCTTCCCTGCTGTCCCTGGAGAACCCAAAACCTTGTGTGACAGTGGGTGAATAGCTACGTCTTTTCTCCGGGAACAAGCAGGAAGTCAGTCCTCACATATAGGGACTGCCCTAGCTCCAGGCTGATGATGACTGAACCATGACAGCAAAACCGAAAACCTAGGTGGGGTGAAGGTAGCGGACCTCATGCGCCGCCTATATAAGGTCTTAGATATTGCTGGGGAGGAGTCTGCTGTCTTGGTACATGTCGGTACCAATGACATAGGAAAATGTGGTGATGAGGGTTCTGGAGGCTAAATTTAGGCTTTTAGGTTAGGAAGTTGAAATCCAGAACTTCCAAGAAGGAGCATTCTCCGAAATGCTTCCGGTTCCACACCGCAGGACCCAAAAGGCAGGCATAGCTCTGGAGTCCTCAATGCGTGGATAAGACAATGGTGCAGAGCTGAGGAATTTTGGATTTTGTTAGGAACTTGGGAACATGTCTGGGGAAAGGAGGGGCTCTTCCGAAGGAGATGGGCTTCACCTTAACCGTGATGGCCCAGTCTGCTGGCATTAACCTTTAAAAAGGAGATAGAGCAGCTTTTTAAAGAACTAGATATTAGGGGAAAGCCAACAGTCCCCCAAGAAGCGGATTGGTTTCGAAAGAATGTATCTTTGAAGGATACTACCAAAAGCAGAGAGGTTCCACAAAAGAGTAGAAGTAACCCCAAATGCCCTAAAGTATGGAAGCAGACAGAGCTTAAAGATCCCAAAATTCCCCTGTTCTGAACAATAGCCACATTAATATGAATAAACACATTCTCTAAACTGCTTGTATGCAAAGGCTAGAAGTCTAAAAAATAAGATGGGAGATGTTAGAATATATAGCACTAAATGCAAGGTTAGATATGAATTGGAATATCCAAAGGTTAGATATGAGTTGGAATATCAGAGACATAGTTTGAAGGAGGACAACCCGTGGGACACTGTGTATACCTGGGTACAAACTATAATCGAAATGATCGAGCTGATCAAGTTGGTGGAGGGGTTGCTCCTCTATGTTTGAGAGAGGCATTGAGTCAGAAAGGATTAAAGTTTTTCATGAAGCAAAAATCTGCTGTAGACTCATCTAT
Organism: Ichthyophis bannanicus; assembly: GCA_033557465.1. Lineage (NCBI taxonomy): Eukaryota > Metazoa > Chordata > Amphibia > Gymnophiona > Ichthyophiidae > Ichthyophis > Ichthyophis bannanicus. Next base: position 624,093,423 of record CM066031.1, on the reverse strand, counting down.
ATGGAATGAAATTCCCATGTACAAGGGGGAAGGCAATGGCAGTGGGGGTGTACTATCGAGCGCCTGGCCAGAATGACCAAATGGACGATGAAATGCTCAAAGACATCACGGAAATCTAACAAAAGTTACAGCCAATTAATACTAATGGGTGATTTCAACTACCCCGGTATCGACTGGTTGCACGTGTCACTTCATGACATGCCGGAAATAAAGTTCCTAGATGAAATAGAAATGACTGCTTCTTTGGCCTGCTGGTTCATGAACTGAAAGTGGGGAAGCCGGTATTAGACCTAGTCCTTAGTGGAACACGCAGATCTATTGCAGCAGAGATAAGGTTGTTGGGGCCACTTGGCAAGAGAATGATCATATCATGATCGCCTTTGCTTTAATTAGTGGAGGAGGGATAGTAATGAAATACACAGTACTACCTTTTTAACTTTCGAAAAGGGAGACTATGATAAACTGAGGAAAACAGTTAACAAAAAACTAAAAGGAGCAGTTTGTGCCAAAGTTAAAGACATACATCATCTCTGGCTGTTGGTTGAAACTACTATCTTGGAAGCCCAGACCAGCTGTGATGTCCACGACTTTAAGAACACGTGGAAGGAAGTCCAAAAAACTGCCAGCATGGTTTAAAGGTGAGGGTTTTCCAGACGAGGCTGTTGCCAAAAAAGCGATCACTTTCAGGAAAAAATGGACAAGAGAGTCAAACGACTAAACCTGGAAAACAGCACAATCCTGGCAAGTCACAATGCACGGCATTGAATAAGGCAGGCAAAGGAAGCATTTGAGAAGGAAGCTTGCTACGGAAGCAAAAACGCAAAGTAAAGTACCTTTTCCAATAACATTCGTAGCAAAAAACGCTGTGAGAGAGTCATTGGTGTGTCCATTAGATGATAAAGGGGTTTAAAGGAGCACCTAAGAGGCAAAAGCCGACCAGTGCTCTTCCTCTCTGATCAGAGACGAGCAGGGTTTTTTAACAGTGCTCTGCTAGAGAAGTGGATAGTTGCCTCCTGTGAGCACCTTGCTGTGAGTTTGCCTAGCTGTTTAATGAAATTATTTTTGCTTTGTCAACTGTTTATTATTATTTATTGGTTTCTACCTGTTTATTTATTATTTATTGTTTTGTCTTAGTGGTGTGCTAGTTCAGCCTTCTCTCAGCTCTAACTTACTCTTGGCCTCTCTCCACTAACCTGGGCTTGTGTTTGGTACCTCCTTTCCATCCGCTTTCCCCCTGCTGAGGGTTCAGGACAGGGTACCATTGTAACTGCCCTGCTTCAATAGGTACTTATCTCCCCTCCCGTTCCCCTCCCCAGCACCCACCCACCCAGCCCCCCCTGGGGAATTGTATTGTTTATAGTGTACTTGCAACATTCTTAGAGGAAAGGGCTGCTAGCTCTCAGGTGCAGCTCTTTTATCCAATCAGTCATACACGGAGGACCTGAGATTCAATTTAAATTAAGTCTTCAGGTACACAAGTGTATTAGAGGTCATTAGATTACACTTTTAAATTAGTATAGGCAATCTACACCAATCCTTTATTATATACAGAATTTAAAAGACCTAAACACAAGCGTTTCAACTAAGATGCAGACAGAAGTCCAGCACGAGATGGGGTTTCTCTGGTCTTTGCATTGAGTGTCACATGTATGATTTTCCTCCCCAGTTGATGAGAAGGGTCTTACGTCTGCACTAAGTGCAAGGAGCTCCTTTGCTCTCAGGGAACGAGTCCGTTCTCTAGAGGCTAGAGTAGCAGACCTGGAAGACATAAGAAAGACAGAGAAGTACATGGACAAGACCTATAGGAGATATAGTCCCTGAAGGTCCGCACCTCCAGTCTGGCAGCACCCTGTTGCCCATGGAGGAGAGAGGTCCCGTGACAAGGAGAGCATCACCCTGGTGTGGCAGGAATTGATCCTGTAACCTAGGACCTGTCCTTCCAGGGGATGGTTAAGAACCCTCCTCGCACCGAGGACGTTTCTCCAGGCCAGTGTCCTCATGAGGGAGGGTCAGGACAGCTGTTATAGTTTGGTGATTCCCAATCATTAGGAATGTTAGATAGGCTGGGTGGCTGGTGGACGTGAGGAATCCGCCTGGTAACATGCCTGCCTGGTGCGAACGGTAGTGATTGACACGTGCATGCAACGCCGCCTAGAATAGGATCATAGATAGTGCGGTAGTGGTGTCCGGGGGGGGGGGTCCTCGCACTGTCGTTGGTACAATGTGTGGGTACCAATGACATCGGAAAGGATGGGTGGTAGGGAAGTTCATGGAGGCTTGAAATTTAAAAGCTTGTTAGGTAGTAAGTTGAAATCCAGAACATTCCAGGATAAGCATTCCTCCTAAATGCTTCCTGTTCCCACGTGCAGGACCCAAAAGACAGCAGAGCTCCGGAGTCCTCAATGCGTGGATGGACAATGTGGGTGCAGAGGATGAGGGTTTTGGTAGTGTCTGTTAGGAACTGGGGAACATTCTGGGGAAAGGGGGGGCTCTTCCGAAGGGATGGGCCTTTCACCTTAATCAGGATGGGACCGGAGACTGCTGGCATTAACCTTTAAAAAAGAGATAGTAGAAGCTTTTATTTAAAAACTAAGAAGAATAGGGGATAAGCCAACAGTCACCCAGGAGCGCATGGTTCAGATGAAGGTATCCTTGAAGGATACTACCAAAAGCATGAGGTGTCCGAAAAGGGAGTGCGTATAGTAGTCCAAATGCCCCTTGAGTAAGGAGCAGACAGAGCATAAAGATTCCAAATTACCCATGGCCTTTACCAATAGCCAGATTTAATATTATAACATATCAGACCTGCGGGGGCGTGCGTAAAATGCTTGTTAATGCGCAATGCTAGAAGTCTAAACAATAAGATGGGAGAGGTTTAGAAGTATAATAGCACTAAATGAAAGGTTAGATAGTGATTGCAACTCTCAGAGACATGGTATAGAAGGAGGATACCAGCTGGTATCACTGTGATACCTGGAATACAAACTATATCATTAATGATAGAGCTGATCAAATTGGGTGGAGGGGTTTGCGCTCTATGCTTAGAGAGGGCATTGAGTCAGAAAGGATTAAACGTTTTTGCAGGGAACAAAATTTGCTGTAGAATCTCTATGGATTGAAATTCCATTTATGAAGGGGAAGGTGAATGTGCAGTGGGAGTATACTATCGACAAAGCCTTGCCAGAATGAACAAATGAGATGATGCAATGCTCAAAGAAAATCAAGGAAGCTAAACAAAAGTAGACAACAAGTAGTAAGTAATGGGTGATTTCAATTACCCCGGGAATCGACATGGGTCAGTGTTCACAGTAGGACAAGCGTAAAGAGATAAAGTTTCTAGATGAAATAAATGACTTGCTTCTTGGAGCAGCTGGTTCATGAACCGACCAGAGGGGAAGCCATACTGGACCTAGTCCTTAGTGGAAACGCCAGATCCTGGTGCAAGAATAAGGGCTGTTGGGACCACTTGGCAATAGTGATCATAGTATGATCATGTTTGATTTAATTAGTGTAGGACAGATAGTAAAGGAATCCACAGTACTACCTTATAACTTTCGAAAGGGAGACTATGATAGAATTAGGAATATAGTTATGAAAAAACTAAAAGGAGCAGTTCCAAAGGTTAAAGACTTACAGCAAGCTTGGGTGTTATTTAAAAATACTATCCTCGAAGCCCAGACCACTGTATTCCACGCATTAAGAAAAGTGGAAGAAAGTCCAAAAAACTGCCAGCATGGTTTAAAGGTGAGGTCAGAGAGGCTGTTGCTGCCAAAAAAGCAACCTTTAGGAAATGGAAAAAAGAGCCAAATGATGAAAACTGGAAACAGCACAAGCACTGGCAATTTAAATGCAAAGCATTGATAAGGCAGGCAAAGCGGGAATTTGAGAAGAAACTTGCTACGGAAGCAAAAACACGAAATAAAGACTTTTTCAAGTACATTCGTAGCAAAAGGCATGTGAGAGATTAAATTGGACCATTAGATGATAGAGGTGGTAAAAGGGGCAGTAAGAGGAGACAAGGCTATAGCGGAGAGACTGAATGAATTCTTTTGCTTGGGTCTTTACTGAGGAAGATGTAGGGATGTTACCCAAGACTGAAGTGGTATTTAAAGGTGATACTGCAGAGGAATTGAGAGAAATATCGCTACCCGGGAAGATATATTACAGCTATTTGATAAACTGGATAGTAGCAAATCACCTGGACCGGATGGTATACATCCCAGAGTGTTGAAAGAACTGAAATATGAGATTGCAGAACCTGCTATTGGTAATCTGTGAACTTTCATTAAAATCATCTGTAATACCTGAAGATTGGAGGGTCGCCAACGTAACACCAATTTTTAAAAAGGGTTCCAGGGGTGACCTGGGAAATTACAGACCGGTGAGCCTGACGTCAGTACTAGGGAAAATGGTAGAAACCATCATAAAGAACAAAATTACACAGCATGTAGATAGTCATGGCCTAATGGGAGACAGCCAACATGGCTTTAGACAAGGAAGATCTTGTCTTACTAATCTGATATGTTTTTTTTGAAGGTGTGCATAAACAGGTAGACAAAGGTGAGTCAGTTGATATAGTGTATCTGGACTTTCAGAAAGCTTTTGACAAGGTCCCTCATCAGAGACTTTTGACGAAGCTAAAAAGTCATGGGATAGGAGGCAGTGTACTATTGTGGATCGGGAACTGGTTAAAAGATAGAAAGCAGAGGGTAGGGCTAAATGGCCAATATTCCCAATGGAAAAAGGTGAATAGTGGAGTACCCCAGGGATCTGTACTGGGTCCGCTACTTTTTGACATATTCATAAATGACCTGGAAAAGGGAATAACTAGTGAGGTTATCAAATTTGCAGATGACACAAAACTGTTTAAAGTTGTTAAAACCCAAGAGGATTGTGGAAAACTGCAGGAGGATCTGGATAAATTGGAAGACTGGGCATCCAAATGGCAGATGAAGTTTAATGTGGACAAGTGCAAAGTTATGCACCTAGGAAAGAACAACACACACTATAGTTACACGATGCAAGGCTCCACATTAGAAACCACCACCCAGGAAAAAGATTTAGGAGTCATCGTGGATAACATGTTAAAACCCTCCGCCCAGTGTGCAGCGGCGGCCAAGAAAGCAAATAGAATGCTAGGTATCATAAATAAAGGGATGGAGAATAAAACAAAGGATATTATAATGCCTCTGTATCGCTCCATGGTAAGACCGCACCTTGAATATTGTGTGCAATTCTGGTCACCGTATCTTAAAAAGGACATCGATATAAAAGAAATAGTAAAGACAAGAGCCAAACAATTGGTGAAGGGGATGGAAGGATACTCCTATGAGAGAGGCTAAAAAGGTTAGGGCTCTTTAACCTGGAAAAGAGACGGCTGAGGGGAGATATGATAGCGGTCTATAAATTAATGAATGGAGTGGAACGGATAAACGTGGATCAATTGTTTACGCTATCAGAATATAGAAGACTAGGGGACATGAAATGAAGCTACAGGACAAATAAGCTATTTAGGATAAATAAGAGAAATATTTTTTCACTCAACGTGTAATCAAACTCTGGAATCTGTTACCGGAGGATGTAGTAAGGGCTTTTAGTATAGCTGGGTTTTAAAAAAGGTTTGGACAAGTTCCTGGATGAAAGGTCCATAAACCACTATTAAAAAGGGACCCAGGATATCAATGCTTGACCCAGTACAAGCATTGTGGAAACCTGTGTCTTTTGTGGATTTTGGTAGTTACGTTTGACCTATATTGGCCTCTGTTGGAAAGAGGATACTGGGATTGATTGACCTCGGTCTGACCCAGTTTGGCATGTCTTATGTTCTTATGTTAAGGCGATAGCAGAGACACTGAATGAATTCTTTGCTTCAGTCCTTTACTGAGGAAGATGTAGGGATGTTACCCATGACTGAAGTGGTATTTAAAGGTGCGGAAGACTTGAAGGAAATATTGATACATTGGGAAGATGTATTACAACTATTAGATAAACTGAAGAGTAGCAAATCACCTGGGCCGGATGGTATACATCCAAGGGTGTTGAAAGAACTGAAATATGAGATTGCAGACCTGCTATTAGTAACCTGTGAACTATCATTAAAATCATCTCTAATACCTGAAGATTGAGGATCGCCAATGTAACAACAATTTTTAAAAAGGGTTCCAGGGTGATCCGGGAAACTACAGACCAGTGAGCCTGACATCAGTACCGGGCAAAATGGTAGAAACCATCATAAAGAATAAAATTACTCGGCATGTAGATAGTCATGACCTAATGGGAGACAGCCAACATGGCTTTAGACAAGGAAGATCTTGTCTTACTAATCTGTTATGTTTTTTTGAAGGAGTGAATAATCAGGTGGATAAAGGTGAGCCGGTTGATATTGTGTATCTGGACTTTCAGAAAAGCCTTTGACAAGGTCCCTCATCAGAGACTTTTAGCAATACTAAAGAGTCATGGGATAGGAGGCAGTGAACAATTGTGGATCAGGAACTGGTTAAAAGATAGAAAGCAGAGGGTAGGGCTAAATGGCCAATTTTCCCAATGGAGAAAGGTGAATAGTGGTGTACCCCAGGGATCTGTGCTGGGTCCGCTGCTTTTTGACATATTCATAAATGACCTGGAAAGTGGAATAAACGAGTGAGGTTATCAAATTTGCAGATGACACAAAACTATTTAAAGTTGTTAAAACCCAAGAGGATTGTGGAAAATTGCAAGAGGATCTTGATAAATTGGAAGACTGGGCATCAAAATGGCAGATGAAATTTAATGTGGACAAGCGCAAGGTTATGCACCTAGGGAAGAACAACCCAAACTATGGTTACACGATGCAAGGTTCCACATTAGGAACCACCACCCAGGAAAAAGATTTAGGCGTCATTGTGGATACCATGTTGAAACCCTCGGCCCAGTGTGCAGCGGGCGGCCAAGAGAGCAAATAGAATGCTAGGTATGATAAGGAAAGGAATGGAAAATAAAACAAAAGATATTATAATGCCTCTATATCGTTCCATGGTGAGACCGCACCTTGAATGTTGTGTGCAATTCTGGTCGCCGTATCTTAAAAAGGATATAGCGATTTTTAGAAAAGGTTCAGAGAAGAGCCATCAAAATGGTAAAGGGCATGGAAGGATAACTCCTATGAAGAAAGGCTAAAAAGGTTAGGGCTCTTTAACCTGGAAAAGAGACGGCTGAGGGGGATATGATAGAAGTCTATAAATTAATGAACGGAGTGGAACGGGTAAACGTAGATTGATTGTTTACCTTATCAGAATATAGAAAGACTAGGGGACATGCAATGAAGCTACAGGGTAAACTATTTAAGACTAATAAAAGAAAAAAAAATTTTCACTCAACGTGTAATCAAACTCTGGAATTTGTTACCGGAGGATGTAGTAAAGGCTGTTAGTGTAGCTGGGTTTAAAAAAGGTTTGGACAAGTTCCTGGATGAAAGGTCCATAAACCATTATTAAGAAGGGACCCAGGATATCAATGCTTGAACCAATACAAGCATTGTGGAACCTGTGTCCCTTGTGGAAACTGCTAGGTACATATGACCTAGATTGGTCACTGTTGGAAACAGAATACTGGGCTTGATGGACCTTAGTCTGACCCAGTATGGCATATCTTATGTTCTTAGCCCAACAGGTGGCTTTAAATTGTAGAATGTGAGTCCCTGCAGAGATTCTACAAGACACTCGCCCAGTAAGACCTGTGGAGAAGTCTGCCACTTCTTGGATGATGCCGTTGAGATACATGCCTATGTATAGTTCATAGGCCTGTATCCAACAGTACTGCATGGAATCCCGGAAGCACTTGTGCCCAAGGGCATCAAGGGGCTCTCGGGCCTCCTGCCTGGGAGACTAGAAGAATAGTTTCTTTTGACTTTTGAGCTTCTGCATCAAGGACTCCACGACAATGGGAGTTGAGATTTTTGGAAGCCAGGGCCCTTCTTGACACGCTAGATGGCGTCAAGGCATTGGCTGACCACCAGCACCAAGACCAGGGTCTCCCACATCCGCAGGAGCAGTTGCTGAAGGATGTATTGGACCAGCATTGTAAGAGTCTCCTTTCCTGTTCTTTGGTGAGCAGGTTCTCCTCTGATTTAGTCGGGACCAAGCGGGTTCGGGCCATATCCCAGATGTAGTCGTGGAAGACCATGTCCTTGGGGGGAGAATGGCGCCAGGGTTTCAGGGGAGACGGTTCTGAAGGAATGTCTTGGTGTCAAGAAGTCTCAGGAGATGCCTCGATGTCGGTCTCCCAGTCGGAAGTCAGAGGGCATCGAGGATTCCGTGTCTCAGGGCTCTCGGGCCTCGAGGCCAGCCCTGAGGAACCGGGGTCCCCTGGTGGTTCTTTATTCTTGCGCTTGATAAACCGCCAAGGCTGGGGTCAGACTCCAGGAAACTGGCTGGGGATGACCCGGACATCCGAGGATCGGGACCCGCACTGGGGCCTGGCTCAATGCCTGGGCACTCTCCTGCAGTTGGGGGCCTGGTTGTCGAAGCCGATGAATGCAGACGAACATGACATCATTGCCTGCTGCAGGGCCAGGATTGCAGAGATATTCTGCTCCAGGGCCGCTATTCTGGACTCGATGCCAGAAGGCTCTGCAGCTTTTGGCGTGGGCACCGAGGGTCCTGAGGCCCGATGCCAGCACTCTTGCAAGTGCGTCCTCGACGAGGACCACGGCCTCGGGAATCCTTGTATAGTCACTGCCAGCTGAGGATTCCTTCTTAGAGACTTTAGGGAGGCGCTGCTCAGAGGTGCCCGAGTCCCACTGCGGGAGTTTACCGGCTTTCACCGGTGGAACCTCAACTGACTTTGAAGATTTTTTTTTTCTTCCCAGGGTCCGATGTCTTTATGGAGGAGCTGCTTGCTGGGTGACTCCGAAGATGCCCAGGCCTCTCAGGATGTGCTCAGCTTGGGTTTAGTGTCAGGGCTGAGTTGGGCCATGGGAACAGTCTTTCTTGCAACTCTGACCTTTTCTTGTTGGTTTGCGGAGTCATGGTCCTGGCACAGGTTGCAGGTGGTACTGTCCGTGGTCCGGGCCAAGACAGTGCAAGCAGCAGTCGTGGTTGTCTGAAACAGACATGGTTTGACTGAAGTAGTCATACTTTTTGAACCCACCGGGGGACATGGTGGGAGACTCCCAGCTGGGGTCGAAGACCTCCAGGAGAAAAAAGGCACGAACGCCGGTCGAGGCAAGCCTCGTCAAAAAGAAGGGAAGAGCCGAGGATGGGCGCCAGCTCGAGTCAGAAAGAGGAATCGGTACGCAAACCTGGAAAAAAAACAACTTTTAAGGATAATTTTAGAGGATTTTGCCGGGGAAACAGGAAAGCATCCATTGGGCTCAACAGAAAATGGAGACTGAGCAAGATGGCACCGTTGGGCAGGAAGGGGACCATGCATGCATAGCAGCATTCCCAAAGGTTTTCTGTGAAAGCTAGAGAATTGCTCCGCACGGGCTCCATCGGCGCCGATGTCACCCATATATGAGGACTGACTTCCTGCTTTGTTCCTAGAGAATCTCTTTTGCACTTGTTTGTGCTACAGCCCCTCGGGAATAAATCCATGATTCTCTCTCCAAAGGTTAAGGCACGACTTGCTGGCACATCAACTTCTCTTGCAACAAAAATAGAAAGTAGCTCTAAGCTTTTAGATTGCTGAACTCCACTAGAGATCTTTGATCACAATACAGAGTAGACAAAGGGTGAAGCATTCCTCCCCTTGTGGGGGAAGGAGGGAAAAGAAACTACCACAATACTGGCTGAAAGTGGAGACGATCTGAAACATTTGCTTTTCAAAATTAAGGAGCATAGTCTTAAAATGGGCCTGCACCTTAATGTAAAGAAGACAAAGATCCCGACAACTGGCAAAATCAATGAATTATCGTTGATGGAGAAGAAATTGAAATAGTTCCTATTTCCTATCCAATTTATTAAAATTTAGCTCCTGCCTTTCCAGTGGTAGTTCAAGACGAGTTACGTTCAGTTACCTAAGTATTTCCCTGTCCTTGGAGGGCTTACAATCTAAGTTTGTACCTGAGGCAATGGAGGGTTAAGTGGCTTGCCTAAGGCCACAAAGACTGTCAGTGGGATTTGAACCCTAGTCTTTCTGGTTCCAGACTGCTGTCCTAACCACTTGGATCAATAAAGAAATGACAAGAAGTCAAGAAATCCAATGATGTATTGCTCTTGGCAGAATGGCTATGATGGACCTATACAAGATTCTCAAGAGCAGAGATGTCTCTCTGTATACAAATATTTGACTTGTCCAAGCCATTGTATTTTCAATAGAATCATATGGATGCAAAAAGTCTGACTGTTAAATAGATATACAAGAAGAATACGCATTTAAATTATGTTGCTGATGAAGAATAATGTATACCATAGTCTGCCTAAAGAACAAAGCAGTCATTATTAGAGGAGAGCAAACCTAATTTTTCTTTAGAAACTCAAATGACGAGACTTCGACTTTCATACTTTGGACACATAATGTGAAGAGAGAGATCATTAGAAAAATACTTTATGCTTAGAAAGGTTGAAAGTCAATGCAAAAAAGGAAGGCCAGCAATGAGATGGATCAATACAATAACAGCAGCTATGGATGCAACTCTATCAACAACAAGCCACCTGACTGAAGACCTAACACAGATTTAGGACAGCTATCCAGAGGGTCGCCATGAGTCTATGACACCTAACAACAACAACCACCACTTGCCTTGCCTGTGAGTGATGTAATGGAAAGGAGTGATTTTTCTGGTTGGCTTTCCCCACTGGGGAGATACTGGGAAGTCACAGAAGTTATAAATTGAAGTGTTTTGGAGAGAAGCTTGTCTTTGCCTCTTTTCTGCTATATTGAAGAGGAGCACAGAGATTTTGAGTCAGTGAGGTCCTGGGAACTGGATAAGCTCCTGCCGAAAGGAAAAGCGAGGAGGTTTAGGTTTTGCCTCCTTTTCCTTATGAGAAACTTGAGGCAGTGACTGCAAGGCCTATGACCTATGTGAAATTTGTGACCAAAGTGGAGTTACACTCAGGGAAAGGAAGTGCAGCAGGTGAATTGTGAGCCAGAAGTCTATGACCAGAGGTGAAGGTACTGGAGAAAGGACATTCCTCTATAAGAAAACCATTTGTTTGTCAGATCCTATCCGTTTGCAGTGGCTCCCTGAAAGAGGTTTGGGTTTCCTTCCTTTTGCTCATGGCTATCATTAACAAGATGTCACCTGTGCCACAGTCTCCGTCAACCAAACAATAGGGTTCTGCTTAAAATATAAATGTTCATCATAGCCAGGGTAGATGTTCAATGTTTGATCTATTACTGGGAGTGAATTCCATGGATAAAACACTATGGGCCCAATTCATGAAGGCGAATAGCAGGTCTGGACATCCAGCCCCACTATCCACCCCCAGTCTATGCTGCCCTCCTGGCCCCGCTGCATGTACAGAGCTGCTGTGCATGCTGTGGAGAATGGGGGCAGCACAGGGTAGAGAATGGGCAGAGCATGGGCAGGACCAATCCTCGTACGTATAGGGCTGATTCCAGTGATGGTGCTGTATGTCCGGGGATCGCTAGGGGGATGACCTGCTTATTCTACCTCCAAGGTGGAATAAGAGCGGGATGCCCCTCTGATCCTGGCCAGCAGACCCTCCCCTCCTCCTGGAGCCCAGCAGCCCCCTACCAGAGCAACAGGACACTTACAGTGAGTCCCCGACACCTGATCCGGGCCTCAGCAGCCCCATCAGGGTCGGGCAGTGTGAGGAATCAGGCTTCACAAAGGCAGCGGGGCAGGTTTGTGCCGCAGGGAGGACGTACCCGCACTGATGCAGGGCAATGTCGGGCCGTCTCAGGGCCCAATCCTGAATCCGCAGGGCTGTCTTGCTCCCTTGGGGCAGAATCGGGTCCTAAGTCCTGCCCAGGGGCGCTGAGAGGGCCCGGATGTGCCCCTTCAGGGACTGAGTTCCATGTTTCCTTGCAAATACCCCTCTCCCTGGTTAAAGGGACAGAAGAAAAAACAGTGGAATATAAAATAAAGCCAAAAAGGATTAGAACTAATACCAACTTGATATTATACATGGCATAAAGTATGGTAAGACTCAAAAGATCACACTTTTCTCTTGAACTGGGTAATTATAAGAAGTTTGTATTGTAATAATATCTAACAAATGTATATTTCAAAACAATTAAATATTCATACACTACAAGCAATAAAATGTCTATCACATGGGAACACAGTAGCTGTATTACTTTCAAGTTCTTTTCTCTGGGCTGAGACAAATGTTTCTTTCTCTGTCTGAAATCTGTATATATTTGAGCTCAAATAATAAAATGTTGGGTTGCACACTGTACAGTACTTATCAGTCTTGATGTCCAGTATGTTGCGGCCCGATGGCAATCTCTTCTCTGGAATTCTGCACCTCTTGTCCTTCTCCCTGTTTCTTTCTTCTTGGATCAAGTCAGTTTCTTCTTCTGCTTCTGTGTTGCTCTAATCTTTTATCTACCCTTCCCTCTTTCCTTTTCCTTAATCCTTATTAAAAACAAAAATTGCACCAAGGAAAAAGATCTATATATGCAAGCTTGCTTTATACCTAAACTTATTCCCTGAATTCATCACTCACTTTCATATCAGGCATTCACTCCTCAGGTACTCTCACTCATTAACTTCTATTCTCTCATTCAGCAGCACCACTGCACTCTAATCTCTTAACACTTAGGGGTATGTTTACTAAACCGGGCTAACGGTTAACCCGGGCTATCTGTAACTAGGTCCCATTGAAAAATATGGGACCTAGTGGCAGATAGCCCGGGTTAGCCCGGTTTAGTAAACATACCCCTTACACTTCTTGCATGCTGCCTTAACCCTTTTTATCTCTTCTATGCCTCTCACTCTTTACCTAATCTCCATTACCTCCTGTAGTTTTTCTTATACTTTTCCAAAGAAACACACATATTTTCAAATCCCCTCTTCTTTTCCTGTCCCTTATATTTCTAAACCTGTATATTTATTCCTTATTCCTCCCCTTAACTGCTATATAGGTGGCTAAAGTACCTTAGGACTATTCACTTATTTTTCCATAAAAAATATATAAAATCTCTTCTTCCCATTAATTAATCAATCTCTGACCTTCCTTTACTATTTCCAAACCTTTCCCTTACCTCCCCTCTTATAAAAGGAGTCTGTCAGTTTCTACTCAAAAATGTCAGAATTCAATAACTCACTTCTTTCATACTGACTCACAAGAGACTCATATTATCTCATTCACAAACTTTCAGTTCCTTCCAAGATCACACAGACTGAGGCCTCCTCATTCAGACCAGGCAATGCACATCATACTCTTTCATTCCCAAGCACCAACTGCCAGAAACAGTCAGCTGTACTAGAGCTCTAATTTCTGTAAGTGATGCAACTCCTGATGACATCACTGCACAGTCACGTTCTAAACATAATAAAATCTTACTTTTCTTTTTTTTATATACAAATTTTCTATAATACCGTTGTACTGAGTCTTATTACATTTTTTCAGATTTATCTCCTGATGCTCTGGAGCATTCCCTGGACCCCAAGATAAGTTTTTTTTTTTCTCTATTCATTTTACCATTGGGTTACATTCAGCTCTGCGAAGTTAAATGCTGACCCCAGCATTTCTCCTAACAGCCTTTTACCACCATACAAATTTTTATTTACACATTTTTCCATTACATCTTCATTACTCTGTATAATCTATCAACCCCATCACTACTTTTTATCACATAGCAATATAAAACATGCAATTTTTTCCCAGCACCACCTGCTCTAAAAACAATTACAACCTCCCTTTAAATTTATACTATACAGAAATTTATTTTTCTCAAAAAAATTGTTTTCACCCTGTCTTTCAACATGTAGATGATTTCTATTCCTCCAACCAGAACACTTGGGAGCTCTGAAACCCACATCCACTAGGCATCAGGGGCGGCCCAAGGGGGGTGCGGGGCCATGTGCGGAGACTCGGTGCAGGGCCTCATTTGCATAAGTGGCCTTATTTGCATAAATATTTGCATAATGTTACCATACACTAACTTTTAGTAAACATGTCTCTTACTGAGGGTATGGATAAAGAAAGACTAAAAGATTTCTACATTACTATAATCCAGTGCCAACCGCCAGGCACATTAGGAACTACTACAAACGCTGCCCATTTAGAACCCATAGCAAACCCGCCATATCCTGACAGCATTACCAGGACTCACAAAGCACCATACCCTACCTATCAAAAGGCAACACTGCAAATATTAAACCAATACATTTCAGAGAATACTGGGGAAAGAGAACAAGTGGCAATGTCAAATAGGAATTACATAAACAGAATACCTCAGCTCAGTTACACATGCAGAACATAGACCATCATCAAACAAGGAATCACAATTTAGAAACAGGAAGGCAATAATTAAACTGGGAACCCCAAAAGCCAAACTTGGAATGTACAACAACACTGTAGAAATAAAACTATAAATTAATTTCCTCTTGTACTAAACAAAACGCAGACGTTAATGATGCACATTTCCCAGAGCTGACATATTCCAGTTAATAAATTCAAAATAAAGAGATATTTTTCTGACTTTTGTGCATTTCTTTTTCAGTTGCAATTGCTCCAGCCACTTTCTTCTGGTTTCTTCATGTCTTCTGCTAACTCTCGATCGTCTGCTGTCCATTTGTTCTTTCTTCTCTCTTCTAGGTTTTTTTTTCCATTCTCTCTCTCTACATCTGCTTTAATATACTAATCTTTCTCCTTTTGCTCTTTCCTCATTCCTATTTCATCCACACAAATTTTACCCCTCCATCCTCAATCCCCACTTACTCTCCCAATAACCGGCCAATTGTAGATTTTTCATCCCTCCCACACAAATATTTTTCCCCTCTCCATTTTACTCTCCCAGCCCCATCCCATTCTAATCCTCCCCCAACATCAGCTCCCTTCTAGTTCCAGTCTCACCCAGCATCCATTCCCTTCTAGTCCCTGCATCAGCCCATTTCCAGTCCTACCCCCCATCAACCCATTTCCGGTCCTAGCTCCCCCATCCATTTTCAGTCTGAGTCCCTTCATCAGCTCATTTCCAATCCTAGCCCCCCATCAGCCCATTTCTAGTCATTTCCTAGCCCCACCATCAGCCCATGTCAAATCCTAGCTCCCCTCCTCTCAGCCCAATTCCAGTCCAAGCCCCCCCATGAGCCTACTTCCAGTTCTAGCCCCTCCATGAGTCCATTTCAATTCAAGCCCCCACCACAGCCCATTTCCAATCTTAGCTCCCCCCAACAGCCCATTTCCAGTACCAGTCCTAGCCCCCCATCAACTCACTTCCAGTCCTAACCCCCCATCACCCCATTTTCAGTTTAAGCCCCCCCTATAACCCATTACCAGTCCTAACCCCCCATCGGCCCACTTCCAGTCTTAACCCCATCAGCCCATTTCCAGTCAGCCCCCCATAGCCCACTGCCAGTCCTAACCCCCCCATCAGCCCACAGCCCATTACCAGTCCTAACCACATCAGCCCACCTCAAGTCCTAACCCCTCCCCATCAGCCCATGTCCTGTCCTAGCACCCCCCATAGCCCATTATCAGTCCTAATCCCCCCATAGCCCATTACCAGTCCTAACCCCCCATCACCCCATTTCCAGACAGCCCCCATCAGCCCACAGCCCATTACCAGTCTTAACCCCCCCCAGCCCATTACCAGTCCTAACCCCCCATCACCCCATTTCCAGACAGCCCCCATCAGCCCACAGCCCACGTGTCTTAACCCCCCCCTGCCATTACCAGCCCTAACCCCCCATCACCCCATTTCCAGACAGCCCCCATCAGCCCACAGCCCATTACCAGTCTTAACCCCCCCCCATAGCCCATTACCAGTCCTAACCCCCCCAACAGCTCACAGCCCATTACCAGTCCTAACCCCTCCCCATCAGCCCATTTCCTGTCCTAGTCCCCCCATAGTCCATTATCAGTCTTATCCCCCCCATAGCCCATTACCAGTCCTAACCCACCATCACCCCATTTCCAGACAGCCCCCATCAGCCCACAGCCCATTACCAGTCTTAACCCCCCCAGCCCAATACCCGTCCTAACCCCCATCACCCCATTTCTAGACAGCCCCCATCAGCCCACAGCCCATTTCCAGTCTTAACCCCCCCCCAGCCCATTACCAGTCCTAACCCCCCATCACCCCATTTCCAGACAGCCCCATCAGCCCACAGCCCATTACCAGTCTTAACCCCCCCAGCCCATTACCAGTCCTAACCCCCCATCACCCCATTTCCAGACAGCCCCCATCAGCCCACAGCCCATTACCAGTCTTAACCCCCCCATAGCCTACCAGTCCTAACCCCCCCAACAGCTCACAGCCCATTACCAGTCCTAGCCCCCCGCCCATTATCTGTCATAGCCCCCCCCAGCCCATTACCAGTCTTAACCCCCCATCACCCCATTTCCAGACAGCCCCCATCAGCCCACAGACCATTACCAGTCTTAAACACCCCACAGCCCATTACCAGTCTTAACACCCCCCAGCCCAGCCCAGCCCATTACCAGTCTTAACACCCCCCAACCCAGCCCAGCCCAGCCCAGCCCAGCAACAGTATTAACACCCCCCCAGCCCCGCCCAGCCCAGCCCCACCCTGCCCAGCCCCAGTCTTAACACCCCCCCAGCCCAGCCCAGCCCAGCCTTAACAGCCCAGCCCAGCCCCAGTCTTAACACCCCCCCCCCCATATCGGCTTATGGCAAATTTAAAATTAAAAAAAAAACTGGCTCTGGCTGCTGCTGCTGCCGCCGCGGCAGCGGCAGAATTGAGTGTCCCGCGGGGCCCCCTCTCCTCGCTGAGCCTCTCTGCAAGGGCTTTCAGATTCGCGAAGGGAGAGTGTCTCCCTCGCGTCTCTGTTAAGCCCGCAGGGGCTAATGGGAAATTTCCCATCAGCCCCTCGCGTCTAAAGGGGCAGATGGGAAATTTCCCATTAGCCCCTGCGGGCTTAACAGACACGAGGGAGACACTCTCCCTTCGCGAATCTGAAAGCCCTTGCAGAGAGGCTCAGCGAGGAGAGGGGGCCCCGCGGGACACTCCATTTTGCCGCGGAGGCCGCGGCAGCAGCCAGAGCCAGCTTTTTTTTTTTTTTTAATATAATTTTTTTAAAAAAGCAGAATGTTCTTTGCGCGGGGCCCCCTGAAATGCGGGGCCCTGTGCAAAGAACATTCTTGCTCAATGGACGGGCCGGCCCTGCTAGGCATGTCTCTCTTCAACCCACCTGAACAGCCCTTTCCTTTTTCTTCTTCTTTCTCGTTGCAGTCAGACTCAAACCATCCACATAGATTTTTCTTTTTCTTCTTGTTTTTGGACACAAATCTGATTATCAAGTGGAGAAAATACTGTAATTGGGATACGCATTTGAAGATCATATCACTCTGAACCGGTTTCCATTTTCTTTGAGACAACTACAGTAGAATTCTTTGAATTATACAACCAGAACACTATCAATTTCAGAATTATGAACTTTATTCTCCAAAGTTCTGTGTATGTTATCATTGAATATAACAGACACAGAAGCAAAAACATTTGAAGATGACGGCCGGAATGACTTTACAAATTTTGACTTCTGTTCCTCTCCTTTAGAGAGTTGGAACTTCTGTTCTTGACTAGAATTTCTGCTGAAAGCATTTCCAGTAACTTAAGGGGTTTCTCTTTCTCTTTTTCTTATTTATTTAACAGGTTTTATAGACCGCTTCATCCTTAAATCAAAGCAGTTTACATTACATAAGAACATAAGATATGCCATACTGGGTCAGACCAAGGTCCATCAAGCCCAGTATTCTGTTTCCAACAGTGGCCAATCTAGGTCACATGTACCTAGCAGTTTCCCCAAGAGACACAAGTTCCACAATGCTTGTACTGGGTCAAGCATTGTTCTTCGGTCACTTCTTAATAATGGTTTATGGACCTTTCCTCCAGGAACTTGTCCAAACCTTTCTTAAACCCAGCTACACTAACAGCCCTTACTACATCCTCCGGTAACAAATTCCAGAGTTTGATTACACGTTGAGTGAAAAAATATTTTCTTTTATTAGTCTTAAATAGCTTCATTGCATGTCCCCTAGTCTTTCTATATTCTGATAAGGTAAACAATCGATCTACGTTTACCCGTTCCACTCCGTTCATTAATTTATAGACTTCTATCATATCTCCCCTCAGCCGTCTCTTTTCCAGGTTAAAGAGCCCTAACCTTTTTAGCCTTTCTTCATAGGAGTATCCTTCCATCCCCTTTACCATTTTGGTGGCTCTTCTCTGTACCTTTTCTAAAATCGCTATATCCTTTTTAAGATACGGCGACCAGAATTGCACACAATATTCAAGGTGCGGTCTCACCATGGAACGATATAGAGGCATTATAATATCTTTTGTTTTATTTTCCATTCCTTTCCTTATCATACCTAGCATTCTATTTGCTCTCTTGGCCGCCGCTGCACACTGGGCAGAGGGTTTTAACAAGGTATCCACAATGACGCCTAAATCTTTTTCCTGGGTGGTGGTTCCTAATGTGGAACCCTGCATCGTGTAACCATAGTTTGGGTTGTTCTTCCCTAGGTGCATAACCTTGCACTTGTCCACATTAAATTTCATCTGCCATTTTGATGCCCAGTCTTCCAATTTATCAAGATCCTCTTGCAATTTTTCACAATTCTCTTGGGTTTTAACAACTTTAAATAGTTTTGTGTCATCTGCAAATTTGATAACCTCACTCGTTATTCCCCTTTCCAGGTCATTTATGAATATGTCAAAAAGCAGCGGACCCAGCACAGATCCCTGGGGTACACCACTATTCACCTTTCTCCATTGGGAAAATTGGCCATTTAGCCCAACCCTCTGCTTTCTATCTTTTAACCAGTTCCTGATCCACAATAGTACACTGCCTCCTATCCCATGACTCTTTAGTTTTGCCAAAAGTCTCTGATGAGGGACCTTGTCAAAGGCTTTCTGAAAGTCCAGATACACAATATCAACTGACTCACCTTTGTCCACCTGTTTATTCACTCCTTCAAAAAAACATAACAGATTAGTAAGACAAGATCTTCCTTGTCTAAAGCCATGTTGGCTGTCTCCCATTAGGTTGTGACTATCTACATGCTGAGTAATTTTATTCTTTATGATGGTTTCTACCATTTTTCCCGGTACTGACGTCAGACTCATCGGTCTGTAGTTTCCCGGATCACCCCTGGAACCCTTTTTAAAAATTGGTGTTACATTGGCGATCCTCCAATCTTCAGGTATTAGAGATGATTTTAATGATAGTTCACAGATTACTGATAGCAGTTCTGCAATCTCATATTTCAGTTCTTTCAACACCCTTGGATGTATACCATCTGGCCCAGGTGATTTGCTACTCTTCAGTTTATCTAATAGTTGTAAGACATCTTCCCGATGTATCGATATTTCCTTCAATTCTTCCGCACCTTTAAATACCACTTCAGTCATGGGTAACATCCCTACATCTTCCTCAGTAAAGACCGAAGCAAAGAATTCATTCAGTCTCTCTGCTATCGCCTTGTCGCCTCTTAGTGCTCCTTTAACCCTTTATCATCTAATGGACCAACTGACTCTCTCACAGGATTTTTGCTACGAATGTACTTGAAAAGGTCTTTATTTTGCGTTTTTGCTTCCGCAGCAAGCTTCTTCTCAAATTCTCTCTTTGCCTGCCTTATCAATGCCTTGCATTTGACTTGCCAGTGCTTGTGCTGTTTCCAGGTTTCGTCGTTTGGCTCTTTTTTTCCATTTCCTGAAAGATGCTTTTTTGGCAACAACAGCCTCTCTGACCTCACCTTTAAACCATGCTGGCAGTTTTTTGGACTTCCTTTCACTTTTCTTAAAGCGTGGAATACAACTGGTCTGGGCTTCCAAGATAGTATTTTTCAACAACACCCAAGCTTGATGTACGTCTTTAACCTTCGCAACTGCTGCTTTCAGTTTTTTCTTAACTGTTTTCCTCATTTTATCATAGTCTCCCTTTCGAAAGTTAAAAGGTAGTACTGTGGATTTCCTTACTATCCCTCCTCCACTAATTAAATCAAAGGCGATCATGCTATGATCACTATTGCCAAGTGGCCCCAACACCCTTATCTCTTGCACTAGATCTGGTGTTCCACTAAGGACTAGGTCTAATATGGCTTCCCCTCTGGTCGGTTCATGAACCAGCTGCTCCAAGAAGCAGTCATTTATTTCATCTAGGAACTTTATCTCCCTAGCATGTCCTGACGTGACACTTACCCAGTCGATACCGGGGTAATTGAAATCACCCATTATTATTACTGCGCTGTAACTTTTGTTAGCTTCCTTGACTTCTTTGAGCATTTCATCATCCATTTGGTCATTCTGGCCAGGTGCTCGATAGTACACCCCCACTGCCATCGCCTTCCCCCTTTTATATGGAATTTCAATCCATATAGATTCTACAGCAGATTTTGTTTCCTGCAAAACTTTAATCCTTTCTGAGTCAATGCCCTCTCTAACATAGAGCGCAACCCCTCCACCAATTTGATCAGCTCTATCATTACGATATAGTTTGTACCCAGGTATCACAGTGTCCCACTGGTTGTCCTCCTTCCACCATGTCTCTGATATTCCAATCATATCTAACCTTTCATTTAGTGCTATATATTCTAACTCTCCCATCTTATTCTTTAGACTTCTAGCATTTGCATACAAGCATTTTAGAGAATGTATTTTATTCATGTTAATTTGGCTATTGTTAGACATGGGTAAATTGGGATCTTTAAGCTCTGTCTGCTCCATACTTGAGGGCATTTGGGCTACTTTACTCTTTTATGGAACCTCTCTGCTTTTGGTAGTATCCTTCAAGGATACATTCTTCTGAACCATCCGCTCTTGGGCGACTGTCGGCTTTCCCCTAATATCTAGTTTAAATCTGCTTATCTCCTTTTTAATTACAACTCAACATTTCCACAGTATAACAGTATAATATTAATTATTAATTTACAGTTTAATAGTATAACAATATAACATTTCTGATGGTAATAAGGAATACTTAGCATTCGGGGGTAGTGCTAGAACTTATTTACAAGAAGGGTTGCTCGTGTGAAGTGTCTTATGTGGTCGGATCTTGTGCCATGTGCTGTGGGTACTATGTGACATTTCCAAAGTGCTCTTTGAATAGGTGTGTTTTCAACTTTTTTCTGAAGTCCTTTATGTCATGCGTGGATTTTACCTCCTCTGGTAGCATGTCCCATAGCATCAGGGCTACAAGTAAGAATGCTCTTTTGGTTGTGACATCCTTGGACTATGTGTAGATGTTGGGAGTTAGTATCATATTTCTGTTTTTTTGTTCCTTTTTGGTTGGTTATTAAGATCTTTAGTAATGAGTTCCTGTAGTATGGTCACTCCCCTCAACAACCACTGCTACCGAAACAACTCTTTATAAACCTGGGTTTCTTCTTTTCTTCAGGGAAAGTATCATCGCCCATCAGATTCTCCTTTTCAACATCCTCCACCTCAGGATTCTTGACCATATCTGTTTCTGGACTACTGTCCTTTTTCACCACACTGAAATTTCCAGTCTCTGTTTCCTCTTCTTCGTCTTTCTCTTTCAGCATTATGCCATCTCCTTTCTCTGCCCAATTAATACGCTTTTCTTTGTCATATACTGGAAAGACTATCTCCAAAACTTCTTTCAACGACTCATACACATTCTCTTTAGGCGGTTCCCCTTCTACCAACTTTTCCTGTATCTGGAATTCATCAGTTTGCTCATTCCAGTGAACAGACTCAATGACTCATTTATTACACCTTCCACTGAGGTCACTGGTTCAGGAGTAAAGTTGGTATCTTGCACTTCTGTAGGAGAAAGAATCTATTTCTGTTTCCTCTATGCCCATTCTTAAGAGGTGTTTCTGGAACTATATTAGTATCCCCTACAGGAACACCTTCCTTCCTTACTCCATTGTCTCCACATGCTGGAAGTACCCACTCCTGAACAATTTTGAAAGAGACTATCTTCTTAGCCTGGTCTCTTCCAGTGCCATCTTTGGATGTCTCAGGTTCTCTACCATTTTTATTCTCAGCCATTTCATTTTCTTTCATGAAATATTCTTCTAATTAATTCAATACTAATTAATTCAATACTTCTTTATCTTCATCAGACATACTTTCCCACTGAATCAATTTACGATACAGTCCCTCCGCCAGTCTTTCCTCTTCCTTCTGTCCCTCAAACATTTCATACAGATGATCCAGTTGCCTCTTGGCCTCTGCCCAGTGCTTCTGGTACTGTAGTCATATATTCTCCAGTTAGTGTTCTTCTTCTCTTTCTCTCAGCAGAATTACTTCCAGCTCCCACCTGGACATAGACTGCACTCAAGCCCAGATACGTCTCAAATGCCAGACCCTATCTTCCTTTTTCTCTTCAATATTGGTGACCAGTACTGACACTTTTTCAGTCATCAGAGATATCCAGTTCAGCTGTGAAAATGGATAAATACCAGTGGGTATAGGCTCCAAAACCCTCAGTTAGAAGAACAGAATATACCACCCTGAGGCTTTCACAAACTGAAATTCCTAATCCTTCCAATCCCAAAATAAATAACACACATAAAATAATCTTTTTAACAACTCACAATGTTCACTCTAAACAACCTCCTGGAAAATCCCCCAAAATATCAGAAACCCTTGGGAGTACCCTTGTGACCCTAGTTAAACCAGAATAACCCACTATAACTACTCCAAACATCCTATACTGCAAACTACACCATTTGTCATCTGAGCCACAGTCTCCATCGACCAAACAATAGGGTTCCCCTTAAAATATAAAATGTTCACCATAGCTGGGGTAGGTGTTCAAGTGTTCAATGTATGATCTATTATGGTGAGTGAACTCCAGGGACAAAACACTATGTTTCCCCATGAATACCCCTCTCCCTGCTAAAACGGACAGAAGAACAAATGGTGGAAAATAAAATAAAGCTAAAAAGGATTAGAACTAATACCAACTTGATATATACATGGCAAAAAGGATGGTAAGACACAAAAGAACACACTTTTCTCTTGCATTGGGCAATTATAAGAGGTTTGTATTATAATAATATCTAACAAATGTATATCTCAAAACAGTTAAATATTCATACAACAAGGGGGTATTCTAGAACCACGAATAGCAGGGATGGAGGTCTAGCTTGGACTTCCAACCTCTGCTATTCGCAGGGAACCGATTCTGGCCCTAGAGCTCCCCGCACGTACAAGGCCTTTGTGCAGGGAACACTGGATGGGGGTGTGAGGGGGCAGAGAGTGGGCAGAGCAGGGGCGGGATGCAGAACTTGGATGTACAGGGCCGATTCCAGTCAAGGCTCTGTATGTCCTGCATTGTCAGGATGGACATGGGACTTATTCCACCTCAGAGGTGGAATAAGTCCCATGCATGGCAGAGATCAGGGCACACAGGGCTGCTGAAGATACAGGACTGCTAAAGGTAAGTCCCCGGCGCCCAGTCCCAGCCCTGGCTGCCCCTGCTGAGGGCTAGGTGGTGGGGAAAGAAGAGTAGGGGGTGTCAGCCATTCAGTGCTCCTGCTGGGTGTCCCAGTGCCATGGAGATGAGAGGCTATGGCAGCGGGATTCCATGCAGGAGCGGAGGGAGGGTTAGCCGGGGAGAGCACTGCATGTCTCAGCCATCAGACTTGGGGCCCGTCTGGCCCATCCAAGTGCCCTCATTTTGCTCCTGCAGGAACATATAGCTCAAGCGGGCGCAGAATCGGGGCCAAATCCAGCCCATCCAGATTTTGGACGTCCAGACAGGCCGGACGTGTTCCGATCAGAATGGGCCTCCACATGCAACAAAAGGTCTATCACATAGAAACACAGTAGCTGTATTACTTTCAAGTTCTCTTCTCTAGGCTGAGATAAATGTTTCTTTCTCTGTCTGAAATGTGTATATATTTGAACTCAAATAATAAAATGTTGGGTTGTGCACAGTACAGTATTTATTTATTTAACATCTTTTATATACTATTTTTCTATGAGTCAAAATGGTTTACAATGAACCAGTGTATGAACAACAAATGTATAAGTTTAATAGGAGTGCAAGTTAATGATTTACATAGAACAAAATGAACAATAACACTGAAAATAATTTAAGAAGGGGGGGACCAATACAGCTACGGCAGCATGAACAGTACAAAGGTTTAACCTAATTACAGGGTAATAGAAAAACAAAAAGAATGGGTGAGTAGTGAGGGGGTGTGATGATAAATTTATAGCTGATCAGACATGGTAGAGCGGATGGATGGTAGAGAGTGAATGGTTTACACCCTTGTAGGTTGTTAAGTACTTTTTCAAGCAAGTGTTTGTTCAAACTTCTAATTTCTGTAAGTGCTGCTACTTTTTATACAGATTTTCTATAATACCTTTATACAGAGCTTTATTACATTGTTTTAGAGCCATCTCCTGATGCTTTGGAACATTCCTTGGACCCCCAGTAGGGTTTTTTTCGCTATTCATTTTAGCATCGTGTTATAAAGAACTTTGTTACTGGCTAATTTCTACAAGGGTGGAAGAAAGCTATTGTACTCCCTATTCTCAAAGCCCCTAAGCTGGACACCATGGTCCCTGCTCATTATTGCCCTATTTCGAACCTACAATTTCTCTCTAAATTTGCTGGATGTATAGTTCTGCCACAGTTAACAGACCATATTGAACACTCGTTGACCCTTCATCCCCAACAATCAGGGTTCTGTATGCATCACAGCACAGAAACGATAGTGACGGTAGTTCTTGATGCAGGAGAGTTCACTGTAGCCATTTCTCTAGGTTTATCAGCAGCATTTGATCTCCTACTTGCTCATCTTCTCAATATCGGCCTTTGAGGAAAGGTACTGTCTTGGTTTAATTCCTACCTTACTGACCGTACATTTCAGGTCTTAATCAATCATTCACACTCTTCCCTGCAGTAGTTACTGTATGGAGTATTCTCTCCTCTATACTCTTCAATATTTTCCTTAGCCCTTTGGCGTCCCTTAATCAGATAAGGGGGTTTTCTACTTATTTTTAAGCTGATGATATCCTTATCACCCATCTTGACAGTTCTCTTCTTGATCTCTCTGCAATTAATGGTTGTCTAGGGAAAGTGGCAACATAGCTCCACCAGAATATATGGAAGTTAAACCTACAAAAAACAAAAGCCACTTGGACAGGGGCGGCTCAAGGCAATCTGCTGCCTGAGGCAAAGGATGATATGGCGCCCCCCCTCCCACTTAGAAGTGGGCGGGGCTTTTTCAGAGCTCCAATTAGATTATATGGAGGAAATGCAAGATGTTTGCACACCAAGGAACTAAAAGAGAGTGAGAACCAACAGCACAGTTTATAAAACCAAATTATAACTCATTTTTATTTTGTTGTTATAAACTGTGTTATGGTTCTTGCTTTTTCTATACCTTTGTCTATTTGCAATTATACTAGTTCCATACATCCCCTCCCTTCTTCCATTACTTATCCAAATCTGACTGCTAGAAATAACCTTGACAAATAACTTACGTGTTCTCAGGCTGTAGCTTTAGTGGATTATCTATTACTAAGGCGCATTTACAGACTCAGTGGATGGGAGCAATAGATCTCAATATGCTGCTTATGGTAGAAACAGGATTGCTAGCACAGAAGGGAACTGTTGTATTAACTATAAGGGTTCTTGTGAGCAAGGACATTTATTCAAAATACAATCTGTTGCAGTCCTTTGATCCCATTCTATTATCAAAACAGGTGCAAAAAAGAATATTCATTATGGTGCAGTTGAACTCTAGCTTGATTACACAACTTGTTGGGGAGAAATTTGCTAATGGAAATTTTTGACCTGTAAAGCCAAGGTTGTAGATGCATCTTATCATAAAGCTAGGCATAAGCGATGTACCAGTCAGGTGTTACACTGACAGATTAATCTATAATCCTCTCTTTGTAATGCCCTTAAGTGACACTTGAAAATCAAATTGTTCAGCATGCTGATTCTATAAGGGAGGCAAATTTTGGGGCTGATTTATTAAGCCATGCCAAAAACTGAGCTGCTATAAATCTAGCTATCAATAAGCATTAATGGTTTTTCATAATGCAGCTTACATTAGAGTGAATGACATCTGTTTATTAAAGTCAGTTAACACATGATAACCTTGGAGAAATCCAGTTGCCTGAAAGAGTGATTGAAAAAGGAAACAAAACATTGAACAAGTATCTCCAAAGATGGTAAAGGAGAACTAGGTATAGCAACCACAAGAGATGAAGATTGAACCTCAGCTAGCCTTGCATTGAGGAACACAATTGTTGATTATCAAAAAAGACATATCTGGCCCTATTTCAGTCCACTACTTTGGATCTTGATCACACCACTATGGAACGGGTAGTGGGGGTTTTCCCTTATATGGTTCAAAGTAGGGCAGTTATGGAGATTCTTCGTAAGCATTGGTCAATTTTGTCTGTACATCTTTGTTTTGCTCGACCATTGATGATCACCTTTACCAGAGCATCAAGTTTACGGGACATGCTGGTGAAATCTACTGCTCATATTGATAGTCCTATTCATCCTGGAGTTTCTCGGGGTCATTTTCCATGTCAAAACTGTGGCTTTTGTGTAACCACTATTTCAGGGGTCACTTGGATTCATCCCCAAACCAACCGGTCTTACCAACGGAGGTGGTCAACTACGTGTTCTTCAACTTTCGTAGTTTATCTTGTCCAATGTGCATGTCCTTTGCTTTATGTTGGTCGTATCACATGGCCCATAAAAATTCGGATAGGTGAACATGCCTCTCGTGTTCGGCAACAGGTGGTTTCTGCACCCATAATGGGGCATTGTATGGAGAAGAATCACTCGTTTGGTGAACTACTTTGGACAGTCATCGATCATATCCCAGTTGATCCATGAGGGGATGATCGGGTAGCCCGATTGCAGTGGTGTGAGCAACAATGGATTCATGAATTAAACTTGGTGTATCCCACTGGTTTAAATCGAGAAATTGATTGGCCCAGTTTGTTTTAAGGAAGAACCAATCGGGTAAGGGGTTTCCCTTTTTGGTGGGTTGTCCCCTTTATGATTGGTGGTTCTTTGGTGATTGACGTCAGTTTCTATCAATGACATGTGGATTCACCATTTGGTCTTTGGGAGTGTCTGGCTGTCTTGGCCCAACTGGCAATGGGGTTCTTTCTGCTATTATGCACACCCTTTGCTTGTGATTGGTTTTCCTCTGTGATTGACATCATCTACCAGCCAATCATGAATTTATCGGTCCTATATGGTGATCTGATACCGGTTTTTGAATCGGTTGTTTGAAGCGGTTAGACAACATTAAAAATGGATTGCACAAGAACACTTGATACAGGGATATCATAAATCCCGAAACGTGCACGTCATGCTTCATGTATTTGGACCTGCCGCAATGATAAGGACAAGTTTGTTGTTTCAACACACGTTAAGATACGTTTTTCTGGTTTTTATACCTTTAACATAATACCGTTACACAAAAGAACCTATTAACGAATAAAATAGATATCATCTGCATGGTGTGGTTAAGTTAAAAATCTTACCCTCCCTCGATGTTATCCAACAAAGAAAAATATTGGAGATCACTGGTGGACTGTTTCAGGGTCTTTGTTTTTTGAGAAACAATAGATTTTGACAGCTGGGGGAGAGGGATGGAAAGCTTAAGGTTTGCTTAGGGTTCAAACACCATGAATCAACTCTGAGGCAGGCCCTGGTTTAGATAGGTAGTGAATAGGCTTCATGGGATGGAACTCCTTGGAGTTGGTTGAGTGAGAATCCCCACCTTACCTGAAGAGGCACATGTGTGGTAATTAAAAGGCACTCATGAAGAAAGTCAGAACAAAAGGCAGGTGCTAGAAAGAAGCAACAGCAAATGGAGATAGTTGGGGTTGGTTCAACAATGGTTTAAAAAGAAAAAAGAAAGGCCAAGCAAATAGTGAAAGGAAAAGCACATGTTGCTTTTTCCCTGCAATATTGAGCCAGAAGGGGAAAGGAGAAAGTGTACCTGCTTCTGAACTGCAATTATTGTATTCGATTTTCCCTTGCAATATTGATTCAGACAGAGTGGCAGAGTCAGCAGACTAGCGTTGGAATGCTTCTAGAAACTAGGTGCCTGTGGATGTAGCTGGAATAGTGTTGAGTAAAAGCAGAAGAGAAGGTGAGGACTGCATTGCAGAAAATCACACTGGAGCCATCAAGAAGGACTATCATACTGCTCTATCCTTCCCAATTTCTTACTTTAATCTATCACTACTTAGGGAGTTCAGGGAGGTTCTTTTGAGTCTGCTGAAAGACCTGTCAAATAAATATGTGAAGAATGAGTGATTGTGTAGAACTGGACAAGGACAAATATCCCTTTTCATATAAGTGGCAACAAAGAGATGGTTGGAAAGTACAGGTTGGTTAGTCTAACCTCAGTCATGGAAAAATTAATGGATACTCTACTGAAGAAAAGGATCCAATGGGTTTGGGGATCAGAGGCAGAATAGATTTACCAAAGGGAAATCATATCACTTTTTTTGGTTAGATGGTTAGAGAATTAGGTCAATGGCACATTCTGGATGTGAATATTTTATAGTGTCCTATAGTAAATAGTTGTAAATAAACCAAACCCTTGTGTATGGCCCAAGAAGGCAAACTCGATTAGAAACTGATTGATTGTATAAGGAGTTTCTCTGATGGAAAAAGGGTGAATAGTGGTGGGTCTCAATGATATGTCCTGGGGCAAGTTCTGGTCAATATCTTTAGGAGTGATATTGTAAAAGGGTTACAAGGAAAAGTTTATCGGAAATCTGGGATAGAACAAACACACCAGAGATGTGCATCCATGAACAAGCATTCAGTTTAGTTAGGTGCCTAAACATTTAAAATACATGTAAATTGTTTGTACAGGCATATTATACCTATGAATTAATACACATTCAATCAATTTACATGCATTATAAAATTCTTGCACAAAAATGAATGCATGAAATGAACTAAAAATACCACAAAATCTGGAAAGATGAATTTAGATTGAACATGAACCAAATATTTTTTGGTCATGCACCTCCCTATAAAATGCCTAAGGGAGTAGACAAAATGGAAAATGATTTTAGAAAGCTTAAGGAGTGATTGAATTCTCAGCAGTTAAGCTTTAATGCAACAAGATGCAAACATTTGGGGGTATAAAAGTTCAAGGGAACAGGACATGATAAAGGGTGAAATACTGATGTGCACCAAATCGGAAAGGGTAATCTGATGGTCTGAAGGTACTCAGCGTGACAATGTGTTTGTCAGAGCCAGAAGGATGCTCAGGAAAGAGATAATCAGCAGAACAGAGGAGATTCTTATGTTCTTATATCTGTACACAGGTCATCAGTGAGAATTAAAACGTCATACCTCTGAAAGTATAGAGACAGGCTGGAGAGTCCAGATAAAGGATTGCACAATGGTGCAGAGCTAAGACCAAAATAAGCTAAGACCTTGATAAAAGGAGGAGAGATCATATGATAGATACATAAAAACCTCAAAGGTATAAATCAGGCAAAGAAAGACATTTTTAGTGTTTTTAGGAGAAGCAATGCTCCAGAATAAATGGTCTTGGTATGAAGCTTCAGGAGCAATATCAGAAAATATTTCTTTATAGAATAGATAGTAAAACAGATGGTTGAGTCTCTTGATGGAGGTCATAGAGGCAAACACAGTAAACAGAATTCAAGAATGGATGAGCTAAGTATACAGAATGCATAGTATTGAAAGCATATAGAACAGATAGTCATTGAGGTCTCTGATAAAGCACCAAGAATGAAATTAGGAAGACTAGACAGGCCTAATGGTCATTATCTGCCATTATTTTCTCTGTTTCTAATAATATAAGAACCTTGAACTCAGATACGTTCGAGCCATTTATCAAATCACAGTATTAGTTATGACTATTCCCATTTATGTCTCTTCCTCATAAGCAGATATTTAATCAGTCCATTTTAAGCTATGGATCCTTTTTATTATATTCCAGAGAACTAATCTTCAATTTAGAAGTTCTTTTCTTAATGGATATTAGGTACAATTCACTGTAGTTTCAGGCAAGAATCTATGAATTTTTATCCAAATTTGTAAGCACAAAAGATTAGAGATTTGCTTCATTCAGTTAATTCATTTCAACTAATTAATTCATCTAAAATCATACAATATTAATGTAGGCGATACAAAGGTTGCTTACCGGGTAACCATATGTCCCCACCAGAAGCCACAGAATAGAGTGGAAGAGTAGGAGGGTGGTATGCTTTGGATATACCCTACTGAATGGCAGTTTGATATTTGCAGAAATCAGTTACACAGAATGTTTGGCACCTCTGTGAGGTTGGATCCAGTGGCTCCAGGAGGGAACGTCTGGGTTGTCAAGGAATAAGTTTCTGGAGCAGCTCTTGAGGAGGTTACAGGAGGACTTCGGAAGCGGTTCTGGAGAGAGGGAGTGTATGAGGCTTTTGCTTTGTTGGGGATTTCTGTTTTCAAGTAGTACCTGGGAGTTGAAAGGATACCAGCGCTTATGGTGTATCCAATGTGTCTGAGAACTGTGGAAGGTCTGCAAAGAAGTGGATGAGTGTAAGCAGGACCTCTGCAGTTGGTGTTTGGATCAAGAGAAAAGTGATGGGAGAATCTAAGGAAGGAAGCATTAAGCATTCAGCATTTCAATATGGGAGTCAACAAGATTCAGCTATAAGAGGAAGTTCAAAGAAATCATGAATGCATACCTGAAGTAGGCTGAAGGTGTGCCTAGAGTTCAGGGAGGCCTCTGCATGCACTGCATCTGACTTCTGCATATGAATTTGTTAATGCGATCTATGGATATTACCTGAAGGAAGTGTTTTTTCTGTGATGCTTATCACGATTCACCAAGGTATATACCAGTAAACTTGTAAAATCCTTTTTGGAACACCTTCTGCTGTGGATTGTCTTTTTTTTTTCAAAATTTGTCATCTGCAGACCTGAAACACACTGCCCTTCTCCATGCCAGAATAACCCTGCAGAGCCCCCATATGTTGCAGCCTGGCCCAGCAGCTCCCAGATGCTCCCCTGTTCAGAGATAATTTGGAAGGGAGATTACGAGTATATTCATACTGCATACAAAGCTGTGACTGTAATTATATTTTTGCTGCCTTGCTTAAAACCTGGGCTTTAGTCCCCCAGTCTAGATTCGTTCCTCAGGCAGCCAGGACTGTAGAAGTCAGAAAGGTAGCATCCATAACCTTTGCGAAGGAAAGAGTCACAGCAACTAAATTTAGCCACTGCCAAAGAGGCAACAAAAAAAGAGACCTCACTCCATCAAAAACACATGTGTTTCTTATAAATAATCATACAATGCTTGATTGTCAAAAACAAGCCAAGGTCTCAGCATACACTGGCATGCGGTGAAAACGTGACCAGAAATAAATCCGGGCCACAAGCACCAGCAACAAGACCAATAACATCAGTGACCCTGGTGAATAGCAACCAGCACGATCCACACTATGCACTTAATTATAAAATACCAAACACTTAGCTGTAAAAATTGAGCATAGATGTATAACAATGGCCAGCCGCCTTCCCCGACGTTATCACAAAAGAGCCCTCATACGTTTCGCGGGACTAACCCGCTTCCTCAGGGGATCCTAAAAGACAAACAAACACACAACATCCCATTTTTATTTTGTTTTACTACAAAAAACACCTAAAACTTACTACAAAATGCTTAAAAACCACAACTCAACCACCAATCTCTTACCTGCCAGCTAACCTTCAACAACGCTGTACAGAAAAACGCCGCCCATGCGCATTAAGTGCATAGTGTGGATCGTGCTGGCTGCTATTCACCAGGGTCACTGATGTTATTGGGCTTGTTGCTGGTGCTTGTGGCCCGGATTTATTTCTGGTCATGTTTTCACCGCATGCCCGTGTATGCTGAGACCTTGGCTTGTTTTTGACAATCAAGCATTGTATGATTATTTATAAGAAACACATGTGTTTTTGATGGAGTGAGGTCTCTTTTTTTGTTAATTTCCACTCTGAGAAGTTGACCGGTTGAAGTTTGGACTGCCAAAGAGGCAGCATAAGAGGTGTTTTGAGAATGTAGTTTGCTATTAGCCTGACAGAATTTCCTGGCTATAGTTACCTCGATAAGGAGTCTAGTTACTTAAGTGTGTCAGTATCAATGTGCATTAATTTACCTTAGCACTTCTTATGTTAACACAGGTCCCATGTTATTTAATGGGACCTAGTGACTAATAATGTACGTTATTGATCAATTAATGCATGTTAACATTAGGGCACCTAAATAACTAGACCCTTAAATCTGCTGGAAGTTACCAGCTGTCCTAAACTTAACAGAATACCTTTAACTACTACTACTGAGCATTTGTTTAGCACTGCAAGATGTATGCAGCGCTGCACAGACATGTAAGAAACAGTTCCTGCTCATTAGAGCTTACCATCTAGTCAAGACAGACAACACAGTAGCTGTAGACATGGGATACATCTAGGGGGGATGGTAAGGAAACACAAAGGAGATCAGATGATTCAAGATCCGAAGGCAGCAGCGAAGAGGTGAGTTTTTAGCCTGGATTTGTAAAGGGCCAGAGAAGGCGCCTGACATACAGATTCAAGTAGTTTGTTCCAGGCATTAGAAGCAGCAAGGTGAAAGTTGCAAAGTCTGGAGTTAATAGAAGAGAAGGGCAGAGATAGAAGTGATTTGCCAGAACAGCAGAGTTTCTGGAGAGGGGTGTAGGAAGAAATAAGAGAAGAAAGGTTAATTAGTTAAATTTATGCAATTATATTCAGTGGCACCAGGGCTGGCCCAACCACCAGGCAAAGTAGGTAGTCACCTAGGATGGCAGCTTCTGAGGAGCAGCAAAGAGCAAGGCAGTCAAAGCTGAATGATTAAATTCTGACAACTGGGGGGGTGGGCGCAGAAGGTCAAAGGGTTGCCTAGAGCTTGTGATGTAGCAGGCTCTTATGAAGCAAGAGAAACTGATAGTGATCCGGTGGAGAGAGCCGGTACTGCAGGGGAATGCAGGATTTTCTCTGAGAGGAAAAAAGAATGCAGAGCTAATCAGGAACCACTCCTCACTTCAAGGCAGGTGAAAAGCCAAGTCCCTGATTGGGCACGCCCAAGCAGGAGGCGGGCAGTGCAGCACTCAGCCAGCTTGTTAAAAACCCAGAAACAGTTAGGCAAACAAAGGGATGACCACCAGGAGAGGAACCAAGGATACAAGCACCTGGACGAGGATAGGTCAGATGGCCAGGAACAGGAACCGAGGGAGAGAGAACCACTAAGCAGCTGTGATCCAAGAAGGAGCAGACAGGAGCTGGGAGACTCAGGGGCAGAGAAAGATTTCTGGAAGCAGAAGAATTCTAAGGCACTGAGAGAACCAAGGCTGCAGCTCAGGAGTTTAAAGGACCCAGAAGAACCTTGGAATAGGAGGCAAAGGGATAAGGAATTACCCTGGAAGAAGCCCAAGCACAAGGTATCTGGTGGGTGTGGCACGGCTAGCAAGCTTAACAGTGGAAAGCCAGAAAGAGTGAATTTTAATTGTGAAAGACAGGATAAAGGCAGAAAGTTTGATACTAACTGGTTAAGTCAAGAAAAGCCTGACTGTTTTCCTTTTAACACTCTGAGAGACTCTCTAAACACACCTGAAGCGTTTTACCCTGCACTGCCATGTGGAGATAGGTGGGGGAAGGGAAATGCTTGCACGCTGAAATGTTGTCCAAGTAAAAGCACTGATAATTGCCTAGAGATAAGAAATATAAACAAGCATTTACCTGAAGGTGGATTTGCTCAGCCTAGCTCAAAAAAAATACACAGGCTGAATTACTTCTCAGTGAATTCAGAGAGTTCCTTAAAAGCAGAGCAGTTTCTACTCAGAACGTAGCAAAGCCATTGATCAGCTGGCAAGAAGAAATGCCTTTAATTTCTTTGCCATCTACAGAACAGGAAGTCCCGATGGATTGCTCTACTTGTATGATTCCAAAGGATATTTAACTGTTTTGCTTGCCAGTGTTGTATGTAAGAAAATAGCAAAGTTACCTCACTGTTTGCTGTGATAGAAGAGCTTATCTGAAGAGAATAAGTGGAAGCATATTCTGTGCCATTCAGGAGCAGTGCTGATATCAGAGTTTTCTGTTACCTTAATAAAAAGGAGAT
Organism: Ichthyophis bannanicus; assembly: GCA_033557465.1. NCBI lineage: Eukaryota > Metazoa > Chordata > Amphibia > Gymnophiona > Ichthyophiidae > Ichthyophis > Ichthyophis bannanicus. The sequence goes on along the minus strand of CM066031.1, from coordinate 624,059,223 downwards.
CACATGACAGGGGAATGTGATCAGTAATGGACATTCAGTCAAGCAGTGGAAAAAGCCTTGTTTAAGTTCAGTTTCTCCATCTTGTTTTGTGTCATATTATTTCATTTACGTCTGCTGCATTTGAACTGCGAAAGCGGGAAATAAACCTCACATAAACCTGCCTTGCCTTATCACTTGAGCACCAACACAACTACAACATTAACCCTCAAGGGCATTCAAGGCCAGCCCCTCCCTTAACCCTCAAGGTCCAGGGAGTGGGTGGGTGGCAAGCTCCAGAACTTTGAGCCAACTCTGGGGCCGGCCCTACCAAATGTATGGACAAAGATAATGAGATAAACATATCCTGTTAACTTTGCTGCTCTCCACACCACTTAAAATCAGCCTCTTAATGGTCAAATACATAAAGGTACGTTTTAGAAAGGGCATCTAGGTGTAATCTGGGATTAGGAGAAAACGTCTCAAATGCTGTGAGTGACAGCACTGAAGGTGGGCCCATGTATGTACCTTTTAAAATTGCCCCCTCACCGCCCTGAAAGATAAATGTTTCCATGACCACTGGAAACGGCAGGCTTGGCATGTTCACATTTCAGAACAATTTCACAAACATGGATGTCCCCAAGATGGATGAACCTAGATATGGGCATATAGATGTCCCAGAGACGTGGCTGCAGAATGAGGATGTTTATCTCATGTGCCATACACATTCCAGCCTACTATTGTACAAGTGGAGACATGCAGCAGCACAGCAGACACAAAACAAGGGTCTGCATGTTCCTTTAGCATTGAGAAAAGTATTGTGGATATGAGAGTACCTTCTGCTCTCCTCCTGACATGTGTTTGGGTGCTGAAATGAACACTTTTAAGAGGCTTCTTTGTGTCATGGATTAGCTATAGACACGGAGGTCACCGCTAGCTGATAAAGACGGGCAGTCCAGGGCACTTTTCTTTTGAGCCGTATGGGCAAGAAACATAAGGAGAAAGGTGGGTCGTTGCCCTCTCAGACCCCCCCCCCCACCTCTTCGCCAATTGCTTCTAGACCTTGGGATTCTTTTGTGGTCTGCACCGTTTGGGATCCGGATAAAGTTGGGGAAGAACGCCGAGTTGCAGTATCGCCAGTGTCGGGGACTCGGCGGCTGCTTCGGCTACATCTGTCTCCCCATTGAGCCTGGCACCGAAGATCTTCCGAGGCCAGTCTTTGCCTGGGGGCTTTTTGGGGCTCGGGTTCTCCCCTATTGGGGGTTGAATCTGGTGGTTCGGGAGGGCCAGAAGTTGACAGGGCATGGAAGCAGGAGAGTGAAGTCCTTTGACAGTGCGTCTATTCCAGCGTAGGCGCCTGTTGGTGAGGTCATAGAGAAAGAGATCTCTGTGGTGTGTGGTGGGGAGATGCCAGCACATATGGAAGCCCTTTCAACTTCGGCTGCTTCGGGGTTGGTATTTTCTCTTCAGCGTCCAGCTAATTTTACCTTGGAGACTATCTGGCAGGCAATCCTTTCCTTAGGAGAAGTTTTGGTACCACATATTACATCGTTGGAACAGAAGGTGACTAACTCGGTGGCTGTGGTGGAGGAGCTGGAAAGGAAGTTTGTTGAAGCACAGTCTGAAGCAACGGAGATTCGAAGAAAAGTTGTTGTTTTCGAAGATCAATCTGAAGCATTTAAGAAAAACTTTTCCTGTGTTCAAGCTAAGTTGGAACATTTAGACAATTTGTCCAGAGTTAATAACTTAAGATTGATTCATTTTCCTCGGCTTACTACTGTTTCACCCAGAGAAATGTTTAGACAATATTTGGTGGATGTTTTGGGAGTTTCCCCTGAATTGATTCTTCCATTAGTTAAGATTTATTATCTTCCTAAAGCTAAGTTAATAACTGGTGTGGTTAATTCAGCGGGGGGGGGGGGGGGGGGGACGGGGAGCAAGGGAATATACTAAATGTTACAGATTTATTAGAGCAATCTGATTGTGAATCACCGGTTCCTTCTACTTCACTAATTACTTTTGCCTTACTTTCTAATAGAGAATGGTTGTTAAAGCTCTTCTTGAGGAAGCGTAACCTGCCATTTAGAGGATTAATGGTTTGTATATACCCAGATTTAGCCAGGGAAACCCAGAAACATCACAGGGAATTTCTCCTGCTACATTATGGTGTTATACAGTTGGGTGGGCTCTTTTTCTTAAAACATCCATGTAAATGTTTAGTGAAATATCATGCTGTATCTTATATTTTTTATGAGCCTTCTCAGCTAGTAGCTTTCATTAATGTTAGGCGTCTGGAGTCCTCCATTGGTGCCTCACCCAAGCTCTCTTAAGTTAGAAGCCGGTTTTTGGTGTGTCGCTTATTTTCTTTTTCCGTGGGATGCACAATATATTGTCCATATATATATGGTAAAGTATATTGAATGGCTAGCAGAAAAAAGGAGGTGATAGTGCCTCTGTATAAGTGTTTGGTGCGACCTCATTTGGAATGTTGTGTGCACCTTCAAAAGGATATAAACAGGATGGAGTCAGTACAGAGGGTGGCTACTAAAATGTTTAGTGGTCTTCATTATAAAGCATATGAGGACAGACTTAAGGATCTTAATATGTACATCTTAGAAGAAAGGCGGGATAGAGGTGATATGATTGAGATGTTTAAATACCTCTGTGGCATAAATGTACAGGGGGAGAGCCTCTTTCAATTGAAAGCAATTCTGCTATGAGGGGACATGGGATGAGGATGAAGGGGGATAGATTCAGAGTGATATGTGGAAATATTTCTTTCTGGAAAGAGTGGTGGATCCGTGGAATAGTCTCCCAATGGAGGTGGTAGAGATGAGGACAGTATCTCAATTCAAAAAAGCATGGGACAAACACAGAGGATCTCTAAAGGAAAAAAGGGGACTGTTGTAGTTGTTGATATGGAAGGACAGACTAGATATGCCTGTGGTCTTTTTCTGTCGTCATATTTCTATGTTTCTATGTTTCTTATGCTCTCCTGATTTCTCTATCTCTTTCAGCTTTTTCTGGTATTCTTTTCTGTGATCCTCTGAAAATTGTGAATGGCACCATTTTGCCTTTAGTTTTGCAGCCACTACTTTAGAGAACCATATCGGTTTCCTTTTCCTCTTGTTCTTTTATTTACTTTCCTTACATATAGATCTGTTGCCCTTATTATATAGCCTCTTTCAGTTGAACCTACTGTCTTTTCACTTCCCTTATCTCCTCTCACCCTGCCAGATCCTCTTTCCTGTACGTTCCCATTTTACTGAAGTCAGCATTTTCTAAATTATTTTAGATCACATGTATGTAAATCATTTATGTATTTTATGTTTTCTTTTGTTATATACTCAGAAGAGAATAGAGAAGAGGTTATAAATTTAATAAACTCAAATAAGAAAAATACAACGAAAACAGCGGCTTTACAGATTGCTCTGACAGAAGTCACCCTGTAGCCTGACAGTGCTAAAGGGTTCTTTAATGATGCTATTATTCAGAAGGATGGCTTTAATGGTATATACACAGAAGCAACAGTTTCTGCCACCAGCAGCAGCACAGGGACAATTTCTGCAATATCAATAGTACGTCTCATTAGGCAGTAACATTTTCCCATCATCAAAAATTCAGCCTTTTTCAATCTGGGCTCTCTTCTTTCGCAGGCCTAAACTGAATAGCAGGCCTCACCAGAATGGACGAGTGATCCTTTTAGCAGCTGAATATTGCCATTATCTGGAAAACCTTTATGGCTGTCCTTGCCTTGCCCCTCACCTGACCTACAATTATATGGATAGAATCAGGACATTTAGCAATTTAAATGGACAAATACTATCCGTTCAGCTTTTAAAATTTTATTGAAGCCAATTATGTGTTTGCTGACTGCCAGGGGAAATATAATCAGCTTTGAATATTGGCTCGTACATTATTTTAGACCTGAATAAATATTTATTAAAATGAGAAGATATTCAAATACATGATATATTTTCAACACCTTTTGACTTCTGTTCTGCAAATGTCTTGTGCTACACATGGCCAGATCTTCGGGGGGTTGCTTTTTGTTGTTTTCCAACATATGTAATGTTGGAAAGATTTATGCATCTGTCCCTCCAGGGGAAATATAATTCTCCAAAGAAAAGATAGTCACAAAATCTTCCTTATTGGAAGAAAATTGGAATATATTGGATGAGATTAACAACTAGAACTAGCGGCTCAGTATCTTTAGAAAATGGGCCCCCCTCAAAAATGCACATATCTTTACTGTGAAAATACACCTCGCAGCACATGTACTATACACACCCCTACACAAATATCAACCCATGTACATTGCTAAGAATATGTTGTGATCCCCCTGCAGTGATCTGTTTTTTAGCACAAATTTATACTTAGATTTTCTGATAAATATAAATTTTATAAACCTCCATCATCTCTCTCCTCAGCCATCTCTTCTCCATGCTGAAGAGCCCTTACCTTTTAAGTCTTTCCTCATAATGGTATAATTTCACCCTCTATCATTTTGGTTGCCCTTCTCTGTATTTTCTTTCTAATTTTGAGATAGAGCAACCAGAACTGCACACAATACTCACAGTGTGGTCGCATTATGAAGCGATAGAGAGGCATTATGGTATCCTCTGTTTTATTCTCCATTCCTTTCCTTATAATTCTCAGCATTCTAGCTTTCTTGGCTGCAATTGCACACTGAGCAGAGGATTTCACTGTATTATCCACAATGGCACCTAGAACCTTTTCCTGTTTCCTTCTGTAAGCTACCCATCTGACAGTGGATAGATGAAGTCTCTCAAATGTTCAGAAATGGTTGTCATGACCAGATCTATTCAAAGGGAACAGCAAAAACAGCATCTGGCTCCTTTGGGTTGACCCCTCCAATACTCAGAAGCTGCCAGGACTTGAAGCATGGACAGCAGTGTTCCTAGCAGAGTAGAATAGACACTGGATAACATGCAGAGGAGGAGGAGGGAGAAGTACCAGGTTAGAGATGTTTGTGAATATTGGTAGCTCAGGTTGGCGATCATTATATTGGATTGTTCAATGAGCATGATAGTTTGATTGCAGACATTTCATCACCATTTGAGGAGACATCATCAATGTGGGGTTCCAGATGGTAATGTGCTTGAATGCTTGCGTTTGTACTTATATTTGAGTTGGTAGTGACTCAGCACTTTGGTTCACAGGAATTGATTGGTTGGTTTCCCTGAGGGTTGCTAGAGTGTGGTTGCAGTTTCTGAGCCTTGTTGGTGGTATCTCAGCTCTTTGGTCTGCAGGAATTGGTAGATCGGGTCTATGTCAATATGTCTGTTTATCAAGTTTGTGGTGGAAAATCAGGCTTCCAGAAATTCTTGTTCTCTTTTTGTTTGTGCTTGTGTTATGATTTCAGTTGTGTTCCTGTTGAATTTGTGTCCTTCCGTATCTTCATGGAATGAGACCAGGGAGAGTGGGTTTTGTCTTTGGCTGGCTGGTGGATGTTCATGTAGTCTGGTGGATTGGTTTCTTCCTGTTAGGCTGACGTAGTTCTTGTCACAGTGACCACATTGAATTTGTACACAACATTTGTCCTTTGATCTTTCTCTGATTGTCTTTTCAGTTTTGACAGGATTCTTCTCAGGGTCACAGTTGATTTGTGGGCTATTGTAATGCCGTGGTTTTTAGTAGACTCAAGGTAATTTCATAGGAGTTCTGGATATAAGGGAGGGTGAATCATCTGGGTGTACTTTCAGTCTGGAGGTTTGGGCTTTTTGACTGAAGGCATCTGTGAATGAAGTTCTGTAGGTATCTCTTCCTTGTTAACATCTTGTATAGGTGTTTCTTTTCTTCTGTTCTGTCTTGTTGCATTGGGATTCTACTCTTCAGAGCCTGCTGGCTGGATTATTAGCTGCCAGGCACAAGACAGCAGGGGTGAGAGGCAGGAGTTAATGTGCCTGTAAGCTGTGGCCACCCTCTTGCCCCTCTTGTTTGGACAGCGGAGGAGTATGTTTTCTTTTTCTCCTGCCTGCACCCCCACCCTAGAAATCACTCTACTTACCAGCAGTCTGGATAGGGGCATGGGCATAGGTTTTTGCTGCTTCTGAGGAGGTGAGTTCTTGCTTTGGGTCATTATTTATGGCCAGGGGGGAGGACAGCACAGGAGAACACATGGCCAGGGGGTCAGGTGTCAAGCAGGAACATGCAGTCCTCGTAAGCCTATGCTCAATTCTACAGTCAGACAAGGTGGGAGGAGTGAGAGCTGGAGCAGGGAAGGCTGATAGGGCCAGCTTTGGCTCTCACTTACAGTGCTGTTTATAGACATCAACTCCCCCTGTATTGCCATGTGGTCCTTGGAACATTCCCAGTTGCAATGGAGGTTATTGGGGGGGGGGGGGAGTCAGCCAGACAGCATGATTTCCATAGAGGCTGTGCAGAGCCAAGAGGTGACTCACCATGGCCAGGGTGAAAAGGGGCATTGTGAACATCCATCTGGTTTCTGGAGGAGATCAGACAGCATTCATTGAGGTGCAGTAGGTACTGGTGGAGATACACAGGCTTGGGTTATTTAGTGTTGTAGATTTACTACTATATATATATATATATATATATGACCTGTGAAATATTGCTTTCAAAGTCCTGCCAGGTTTCCTTTTCTCATGACCCCTTCCCATCCATCTCAATAGGAATCTTCCTTTTAAAATGGGACTAAATAATTTAACTGAGCCCAGAGCTGCCCTGTGGACTTACTTCCGCAGAAAGCTTTCAGATCCAGTTTTGTTTATGAATGTTCATCTCGCTGAGAGGTCTACCTAGGGGGCAAGAGACCCGTGAAACGTTTTCAATAGGTGTTAACGCCAGGTGGCAGGTCAAAAGGCAATTTTGAAAGACTCCTTCTATCCAAGCAAGAACTGTTAATCACCCAGGAAGTTGGTCACAGCTTACCTCATAAGCACGGGACAGGGTACTGTGTAGCAGCCCTCTTTTAATAGGTGTTATTTCCCTCCCTCCCTCCCTAACACCCACCCTCCCTGGGATAATCACAGCTTTATAGGTACTTACACATCTTAAAGGAAAGGAGGTGCTCTCAGGTGCAGCTCGTTATCCAAATCAGTCATACACTAAGGACCTGAGATTAATTAAGCTTCAGATGAACAAGGTATATTAAACATCTTAGGTACAATTTTAATAGTATAAGTATCCATAGCAACCCTTAGTAAGTAAAGAACTTAAAAGATCTATACACAAACTTAAAACTAAGATGCAGACAGCAGTCCAGCATCAAGATGGGGGCTTTCCAGTCTTTTGCATTAAGTGTCACATGTATGATTTTCTACCAGTTGGAGAGAGGTCTTACGTGTGCACTAGGTGCAAGGAGCTCTTTGCTCTCAGGGAACAAGTCCATTCTCTAGAGGCTAGAGTAACAGACTTGGAAGACATAAGAAACCGACACCGATATTGTAAACCTAAACCAATTAAAGAATGATAACTATGACATATCATACACACATAGAAATAACAAAAAAGGAGGAGGTGTACTCACAATGACTAAAAAAGTCCTAAAGGCAAAACCATTACCCTCTATTCTTCCCAATAATATTGACACAATCATCATAAAATTTGCTCACATTAGAATATGCCTTACATACAGACCACCTGATAATAAAGCAGAAAAAACCTAGATGCCCTTTTAGAACTCCTTAGCACATCAACAGAACGCAATCCAATAATACTGCTAGGTGATTTTAATCTCCCATCCCTACCAACCCAACAATCAACCCTATTCCTTGATGCAATTGCTAATATGGATTATCACCAAATAATAAATGAAAAAACCCACAATAAAGGTGGTACCCTGATGTACTATATAAACATTTTGACACAACCTTTCTGGAATGTACCCCAATCCCCTGGTCAGACCACCATCTAATCAAGTTCAACCTTACATACACTGAGCCAAATAATAATAACAAAAATCAAATAGCTCCAATAACAAGATTCAAAAGATTCAATGAGGAAGAATTTCTGGATTCAACAATCCCTTATCTCTCTCTATCACCTACTGACCTAGACGAAGCAATCTCAACCTGGCACAATACAATCAACAAAGCAGCCATCCACAAGCATGATTTAAATAGGAACAAATACAAAGCAGGTAAGACTCCATGGTTCACTAATAGCTTGAAATTAATGAAAAGGGAACTAAGGAAACTAGAATCAAAATGGCGCAGCACCAAATCAACCCCTAGCTTCAAGAAATACCATAACCATCTTAAAAAATACAAGGAAGCAACTGTTAACGCAAAGAAAGACTACTACACAAACATTCTAAATAAATCATTAAACAGACCAAGAGAATTGTTTTCATTGGTTCAAAACCTTACCAACAACCCACACAATGCAAGTCATGACATATCAGATATATCTGCCCAAACACTAGCTAACCACTACAAAAACAAATCAAACCAACATACCTTATCACCAAAAACTACGACAAGCAATCTCTTCCAGCAAGTAAATGACTGGTCCAAATTCCACCCAATAACCAAAAATTCACTGAAAAATATTATCTTAAACTTAAATACCACGACATCTAACCTAGACCCATGCCCAGTAACATGGATAAAAAACACTCTTCCTACTTTATCTGCTTTTATCCTACCAATAATAAATCTATCATTGCACCAAGGCTACCTCCCGCCAATACTAAAACATGCACAAATACGTCCAATACTCAAAAATAATAAACTTGACAAAACCTCACCCAACTCCTACAGACCTATATCAAGTATACCTTTTATGGCTAAACTTATTGAAAAAGTAGTCCAAACCCAAACACAAGAATACATAGATACATCAGCCCCTCTCGCCGACCAACAATATGGTTTTCGCCCATGTCATGGAGTGGAAACACTCCTGACAGTTCTCCTAGATACACTACAAAGAGGAATTGATAACTCTAAGCAAGCATTCATTCTCCTTTTTCTCGATATATCTGCTGCTTTTGATAGCGTAAATCATACGATAATGCTAAATAGATTACAACAAATTGGAGTTAACTCAACAGTTTACAATTGGTTTACATCATATCTAAATAACAGAACACAAACAGTAAGAATTGGAAACCAAACATCTAACACCTATGACCAAACCATTGGCCTTCCTCAGGGCTCTGCCCTCTCAACCCTTCTATTTAATATATACATTCAACCCATCTGCATTATTATCAGCACTCTTATAGTAATGCTCAGCACAGGGATTCAATATGGTCAGCTATACATAGGGTGCAATCCATCTGTATATCAGCTGCGTCATAAACATCAGAGTCTATTTGCATCTCTTCCAGCTCAGCATTAGCTGGGTGTGGCTGTAAGCTGCTATCGTGGGTTTTAAAGTAACCTTCTTCTAGGCATTCAGGGATCTTCCCTTTATACCATTCTAAACAGCAGGGCTTGAAACTACCCTGTACTCTGGAGTTGCTTCCTGGGCTGTTTCCTATTTCTTGGCAACAACAAGGAAATACTTTTAAACTAGATTCATACCTGGGCAAACTTTGAAGCCTACCTTCTGGCTTTAAGGAGGGAGGAATTCTCTGCTCTCTTGGCTCAGGCAGGTTTCCAAACACCGGCTGTGTTTTCTTTCCTCTTAGCTTGCTGGCTTCTGCCTCAGACCTATAAGTATTTTCCTGCCACTGTCTCTCTCTCTCTCTGGAGCCTCTGAGCTTTTCCAAGCCTGCCTCCCAGGAGGTCTCTCCTTTCTCCTGCCTTTCCTGAACGGCACCTCTCTTGTGCTGCTTCCTTCAGGTTCTCGGGCTTTGGCTTCCTTGGCTCTTGCTACAGCTCTCTCTTGACCTGGTCTCGGACTGGGACCTTCACCCGGTCTCTCTCTTCCTTGCCTCCATGTTTCTCTTGGTCTCCCTTTTAAAGCTAATGACCAATTATTATAGTCCTGTTTCTCAGGGCTTAGCTCTGCCCTTCCCCTGAACAGGTGTTTCTCATTAACCCTTAAGCTTGTTGATACGTCACAGCTTGGGCGTGTCCATTTGGCTCCTGACTTTCTCTGTTTACTTTCTTCTTGTAAACATTGAACCATGTGCTCAGACTGCCTGTCAGATTCTGAGGTGGAATCTTCTACTATCCCTATCTCCATGGGCTCAGTAGGGGCTTCTTCATTACAAGGGACAGGGGCGGAGTAAATCCATGGTAAGAATGCACTTAACGGTCATCACCCTTTTTGCCAAAGCAATGGGAGAACGGCACTCTTCAATAGTTTTTGTCATTGCAAGGATAATGAAGGGATGGTCAACCGAGCATCACCGCATGCCTGACTGCAGACTTGTAGCTCTAAGACGAACCCCACGAAAAGGAGGGCCAAATTGTCATGGTCACCCCTGCCGGGAGACCGCATGTGTCCAGTGTGGTATTTTGATGATTGCAGATGATTATGCCTGATGGGAGGCAAGCAGTGTTGGTCGATGCAGGCAGAGCACCCGTCTCACTTTCAATTCGTCAGGGTGCAGAAGCCAGTTATCGCAGAGGGGGAACTTAAGGTTGGCTATTACAGCATTCATTCATTCTACATTGGGGCAGCTGCCATGGCAGCTGGGTTTGGCATGACAAGGGAACAAATCATGTCTGTGGGTGGGTGGCGTTCTGACCGTTATAACTTGTACATTCACCCGGAAGCTAGGGATTGACGAATGTTGCTATGACTAACCTAACCATTCTTGTGTTCTTCTTTCGATGGTTTGCCCTAGGTGCAACTCCCCAGGAAATGTGGATATAAGGCCAGCCATACGTCCACTGGGTGCAAAGCAGAACCCGGAGCAGACCGCAGGGCTTTAATTTGGGCCTGAAACCTGCAGAGGTGTAGATAACCGGAATGGGGGTGTGGGGAAGGTACGGAACCTGCTGGTTCCGTCCCTTCCATCTCTTATGCGCAGAAGGAGGGCATCCAGGAGCACTTGGATCTTAATGGTGCATATGGAAGGGGAACAATTGGCCAATACCCACAGTGTCAAATTAACCGGAAAATGCTGCTGGCTGACATTTTCTCTGAGACTCGGGTGGTGTGGTCCCATATCGTACCACGGAGGGTCTGAAAAGGCAAAAAGGTCACACTGGGCAGTGGAGAAAACAAGACGAAAGGCGAACAGATGGCTGGCTCACTTCATGGAGGCAATTAAGGGGGAGAGTTGCATTGGGCATGACCTCATTGATTTAAGTTGCCCTGGCTTGTGTCACGCAGCCAGCGTAAACATGTCGGATATCGGCAAGGACGTCTTCCTGTGTGTGGCCCAGGACATTGTAGAAATGCTGTTGGCCACAGCTGAGTACCAGGTGGGTGCCCCCCCAACAAGCGAGGAGTCGCTGTCGGTTGGGTGTGACCAGAAGTTAAGGGCCATCGGATCGAGCGCACAGCCGTGTAGTTGAGTATAGGGGGAGTGGCCACAAGGAAACTGTCCTCTCCCTGACAGGGTCGATGGATTCTCAGCAGGATCAGTGGGTAATGTGCCTCTCCACGCTTTGACGGTGGGGGGAGGGAGGGACACATCTTGTTGCCATATACTAAGTATGCAGCAATCCTGACCATTGATGGGCTGGGTCAGAACAGAGAAGGAGGATGCTGCTGCGACTGGGGGTATAGTGCACATTTTATTGGCTTGCTGCCCCACAAAACGTATTACAGATAATGTGTATCAGTTACGACAGCAATGGTTAAGAAGTGTTTTCAGGTCAAGGGGTGGGCTTTGATGGAACCTCCCTTTGGCGAGTGCGGGCTGTGGGTCTCAAGGATAAGTGTCAGAGAGGTTTACGGCAATTTAATGTTGAATATATGTTTAAGAATTGTACACTGTGAATTTTGGTTATGTGTTTGTTTAGGGTTATGCTGTGGCCAACATTATCCAATAAACTCTAAATTTTGTGGCAAAACTGGTTGTCTATGCATTATATCAGCAGTAAGAGACGACTTAAGCAAGGGGACATGGGGCAGGGCAAAAGTGGGGGGGGGGGCAGTAGGGAAAGGGGGGGGGGACAGGGAACATGGCCTAGACCTGGATGCAACTTGCCCAATTGTGAATAGCGTTTTTTTTTTTTTTTTAACTTGAACACTATTACAAAGTTTTCATAATATACAAAACAGCATCCCCCAATCTTCCCCACACCTTCTCTCCTCCTTTCCACTCATCTGTTTGTGGCCAGCACTATGTAGCTCAGTTCAACATGTCTGTTCTGTCGGTAACTTGTTGTTCAAGATATCTCAGAGAGATTGTTGCAAAGACTGAAATAATGTACAGGTTGTGAATAAAAAAAAATCATACTTTGACTTGTCTGTATAAAACATTAAAATGGGAGCGTTTGAACATATGGCACTTAAAGATCATAACAGGTATTTCACTAACCTAATAGGAGGAGGATAGCGAATGCTATGCTGTGGTACCAGGACACAAATTATATTAAATGATAGGGCAAACACTCAAGAGGTATCAGTAGCAAAATGACAGTCCTTTTAATTATTCTCACCTAGTATAATCCTTCTAAATGGAATAAACTTCATTAGGAGGGATCCAGAAGGTCTCTACATGTGCATAATTTTGTTACACACTACCACATTTTATGGGATTGTGTTCAATGACCATAATGAATATTGTGTGCATTTGCCTCACTCAAAAAGTGTCCAGTAGGTGCCAGATACCAGTATCTCATGGAGCACTTAAGGATGAGCCTACTGCATGTTTTTCACGGTGGGTGTAGTGTCTTTGAAATAATACCAACAATGCATAGTGTAGGCAGGAGTAACTGGGCAGATCAAATGGTTTATTATGCCATCTTGTTTCCATGCACAGAGAACATCCTTTAGGGATGCTTCCTCCTGGCTCTCCTCTAGGCCTGTGTGCCTCATGCAGTATGGCCTGCACAGCCCATCTATTCAGTTTGCTCATTACCTCTTAGTCCCTCCACCAGCACAGTATCAGCCCATACGCACACACACACACTGCAGAGACACGCCCAGAAAAACACACCCAAGGGCAAGGTTGCAAACACAGGGAGTTTACAAGGAGCACAGGCACAGAAAGGGAGTTGGAGAACTAAATACATAGGGAGTTTGAAGAGGGATGCTACTAGAGCCAACCTGACGCATGTGCGAGTGTGTTCACATATGGCACCGTTCCCCAAGGGGCCCTGTGGCGCTGTCTAGTATAACAGGTGGGCCAGTGAGGCCCGAAGCCTGGCTCATCTCTGCACAGCTGCGGGAGCAGTTTTCTTTTCTACCTGCAGTGTGTTAGCAGAGAAATATGAGTCAATAGAGAGATTTTAAAAAATACATAGAAGATAGCTGAAAAAAAGGCCAATATCAATGATGGATGTAGAGGAGAGAAGTAGCAGATGGACTTCAGACCCTGGAAGGACATAAGAAAATATGCAGGAAAGCAGAAAGCAGAGACTGAAACCAGCACAATTAGAAAAAAAGAATGGCCCGACAACAAAGGTAGAAACAAGTACGTTATTTTCAATATAGTGATTGTAATATATCAGTTTTTGTAATTTGCATGTGTTTTCTTTATATGCATCTTTCTATTTCTCTATGCTGCGCTACATGAAGAGTGTGGCTTCCTTAGATTTGTTTAATTGTATCAACATATTTCTATTTTTATTTTGTGGTCATTTATTCTGTACTTGGTGAGGGTCTATCAGCATTCTAAAGGACATGTTTACTAAAGGTTAATGCATATTAATGAAAGTTAATGCCCGATAAGTGCTGCATGGCCCATAGCAATGAATGGGCCACAACAGCACTTAATGAGCGTTAGCTTTCATTAACATGCGTTAACCTTTAGCAAACATGCCCTAAGTGTCCGCGGCCAGGTATTCCGTTAGTATGGAGTTTCTATGTAGGAATCTGGCTTGCTCAGTTTCCCCAGTAGGGGTATGGATGTTCTAGGTCCTGTGGGGCTGCCCTTTTCTGGATAGGCTCCTTGTTATGCGAGTTTGGAAGTTAGTGCTGTTATGGAATGGTAGATTTGCTCTTTGAGTCCTGTACTGTGGGTTCTTGCTTTTCTTTTTATTCTTTGTGGGGAGTTAACAGTAGGATGTTGGTGGTTGGTAGTGCAGTATGGATTGTCTTTGAGATTTGCAGTTTTGCGTCCTTGATGTTCTCAGTTTGAAATTTTAAAATATTGTGTCACTTCAGATTTGGGGAAATCTCAGATTTTAAGAGAGTGTCTCTCTTAATTTTATTTAGTAGCCTGATAGCTTCAGTGCTGCTGATTTCTGAGTTTTTCCAGCTCTGACATGATCCAATCCAGCATGGGCACTATGATCTTGAATCTTGGCTACCAGGATTCATTTTTCTAATTTTATCTCTTCCCTCATCAATAAGCTGGTCATAGCAGTGACTAAATAAATCCAGTATAGAGATATTTAATGGTGTATTCTTTTGTAGGTGTGTGAAAATTAATTTTGTTTATTCTATTGTAAAGGCTGTTTTAATAAATTGTGTTTGCATGTATGTTTGGAAGCTACCTAGGTTTATAGATGGGCAGCATATAAATGTTAAAATAAATTAAATTAATGCAAATGAGGTCCAATGACTATTTATGCAAATGAGGCCCCACAGAAAGTTTTCACACATGGCCCCGCATGACCCTTGGACTGCCCCTGGATGCTACAAGGGTTAATTAGAAGGACAGAACAGAGAACAGGAGACTAAAATGTAGTCAAGAACAGACCTACATGGGCATAGATGACAGTCAGGCCATAGAATCACAATCAGATCTCCGCCAGTCACCAACATCAAAACAGTTTCAAAAGACAAGTGTAATTTATAGCAACTGTAAATGTCAATATTTAAATGTCCCGCTCTCTATGCCAATATGTTTGCAAAATACATTATGCATGTGTAGACTAGTAGCCTAGTGGTTAGAGCAACTGCCTAATACCCAGAAAATCAAGGGTTCAGTTCCCACTGGCACTCCTTGTGACCTTGGGCAAGTCACTTTACCCTCCATTGCCTTGGAAGAAAAGGCTATATCACACAAAAACCTCAAAGATCTCCCATATAATATCCACACCCAAAAGGGAAACACATAACAAAACTATTTTTGTTGGAACTCACACCATGAGGGAACTCCCTCTCATTGTGTGCTGTTCCGTTTTTATCTTAAATTTAAATAAGGACTTAGCCTTAACAAGGATTGGAGGGATGGAACCCCTCCAATACCAGCCGAAGGGAAATATAATTCATATGATGGTTAAAGCTTAAGAAAGAGTCACTTAGCTGGAACTTGAATTCCTTCTGCAGCAGTGTATCAGGTGCTCAAACCGTCAACATCTCCAACAGACGAAGCCCTTGCTGAAATCCTCTCCAGGACAGTACGGTTTTTAACAGTGCTCTCAAAACAATCTTCCGACAGTCTGGGTCAGTTGGAAATACCACCCAAAGTCCCCAGGGAGAGGAAAGCAAACGCAAAATAAGGGCTATAAGGGACCAGGCAGCATACAGTCCCGCAGCACACAGTCTCGCAGAGGAATATACTCCACCAAGTCCAAATAACGCCAAGCTTTCACTGTATCAAAGCTTCACCCCAACAGCTCCATCTGATAGTCCAGGCAACCAAATAGGGGGAAAAATTACTCCCCAAACCAGTAACCCAACGCTGTATTCGTTTCGAGCCACTGAATCTCCCGGCTCTTCTTCAAACTCTGTTGCTCCCACTTCCTCCGGAACCACAATCCTTTTAAATGCCCCGCTACTGCACATGATCGGCTGGTAGCCAATGAATCCTCGATATACCAAAACCACAGCCCTTACATCAAAGTCCACCATTCTACTGAGGAATTAAGGCCCTGAGGCTCCACAGAGTTTAAAGTATAAATCCAAAATTGCTCACGATGGCTAAGGCAAGAATGTCTATCTCCCCCTCTAATCTTAAAGGGGACTTGATCAATGATTCGCCACCGTAAATCAGCAAATGTATGATGATGTTCTTGACAATGTAGAGCTAGAGGAGCTGTCAAAACAGCTCCATTAATCCGAGAGCGATGCTCCTGAAGTCGTCTTTATATTGTTCTCGATGTTTTGCCCACATATATTAAATTACACAGGCAGATCAATATGTACACTACAAAAGTAGATAAACAAGTGGTAGTGAATTTGCTATAGATCCGTCGGTGAGTCAAAGGGTGTTACCAAACAGGTCCCTCCAAGGTAGAAATGCAAAAATCACACTCTGCACATTGAAAATGGCCCACTGAACTCACCCCCTCCACCGCATTATATTTCCCTTCGGCTGGTATTGGAGGGGTTCCATCCCTCCAATCCTTGCTAAGGCTAAGTCCTTATTTAAATTTAAGATAAAAACGGAACAGCACACAACGAGAGGGAGTTCCCTCATGGTGTGAGTTCCAACAAAAATAGTTTTGTTATGTGTTTCCCTTTTGGAAGAAAAGGCTGGCAATCTACTTCCAGTGATACATTGCCAAGAAATCCCAGAGGTAGCTGGGTCGCTATGAGTCAACACTGACTTGATGGCACTAAAAAAAAAAAAAAAAGACTTAGCACTACCCGTACCATGTCCCCAACATGCCTCTTTCTAAAATGTGAAAATCTCTGCATCGCCAGTGCTTCCATATGTAAACTGCACCCTTCCCAAACTGCCATTTCCCCGTGAATGCTGTTTCTACATGTAAATGCCAGTTATTTCCACATGGAAATCACTCACAAGCCTTCTAAAATAACCTCCCTTGTGTAAAATTAGTTGGGAAGTTTCTATGTGCCTACTTTTTAGGCCTGTAATCACATAGACAATTTTACAAGAGTTTACATGCTTGGGTGCCTAAACCTTACTTTACATATTCAAGTCAAGAGTTGCCAGGTTACTCAGTTCCAGGAATGAGACTTTATGGCCAGTTCTGGGTTTAAATTTGCATTGTATTGGAGTAATGTTTATGTAGCCCCTGATTTACCCATTCGAATCAGTGCTGTAGGTCCCACAATGTATCAGAATGAGATTGTCTAGCACAGGGGTCACCAACCTGCGGCCCGCGGGCCGCATGCGGCCCACGAGGTCCCTTTGTGCGGCCCGCGAGGCTCTACCCCGGTTAACATTACGTGCGGCCCACCAAGGATTCCCGCCATTGTATGCACGTGCTCGCAGCTCACCGACGACCACCTGCAAGCGTCCCTTCTCCTGTCAGTGTCATCTGTGAAGCCGGACTTTAAGCGTTTGTCTGCTAGCATGAATCATCAGCCATCTCATTAAATTCAATAAAGGTGATCAGCCATTGTTTTCATAATTTTGCGTTTGTTGTTTTTTTTCGCGGGGGCGGGGAGAAGGGGGGTGCGGCCCGCGAGGCTCCCGGTAGTCGGCTGTGCGGCCCGCGGCCCTCTGGAGGTTGGTGACCCCAGGTCTAGCAGAAATCCAGGATTGGCAGAAAATCTCACTCCTGGAACTGCGTAACTTGGCAAGTCTTGTATAAAATTTCCCCCATGTATATACTATATATAAATGGAAACTGTGTTAGAAATCTTAAGCACCTACCAAAATTCTTAAAATCCACTTTTATTCATAGGACGAGTTGGGGTTCGTTTTTAATCTAACTCTTTCATTGTTCCTTATTTTTCTTTTGTTATTTTTTGCTCACCCTTTTGCCACTCAACCTTTTCCCTCCATTCCTGCTTTACTTCTTCTGCAGCCCAGAACAACCCCCAGCTGTAGCTTCTTCACTCAGGCCCAGTTTAACTTCAGCAGTGTCCCTTTCACCTAAGCCCAACAGCAGGCACCAGGAGCTGAATTTTAGACACCTGGTGACTGGTTTCTTTTCCAGTCCAGTATTATTAGACATACGTATATTACTACACATATACAGACATAAATAATATTTTACTTAAATGAAAATATGTAACTTCATGTAATCCATATACTGGATAATCACAAAAAGATAAATGTCTGTCTAAAATTATTTCAGTATTAACACCTCACGCCAAGTGAAATCTCTTTTAAAATTCATAATTCCTAATACCCATAGTTCTCTTAGATGTACTCTTAAGAAAACAGCTTAAGAGCTCTGATAGTGATTTTGGCATTAATGGTATAAATAGAACCTACTGCCCCTCCAAAATGTCTGAACAGAGTTAGAGCTTAGTCAGTTCCATGGAGCATCGGATTTCCACTCTCTTCTGATAAGGTTCTGAGAATTGGCTCTACTGTTAGCTAGAGATTTGAACTGGATATGCACTGTTACAGCTGATTGCTCAGCTGGCATTAGCTCACAGAGGATGCTGAAAGAGATGAAACGGTGAGCCCACGGAGGAATATATGGTTGAATTTTATTATACGATCACCACGGTTTTTGATAAGGTAAATTTGGCATGTTGAAGTTGATGCACACACTCGCACTATCCTTTCAGCACCTTTTGTGAAATTCACAAAACACTGAGACAAATCTACATAGAATTTCTTTCTGTAAACATTTGTATAATGCAGCATGGTTATGAGCAATGTATAACTAGGTTGAGAATATTTAGGAATTGAAGTATGAATATCAGAGGTGGCATATACATTTTTATTAACTGTACCGGAGTTCTATAGAACAGTACTAAAATTCAAATTTCAGAAGGCCATTCATGCATTTGTGATCTGGATGTGCATCTATCCATTTACAGGTTGAATTACAAGTATTCACCAGATGGACGATGCTATTTGCCGAGGATGAGACATAAGTTTGAAACAGAATGATCAAAGGCAAAATCAGGAAGAAGGGAATTGCATTCTACTTGTACTGAGCCTGGAAGCCTAAGGTGTAAAATTGGTATGGTAGCATCAAATGTTTGCAGAACGTTTTATGGACATTGCCTTATGGCTGACAAACAATGATAAAAGCAGCCACATACTCATTTTGGCACCTTTCTTGACTAGCTATGTTTCAAAAGTCTATAAATCAGAGCATTTCATTTATATTTAGTTCAAGCCTTTGCAGTAAGTAGTCCAAGCTGAGTTACATTCAGTTACAGTAGGTATTTCCCATCTCCAGAGGGCTTACAATCTAAGCGCATACCTCAGGCTATGAAGGGTTAAGTGAATTGCCCAAGACTACAAGGAGCACCAGTGGGACTGGAACCCTGGTTTATAGTCTGCTGCTCTAATTGCTGGGCTACTCCTCCATGTTTGGTTCATCATTACACTAGACTAATAAAGCAACCTATAAATGCAATAAAATATAAACAAAACAAAAAAGAGAAAAAAAGAGAAGAAGAATCTTCTGGGTTTTTTTCTTTATTTGCATTAGTTAACCATGACAGGGACTAATAAAGAGGTTAATTTAATTTAATCAGAAACGTAAAGGATGATTTACCATCCACCTTTTCATCCGAATAGGGCTTTTAAGTCAGAGCACAAAAACATAAAGGTCATGTTCTTTATCTTTATTGGGCTATTTGATATATCGCCTAACACCGAGGCATCTGGGCGGTTTACAAACAAAAACAAATGTTACAGGAAACATGAAAAGAAAAAAGAACAGCATTATGAGAATAGGAAAAAAGGAAAGTGCATAGAGGAAGTAATGGAGTGTTTAACTGGAGTGGGGGGAGGAGGGGAGAGGGCAGCTGAGGGCAGGAATTTTACTATTTGTTAGAGTCTGCGCTGTCTGCTGCAGCACCCATATTATTCCTATGAGCATGCTAATGTTTTCTCAACATGGCCTAAAATAAATAGAACCCAAAACATCATAATTACAATACTAAAAGCCACATATACAATGAAAACTAAACTAGAATTCAAAAGCACATTCCTGACCCCATATCAATATACCTTACCGTATTAGAGAAAAGTAAATTTTTCAGATGCCGACAAAACTGCAAATAACTGTTTCTTTCAGGGTTTGAGGCAATTCATTCCATATAACAGGAATAATCCCTGCAAAACAACTACATTGAATCCTTAAAGAGGAAAACAACTTTGAGCCCAAAGGTGAAAACTTAAAAGCAGAACTAGAACCTAACAGACAAGTAGGCCTATGCTTACACACTCAGGGTCATGTTTATTAAAGCACATTAAAATTTACCATTAACAGGAGGAAGTTACATCACCCATCCTAATGGATGTTTGAGCCTGGGGCTCCGACTAACGCATGGCTGAAAGGCTGTAATCTGGTCTGTGTTTCGACAGAGATATAAAGGCCCTTATTGGTGTGTGTGGTTCCGCAGGCAGAGAGCATCGATGCCGGCCAAAATAAAAGCAGTAGACTTGCACAAGTTTACGTACAAGGGAACTCCACCGGGGCCGAGTCAGCCACTCAAAATGGCCGATGCTACTAGTGTGTATCAATCCCCCCAACATGGCCTTGGACTACGAGGAGGAAGAAAATGGAGAGGCAGTACGGTCAGCTTTTACTGAAATTAAAGACTGGTTTAAAATGCTGTAGAAGGATATCGGGCAAATCAAGTTGGAGATAGCAACACTGGGGGTGGATTTGACTGTGCTCGGCGGCAGGGTGGAAGAAATGGAAGCTGGAGCTGAGGAGTAGGTGGAGGTAGTGGGGGAGCTGAGCGAGCAGATAATGGCTATGCAAGGTACCCGTGTAGCATTGCTCTGGGACAGTCGTCAGGTGGACAGAGGACTGGCTGATCCTTTAAAAAATGACTGAGCACTCCAGATCTTTGGAGGCCAGAAAGCAAATCAGCCTAAGGATATCATTGCATGCTTTCACCATTTTACAGACTGGGAGCGGGTGACGGCAGCAGCAGCCAGGAAGCTATCTATCTTCAAATGGAAAGGATATGAGGTGGAAATTGACAGACTTGGCTCCAACCACCCTGCAGAGGTGTCAGGAGATCTAGCCCCTGATGATGAAATGAGTACGATTTAGGTGGATCAATCTTTAAACTATACATATAATGGTTACGTCTACCAATTGCGCAGCAAGACTGAAGCGAGTGAGCTCTGTCAGGGGCTCAGTTTGGAGATGGCAGAGGAGGAGAGTTTACAAAGGATCCCAGTGGGATGAGAAACTCTGCGATGGCAGAGAGTGGCGAGTAGGCAAGATTGCCTAAAGAGACAATTGTTGAACCACCCAGAACCTCTGGAGGGATCAAGATGAGAGACTGATGCTCTGCAAAATGACTTTGGGGTTTTGGTGCAGAGTGGCTGCGTACATGTTAGACTGAGTGTTGAGGAGCGGCTGTAAGTAGGGACATACAGTAGGTGATCTCTGTAAGGGAACTGGGGGGTGAGGGTCTCATGGTGTGGAAGGTAGTGCATGAGTGAGTGTTGTATGATTTGACTGCGAGGCTGTGTGCATGACATTTTAAAAGGCAGGGCCAGTAGCTGTGTGGTGTGATGCATTTTGATCAGTGCTATGAGGATGTGGATGTTGGTGGGTGGGCTGGGATGGAATCACTTTCCTCTATTGGTTGGAGGAGGGTGAACAGATTTGGGTGAGGGGAGGTGTGGAGTTAGAGGGCCGACATGGGGGAAGCGGGGAAGGGCAGAAGGGGAATGCTGGTTTGGTAGATGGTAGGGAGGTTTTAGAATGGGGGCGAGGAGTCAAGCTGCCTGGGGGGAGGAGGGATAGGTTCTGGGGGCCAGGGAATCTGGCACGAGCAGGGGAGAGTGGAGGGGGGGGAGTGGAGGGGGACAGAGATCATGACTGGATCACTAAGGTAGATCTCTATTAATGTCAGAAGCCTTAATTCACCTTTTAAGCGAAAGTCACTTTTTAAAGAGATCACAAGACTTGCAGCCTCAATTTATTTTGGGCAGGAGACCTATCTGTTGGGGATATTATTCTCGGGGCATTTACTCCAAATGGGTTAATTTTGTGGATACCATGACAGACGTGAACCTCACTTCTATGTCAGATATGTGGAGTATGATCTTCGTCTCTTAAATTTACTGCTAATGCTCAGTGCAATACTTGCATCGTGCCAAAGAGAGCTTCCTTCTGGAGTTTGTAACATGTAACAGGTATGGGTAGTTTACCAAGATGAGCCTGGAAATTCTTCTTTATCAAGCCTGTCGTTCCCAGTACAACGGGAAAGATTTCTGTATCTTTTTGCCACATTTTCTTCATCTCTGACTGCATTTCTTGGTACTTCAGGATCTTCTGCCTCTCCATGTGATTCACAGAATAATCACTCGGTACAGACACTTCTATTATCAATGCTGTTCTGGTATTCTGCTCCTTTACCACTATGTCAGGTTTTCTGGCATCCAATTTCTTATCCATCAGAATGAGGATGTCCCAGGTGATCATAACCTCGTCATTATGTGTTATTCTCTTAGGGTCATGGTACCAGTACTTTTCAGGGCCAGTGATGTTGTACTGTTTCCAGAGTTTCCAGTGGAGAAGGCTGTTACTTTGTTGTGCCTTTCTGTATAGAAATTTTCCGCCATCAGAACTTTGCAGCCTGCTATAAGATGAGTCACTGTTTCCAGCTCTTTCTTACAGAATCGGCATGTCTGTTTTGCCAGTTTTTTCAATGCTCGCCGTAAACCATCTCATCCGTAATCTGTCGTCCTGGGCTGAAACTATCAATCTTTCATCCTTTGGTTTCAGTTCACCTTTCCTTAACCATTCACGTGTCCGTTCTTGATCGACAAAAGGTTCTTGGAGTAACATGGTATTTTCCACCATATTTGTGCATTTGCCACTCATATTTCCTTGCCTGCTGATCTAATTCTTTGAAGAGTTTTTTCTCTTGTTTTGCAAATTCTGTTACTTCCTTTCCTGTGAATGCCTGTGGATGTTCACTCATTCCTTCAAATCACCAGAACGCTTGTCAAAGTTTAATGATGGAGACAGCTTCTGGACTTTTACTTTCATATTTCAACACTTTTTGCATATTTGGATCCAATGAGGTTGTCAGGTAGGCTTGAAAGCCTATGACAGTAGGTGCAGCTACTTGATGTTTTTAAGGACACTGAAGGGCGCTTTCTAGTGACAAGGACGCTACTTCATTCAGACACCTCCAATTTTGTGTGTGTCTATGCTCCCAATGAGGGACAGGTGCAGTTTTTTCCAGAGCTTGGCTGCTGAGCTGGCTCTGGTGGGCAGGGGCATTGGGCAGTGGGAGGTGATTTTAACAGGAGACGTGCTGCTGATTCCATCTTGAAGGTGGAATGGGCAGCATTGACCTGGCGATCGGGCTCAGGGATCCTCCCCGGGGGTCCCTGTGGCCTGATCCAGGCCCCAGCTGGCCATCCGTGGGTTGGGCAGCAGGGAAGAGGGGGGGACCTAAGCTGAGGGAGTTGGGGACACCTGCTGGGAAGACGTCTCTGCAGACAGCAGAGGCATGCCAGGCCATCCATGGGCCCAATTCTGTGCACCGCAGGAACGTTTTGTTCCTGTGCTCCAGAATCAGGTCCTAACTGGCCCATCTTCCTCAGGGACATCCAGACAGCCCAGACATCCCCCTCCCTGAATCGGCTCATTGCCTTTCAGTTTGCCCCCTTGCAGCTTCAACTACCAGTTCAACCCAGTTCTGGTTTTAAATTTGCTTTGCAATGCAATATGGTATTTGTAATCTCTGATATTACCCATTGGAATCAGTGCTACAGGTCAAATATCTTGGAGTAACCTTTGACCAACAACTCAGCTTCCAACTGCACATAAAGAAGACAATCAGATCAGCCTACCACAAGTTGAGGACTCTGCACAAACTTAAAATGCTTATAACAGACAATGACTTCAGAACAGTATGCCAGGCCATACTAACCCCAATAGCTTACTGCAACGTGATATATCATGGACTTCCAAGGAAAACAACACTCCCTTTGCAACTGTTGCAAAACACTGCAGCTTCCATAATACAACCAGATGAGATTGCCAGATCCAGTACTGGCTTAACATATCACTCCTGGAACTGAGTAACTTGGAAACTCTGTAGTGGCAAAACACTCAGCATTGGTGGGGTTCCTAACCCCTGCCCAGAATTACTAATTTCAGCTATGCAACAAGAAGTAATTGTTGGGCTCCAAACTCATCAGGTTTTCTAGCTGCAGGCACCTAAAGCACCCACTCCACAGCCAGACTGGGCTGCTCGAAGCCCACACTTCCACCTCCTCAGTTAGCAGCCCCATTGCTACCGCAGATTAACAAACATACCCCTTAATGTAAAAAATGCAAGGTCATGCATTTGGGCTGCAGCCATCCACGGGAGCAATATAGAATAAGGGGTGAACTATTTCTGTCCACAAAAGAAGAGTGGGACCTAGGTGTGATTGTGTCTGATGATCTTAAAGTAGCTAAACAAGTAGAAAAGCTGATGGTGAAAGCTAGAAGGATGCTTGGATGCATAGGGAGAGGAATGGCCAGCAGAAGAAAGGAGGTGATAGTACCTCTGTATAAGTCTTTGGTGCGACCTCATCTGGAGTATTGTGTGCACAAATAGGAACAGAAGCGAGGGACATCTTAAACAAATTTCAGAAGACTGTGTTCGTGAGAAACTAGCTCAACTTAAAGTAGACAAAGCGATGGGACTGGATGGGATACACCCTAGAATACCGAGGGAACTTGGGGACGTTCTAGCAGCTCCACTGACTGACATTTTCAATGCCTCGTTGGAGTCGGGAGTGGTGCCAAAGGACTGGAGAGAGGCTCATGTGGTGCCTTTACATAAAAGCGGAAGTAAGGATGTGGTTGAAAACTACAGGCCAGTTAGTTTAACTTTGGTGGTGAGTAAATTATTGGAAACGCTGCTGAAAGAGAAAATAGTGAGGTTTCTGGAGTCCAGCGGATTACAGGATCCGAGGCAGCATGGATTCACCAGAGACAGGTCTTGTCAGACAAATCTGATTGATTTCTTTGACTGGGTGACCAGGGAGTTGGACTGAGGGAGAAGCCCTAGATGTGGTGTATTTAGATTTTAATAAAGCCTTTTTTTTATTTATTTATTTATTTACATTCTCTTATATACCGCGCTATTCTGCATCAGTGCGGTTTACATTGAACAAACTGAAATTACATTGAACAGGGCATTATAACTTGGAGATAACTATTTTACAGGGAACATGGGCTATGAAGGGTTAAGTGGCTTGCCCAAGACCACAAGGAGCACCTGTGAGACTAGAAACCCCAGTCCTTCCGGCCCAAGGTTGCTGTCCTCTAGTGGGATTTGAACCCCCGACCTTCCGGCCTGAAGTACCTTGCCCCAACCACTAGGCCACTCCTCCAATTTGACACTGTTCCTCACAGGCGATTTATAAACAAACTCAGCACCCTAGGGATGGACCTTAAAGTTACTGCTTGGGTTAGAAATTGGTTGGGTGGGAGGCGACAAAGGGTACAAGTAAATGGAGCTCACTCGGAGGAGAAGGATGTTACCAGTGGTGTGCCCCAGGGATATGTCCTTGGTCCAATTCTTTTTAACATCTTTATTAGTGATATAGCGGAAGGGCTGTCGGGTAAGGTTTGCCTCTTTGTGGATGATACCAAAATCTGCAATAGAGCAGACACCCAGGAACATGAGGAGGGATAACATGAGGAGGGATAACATGAGGAGGGATCTAGCTAAGCTTGAAGGATGGTCTAGAATTTGGCAGCTGGGATTTAATGTTAAAAAATATAAGGTCATGCATTTGGGCTGCAGCAATCCAAGGGAGCAATATAGTATAGGGGGTGAAGTACTTTTGCCAACTAAAGAAGAGCGGGACCTAGGTGTCGTTGTGTCTGATAATCTTAAAGTAGCTAAACAGGTAGAAAAGGCAATGGCAAAAGCTAGAAGGATGCTTGGGTGCATACGGAGAGGAATGGCTAGCAGAAAAAAGGAGGTGATAATGCCTCTGTATAAGTCTTTGGTACGACCTCATTTGGAGTATAGTGTGCAATTCTGGAGTCCGCACCTTCAAAAGGATGTGAACAGGATGGAGTCGGTGCAGAGGGTGGCTACTAAAATGATTAGTGGTCTTCATTATAAAGCATATGAGGACAGACTGAAGGATCTTAATATGTACACCTTAGAAGAAAGGCGGGATAGAGGTGATATGATTGAGATGTTTAAATACATCCATGGCATAAATGTTCAGGGAGAGAGCCTCTTTCAATTGAAAGCAAGTTCTGCTATGAGGGAACATGGGATGAGGGTGAAGGGAGATAGATTCAGGAGTGATATGCAGAAATATTTCTTTATGGAAAGAGTAGTGGATCCATGGAATAGTCTCCCAGTGGAGGTGGTAGAGATGAGTACAGTAACTGAATTCAAAAAAGCATGGGACAAACACAGAGGATCTCTAAAGGTAAAAAGGGGACTGTTGTAGTTGTTGATATGGAAGGACAGACTAGATAGGCCATGTGGTCTTTTTCTGTCATCATATTTCTGTTTCTATGTGCAATTGTATGTAGTTTCAAGGGTGATACAGGAAACTACAGACCGGTGAGCCTGACGTCAGTGCAGGCAAAATGTTATCAACCATTATAAAGAATAAAATTACTAAACATGGAGATAGTCATGGCTTAATGAGAGAAGGCCAAGGAAGGTCTTGTCTTACTAATCTGTTATATTTTTTTGAAGGTGTGAATAAACAGGTAGCCAAAAATGAGCCAGTTGATATAGTATATCTGAATTTTCAAAAAGCCTTTGACAAGGTCCCTCATGAGAGACTTTTGGCAAAATTAAAAAGGCATGGGATTCGAAGCAGTGTAGTATTGTGGATCAGGAACTGGTTAAAAGATAGAAAGCAGAGAGTAGGGCTAAGTGGCCAATTTTCTCAATGGAGAAAGGTGAATAGTGGAGCACCCCAGGGATCTGTGCTGGGCCCACTGTTTTTTTTAATCATATTCATAAATGGCCTGGAAATGGGAATAACGAGTGAGGTGATCAAATATGCAGATGACACAAAATTATTCAAAGCTGTTAAAACTCAATAGGATTGTGAAAAATTGCAAGAGGACCTTGATATATTGGAAGACTGTATGTTCAAATGGCAGATGATATTTAATGTGGACAAGTGCAAAGTTATACACCTAGGAAAGAACAACCCAAACTTTGCTTGCACAATGCAAGGTACCACCTTAGAAACCACCACCCAGGAAAAAGATTTAGGCGTCATCGTGGATAGTACGTTGAAACTGTCCGCCCAGTATGCAGCGGTGGCCAAGAAAGCTAATAGAATGCTAGGAATCATTAAGAAAGGAATGGAGAATAGAGCAAAAGATATTATAATGCCTCTGTATCATTCAATGGTGCAACCACATCTTGAATATTGCGTGCAACTCTGGTCACCATATCTTAAAAAAGATATAGCAGAATTAGAAAAGGTATATAGAAAAGCAACAAAAATGGGAATGGAAGGATACCCCTATGAAGAGAGGCTTAAAAGGTTAGAGCTGTTCATCTTGGAAAAGAGACGGCTGAGGGGGGAGATATGATAGAGGTCTATAAATTAATAGAGTATAACGGGTAAACATAGATTGGTTGTTTATACCATCAAAAAATAGAAAGACTAGAGGGCATGCATTGAAGCTACAATGTAACTCATTTAAGACTAATAAGAGAAAATATTTTTTTACTCAATGCATAACCACTCTGGAATTCGTTACTGGAGGATGCAGTAAAAGCTGTTAGTGCAGCTGGGTTTAAAAAAGGTTTGGACAAGTTCCTAGAAGAAAGGTCCATAAACCATTATTAAAGAGGACCCGGTAAATCTACTGCTTACCCCAGGATGAGCATTATGGCCACTGTGTGCCTTTTTGGAAACCTGCCATGTACTTGTGACCAGGACTGGCTACTGTCTGAAACAGGATACTGGGTTTGATGGACCTTGGTTTGACCCAGTATGGTATTTCTTATGCTATGCTCTAATATTTATGAAGAAAACAAGATTAATAATAGAGTTAATACAAGATGTGATACTATTAACTCAGACCAATTACCGAAGATTCCACCAGAGATACTAGCCCGACAATACAAACAGCTCCAACAACCACAAAACCCACATCTGAACGCCGAGGCAACCACAACAAACCTCCACCCCAACTTATACAGTGACTGGACTACCTTCAAAGAAACCACCACAGAAGAAATATCATCCACCATCTCCCGCCTAAACACCACCACCTCCCCGCTGGACCCCTGCCCCACCGACTGGATAAAGAAATCCAAAGAACACCTAAGCACACCATTAACCCATATTGTCAACGAATCCCTATCTCAAGGTCGCATGCCCGACATCCTCAAAACTACGATCATTCGACCATCCCTAAAAAAACAAAACCTTGATCCTCAGGACCCAGCATCCTACAGACCGATAGCAAGCCTACCATTCACTGCCAAGATAATCGAGAAAATAGTCCAGCAACAGCTTCAAGAACACCTAGACAACAACAACATACTGGACCCACAACACCACGGCTTCCACCCACTCAATGGAGTTGAGAACCTCATGACCACATTGATGAACACCCTCATCATAGGAACCCAAGAAAAGCATTCTGGATATATCATGATCTTCCTTGACATATCAGCAGCCTTCGACACCATCTCCCACAACATCCTCATATGAAGATTGCAGTCAATTGGAATCAAAGACACCACACTTCAATGATTTCAATCATACCTAACCAACAGACAACAACTCATCCGTACCAGCACCTCAACCTCGCCCCTCTTCCAACAACACCAAGGAGTACCCCAAGGATCCACGCTATCAGCCATGCTCTTCAACATCTACCTACAACCACTCTGTTCAGTTATACGTACACACAACATCAACTTCCATATCTATGCTGACGATATCATGCTCTACGCCCCAATTACGACCTCAAACCCAACAAATACACACCTCTCAGCATGCTTCTCCGAAGTGTCCCACTGGCTACAAGAAAACAACCTATCCATAAACATAAAGAAAACTGAAGCCCTCATAGTAACAAAAGACCCAGACTTCACACCACCTACACACCTCAACATAGGAACCACATGCATCCAAATACAACCACAAATAAGATACCTAGGTATTATCATTGACCAAGCTCTAACCCTCAAGCAACAAATCACCAAAACCACAGGAAATATATTCCATAAAGCGAAAACAGCGCAGCAGCTCAGACCTCTCCTCGAACCTCAAGACTTCAGGACAGTAATGCAAGCTATGACTCTCCCACATCTGGACTACTGCAACATAATCTACCATGGACTCCCAGCTACACAGACTAACCCCCTCCGAACTGCCTTGAACACCACAGCAAGAATTATTCAGAGAGCGAAGAAAAGCGACCACATCACCCCAATCCTAAGAAACCTCCACATACTTCCCCTCAAAGCTAGAACTAAATACAAGTCCATCCTACTCACCCACAAAGCCATCCACCAAGCGCAGAACACCCATCTCCGCACCCTGCTGACCCGCCCGACCCATGGAAGAACAACCAGACAGACCTCCAACAACTACCTCACCGTCCTTCACAAAAGAACCAAAAGCTCTCAAAAGACATGCAACCGAGCCTTCGAACTCTACGCACCATCCTTATGGAACTCTTTACCAAACCACCTCAAAAACAATAACGACCTCCTATCATTCAGAAAACAGCTGAAAACCATCCTATTCCAAGAATATTTCAAGACAACCTCCACCAAAAAATGCAACAACCCCTGAACTCTCCATGCCCCTCTGAGTGACAACTACACTGTACTGTCCATGTCTAAAGTCTATCCTAAGTTGGAATCATCAATGTTACCTACCTGGTGATGGCCCCGCCCTAATACTTGATTCCCCCACCCTTATATGTAACGCTGCTTTGACCCGGTGAAAAGCGGGATATAAATACAGTTAAATAAATAAATAAAAATAAACATATTCTGCTGCAGAGACTATCTGATATGGGAGTTATGGATCTGGTACTTACTTGGTTTAAATCGTTCCTGACTGATAGGTGCAAATATGTAGCAGTAGAAAACATGATCTCTAATCCCAGATCATTGAAATATGGTGTTCCACAAGGGGCCTTGTGATCACCTCTTCTTTTTAACATCTACATCAAGCCTGTAACTGATGCGATTTCCACCCAAGGGGTTCAGATACACTCTTATGCCGATGGTATTCAGCTGTATGTCCCCTTGGATGTAGATCGAACCTCTGGACTTACCAGATTGGTGTCCTTTTTGTATTGGGTTAAATAGTGGATGGTACAGAATAAGTTGCAGATTAATCCTTCAAAAACTGAGATATTGTGGATTCATTGTAATAGCTCCTCCCCTACCCCATAATTTTTTTTTGGAAGGGAGTATAACTTCAAATCAAGAATCAGGTTCGCAGTCTGGGAGTTAATATTGATAGTGATCTTTCTCTTGATGGAAATATCTCAGAAACCATTAAGGCCGTTGCAGCAATTACATAAGATCTGTCAGGTTTTTTTTCAAAATCTGAGATTTTACAATTTGCATATACATTTATAAAATCAAGGCTCGATTATTATAACACTTTGTTTTATGGATTGACTGCAAAATCAAAAAAGCGACTAGAATGGATACAGAATGCTTCTGTGAGAATGATTTTTAATTTGAGGTTTAGAGATCGTGTCTCTTCTTATCTAAACTCACTTTATTGGCTACCGATTGAGAAGCACTGTATTTTCAAAATGCTCGTCTTGGCTTTTAAATAGTGTTATAGTCAGCTTGCAGCTTATATTGTAAATAAACGGCAAAAGTACTGTATATCCCAGCCAGTACTCTGATGTCTCAATCAGATTGTTTGTTAGTGGTTCCCTCTTGCAAACATTTTCATCTTGAATGTTGAAGTTGTAATGCTTATTCATGTTCTTTGTCACCACTATGGAATGGAATACCAAAAATTTACCAATCTATGGACAATCTGTTATGTTTTCGGAAGGCAACAAAACATACCTTTTTTCTGAGATATAATGGACATTACTTAATTTACAAGATCTTACAATGTCCTCTACTATCAGTTTTATGAATAGTAGATATTATGTGGTATGATGAGGTATTATCAGGCTGCGTTATGTTACTTTTTATTATTATGTATGTAATTTGTAACCCGTCCTGAGCAATTTTAAAGGACAGGATAAATATGGAATGAATGAATAAATAAATAAACAGAAAGGTCCACACCACAGAGTATGCAAAGGGGCCATTTACTAATCAGCATTAAGATTTTTGTGCTTAATGACCATTTACAACCAAAGTTAATGCATGTTAAGGGTAATGTATGTTAAGGGTAATGTATGTACAGTAAATGTCGGTAGTTTAGTCACGTACATACTTAAGTGGCCATATGCATATGTAAAGGACCTTTTATAAAATACAGTCCAGTATAAAAAAATGCAGATCTTGTTTGCAAGGCACGCACATTGCCTTTGGGTGGGGCATGGGCATAGTGCACAAGTACACACAGATTATACAATTATATAATGTACATGCATTCTTGCAAAATTTGGGCACAGGCATTTACAGCAGCAATATGCATTTCCTATTTTGTAATGTGAAAATAAGGGTCAACAAAGAAGTTGTGGTGATACCTTTTTATTGGACTAATTAATGTACCTTTGAAAAGATTGAGAGTTATCCCATGTACATTAGATGAAGATCAGGCAATCACTCCTTATATGGAAGATTGGCCCCCTAATGGGAGTACTACAAGACTACTGCCAGAGGTCATAGCTGCCATTCTCAACTCAGCAGATATGGGGCGGGAGTGGCAGGGGACTGCTTCCATCCCATTCAGTAGATATTCTCTCCTAAATCCCATGTGAGGGGGTATGGGCAGGGTATGGTAATTGGGAGGGGGCCATGTTCGAGAGGGAGGCCTCTTCAGGGGTGGGTGGAGGTCTGATGGAGGGGTTCCTGTTGAAGGGGATCAGATCGAGAGGAGGGATCTGTTTGAAGGGGATAGATTGGAATAGGAGGAGGGATTTGTTCAGGGAGGGTTAGATTTGGCAGAGGGCCTTGGCTGTAAGGATTTTTGGACATTTGCTGTGAGCAGCAGCAATGTGGTCTCCTTGCCGGTAATGTAACTGCATTTAAAGGCATCTCTTGATGTGGCATTAAGTGCACCCATGCTACTGGCAATCCTGACAGCGTGTGGTAATGTCCCGCACACTAGTTGTCAGTTCTGGCCACATCTGATCCTTATCCATTACCTTCCTTGATCTCACCCTAACCTGAGATAAGCAATTAATGTCTTTTTCTTGTAGTTGTTTTTACCTCATAGTAACTATTACCACAGGCCCACACTAACGGTTAGTATGCTCTAAAACCCACATTAATTACTTAGCATGGCCTAATAAACATATTCCTAAAGGGGGTTATTCTGAGCCACGAATAGTGGGGATGGATGGCCCGACGGGATGTCAATGCCCGCTATTTTTGGCTTCACCTGCCCCCAAATAACTTTCCCGCCGGTTGTGCGAGGAAGTTAGACGGGGGCAGGGAATGGGCAGGCAGTGGGCGGTCGCTGGCCTGGACATGTAGGGCCGATTCTAATGGCAAAATGTCCAGGAAAGTTATTCCACCTCCAAGGTGGAATAACGTCCCTGGACATTTGTTTTTGGAAGGCCCGGGGCGCAGATGGGGGAGGGGGGCCAGGGTTTATTCCTTGCAGCCTGACCCTGGCCTTAGGCCGCGGGAAATAAACTCTTTTTCTAGGCGGTCGGCATCACAGCTTTTAAATGGAGCCGTGGTACCATGGCAACAGGACGCCATGGCGTGGTGACTCCATTTAAAAGCCCTGACCGAGTTAGTCGGGCTACTAATGTACGTGCAGGCCACACTGAATCGCAGTACCGGCCTGCACATACACTGCTGTTCGCAATTCTGATCCCGTGGAGCTAGATGTGCCCCGCGGGATCAGAATCTCTATCCCCTTTGTACGTCTGGTTCAGACCGGACATACAAAGGGATGGACGTGCGGGACTGAATCTGGCCCAAATTGTTTAGGTTGCATTAATGAACCAAATTTGTGTTAACTGATGCATACCACTATTTGAGAGCAATTAAAATTGCTCTCAAACAGTGGAGTGGAGGAGTGGCCTAGTGGTTGGGGCAAGATACTTCAGGCCGGAAGGTCAGGGGTTCAAATCCCACTAGAGGACAGCAACCTTGGGCCGGAAGGACTGGGGTTTCTAGTCTCACAGGTGCTCCTTGTGGTCTTGGGCAAGCCACTTAACCCATAGCCCATGTTCCCTGTAAAATAGTTATCTCCAAGTTATAATGCCCTGTTCAATGTAATTTCAGTTTGTTAAATGTAAACCACACTGATGCAGTATATAAGAGAATGTAAATAAATAAAATAGTAGTAATATTGCTTCAAGTAACTGTTCAATAATGACGATTTTCTTTGTCAGGATTTTCAATCCTATCTAACAAATCAGAAGATCCAGCACTGAAATTTAGAAGTAAACATAGCAGCGTAGAATATGGAGTCCAATAAGGGCTACTGTATATGATCTATTTAACAAAGGAAAGAAAATATGATACCTACTTGCCCAAGGGTGCACTCCATGCCTCCCAAAAAGTCTGCATCTTTCAGTCCATTGTGATTACTGCTGATGTCATGGACTTCAAAGCGTAGACGTTGAACCTCTTCAAAGTAAAAGTCCACTGTAAATATTTTTGAGAAGATTGGATTTATGCAGGTTCTAATCACTTCTGTCCTGTCAACCTGGTGGAGAGAGAAGCACCAGCAACATTACGGAGTCACTTCAGCTATGGGCTGAACTTCAAAAGAGCAGTAGAATTTTTGTGACATTTTGGAGCACAAGTGGTGAGAAACGGGAATATATCTTACAGGTAAGAGCTTGGGGAGGGCAAATTCCAAAGTCGTTCCTACAAATAAAGTAGGGTTTTATGTGCTAATATGGAGCTTTTGAAAATTACCCAAACCATACATATGTATGTGCACATTAGGGTAATCCTAAAAAACCTAACAGATTTAAGTTCTCCATAAGGCTGGTTTTGCTCGTTATTATATTTATAACAAACATACAAACTTTTAGTGAAAATAAACAACATTTAGAGGTCACCCCATTTGATAGTTTTTATGTCATCTGAACTAAACTGCAGACAACTGGATTGTCTGGTCACGGTGTCAGCTGAAGTTTCTGCACCATCTTTTTCTTTGTTTTTGCTGAGACTCTCATCAAAAAGGGCTAAATCTGCCAAATGTTCAGACTAAAACCAGATGTGCCTTGAAACTGCAACAGCCTGGTTTTAGTAAGTCTTAAGAACTGATAAAAATTTGATGTCATTGCTTGGATTGCAAATTGTGCTTCATTCCACTGTCTGACGTAAACAAGACTGACAAAGAGTCATCCTGAACTGAACCTTAAAAAGGAATATTTTCAATATATAAATGCCTTTTCCCATCCATAGAATGTTCAGAATAGAGCTCACTCTGAGGTGAAGGAGTTTATCAGTGGTATGCCGCTGCTAAAAAGAATCGGAACAAGAATCAGAGGTTAACATCTTTGTTAGTAATATTGTGGAAGGGCTGTTGGGTAATGTTTGCTTGTTTGCGGATGATACCAAAATGTGTAATAGAATAGACACCCAGGAAGGAGTAAATAACATGAGGGGGGATAGCTAAGCTTGAAGAATGGTCTAGAATTTGGCAGCTGAAACATAATGCTAAAAAATGCAGGGTCATGCTTTTGGGCTGCAAAAATCCAAAGGAGCGGTTCAGTGTAGGGGGCTGTCCATGAAAGAAGAGTGGGGCCTGGGTGTAATTGTGTCTGATGACCTTAAAGTAGCTAAAGAGGTAGAAAAGGTGACTGCAAAAGCCAGAACGATGCTTGGGTATATAGGGAGAGAAATGGCCAGCAGAAAAAATGAGGTGATAATGCCTCTGTATAAGTCTCTGGTGTGACCTCACTTGGAATATTGTGTGCAATTCTGGAGACGCACCTTCAAAAGGAGTGGAGGAGTGGCCTAGTGGTTGGGGCAAGGTACTTTGAGGCCGGAAGGTTGGTGGTTCAAATCCCACTAGAGGACAGCAACCTGGGGCCGGAAGGACTGGGGTTTCTAGTCACACAGGTGCTCCTTGTGGTCTTGGGCAAGCCACTTAACCCTCCATAGCCCATTTTCCCTGTAAAATAGTTATCTCCAAGTTATAATGCCCTGTTCAATGTAATTTCAGTTTGTTCAATGTAAACCGCACTGATGCAGAATAGCGTGGTATATAAGAGAATATAAATAAATAAAAAGCAGGTTGGAGTCGGTGCAGAGGGTGGCTACTAAAATGGTTAGTGGTCTTTGTTATGTAGCATATGTGGACAGACTTAAAGATCTTAATATGTACACCTTAGAGGAAAGGGAGGATAGGGATGATATGAAAGAGACATTTAAATACCTACAAGGCATAAATGCACAGGAGGGTTTCTTTCAATTGAAGGCAAGCTCTGCTACAAGGGGACATAGGATGAAAGGGGATAGAGTCAGGAGCAATATGTAGAAATATTTCTTTATGGAAAGAGTGGTAGGTGCATGGAATAGTCTCCCAGTGGAGGTGGTGAACATGAGGATCATATCTGAATTCAGAAAAGCATGGGACAAACACAGAGTATCTCTAAGGAAAAAAGGGGACTATTGTAGTTGATATGGAAGGGCAGACTAGATAGGTCATGTGGTCTTTTTCTGCCGTCATGTTTCTGACTTCTAAATGTTTCGCAATCAAGCTGAAATTTATCAGGTAAGCAAGCTATCCCTAAGGGACAAAAATAAGCTTGGTGAGGAAGTGATTCTACAAACATTAACTTTTTGCATAGGTTTGTGGACAACCCTAATGCACGTGCATAACCAAAATGTGCATTAGTGTATGCATGCAAAAGGGAGACCTTTCTGCGGGCAAGGCTGGAGCACTTCCATGCATATATCTGGATTTCTAAAAGTATGGCTGTGAGCTTTCATGGAAAAAGTACCTGCAGGCATGACAGGTGCAAATCTGAGCACATACTTTCCCCCAGTTAATTTGCATACTGTTCGAAAGCTACCCTGGCAAAGTTAATGTTCTCTTTTGTCCCTAGCAGAACATTCTTTTTTTTTTAAATTCTTTATTTTCGTTTTATAACAAAGGAAAGGAAGACATACAACTAAAAGACAGATACATACATAGAATGAGATACATACATCAAAGTAAACCCCTACCACCCCCCTCCCCCCTGCTTCTTCTCTAGAAAACTAATCATTCCCGAAGCGGGCGTGTACTGACATTATTGTGTTACAAAATCTAACGGTGATCTGAAACATGATGAGTGTACATTAAACAGACATGTCGGAGCAATGAGCAGATTGTACATAATCATTGAGCATCTGCCATTTAGACAAGCGAGAGTGAGTTTGGGTATGGGGAATAGCTCTCCGAGATATCTGCTCATATTTACTATATAAGCAGACAAGGTTCCACCATTCATTGACAGTAAGTCGAGAGCTATCCTTCCAATTCCTCGTGATTAAACATATAGCTATACCCAGCATGAAATCAAGGAGAAAGCGACCCTTCTTAGGAAGAGAGGGGACCTCCGCCACTGAGCGGAGTCCCACAATCTTCCAAGAAAGGGGCTCGTGGAGGTGTAAGATAAATTGAATACGACCCCAGACCCGCCCCCAGTAAACCTGTAATTGAGGACATTCATAAATAACATGAGCGAGGGTTCCCACAGCAGTATGGCAAGACCAACACTGGTCCCTAGCAGTTGTGTTCCATTTGGCTATTTTTTCTGGAGTATAAAAGCATCTATGTGCAAAAAAGAAGAGAGTTTGGGTAACTGAGGCAGATCGGGAAACCCGCACTACTTTGCTCCAGAAAACGCTCCATTGCACAGGGGTTAAAGTGATTTGCAGTTCGCGCTCCCAGGCTTGTTGGGCTCTACAAGTAGCAGTATCTGTACCCTGACATAATAGTTTATAAAAGTTAGAGGCTACCCCATGTGTACTACTAATAGAGTGAATTAGGTCTAATAGCCCGTCCTCAGTAGAGACAGAGGGCGGCAGGATTCGAGCACTTTTGAGGCAGTGTTGAAGCTGCATCAATTGAAAGTAATGTTTCGCTGGTAACGCAAATTCCTTTTGTAAATCAGAAAAGGTTTTCCAACGAGCTGCAGAGAAGAGCTGTTGGGGTGTCCAGATCCCCCTAGAGTACCAGGGTTTCCATGCTATCGTTCTATTTAGGACTTGAATTCTGGGGTTATTCCACAGCGGGAGTCCGTCCTGAGGACATACGTTTGGGCCCAGTGATAGAATGAGAGTATTAAAGGCCGCAAGAGTATCGACAATCATTGGGGGATGGCGGGTGTCTACTTGATGGGACATACCGGGGAGATGGATCAACGGAATTGGGTCACTAAGCTCCTCCTCTATGTCAAGCCAAACTGGTCTGCTGTCTGTCGAGGCATCTATCCATCGGGCACCTTGTTTAAGTAAGAAGGCTTGATGATATCTGAGAAAATCAGGAAAGCGGGTACCCCCTAGTTCCTTCGCAGACTGTAGTTTTTGTTTAGCTATCCTTGGTGGTTTGCCCTGCCAGAGATAGCGGACGAGAAGGCCCTCAATATCTTTGTAGGTGTGTAGCGGGAGTAAGCATGGCAGCATTTCTAAAATATAGTTCACTTTGGGGACTATCATCATTTTCACAGTTTCTAGGCGGCCCCACCATGTAAGGGATAAGGGAGACCAACGATTTGTGAGCTCACGGACTTTGGAGACTACCTCTTTGGCATTAAAACTAATAGTGTCTTCTAAAGGAGAACAGTAATGGACCCCAAGATATTTCACCATGCGGGATTGCCAAAGGAAAGGAAAGGCCTGCATGTCAGCCTCATGTACCCAGCGGTTCAGTGGGAATGCTACGGATTTGGTCCAGTTTATTTTATAGCCCGATAATTGCGAGTATCCATCAATCAGATCCAAGACAGCTGGAACCGAATCAAGGGATACGAAGAGCATAAGGTCATCTGCATATGCAGATTTTAATCTCTATGTGACTGAAGGGGACACCTCGAATACGTGCAGACTGTCTAATAAGGAGGGCGAGGGGTTCAAGAGCGAGATCAAAGAGCATTGGTGATAGGGGGCAACCTTGACGCGTGCCTCTTTGGAGATTAAAAGGCTGAGACTTAATAGCATTTACACAAATACTGGCAACGGGTTGAGTATACATGACTTGGAGGTATCGGAGGAAGCCCTCCCCAAAGCCATACCATCGGAGAACTGCAAATAAAAAGGGCCATTCTAGGCGATCAAAGGCTTTTTCAGCATCTAGGGAAAGACCCACCCAGGGGTGGTCCAAGTTGGCAGCACTGGATAGCACATGGCACAAGGTCCGAGCATTGTCAGTGGTGGATCGGCCGGGTATAAAACCGCATTGGTCGGGATGGATTAAGGTGGCCATCCTGTCAGATAGCCGGGAGGCCAAGATCGTTGCGAAGATCTTATAGTCGGCATTAAGTAGGGAGATTGGACGATAGTTGGCGGTTAGCAGCGGGTCTCTGCCTTCTTTCTCAAATACTACCACATTAGCTGCAGAAAAGGATCCCAAAGAGGATGTATCTACCGCAAGGGCAGTAAAATAGAGTTTTAAGTAGGGAACTAAATCTGCACTGAACGTTCTGTAGAATTCGGTCGGGAGACCATCAGGCCCGGCGGCTCGACCCGAGGCTGTGCGTTTTAGGGCAGATTGGATCTCTGAAGTAGAGAAGGGTTCATCTAGCGCATCCCTATCAGCTTCAGAAAGGGTCGGCCGCTGAATACCAGAAAACAATCGCTCGAAGGTCTCTGATGAGAATTCACATTCAGATTGATATAGACGGGTATAAAAATCCCGAAAGAGTTCTACGATATCGGAGTCTGTGGTCAGTATGCCCCCTCCCTGTGGGGCTCGAAGGGCCGCTACGCGTTTGGCTTCTTTTTGACCTTTCAAGGCGTTGGCTAAAAGTCGACCGGCTCGGTTGCTTTCACGGTAGTATGTCCCTCGTTGAAGCTCAATACTCTTAGAAGCTGCAGTAGAGAGGATTGCATTATATTGAAAACGGAGACGCTGTAAGCGAACTAAGACGCATGGATCAGTACGGGAAGTTAGAACTCGTTCGCCTGCTTTGATTTGTTGGTCTAGTATAAGTAGCTGCTGTTTGCGTTGTTTCCGCAGGCGAATTTGATAACTAGTGATCGTTGCACGAATGGCCGCTTTGAAACCCTCCCACCAAGCCCAATTTGCAGTGTCCTGGGGTAGATTAAAATGGAAGTAATCCTGTATGGCTGCTCGAATTTCTAACTGGAACTCTGGCTGAGTTAATAGGGCTCTATCAAAGAACCAGGCCCCCGAATTCCCCTGGGGTGCAGTAGTGTGTAATTGAAAAGAAATAGCAGCATGATCTGAAATATGTTGGGAGTGAATCTTTGCAGTGTCCACCTGAGGGACTAACAGTTTTGATATGAGAAAGAAATCTATGCGAGACTGGGATTTATGAGGGGAAGAAAAGAAGGTAAAGTCAAGCTCATTGGGGTGTAGTAACCTCCATAGATCGACTAAAGCAAGATCTTTGATCACAGAGGTAAGCGTGGTGTGACTCTTGGGGGGACCACTTGTCCTAGGCGGCTGTTTGTCAATCAGGGGATCAAGAACTAAATTGAAATCCCCCCCTATTATCAATGAAGTATTAGCAGAGGCCTGCGCAACCTGAGCAATGGTAGCAAAAAAGGCAGGGTCATCCACATTAGGAGCATAAAGGCATATACATGTAACTTCAAGGTTACCTATCTTGAGGTGAACTCTGGACCATCTACCTGCTGTATCTGAGCTAGTCGCAATAATAGTAGCATGCAGAGATTTCCTAACCAGTATGGCAACCCCACATTTCTTAGAAACGGCTGGAGAATAGGCGGCCACCATGTAAGGTTTAATATTGAGTTTAAGAGTTTCCTTCGAATTTAAATGCGTTTCTTGGAGGAAAATCAGATCCGCAGCTTCATGACTTAGATAGCTTAGGATTTTCTTCCGTTTTATCGGATTATTGATTCCTTTTACGTTCAATGATAAAATCTTACATGGTGCCATCGATCGGTAATAGACATTTTAGATAAGGGCGCTTGAAAACATACAACATAATCAGAATCTGTACAACAATGATATAATCACCGAGTCTGCTAACTAATACACCCCATATTGAAAAGTATGTACCAAAGTAACTTAGAGAAGAAGCAAAACCCCCAATGAAAATGGCGACCATATGTCTGCGGGAGGAGGCCCTAGAGAGGAAGATAGAGACATAAAAAAGAGAAAAAAAAAACACCAGAGTCCATAATTAACACTGTCTCTGATACTCATCGAGGCTACGATGGGTAGATGGAGTCGGGTCACAGATATCATCAAGATAAGGCAACAAACCGCCCTCGGCAGACTTTTGCTGAGCCGCGGCAAATCCAATATGGCAGGCACAGCG
The DNA here is from genome assembly GCA_033557465.1 of Ichthyophis bannanicus. Lineage (NCBI taxonomy): Eukaryota > Metazoa > Chordata > Amphibia > Gymnophiona > Ichthyophiidae > Ichthyophis > Ichthyophis bannanicus. The sequence continues at coordinate 624,018,892 of CM066031.1, read as the reverse complement.
GATATGAGAATACTGGCAGGAATATTCTGGAAGTCAACGCATCAAGTCGGCTTCTTTAGCATCCAAAAACTCCGCTAGTAGATCAGGGTCCTCAAATGTTCTTGTCTGATTGTGAAGCGTGACTCGGAGCTTGGCCGGGTACATCAGGCCATAGCGTGCTTGTAGTTGTTGAAGCCTCGGCCGGAATTCCAGAAAGCGCTTTCGGCGGTCGACCGTGGGTTTAGCCAAGTCAGGATAGAAGGAGATCTTATGGCTCTCAAACTCCATATGGCCCTTTGCCCGAGAGGCACTGAGAATTTGCTCCACATGTTGATATCTCAAAAGTCGAAAGATGATAGGCCGCGGGGTCTTCCTGTTGAGCGTTATGTTTGTGGGTACACGATGAGCGCGATCGATCTCCAATTCTTTAGTAAAGGTGATTTGGAGCAAGGAAGGGAGGATTTTATATAAAAACTCCTTCATGTCTCCCGATTCCGCTCCCTCCGGTATGCCCACGAGTCGTAGGTTATTGCGGCGCGCTCTATTATTGCCATCTTCCACTTCTTTCTGCAAGGCCCGCACCTGACGTTCAACTTTGTCGAGTTTGGACAGCCGGACCGCGTGGGAGTCTAATACGCTCTCCATTTTGTCCTGACGCGAAGAGAGCCCCTCTAGCCTGCCTTGCAATACACCAAGATCTTCCCGCAGCGCTCGGAGTGCTTCACCGTTTGACTGCACGAGGTCCTTAACCCCTCTGATCTCTGCGAGGATTTCCTGCTGCATTTCAGGGCCCTCGCGCAAAGCCAGCCCCTTCTGCGGGGACGGGGGTTCAGTTTTGGAGCGCTTGCCGTGAGAAGCCGCTGGAGATCCAAATTCCAGGCGCGTAGGTTTGGTCCCCGCCATCTCACCAATGTGCCCCGGCAAGATCAGAGCAGAAATTCAAGTATGTCCGGTGTTAATGCAGGATTCTGAGTAGGCCTCTCGGGAGCCTCAGCGTTATGCGACCATCCCGCTGGACATCGGGCTCCGCCCCCCCCCCTAGCAGAACATTCTCACATAAAGGGCAATTAATAAAAACACGCTTATGTGTAAAGTCTGTGGGTACTTTTTATCCACAAATGATACATCCATTTTTAAAGGGAAAAATATTCCTTAAAAATTGACTCCAAAACAGTGCACGGTCAAATCTGCCCCTACTAATTATGCAGGTACTTCTTCCATGAAAATGTACACATATACTGTGGAAATTCAGAAGTCTACAATCCAGGCCCAGGAGCGCCTCTCCAATATACGCAGCATGGTTGCTATACAATTCATATGTGCATACCCGTATGTGGCAATTTTCAGTAACCTCATTGTTGCGCATTAATCCTTGTTCTATATATGGAAATGCTCTTGAGAAACGTATCCTTAAATCTGAGAACATTTCCAAAAATGAACCACAATGTTTTTGCCTCTGTGCATCCCTACAGTCTTTTATATCGTAAGGAATAGTTTTTCTGCATTTAGAAAACTATATAAAATCAATGAAATTTAACTGAAACATTCTAGATCATTATACAGATACACTATGGAATACGAATATATTACGCAAAAAAATTGAGTTTGCCATATTGTTTTTAGAATTACTGTTTTTACTTGCATAGTCTCAGAAGAGATGACTGTGGAGATTCAAAAGAAACAAAGGTTTTAAGAAATTATTGTAATTACGCCAAAATCATTTGAGCATAATAGTTCTTCTTCCAGCCCCCCTCCCACTCAGATCTGAAATATTTCATCATTTTTATTATTTAATTTTTGGTTTTGTCACAATGATTCAACAAAAAGAGCTTTGGGTGTTGTAACGCTTCGCTATATTGTTTATTAGTAGCAGTACATATATAAAAACAATTTTGATCATATTTTCAAAGAAATCATAAAATGGAAGAAATCCTTTCAAAAATAGGGCCCCGGAATGGCAAATGGTTTATCACATAGTTACATCTGCATTAGATTATTGCAACACAGTGTATGTTTTCCTCACCAGGGCCGGTGCAAATATTGGAAACACTCTATTTATTTATTTATTTAGCTGTTTTCTATAACGCCTTATCTGGGAATCAAGGCGGTTTAGAAGGAATAAGAACTCAACAGGTTTACATCAAACATTTAGTTATTTAGCAGTAATAACTTATTAACAGTTAAAACCTATGTAAACAAGAGGGAGTGGGGGCCAGGGAGGGGGCGGGAGGAGTAATGCAGGGGGTCCAAAAGGTTGGTGTGGGGGAGAGTAATGTTCAGGGACAGCAATTGTATGTTAGACCATTAACCGAGGTAGTTCGGACCCGGTGCTCCAGGCCCCTCTAACCCTCCTTTTCCCCGACCCCTATATTACGCCCTCCTAGTACCCACAAACTAGACACACACAGCTGATCTTGGGAAAAACACTGGTCGCAACTTTATTAACGTTATAACATATTGAACATTACAGCCCAAGAAGAATCCTCTTAACAATCCAAACAGCGGAACAATGCGTCACCAGCCATACTATTAGCAAGGTGACACCGCCTCCGCTTCCGCCGTGGTCGTGCCAATGGCAATCTTCCTAACCCCTTTTCCCGACCTCGCCATGTAATTAGCAAAAGTCAGCAAAGGGTTGTCCGGGTCGGGGGCACCCTGCCCCCGGCCCAAGTATAGCCTAAGGCTCCAGACCCCGGAATCCTCCGGGATCCCGCCCCCCCCCCCAACGCTGCAACACCCCTTCAACCAACCAATTAGCCTTAACACAGGGCGGGAGGGTGGGAAGCAGGCACCGACATCCAGAGGCAGCGCAGGAGTGACGGCAACCGTTGCCGACTCCTGGCTCCTCCCCCTCAACGTCCCGCCGCCTTTCCCTCCCATTGGCTCCGCCGCTGCCCCATTGCTTCCTCCCGCCTCTGCCACCACCAGCGATGGCCGCGTGGCTGGGTCCCCGCACTGGCCGAACACCCGGTTACGGGCGGCCACCGGGACCCTGCCCCGCGGCCTTGTCATTAACTGAGGTAGTTCGGACCCAGTGCTCCAGGCCCCTCTAACCCTCCTTTTCCCCCACCCCTATATTACACCCTCCTAGTACCCACAAACTAGACACACACAGCCGATCTTGGGAAAACCACTGGTCGCAGCTTTATTAACGTTATAACATATTGAACATTACAGTCCAAGAAGAATCCTCTTAACAATCCAAACAGCGGAACAATGCGTCACCAGCCATACTATTAGCAAGGTGACACCGCCTCCGCTTCCGCCGTGGTCGTGCCAATGGCAATCTTCCTAACTCCTTTTCCCCGACCTCGCCATGTAATTAGCAAAGGTTAGCAAGGGGTTGTCCGGGTCGGGGGCACCCTGCCCCCGGCCCAAGTATAGCCTAAGGCTCCGGACCCCGGAAACCTCCAGGATCCCGTGACCGGCACAGGAGACATTAATGTCCCTATGCCGCCCCCCCCCCACAAGCTGCGACCAGCGAGTACCCGCTTGACCACACAGTCAACAACCGCCACACCCTGTCTTGTAACATTCGCCGAACCATAGCCCGATCATGCTTTGCCGCTCTTATCACCGGCTTGCAGATTCATGATACCAACCCATTGCCTCCCCGAAATGTCACCGTATCCATGCAGGCCTGCTCCTTAATCACCAGGGCGTCAAAGCAAAGGCATGGGCTGCATCAAACTGAGACAGCACTTGCCTAGCCATACACAGACCCAACCGCAAAATCTCGACCCTAATTGAGCCCCACCGGCCGCACCACAACTGGCTGACCAGCACCACAACTGGCTGACCAGCTCCCATACATTCAGAATTGCCAATCAGCCCGGAGACCCTAATCCTCGGCCCCCCAATTGACCAAGAGAATACCCGTCAGTACCCACCGAGGGCTTGAACATCGCCCAAAGGCCCAAGACCACCATCTGCCGATGGTTTGCATCTCCCGCTCCGGCAAGCCTCTGCAGGCCGCACTGGTTGCTGCGCCGAGGCGGAATGAGTGTGCATCAAACTGACTCAGGTCTTCACCCACCTGCTGCACCACCATCCTCAACCCCGCTGATACAAGACACGCGACAATGACCGTGCCCCTCCTGCATGCAGCATCCTCAGTCCCGCACTGGATGCAACCGCCACTAAGCCCTCAATGCACTCGCCGGACATGCCACAAAGGCAACCATCTCTGGTAAGACCACCCCCAATCCCTTCCCCCTGCTTGTCAGACCCTGATTTAGCTAGAAGGACCCATAGTGGCCCCTTCCCTACCCCTACATACTGTTCCGGCCTACTGCCCCAAACCCCAGATGGGCCAGATTCGCTACTAACACACCGATATGGACAGCACCGAAAATTGCCAAGCCCTAAACCAGCCGGAATATGGTGGCCTCATATCTTGACATTGTTGCCTGGTGTAAGGAAGCGCAGATCCTCACCCGCAACTCAAGTGTAATCGGCCGCCTGGAGCCAGTAGGTGCTGGCCGCGAATGCCCCCAACCCTGTAGCCACCTGGGGGTCAAACCTCCCCCGCTGATGAGCCCCCCCCCCCCACTGCTCTATCAGAAAAGCAATGCCCGCTAAGTGGGTATGCACTGACGAACTAGAGAACTCCACCTCTTTGGCCTTGACTCTCTAGCGTCTCATCCACCGAACCGCTAATTCCCACAGGCGGCCCTCCAGGATCCACAAGGAAGACTACCACCTTGTCACAACCGCGCTGACCTACTGCCCATGTCACCGTCGACACCAAGCTCCCCAGCCAATTCAACATTTCTCCTGGCCAACCTTTTATAATTCCTCCGGGAACACGAATCCTTCTCTATCCGCTTCTAGAGCCAACGCCCAAAACCAATCCCACTTGAAACAAGACGAATGTTGGCACTCTTGTCAATACATCCCGAGCTATGACGGGCCCATATGTGGACATTCCGAAGCAAACGTGCTAATACCCCTTCCTTCATTAAGGCTGCCGCTTAAATACAGCATGTATTATCACTATTAATCACACTAACCACTGCTGCATTGTCGCACCACCACCATACCCTGCGATTGCAAGACATATCGGGCCAAAACTCCCAATCACTAAAATGGGAAACTGTTCCCGTAGGGTTATATGGCTAGTTAGACTGGATGCACTCCGAACATGTAGCCAGCTCTCCACATCCCTGCTCCCCGAAATACCTTTCCAAACCCACACCCCCTGCTGCATCCGTGTACATCTGCCACTCTACCTGGAGTTCTCGGCTTCCCTCATCACCGACGTCCCATTAAAGCTTCCAAAAGACACCCCAGATCCACAATTGGCACACTTAAACGTTGTGAGCCCAAGACAGTGCTGCAATTAACGCACTCCAACTGTGGATGCTGCCAGCTGACAAGGCAACACCTGACCCCGCTAATAACCCTGCACGTGACATTCAGAGAGCCTCTCAGAGCCCACCGCTCCCTCGTTGTGCCCTCAGCTGAAGCCAAAACGTCGGCTACCAACCCCCACAATCACGCCACCGACTCCAGGAGCAGATGAGCCACCATCTCCCCGGCATCCCTCTCACACTCCACAAGGTAATCCTCATCGCTGGGCCGTCTTCTTACCCGCCACCCACTGCACCCCCAATCCGCAAAAAGCCAAAAGCCTTCTAGTAGCTCCAGACGCCCCACTGATTGTGCTGCCCCCACGAACAACGTCATCCAAATACGAACAACATTCGCCCAGCCTACTTCCTACGCTAACGCCCTTCGCCAAAAAGTATTAAAATGTTCATCAGGGAGCGCAAGAAACTGAGCAGCCAATAGGCATGCCCTTTCCACACTAACTTCCGTTTTCAAACTGAAACTAAGGAACTGAACACTGACGGGTTTACTGCAACTCCACGGAAATCTGACTCGAGATCCACTTTCGCCATCAACGCCCTGTGTCCCGATCCTCAGCTCCACTCCCCTCCCGCCCAAAGGACACGTAGCTAACCTACCCTACTCCCGAGGAATGTGATCACTCACTGCTGCTCCCGATGGAAAAGACAAATTATGAATCCTCTGGAACTTCCTTGAATTCTTCTTTAGGTATGAAACCCGAAGACACCCACCTACTTCGGAAACGGAATCCGTAAAGGGACCCGCCATTGCACCTTGCATGCCCCAAGCCAAACAGAGGGTGAATTTCTCGCCTTGAAAGCCCCGCCTTTCCGTATACTGGTATAACAAAACTTTCCTTATCTCCCTGCTCTGCATAATGCTGCTACCGTGCCCTTCAGGCCTCACCCGTATTGGTGTAGGGTGATGCCGCCAATATGTTTATTGCTTGGGGCCGGCCTGAGGTCCGAGGGGCCCCTTTTTAACACACCACAGCCGGAGCCAAGAAAAGGAATGACCCCTACCCGTATTGGCCCCTGTCCCTCCCGATGCCCCACCTAATCCCCCAGAACCTGTCCTGACTGCCATCGGCACCCACCACAGTTATTATCCTATGTGCCCCAGGACAATAATATGTGCTCCTCCCTTCTGTCCCGAAACATTTTGTCCTAATTTAATCCTGCCCCGCCCTCATGGGTCTGCGACACCTCCAAATTAAATTCGCGTACACCAACACCTGCCCCATAACTTGCTAATCGCACTCCCGTCCCGCTCACCGCGCTATCCGATACCCTTCGCTGCGGCCCCCTTGACGCCTTCTTTCTCCTTCTTTTTACTCTCACCAGACCATTTTCTGCCCCATAAAAGATGGCAAATATCTATCTATTTCCGCTTCCTACTCTCTGTGCCAATTCATCGAAACTCCCTCCCCGAATCCAGACAACTGCTAACGACGAAGCACCCTTCCCTAGCGCTCCAGGCAACGATGCCGAAGAGTCGATGGTCAAAGCGGAGGAGGACCCAAAACCATGCCAACGCCGACCTGAAGGCTTCCTATTCTTGCACACTTTCTCGCCCATTCCTTCCTGCGAACTGCTCCGCTCCACCACCTCTCCATTATCGGCCCGCAACTCATCTGCTGCCCCGCTATCATCCCCCAATGCTGCCGTTGGTTGAGTCATAGCCTGGCTGACATCCTCGATTTCGCTGTTGGAGCTGCCCCTTCTTGCGCTGGAATCTTGCACTAGTCAACTGCGCCAGGCTGTTAATCCTGCATCCCTGTTCTCAGATCGCAATGGGCATCTTCTTCCATACCCCGCAGCGAGCTAACTCCTCGGCGGTACCTGCGGAGACATAAAAGAAAGAGAACAGAAAAAACAGGGGGGGGGGACCCTGCAGACCACGCCGGCTGCCAAGCCCCCCAACCACTCAGCCCCGCATGACCCCCGGCCACCCCTTTTAGCCAGTGTTGCCATTAAGCAGCTCCTTCCCCTGCAAATAGCCTCTTTATATATATAAGGGTAATGCTGCAGACAGCCTTATTCATTAGGTCCACTGGGGAGATCAAACTCATGACCCCTGTACCATTAGTCAGTGCATTAACCATTGTGCTACACTTCTGCTGCATATATACTGTTTTACAACTGTGGGCCTCTTGAACAGGCATTCCCCCCGCCTCCCCAAGCCCTAATCCCCCTCTCACACCGACATGCGTATAATCACCTTGCCCGCACTCGGCTCCCCCTCCCTTGAAGTTGCGCGCTGCTTGTGCTTAGCAGTAGCATCCGCCGCTACCCCATCGGTCCCTGACGCTTGACCCCTGGCCCACAAAAACCCAGGACGCGACCCCCTCTCCCCTCTAGGTCACCCCCCCTGTCCTCGAGCCTGTTCCCTCCAAGTCCTACCCCCACTCGTACCCGTCCTGCGTACTGCTGCAGGCCCCAGTCGCCCCTTTTTCCGTCCCGAACGGACCCTCAACACCAATGCATGGCTAACTGCCCTGCAAAATGCCACGGTGCTATTAGGCATTGCCCCAATCCACACCCCTGCTCTAACCCCAGGACAGCACCACAGACAGAGCCGAGAAATTATCCCCCAACCGACTAAGCCACCGGACACCACCCACCAACCCAACTACCAACCCCCATTAACACCAAATAACTTTAGTAATATGTAAGATTGGTTATTCTTACATATAGGGGTTTGTTTTTTTGACCCATGTATTCCACACTTGCCTCTCCTGCGTCCTCCCTGCTCTCTCCTGCAGCCCAATGGAATGCCGGCAATGAGGCATCTCCCCAGTCACCATTTGCTGGCCCCGAACTGGCTCCACTTCACGGCACTCTGACTTGCTCTTGCCGGCCCCCAAACTGGATCCCCCGCTCCGGCACAGTCCCAACAGTTCCGCTTCACTCCTCTGCATCCCTGCTCACCCCTTCCATGCGCGATAGCCACACAACAACGGAGAAGCAGGCAAGTAGGCACCGACATCCAGAAGGAGCGCAGGAGTGATGGCAACCGTTGCTGACTCCTGGCTCCTCCCCCTCAACGTCCCGCCGCCTTCCCCTCCCATTGGCTCCACCACACTCCTGCATGCGGGCAGAATCAATGGGTTCACAGCTGCCCCATTGCTTCCTCCCGCCTCTGACACCACCAGCGATGGCCGCGTGGCCGGGTCCCCGCACCGGCCAAACACCCGGTTACGGGTGGCCGCCGGGAGCCAGCCCCGCGGCCTTGTCATTTATGTGCTTTGCCACTCCTTTCCAACAAATCCTTCAGGGTACTGATAAAGATGTCTTGGTCAGATGGACTTCACCTGGGCAATACGAGCCGGCTCAGTCAGTGTCATGAGAAAGCATCAAGTTCCCTAAAACACTCCATGTTCCTATGCTTGCCCAGTCTTTTGACTGCTTTGGGCTTGATGGCATCATACCACACTTGCCTGGGAATAATGTGTGGCCAAATGAGAATGGCATAAGGAAAATAGCAATGGATCTAAATGAAGTCCCATTTCATTTGTCGGAGCAGCTCACACCCTAAATTTCACAAATGTTATTCCCCCCAAGTGAATGAATAAACTGGTATCAATTCTACAAAACATTGTCAGACTGCCTTGTAGGTCTTCCAGGTATTGGCCAATAGCGAGGACCTTAGCAATCCCACAAGTGTTCCAGAACAATTGTCCATAAGCTTCTTGGCTTTGGTGACGGGAATTCATCTGCTCCAGATGCTAAGGTGCAAAATCTTCCCCACTGCAAATGAGAAAAAAAGTCTACTATCATGTTATCCACACCTGGAACATGTTTTGCCGCTTGTGTAACATTCAGCTGCAAATAGCAGAGCACTAGCACTCACAGCAACTCTAACACTAACTGCAGTGACACCAGCTGCTTGATAATTATCTGGACAACTGCCATATTATCAGAATGCATGAAAACATCTTAGGTCAAAACCGATCGCCCCATACTAGAAAGACCACCAGCCTTTCTTTCCAGTTCTCTAGGAAGACCTCTGCACACTATGCCCCACCAAAGTACATGCCAAAATGCATCTGCAAATAACTACATCTTAATTTGACCGTGGGGGGGAGTGCCACACTTACACCCAATTAAAATCTCTCAAAAAAAAGGTTAACCACACTTCCAAATAAGCTCTCACCTGTCTGCTCAGTCCTCCAAAATGGCACTTCCTTTGTCAACAAGGCCAATCTCCTATTAAACACTCTTCCCAGTGGAATCAAGCAACTGGCAAAGTCAAATTGGCCTAACACTTCCTGTATTTGTCCCAATGTCATTTTTGGTTTTGAACTGCACCACTTTCAGGACTGTGTCTCTTGGTAAATGGGATTCCATCTGTATGGAACCCAGCTCAATTCCCAAACAAGTTAGGGAAATGCAAGTCCTTGCTGTCTTCTCAGCCACCCAAAGAAGTCTGAACACCATCAATCACACAAATTCTCTTATACCTGCAGGATTCGCAAAAAGCAAGTCATCCAAATAGTACATGATGAATTCCGTCCCCACTGCCTCCTGTATTGCCCAGTGAAGAATGTAGCAAATGTTTCTAATCATGTGCACACCATTGAGCAGCACATCAGCATGCCCCCTGTTATATTTAGGTAGGCCTTTATAATCTTAAAAGACAACAGGCAGGTAGATAGTCTTTTTTCTATCTATCCTCCCCAACTCCTAATCACTCTAGGCATATCCCTGAATTTATAGTTATCCCGATTAAGAGAGAGAGTGGAATTTGACATCTGTTTTTATCGAGAAGTGATTCGGCCCTGACCATTTACCAGATTCTTGTCCTTTGTGTCAACAAATGACAAGAATCAGCCTAAAGACCAGAACCAGACAGTATGGATCGCTGTTTGCTCCAGACTTGATTTCAGTGGCTTCCACCTCATCGAGAACATCGGCCTCCTCTCATGGGTCTCAGGTCTCTTCCAAGTCCAAACATAAGAGTAAATCTCTGATTTCTAAAAAGTCATCGGCATTGGCATCAAAGACCAATACCAAGACCATAGGAAAGTCACAGCATAAATATCAAGACTCCCCTAGGGGTGCTTCTGATGCAAATCAGCCAGTCAAGCAGCCCCGGTGAGAGGACCTGTCCTCCAAAGCACAAAAGGGGACAATCCAGAGGAATCGACTTCTGGAGAGCTACCAATTCCATGTTCTGGGATGGTGGCTCAAAGTCCCGTTGGTGATTGCACCCAGACATCAGACATCTCCCTGGACCAGCTCATGCTGGCTCTCGAGAGGAGTTTGGCCACACTCCCAGTAGACTCAGTACAGATAATATCAACAGCTCCAGCAGTGCAGGCTTTGGCATCCTGCCTACAGCAAAGTGTATTGGCCTCGATGCTGGCCCTTGAATCCGCATCATTGGAGCTCCCGAGGCCGATACCTCCGTTGGAACCAACCAATACCACTGATACCCAACAGGCTAGCACTGCCATAGGTCCCGATGCCAATGTCTCTGAGCAGCAGTATTGCATTGACCCTCGATGTCAACAAAGCATCGAGGTCAAACACAAGACTGCTGATACTTCAACTTTTTGTCAGATTCTGATTCCAGTTCTTCAGATTCTGATGAGGGATCACTGGATTCCCAGGATCACTTCAGACCCCCCACCTCTACATGAGCGACACAGATCCCCACTAGAAGATGTCTTTCCACAACTTCATCCGTAACATGGCAGCAGGACTGGCCATCACAGTAGCCTCAGAGAAGGAACTGAGGGCAGAGGAATTGGAGATACTCCATTACCCTCCCATGCCCAAGGAAGTGGCTACTTTACCGGTGCATTAAATCTTATAAGATCTTATGCTCTGCATGGCGGAGGCTCCTCTCATGGTTCCACCTATCAGCAAGAGGCTCAATACCTGTACCGAGCTCCAGAGTGCCCAGACTTCCAGAAGCCTCATCTCCCACACCACTCAATGGTGGTGGAATCAGCGAAGCACCAAATAAAGAGTTCAAAAAATCACTCTTCCATGCCTCCAGATAGAGACTCGAGGACACTCAATGCCTTTGGGTGTATGCCTGAAAGCATTGACATGTTGGCCTCTAGGATAAACTCCTACATGCTATACATGGGCATGTTTCTAAAGGATGTCACCAGGGATCTGGAGACATTTACCCCCTTGCTTCCTGATAAGCGGAGTACATTCCAGGCACTCATAAGGCAAGGTCAAAATACTCAAAATTTATTACCAGGGCATCTTTTGATGCCTTTGTGTCAAGAAGCAGAGCTTCAGCAGTCTGCATTGGGGCTTAGAGGATGGCCTCGTTACAGTCATCAGATCTCGAACAGTGGGTCCAGGACAAGCTGACCAATATCCCATGTTTGGGAGAAAACCTTTTTGGAAAAGGCTGGGGAGACTGAGACAGATGATTTCACTCTCAAAAGCCTTTCCAGGAAAATGGTTGACCTCTCCAAATGGAATTCTCTTACAAAGAAATCGTTCTATTCTAAGAAGAAGTGATATTATCCTTCCTATCCACCTTCAGCTGCTTACCAGCCTCAACAGCGGCAGCAGGGCCCTTGCTAACGCAAAAAGCCCAAGGGTTCTAAATCTCAACCAGTGGCTCAGACACAACCTGAACCTGTTTTTTGACTCCTTCGTAGAGAGCATTGCCACTCTGCCTCTGAAGGGTCCCCAGCCCCTCCACATAGCAGGCAGACTCTGTTCTGTTCCTATATCCACAGGTGGCACCTCATAACTTCATTACAATGGACTCTCAACATCGCCCAAAGGGGGTATTCTACTTCACTTCAAGACTTTACCCCCCACCAGCTTCACAGGGGACTATCCCACACATCCCCTTCAAAGTACTCTCTTAAAAGACAAGATGTCCACCCTGTTATCCCAGGGTGCCATAGAAAGGGTTCTTCCTCCTCAAGAAGGGATGGGCTTCTACTCTCCATATTTTCTTATTCCAAAGAAAATAGGAGGCTTTAAGCCCATCTTGGTCCGAGTTCCTGGTCCGAGAAAAATTCAGAATGATTTCCCTGGGAAATCTCCTCCCATACCTCCAGAGGCAAGATTGACTATGTTCTCTAGACCTAAAGGATGAATACACGCACTTAGTGATCCATCTTCAACATGGACAGTATCTGCGCTTCATGTTTCAGAGGAACCACTACCAATATCAGGTGCTGCCCTTTGGCTTAACCTCTGAACTGCGAGTATTCACAAAATGCATAGCAGTAGTCATTGCTTATCTCAACACTTTTGGGGGTCTTTGTCTTCCCTTATTTAGATGACTGGCTAATTAGGGGAGACTCTCCATGGGAGGTAAAATTCTCCCTTCATCGCACCATCATGGTGCTCAAACATCTGAGATTTGTCCTAAAATTCCCAAAGTCTCACCTCGCTCCAACCCAATGTCTGCAGCTCATCAGAGCCTTCTTAGACACTCAACAGGCCTGAGCTTTTCTTCCTCAAGATCACTGTGCTCGCCTCATCAAGCTGGTGAAAAAAATGCAACAGCAAAGCCACGTAACAGTTCATGCTCATCCTGCCTGTCAGATTCCCATCATTCACACCACACCCAGACACAAGCTAGATGAACCACTATTCAACATAACATACCTCCAGGCCCCACACTCAAATCACCAAATGCTTTACCCAATTCAACAAAGACGCCTTCCTTCACAGCATCCTACCCCAGCTCTCAAATGATACCACAGACCTAACCACCTCGCTAAGCACCTGGAATAGCACTATACAAAAAGCAGCTTCTCCCCCCAACAATCCTGCAAGGCACTCCTCCAAGTGCTCAGAAAAATGGTACACTCCAGAACTCCTAAAACTAAAGAGGCAATTGAGAAAACTCGAAAAGAAATGGCGTATATCCAAAACACAACAAAATAAACTTCAATACCTTAACTTACTCACTGCCTACAAGGACATAATTAACAAAGCCAAAAAAGAACACCACACCAGAATCATAAATCGTGCCCTTAATTGACCAAAAGAGTTGTTTGCCATTGTCTGGTTCCTAATCAAAACCAACCAGAATGACTCAGGCATATGCAGCATTGAACATAAGATCAACACAACTATCTCCCCTCTGGACCCATGACCTGTATCATGGAACAAGGCCACAAAAAACAAACTTGCCCCATACCTCCTCCAAATAATAACCCAATCTCTACTCCAAGGTATTATGCCCACTGACCTAAAAACGTCCTCCATTCGCCTTGTATTAAAGAACAAGGCACTAAGCAGAAATGAACCAAACTCATACAGACTAATAGAAAACATCCCATTTGTTGCTAAAATAATTGAAAAAAAAACATCCTAAACCAACTCCAAGACTACCTAGATACCAATGTCCTCCTAGATGTGCATCAGTATGGCTTTCGACCATTTCATGGGGTCGAAATCCTGCTCCTAGCCCTAACTGATAACTTTATCTGAGGCATAGATAACCCTAGCCATGCATTCCTATTAGTTTTCATAGACATTGCCTCAGCCTTTGACAACATTAACCACAACACCCTCATCTCAAGACTGGAACATCTCAGCCTGGGTGAAATAGTCCTACTATGGTTTAAATCTTGCATTACAAACCCCAAACTACGGATCCAAATAGGGGAGGAATCCCCAAGTACCTTTCCACAAGACCAAGGTATACCACAAGGATCCGCCCTCTCTGCCCTCCTATTCAAAATGTACCTACAGTCCATCACCCATATATTCAGGAAGCATAACATTGAATACTATATCTATGCAGATGACATTATGCTGTCACTCCCCATAGATGTAAACAACCCCACCTATAATAACCTAGCTGATTGCATTAATGAAACCACATCTTGGTTGAAATCCAACAATCTCAGCATAAACTTTAATAAGACAGAAACACTCTACATCACAAGGAATCAAAACATAACCTCTTGCTTGACTGGGAGTGTGATGATGTTAATGGTGATGTTTTGGGGTAGGGTTTACTGGGCATAATTCTGGATACTTCACTCAGCATGCTACCTCACCTGAAGCAAACAACCAGAACTATCCTTTACAAACTAAAGACCATACAACATACGAGACCCTTCCTCGAAACAAACGATTTCAGGTCAGTTGTGCTAGCTATCATTTGACTACTGCAACAGCCGGCAAAAAACCTATACATACTCCAACGAGCACAGAACATCACAGACAGAATCATCTGCAAAGCCCAACTAACCTACCATATCACACTCATCCTTCATAACCTCCACTGGCTCCCAATACAAAGCTGGATAAAATACAAACTACTCATGACATTTAAGTTCATTAACAATGTTGCACCATCCTTCCTCTCAACTCTTCTTCATACCCGGCAGACACTAGATTGCAAAGGGAGAACGCTGTTCACTCCCTAACAATCCCATACTCAATCCGCAAAATGAAACAAACGACCAGCTCCTGAGCATTTACATACATGGCCCCCAGCCTCTGGAACTCTCTACCATTACCCATCCACACAATCAAAGACCTCCAAGAGTTCAGAAAGCAGCTCAAAACTCACCTCTTCACCTCTTCACCACATACTACAGAGAAGACAACTCACACCCAAACTGACAAGCATCACTGACACACCAGCCCATTACCAAACACAACTGGTGATAAGGACTACTCAAGACCACACAGACCCTAATCATGCTCACCCAAACCAAAGAACACCTATATATAGTTAACATGAAACATTTTCAGTTGTAACTATGTACAGATTAAGTTATCATGTAAAAAGGTCTCTCCTGTTTTATTGTAACATGTTTGGTTCTCTGTAAACCACCCCTGATCTCTGGAAGAGGCGATATAGAAAAATGTAACAAATAAATAAATAAAAATGTCATCCCCTATGCTCAACTACACATGCAACAAACCCAATGAACTCTATTTTCTCAATGGACACAAGTAAAGGAGCGTCTCAGAGACAATATCCATATCACCCCTCAAATGACCAAGTCTCTTCAGTGGTGGTGTTCTCCACAGAACCTACTTGGCAGGTCACATTTTCAGATGCCTCCACCTCGATACACCCTGTCAATGGATGCTTCCAAACTGGGTTAGGGAGCATATCTGAACAACCTAACCACACAGGGACTGTGGACACAACAGGAATCTGCTTTGCAGATCAACCTACTAGAACTAAGGGCACTAACAAATGCCCTTTGGTTTTTTCAACCCCAACTTTTGGGGCAACATGTATTAGTCAAGATGGACAACCAGGTTGCCATGTTCTGTGTGAACAAACAGGGGGACAGGATCCTATTCCCTATGCGAGGAAGCGCTTTGCCTCTGGTTCTTTGCCATCACACACTGCATTCACTTCACAGCGGTGTACTTCCCAGACGAGCTCAATGTCCTTCTGGACCAGTTAAGCCGAATCCTTCATACACACAAGTGTACCTTAAATCAGGAGATGGCTGCTTGGATCTTCTGAACGTGGGGAACCCCGTTCATAGATCTTTTTGCCACTTTGCAGAACACACAGCTTCCACGCTTCTGCTCCAGGCTTCCGTCTCTGCATCGACAGGCCCCAGACGCCTTCCTTCTCCATTCGGGACAGGGTCTTCTCTATGCATTTCCTCCCATCCCCTTGATCCCTAAAACACTGTTCAAGTTACAGATCAACAAGAGCTCCATGAGCCTCATAGCCCCTTTTTGGCCCCGTCAACCGTGGTTTCCTCTGCTTCGTCGCCTTGCGCAGACTCAACCTCTCAGTCTCAGATGTGCACCTGAACTTCTCTCCCAGGACCAAGGGACTCTTCTCCATCCCAATCTTCACTCCCTCTACCTCACAGCATGGCTGCTGAAGGGATAGTGTTTGCTGACCTCGATCTACCACAGGCGTCAAAGATGTCCTTCTTGCATCACGCAAGGAGTCCACCAAGTGATCTTATGCCTTCAAGTGATGAAGGTTTGCCCCCCTGGTGCTCCCTAAAGGGCACTGACCCCTTGCCTGCCCAGTGGAGTCCCTTCTACAATATCTCCTCCAATCCTCCTTAGCAGGTCTTAAGATTAACTCAGTGAGAGTTAATCTCACTGTCATTGCAGCCTCTCACAAACCACAGGGTGGACGGCCTATCTCCTCACACACCTTAGCATGCTTCATGTTGGGTCTCCTGCTGTTCAAGCCACCCATTAAGCAGCCTCTGGTGGCCTGGGACTTCAACATGGTTCTCACTCATCTTCTAAAGCCTCCTTTCGAGCCTTTAGCCACCTCTTCACTGAAGTTGCCATCGTGTTAGGTAATCTTCCTCATCGCCATCACATCAGCCCACCACATCAGCGAACTGCAGACTCTGGTGGCGGATCTGCCCTATACCCAGTTCCACCGTGACAAGGTGGTTCACTGTACCCAATCATATTTCCTATTGAAGGTAATCTCCTCCTTCCATCTAAACCAGTCGGTAATCCTCCCGATTTTCTTCCCAGGGCCACATGCATCTCAGGCTGAAGCAGTGCCACACATCTTAGACTGCAAGCAAGCACTGGCTTACTACTTGGATATAACTAAGGTTCACAGAAAATCCTCTCAATTATTAATTTCCTTGATCCAAGTCGCCTTGGGCTACTGGTGACAAAACAAACAAACTCGATCCAGATGGATAGCAGATTGCATTTCTTTTGCTTATGCACAAGCAGGACTCTCCCTAGAGGGTCATGTTGCTCATAATGTGCGGGCTATGGCAACTTCCATAGCCAACCTCTGTTCAGTATCTATTGAGGCGATTTGTCTGGCAGCTACCTGGTCCTCAATTCATACTTTTGCTGCACATTACTATCTGGACAGGGACTCCTGTTGGGACGTTGTCTTTGGCCAAGTTGTACCCCAGCACCTCTTTTGGACAAACTCAACTCCTAGCCTCCATCCTGGACTTCTACAAGAGACCAGACTATCATTAGGGGTAGTATAGCTTCCTGGAATTGAGTCCAACGGGCCCCATTGTGTCCACACTCTTCGGCTCTAAGCTTTAGCCTCAAGGATCACACTACTCTCCCCATGCCAGTCTGGTACCTGAGAGCTTGTGAGTCCCATGTGTAAAGACTGCATTCCTGTAATAGGTAATTTCCGGGAACAGCAGGGATTAGTCTTCACAACCCACCCTTCTCCCTTAAGAGTTGTAGGGTTGGTTTATTTTTTTCTCTTCCTCTCAGCTACAAACTCAACTAAGGAGAGGAGTTGCGAAGGCAGGCGTGCAGGCGCAGTGGAGTGTTCCAAAAGGCTTTCCTATTGGACACTTGGGAGCGTTCCCGCATGGGCTACATCAGTGCTGATGTCACCCATATGTGAAGACTGATTTCTGCTGTTCCCAGAGATCACCTGTTACAGGTGAATAACTATGCTTTACCACTTCCTCCAAAAAAGAATTACAGAGCTTAATTACTTGTTAAGTGAAAAATATTCTCTCTGATTAGTCTTAAGGATACCATTTTATAGCTTCATTGCCTGTCCCCTTATCTTTATACTTTTTGAAGGCGTAAACAACTAATTCACATTTACTTGTTCCACTCCACACTTTATTTTATAGGGATGTGCAGTCGTTTCATGTCATTTTTGAATGAAAAGGGAAAATAAAACATCAATTTCATCATTTCCTATCTGTAATTAATAGTGTGCACTGTAGCTTAATGCTATGCGCTATGGGTAAATAGTGTGTGCTATTGAAGGATAGCGCTCACTGTTCACACAAGCACAAATAATGAGCACTATTGCTCAGTAGCGCACATTGTCATTTAATAGCATGCACTATTTATCCATATCACATACTATAAGCGATAGTGCATGCTATTAAATATATTTCTCCCAACACAAAATTTGTAACAAAACACAGAGAACTAAACAAAATGAACATTTTTGATCTGCACACCCCTATTATTTTCTAGACTTCTATCATGTCTGTCCTCGGCCATCACTTCTGCAAGCTGAAGAGCCGTAAAATTTTAAGCCTTTCCTCATAGGGATATACTTCCACCTCCTTTATCATTTTGGCCGCCTTCTCTGTACCTTTTCTAATATTGCTGTATATTAATAGAACCTGTCACTTCTGCCATGTATAAACCATAGCAGCCCTTGTGATTCAGATGCACACATGCCGTTTCAAACTTACAATTATTCCTTTTATATGCATATTTCCTTTCTCTCACAAAGTAAGAGAGAAAACACATCTATCAATTAATATGTCAGCCATGACACATACTGACAAAGCCACTGCAAAACACAACAAAGCATTTAAGATTAAGTAACCTGTGCTTGTTTACTTAGAGCTGCTTCGCTCCATGGGTTTATTATTTATGAGCATGTCAGATTTATTAACTCAAAGTAATGGCATGGACAACCACAGCTCAGCTGCCAGGGTCTTGTTGATTATGAGAAAAAGCTTTATTCTTGCTCTTATGAAATAAAAGAGATATACCATAGAAGCATCTCTTGCACTGTATATTCTTCTTGTTGATATATAAATCACACAAGTCTTTTTCTAGCTCATTCATTATTTTGTCCCTTCCATTAAGGACATCATCATAATGAAGCATCCTATCAAGAAGAAAATGCATAAGGCTCCTTTTCTCCCCCTACCCCCATCCCCACATATCTAGTGCTTTATCAGAGGAAGCTAAGAGCACACACACACACACACACCCCTCATCTAGACGCTGGTCTTCTGCAAGGTGCTTAGCAAGAAATATTTAAGTTTTGCTAAATAGCAATTGTTATCTGGCCAGCCCAAGAATTTCTGCCACTGTAGGCATGCCCTCCATGACGGCCCTCTTGCATCCATTCTCTCAGCTGGGGGAGGTGGGCGGCATGCCAACCCTTGCCATCTTCGAAGTGGTGGCAGAGCTCCTGCTTCAGCACCACAGTGGGCCTTAAATAACCTGCACAGCTGCACACACTCATGGCTTTCCGTTCCTGCCCCCTCTGATGCAACTTTCTTTAGATTTAGAGTTTGCATTGCAGGAGGAGGAACCAACTTAGGTATTCTGGGGTCAGTTTGCAAAAGCCCTTATCTGGATAAGCATAGAGATTATCTGGATAAGGGTACTGAGATAGATATTCAGGGGCCCTATCTAGATAGGGCCACTGAATATCTCCACAGACTGCCTCGGCACTATCCATTTTCCAGTTAGTGCAGGGGCTGTTCATGGGTGGGGCAAAGGCATTACTGCAATTATCCAGATAATCATGGCACTTATCAGATAGCTTGGGCAGCATAAAAAGCTGTCTGAAAATTGCTATATGGATAGCAAAATGGTAGAAACGATGATAAAGAACAAAATTATTGAACATATAGGCAGTCATGGTTTAATGGGACAAAGCCAACATGGATTTACAAAGGGACATCTTGTCTCACCAATCTGCTACATTTTCTGAAGGTTTGCTGAAGCATGTGGATAAAGGAGAATCAGTTGATTTAAAGGCACATTTTAGACAGGATGTGCAGAGGGGAATTCACATGTCCATGTCAGGACATGGAGAATTAAAACACTGTTTTTTGACAGGAAGTTCTGTAACATGTAGAAACCTTTGTACAATTGGTGCAGGACTGCATGGGTATGCATCTCACTCCTGTGAGAGCAGTGATTTTAAGAGGCTGCAAGGAGGACAAAACTGGCATGGACAGCTGCCCTATCAGTAGGCACTTATTCCTGCCTAGAGCTAGGTGTAAATGCCAGTGTCTAAATATTCTTTTAAACAGCAACCCGTTTATGTCTCCCACATCTATATCCAGCCATCAATGTAAACATACAAACATAACAATTTTTTGTCGGAACTTACACCTTGAAGAATCACTCCTTCTCGTGGTATGATGTTCCTTTTTATCTTTTAAATAGGGACGCAACCCTAACATCAGGTTATTGGGAGGATCGTAACCCCTCAATACCAACCGGTAAAAGTACGTGCTCTTTTATCACAGGCAAACAACCAAACGGAAAGATCACTTAGCTGACTGCATTTGGTTTCTCTCTTCTTTCCAAAGCATGGATCCTCTTTCTTCAGCTAAACAGCTGGAAAACTCCTCAAGTCGCAGCCAAAACAACTCTCCCAAAAAAACGTATTTATGGCAACCACTTAGAGATCCGAAGATCACAACTCAGTGACCCAACATTGTGTTTCAAGCCAAAGCATCTACCTCAATAAATAAGGAGCTGCCTAGTTTTAGGCAGCAACAACACATGTAAATGTCAATATTTTAGTCATTTATGCATGCAAGTGGCCACTTATAAAATATCAGCTAGTGTAAGTATGCATGCTTGCATTACATGTGCTTTCACAAGGGGCTCATACATATGTGGAGTTTGGATAGAGCATGGGTGATTGCTTATAGAATATAACAAATTACATGCACACTTGCAAAAAGTAGGCATGGTCATTTACACCAGCACTAGGGCTGATGTGATTGTGTCTTAATTTAAGGCTCGTTCTCTGCTACTTACATTGATATTTTATAAAGTCAAGAATGTGTGTATTTGACCTTATAAATTAGGCATGTTAAAACACATGTTCACTAGGCACAACTTTATAAAATTATTCTGAAAGCATTTGTACACATTAATAGGCATGTGCATTCATATTTTAGCCATTCACATTTTTATAAGTATGAAGATTGGTTCCATGGTATGTACTTTCCCAGTGGGTGCGTACATGGTCAGAGTGCATAAATATGCATGTAAAAAAAAAGGCTATAATTTACACACATTCTGGACAAAACTAGGCATGGGCATTGACATCAACCATAAAACAGAAGGACAATCAATAGCAACTGAGGTATCACTTACCTGGTCTCAGTGTACAGGCCAGAAACCTTTGTTTTGTTTAGTCTCCCGTGTTGTTTACATGTTTTTTTCATTTGTTTTAATTTTGTTTTTACAAATTTCTATTTCAGGACAATTTTGTTAATTAAGAGATGGCTGTGACTGCTTCCCAAATAAAAAAAGGCTGAAATGTTACTAGAGGTTTCTGGGCAAATAAAGCCCAAATTTGGGATTTTTTCAAACTGTTATGGACTGGTCTTAAACTGGTAACCCTTGGATTAGAAAGTATGGATTTTCCAAGAGGAGCTATTAGCTCTTGTCAGCCTATTTTTAGCTATGTCTTGTATTTTTGGTAATATTAATTCCTGTTTCATGACTGGCCCAAAGTTATCTTCTTTGGTCTTGAGCTCCATGGAAAATCTTTCCTGGACTTTTTGCCTTGTGAATCTGTTGACTCCTACTCTAGCTCTTTACTTCAAAAAATTTTCTTCTGCCATGTTCCTTGCCCTGTAAATTCTGGGAAATGTATCCTGGAACTCTTGTTAACTTCTTGGACTTGCTGAATCATTGTGTGAAATTTCCAGTTATTTTTTATACTATCAGTGGCTTTTACTACGCATACACCAGATCCTATTCAGAAATTCTGTGAAAATATGGGTAAGAAACTTAAACATGATTTCACAGAATTGTTGGCACAAAAATATGGCACAAGAAAAGTCTTTGGATTAAGTTTTACAGCCCCCCAAGAATCATAACAACTCCTCCTGAAAGATCAGTACTTTCCAACCCAAGAGACACCACTTTAAGGCTAAACCAGGGCATAACAATATGTGGAAAATATTTTTTTTCATGCTTTGTATTAAAAATTATATTAACTGGTTCTTTAGAAGAGGGCCTCTGATTATGGTTGTTACCTTACCTCAAGTTGCACGAACAGGGTGAAACAGTTCTGGTTTTGCTCCATTGCATACATGGATTTGTAGTTCTGATTTTAACATCAATTCCCCCCCCCCCCCCAAAATCAGTACTAAAAATTCATGCATGCAATGGGACAAGGTTAAGATCTGCCTGTTCAGCCACACAGTTGGAAAAGATTAAAAACCTGCCTTTAATGGCCCTGCCGACACCAATTAACACCTTATCAATCATAAGTGATTTTCTGCAGAAAAATGGCAAATAAGGTGCAGAATCGTATTTGCATTTTTCTGCAAGTAATTTTGAAACGGTAAAGTTGTTGCAAAAAATCTGCATAACTGTTAATGAACTGAAGAATCAGGAAAATCAACTCATTAGCAACTTCGCATTTGCAATATATTGCAAAAGTCAAAATTTTTGCAAAACTTACCTATACCTCAGGAAGCTACATAGACAAGGATTTTATTTTTTGTGAAAGAAAAAACTATGATTTTGCATGGACCTTTTCACTAAGTTTAAGTCCGAGATGCAATTAGAATACTATTTATATAAGCTGGTACCATGAGAAAAACTTTCAACCCCTTTAACTAACACTTAGCTCGAACTACCTGTTGCATGTCCCATGTTATTCCTATGGGCTATGTAGCAGATAGCTCAAGCAAGGAGTTAGTAAAAGGGGCCCTTGCTAATTTCACTGAAAAATGTCTCTGTTTAGTACCTTGGCCTCCACATTAGGTTTTCCAGAGGTTGCAAGAGGTAAACCTGTGAGGAAAAGAAACCCATCTCCTATAGATAAAGAATGCTTCTAAAGAGTTTGAACAACAGGAAAGCAGATCCTATTTGCTGCACATAGATGGCAGTTTCTTCATAACTGCATATTTCATGCTGTTGCTTCTAAGTAAGGAGCAGTGCATGCATTAATAAATACCTTGAAATACCCTTAAAGGGTCATAAAAGATTCTTAAAGAGTTTATACTTAGAAAGATGCAGCGAGTTAAGTGAAAAAGAATTCTGACAAATAAGGGCAGGCCAAAGCTCCTTGGTCACAGGGCCACTACCGCCAAGGATCCTCTTAAATCACTGGAAGGTCAGTAGTAGCATTACAGCTCTTCACTAATTGTACATTACATAAAATTGCAATGGAACCACTGACTACCATAATTAGGGTTGCCAACTTTTTGAAAGAGAAAAACCCGCCACCTGTGGCTAGCCATGCTCCACTCAAGCCCACCCCCTGCCCCGTCCATAAAAAATAATTGCAGAGAGGGCAGTGGTGCAGGCTTTAGCATCTTCAGGCAATTTGAAGGGTGGGGGGAGTACAAGAGGATGAACTCTTCAGCACATTTCAGCCATAAACTCCTTCTCAGGCCCCTCCAACAGACATATGCTCTCCCATGTGACATTAAATCCAAAAATATATTCTGCATCCACTGAACCTCTGCCCTGGCCTCTTCCCCAAGAATCTGTGCAGAGCAGAGCTAGAACCTTCCCCATAAAACTTACCAGACGAGAAAAAATCCCTCTCAATGCCAAACATTTGTGAATTAATCAGGGTCGGCCCCAGAGCTGATTCAAAGTGTTGGCACCCTAAGCAAAACTTAACCCGTATATCCCTCCCCCTGACTGTCAGAATTTATTGTTTAGCTTTGAATGCCCTACTTACTCTCTGCCACCCCCCAGAAGTGATCGCCTAGGTTGCCTGATGGTTGGGCTGGCCCTGGAATTAATACAAAAAAGTCATTTGGGACCCAGAGAAAATCGGTGTGCTGCCAACTACCAACAGAACAGGAAAAGTGGTGGTGGAGCAAGGGCGCCGGGATAGCAGAACTGAGCAAAGGCTGGCAGTCAGCAGAAAACCAGCCCTTCATTGGCTGGTTTTACAGACCTACTGGCCGCTGGCCTCCTGCCCCTAAAACCAGCCAGGCTGGCCTAAAACTGGTCAGTTGGCAAACCTAACCATAATCTACTCAGAAAAACCTTGTATTCTACCCGCGTAGGAGGCCGGATATGCTTCTTTCTTTAGGTGTTTTAAAATCCATAAAGACGCTCAAAAGCTATTTCACTTTGGACTACTGAAGTACCTCAGGAGCCAATATTCAGGCTCAACAGCTGGCTTTTTTTTTTTTTTTTTAGTACTGTCTGCACTGCCCAGAAAAGAAGGCGGATATTTAGTGCCGGTATCCGTATAGCGGCCAGCACTGTATATCCAGACAATGAAGGTATTTGGCTTCCTGGGAGACACTTCAGCCGTATGTGCCCCCCCCCCCCTCTTCTGAGATTTGGCAATTAAACTCAACAATCATGATCATCGCAGCATCATTCCTACAACAATCCTGTAAAGATGCAATTGGACTTTTAAACCTTTGCTTTGAATGGATGCATGTGCTCACTCTTTCTGCAGGTGTAAGTATATGCTGATGGCTCTTGGAATATGTGGGGCTTCCGGGGCTGCTCCTCAGAAGTTGCTGCCTTAGGCGACCAGCTAGATTTGCCTGATGGTTATGCTGGCCCTGAATCCAACTTATTTGGCACTACGCGCAAGGACTGCACCAGCATTATCTAAATAGTGCCAAGGCAGTCTAAGATATTCAGTGGCCCTGTCCGGATAGTGTCTCTCAATAATGCTGGATAGCTCTGTCCAGTACCACTTATCCAGATAGCAGGTGCTGCTGTCTGGATCAATGCCTCTGAAGATTAGTGTTTGCAGAGTGATCTGCGATGATCAGAAAACACACTTTTTCCCCAGTGGGAATTCTACAGTATTAGACCTAATCAAAATCTATGTGAACTCAAAACCAAGCCTTAAAACTGAGAGGGTCCTGGAGGGAGATTAAGACTCAGGGATAATTTGCATTGCAGTGGAGGAGTAGCCTAGTAGTTAGAGCACTGGCTTGGAGGCCAAGCAAACAGGGTTTGATTTCCAATAGCACTCCTTGTGGCCTTGGGAAAGTCACTTAACCCTCCAATTCCTTGGAAGAAAGGCCTGGCACTCTACTTCCAGTCATACTGCCAAGAAAACCCAGGAGTCAGCACTAACTCAAAGGCATATTCAAACTTTTTAACAGATACAAATCAATAGCTCACACATTAATTTTTAGATATAGTAAATGTGCATTAAATTCATTTTGTGTGCACTAAAATTTTGAAAGCATCCAAACCCAAAACACATCCCTACCATCGATGCAGTAAAGCATAACTCTCATTTTTAAACAAATTGTTTACCTCTGACTCACCGGGATGGCCCTGGTGTAGAACCATACAATGTCCTCCCAGTGACATAAGGGGAAATGTGACCTTCAGATTTTGTATGTCTGTATGACAGGAATTAGCCAATTTGAACACAGAAGCCCAATTTTAGCTTCTTCACACTGACTTCTGGTACTGTGGAGGTTGAAGTTTAAAATATTGGCGATGATGTTACAGTCATTAGTTGAAGAACTCTACATTATATTTCCTCAGTTTTGCAGCGTTATTCTCAAGTCGTATGCTGTATTTGGCAGATCAATTTCATTTGGAAGTCCCTTCATTGCGTGCTGCTCGTTTGAGTAAGGTGATTTTTCATACATTTTTATTGCTGCCCACCAGCTATGCGATTACTCATATACTGATGTTTAGAAAGAAGCTGAAAGCTTATTTTTTTGCCTTGGCTTTTGATGAGTGATTCTGGTGATTTTGTCTATTGAATGATTTTATTTTATGGATTTTGGACTGTGGGAAATATTTATTTTGAGAGGGTAAGGAGATTTGTGTAGTGTAATGTATTGTTATGTCTTAGTTTCTGTTTTTAAATAATTTTTATGCATATTTCTTTTGTAACCTGACTAGAATGGTAGATAATGCTGGCTATTATATTTTTACTTATTCAATGTAATATAGAGCTTGGAATGTGCTCTTTTTTATGCCATCAGAATACAGTATGCTTATTATCTAATTACTATACTAATTGCCAGATTATGAATAATTGGAGAGACTTTCCTCTGTCAATGACATATTCTTCTTCACAGTGTAGCAACTTGAGGTGTAAAAAGTGATTTCCACTGATAAACTGAGAAGACATAAGCTTGAAGTCTCAAATGAGCCACACAGAGGTAATCAAGAAACATCACAATTTTTCCATGCTGGCTTTTGTCACCAGGGAACACTCTAGTGAATCATCCTGAAAAATACCTTAAAATCACCATGCCAGAGTACATGCACCTCAGAAAATAATTTAACAGTTCATGTCACTCATCATTCACAGTAAACTGATCCTTCACAGAGCCCTGGAAATAACTTCAGATTCAGTGGATATCCCCGAGATGCATTTTGATGCCGTTCGTTAATGTTTTTACATGGAAGCCAAAAATATGAAGTCTTTCATATTAATTAAACCCTAGAAGAGGAGTACCATATAATCAAAAAGTCAGCTAATGGGCAAAAGCAGAGTGATATCACTGCAAACTGAAATCAATGTGCTACTGAGTTTCACAGCATTTTGCCAAGAAAAAAGGTAAAATATTTAAATGTCTGAACTCCACCAGCAACAGAGTAAACTACAAAAGCTTGCAAGATTACTGTTCCTATTACACAGTTCCTTATATGCTATGTGATCCAGGTGTCACTAGCTCCCAAGTACTAGGAGGTAATTTTTTTCTGAGATAGCCTTTCAGGGGTAGACCTGCCCTGGAAAAAGAAGAAGAAATGATTTCCCTGGGCATTTTCTAAAACCAAAGGAAAAGCTTGGAGGTCTCAAAGATCATAAAAGCAGAAGTTTTGGAAGAAAAAGGGTCTTTTGCACCTTTTCTGCTTCCCAAAAGCAGAACAAATGCTCAAAACCAAAAACCTCAGGCCATGTGAATAGCGAGTCCCTAAAGACTAATCTAGTCAGGAGGCAAATGAAAAGAAAGGAAAACGCCCAGTGGAGAGGAGTTTATTTTTGTTACTCCTTTTGGTAAAGCAGACTACAATGAGCGCAGTGTTCTTGAGTCAGTGGGGTCAAAGCGCTGATCTAGACCTCAGACAAATGAAAGTGAGGAGAGTGCTGACCTAGCCTCACCCAAATTGTAAGAGAGATTGGAGGCTTCCCCCCCAGGAATTGTTCCTGCCAGAGACAGATGAAGGACTCTTTAGCTGCAATGAGTCTGGAACCTTGTGGGAGGAGGGGACCCACAAGTACTAATCCAGTTGGGGTCTGAGGAAAGAGGCAATCTCTGAGTTCAGATATTTTATTATATCTAATAAGCCAACATGCTCACAGCCACACTACCAAAATGAAAGCTCCAACATAAGATCAGTACAAAATGAGGGGAGAAAAAACAACACTCTGCACTCAACAACAGCTTATAGCAGACAATACATAAAAATAAGTTATATATTGCCACAATTGAAAGGGCACAATTGAATGGGTATACCAGAACACCTGATCGTACTCTTGCACAATCTGTACATTGATCAAGAAGCAACAGTTCGAACGGAACAAGGAGAAACAGAATGGTTTAAATTAAGCAAAGGTGTAAGACAAGGCTGTATACTTTCCCCCTACCTGTTTAATTTATATGCAGAACAAATCATCAGAGAAGCAGGATTGTATGAAGACAACAGAGGTGTGAAGATTGGTGGAAGACTCATCAACAACCTTCGCTATGCTGATGATACCACATTACTGGCTGAAAGTGAAGATGATCTCAAACATTTGCTTCTCACAATCAAAGAACAGTCTCAAAATGGGCCTGCACCTTAATGTAAAGAAGACAAAGATCATGACAACTGGCATAATCAACAGGTTCATCGTTGAAGGAGAAGAAATTGAAATCGTGAACAACTTTAACCTATTTGGATCAACTATCAATAAAGAAGCAACAAGCAGTCAAGAAATCAGACGATGCATTGCTCTTGGCAGAATGGCTATGAAAGACCTAGATAAGATTCTCAAGAGCAGAGATGTCTCTCTCCATACAAAGATTCAACTTGTTCAAGCCATGGTATTTTCAATAACATCATATGGATGTGAAAGCTGGACAGTGAAAAAGATAGACAGGAAGAAAATTGATGCCTTTGAATTATGGTGCTGGCGGCGAATACTGTGTATACCATGGACTGCCCAAAGAACAAACCAGTCGGTACTAGAGGAGATCAAACCTAAGCTTTCTTTAGAAGCTCAGATGACAAGACTTCGCCTTTCATACTTTGGACACATCATGCGAAGAGAGAGATCATTAGAGAAAGACATCATGCTTGGCAAGATAGAAGGTCAACGCAAAAGAGGAAGGCCAGCAATGAGATGGATTGATACAACAGCAGCAGCTACGGGTACCAGTCTGTCAACAATGAGCCGCCTGACTCAAGACCGAATACAATTTAGGATAGCTATCCAGAGGATCGCCATGAGTCAACTCCGACTCGACGGCACTTAACAACAACAACAACATTGCCACAATTGAAAGGGCACATAACTTTGAATGTCAAGAGGAAGAATCACCAGATAAATAAGTCTCTAAAGGCTGCCAGATTTTTGATGCAACAAGAACCCTCTTCCTTTTTCAGAAGACTTGATTTCATGTTCATAATTCATATAGACATGTACTGCCAAAAAGGTTTCATTCAGCATCGTTGAGTTTTTCCAGTTCACAAATATCATTTGTATAACTAATGAAACAAGTACATCAAGCAGCCTTTGGTGCATCTAGCTCAATGCAACACTTTGTCCAAATGACCAAAGACTACTATTTCAGGGGATAGCGCCATTCTTGGTTGCAAGATGATCTGAATATGCACCCATATTGCATCCCAGAATTTCTGAAGGCATTGGCATTCGTATATCATATGGGCCACGTGGTGCCTGGGTGAAGAGGACAATGTCAGCACTGATTCGATTTTTATAGCCAGAGGGCACGATAAGCAAAGAGTTAAAGAGACTGAGCCATATTGGTTGATAAATTGGATCTATTAACCCAACGCCAAAAAAACACTAATCATTACTCTCCTCCAGAAGCTTGACATCTACTTCCCATATTCTACACGCCTCTAGCATACACTTAATTGTGGTGTCTCAAAGCTGTTTTATCAATACACATTTCTGGATTTTTTTTTCAAATTAAAAACAACAACAAACACAAGTAAATCAATCATTTCACAAAAAAAAAAAAAAAGATTAACATATATGGCAACATAAACCATAACCATTGATCAAGCCCACATTAAAGAGCTGAACTGGGAAATTCAACAATTGCATATTTCAAAGAAATAAAGACATTAAACATGCCCACATAAGAGAAGATAACATATTAATCCATCCCCACAAGTTCCTCACATTGTCCAACTACAAGGAATTTATCCAACTGAGAGCTGTCAAAAAAAGGTCTCTCTCTGCCCCTGAAGAGTCACGAGACAATTACAGGGATACTTAAAATAAAAAGTAGTACCTAAAGCCAGCGCTCTAGACTTTAACTGTAAGAACTGCTTCCGACGAGCCTGAGTGGCTCTAGTAACATCCAGAAATATCCTCACAGTTTGCCGCAAAACATCGCAGCTATATTTTTAAAGAACAATCTCAAAATTCACACCTTAACAGATTCAGCCATAAAGGTCACAAGTAATGTGTTACGTCTAGTAATATTGTCAGTGGAATCTTCTAGAAAATGGGTTAGATTCTGGCTAACTGTAGGGGCTAAGGAATCAAACTCATCTTCCCCGACAGAGGATATTCTGATATTTACAAAACCTCTTTAAAATATTTTTGTAACAAACACTCTGCCGATAATAAATGTGTATAAGGATTGTAGGATATAGATTCCGTGATTTAGAGGCATTCTCTAATGCCTCAATTTTAGTATAAATAATACTAGAATCTTTAACAAAATTTGCATTCACGTTCACAAAAGAGGAAACTGAACATTTAACTGAGAAACAGCTTTATCAGTTACCATTACCCTTATTTCCAAATCAGTTTCTCTACTACCCCGAGTGTAAAATCACACAGAGAGCTGATAGTACTGATGACTTTGGAATCCAAAACTCTAATCGCTCCAAGAATATCTTTCAGGGTAATCTCCACATCGACCTCCTCAGAAGATAGAACTGTCTGCACAGTCAAGAGGAACTAGCTTCGGAACCGGAACAATAGAAGCAAACTTTTCATCATCTAACAATGGAGTAGAAGACAGTGGAGGAAATGGATGTGGCAGTGGGGAACACCTCCCGGGGCTAAGAGAAGCTCCCTCAGGGGACATTTGGCTTATCAGCAAAGAAAAAACATGCTTATACTATTACCAGACTTTTTCATTATACTGTGCTTCACTCTTCAAGTCTGAGAATGCAAGGCAAGCATCAAGCAATTTACACTTTCGTTGATACCTCAAGAGTGAAATATTTTTAACAGCATTTTAACAGCTCATCTGTACAGCATTTCTCAGATTAAAAGTTGACAGGTCTCAATGCTTTACACTCTTTGTATTTCAGCCACTCCTCATTACCACATTTCAATCCTCTGTTTGAATAGACTGAATAGGAACCAATATATTAGGGATATTCGTAAGCCAGGGATTCTAGCAACAACAGTAAGGAATGCTCTCAAAAACCCGCGATGAGATGACAATGACAGCTAAAAGATGCTGTTTCCAAACATTTCTGTATCAGAGCTGTGATAGATGTGGAGCATGTGACTGTTTTCTACTATGAGCCGTGTTATTTCTTGATTCAGCTATTCCACCTAAGGATGTGCGCAGGTCAAAACCCTTTAGTTTCGACAAGGTTGATCCAAGATGGCAGATGGTAGATGCTTGTGAGAGGCATGAATTACTTGATGGGAAGGAAGCAGAAGGCTAAGGGGGATAAACATCCATCTCTTGCCCCCTTGACCTCCACTCTGTTACCTGCAGTCAGTCCTATGGACTCTTTTGCATTTCGGCTGGCTCAAAGACCGGAGTGTTCGGGGGAGGGTGGCTCGGTTGAGATTCCGCTCGTTTCTGGTGAATGGGAGGTCACTTCGAATGGAGATTCTGTCTCCCCTGTTCCTCAGTGAAATCCGAAGTCGACGTGCCTGCAAGCATTTCCGGAAGAGATGCGATCAGAGGTCTCAGCTGAGGAAGCGATACCAGACGACCAGCGAGGGACAGCTTCTGGGATGTTGCAGGCAGGGTTTTTGGCCCCTTTGGCTCTGGACCCACAAACTTCTTCTTCGGAGTAGTGGGTGGAGACCCAGGCTGCATTGTAGGTGGATGTGGTGGAAACAGCGCTGAGCGCGACTCAAGGCCCCCTTTGATTTCTGCTGCTGTCTCCCTCCAGCGACCATTGTCCTTTACATTGGAGGCAATATGGTCTGCAATTGAACAGGAGTAGCTTTGGTGCCTCAGGTATTTTCTTTGACACAGAAAGTGCAGAAGAATATGGTGGCTATTGAGGAGAACGCTGAGAAGGTACTTTCTTTGCAAAATTCCATTGTGTCTGTCTAGTCTCAGCTTAAAGTGCTAGAAGATTATTCAGATTCCTTTGTTAAAGACTCTCTTGCATTAAAAGGGAAGTTGGAGACACTGGAAAACTCTGTTAGAACTGCAAATTTAAGATTGATCAATTTCCCTAGATCTTTCTTGGTGTCTGCCAGAGATATGTTTCGCCTATATTTGACTGATATTCTGGGAGTTCCTGTAGACTCACTTCCTCCTTTGGTTAAGGTTTATTTTCTTCCTGTGGCTAAGAAGCCTCCTTCGACAGCTGTGGAATCTGGTTTGGCGCAAACTGATGTTATTAACCTGACTGCGATGTTGGAAGATTCTCGGGAGGAAGTTATAACTCCTGCTACACTTTTTGTCACCCTTGCTCTGCTATCTGATAAGGAGTGGTTGATGAAAAAGTGTTCTTTAAGAAGAGGAACTTGTGGTTCAAGGGACTTCCTGTTCGTATGTTTCCTTATATAGCTCGTGATACACAGCAGAGGGGCATGAGTTTCTTCTGTTGCATCCTGGAGTTCAGCAGCTTGGAGCTCTTTTTGAAATATCCTTGCAAGTGCTTGGTTAAGCATTTGTCTATTTCCTATGTTTTTGTGAGCCATCCCAGTTGGATGGAGATCCCCCCTCCCCAGGGCTTCCTGTAGATCTACCCTGAGGAGATTGATAATCCGGTCAAAAGTCTCTGCCGATCTTGATTATCTTTCCATCTTTGGTTATGTTTTTCCCAGCATGGATCCCTTAGTTTAAGGGCTTGAGTGGGACTGATTGTTCTTTTTTTTTTCTTCGTTGTGTTCTTTGTATGATATTTTTCTAATCATTTCCCAATTTCTGTACAAGATTTATTCTTGGTACTATATGTAAAATGGTATAAATATAAAATTAAAAAACAACCCTTCAGTTTCTTCCCAGTTTGGCTTTTTTTTGATAACTTTCAGGCATTTTTTTGGTTTGTTTCACATATTCACTGATTGACATAAACCATTATTAAAGGGGACCCAGGAAATCCACTGCTTGCCCCAATACAATCATTGTGGAACCTGTGTCTTGGTTTAATATTTGTAGTGCTACCTTCTGATAAATAGGGTTAGGTGCTGTGTGAGTCCTGGTAGTGCTGTTATGATATGGCAGGTTTGCTATGGGTTCTATATGAGCAGGGT
This sequence comes from Ichthyophis bannanicus, assembly GCA_033557465.1. Lineage (NCBI taxonomy): Eukaryota > Metazoa > Chordata > Amphibia > Gymnophiona > Ichthyophiidae > Ichthyophis > Ichthyophis bannanicus. The sequence continues at coordinate 623,986,312 of CM066031.1, read as the reverse complement.
TTTGTAGTAATGCACCTGGCAATTGGCACTGGAGGATAGTAATGCAGAAATATGGTAGCCTCTCTTTATCCTCACTGTACATGCAAATGATTTTGACACACTCATTAAGAGGTACATTTACTAAAGGTTAATCTGCATTCATATATTTGAATGTGTGCTAAGTACAGCAACACCCATTTATTTATATGGGCACAGTGGCACTTAACACATTAATGTTTAGAAAACATGCTCCTAAGTCATTGTTAGGACAATAAAGAGGACTGTGAAGGACTTCTTTGAAAGCCGCTTAAAATTTTAGATGGGCAGAATATGCATTTTAAAATAAAATAAATTAGATTTATATAAATGATGCCAGTGGATATGCAAATATTTATGAAAATGAGGCCCTGCAATGAGTCTCCACACAGGGCCCTGCAACACCCTTGGGGCAGCTCCTATATAAGATTATTGATGAATCTGGTTTGTTCCTCACCAACGGAGTAACGCAGGTATCAGGAGTTTGCACAACACTGGGAATTATAGGCAAAATCCACTAAATCATGATTATACTGTTGCTCTGGCATAAGCAAAAAAACATTTTCCAGGTTTGTGTACATACATACACTTTGAGGTTACCATAATTCCTTGAACATAAGGTTATGGATTTGATTGTTTAAAAAATCCCAAAACTTTTAGCAGATGTTATATTTTTGTTGTAGTTTAGTTTAGTTTAATTTATTACACTTTTGATATACTCCTTACAGAAGACTTAACAAAGCTGTTTAGAAACAACTGGAAATAAAGAGGAAAAAGAGAGAGGGCAGCCCAAGCAAGATACTAGAAAACTATGGGTTAGGTCAGACTGGAGAATAGCATGAAAAAGAAAGAGAGCAACATGTGCTGGGGAAAGGAGAGTGAAAAGCAAGATGGGGCTAGGCAAGAGATAGATGCCATGTTCAATCTCCATTTCACTTCTCCACCAGGAAAAGCAAGGCCAAACATCCTCATCTTGAAGGCCGGCCCTTTTTTTTTTAATTTGAATTTTAAATCAATACTTACAAAGAAGCATAAAGGAAATATGACAGTAATATATTCCTAAGAGAATACATAAATCAAACTGACCCAAAGTCATTAATTGTCAACTAAGCCCATATCTACAGGAGAAAGCACAGTTACTTACCTGTAACAGGTGATCTCTGGGAACAGCAGGAATAAGTCTTCACATATGGGTAAGTCGGTACCGACGGAGCCTGCGCGGGAACGCTCCCCAGCTTCCCAAAAAGGAAAGCTTTTGGGAGCATCCCACAGCGCCTGCGCGCTGCCTTCCCGCCTTTCCTAGCCAGCTCTCCTCAGTTCGAGTTTAAAGCTGAGACAATAGAGAGAGAGAGGAAAGGAAAGAAAGATAGAGAGATACAACTCCTAGGGGAGGTGGGAGGGTTGTGAAGACTTATTCCTGCTGTTCCCAGAGATCACCTGTTACAGGTAAGTAACTGTGCTATCTCCAGGAACAAGCAGGAATGAGTCTTCACATATGGGGACTCCCTAGCTAAGATGCCTGGGAGATCCCCAAGGATATGAGACCCTGGGAAGGGTTCTACGTCCTCCTATGGATCTCAGGCATCCATCCAGGGAAGGAGGGCAGGAGTTGTTTAAGAATGGAACAGGTGTTTGAGGACAGCCTGACCAAACAAGGCATCCTGGCGGGAGTCCTTCTCCAAGCAATAATGAGCTGTGAAGGTATGAACCGAGGCCCAGGTGGCTGCTCGACAGATCTGGTCGATGGACACAGAATTTAGATGAGCCATAGAGGTGGCCATGGCCCTCATGTTATGAGCTGTGACATGGCTCTCCAGAGAAAGGTTCTTACTCTGGTAGGCGAAAGAAATACACTGAGCAATCCAATTGGACAGTGTTCTCTTAGAGACTGGAAGTCCCAAATGAGAAGGATCAAAAGCAACAAAAAGCTGGGAAGACTTTCTATGTTGCTGTGTCCTTTGTAAGTAAAAAGCAAGAGCTCTTTTACAATCCAGAGTATGAAGATTCTTCTCTGCACTGGATGCATGAGGAGCTGGAAAAAAGACAGGTAAATATACCTCTTGATTAAGATGAAAAGGTGAGACCACTTTAGGCATAAAGTGTGGATTTGTCCTAAGGACTACCTTATCATGATGGAACCTTGTTTAAGGTGGATTAGCCACTAAGGCCTGCAGTTCACTGATGCGGCGAGCTGAAGTGACTGCAATGAGGAAAATGACCTTCCAGGAAAGAAATTTCAAGGAGGTAGTGGCTAAGGGTTCAAAAGGTGGCTTCATAAGCTGACCAAGAACCAAATTTAAGTCCCATGCCACCGGAGGAGGCCTAATGGGAGGTTTAGTTAAAGTTAGGCCTCTCATGAATCTTGCAATGAGAGGATGAGAGGAAATAGGGTGTCCATTGATGGGCTTAAGGGACGCTGCAATAGCACTCAAATGGACTCTTACTGAATTGGTCTTAAGTCCTGCATTGGAAAGATGCAGGAGATAGTCTAACAGAGAATTTAAAGGTAGTGCTAGAGGGTCAAGACCCTTTTCAGCACACCAAATGGAAAATCTTTTCCACTTAAAAGCATAGGAACGCCTGGTGGAAGGTTTTCTGGAAGCATGGAGGATATCCTTCACTTGTTGAGAAAGATTCCAGCTTTGAAGGTCTAGGCCTTCAGTAACCAAGCTCTGAGGTGAAGGGACTTGGGGTTTGGGTGCCACAAAGTCCCTTCCTCCTGAGACAGAAGGTCTGGAGCAGCTCCCAAGTCCATGGATGGGGCTTGGGAGAGATGCAGAAGGAGAGGGTACCACACTTGGCGTGGCCAGCGTGGAGCTATGAGGATCATAGATCCTTGATCCCTCTGGAGTTTGAACAGAGTCTTGGGAATCAAGGGAATGGGTGGAAAGGCATACAGGAAGCCCTGACCCCAATGAAGGAGGAAGGCATCCTTGGCCTGAACTCCCTGACACGGAATTCTGGAACAGAACCGGGGAAGTTTGGCATTCCATGGACTTGCAAAGAAATCTGTGTCCGGGGTTCCCCATTCTTGGAAGATTCTGAGTACCTGATCCATGTGCAGGGACCATTCGTGTGGAAGCAGAACTCGACTGAGTCTGTCTGCCCAAGAGTTTTGGATTCCTGGGAGGTATACTGCCAGGAGATGGATTTGATGCTCTCTGGCGAAGGCCCATAATCTTAAAGCTTCGTTGCAAAGTGACAGAGAGCCAGTTCTTGATTGTCCATATGAATGAGGACTGTCTTGTAGCTGAGGAGGGTATGAAAGACCTTGAGAGCTAGAAAAACTGCTTGAAGCTCCAAGTGGTTGATATGAAGAGAGGTCTCCTGTGGGGACCAAGTGCCTTGAGTGGAGACGTCTTGTAGATGAGCTCCCCAACCTGTTTGGGAGGCATCTGTTGTGAGGGTTGCTTGGGGCAACAACTGTTGGAAGGGGGACCCCAGCAACAGATTTTGAGTGGACATCCACCATTGGAGAGACCAAAAGAGATGTTTGGAGGTTGCTATTTGGTCTGAGAGCTCCTGAAGCTTGAGTCCACTGGGTGGACAAAGTCCATTGAGCTGCTCTCATGTGTAGGCGAGCATAGGGTACCACATGCACTGTGGAAGCCATGTGGCCTAGCAGTTGTAGCATCTCCTGGGCAGTTAAGTGGCTCTTTGACTGAATCTAGGAGGCTAAATGCACTAGACATTGGCAATGGGCCTGAGGAAGGTAGGCCCTTGCAGTGGTGGTATCCAACCAGGCCCATATGAATTCCAGGGACTGAGTAGGGGTGAGCTGGGACTTTGGGAGGTTTACCACAAGTCCCAGATACTGCAGAATGCGCCTTGTGCGGTCCAGGGAAATCTGGGCCTCTGACTGAGATGGAGCTCGGATGAGCCAGTCGTCCAGGTATGGGAAGACAAATATTCCCAGAGTGCGTAGAAATGCAGCAACTATTGCCATGCATTTGGTGAACACTCTCGGAGCAGAGGCCAGACCAAAAGGAAGCACTCTGTATTGCTAATGTTTTTCTTGGAAAAGAAAACGTAGGAATCTTCTGTGAGATGGATGGATGAGGACATGTGTGTACGCATCCTTGAGATCTAGAGAACAAAGCCAATCCTGACTATGAAGGTATGGAAGGAGAGTGCCCAGAGAAAGCATCTTGAACTTCTCCTTGCATAGAAATTTGTTCAATTCTCTGAGATCTAAGATGGGTCTGTATCCCCCTGTATTCTTTGGAATGAGAAAATAGGGGGAGTAGAACCCTGACCCTTGTTGAAGAAGGGGAACTTCTTCTATTGCCCCTTGGGCAAGAAGGGTAGTCACCTCCTGACCTAGAAGGTCTAGAAGAGATGTGGGAGAATTGAAGTGTCTCACCATGGTGTGGGGAGGAAGGTCTGAGAAATGAAGTTTGTAGCCCTCTCTTATGATGGAGAGGGTCCACTGCTCTGATGTGATTTGCTCCCATCTGGGAGCAAAATGAGCTAACATTCCTGGAATGGTGAGAGGTTCTGGCTGTTGTAGAGCCAGAAAGGCTAAGTTCTCTAGCATCAAGTCAAAAACCCTGAGGAGGTTGGGACTGCTGAGTTGCAGCAGCCCCTGTAGACTTAGGCCTGGCCTGCTTAGGTTGCTGACGCTTAGTGGCAAAGCGACCTGTAGAAGATTGTTGGCCAGAAGTAGAAGGAAATCTGCCCTTTTTGAAAAAAGACTTTTTAAAAATCTTTTTCTTGGCAGGAATGGAGGTTGACTTTGAAAGTCTATCCAGAGCAGAGTTCTCTGCATCCATTTGAGTGGCTTTTATTTGCCACTCTTTGCCAAATAGATTTTCACCTGTACAGGGCAGATTTCCTAAGCCATCCTGAACCCAGGGTTCTAAATCAGAAGCCTGGAGCCAAGCAATTCTGCGAGCAGCTATGGCAATGCCTGAGGCTCTGCTGGCACCTTCAAAGGAGTCAAAGGCTGCCCTGTTGGAAAACTTTGAAATGTCTTGAGTATGCTTAAGCCAAATGAGGAATTCGTCCCTTTTATCTTCTGGAAGAAAAGGGAGGACGTTGTGCAGTTTTTCTGCAACTTCTTTTAGAAACATACCCATGTAAAGGCTATATGAGTTGATTCTGGCAATAAGCATACTGGCTTGGAAGATTTTCCTACCAAAAGCATCCAAGGTCCTGCATTCTCTTCCAGGAGGAGCAGAAGTGTCTCTTTGTACTCTTTATCCTCTTCATAGCTGACTGCACCACAATGGAATGGTGAGGAAGCTGAGTTTTCTGAAATCCAGGACAAGGAGGGACACGATACATAGTGTCCAATCTGCGAGAATGAGGAAAGAGTGTGTTCATAAAGAATCTCATGAATTGGTAAGGTGACTGCCTCTCTAGGAGCCTTAGAGTATCCTAAAATATCTAATTTTTTTGCTCTGGGCTCTGATTCAGAGGTTACTGAAATAGAGTCCTTTAGCTACTTCTCTTATGAAGTCTTGAAAGGACAAGTCCTCTGGAGGAGACATTCTTCTTTTTGGAGAAGAAGGCTCTTCAGGAAGGGCTATGGATACTTCAGGAGACTCATCTGATGAATCAGAATCACCAGAGGAATCGAAGTATCGCCTGTCAGGGTGCTCTTCTAACGCTCGATACGCGTATCGAGCGGTATCGACATCGGGCGTTCTCAGTACCGGATCGGTACCGAGAAGTAGCCCTGGACAAGGAATCGCTGCAGCCGGTATCCTGGTCGATGTCGATGCAGTCGGTACCGGTATCGGCGCTGGTGCCGGTACCGGAGCCGATACCGACAACGGAGTTTGTTGTGGTATCATCGGCGTCGCATCTTGAATGAAGGCCGTGATAGCCCGCTGCATGGACAGAACATTCTGATCCATCGACGCCATGAATGCCTGGAAATCGGTACCGGGAGATTGTGCCGGTACCCCAGAGCAATCTAACAGGTGATCGGTCGAGGCCGTGCCATCGATGTCAACCTGTAACCCCATAGGAGGAGCTTTGGAAGCCGGAGCTTCCCACCGGGGTTGTTTTGCTGGTGCAGGATCCTCGAGGGCAAGCCCGGAGGCATCTCGATGCTTAGAGGGAGATCTACCCTTCGAGGACCTGCTAGGTTTATGTTTGGTTACCTGAGATCCATCAGGAGAAGAAGACCTGGAAGATGTCAATGCTATCGACGCTGCATCACCAGGAAACAGCACATGGAGCTTAGCTGCTCGGTTCTGTAAACCCCGTTTAGACATTAGAGAGCAGGACGGACTATCCGGAATGGAGTGTTCAGGACCCAAACATTTAAGACACCATTCATGGGTATCTGTAACAGAAATAGTACCGCTACACTTAGTGCATTTCTTGAACCCGGAGGCTGGTTTTTCCATGAGGGAAATTTTCTTGTGGGCCCTGAGGCCCAAGGAGAAAAATACACTAATTGAGGAAAAGTATAGATATTATTATTTTTTTTTTTTTAAAAAGAAAGAAAAAGACCGGCGGTACCGTTCCGGAGTCGGGGAAGGCAGACACGCGACCAAAGAAATAAAATAAAATAAAGAACTTCTTCAGCGGTGACAGGGCTCGACCTGCTGGCTCCGCGGCAAAGAAGAACTGAGGAGAGCTGGCTAGGAAAGGCGTCCAGGTATGGGAATATTTGTCTTCCCATACCTGGACGAAGGCAGCGCGCAGGCGCTGTGGGATGCTCCCAAAAGCTTTCCTTTTTGGGAAGCTGGGGAGCGTTCCCGCGCAGGCTCCGTCGGTACCGACGTACCCATATGTGAAGACTCATTCCTGCTTGTTCCTGGAGATAACATACTGACAATATATAGCATGAAAAATTGGGGGAAACCCCCCAAACAAAATAAACAGCCTATTACCTTCTACCCCACTTTATCCTTATCACCCTCACTCTGCTGCTCTCTCTCATCCAAAAATCTCTCTGTCATCTGAATCACAAATATAAATTTAGAAGCCCGAACATTTATAATACATTTACATGGATATCGAAGAAAAAAAGAAGAAACATCTAAGACCAAAACTCTAGGCTTAAGAGCAAGAAAAGTTTTGCATCTCAGCTTTATAGCCCTAGAAAAATCAGGGAAAAGCTGAATCCTTGAAGGCCAGCCTTAAATTGAGAATAAGACTGTGTGAGCTTCAGAAAAAGTGGCATGGCATTCCTGAGCAAAGGAGCACAGAAAAAAAAACCAAAGGCATTCCAACTGGTAGTGCCAAGTCATGCTTCGGAGGAGGGAGGAATGGCCATTAAATTATTATGTGCTGACTTCAATATCCAGAAAGGTGTGAATTGCGAGATTAGATCTCCAATGAAACTTTTGATAAGGCCAATTGAAAGGCTCGCTGAGTAATAATTAGAATCTTGAACTAGTTTTCCACTAGTTTTGACAATTATTGGCTTCATTTCTGAAAACAGCTCATACAGTTCTCCTTAAGAACATAACGTAAGAAATACCTTACTGGTTCAGACTAAGGTCCATCAAGCCTAGTACCTTCTTTCCAACAGTGGCCAATACAGACTAAAGTACCTGGCAGGTTCCCAAAGAGGCACACAGGTTCCACAATGCCTCTTCCGGGGAAAGCAGTGGATTTCCGGAGTCCACTTTAATAATGGTTTATGGACCTTTCCTCAAAGAACTTGTCCAAACCTTTTTAAACCCAGCAACACTAACAGCTTTTACTACATCCTCCAGTAACTAATTCCAGAGTTTGATTATACGTTGAGTAAAAAAAATCTTTTCTCTTATCAGTCTTAAATGGGTTGCACTGTAGCTTCATTGCGTGTCCTCTAGTCTTTCTACTTTTTGATAACAACTGATCTATGTTTACCCGTTCCACTCCATTTATTAATTTATAGACCTCTATGGTATCCTCCCCTTAGCTGTCTCTTTTCCATGTTGAAGAGCCCCAACCTTTTAAGCCTGTCCTCACAGGGGCATCCTTCCATTCTCTTTACCATTTTTGTTCCTCTTCTTTGTACCTTTTCTAATTCAGCTATATCCTTTAAGATATGGTGACCAGAATTATAGACAACATTCAAGGTGCGGTCGTACCATGGAACGATACAGGGGCATTATAATATCCTCTCTTTTATTCTTCAATCCTTTCCTCATGATTCCTAGCATTCTATTTGCTTTCTTGGCTGCCGCTGCACACTGGGTGGAGGGTTTCAATGTATTATACATGATGACACCTAAATCATTCCTGGGTGATGGTTTCTAAGGTGGAACCTTGCATCGTGTAACCATAGTTTGGGTTGTTCTTTCCTAGGTACATAACTTTGCACTTGTCCACATTAAATTTCATCTGCCATTTAGATGACCAGTCTTCCAATTTTTCAAGGTCCTCTTGCAATTTTTCACAATGCTTTTGCATTTTAACAACTTTGAATAATTTTGTGTCATCTGCAAATTTGATCACCTCTGTCTATTCAATCCTCTGTGTGAATAGACTGAATAGGAACCAATATATTAGGGATATTTGTAAGCCAGGGATTCTAGCAACAACAGTAAGGGATGCTCTGAAAAACCTGCGATGCGATGAGATGACAATGACAGTTAAAAGATGCTGTTTCTGAACATTTCTGTATCAGGGCTGTGGTGGCACTCGTTATTCCTATTTCCAGGTCATTTATGAATATGTCAAAAAGCAGCAGACCCAGCACAGGTCCCTGGGGTACTCCACTATTCACCTTTCTCTATTGAGAAAATTGGCCATTTAGCCCTATCCTCTGCTTTCTATCTTTTAACCAGTTCCTGATCCACAATAGTACACTGCCTCCTATCCCATGACTTTTTAATTTCACCAAGAGTCTCTCATGAGGGACTTTGTTAAAGACTTTCTGAAAATCCAGATATAATATAGGCCTGATTCTGTAGGGTGACTAGCGAGGCTGTACATCCCCAGTAGGACGTGCAGCCCTGCTAGCTGTCCTGTCCGAATTCCGCTACCCTCTCTCTTTGCATGCATAGAGCCGCTGTGTGGAGAGAGCAGAATGGGGGCAGTATGGGGGTGGAGCATGGGCGGAGCCTGGCAGGCCAGGCACTTGAACGTTTAGGACCGATTCAGATCATGGCCCTGTACATCCAGGGAGCACCAGGGGTACGCACAGCTTATCTCACCTCAAAGGTGGAATAAGCACTGGGCACCTGTGTACCCCAGCCCGGTAGCTCCCCCCAATGCAACGGAGCCACCAAAGGTAATGCCCCACCACCTGATCCCAGCCCCGGAAGACCTGCCAGGTGTCAGGTGGCAGGAGAGATGATTGGGGGGGTGTCCGGCTCGAGCGCAGCAGCAGGAGTGGGGTGGCCTCACCCTCCTGCCAGCTGTACATCCCCCCGCAGCTGCTGAAGGGGCATGCCTGGCCTTCCCTTTGCCCAATCCTGCTACTGCAGGAGCATCTTACTCCCAGGGTGAAGAATCGGGTACAACAGGACCCATCCCGGTCTGGGACATCTGGATACCCCGGACGTGTCCCTTCCTGGATTGGGTTCCACATCAACTGGCCCACCTTTGTCTACTTGTTTATTCATACCTTAAAAAAAAAACAGATTAGTAAGACAAGACTTTCCTTGGCTAAACCCATGTTGGCTTTCTCCCTTAAACAATGTCTATCTACGTATTCAGTAATTTTATTCTTTATAATGGTTTCTACCATTTTCCCGTTTTCCCAGTACTGATGTCAGGCTCACCAGTCTGTAGTTTCTCAGATCACCCCTGGAACCCTTTTTAAAAATTGGAGTTACATTGGCCACTCTCCAATCCTCAAGTACTCCAGATGATGATTTTAATGATAGTTCACAGATTACTAATATTTCATATTTCAGATCTTTCAATACCCTTGGGATGTATACCATCTAGTCCAGGTGACACGCTACTCTTCAATTTATCAAACAGTTGTAATATATTCTCCCAGTCTATTGATATTTCTTTCAATTCTTCTGCTACATCACCTTTATATACCATTTCAGGCACGGGTAACTTCCCTACATCTTCTTCGTAAAGACCAAAGCAAAGAATTAATTCAGTCTCTCCACTATGGTCTTGTCCTCCCTTAATGCCCTTTTTACCCCTCTATCATCCAATAGTCCAACTGACTCACAGATTTTTTTTGCTACGAACGTACTTGAAAAAGTTTCTATTATGCACTTTTACTTCCTTAGCAAGCCTCTTTTCAAATTCTCTCTTCGCCTGCCTTATCAATGCCTTGCATCTAACTTGCCAGCACTTATGTTGTTTCCAGTGTTCATCAGGCTCCTTTTTCCATTTCATGAAGGATGCTTTTTTGGCAACAGCCTTTCTCACCCCTCGCCTTTAAACCATGCTGGCAGTTTTTTGATCTTCCTTCCACTTTTCTTAAAGTGTGGAATACATCTGGACTGGGCTGTCTTGCCCAGAACAGGGCTATGAATAACATTAGATTTAACATGGAGAAAGACATTTAAGAAGCATTTATTTTCTTATTCCTCCCCATGTTTGCTTCCAAATGCACAGCTTTCTATGATGCCAATCATGTAAAGACATTTATTGGAGACAGCATTGGCCAGATTATTGAGTATGTCATGCTCAGAGGCCCATCTAAAGCTATTGCCAGTGAAGTGCTGTATATGAAGTTACTGTTAAGTATTATCTCTTCAAGTGTGGGTAGTCACCTTTTAGCACCAGCACCTGAGGGGAATCTGTTCAGAGCTCTTGTGAGACAGGGCTGGGGAGAAGATGAGTTACATCCTTGTGGCGTTTCATAGACAGAATCATTAAAGTTTGTGAATAATGTAGCAGAAGTTACCAAATAAATCTGCTGTTGGACTGTCATTAAGGACCACAGGGGTGTTATTTTCAGCAAGATATGCAAATAGTGATTGGTTTTGAGTTTATTCTGGGGATGACAAGAATTATAACAATCTCACCTCAATGGTGACGGGCAAGAAAGTTTTAATGCAACAGACTTGGAAAATACTGAGTCCATTTCAATTGAAATACGTAAAAATAAAATTCAAACCAATTGTAGATATGCTGTTTTATATGACTAGTATTCAAGAGTCATGTTCCTTTCATCAGATAGTCCAAAAGCACTGTGCTGATCTGATGAAAGGACTAGCAATTTTGAAAGCTAGTTACAAATGTTTTTGTTGTCAAGTGCCATCAATTCGATGTCAACTCATAGCAGCCCTCTGGAAATTTGGTCCCACAATAAGGCATCACCTATACCTGGATTACTGAATTTTTATATTTGTGTATCTAAGTGGTCTAATATGGCAAAAACACAACTTTATTCAATTTAGATAGAAAATCCTGTGAAAATGTATAAAAGGGAATCAAATGCTATCAAAGGATTCTGGTTTCTACAATTTCAATTTTAACTTGAGACCACCTGAATCTGGGCACTAGAGATTAAGGAGCCCTTTTACGAAAGTATTTTAGGGTTCTGCACTTAACACATGTTTAGCATAAAAACTAACTTTGTTAAGTAAAAAGCCTCCGCGGGAACTTTTGGGGGTGTGACCAGCATGTTCCCGAAGTTAATGCCTGGATGTGTACAATAACACACAGCACTATTACCGTGGGTGCACTTCCCTCCACCTATTGAGGTGGAGATAATTGTACCCACACCAATTGCAACATTGACGGCAGGTGATATGTCCCCCTATGCTAACTGCCATATACTTGCCACAATCACTCTCCTCCTCGAACTTGCCCATTGGGTACTCTAACGCATTGACGGTGCAACAATCGCCGTGCATTAACTGTCATGCCCCCACAGGAACTTTTACTGCGGGCCCAGGTATGCAGTAAATGCCCACCAAATTGCACGTTAATTGCATTGCGCAGTTTAGTGAAAGGGCCCTAAGTGAGCTAGTCCTGGTTTAGGGGAAAACCAAAAGAAAACAAATGTCACCTGTTTGAATGCAGCCCGAAACCTCAAGAAACTTTCAGACTGCATTTCAACAGTGACATTTGCTATTTTGAAAGTTTGAGCCACCTTTTGGGTTCTGCCCTAAGATACCACTGGGAGCAAAAAGGTGACCCAAACTGCCTTCCCCCACTTGACTTTTCATACGCTTCTCTATAAGGATAGTCCGAAATTAAATATTCAAACTTGGGAAATGTAAACTCCGAACAGGGCTGTAAGTTGTGTCTCCCTTAGCTGGCTTTGGACACCCTCTGGGGGATCTTAGCTATGGCCATAACTATGTGCACCCTGGAGAGGGTTGAACTTCAAATTTTGTTCCTGATTACATCTTTTGCATCTTTGTACAGTGCTTTGGAAACCTTATCTCTAACTTCTTTCTTGAAGAAAGCTGCCTTATGAGAACCCAGGTCTGCCAACAAGGATTTCTCTGGTAAGGATTAGACATAGTGGCATATCTGTGTTGTGTGTCACTGAGCCAATGCTGACTCCAGTTGACCCAGCCCCTGGGTTTTTGTGGCTAGGTTACCTGAAGTAGTTTGACAGGCCTTTCTTTTGTGCAGTACATCTAAAGAACTTGGTATTCCAAGATAGTCTCCCATCCAAGTATTAACCAGGACTGACCCTGCTTAGCCACTGAGATCAGATGAGATCAGGCTCATTTTAGCCATAGCTGTAGGTAGGCATAAAAATCCCATCAACTCCAGCCCATATGCCTTTTGTACTAGTATTTTATAAAGACACATAGTTGCCCATGGGTGTTATTTTAGAAGCATTCCCACATGTGAATAATAGCATTTGCACATGCAGATTGCCTACATCTGCAAATAGCAATTTAGAAAGCCTCTATTTTCATGTGGAGAACTGCACTATGTGGAAGCATGGTTAGGGCATGGAGAAGCAATGCTTTCGGCCAAAATATCGTCATGTATTCCCCATTTTACAAATCTAGACATAAGTATTCCTGCATCTCCTAATGATTATTTTACAAGAGGCTCTGTGTTTGGCAGAACATTTTATAAAACCTGGATGTCTTAATTCCCCTTTTCACCTCCTATCTAAAATTTGTCTTAATGTGTCTTTATAAAATAGGCTTGGAATAGGTATCTTCTCCATGGACAAGTAGGAAATAAGTCCTTATGTATAAGTAAAGTCATCTGACAGAGCCCGTAAGGCAGTAATCTCCAACTCCTTCTAGAAGCTTTTCGGAGACTGTGCATGCATATCATCTTTCCATGTGCCGCTGCACAAAGGGACTACAAAAAGGGACTGCTACTTTTGGAGAGAGATCTGCAATTGTAAGTATTTACTTCTGGGAATTTTTCTAAATCTTTGGGAAAAAGGAATTTTTGTGATTAAAGCTTATTAATCTTATTAATCTGTGTAAATTAGAATCCAGTGTATTTGTTAAATCAGTTAGGACCTAGTATCAGAAAAGAGCTTTTAGTTAAATTAAAAACTCAACAGGTAGCCTTCAGTTTAAGTTTAAAACACAGCAGAGAGCTTTCAGTTTAAATTTAAAACACAGCAGATGGCTTTCAGTTTAAATTTAAAACCCAGAAGAGAGCATTCTGGTTAAATTTAAAACCCAGCAAAGAGCTTCTAGTTTAAATTTAATACTCAGTCAGAGCCTAGTATCAGCAAAGAGCTTTAATTTAAATCAAATCAGAGTATAACTTAGCATAAAAGGAAAAACATGGTCAGTATTCTCTGAGCAATAAATTGTTTCTAGAGACCTTTACAAAGAAACCTTCTAGATAGGGGGCAAGAGACCTGTGAAATTGTTTTAAATAGGTGTTAAAGCCAAGTGACACATCAAAGAGGCATAGGAATAATTTTATTATTATAAGGATCCCCAGCAAACCTAAGTAAGTAAGCAACTTAAGTACCCAAACACAACCTTAAAACTAAGATGCAGACAGCAGTCCAGCAGCAAGATGGGGGCTTTCCAGTCTTTTGTATTGAGTGTCACATGTATGATTTTCTCCCAGTTGGTGAGGGGTCTTACGTGTGCACTAGGTGCAAGGAGATCTTTGCTCTCAGGGAATGAATCTGATCTCTAGAGGCTAGAGTAGCACACTTGGAGGATATAAGGAAGACAGTGATGTACTTAGACGAGATCTACAGGGATGTAATACTGAAGTCCCACCTCCAATCTGGCAGCATCCCTGTTGCCATGGAAGAGAGAGGTCACGTGAAAGGACAGCATCAGCCTGGTGTGGCAGGAAGTGATCCTGTAGCTAGGACTTGTGCTCCAGGTGATGTAAAACCCTCTCGCACTGAGGAGGTTTCTCCAGGGACATGTGCCCACGAGGGAAGGGTTAGGACAGCCATTATAGTTGGTGATTCGATCATTAGGCATGTACATAGCTGGGTGGCTGGTGGATGTGAGGCTCGCCCGGTAACATGCCTGCCTGGTGCGAAGGTAGCAAATCTCATGCGCCACCTAGACAAGGTCTTAGATAGTGCTGGGGAGGAGTCTGCTATCTTGACACATGTCAGTACCAATGACATGAGAGAGTGTGGTAGAGAGGTTCTGGAGGCCAAATTTAAAATTTTAGGTAGGAAGATGAAATCCAGAACTTCCAGGGTAGCATTCTCTGAAATGCTTCCCGTTCCACATGCAGGACCCAAAAGGCAGGCAGAGCTCTGGAGTCTCAATGCATGGATGAGATGATGGTGCAAGGAAGAGGGTTTTGGATTTGTTAGGAACTGGAGATCATTATGGGGAAGAGGGATTTTTCCAAAGGGATGGATTCCACCTTAACCAGGATGGAACCAGGCTGCTGGCATTAACCTTTAAAAAGGAGATAGAGCAGCTTTTATATGATAATAGGGGAAAGTCGACAGTTGCCCAAGAGTGCATGGTTCAGAACAATGTATCCTTGAAGGATACTAGCAAAAGATTGAAGTTAGGGATGCCCTTAAGTACAGAGCAGACAGAGCATAAATATATCAAATTACCCCTGCCTACCGATATCCAGATCAATATGAATAAAATACAGCCTCTAAAATGCTTTTATGCAAATGCTAGAAGTCTAAAAAATAAGATAGGAGAGTTAGAATATATAGGACTAAATTAGAGGTTAGATATGGTTGGTATCTCAGAAACATGGTGGAAGAGGATAACCAGTGGGACACTATAATAACTGGGTACAAACTATGTTGTAATGATAGAACAGATCAAATTGATGGAGGGGTTGCACTCTGTGTTAGAGAGGGCATTGAGTTACAAAGGATTAAAGTTTTGCAGAAAACAAAATTCACTTTAGAATCTCTATGTATTGAAATTCCATGTAAAAAGGGGAAGGCGAAGGCGATGGCCGTAGGAGGGTACTATCAACCGCCTGACCACAATGAACAAATGGATGATGAAATGCTCAAAGAAATCAGGGAAGCTAATAAAAGTTACAGCGCAGTAATAATAATGGGTGATTTCAATTACCCCGGTATCGACTGGGTCAGTGTCACGGCAGGACATGCTAGGGAGATAAAGTTTCTAGATGAAATAAATGAATGCTTCTTTAAGCAGCTGGTTCATGAACCGACTAGAGGGGGAAGCTATTTTGGACCTAATCCTTAGTGGAACACAAGATCTGGTGCAAGAGATAAGGATGTTGGGGCCACTTGGCAATATTAATCAAAGCATGATCGCGTTTGATTTACTAAATGGAGGAAGGACGGCATGGAAATCCACAGTACTACCTTTTAACTTTCAAAAGGGAGACTATGATAAAATGAGGAAAATAGTAAAGAAAAAAATAAAAGGAGCAATTGCAAAGGTTAAAGATTTACATCGAACATGGGTGTTATTTAAAAATACTATCTTGGAAGCCCAAACCAGCTGTGGAAATAAAAAAACTGTCAACATGGTTTAAAGGAGAGGTCAGAAAGGCTGTTGTTGCCAAAAGAGCATCTTCAGGAAATGGAAAAAGGAGCCAAATGATGAAAACTGGAAACATAAGAACTGGCAAGTTAGATGCAAGGCTTTAATAAGGCAGGTCAAGAGAGAATTTGAGAAGAAGCTTGCTGTGGAAGCAAAAATGCATAAAAAAGACTTTTTCAAGTACATTCATAGCAAAAATCCTCTGAGAGAATCAGTTGGACCATTAGATGAGAGAGGTGTAAAAGAGGCACTATGAGGGGATAAGGCTATAGCGGAGAGACTGAATGAATTCTTTGCTGTGGTCTTTACTGAGGAAGTTGTAAGGATGTTATCCCAGACTGAAATGGTATTTAAAAGTGATGCTGCAGAAGAAATGACAGAAATATCAATATACAAGAAAGATGTATTACAACTATTTGATAAACTGAAGAGCAGCAAATCACCTGGACTGGATGGTATACCTCCAAGAACTGAAAAATGAGATTGCACACTTACCATTAGTAATTTGTGAACTATCATTAAAATCATCTGTAATACCTGAAGATTGGAGGATGGCCAATGTAAGCCAATTTAAAAAAAAGGTTCCAGGGGTGATCTGGGAAACTACAGACCGGTGAGCCTGACATCAGTACCAAGAAAATGGTAGAAACCATTATAAAGAACAAAATTACTGAACATGTAGCTATTCATGGCTTAATGGGAGACAGCAAACATGGTTTTCGCCAAGAAAGGTCTTGTCTTACTAATCTGTTATTTTTTTGAAGGTGTGAAGAAATAGGTAGACAAAGGTGAGTCAGTTGATATAGTGTATCTGGATTTTCAGAAATCCTTTGACAAGTCATGAGATAGGAAGCAGTGTACTATTGTGGATCAGAAACTAGTTTAAAGATAGAAAGCAGAGGGTAGGGCTAAATGGCCAATTTTCCCAATGGAGAAAGGTAAATAGTGGAGTACCCCTGGGATCTGTGTTGGGTCTGCTGCTTTTTAACATATTCGTAAATGACCTGGAAATGGGCATAACAAGTGAGGCAATCAAATTTGCAGGTGACAGAAAATTATTCAAACTTGTTAAAACCCATAAGGATTGTGAAAAATTGCAAGAGGACCTTGATAAATTGGAAGACTGGGCATCCAAATGGCAGATGAAATTTAATGTGGACAAGTGCAAAGTTATGCACCTAGGAAAGAACAACCCAAACTATGGTTACACAATGCAAGGTTCCACATTGGGAACCACTACCCAGGAAAAAGATTTAGGTGTCATCGTGGATAACATGTTGAAACCCTCCGTCCAGTGTGCAGCGGCGGCAAAGAGAGCAAATAAAATGCTAGGTATCATAAGGAAAGAAATGGAAAATAAAACAAAGGATATTATAATGCCTCTTTATCGTTCCATGGTGCGATCACACCTTGAATATTGTGTGGAATTCTAGTTGCCATATCTTACATAGTAACAGTAAATGATGGCAGATAAAGACCAGTATGGTCAATCTAGTCTGCCCAGCAAGATGGCAGGAGTAGGTGCACCCCTTCCCATGTCTTCACCCCTCCCCATATCTTTGTTTAGGGGTGAACCCACCGCTCCTCCCCCCATTGCTCTATGTAGGACAACCCTATTTGTTGAGAAATTAGATGGTTCGGTTTATTTTGATTTTATCCTGTTGCTGTAAAGTGATCCACTGTGTCTGTCCCTGGCCACTTTAAATTCCGTCACTGTGTTTGCCCCCACCACCTCCATCAGGAGGGCATTCCAAGCATCCACCACCCTTTCAGTGAAAAAGTATTTCCTGACATTGCCTTTCAATTTACCACCTTTCAGCTTCATGTCATGCCCTCTAGTTTTACTGCTTCCCCGTCTTTGGAAGAGGTTTGTTTGTTCATTATTTCTCTTTAAGTATTTAAAGGCCTGATTCATATCTCCCCTAACCCTCCTCTCCTCCAAAGTGTACATATTTAGGTCTTCAGTTCTCGTTTCATAAGGCTTCTGATGCAGGCTCCAAATCATTTTGGTCACATTCCTCTGCACAGTTTCCATTCTTTTTACATCCTTTGCAAGATACGTTCTCCAAAACTGAACACAGTATTCCAAGTGAGGTCTCATCAGAGACTTATACAGCGGCATTAGTACCCTTTCCTTTCTGCTGGTAATTCCTCTTCGAATGCAGCCCAACATCCTCCTGGCTTTTGCCACTGCCTTGTTTCACTGTTTTGCCACCTTGAGATCTACAGAAATAATCACACAGAGGTCTTTCTCCTGCTTCGTGCACACCAAACTCTCGCCCCCTATCGCGTACATTTCCCTTGGATTTCTGCTACCCAAGTGCATGACACTGTACTTCTTTGCATCAGCACCATTTGCCGAAACCACCCAAATCACCACTGTCTAAAACCATACAAACACATGATCAGCCTACAAATTGTATATATTGTATATTTTGTGGTTGTACATAGTTACCCTGTTAGCCAAGTTGATTATCCTGTTCATATGTAAACACAAAGGACTATTGGAAATGTGTATGTTCACTGTTTATTGTAAACCGCGCTGATGCTGAATAGCGCGGTATAAAAGAGACTTTAAATAAATAAATAAATAAAAATAAATAAATCTTAATTGCCAAGCATTAGTATCTTAAAAATGATATAGTGTTATTAGAAAAGGTACAGAGAAGAGCCACCAAAATAGTAAAGGGGGTGGAAGGATACACTTATGAAGAGAGGCTAAAAAGGTTACGGCTCGTCAACCTGGAAAAGAGACAGGTGAGGGGAGATATGATAGAGGTCTATAAATTAATGAATGGAGTGGAACGGGTAAACGTAGATTGATTGTTTATGCCATCAAAATATAGAAAGACTAGGGGATATGCAATTAAGACCAACAAAAGAAAATATTTTTTCATTCAACGTGTAATCAAACTCTGTAATTTGTTACCGGAGGATGTAGTAAAAGCTGTTAGTGCAGCCATGTTTAAAAAAGGAGGAAAGATCTATAAACCATTATTAAGGGGGACCCGGGAAATTTACTGCTTTCCCCAATACAAGCATTGTGGAACCTGTGTCTTTTGGGGAAACTGCTAGTGACCTAGATTGGCCACTATTGGAAACAGGATACTGGGCTTGATGGACCTTGGTTTGATCCAGTTTGGCATAATCTTATGTTCTTATGAATGGGGGCTGAAGTCCCAAGGAAATGTTTAAAGTGTGAGAACAGCTGCACTTCCCTTATCTAAACAGGTTAGGGCTCTTCAGCTTAGAGTAAAGATGATTGAGACAGGACATGACGGAAATCTATAAAATCATGAATGGATGGTACAGTTAAATAGTGAATGGTTGTTTAATCTTTCAAACACTAAAACAAGAGGAAAGTCCAAGAAACTAACAACGAGCAGACATAAAACTAGTTGAAAAGATCAAATTTACTGTGTCACAAAATAGAGCGTTTCCCCTTCCGCTGTTTTCAAACTCATACATGTCTGGAGGGGGGGAAAGAGTTTGAAGAGAAAAGACAACAGGTGTCTTGTTATGGAAGCAGGGGCTGTATGTTGCATCTTTGGAACTGGTGTTATTTGTGTCTATCTTCAGATAGCGAGTGTATCTGTGTATGGTGCAATGGCTGGGTGCCTGAGTGAGGGTGGAGTGCAGTGGTCAATGCCTGTGTTGCATGGCGTGCAGGACTGCGATATGCACGTGTGTGTGTTGTATATGTGAAACCAAGCAACCAGGGTTCAATTCCCACTAGCACTCCTTGTGGCCTTGCGCAAGTCACTTAACCCTCCATTGCCTCGGAAGAAAGGCCTGGCAATCTACTTCCGGTGACACTGCCAAGAAAACCCAGGAGCTTCTGGGTCGCCAGGAGTCAGGACTGACTCGAAGGCACACATTGCATTTTTTGTGTGTGTGTGGTGCAGAACTGGAGTTCCTGTGTGCTGATGTGGAAGTGGGCTTCCCTTGTGTGTGCATGGGTGTGGTGTGGAGGTGAGCTACCTGTATATGTGTGGTGCTGGTGTTGGATGCCTGCATGTGTGTGATGGGAAGGGGTGTGCCTTTTGGCAAATACACATTGTGTCCTTTGCTCCCCATGCTTTTATCTCTTCACCTTCCGACCCCTTGCACTCTGCCTTCCCCCACACCAACCCCTCTCCTGTTTCTTCCCTTTCCAGGCTCTCTTTCCCCTTCTCCCTCCCCCTTGCACTCTCAGGACCACCCCTCCATTCGCCTCACCATTCTTCTAAACTCAAATTTACTGCCTCTTTAAATTTCTTCAGTCTTCGGTGCACAGAACTCCCTCCTGCCTCTAACCTTTTGTGCAGGTGATTCCAGTGCTCTTGTCCATGATCGCAGTCTTCTTCATCTCTTCTACCTGTGGGAGTTGGGATCCCCGCTCTAGGCTGCTCTTTTGCCTTGGCTGTTGGTGTTAATTTGAACCCATACGGTTCTTTACACAAGCGCAAAGAACCATATGCATATTTTATTTATTTATTTATTTAACATTTCTTATATACCGCCTTTCATGATATCAAGGTGGTTTACATTGAACAAACTGAAATTACATTGAACAGGGCATTATAACTTGGAGATAACTATTTTACAGGGAACATGGGCAATGGAGGGGTAAGTGGCTTGCCCGAGACCACAAGGAGCACTTGTGGGACTAGAAACCCCAGTCCTTCCGGCCCAAGGTTGCTGTCCTCTAGTGGGACATATATGGGCAGACAAATCAAACACTTGGTTTGAGAATAGGCGCTATCACTTACATGACGTATGTCTAAAAAGAACATAGTACTTTTTCATGCAGCACATAATTAAGCTGTGGAATATGTTGCTGGAGGATATGGCCAAGGTGACTAGCAGGGTTCAAAAGAGGTTTGCTCTGTGGCTCCAAACACTAGAGCAGTGTGTATATGAATGAGCAAGGGGTCACAGGGTCAAGGCCAGCCTGCAAATCAGGAATAGTATGTCCAGGTGTGTAACTTTATTTTGGGTTTAAAAAGGTTTGGACAAGTTCCTGAAGGAAAAGTCCATAAACCATTATTAAAGAAAACCCAGGTAATCCACTGTTTGCCCCAGTACAGGCATTATGGAATCTGTGTGTCTTTTTTGGAAACTGCTAGGTACTTGTGACCTGGACTGGCCACTGTTGGAAACAGGATACCGAGCTTGATGGACATTGGTCTGACCCCGCTTGGTTTATCCTATGTTCTCCTGTACAACCAGGGGCAGCTCTATCATGAGGTGGAGTGAGGAGGTGGCCTCAGGCGGCAAAACCTTGGGGGCGGCAAAAATACCTTCAAAAGAACCGCCTCACTCCGCCTTCAGTTTTAAACAAACAAACAAAAAAATCCTTCGTTCCGCTCCCCCTCCTGCCATCCAAGAAGCTCCATTCTGCTCCCCTTCCTGCAACCCGTAACAGCTCCATTATGCTCTTTCCCCTCCCCCAAGCAGCTGCCATAGCGGTAATTTAAATGAAAAAGAAAGCGATGTGGATCCTTCCGGCCCTTTGGAACCCCTGAAACTGCGTCCCTCCCTCAAACGGACGTAACACTAGAGTGCAGGACACAGTTTCAGGAGTTCCAAAAGGCCAGAAGGATCCGCATCACTTTCTTTTTTCATTTAAATTACCGCTATGGCAGCTACTTGAGGAGGGGAAGGAGCATAACAGAGCCAATATGGGCTGCAAGAGGGGGAGTGGAATGGAGGCAGCAGGAAGGAGAGAGGAACGGAGCTTCAGGGGCTGCAGGAGGGGAACAGAACAGAGCTTCGGAGGCAGCAGGAAGGAGAGAGGAATGTAGCTTCGGGGGCTGCAGGAGAGGGAGTGGAACAGAGGCAGCAGGAAGGAGAGAGGAATGGAGCTTCGTGGGCTGCAGGAGGGGGAGCAGAATGGAGGCAGCAGGAAGAAGAGAAGAACGGAGCTTCAGGGGCTGCAGGAGGGGGAGAAGAACAGAGCTTCAGAGGCAGCAGGAAGGAGAGAGGAATGGAGCTTTGCGGGCTGCAGGAAGGGGAACGGAGTGGAACTGCACAGGGGGAAATAGGAATGGAGCTGCACAGGGGGAAAGAGGAATGGAGCTGCACAGGGGGAAAGATGAATGGGGGAAAGAGGAATGGAGCTGCACAGGGGGAAAGAGGAACGGGGAAAGAGGAATGGAGCTGCACAGGGGGAAAGAGGAATGGAGCTGCACAGGGGGAGAGAGGAATGGGGGAAAGAGGAATGGAGCTGCACAAGGGGATGGAGGAATGGAGCTGCACAGGGGGAAAGAGGGCGGAAACTGGAAAGTAGCTGACAGAGGGGGCAAAATAGGGCTGGACAGAGGCTGGCAGAGAAAAAGAGGTCAGAAACTGAAAAATAGCTAACAGAGGGGGCAAAATAGGGTTGGAAAGGGGCTGACAGAGAAAAAGAGGGCTGGAAACTGGAAAGGAGCTGACAAAGGAGGCAAGAGAGAGCTGCAAACTGTAAAGGAGCTGAAGGGGGGAAGAGAGGACTGGAGCATGGAAAGCAGCTGACAGAGAGGGGCAAGAGAGGGCTAGAAAGGAGATGATAGGGTGGGGCAAGAGAGAGCATAAGAACATAAGATATGCCATAATGGGTCAGACCAAGGTCCATCAAACCCAGTATTCTGTTTCCAACAGTGGCCAATCTAGGTCATACGTACCTAGCAGTTTCCCCAAGGGACACAGGTTCCACAATGCTTGTATTGGTTCAAGCATTGATATCCTGGGTCCCTTCTTAATAATGGCTTATATGGACCTTTCCTCCAGGAACTTGTCCAAACCTTTTTTAAACCCAGCTACACTAACAGCCTTTACTACATCCTCCGGTAACAAATTCCAGAGTTTGATTACACGTTGAGTGAAAAAATATTTTCTTTTATTAGTCTTAAATAGTTTGCCCTGTAGCTTCATTGCATGTCCCCTAGTCTGTCTATATTCTGATAAGGTAAACAATCGATCTACGTTTACCCGTTCCACTCCGTTCATTAATTTATAGACTTCTATCATATCTCCCCTCAGCCGTCTCTTTTCCAGGTTAAAGAGCCCTAACCATTTTAGCCTTTCTTCATAGGAGTATCCTTCCATCCCTTTTACCATTTTGGTGGCTCTTCTCTGAACCTTTTCTAAAATCGCTATATCCTTTTTAAGATACGGCAACCAGAATTGCACACAATATTCAAGGTGCGGTCTCACCATGGAACGATATAGAGGCATTATAATATCTTTTGTTTTATTTTCCATTCCTTTCCTTATCATACCTAGCATTCTATTTGCTCTCTTGGCCGCCGCTGCACACTGGGCCGAGGGTTTTAACATGGTATCCACAATGACGCCTAAATCTTTTTCCTGGGTGGTGGTTCCTAATGTGGAACCTTGCATCGTATAACCATAGTTTGGGTTGTTCTTCCCTAGGTGCATAACCTTGCACTTGTCCACATTAAATTTCATCTGCCCAGTCTTCCAATTTATCAAGATCCTCTTGCAATTTTCCACAATCCTCTTGGGTTTTAACAACTTTAAATAGTTTTGTGTCATCTGCAAATTTGTTAACCTCACTCGTTATTCCACTTTCCAGGTCATTTATGAATATGTCAAAAAGCAGCGGACCCAGCACAGATCCCTGGGGTACACCACTATTCACCTTTCTCCATTGGGAAAATTGGCCATTTAGCCCTACCCTCTGCTTTCTTTTAACCAGTTCCTGATCCACAATAGTATACTGCCTCCTATCCCATGACTCTTTAGTTTTGCCAAAAGTTTCTCATGAGGGACTTTGTCAAAGGCTTTCTGAAAGTCCAGATACACTATATCAAGCGACTCACCTTTGTCCACCTGTTTATTCACACCTTCAAAAAAACATAACAGATTAGTAAGACAAGATCTTCCTTGTCTAAAGCCATGTTGGCTGTCTCCCATTAGGTCATGACTATCTACATGCTGAGTAATTTTACTCTTTATGATGGTTTCTACCATTTTTCCAAGTACTGATGTCAGGCTCACCGGTCTGTAGTTTCCCGGATCACCCCTGGAACCTTTTTTAAAAATTGGTGTTACATTGGCGATCCTCCAATCTTCAGGTATTAGAGATGATTTTAATGATAGTTCACAGATTACTAATAGCAGGTCTGCTATCTCATATTTCAGTTCTTTCAACACCCTTGGATGTATACCATCCGGCCCAGGTGATTTGCTACTCTTCAGTTTATCTAATAGTTGTAATACATCTTCCCGATGTATCGATATTTCCTTCAATTCTTCCGCACCTTTAAATACCACTTCAGTCATGGGTAACATCCCAACATCTTCCTCAGTAAAGACTGAAGCAAAGAATTCATTCAATCTCTCCACTATCGCCTTGTCGTCTCTTAGTGCTCCTTTAACCTCTTTATCATCTAATGGACCAACTGACTCTCTCACAGGTTTTTTGCTATGAATGTACTTGAAAAGGTCTTTACTTCGCGTTTTTGCTTCCGCAGCAAGCTTCTTCTCAAATTCTCCCTTTGCCTGCCTTATTAATGCCTTGCATTTGACTTGCCAGTGCTTGTGCTGTTTCCAGGTTTCGTCGTTTGCCTCTTTTTTCCATTTCTTGAAAGATGCTTTTTTGGCAACAGCCTCTCTGACCTCACCTTTAAACCATGCTGGCAGTTTTTTGGACTGGAGGGCTGGAAAGAAGCTGATGGGGGGAAGAGAAGGCTGGAAATGAGCTGACGGGGGGGGGGGGAGAGGGCTGGAAAGGAGCTGACGGGGGGAGAGAGGGCTGGAAACTGGAAAGGAGCTGACAGAGGGGGCAAAATAGGGTTGGAAACCAGAAAGGAGCTGACAGAGGAGACAAGAGAGAGCTGGAAACTGGAAAGGAGCTGATGGGGGGAAGAGAAGGCTGGAAATGAGCTGACGGGGGGGGGGTTGGAAACTGGAAAGGAGCTGATGGGGGGAAGAGAAGGCTGGAAATGAGCTGACGGGGGGGGGGGGGGAGAGGGCTGGAAAGGAGCTGACAGGGGGAGAGAGGGTTGGAAACTGGAAAGGAGCTGACAGAGGGGGCAAAATAGGGTTGGAAACCAGAAAGGAGCTGACAGAGGAGACAAGAGAGAGCTGGAAACTGCAAAGGAGCTGATGGGGGGAAGAGAGGGCTGGAAACTGGAAAGCAGCTGACAGGGGGCAAGAGTGGGCTGGCAAGGAGCTGATAATGAGCTGATAGGGGTGAGAGGGGGCTTTAAAGCTGCTGACAGGGGGAGAGAGGGCTGGAAAGTTGCTGACGGAGAGAGAAGGCTGGAAAGTTGCTGACAGGGGGAGAGAGGGCTGGAAACTGGAAAGGAGCTGACAGGGGGGGGGAGAGGGCTGGAAAGGAAAGGGGAAGAGAGGGCTGGAAGAGAGATGACATGGGGGGAAGGTGGGGGCTGGAAGGGAGCTAATACCTGAGGATGGTACTGTAGCAGAATTGGAAAGGGGAGGGAGAAGTGGAATGAAGGGAGCTGAAACCTGGGGATGGTACTGGAGTGGGACTGAAGGAAGCTGACACGTGGTGATGGAACTGGTAGATGGCTGGGTAATGGGGAGGAGGCTGGCAGGGAGGGGGCACTGGGACTGGAAGGGAGCCGACACATGGGGAGGGTTACTGGGACTGGAAATAGGCTGATAGAAGGAAGTGAAGAAAACAAAAGAGACAAGAAATGGCAAATAAGAGTGCTAAGAGAAGACAGGAAAGCAGAAGCCTCAGATCAGAACCAGCATGACCAGAGAATAAAATGGTCAGACAATAAAGGTAGAAAAATTAATTTTATTTTCAATTTAATGATTGGACTTTGCGCTATCTTTATACTTTACACAGTATAGGGAACTGCATCTCTCATCTGGTGTTGCACTGCATGCAGAGTTGGGTTTCTTGGGGTTTCAGTTTAAGTTTTGCCTAAATATTTTATTTTTAGTTTAGGTTGTGATCACTTATTCTGTACTTGGTGAGACTGTGTTCTGAGTGTGTGACCAAGGCAGTGTGTTCTGTTAACATGAAATTTGTACGCAGGGATCTGGACTGTAGTAATTTGCCTTGTTCAGCTTTTCAAATAGGTGTTAGATGTTCTAGGGCCCGCTGCAGTATTTATAGTGCTGCTTTTTTCTGAGTAGGCATCTTGTATGAGTTTTGGAAGTTTTTATGTTAGTAATGGTATGGTAGATTTGGCCCTGTAGATCTTTGGTGACTTCTGTAGGGTTTTATATTAGTTCCCAATATGCTGGGTACTGGAAAATGTTTGTTAGTGAGATGACCAGACTCAATTTTTTTTTTTTTTTTTTAAGATATTGAGTTCTGGCGGTGAATGTCCTAGTTCTGCTCTGCACCCACTGTTGAGGGAGGGGGTTCTGTGGATGCAAAATATATGTTCAAAAAGAAAAAGCAAGAACCCTAATACAGTTTATAACAAAATAAAAATGAGTTATAATTTAGTTTTATAAAGTGTGCTGTGGTTCTTGCTCATTCTTTTAATTCCTTGGTGTGCAAGCATCTTACATTTCCTCCATATTATCTAATAGACTTTTTAGTTTGGTTCAGTCCCTAGCTGGAGTTTTGAGAAAGCACCTCCCCCCCCCCCCCACACACTATTGAGGGGGGGTGGAGGGGGGCGCCATCTCATCCCTCGCCTCAGGCAGCAGATTGCCTTGAGCCGCCCCTGTGTAGAACACTTCAGCAGCACGTTCTCAAAGGGGATAAAATGAAGCAGATAAAGACAAAAGCAGGCCAGAATGTTCTATTGGGTGCAAGCAACATCCTAGCCATAAAGATACAGTTGTGGTCAACATTATTAGCACCCTTGCATTTTAGGCATGTTGTATGCAATATCTTGAGAAATAATTGGAAATAGTCCAACTGTATATCATCATAATATTTTACTGTATCCATCGGCTAAACTTGCCAGGTAGTCAGAGTTTCAAACAACATTGTGACAGACAGAAAACAAAAGGTGGCTTTCAATCAACCACAGGATGGTCATCTCTGGATATTTCTGCAGTTCTTCGTAAAAACACGTTCCTGTAGAAATCCCTCAAGTTCAAACCCTGCCGAAATGTTCTTGCTCTTCTGCACAAGGACTACAGGTAAATCATTTCTTCCTATTCTTATATTACAATATAGAACAGAAATGAAAATTAGTACAATTCTTTGGTTCCTTTTATTTTGTAAATGACTGTCTGTAATGACTATAGGACCGCCTTATAAATAATAACAATTTTATTTAATCAGTTTCTGCTTTGGTTTAATTGTATGTTCAGTTTTTGAATTAGCCTTTAATAGCCAGGACATAACCATTTGCAAATGACCTTTATTAAGGCTTATTGTTGGTTACTGCTGCCAAAAAATGTCAGATAAATTAGGGACCAGTGGCCTGGGGGAAGGGTGGATATTTATGCATATTCTCCATGCAGCATCATTACCTATGCTTTATAGGTCCCTAGAATTTTTGTAAAATCTGTCAGATTTCCTATTTGAACTGCAAGTCTAAATTGGCAGGGAGTGCATTCAGGTGTAACTGTGGTTATCAAGAGAAATGCCCCAATATGTTTTAGGATATTTTATTGTCTAGCCTATTAGGTGCTGTAGTGGAATGCAGAAAGAACTCACGTACTGTAAAGGACAACCAATTAGTCCTGTTTGTGCAGCAGACTATAAATGTCTTTGTTAAGATGTAGAAAAATTGCAGAACATGCTTCTGATATGGCTCCTGTGGTAGTGTGGTGTGCAGTAGGAAGGGGTTTTCTTTAAAACACAAGCCAGACAGCAGTTCAGCGAAAACAAAATCAGCTTACTTCTGTTCCAACTTGTTAAACCTCCATAAGCTGGTTCTCCCGGCCCTTCCTCCATCTCCAGTTAAAGTTCCTACCTCAGAACTCCTTTGCAAGGCTTGACTTGGAAGGACTCCTGACTCCACGGATCTCTCTCCCTCCTGTAGCCTGCTGGGTTCTTAACCTCTCCCTGTGAGCTATATCCTCACAGCCCTGAACTCTGGGCTGCAGACTCTCTTAAAGGGGACTGATGATAATCCCTTTGGAGAGGGACAGGGGAGGTGATACTGGGCCGATTCGGCCGAGTTCATGCAAATTGGTTCCTGCCGCGGCCCATGTTTGCCAAACCGGGCTAAACAGGGCTTGGAAACGCCCTGACTGAGTTAGCTGGGCTTTTCATATATGACTGTTTGCAATTCTGATCCCACGGGGCTAGACATGCCCCGCGGGATCAGAATTGTGATCCTTCTGTGCGTCCGGTTCAGACCAGACACACAGAGGGGATCTATGTATGGGACAGAATCAGGCCCATAGGGTTCTTCTAAGAAATCCAATTGCTCTTCTAATTCTAGCTCTCTGGGCCTATTATACCAGGATGCCATTGTATGTGAGCACCATGCATGTCCATATGTTCCAGCACGAGTCCTCTACACTTCCACGCAATTTTACTTGTATTTCTTATATTGGCCACTTTGCAGTTAGAATCCTCTCATTCCAGAGCATTCAGCTATCTTGAATCCTCACTCTTGAATGCACTTTCTGTAGAATTAGCCTGGAGAGCTCATTTAAGACATTTAAAATTGGCATGAAGATGTGGCTTTAGCCAGGCCATCCCGTCTGGCCAGGATGATCTATCGTCTGAGCCCCTACAAGAGCTTTCAAAGATTGTTGTACAACACTCCCCTCCCCCCTGCCCTTCTGTTTGCAATATTTTTCTGTTTCTATGGCTTGTCTACAGCTGTAGCGTGTTCTGAAAATGTATTCACTGGATTCTGTACAACATTTTGATGGTTTCCCCTTATGGGAGTATATCCAATTCTGCTAAATAAATAAATTACCTTATAAAAGATTTTGTATGTGTAAAGTCTGGGGGGGGGGGGTGTTTGCGCTTTTTTTATTTTATTCTTATTGGAATTTCAATCATGATTACACTCAAATAATCAAAGAAGTGACAAACTATAAACTCCATCAAAGGAAAAGCAATCTCAAATAATATATATATTTTTTTAGTGCCATCAAGTCAGTGCCGATTCCTGGGGACCCAGCTGCCTCTGGGTTTTCTTAGCAATATACCGCGGAAGTAGATTGTCAAGCCTTTTCTTCCAGGGTAATGGAGGGTAAAGTGACTTGCCCAAGGTCACAAGAAGTGCCAGTGGGACTTGATCTTCTGGGTACTAGGCAGTTGCTCTAACCACTAGGCTACTCCTCCATTCCCAAATATAGCAGCTACAAAATCCACATTAAGGGAGGTCACACAGTGGGAAAGAACCAAACTAAAAAAAATAAATTATCTGAACCCCAATTTACATCTCAACATGCCCATAATACAACACCTCAGTTAAGGAGGGGACTTATCCAACAGAAACTGTTCCAGCTGGGAGACCTCAGTGAAGAGGTATTGCCAGAATAAGAGATACAATACCTACAAGGAAATTTTAAGTAAAATGTTCCACCACACACTAGAACCTTAGGTTTTAATTGTAGAAAGGATTTGTAATGCACTTTAGCAACACCAGGAAACATAGTGTCACGCCCCCATTACCTCTCAGTATAGGCGGTTGCCTGGAAGAGGGGGGACGTGAACATATTATTTATAAATCCTTGTAAGTGCTGATGTCTGGGTTCCGTGTAGTTGTGGGCCAAACAAAGACAGCCAAGGTTAAGTGGTAACAATAACTTTATTGTCGCACAGGAATTTGTTATCTACCATCCCCTGAACAGAAACAAAATGTGGATACTTTCTAATGCCAAATAAAGTCCAAGATGTGACAAAGTCCAACCTGATCCTTCTCAGGGTTGTCAGTTCAAATATATACAGGTTGTCCAAACTTCTCTTCAGTTCTGAACAGCTTTACTTTGCAGTTAATTCAATTGTATAGCATTCACCATTCACAGCTGCTTAATGAGGTTGAGTTTTACACTCAAGCAGAACGCTGCTTCTCCACATGTAAGAACTCAATGGTATGAAGTAACTTCTCCAGCACTTATCACAAGCATAAAGATATACAGCTTTTAGTCATGACAACAGTAAGCACACTCTGCGTCCATCTCAGAACAACTGCTATCTGTTATAGCTGATTCAATTTGCATTGGTTCAACTTCAGAGTCAGATATATTCTGGTTAGTATCAGGGTACTGCAGAGCAACAGGCTTCCACTGTTCTAATTAGTTTCTAAGCTGTTTCCATTTATAACTCTTTCCACTTCATGGTATCTGAGAGGAACTAGAATTACCAGCTTCCTTTAAAACAGGGTTAAGGTAATCAAACTGGCTTAACTTTCTTCTAGTATGTCTGACTTTCACAGGTTGGTAAAAAGGCAAGTCTCTGTCTTTGTACTGCTTCACTATCTCCCGTGTAGCAACTGGCTTAGCAGGGTCTGGCTCTAGCCTTCGTCTCCGTAGCACATAATCAGCTGTTTCCTTAAGAGCAGCTGGGCTATTCTCAGAGCTTATGCTAGTAACATGCTGCCTGCCCTGGGAACGTTTATGCAGCTTATCAAACAGAACTTTACTTTTGCTCAATCTCCCACCTGTACCCACAGCTTCTAGGGAAGATTCCAGGGAAGAACTTCTGCCTCTTCTGGGTAAGGTTTCCAGCCTCTCCCCATGAGATTTAAAGTAGCTTCTAACCTGCTTCTCCTTGCTGTTTGGCCCGTGGTAATTTCTCTCCCTCAGAGGAAGCTTTCTCAGCTGCTTTTCCAGAGACCTCTCTTTCTCTGAGCAGTCCTGCTGGCAACTTCCCAAGCACCGTGTGCTATCCTGGCAATGGTTGCTCCTTCCTTTGCCTCCTTCTGAATCCCAGTCAGAGTCACGACCTGACTCTCCAACTGAATCTTGATTACCACCTGGAAGTGAATCACCTTCTCCTTCCGAATCCAAATCCAAATCCAAAACTAACCCTCTATCTGTTCCTTCCTGGTTAAGAGCATGGGGCTGCCCTATCCGGTTTGACTCCGCCCCCTTGCCTCTTACGTCAGCTCCCCGGGTTGTCATGGAGCTGGGGTGTGGCTCTCTCGCTGACTTTCTATGCAGAGAGTTTCTCTGAGCTGGTGCTTTAACCCCTTCCCTGCCTGCATTGCTGTTTGCATTTGGGGAAAAAAGTTGTTTTAAACCCCTTTTTCTGGTGTTTAAGCCCTCTGCATCATCACAATAGTCAAGGACTGACCACATAAAAGGGCATCTTTTTTTGAAAAATATAGTTGCATAATTGAAATCTCTCTCTCTGAACTAAATGTTATTAATAAAGTCGCTCGCTTTGGGACCATCTCTAAGGAGGTCTCCAAAAAAGTGTTAAATCTACTTCATCTAAAATCACCATCTGATCAGACCCTACCTCAGGAGTTGTATATTAGCAACAGAACAAGGTACATAAAAGATTGAAGAAATACAAGATGCATCAAATGAATTATATAACAAAATCTCTTTCACATATTTTTTAAACAACTCAAGGGGTGACAGTAGCTGAACAACAAGAAAATTCAAAACCCTAAGGTTCCGCAAGCGTGAGACATTTTCCAAAGCTTCTAGTCTACTACACAGCAAAAGATTATCTTTAACAAAAGAAACACTCGCCGCCTGAGCATTACCTACATACTCTTCCAACTTTTTGTATCTTCTCCCCTGTAGCTGCAATGAAATCCCCATGGCCATGCAAAACTGCAGTGGTATCACGAGTGGAATCACACAACCAAAAGTACTCTTTCCACCCAATGAACTGACGCCAGAACATCCATCAGCGATATATCAGATGACCCGGTATCAGAGCCCACCGACAAAGAAGCACTGGTGTCAGATAAGGCAAAATAGCCTCCCCGGACATACTACATATCTGCAGAGCATTGCCAGGTGCAGGGGTGGAGGTGAAGAACCCACCTCCATCCCTACTCAGTCTGCCGGGAGTTGCACAGAAAAAGACAAGTTAGGCTGGGGGGGGGGGGGAGGGGTACGAACCCCTGAACTTAAAGAAGCGTCAGATGACAACACAGCACCGTCCTCTCGCACAGATGATACCCCAGACACAGGCACACTCACAAGATATTGATCCATACGCCCCTTAATCACCAACCATATGTCCAGCCCTTTCTTCTTTGCTTTCTGCTTACCCATGACTGGCAGGGAGAGAGGACTGCAGTAATCCTCTGGCGCTCCTCTGATGCTCCGAAGGGGCGCACATGCCCATGGTCATGTACCGTGGTGAACGGCCTAATGGTAGGGAAGGAGTAGCTGTAGTGCAATCAGGTGCTGAAATGGAGTTTCCACCGCTGGAGCGTCTCCTGACACGAGCAGCTAGTCCTG
Source organism: Ichthyophis bannanicus (assembly GCA_033557465.1). NCBI lineage: Eukaryota > Metazoa > Chordata > Amphibia > Gymnophiona > Ichthyophiidae > Ichthyophis > Ichthyophis bannanicus. The sequence goes on along the minus strand of CM066031.1, from coordinate 623,954,252 downwards.
CTGATGTCTCCCAAGTCTGTTTTATACATGTGACTCTAACAAGACTTTGGTTGATAGTGGGAGGTTAGGTGCTTACGTGCTTCTCCAAGTGCCAAGAGACCTCTGCTTTTTTAAATAAAGAAAGCTGGTGGTGGTGGCACAGCAACACTGCTAAAAGTAAGTTGTGTTTTCCATGCTCTGCACCCTGAAAATCAAAGACTGAGGGGCTGGGTTGACCACTGTTGGAAACAGGATACTGGGCTTAATGGACCTTGGTCTGACCCAGTATGGCACATCTTATGTTCTTATGGAGGAGAAGTCTTCCTTACCCCTACACCTTGGAGAGGTGGTCCCTAACCTATGCACATTATACCCAGGAGTGTTTGGATGGAGTTGTCATGTACACATGTATTTTATAAACTATGCAGATACATGCAAAAAATGCAAATGCAATGTGTGCCTTTGAGTCAGGCCTGACTCCTGGCGACCCAGAAGCTCCTGGGTTTTCTTGGCAGTGTCACCGGAAGTAGATTGCCAGGCCTTTCTTCTGAGACAATGGAGGGTTAAGTGACTTGCCCAAGGAGTGCTAGTGGGAATCGAACCCTGGTTACTTGGTTACCAAGCCAGTGTTCTAACCACTAGGCTACTCCTCCACTCCCAGATACATGCATAGAGGGCAAATTTTATAGCAGGGCACCTAGATTAAGATTAGTCAAAATGTGCCTATTTTTAAAAGACAAGTAGGCACCTACATGCCTTTATAAAATACCAGTGTAAGTGTTAGAGATCGTCTCAAGTTAGGGCACAGACATTTACACTTGCTCTATAGTACATGCAAAGGAAAGATATATGACATTCAAGTATACATGGAAATGAAAGTATTCATAATCAACACACCTACTTGCTATGTCCACCTGAGTTCCCCCCCAAGCTGTGCCCCCAGCTAACCCTACACTAAACTAAACGGAATTAGGCCAAGCACTTAAGATCATCTATATTTGAACTTGCTTGTGTTCCAAAAACTTAGCGAGAATTCTCAAAACAAAAAAGGTAGGAATATATGCCTTTGAAAAATTAGCATCCGAAACAATCTATCATAGCTGCCAGTTTAAAGTGCAAAAACAGCCAACAAAACAAGACATAATTTTGTTAGTATCAGCAAAACAAAGGGCAAAGCTGGAAAAAAAGAAACCACGTGGAGAACTGACAACAGTGAGAGGAAACAAGTTTGATAAGATCTCCAGGAGATGCAAGTTCAGTTACTTGCTGACATCTACCCATACAAAAAAACGATGGCACTATGACAGTCTCATTACAACAAACAAAAAACAACTCTATCTAGCTTCAAACAGAAATGAACAGGAACAGAGATAGCCTCTGAGATAAATGGATGTCTAAGCCAGAAAAATGCTTCTGACTGGAAGCAATCATGTTTATCACAGGCACAGACAAGATGAAATCCTTCTGAATACTGGATGCAGTATCTCAGAAACTCAATCGTTTTATCTTAAGGCAAATAAGGGGAATTAAATGTGATCTAGACATAGAAACTCACAGACTCAAAATTTTAGTAGTTAAAGCATCTCTTTCAACTAGAAAAATACTTTAAAACAATGATGCGAAAGCTTCTGCAGTGATTTTTTTGTCAAGCTGTACATATACTATTAACAGCTATCACGTGGACTGATTTACATATCTGATTGAAAAGACTTCTGAAGTAGGTAATGAATTATGCAGGCTTTACTGCAGGATATAAATAGTGCGTGAGCTGAGTGGTCAAGATTATTACAGACCTCTAAGGGGCAAATGAATCTTGGAAACGGACTGCGCCATTAAGTAGGCTGATATGCACTGATGGTTATTTGACAGTATTTGGATTCCCTTGAAAAACGGCTAACTAAAGATATCGCCTTATAAATATTATATCAAAGGATATCCTCTGCAGTATGAACTGTCTTGAATTGTCCTCATTTTATTTTTTTTCTGCTCCCCCGTTGCTCATCACACCTGTCTGAAAAATATCTTTGTGGTACAGAAGTCAGTGACTGCTTGCTACATGCTGCATGGTCACCTTAATCCACAACAGAAATCATTGATGAATCACAGAATCATTTGAATAGTACGTACCGAATGTAAGCTGCACAGTACAGGGACATTCAAGAGGCAGCCCCTATTCCATGAAGCTCACAATCTAGTTTAGACCACAGCACATGCAACAAAGAATAAACAGTTCAGAGTTAAGTCAGCAAAGCCATGACTGAGAAGATCTAAGGTAAGCAGGATTACATTGGGGAAGTGATGATACATAATTAAATATTATCAGATGATATGATATTTTGGGCCTGGAAATGAGGACGTCTTGTTAAGTACAGTGCTGTTAATAAGTTTCTCTTCTGCAAAGTAGGTATGGAATATATATCAGCCCCATTTCTGTCTAAGAAACTGAGAAATGCATTATCTAGTCTGCAGCCCAGATTCATAATATCTATGATATGAGCAGAAAGAACTGGGGTCCAGGTGTTAAAAGCAGCATGAAAGATGAGTTTGCAGGTTGGACTGGAATCTGGTAAGAGGAAACCTGGCACACATGTTCACCAATGTGGTTCCAGGCATAGGGGATAGTTTTGTAGTCTTTTTCACATGTACACGGTTACATACTTGCATAAAAGGCTTTTTATAAAATACCGCCTGTGCCTTGTAAGAAGCAATGTGCTTTGCTTTAGGTGTAGTGGCACATGGGAAGAGTTCACGTTTACTTATGCCGATTCCAAAATACTTTAAATCATGTATGTACTAGCAAACTTCATGTGCAAACATTTACACCTGCATTCAAGGTATCAGTTTTGCCATGTACACTAGCATTTTATAATGACATATAGGCATCTCTGTATCTTTATAAAATTGCACTTAGATAGATACCTACTTGACTTCTTAATCTAGGAACCTTGTTATAAAAATACGCTCCACTTGTAGCTAAGTGAAAAGTACATAGATGAGATTTGGCAATGTGAGGGGTGAAGGAGAGGTACAGAGAAGACTAGTTTACTTGGCAAAGCTTGAGAAGAAAATTGTGTGAGAAAATAGGAAAGAAGAGGTAATGAGGAGTTACAGAGTGAATCAATATAGAGGCTTGTATATGAAGAGTAAATTTTATGTGGAAGTAGATGAAGAACCAATCCACTGATCTGAGAAAGGGTTGCAAAATTGTTTTCCTCATCTCTTACCTACTTTTAATCTCCTATTACCCTACTTTTTTGTCTAGAGCTCTTGCCCATTATTATTATCATTGTACGCTGCTTCAAAGTCTATGGATTTATGGCAATCATTCAACTATGTAACATTGTGTAATGACATCAATAGTATACTACATTTTGTACAAATTACAATGGGGAGAGATCATTCAGTGGTAGGCAAATGAAGAGCAGGTTGTAGTAGCATGGATAAGTGATGAGAAAATGGACAATAGTTCAGGCAGAATCTTCAGAAAGGAAGCTATCTTTTCAGGTGAGTGGAAGACAACCTGAGGAGACAGCAAGACACTACTGATGTCCACACAAAACATCCACAGAAATAGAGTCTTGAAGAATGGCCTCCCATTCTACTTCTCCGTAACCACACATAGAAGGTAAGGTGTATTCTTCTCCTTTACTACCATAGCCCTTGGAGCTTTCGAAAATAGAGAAACCAGGGGCCAACTATAAAAGTGGCTTCAATCATGGACTTTGAGAAACAGTGATCCTGAAAGTCATGCTACACTGCGGCAGAAACTGAAACAGCTGCATCTTCCAGATTAAAAAGGAGAGAATATTCTATTTGTTTATTTTTACTTTGATCTTTTAGTCATTGCTAGAATTGTAGTTCAAAGATTTTCAAATGGCAATTTGGTAGCCACTCTTGATGAACTCATAGACCTCTGGTAAAGTAAAAGCTGGATCCTGCAAGGGAAGGCAAATTCTGCATTTGCCATTGCATTTGATCACATATTTATGTATTTATATCACTAGGTAAAGGAGACGATTCTAAACTGGCAAGTGTTTTCACAGACATTGCAGAGTTTGAGGAAAGCACAGTGCTCAACAGAGAATCAGGATCAGGAACAAACCCAGATAAGGGTGACTGGTGGACGTGAGGATTGCCTGGTAACAAGGCTGGTTGGTGTGAAGGAAGCAGACCTCCTGCGCCACTAGACAAGGTTTTAGATAGTACCAGGGAGGAGTCTGCTGCCTTGGTACATGTTGGCACCAAGGACATAGGAAATTGTGGGAGGGAGGTTTTGGAGGCTAAATTTAGGCTTTTTTGGGGGGGGGGGGGAGACAATGAAATCCAGAACTTCCAGGGTAGCATTCTCTGAAATGCTTCCAGTTCCACGCACAGGACCCAAAAGGCAGGGAGAGCTCCGGAGTCTCAATGTGTGGATGAGACAATGGTGCAAGGATGAGGGTTTTGGACTTGTTAGGAGCTGGGCAACATTCTGGAGAAGGGAGGGGTTTTTCTGAAAGGATGGGTTCCACCTTAACTGGAATGGAACCAGGCTGCTGGCATTAACCTTTAAAAGAGAGGTAGAGCAGCTTTTAAACTAGATAATAGGGGAAAGCTGACAGTTGTCCAGGAGTACACTGTTAGGAAGGATATATCCTTGAAGGATACTAGCAAAAGAAGGACGTTAGGGCATCCCAACAGAGAGATTCCAATAAAGATAAAAGTAACCCAGATGCCCTTAAGTACAGAGCTAAAAGATTCCAAATTACCCCTGTCAACTGATAACCAGATTAATATGAATGAAATACAACCTCTAAAATGTCTGCATGCAAATGCTAGAAGTCTAAAAAATAAGATGGGAGAACTAGAATATATAGTACTAAATGAAAAGTTAATATGATTGGCATCATAGAGACATGGTGTAAGGAAGACAACCAATGGGATACTGTGATAACTGGCTACAAACTATATCGCAATGATAGGGTAGATCAAATTGGTGGAGGGGTTGCACTCTGTTAGAGAGGACATTGAGTCACATAGGATTAAAAATTTTGCAGGAAACAAAATATACTGTAGAATCTCTATAGATAGAAATTCCATGTAAAAAGGGGAAGGTGATGGCTGTGAGGATGTACTACTGACCGCCTGACCTGAATGAACAGATGGATGATGAAATGCTTAAAGAAATCATGGCAGCTAACAAAAGTTACTATATAGTAATAATGGGTAATTTCAACTACCCTGATATCAACTAGGTCAATGTCACAGCAGGATATGCTAGGGAGATAAAGTTTCTAGATGAAATAAATGACTGCTTCTTGGAGCAGCTGGTTCATGAACCGACAAGAGGGAAACCTATTTTGGATTTAGTCCTTAGTGGACCACAGGATCTGGTGCAATAGATAAGGGTTTTTGGGCCACTTGGCAATAGTGATCACACCATGAGCATATTTGACTTAATAACTAGAAGAAAGACGGTAAGGAAATCCACAGTGCTACCATTTAACTTTCAAAAGGGAGACTATGATAAAATGAGGAAAATAGTTAAGAAAAAACTAAAAGGAGCAGCTGCAAAGGTTAAAGCTTTACATCAAGCATGGACATTGTTTAAAAGTACTATCATGGAAGCCCAGAACAGATGTAGTCCATGCTTTAAGAAAAGTGGAACTGCCTATATGGTTTAAAGGCAAGGTCAGAGAGGCTGTTGCCAAAAAAAGCATCTTTCAGGAAATGGAAAAAGGAGCCAAATGACGAACATAGGAAACAAAATAAGCATTGGCAAGTTAGATACAAGGCATTGATAAAGCAGGCAAAGAGAGAAAGCTTGCCATGGAAGCAAAAACCATAATAAAAACTTTTTCAAATGCATTTGTAGCACAAAACCTGTGAGTCAGTTGGACCATTCGATGATAGAGGAGTAAAAGGGGTGCTAAGTGAGGCCAAGGCTACAGCGGAGAGACTGAATTGAGTCTTTGCTTTAGTCTTTACTGAAGATGATGTAGGGAAGTTACCTGTGTCTGAAATGGCATATAAAGGTGATGTAGTGAAAGAATTGAAAGAAATATCGATAAACCAGGAAGATGTATTACAACTATTTGATAAACTGAAGAGTCGTAAATCACCTGGACTGGACGGTATACATCCAAGGTTGTTGAAAGAACTGAAATATGAGATTGCAGACCTACTATTACTAGTCTGTGAACTATCATGAAAATCATCTGTAGTACCGGAAGCCTGGAGAATGATCAATATAATGCCAATTTTTAAAAAGGGTTCCAGGGGTGATTCGGGAAACTACAGACTGATGAGCCTGACATCAGTACTGAGCTAAATGGTAGAAACCATTATAAAGAACAAAATTACTGAACATGTAAATTGTCATGGCTTAATGGGAGACAGCCAACATGGATTTAGCCAAGAAAAGTCTTGTCTTTTTAATCTGTTGTATTTTTTTTTGAAAGCGTGAATAAACTGGTAAACAAAGGTGAGGCAGTTGATATAGTATATCTGGATTTTCAGAAAGCCTTTGACAAGGTTCCTCATTAGAGACTCTTGGTGAAATTAAAAAGTCATGGTATTGGAAGCAGCGTTGAATTGTGGATCAGGAACTGGTTAAAGATAGAAAGCAGAGAGTAGGACTAAATGGCCAATTTTCTCAATTAATGATCCAATCGCAGAATAGAAGTCCTTTCAACCCCCCATCAGTAAGTCTCAATCAGCAGCCCAAATGTAAAGTGACTTCGACAGACGTGTCATCCCTCTTGCATGTAGGGAGGACCAAGAGTTTCAGGGTCTGAAACACGGCATTGTGTACACATCATAGAAGGGATGACACGTCTGTCGAAGTCACTTTACATTTGGGCTGCTGATTGAGACCCACTGATGGGGGGTTGAAAGGACTTCTATTATGGGATTGGATCATTAATTGAAATGTCCTGCTTTGGAAGTTGTTTAAAGGACTGGACACATTATTGATGGGCCTCTTCTGATTTGTATGGAAGACGGGTAGAAGAGCGTTGATTCTCCCGGATTATGAGATAAGTCTCCTTTCCATATTGACAGTCCTTTTGGTGATGATATGAGATTGAGGAGTGGTTTTGTACCCTGCCTCAGTGATTTTGTTGGAGAGTTCATTCTCTCTTTTTTAATAAAGAGAAAAACGGAGGGTTTGCTTCAAGAGAGAGGGAAGGTTCCCTACTCCCATGGCAAATGATCCGACAAAAATATAGTTAAGGGGGTTGAAAAATTGGGCTAATTAATAAATAGAGTTATCTCTTATATAGTTATAGATTTTTGTGGGATAACTGTTGCAGTTTGTAGATTATAAGTATTATACATATCCAGCATTTGGCACTATTTTGTCATGGCGGCCAGCATTTTAAAAATATCCTGACTGCCATGGCTGAATATTGATCCCATGGTGCCTACTATTTATGCAGAAGCAGAGCTAATCGGTAACTGGTCAGCGATAATATGGAGCTACTGCCCAGTTAGCAATATGCAGCAAAAGCCAGGTAGCATGTAAACCCGGCCTAACTAATGCTGCATATCGCTAAATGGCTAGTGGCTCAATATCGCCGCTGCCTGGTTTTCAATCAGCCCATGCAGTTGCACAGATATTCCTTGCCAAGGCCAGATATGACCCTGGCATTGAATATCTAGGTTTAGTTTTCAGCGCCAGCAGCTAGGTGTATTAATAGCACTAGCCACGGGCACTGAATATCAGGCCCTATATGCATAGGTGTTTCTGCTGGCAGAGAACAGACAGAGCATGGGGAGGGGGGAGATCAGCAGTTATACTTGTAGGGCCCAGTATTCGAAAGGCAGTTACACGGTTTACAGACTTGTAAACAGCTGCTGAATGGCATACTCAATGGCACTAACACAGTTAGTGTGGCTGTATATCCCCTGCGGCTGTATATCCCCGATATTCTATCTTACACGCCCCCATGCTAGATGCTTAGCATCAGGGCATTTCTGGGGCATTCCGGTGAGGAGCGAAGGCAGCAGCAGTGATATGGCATGCTGCGATTAGGGAGCTGCGGCTAGAAGATAGATGAGGAAAACCCTCGCCTATCTTTAAGCCGCAGCAGCTATCTGGGCAGCATGCCATATCGCTGCTGCGGCTTTCAGGCATGTGCAGCAAACCTGAATATTCAATGCTGGGTCGCATATGATGCCAGAATTAAATATCTGGGGTTAAGAGTCAGTGGGTAAGGCTATGCGCCACAGCAGCGTAAGCCTGCCCAAATGACTATCAGGCCCATATTCTCTAAAATATACTCACATGCGCAGATTCTTACAAACAGGGCCAGCCCGTCCATTGAGCAAGAATGTTTTTTGCACAGGGCCCCGCGTTTCAGGGGGCCCCGCGCAAAAAACATTCTTCAGCATCCCAAGTTTAAAAAAAAAACAACAAACCAGCTGCTTCTGCCGCGGCAGCATCAAGAGCTCTGCCGCGGGGCCCCCCCCTGCCCGGCAGAGCCTCCCTGCATCATCAGCTTTCTTCAAGTCCCAAAACGCGGACTTCTTTCAGAGCCGCGAGAGTTTCTTTTCTCGCGGCTCTGTTAATCCCGCCGGGGCTGATGGGATTTCCCATCACCCTCGGCGGGATTAACAGAGCCGCGAGAAAGGAAACTCTATCGGCTCTGAAAGAAGCCCGCGTTTTGGGACTTGAAGAAAGCTGATGATGCAGGGAGGCTCTGCCGGGCAGGGGGGGGGGGGCCTGCGGCAGAGCTCTTGATGCTGCCGCGGCAGAAGCAGCTGGTTTGGTTTTTTTTTTTGTTTTACTTTGGGATGCTAGGGGGGTTGGGGGTTTAGGACTGGTAATGGGCTATGGGAGGGGGGAGGCTAAATTGGAAGTGGGCTGATGGGGGGGGTGGTTAGGACTGGTAATGGGCTATGGGGGGGGCTAAGTGGGCTGATGGGGGGTTAGGACTGGTATTGGGCTTTGGGAGGGGGCTAAGGCTGGAAGTGGGCTGGTGGTGGTGGTGGTGGTGGTGGTGGGGGGGGGCTAAGACTGGAAATGGGCTGATGGGAGGGTAGGACTGGTAATTGGCTATGGGGGGGGGGCTAAGACTGGAAATAGGCTGATGGGGGGGCTAGGACTGGAAATAGGGTGATGGGGGGGTTAGGACTGGTAATGGGCTATGGGGGGCTAAGACGGGAAATGGGCTGATGGGGGGGTAGGACTGGTAATTGGCTCTGGGGGTGGGGCTAAGACTGGAAATAGGCTGATGGGGGGGCTAGGACTGGAATAGGGTGATGGGGGGGTTAGGACTGGTAATGGGCTATGGGGGGCTAAGACTGGAAATGGGCTGATGGGGGGGTAGGACTGGTAATGGGCTATGGGGGGGCTAAGACTGGAAATAGGCTGATGGGGGGGCTAGGACTGGAAATAGAGTGATGGGGGGGTTAGGACTGGTAATGGGCTATGGGGGGGCTAAGACTGGAAATGGGCTGATGGGGGGGTAGGACTGGTAATTGGCTATGGGGGGGCTAAGACTGGAAATAGGCTGATGGGGGGGCTAGGACTGGAAATAGGGTGATGGGGGTTAGGACGTAATGGGCTGATGGGGGGTTTAGGACTAGTAATGGGCTATGAGGAGGCTAGGACTGGAAATGGGCTGAGTGGAAGGAGGGCTTGAACTGCAAATAGCTGATGGGGACGGGGGCTTGGAATGGAAATGGGTTGTGAGGGGGAGGGAGCTAGGACTGGAAATGGGTGAGGGGGGGCTAGGACAGGAAATGGGCTGATGGAGGGGCTAGAATAGGACTGGAAATTGGCTGTTGGGGGGTGCTAAGATTGGAAATGGGCTGTGGTGGGGGTTTGGATTGAAATGGACTCATGAAGGGGCTAGAACTGGAAGTAGGCTCATGGGGGGCTTGGATTGGAAATGGGCTGAGTGGAGGGGAGCTAGGATTTGACATGGGCTGATGGTGGGGCTAGGAAAGGACTAGAAATGGGCTCATGGGGAGCTGGGATTGGAAATGAGCTGATGGAGGGACTCGGATGGGACTGCAAATAGATGGGGGAGCTAGGACTGGAAATGGGCTTATGGGGGCTAGGACTGGAAATGGGCTGATGCGGGGACTAGAAGGGAGCGGATGCTGGGTGGGACTGGAACTAGAATGGAGCTGATGTTGGGGGAGGATTAGAATGGGATGGAGCTGGGAGAGTGAAATGGAGAGGGAAAATATTTTGTGTGGGAGGGAAGACAAATCTACAATTGTCCAGATATTGGGAGAGTAAGTGGGGATTGAGGATGGAGGGGTAAAATTTGAGTGGATGAAATAGGAATGAGGAAAGAGCAAAAGGAGAAAGATTAGTATGTTAAAGCAGATGTAGAGAGAGAATGGAAAAAAACTAGAAGAGAGAAGAAAAGACAAATGGACAGCAGACGATGAAGAGTTAGCGGAAGACATGAAGAAACCAGAAGAAAGTGGCTGGAGCAATTGCAGCTGAAAAAAAATGCACAAAAGGTAGAAAAATATCTCTTTATTTTGAATTTATTGGAATATGTCAGCTCTGGGAAATGTGCATCATTAACGTCTGCGCTTTGTTTAGTACAAGAGCAAATTAATGTATAGTTTTATTTCTACAGTGTTGTATATTCCAAGTTTGGCTTTTGGGATTCCCAGTTTAATTATTGTCTTCCTGTTTCTAAATTGTGATTCCTTGTTTGGTGATGGTCTATGTTCTGCATGTGTAACTGAGCTGAGGTATTCTGTTTATGTAATTCCTATTTGACATTGCCACTTGTTCTCTTTCCCCAGTAGGTCATGTATTGTTGTTCTCTGAAATGTATTGGTTTAATATTTGCAGCGTTTCCTTTTGATAGTTAGGGTATGGTGCTTTATGAGTCCTGGTAGTGCTGTTAGGATACGGCGGGTTTGCTATGGGTTCTAAATGGGCAGTGTTTGTAGTAGTTCCTAATGTGTCTGGCGGTTGGCACTGGATTATAGTAATGTAGAAGTCTTTTAGTCTTTCTTTATTCATACACTCATTAAGAGGCATGTTTACTAAAGGTTCGTGTATGGTAACATTATGCAAATATTGCAAATGAGGCCCCTTATGCAAATGAGGCCCCGCACCGAGTCTCCACACATGGCCCCGCACCCCCCTTGGGCCGCCCCTGCTTACAAACATATACACCTACAAAGTTATGCTGCCTCAAAGCAGGTGTAATGTTTTGCACATGCTGCCTTTATAGAGCAGGAATAACATATGTGCCTATGTGCCTTCCCTGCCTACGTGCCCTCTTATAAAATTGCTCTTAAAGGTGTTATATTTTCTAACAGGATGCCTATAGGAAATATCCAAAAGAGTGACCACATAGGCGCCCATGTGCCTTTACAAAACAGACTCCCAGAAGTACCTGTAATAGTGCAAAAATACTATGTTAAGTATAAATTTGTAGATGGGAAACATTGTATATGACGGCAGATAAAGACCAGTATGGTCCATCTCGTCTGCCCAGCAAGCTGACAAGAGTGGGTGCACCTGCCGCTTCATGCAGGTCAGCCCTCCCCATGTCTTTGTTTAGGGGTGTACCCACTGCTCTGTGTAGGTCACCTCTGTTTACTGAGATATAAGAGATAGCTATGTTTTTTTTTTATTTTATCCTGTTGCTGTAAAGGGATCCACTGTGTCTGTCCTATGCCATTTTGAATTCCGTCACTGTATTTGCCCCCACCACTTCCATCGGGAGGGCATTCCAAGCATCCACCACCCTTTCAGTGAAAAAGTATTTCCTGACGTTGCCTTTCAGTTTACCCCCTTGCAGCTTCATGTTATGCCCTCTAGTTTTCCAGCTTCCCCGTCTTTGGAAAAGGTTTGTTTATTCATTAATACTCTTAAGTATTTAAAGGTCTGAATCATATCTCCCCTGTCCCTCCTCTCCTCCAGAGTATACATATTTTGGTCTTCAAATCTCTTCTCTTAAGTCTTCTGATGCAGGCTCCAAATCATTTTGGTCGCCTTCCTCTGATCTGTTTCCAGCCTTATGTCCTTTGCAAAATATGGTCTCCAAAATTGAACACAATATTCCAAGTGAGGCCTCACCAGTGACTTGCACAGTGGCATTAGTACCGCCTCCATTCTGCTGGTAATTCCTATCTGTATGCAACCCAGCATCCTTCTGGCTTTTGCCACTGCCTTGTCACACTGTTTCATCACCTTGAGATCCTCAGAAACAGTCACTCTGAGGTCCTTCTCATGGTCCATGCACACTAACCTCTCCCCCCTTATCGCATACAATTCCCTTGGATTTCTGCTTCCCAAGTGCATGACACTGCACTTCTTCATGTTAAATCTTAACTGCCAAGCATTTGACCATTCTTCCAGCTTTTGTAGATCTTTCCTCATGTTATCCACTCCCTCAGGGGAGTCCACTCTGCAAATTTTCATGTCATCTACAAAAAGACAGACTTTTCCATTCAGTTCTTCAGCAATATTACTCACAAATAAATTGAATAGTACCAGTCCCAATCACCTTCCTTTCATCTGAGTGAGTTCTGCTGACCATCACCTTCTGTCGTCTGTCAGTCAACCAATTTCTGATCCAGTTCACCACCTTGGGACCCATCCCCAAGCTGTTGAGTTTATTGATAAGTCTCCTATGAGGAACAGTATCAAAGACTTTACTGAAATCTAGGTAGATCACATCCATCACATGCCCTTGATCTAGTTCTCTGGTCACCCAGTCAAAGAACTCAATCAGATTTGTTTGGCAAGATCGTCCTTTGGTAAAAACATGTTGCCTCAGATCATTCAACCTGTTGGTTTCAAGGAAGTCCACTATTCACTCTTTCATGAGTGCCTCCATTACGTTTCCCACCACCAAGGTAAGGCTTACTGGCCTGTAGTTTGTCACTTCTTCCCTATTGCCACTTTTGTGAAGGGTTACCACATCAGCCCTCTCCAGTCCTGTGAAACTTCTCCTGTCGATCTATTAAAAACATCCTTTAATGGCCCTGCAAGAACTTCTGAGCCCTTTCAGTATCCTGGAATGTATCCTATCCCGACTCATGGCCTTGGCCACTTTCAGTTTTGCAAGCTGTTCTAACACATCATCTTCTCTGAATGATGTGGTATCTATTCCATTCCATTTTTGCGCATAGTCCTGCTTTTTAGCTCCACTTTTCAGCCCCTATAACTAATGCAGTTCATTTCTGCACATGATCCTGCATCCTTCTGTATCCCCTTCAGGCTGTCCCTGCCTGCATGAGGTGCCTATGGTGATAGTCACACTAGATTTCTCTTGGACTGCTTTGACTGCTGCGAAAATATATTTCTGCATTGGTAGAACTGACTGTGAATTTCTCTGCAGATGCAGCTTTAAGATTTGGAACGTTCTACTCAGAAGGAAAATTTAGATACATTGAGCAAATGGGCCAGGTGGTAACTACCCAGGCCATGTGAGTGCAGGAGAGGATTGTTATATAAAACTGGAAAACTTATAGAATTATTCAAGGTGCTTTACTTTACATGCATTGAATTTACTTACAATGGTATCAGCTACACTTTTGGTAGAAGTATTATAGAATCCAAATACCTCCATTATGTAAGACCTATTATATATCAGCCAGGAAGAGGAGAAAAGGGGGAGTGGCTGGAGTCTAGAGTGGGGAATTTAACTTTGTGTGGCCTGATCTCAGCAGCTTTTTGGACAAATCTGATGAAGAGGAAACCCAAAGGGCCACCCTATTGCCTTCCTTTGTCTTTGCAGAGGAGAAAGTCTCAGATATGCATCTTTATTTCTGTAATCATAATAGTTTGTTTGCTGAGCAGGAAGTCCAGATTTTGCCAGATTTTTGTAGAGTTAAGATCACAGGAAAAAAGCTTTCAGAATGCGCCAAGAAGTTCTTACCATAGGTGCACAATTTATTGTTTTCCTTTGTTGTATGGGCATCTTGTGGTTTAAAGATTGTTTTATGTAATTTTTCGAACCTTCCAACTTCATAATTGTATTGATTCCAGAAGGTGGGTAGTTCACGTGGTAGTAATTGAGAATATAGGTTTGTGCACCGGTTTGGAAGTACCTGCTGGCTAATGGCTCTTATCTGTACATTATAGTTTTCCTTTTTCCTTCTTTAAAAGCCTACGTCCCCATGGCCTTGGATGTTTGGATCTCTTTTCTCCTTTGGGGACATACTGAAAAGATATGAATACTATATAATATAATATATTATGGGGCCAGTATTCAATGGCAGCAGCCAGCCCAAGTAAAGCAGCTGGGTCACTGCCATTTGAAATTAGACTTGGATATTCAATTCCAGGGTCATGTCCAACCACCAGCACTGAAAATCTGGTATGTCTGTTTAGCTTTTCTGTGCCTAACCTTAGCCGGTTTACGTTAAGCAGCCAGTGGCTGAAAATCGCCGCTAACTGGTTCACACGAGCATCATCCTTGGAAAGCCCCTGGAAAACATTTTGATGCTATGCAGTTAGCATCGGGGCGGACAGCAGTGCCAGGAGGGAATATTCAGCAGCACAAAATGGCTATGTGCCGCTGAATACCCCACTCACTGGGATTAAAGAAATTAGCAGGTCTGCTAATCATGTTAATCCTTTCGAATATATCCCCTATATTTCCATGTGTAAAAGATACTTTATATATGGAAAATGTTTTAAGTAATTACTCTCTTTACGTGTTTTGCTTCAATGAAACATATCTGAACCTACCGTTTTTCTTTTGCATGTTGCCTCACCACGTATGCCAATGAAATACGTTGCTCTCTACTACTGTGATGCTAGTCATGCGATATGATATAGAAGACTCTAGGGATGTACAGTCATTTTAAGAAAGACATTAAAAACACCGAAAACATTTATTTTTTCCTGTTTCAATTCAAAATAACACAAGCTACACATTTTCTTTCAGCTTTTTTTTGTTTGGGTTTTTTTTTTTTTTTAGTTTTACCATGTTCTACATTCTTTTAGTGTGTGTCTTATTCAAGTTAGTGTGCACTAAAACACAGAAATGAAGCGAAACAAACAAAAAGAAAAGAAAATGGATTTCCCTTGCACTCCCCTATCAGGTTACTCAAACAATTATGGGGCTCTTTTACTAGGCACCTCTAGCCAGTTAATGTTTCTTAGAGCATGTCGTACTGCCATGGTGAATACTAAGGCCAGGGATGCCAGCTAGCAATGCTAAAACACACGTTAACTGGCACTCGCACGCTAATGTGGAAAGTGGGCAGGTCGGGGTAGAGTGTGGGCACGGAGAGCACATTAGTGTGCCAGCACTGTTAATGACACAATTAGTGCGGGTACAACTAATGATAGCTGGTCAACAAAGTTTTACAAAAGTTATGTTACTGAAATAAAAATAGTCATTTCTTATCAATTTTTATATGCTGAATGAAATGAGAGTCAGAAGCTGTAAAGATGTCTTACACATTGGAACATGGAACGTACGAAGCATGAACCAAGGGAAGTTGGAGGTGGTCAAGAATGAAATGGAACGTGTACAACTTGATCTGTTGGGTGTCAGCGAACTGAAATGGACTGGCATCGGGCACTTTGCATCAGATGATCACATGGTCTACTATGCTGGAAATGAAAGACAAAGAAGAAATGGTGTTGCATTTATAATAAAGAAGAAACTTGCAAGAACTGTAATGAAATACAATGCAGTCAGCGAACGCTTAATCTCTATTCGTCTACGAGGATTGCCTACCAACACAACTATAATTCAAGTATAAGCCCCAACAACAGCTGCAGAAGAGAATGAAATTGAAGAGTTCTATGAACAAGTACAAGCTGAAATTGACAGAACATGCAAACAGGATATCCTGATAGTCATGGGTGACTGGAATGCAAAAGTTGGCAACAAAGAAGAAGGCAAAGTAGTTGGAAAATATGGACTTGGCAACAGAAATGAAGCTGGAGAAAGATTGATAGAATTCTGCAAGACCAATGATCTATTCATCTCAAACACCTTCTTCCAGCAACACAAGCGGCGACTGTACACATGGACTTCACCCAATGGATTGTATAAAAATCAAATTGACTACATCTGTGGAAGTCAACGATGGAAAAGCTCTGTAACATCAACAAAGACAAAACCTGGAGCTGACTGTGGTACAGATCATCAACTACTAGTATGCAAACTCAAGCTAAAGTTGAAAAAGAGCAAACCACTCATGAATGCAGCAAAATATGACCTTGAGAATATACCACTGGAATTTAAAGACTGCCTGCAAAATCGATTTGCTGCTTTAGATACAAATGACAGAACTCCGGAAGAGTTATGGAATGACATCAAGAAGGTTGTGCTGGAAGAAAGCGAGAAGTCTCTACAAAAGGTGAAAAAGCAAAAACGGCCAAAATGGATGACGGAAGAAACTCTGAAAATTGCCCAGAAACGCAGAGAAGCTAAAGCCAAAGGAGAAAGAAAGACAATCGCAGAACTCAACAGAGATTTCCAACGTGCAGCAAGACAGGACAAGGAAAAGTACTACAATGACACTTGCAAGGAAATAGAAGCAGAAACTTTTAGAGGAAGAACAAGATCGGCTTTCCTAAAGCTGCGAGAGTTAAAGAAAAAGTTCCAGCCTCGAATTGGAATGTTACAAGATGCTCAAGGTTCTATGTTGAATGATGCTGAGAAGATCAAGAAAAGGTGGAAGGAATATACAGAGTTTTTATATGATAAAGATCAAGTGGACCAACACCCGTTTCAACCTATACCTTATGATCAGGAACCATTGGTGATGAAAGAAGAAGTTGAAGCAGCATTGAAAGCCTTATCAAAGAACAAAGCACCAGGCATTGATAGCATTCCCATAGAAGTATTGCAGCAGTCTGATGCAGCTGTTACTGTACTTACAAGGCTCTGCCAAGAAATATGGACGACAACATCATGGCCAACTGACTGGAAAAGATCTGTGTTTATACCAATACTAAAGAAAGGTGATCCAACTGACTGTGGAAATTATCGCACAATCGCTCTGATCCCACATGCCAGCAAGATTCTACTGAAGATTATTCAAAAGAGACTACAGCCATACCTAGAACAAGAACTACCTGAAGTGCAAGCAGGGTTCAGGAAAGGGCGAGGAACGAGAGACATCATTGCGGATGTGAGATGGATCCTTGAAAAGACTAAAGAATACCAAAAGGATATCTATTTGTGCTTTATCGACTATAGCAAGGCTTTTGACTGTGTAAACCATGAGAAACTCTGGGCCACATTAAGAAGCATGGGTATACCAGAACACCTGATTGTTCTCTTGCGCAATCTGTACATTGATCAAGAAGCAATAGTTCGAACGGAACAAGGAGAAACAGAACGGTTTAAAATAAGCAAAGGTGTAAGACAAGGCTGCATACTTTCCCCCTACCTGTTTAATTTATATGCAGAACAAATCATCAGAGAAGCAGGATTGTATGAAGACAACAGAGGTGTGAAGATTGGTGGAAGACTCATCAACAACCTTCGCTATGCTGATGATACCACATTACTGGCAGAAAGTGAAGATGATCTGAAACATTTGCTTCTCACAATCAAAGAACATAGTCTCAAAATGGGCCTGCACCTTAATGTAAAGAAGACAAAGATCATGACAACTGGCATAATCAACAGGTTCATCGTTGAAGGAGAAGAAATTGAAATCGTGAACATCTTTAACCTACTTGGATCAACTATCAATAAAGAAGCAACAAGCAGTCAAGAAATCAGACGACGCATTGCTCTTGGCAGAATGGCTATGAAAGACCTAGATAAGATTCTCAAGAGCAGAGATGTCTCTCTCCATACAAAGATTCGACTTGTTCAAGCCATGGTATTTTCCATAACATCATATGGATGTGAAAGCTGGACAGTGAAAAAGACAGACAGGAAGAAAATTGATGCCTTTGAATTATGGTGCTGGCGGCGAATACTGTGTTTACCATGGACTGCCCGAAGAACAAACCAGTCGGTACTAGAGGAGATCAAACCTAAGCTTTCTTTAGAAGCTCAGATGACAAGACTTCGACTTTCATACTTCGGACACATCATGCGAAGAGAGAGATCATTAGAGAAAGACATCATGCTTGGAAAGATAGAAGGTCAACGCAAAAGAGGAAGGCCAGCAATGAGATGGATCGCTACAATAACAGCAGCTACGGGTACCAGTCTGTCAACAATGAGCCGCCTGACTGAAGACCGAACACAATTTAGGATAGCTATCCAGAGGGTCGCCATGAGTCGACTCCGACTCGACGGCACTTAACAACAACATGCTGAATACGAATATGACAGTGAAATTGCAAAGTTGGCTCTAGATTTTTTGTAATCTACAAGAATTAATGTTTACAACACGAAATGCATGTCTATAGTAAATATAATAGGCCTTCGGTTAATACCTGTAAAAAACCAAGTCATAGACTACTTCTTAGATTTTTTTGCTTGTCTCTTGTACAGCTGTTCGGGAGTTTCTCTGGGGAGTGTCCAGCAGTAGCCTGCCAGCATTGTAGTGGACCATTTTCCCTGGTATCTTTGCTCCATCGTTGCGATATCCTGGTGAAAACGTTCGCCCTGTTCATCACTAATCATACCACAGTTGTCAGGAAAGAAATCGAGATGGGAATCAAGGAAATGGATCTTTAGAGACATATTGCAGCCAAGTTTCTGATACTGCATCAGCATGTCTTCTACTAGTTCCTTGTCGTTTTCTGCCCTAACATTCCCGAGAAAGTTTGTTGACACTAGGCGAAAAGCATTCCATGCTTGTTTCGCATCACCCTGCAGAAAGTTGTTGAACCGGTCATCTTTGAAGATCTCTCGAATCTGAGGACCCACAAAAACTCCCTCTTTAATCTTTGCTTCGCTGAGTCGAGGGAATTTTTCATGCAGGTATCGGAAAGCTGGCGAAGTGCGGTCCATAGCTTTCACAAAGTTTTTCATCAAACCTAGTTTGATGTGAAGGGGTGGTAGCAGGATTATGTGAGCCTCAACCAGAGCTGGGTGCTGGATATTCTTCTCTCCAACTATTACATTTTGCCTGCGATTCCATTCCTTCCGCAAGTAGTGCCAATCCCTTGCTCGGCTATCCCACTCACATCAGAAACACATGTATTTTATATAGCCCTGCTGCAGTCCTATTAAAAGGGCAACTACCTTCAAGTCACCACAGAGGTGCCAGCTATACTTGTTATAGTTAATGGAAGTCAGTAGATGCTTTAAGTTATTGTATGTCTCTTTCATGTGGACGGCATGCGCTACTGGAATAGATGGAAGACGGTTTCCATTGTTCAAAAGCACAGCCTTCAGACTCAGTTTCGAAGAGTCTATAAATAGTCTCCAGTCTTGTGGGTCATGAGTGAATTTTAAGGCATTCATGAGGCTTTCAATATCGGAACAGAATACCAGATTACTTTCCTTTCCGACTGCGTATAGTACACTGCTGCTGTCAGATGGCTTCAACAGCCATCTGGCAGTAGTATTGCATTGCATCAGAAAATGATGCAATCAACTCTGGATGATGTGTGCATGCTGGTATTATGCAATGTGATGCAATATTACATCATTCAAGGCTTATTTGGGATGTTGTTGATGTCCTACTGGATAAATTTACACGGTGAAACGTCAAAAATGAACTAATGCAATACCTTCAAAACGAGAGCCAATACATTTTTTTTAATGTTATATTCGTGTTCAGCTCACCAAGATACTTCAGATTAGGGCCTTTTAAAGTCAGTAACGATTTCAATGTTGACCAGTGTATAGTTCTATGGCAGGGGTTCTCAACCCAGTCCTCGGAACACACCTAACCAGTCAGGTTTTCAGGATAACCATTATGAATATGCATGAGAGAGATTTGCATGCACTGTCTCCATTGTATGCAAATGTATTTCGTGCACATTCATTGTGGTCATTTTGAAAACCTGACTGGCTAAGTGTGTCCCAAGGACTGGGTTGCGAACCCCTGCTCTATGGGTATCATTAGGTGTGCTGCATGTTAACCTACTCAGTCACATGTTAAGTGCTGATCATGCCTCTGACAGCTAGCATGGAGGCTTTCCAATTAACATGCATTACAGATGCACATTAAGTGCACGGCTTTATCAGGCTTTAGTAAACCGGCCCCTGTGTCAGCAATACGTCTGTACTGTCTTTGTGACCTTTCATAGAGTACAGTTAAAACTTCACATTATAGTTTTCTCAAAATGTAGAATATATTGTTTGCCAAATTATTTCTCTCCCTGTCTCTCCTTAAATTAATATCTGCTACCCAAAATCATAGCCTTCTTGGCAGTCCTTAAATATGTTAATTTAATCTCAAAACCATTTGCCCAGTGTGAATTTCCAATCCTTTAAATCTTCATTTATGCAGTGACCACATTAATTTGCATTTCAATCAGAGACAGAAAATCTATTTAACTGGCTGCTCAAAATCGTTTGAGGCATGTGGTCTTCTTTCAACGAATAAGTGTGGCACAGAAAAAGAAGCCCACCTTATTCTAAGGTCATTTTTAGTCTAAAGCTATTGAACGCAAAATGTTCCTGCTGTTTCCGTTCATTTGTCTAGGGTGATAAAATATTTATGTAATTCCCTGTCAGTTATACTTACTTATGCAGCGTTCAAGGTCCTCAGTTCTCTTCAGCAGCTCATGGATTGATTATACATTGATGTGCACACAAAGCACCTATTTTACTGAACGTCAAGTCTTTTATTTTTCATTCAAACAAAGAAATTGTGAACTCCTGTGCACCCTATGTTATAGGTGAAAATATGATACTAGTTGCCTGGCCATGTTTCTCCCCCCTCCCCTTAAGTTCCAGTAAAATTCTGGGAGTCCAAAAGGTGATGGATACTTGAGTCTGCGGTGTGGGAGGGGGATTGGTCTTTGGGTTTAAAAGAAATTAAAGTGCATGGCTCACCTTCTTTCTTTTTTAAATCAATTTCACCAACAATCTTCATAGTTTCACCTACATCACAGACCTTATGAGACAGAGATTAAATCAGTCGTCATGACCACCAAGGTTGAGGATCTTGTGAAAGCTGCTAATTGGGATCCATGAAAGTGACTGATATCCAGCGCCTCTTGCTCACAACATGTACTGGTACTGCAAGGTATCCGAAGGCACAACGGATTTTAAGCCACCCCTCCAAAGCAAGGCTTCAATCTACCAGACATTTTTTTTTCTGTGTTCCTATTCTCTGGAATGCTTTTCCGCTTTGCATCCAGTTACAATCTACATATTGCTCTTTTAAATCTCAATTTACAGTAAAATTCACTTATTCCAGCAAGCCTTTGGGGCCTAGGTTGCGTAGTCCCACGAGCATTTCTCTCTTCTTTCTCACTCTGCCATTCTGTTGATCCTTTGTAGTTGTTGTAACTTTTATCTACTTTACATAATTTTATGGCGTTCCTTTCCTGATTTTAAGTAAAATGCAATTAGCTTTTATTGTAAATCGTCTTGCTCTTGAAGAAAAAAAAAAGGTGGTATATGAAGTTTTAATAAACAAACATAAGCAAAAGATGGCACAGACTCAGGTACCTAAGGACGCAGGACCCAAAGGAACTTCATATGCATCTGAAGGCAAGTTAGCTGCCAGGGTGTCTTTGTTCCTTTGCAGAATGCCATTAGCTATCAAAGCTAGAGATTATGAAAAAAACAGGAGAAGGGAAAATGCCAGAGGAGGGCAGTAAAGGTGATGAAGAGGTAATCCCATTAAATGTAAGAGAAAAAAGTGGGACATCTATGTTATGTCTGAAAAAGTAGGCAGAGGAGTGGGATTCAGGCAATAGTTCTTCTAAGCTTTTCAAAAGTACTAATAGCTGGGGCATAGATTTCCAGTATGCATTAGTCACTTAAGAATAAAAAATGTGAAAGTTTCCAAGGGGTTATATGAAGAGGCAGAGGCACAAAATTCTTAGCTGGAGTAGGAACCTAAGTCATAAAAGAACACTAAAATTACATTCCTAAATTCTACACCCCTGTCAATGTGATTTGCAAGAATGATTATCATCAAAGCCTAGCCTTCCAGAGTTGCTGCAGAGTGATCATCTGATAGGGATGTGAACAGGCAAGAAAAGGTTGGTTAGTTTTAGTATTTTTAATTTATTTTAATAGGAAAATTTTAATGTGCACTTACTGATGAATTAAAGCATGCTAAATAAATAAATACATAAATAAAAAATAATGCATAAAATCAGTTTAGCGCACAATAAATTCTTTAAGGCACATTTAAATACAGAATGCACATGAACAAATGTACCCTATCAGCTGAGCTTACAAGGATTGTGGGAATCTGACCTGCTAAAATTAAGATAGGGAACATAAGGGAAGGATGGAGGAGAACAAGCACTTCCCTGGGGGGTGGGGTGGGGAAGTATAAATATATTGATCTGTGGTTAAATAAGATGGTACTTAGAAGTCAGGAACAGAGGTGACTGTCATTAGATAGGATGAACAGGCCACCTCAGGTGTTACATTTTTGGAGGAAGGAGCAAGTATCCCCAAAACACCCAAAAGCGGCCACCTCACCCTCCTTTCATTGCCGCTGCCACATCATCTTCTCAAGCCTATGGTAGCTGTGCCAACAAAAGAAACACATATGTGCGGCCTGTGGGGTCTTTGAGACACCTGTGCATTTGCAAGGCCCTGCCAATCCCTTCTCCACTGATGTGAAATTTAGGGGGTGGGATTAGCTTGGCCTTTCAAGCACACAGGCATCTCAAAGACCCCATGGCCCGTGCTTAACATCTCTCTTACTGCTGCAGTGGTCACAGATTTGGGAGGAGGGTTAGGTGGAATGGTGATGGCAACGGCAGCAAAGATGGGTGCGCATGGGGGTGGGGAGGGGCTTGGAAGGAAAATTATGAACCTACAGGTAGAGATCAATGGATCAATGTAGGAGCACGTGCAGGAGGAGGGAAGAGATAAAAGAGGCTGGAGGGGACATAAAGGGGCAGCATGGAGATGCTGGCCATGAGGGGTGGAGAATCTAGGGAGATGGAAAGTGATGTTGGACACAGGGGACCACAGGGAGAATGAGAAAAGATACGGAACATGAAGGGGAGCTAGAGAGATGGAGGGAAGATGCTGGACATGGGGGCTTAGGGAGACAAAGGGCAGGTGCTGGCCATGGGAGAAGAGAGAGGCAGGATACTGGACACCGAGGGCCTGACATTCACTGCTCCTAAAGCGGCTAGCCGGCAGCATTGAATCTTAGACCTGGATGTGATATGGAAGTGATAAGCGGAAATATTTCTTTACAGAAAGAGTGGTGGATCCGTGGAGTAGTCTCCCAGTGGAGGTGGTAGAGATGAGGACAGTAACTGAATTCAAAAAAGCATGGGACCAACACAGAGGATCTCTAAAGGTAAAAAGGGGACTGTTGTGGTAGTTGATATGGAAGGACAGACTAGATAGGCCATGTGGTCTTTTTCTGTCATCATATTTCTATGTTTCTATGTTCAATGCCAGGGCCATATCTGGCCAACGGCACTGAATATTCGGGTTGGTTGTAGAACTCGGAAGCTAACTGCGCAGCAGTGATATTCAGCCGCTGCTGCGTGGTGGCAATAAGTCCAGAATTTGCTGCATCTTACTTTTGCCACATAATTGCTGCTGCCCAGTTAGCGACGAATGCCGCCCCGGAACCCCCTGACACACCTCAATGCTAACTGGTCAACATCAGGGCATGTAGCAGTGGCACCTGCGGATATTCAGCAGCAATAACCGGGTTAGAGCCGCTGAATAGCCTGAAGAGCAGCATTTACATGGGGTGCAGGTCAGCAAACTCTGTAACTGCCTTTGAATACTGGACCCAGAATATATAGAAAGCTGGACAAAACTGATAGGGGCAGATGCTGGTCAGGAGGAGAGAGAAGACCCTGGATGGGGAAGAAAGAGTAATATGATGGATTGGGGATGGGGAGGAGGAAGAGAAAAGGGAGAATTAGTGAAGGACGGCATATAAGAGACTAAGGAAGGAGAGAAAGATGCATGAGAGTGCTTTGCTGAGGGTTGAAATTGGTAGGTAGATGCAGTAAAAAGAGGAAGACTGAGGACTGGATAGTAAGGAGTGAAATTTGAGTCAACAGACAGAAACATAAAAGGAAGAAAGCTGAGAGGTAAAGATCAGTGTCAGAGATGGATGTAGGGGAGAAAGTGATGAAGCTGAGAGAAGAAAGAGGAAGTGGCAGGTGGACTGGAGAACCTGGAAAGAGAGTTAAGAGAAGACAAAGGAATGCAGAAACCTGAAAATGAGACCAATATGATCAGAAGAATAAACTGGCGTGACAACAAAGGTAGAAAAAAATGCATTCAATTTAGGGGACGGGAATTGTCAGATTTTGCAATTTACATCCGCTATCTTTTTATTTTACACACTAGAATAGAAGATGCACCTTGTTCTACTGGATGCACGCTGGATTTTTGGGATTTCATTAATTTATATTTATATTCTTTGTGGTCATGTACTCAGTGAGAGCCTATCTATGTTCTGATTGTGTGACCAAAGCCAGCTATTCCTGTTAGCATGGAGTTTCTATGCAAGGATTTGTAGCAATATGACTTGTTCCATTTCCCCATGTTCTAGAGTCCACTGCAGTATTTTAGGTGCTGCTCTTTTTCGGGCAGGCTCCTTGTGTGAGTTTTGGAAGTTGCTTCTGTTATGGTATGGTAGATTTGCCCTATACGTCATGAATGCAATGTGTGTGTGAGGGGAGGGGCCTGGGCAAGGACCCAGGCAGAAAAAAGGCCCACACAGCACCGCTAAGGCAGCTCGGCAAACATTCTTTATCATCTTTGCTACACAGCCTCCACTCTTGCAAGTTTGTCACAGGCCCGGCGGCTATTCCGGCTGGGCTGAAGTCTTGTGATAATAGCCGCACCACAAGACTTCAGCCCAGCGTGGAACAGCTGCTGGGTATGTGGCAAAGGTACAAAAGCGGAGGCCATGTGGCAAAGATGATAAAGTAAGTTTGCCACTGCTGCTGCAGGATGGGGAGGGGTCCACCACATGAGGGGACCCCTCATCGGAATTTATGCCACTGCATGAATGTAGAGTTTTGTATTTCTCCACAAGATGCTAGGTGCTGGAAAGGGTTTATGTTACTGTTACCAAGATGACACCTGAATCAGAAATATTTTTGTTTGTTGAGTTCTATGGGGAAAATGTCCTAGTTCTGCTCTGCACCAACAGTTGAGAGAGGGCTTTTCTCTAAATGCAAGGTATATGTTCAAAAAGAAAGAGTAGCATAGCAATTTATAACACCAAAATTAATTAAGTATAATTTTATTTTGGTGTTAAACACCTCAGTAATTCTCGCTTTTTCTTTTAGTTCTTTGGTGCATGAGCACCTCGCATCTCCTTTGTTGTTTTGCAGACTATGGGGCTACCGTGAAAGCACATTGTTAGTAACTAGGTCCCATTGCATAACATGGGACCTATGAAAAAAACATTTGTGTTATGGTGATTTAACACATAGTAATTATAGCACATCCCTTATATGTTCATATTTAACATCATGCTGGCCCAATGTGCAGTGCAAAGGCATACTGATGTGTAGGGTTGCCAACTGGCTCCAGATGCGCCCGACAGACTTGATCCAGTCCTGGGTTTACCCCATTGCATGCAGTGACTTGTAGTTTTCCATTTCTTATGGAGTGCAATGGAGAAATTAGAACTACATATCCCTGCATGCAATGGGGTAAACCCAGGACTGGATTGACCCTGTCGGGCGCATCTGGAGCCAGTTGGCAACCCTACTGATGTGGGGGGAGGGGCGGAGTAGGGAGGGGGCCTTGGCCTCTAGACGCCAACAGGGGAGTGCTGGAGGAGGAGCTGAAGGACAAACATAAAAGCAAATATGGGGCCTTTGTGATGTGGTGTGTGTTGGGGGAGCACAAATATAAACATTGACCATGGGTGCTGGAGACTCACAGTATGCCACTGGTACAGCCACAGAAGCCAAAATCTTCTGTATAAGAGTTCAGGCTACATAATTAAACTGCTACAATTTTTGCAGGTTCTAAACAGAATTGTAAATGGTTTTTTTTGGGAGGGAGGGGGTTAATTATATAGCCTGGGAATATGTTGCTTTCTTTTTTCCTGGTGTGACCATCTGACTGATGTTGAGTGAGGGAACTCCCCCACTGGGGCGCTGAGGAGGGCCCCCTCATTTTGGGTGGCGGGCAGGGTGGGGACATTGACTAGATGAACTAGGCAGATGTGTAGGGTGGCAAGCCCCAGTGGGGGTGGTGGCGGGCCCCCATGGGCGGCCCCCCACCCGATGCAGTTCAGTGCTGCCAGGCCCATTATGTCACCCCCCTCGGCATCCAATTTCTCACCTGGTGGAGGGAGGGCAGCATGGCGAGCCCTCTGTTGCATCGGGCTTTAAGTTGCCTGCACTAGAATGGTCGCTGTCTGATGCTCCGGCCCCCTCCAACAGGAAGTTGCGTTGGAGGGGGCAGGAGTGGCAGGCCGTGAGCGCACCAGCATGGGCACCAGCATGGGCACTTTCAGGCCCGATGCAGCAGAGTGCTCGCCATGCCGCACCCTCCCCCAGGCAAGCAGATGGAAGCTGGGGGGCGGGGGGGGGGGCACACTGCAATCCTCAGGGGGCAGCATGGATGATCTGCCTAGGGTGGCAGAAACATTTGGGCTGGCCCTGGTCTTAGGAAGGGGGCCTGCTCATCTCTCACCACACGCAGTCTTGAGCCGGCCCTGGTCAGGAAAGTATTGAATAGCACAGCGATAGTAAGTCTCTCATTTAAACAGTCCAGCTTGATCACTAAGGATATGTGCTAGTGTTTTAACAATGCTTCAGGAACTTTCAATGTATCTAAATAGAAGCACAATTTCTTCATGTTACATTGTTAAATCACCCAGCTGCAACATGCCCCAGCTCTGTACAAGTAACAAACAAACAGTACAATTGATGGGGCTCCCTCCTTAATAGTGGTTGAAGGCATAAACCTGTATTTAAAAACCTACTCATACCTTGGAAGCGGCTTTACCAATGTTTTGAAAATCCCCTCTAAGGAACGCATTGTCTGAGAACTGATATTGTGGTGCATAAGACAACTGAGGTTGAGCTGAGAGTGAGCTGGGTAGCCTGCCCTTTCTCAAGAGGCCTTGCCCCGCCCATGCTTATGTCACCATAGAATGAACCACTAAAACTTTGCCTAATTCACAGTTTGTTCAATCCAGCTTGATGGATCACAGAATGACTATTCCCTACCAAGCATGTTGGGTGTAGGTGCATTTTCCTTTGCTCCCGCGGCTGTGCTGAGGTCGCCGGCATTGCAGCATTCTTAGCAGGCAATTAAGTAATTCCTGTTTCTTGCAAGAAACAAGTAGTATTAGTTTTGCCTTCTAAAAATGCTGTGATACCAGAGGCATTAGCACAGTACAGCCATGGAGCAAAGGAAAATGCCCCCAAAAATGTCATGGTGGCAGGAGCAGGAAGAGGAAGAGAGGAGATAGTTCACTGGGAATGAAGGGCAAGGATATGGCTGTTGAAACTGATGCTGATAGCTGATGGGGGAGGCTAAGATTGGAAGGGAGCTGATGTGGGGCAGGAGAGAGATGGACTGGAAAGGGGCTGGAGGGCTGAAACTGGAAATGGGCTGATGGTGATAGGCAGGACTGCGACTGTTAGAGGGCTAATGCTGGGTGGGATATCTGGTGCTAGAAAAAGCTGAAACTGGCACTGGGGGAGGCTGATGCTGGAGCAGGGGGGATGGGAGTGGACATGGGCTTATGCTTGAGAAGAACTGTGACTGGAAGGGAACGGATGCTGACAGTGGGAGGCTGGGCCTGTTGCTAGCAAATGCTGGGGTCAGAGAAAAGCGGGAGATGGAGGGGAGTGAAAATGGAGAGAAGGACGGATACTGTGGAGGGGTGGGG
The DNA here is from genome assembly GCA_033557465.1 of Ichthyophis bannanicus. Taxonomy (NCBI): domain Eukaryota; kingdom Metazoa; phylum Chordata; class Amphibia; order Gymnophiona; family Ichthyophiidae; genus Ichthyophis; species Ichthyophis bannanicus. The sequence goes on along the minus strand of CM066031.1, from coordinate 623,926,433 downwards.
GGAAGAAGCAAGGTTGCAACCAGGGAAAGTTTGAAAGGGAGGGTATATGAATGGATACTAGAGTAAGGAGGAGGAAAGGCAGAGTTAATGAATACTGGAGGAGATGGGTGGGTGCTGGGAAAGAGAGAAGGTGGCAGGAGAGCAGGTACTGGGAACATAGGGATGTGGGAGAACAGGGACTTGGGCTTAGATGGTTACTCTAAGACTGGGTGAGAAAATAGAAGAAAAAAATCTAAGACTCGGTATTGGGAATATAAATGGGGTCTCAGAGCTTGGGTAGGATTGTGAGGGAGGAAGAGACTGGGTACAGTGGAAGAGTGGGAATTTGGCATTAATTGGGAGGGGGGATAGTGAGGACTAAGAAATTGACCAGAGATTAGGAGGACAACAGGAACAAGGTGATTGGGTGAGGGATATGAGTAGGTATGTGAGACCAAGTGCAGAAATATGGGGAGGAGAGAAGGTTTGAAGAACCTGGAGGGGTTGGGATGCAAATGAACAAAGGGCTATGGAATGGGTGAGAAACAGGAGTGGAGGAGTGGCCTAATGGTTGGGGCAAGGTACTTCAGGCCGGAAGGTCAGGGGTTCAAATCCCACTAGAGGACAGCAACCTTGGGCCGGAAGGACTGGGGTTTCTAGTCCCACAGGTGCTCCTTGTGGTCTTGGGCAAGCCACTTAACCCTCCATAGCCCATGTTCCCTGTAAAATAGTTATCTCCAAGTTATAATGCCCTGTTCAATGTAATTTCAGTTTGTTCAATGTAAACCGCACTGGTGCAGAATAGCACGGTATATAAGAGAATGTAAATAAATAAATAACACAGGAAGGAAAGGTCTTCCCTGAAAGGTAAGAGGATGGAAATGGGGAAATAAAAGTCTGGATTGGGGTAAGATATATGAAAGGGCCTGGAGGTTGAGAGAGAATGAGTGATAGTGAATTAGCTGAGGCTAGTTGGGGATGAGAGATAGAAGGTGGTAGATGAAGTGGGAGTAGGGATGAATACAGATGGAGGAAATAGGGTACTAGAAAGTGGGTAAAAGACAGGGAGATAAGAGACTGGCAAAGGAATAAGACAGGTCAGGAACAGGAGGATGGGAAGTAAGATTTTGGAAAGGGAAAGTTGATAAGTAGGTGAAAAGTAAAAAGAGGGAGACTGAAGATTGAAGGAGGAATGGAATGAAGCTATATTTAGGTAAAAAGGCAGATGAGTGAAAAAAAATGAAATTGAAGGATCAATTTGGAGAGAGATATAGGGAAGGAAAGGACAAAGAGTGGAGTGAAGAAACAGAAAATGAAAATGATATCCTGCAAAAGGGCTTAGAAGAAAATCAAGAAGAAATGGTCGAAAAACCAGGACTAACCCAAATGGAAAAATAAAATGATCAGACAAAGGTACAAAAGAGTGTCTGTTTTTAAAGAATGAAACATGTCACCTTTGAAAATATGTATTTTTTAAAAGTTCAGTAGAAGAAGAAACGCATTTCTGTTATTCTTTCGTCACTGTTCCGCAGCTCAATATCTGTTTTGGGGGTTTTCCATTTCAAGTTTTTGTCTGCAGATTTGTTTCTAATTTCTAGTTTCTTATTCTGTACTAGGTGATGGTCTCTGTTTTCCATATGCATGCAAGATGAGGGATTCTTTTAATATGCTGCTTCTGTGTAGGAATTTGTAGTAGTTCAGCTTGTTCTCTCTTCCCAACTGGAGATGTACTGTTGTTCTAGAATATTTGCAGAGCTGACTTTTCACAGGTAGGGTGAGGGATATGAGTAGGTACGTGAGACCAAGTGCAGAAATATGGGGAGGGGAGAAGGTTTGAAGAACCTGCAATTTGAGTTCTTGGACTTGGTGCTGGTGTGGTATGGTAAACCTTTGAGTGTCCATTTGCAGTGGTTTGTGCTACGACGCACAATATCTGACAGTGGAGAAAATTGGTGATGGTGTCACTAACATGATTCAGAATCTAACATGGGGTTATCGCACCAATCCCCATCTAAATCCCCCTCCTCCGCCCCACTGCTAAATAAGTAAAAGCAAGATCCACTGGGGGATCTGGAGGATCCATTTTTTTACCCAGATCCATAGGAAGTTCCTCTCACCTTAAGAAGAAATCCTCTGCAGAAAGAGACAAAGAGAAATCCTGCTTGTTCATCAACAGCTGAGGCAGTTTCTAAGACAGAGTTGAAGCTCCGGTCATGAGTGTTTCAGTGGAGGAGTGGTCAAAGAGCAAAGGAAACCATTCACCAGTGTTGACTAAACTTTCACCTGATAAGGGAATGAACTTCCACAGGTTTCCTCCTGCTGTAAGTACAGGCTATGGTGAAATTAGACCTTACTTGCTAATTGTCTTTCCTTGAGTCCCTCCAGTCCAGTATGGGTGGGTTATCTCCCTTCACCAGCAGCTGGGGGACTGAGCATGTCAGAATTCTGATGTCACAGTACAAGAGCTCCCCCTTCAGCTCCAGGCATCAGAATTCTATTGATAGAGCAGACCTCAAGAGAGGATAAGACAGAAAACCAGGGCAACCACCCCAATGCTAGGCAACAGAACAACCTCATTGCATAACTGTATCATTTACCACAATGTCAAACACAGTGAGGATTAGCTATGTATGATGACAGGGTCATACTTGCCAAGCCACTTATCCTCTCTAGGGAAGGTCTTAAGCAGCCCAAAGATGAGCCTCCCTGAGAAGAGCCAGACATGCCTCTATCTCCAAATTCTGAAAGAAAATGAGAAAAAGGCAGTACTTCAAACAGGGAGGGTCCTGGACTGTATTGGAGGAACTCAAGGAAAGACTATTAGAAGATAAGGTCTAATTTCACCTTCCTTAGTGTCCCTCCAGTCCAGTATATGTGGGATGTACCAGAGCAGTAACTAAACTTAGGAGGGATCTGCGAGTCCGACTTAAAGCACTGCTGCTCCTAAACATGCATCACGAGCTGACAAGACATCCAGATAATAATGGCGCATGAAATTATACAAGGAAGACCAGATTGGTGCCCTACAAAAACTGTCAGTGACACCAAACCATGCTCTGCCCGGGAAGTAGCCTGAGAGCCTGTCGACTGTGCCCTGAAGCCCAACCGGTACCACTTTCTCTTTCAGCAAATAGGCTGAGGTTATCGCCTCCTGCATCCAGCAAGCCACTAAGGCCCTAGAGGCCGCTTTCCTCCTTTGGGGACCACCAAACAAGATGAGGAATCTATCTGGCTTTCAAATGGATTTGTAGGGTTCAAGCAATGATGCAAACCTCTCCGCAAGTCACGCAAGCGAAGCCGCCAGTCCTCCCTGGAATTTCTCTGATGAGAAAAACCAGAAAGGAGATTGACGGATTCAGATGAAAAAAAAAAAAAGGAGACCGCCTTTGGTAAAAAGAACAGTGACTGCTTTCAAAGAAAAGTCTTTAAGTGAGGCACTAGCCAGATGCTCAAAAGACATTCCTGTAAGGCTGAAAGAACCAGGTTGAGGTTCCAAGATGGAACGATAACCTGCCACAGCAACCGCACTTGCTTCACCACCCTAAGGAAACATGCCACCTCTGCCATGAGCAAACCTGTCTATGTACCCCCTAACAGGATAGAGCTGCCACCTGGACCTCTAAGGAGATGAAGGCTAACCTCTTTGCAGAAAGGCTGAGATACTCGGGAGAGAGGATGAAGTACTCAAAGCCCCCTGCCAGCGTATCAGGCATCAAATATGCGCTAAACCCCACATCAAAGTAATGCAGTTGAGCGTTTTCTGGCTGGTAAGAATAGCCTCTATGCTTCAGTCACATCCATTCAAAAGCCAAACTTTAAGTGAGGAATGATCCACGAGGCATGAGAATCGGACCTTGTAAAAGCAGAATGCCAGGACGTGGTGATGTCCAAGCCCAGCCAATAAAGAGCCTGACCAGGTTGGTATACCACAGCCTGTGAGGACAACCCAAAACAAACAGAATCACTGGTCCCTTGCGGGCTGCAATGCATTGGAGCAGATGACGTATGAGAGCCCTTAGAGGAAACACTCTCACCAGAGAGCTGTCATTGGCCTATTCTGCACCAGGGTGTCGAGCCCTTCAGACATAAGTTCCCTGCATCTGCCTGTTTTGGCACTGAAACAGCGAGGCCATCAGGTCCTTGATCGGTACATCCACGTCACCGAGGATGTCGCAAAGGATTGTCACATGCAATTCCCCTTCATCCGGATCCAACTTAAGATGACAGAGAAAACAAAAAACACCTGTATGTTCTTCTCACCTGCCACATGAGCCACCAAGAGGGCTGTGAGGGTCTCCTCCACACCGAGCAGTAGAAGCTGAATCGCCACCAACAGAGCACTGCTTGTGCTGCCCTGCCAATGGATGTAGGCTACTTTGGTTGCATTGTCGGAGCACGCTTTCACTGCTCACTGAAAAATCAGAGTCCGGAAGAACTGGAGCACCAAATAAACTGCCTGCATTTCCAGAAAAGTTTTCTTGTGTGACCTGTGACATGCAATGCATTCCCCATTCCCTGAGGCTCACATCAGTCAGTACCAAAAGCCAATCTGATGCCTCCAGAGGCAGTCCCTCTGCCAGGTGTCTTGTCTGCAGTCACCAGGTGAGCCATGTCCTCGTTTCCAGTGGACAGACTAATGTCATTGACCATGGACAGTGCCATGGAAACCAGAGAGACAGCAGTGCACACTGTAGCAGCATCAAATGCGTCTGAGCCACAGGCATTAAAGCCAAGGCTGCCACCATGGCTGCCAACTAGCAGTTGAAGGTTGTACCACATCTAAAGAGCTCTCAGAACTAGGAAGTTCTGGACCTGCTGATGAATCCTGTGCACTCTGTTGATTAGCAGAGACTAACTCAGTCTTGAAACTGAACTGTGCTGCCAAGCAGACTAACTTTTGGGCTGGCTGGAGATGACTTCTGGCTACAGTGATCACCCAGCCCAGACTCTGTAGGACATCTACCACCTGTGGAGTGGCTGTTACACACCTGGTCTCTGCCTTTGCTCATATCAGCTAACTATCCAGGTACGGGTGCACCAGAGCCTCATTTTGTCACAGTGCTGCCACACTAAAACCGACTTTCTACTGAAACCCATTCCACATGGGCACTCCTGGCTTCCTTGGGACTTTCTGGAGGGGAGCACAGGCATGGAGGAACAGCCCCTATTGGCTTCCCTGTAGCCTCAAAAAAGCTGCCACCTCTGAGAATAGCAACCTCTCTGGAAAAATACAAGCCACCATGACCTTCCAAGATCCCTAGGCTGGCCACTAGGAGCATTCTTCTGTTCTTGCCCTTTAGGCCAGTCCTCTGGAAGGTGGGACCCTCTGGAAAATCCAAGGTCCTTGAGCACCTTGTTCAACGCTTTCCCAAACAGAAATTTGCCTTTAACAAGAAGCTTGCTGAGCCTAGTTTTTGAAGAGACTTCTGCTGACCAGTGTCTGAACCAAAGCAGGTGCCGAGAGGCAATGATAGGCCAGATAACCAAAAAATAATATACTAGAACAAACTCCTCTGAGTGGAGCAAGTAAACTAAGTCTCTTCTCCATATTATATCTTTCCATTTTTTTTTGTTGTTGTTTTGAGGCAAAGGAGGATAAACTGACCTGCCCAAGGCATACCATAGGAACTGAACCCCGACCCCTTGGGTACAACAATGTAGCTACAACCAGTAGGCTACTTCTCCATTCAGTAGCCCTTGTTTTTCTTTTCTTTTTTTTGAGTCAAAGGAGGGCAAAACAGCCAGCCAAAGGCATACCAAGGGAATTGAACCCCGATCTACTGGGTTTAACACTGTAGCCCTATCACTAGGCTACTCCTCCCCTTGTTAATCCTCTTCTTTCTTACCTTTTATTTTTTGGTTAGTATGAGTTTCTCCTATAGGTAAACCTGAAGAATTAAAAAGACAAGGATGCCTAGCACACCAAAGGTGAACGTGGAGTCCAAAAAAAAAAAAGACCCAAATGCCTGCCGTACAGAACCGGACCCGTAGCCCTGCTTCCTCGCAAAACCGTTGGACCGGAGGCAGGCCACCATAATGAGCAACTGAAAAGCAAATACCTGGGTAGGAAGCAAACCCCTGCAAAGAGACCAGGCAGCCACCCCAAAATCTCCTAAACAAAAATAAACCCCTTTACTGATGAACGCTGCAGTGATATGCTCATTCCTGCACAGATAACACACAGAACTGAGGAAGAGTCCTAACAAAAATGGTGGTGTTTCGAGTTGAAATACTACAGTAGTTCAGCAGAAAAGAGAAATGCACCCCAAGCAGGCTGAACCATTCAGGCGCCCAACTGTTTCCTGGCAAGTACTGACATTTTGAAAGGTTGGAACGCTTTGAAATCTTTCTGTATGCCATTATAAAAATCCAACACGAGTGCCCTACATTGCAGCTGTCTTCCCACCAAGCGGCACAAACATCGATGGACTCCTCCCCCCCCCCCCCCCAACCAGTGTCAATAGTATAGCAAAACATCCGTTCCCCGGGACACTAAAAATTAAACCAAGCTTTTACTTGCTTATTGTAAGCATGTTTTAAAATCAAATAAAAAAAAAAAAACCTGGACCTCCCCCCAGATTGATCCCAAGGAATTATCTGATTCGCAGGCTTCCTCGGCTGACATCTGGAGACTGCTGACATGGACAGAGAGAACTCCGGTGACCACAGTTTTCTAGCTTTGCTATTTTACACAGGAAACTGTGGCAAGGCTGGGGACAGTTGAGGAACATGTGTAATCTTTTGTTAATCAGGTTTAGAAATGTGAATCCCAGTGTGCTTCCCTGCAGGCGATTCGTGCCTCCTCGATTAAGGATAATTTGGTAACTCATCATAGGTATAGAATTATTTGTGAATCCCTTCAGTCAGAAAATATTTGTTTTCTTAATTTTCCTATTATTAATTTTCTGTCACCTGAGACCTTACTCTGCAGAGGTTTTGTTACTTCCTAATGCTGACGCTGTAGTATTTTCTAAAATGTTTTATCTGTCAGTTAGAAAGGTAGCAGAAGAATCCACTGGAAGGTTTGATGTGCTGCAGCCACAGCCTGTTGCAGCCGAACCGAATGTCCATTCCTGCTAAATGCCATCCGGAATCTACCCCTTAGTGTTTACGATTTTCTTTAAACATAAAAATGTTTTATTTTGTGGAGCTAATACACATTTGATACAGGATGTATCCAGAGCAACACAGTATGCAGGAAGGCTTTTTTGTCTCTCAGGCCGAGGGTGTTAGCTCTTGGGGCATCCTTTTTTGAGGTTTCCCTGTAAATGTGTAGTTACACTTCAGAAAGTGAAGTTTATTTTGGTTGATTTTTTGCAGTTGGAGACCTTCTTGTTTGATGGGAAGAAGACTGGGTAGTGATGGGACGTCGTGGGCGGTTTTAGTAAATAGACTCTGAATTGGAGGGTTCTCCTGGTTTTTTTTGTCATTTGTTGTGATCTTTATTAATCTCCCTTAGATGTCGGCTGTATGAGGTTTTTGTATTATCCTATATTATGTTTTGCGCTTTGTATATTTTTTCCATATTTCCTTTTGCTTGCTTATTGTAAGCATGCTTTAAAATTAAAAAAATAATAATTAAACCTAGAAAAAGAAACAAAGGGCTGTGACTAAGGAGGCAGGGAAGTTTATTGGGTTTCTTTTCAACAGCAGAGCCTGCTGAACCCACGAATAGAAGACGCAGCGTCTGCAGGACAGCCTTCTCCCCACTGAAGGGGATGTTGGCAGCACCCCTGCCCCCACCATCACCATTCACAGGATAATTAAAAAATTATTTTATTTATTTATTTTTACAACAGCAGTTTACCCTTGTCTGCTGGCCGGCATTACTCGAAGTGAATTTAGGCCCCGGGAAGCTTACCTTAAGTCCGACAGCCCAAGAACGCAGGCTGTGGTTCATACTTTTCTGTAAAGCTCCTACGAAGATAAAATGAATGAGGTGGGGGGAGGGAGGGGGGAGGGACCTGGCACCACCAGGTTTGCACCCATAGGGTCCGGTACCAGCCACAGCCAGATACCATCTCAGCATGACAGCCACGCAGTCTAATCCAGACTGCACAAAAAGGCACAACCACCATCCTCTGCCTGTTTTTTTTTGTTGTTGTTTTATTTATTTTTTTAACTAGGCCGAAGTCCTTTCAGCGGAGTCCACCATGCAAAAGCTCCTCACCCAGCTGCTGAGGACTGAGCTGAAGGGGGATCTCTTGTACTATAACATCAGCATTCTGACATGCTCAGTCCTCAGCTACTCATGGAGGGAGATAACCCACACATACTGGATTGGACTGGAGGGACGATAAGGAAGTACTTGATGCAGTACAGGGAAATGGAACTCACTTTGAGAAGGATGTTACCAGTGGTGTGCCCCAGGGATCTGTCCTTGGTCTGATTCTTTTTAACATTTTTATGAATGATTTTGTGGAAGGTCTGTCAGATAAGGTTTGCTTCTTTGCAGATGATACCAAAATCTGCAATACAGTAGACAGCCAGGAAGGTGTAGATAACATGTGGAGAGATCTAGCAAAGCATGAAGAATGGTCGAGAATTTGGCAGCTAAGATTTAACATAAACAAGGCAGGGTCATGTATTTGGGCTGCAAAAATACAAGAGAGCAGGACAGTATAGGGGGTGAGGTACTTCTGTTCATGAAAGAAGAGCGAGAGCTAGGGTGACCATTTCTGATGATTTTTTTTATATTTATACTTTCCAAAATTACATCAAGCAATCTTTACATCATATTTGAATAGAAATAAATCATAACACCTGCAAAACTTTAAAAAAATTAAAAAAGGAAATAATTACTCTGTGCTACTCCCTTTAAGCCCACTATGCCCACGGAGGGGAATCCCAGTAAAAAGGCTGATGTTGCAATAAAAGATGTTACACTCAATCGAATACAAATAAGAAATAACTTTTCCCCATAAAGAAAAAAAAGCATGGAACCATTGGGAAGAAAAGAAAAAAGAAAATATTTTTTTTGCCTCTGTTTCTCCGTGACGTGGTCTGTGAAAATGGTTCCCTGAGACATATTTTCTTTTTTCTTTTCTTCTCTTTATTGTTCAATTTTTGTTGGAACTGTTTAATTTCTTGTATTTGATATTTGTATACCATAATTTGAAAATAAAAAAAATAAAAAAAGCATGACAGCATAGTCCGTTCAGCTAAACCAGGGGTGGGCAATTCCGGTCCTGGAGGGCCGCAGACCAGTCAGGTTTTCATGATGTCCCTAATGAATATTCATGAGATCTATTTGCATCCACTGCCTTCCATTGTATGGAAATCGTTCCATGAATATTCATTAGGGACATCATGAAAACCTGACTGGTCTGCGGCCCTCCAGGACCGGAATCGCCCACCCCTGACCTAAACCATTGTGTCCAACAGGAAACGATCTAAGTGGATCCCATCATAACAGTTGATGCAGAAGACTTCTTAGCATCTAGAAACTTTTGCAGCTGTTTAGGATCATAAAACACATACCTAGCAGAAGAAGATTTACATGGAAAATTCAACAAATAGGAAAAGCCCAGGGAGAGAACCTTAGGATGCATGGTGAGAAATAAGTGCCTTTTAACCTGAGTAACATAAGAAATGTCCAGGAAAAACCCAGACTTTCTGACCAAAATACATTTTATCAGAGTTCCTGTAATAAAATATAAGAGTCCAAGCCCGATCTGGTTCTAGCACATAGGAGACTAATAACGTCGCTTTCCGCAAGTTCCCCTCTTCTGTTCCCTCAATAGCTTGAGTCAAATTCAAAGTTTCAGAAGATGCCCCACCCCTAAATATTCATTCGGCAAAGGGGTACTAACTGTCTTTTTCACAGGCAAATAATAAATTTTTTAAATATGGGGTAAAGCATTCTCTGGCACATCCAGACTTTTAATTAGGTATTTCTTAAACAGTACAGATGGAGAAATACTTGAGGAGACTGGAAAGTTCACAAATCATAAGTTCAGTTTTTTGGAAAAGTTTTCAAAATTTTCCAATCTACATTGAATAGCTGCACTGTCCCTGATGGAGGCAGACTGCTGTTGCACCTGAGTGGTAATAATTCCTACCTCTGCACTAAGTCCCAGTCGAGATTGCTCCTGAAGTCCTGAGTGATCTGCATCCACTCCATCCAGAAGCCGAGACACAGACTTCTTCAGCTGAACAAGTGCTGCCCAGATAGACCCTAGTGGTAACATTGTATTCTATGTAGAATGTTGTCGCTGGCTAGGGCTCAAGGGAGTTCCCCCACTCATGCTGAAGAAGAATTCACTGGGGGTATCAAACCACCCAGGTTAGCACTCACGGTGGAAGGAAAGCCCTCCCCCACCCCACCAGTTGCTTCTGACAGCAATTCTGCACTAGCTTGCTCCCCCGATGCTGACAACCCTACTCCAAACCCAGTAGGAGAAAGGGACAGCTCAAGCAGCAGATCACCAACTGGAGAGAGGCTCCATTAGATGCACATGCTGTTTGGGGCTCAGACTGACATCCCAGGCTGAGAGGACCGCCTTCAAGTCACCCTCAGCTCTCCCATTGCAGAATCCGATTTCTGATGATTTTAAGGTGGTTAAACAGGTAGAAAAGGTGACGGCAAAAGTCAGAAGGATGCTTGGGTGCGTAGGGAGAGGAATGATCAGCAGAAAAGAACAGGTGATAGTGCCTCTTTATAAGTCTTTAGTGAGACCTCATTTGGAGCTACAGGGTACACTATTTAAGACTAATAAAAGAAAATATTTTTTCACTCAACGTGTAATCAAACTCTGGAATTTGTTATCTGAGGATGTAGTAAAGGCTGTTAGTGTAGCTGAGTTTAAAAAACGTTTGGACAAGTTCCTGGAGAAAAGGTCCATAAACCATTATTAAGAAGGGACCCAGGATATCAATGCTTGACCCAGTACAAGCATTGCGGAACCTGTGTCTTTTGGGGAAACTGCTAGGTACGTATGACCTAGATTGGCCACTGTTGGAAACAGGATACTGGGCTTGATGGACCTTGGTCTGACCCAGTATGTTCTTATGTTCTTATGAGTATTGTGTGCAAGTCTGGAGACCGCACTTTCAAAAGGATATAAACAGGATGGAGTCCGTGCAGAAGGTGGCTACTAAAATGGTCAATGGTCTCCATCATATGGCATGTGGGGACAGACTTAAATATCTCAATATGTATATTTTGGAGGAAAGGCGGGAGATATGGTAGAGATGTTTCAAAATCTCCATGGCATAAATGCATTGGAGCAGAGCCTCTTTCAGTTTAAAGAATGCTCTCCAATGAGCGGGCATAGGAAGAAGGTGAAAGGAGGTAGACTCAGGAGCAATTTGCAGAAATATTCCTTTATGAAAAAAGTGATAGATGCATAGAATACTCTCCCAATGGAGATAGTAGAGACGAGGACCGCATCTGAATTTGAGAAAGCATGGGACAAAGATAGAGGGTCTCTAAAGGGACTGTAAAACTAAGTAGTTGGTATGGAAGGGCAAACTGGATAGGCTGTATGCCATCATTTTTCTCGTTTTCCTATGTTTTCTATGTAATATTGGCTTGTTTCAGGCTGTACCAATCCTTATACTATGATGTCACTAGAAAGTTCCAGATCTCTGCCTCCATCTGCTGGTAAGGTGGCATAACACATGTCTGGAATGGTCAGGATGATAATTATGGCAGGTAGGATTAAAAATTTGCTTTTATACTCTAGCTTTTGAAGAGCACTATGTGGCTTGCATTTCTTTAGGGCCTATTGAGCAGACTCAGTAACAATCTAGTTTCTTGCTCTTTCTTTTATAATTGTAGCATTTATTATGGATACTGTTTGATTCTGATACGTTTCTATTAAACTAAACTACCTCACCACCCTGCAAACTGCCCTCTCCCCCAAAAACTATCTCCCGCAATTGTCCCACCTCCAAATATTACTACTACTAGATACTGATCATTTGTATAGCACCAAAAGGCATATGCAGTGCTGTACAGACACATGTAAGAGACAGCCCCTGCTAAGTGAGTTTACAATCTAGTCAAGACAGAAAACACAACAGCTGAGGACAAGGATACAGCTAGGGAAATGGTAAGGAAACACATAGGAGACTTTTTAAGTGGAGTTTCTATCCATAGAGATTCAATAGTGTATTTTGTTTCCTGCAAAACTTTAATCCTATGTGACTCAATGCCCTCTCTAAAAGAGCGCAACCCCTCCACCAATTTGATTGTGATATAGTTTGTCCTCCTTCCAACAGGTCTCTGAGATACCAATCATATCTAACATCTCATTTAGAGCTATATATTCTAACTCTCCTATCTTACTTTTTAGACTTCTAGCATTTGCAGACAGGCATTTTAGAGGTTGCATTTTATTCATATTAATCTGGTAATCAGTTGATAGGGGTAATTTATTGGAACCTCTCTGTTAGGATGCCTTAACTTGCCTCTTTTGCTAGCATCCTTCAAGTATGCATTCTTCCAAACAATGTACTCATGGGTGACAGTCAGCTTTCCCCTATTATCTAATTTAAAAACTGCTCTATCTCCTTTTGTAATGTTAATGCCAGCAGCCTGGCTCCATCTCGGTTAAGGTGGAGCCCATCCCTTCAGAAGAGCCCTCCCTTCCCCAGAATTTTGCCCAGTTTCTAACAAATCCGAAATCCTCTATTTTGCACCATCATCTCATCCATGCATTGAGACTCTACAGCTCTGCCTGCCTTTTGAGTCCCACACGTGGCACAGGAAGTATATCAGAGAATGCTACCCTGATATTTCTGGATTTCAACTTCCTACCTAAAAGCCTAATTTGGGCTCAAGAATCTCCATCCCATACTTTCCTATGTCATTGGTACCAACATGTACCAAGACAGTAGACTCCTCCCCAGCACTATCTAAAACCTTGTCTAAGAGGCATGTGAGGCCACTACCTTCACACCAGGTGATCCTCACATCCACCATCTACCCAGTTATGTATATGCCTAATGATTGAATCACCCACTATAATGGCTATCCTAAACTTTCCCTGATGGGCACATGGCCCTGGAGAAACCTCCTTAGTGTGAGAGGGTATTATATCTATTGGTGGACAGATCCTAGCTCACCTTTCATGCAACCTCTCTCCTCAATGGCAACTGAGAGGCTGCCAGACTGTAGGTCCTGTCTATGTACCTCTCTGACTTCCTTATATCCTCCAAGTCTGCTAAACTAGCCTCCACAGATTGCAACTCGTTCCCTGAGAACAATAAGCTCCTTGCACCTAGTGCATACTTAAGACCCCTCACCAACTAGGAGAAAATCGTACATATTACATTTAATGCAAAAGTCTGGATAACCTTCAACTCGCTGCTGGACTGCTGTCTTCATCTTAGTTTTAAAGTTTTGTTTAGCTATTTAAGTTGTTCGAAGTTACTAGGGATACTTGTATTAATATAACTATACCAAATTAGTTTAAGGGAATTTAATCTTGATGTGAACAATTACTTTCAGGGCCTTAACTCATCTATTCCTGGTGAGGTTAATCAGCTGAACCTGAAAGTCAATGTGAATAGATCTATTAAAGGGGGAGGGGTAAGACCCTATACAGCTAAGATTATGCCTGGGGTAAAAGGGGCACTAAGCGAGGACAAGGCCATAACGGAGAAACTAAATGAATTCTTTGCTTCAGTCTTTACTGAAGAAGATGTAGGTAATTTACCTATGCTTAAAATGGTATACAAAGGTGATGTATCAGAAGAACTGAAAGAAATAATCGATAAACTGGGAACATGTATTACAACTATTTGATAAACTGAAGAATAGCAAATCACCTGGACCAAATGGTATACTTCCAAGGGTATTGAAAGAACTGAAATATGAGATTGCAGACCTACTATTAATAATCTGTGAACTATCATTAAAATCATCTGTAGTACCTGAAGCATGGAGAATGGCTAATTGTAACGCCAATATTTTAAAAGGGTTCCAGGGGTGATCCTGGAAACTACAGACCAACGAGTCCAACGTCAGTACAAGGTAAAATGGTAGAAAACATTATAAAGAATAAAATTACTGACCATGTATGTGGTCATGGTTTAATAGGAGAAAGCCAACATGGATTTAGCCAAGGAAAGTCTTGTCTTACTAATCTGTTTTTTGAAGGTGTGAATAAACAGGTAGGCAAAGGTGAGCTGGTCGATATATTGTATCTGGATTTTCTGAAAGCCTTTGACAAGGTCCCTCATGAGAGACTCTTGGCGAAATTAAAGAGTCATGGGATTGGAGGCAGTGTAGTATTGTGATCAGTAGCTGGTTAAAAGATTGAAAGCAGAGAGTAGGGCTAAATGGCCAATTTTCTCTATGGAGAAAAGAAATAGTGGAGTACAACAGGGATGTGTTCTGGGCCCGCTACTTTTTAACATATTCATAAATAACCTGGGAATGGGAATAACGAGTGGGGCGACACAAAGTTCTTAATATATAAGAGGATTGTGAAAAATTGAAGGAGGGTCTTGATAAATTGGAAGACTGGGTGTCCAAATGGCAGTTGAAATTTAATGTGGACACTTAGGAAAGAACAGCCCAAACTTTGGTTACACAATGCAAGGTACCACCTTAGAAACCACCAACCAAGAAAAAGATTTAGGTGTCATCATGGATAATAAGTTGAAACCTCCACCCAATGTGCGGCAGCGGCCAAGAAAGCAAATAGAATGCTAGGAATGATAAGGAAAGGAATGGAGAAAAAAACAAAGGATATTATAATGCCTCTGTATCGTTCCATGGTGTGACCACACCTTGAATATTGTGTGCAATTCTGGTTGCCGTATCTTAAAAAAAGATATAGCAGAATTAGAAAAGGTACAGAGAAGAGCCACCAAAATAGTAAAGGGGATGGAGGACATCCCATGAGGAAAGACTTAAAATGTTAGGGCTCTTCAACCTGGAAAGGAGACGGCTGAGGGGAGATATGATAGAGGTCTATAAATTAATGAATGGACTGGAATGGGTTAACGTAGATCAGTTGTTTACACCAGCAAAAAGTAGAAAAACTAGAGGACACACAATGAAGCTACAGTGTAACCCATTTAAGACTAATACGAGAAAATATTTTTTCACTCAACCCATAATCAAACTCTGGAATTCGTTACCAGAAGATGTAGTAAAAGCTGGTAGTGTAGCTGGGTTTAAAAAAGGTTTGGCCAAGTTCCTGGAGGAAAGGTCCATAAACCATTATTAAATAGGACCCGGGAAACCCACTGCTTACCCCAGGATGAGCAATGTGGAACCTGTGTGCCTTTTGGGAATCTGCCAGGTACTTTTAAGCTGGATAGGCCACTTTTGGAAACAGGATACTGGGCTTGATGGACCTTGGTCTGACCCAGTATGGCATTTCTTATGTTCTTAATGACGAACTTATTGATTTTTCCAGTTGTCAGGATCTTTGTCTTCTTAATGTTAAGGTGCAGGCCCATTTTAAGACTATGTTCCTTGATCTTGAGAAGCAAAAGTTTCAGATCGTCTTTACCTTCAGCCAATCTTCACACCTCTGTTGTCTTCATACAGTCCTGCATCTCTAATGTTTTGTTCTACATATAAATTAAAGAGGTAGGGGGAAAGTATGCAGCCTTGTCAAATTCCTTTACCGATTTTAAACCATTCTGTTTTTCCTTGTTTTGTTCGAACTGTTGCTTCTTAATCAATGTATAGGTTGTGCAAAAGAACTATAGGTATTCTGGTATACTTATGCTTCTTAATGTGACCCAGAGTTTCTCGTGTTTACAGTTAAATGTTTTGCTGTAGTCAATAAAACTCATATAGATATCCTTTTGGTATTCTTTAGTCTTTTCAAAGATCTATCTCACATCTATGATGATGTCTCTCGTTCCTCATCCTTTCCTGGACCCTGCTTGAATTTCAGGCAGTCCTCGTTCCAGGTATGATTGTAGTCTCTGCTGAATGATCTTGAGTAGAATCTTGCTAGCATGTGGGATCAGAGCGATTGTGTGATATTTTCCACAGTCAGATCACCTTTCTTCAGTATTGGTAACACAGATCTTTTCCAGTCAGTTGGCCATAAATTTGTCTTCCAAATTTCCTGTCAGAGCCTTGTAAGTATGGTAACAGCTGCATCTGATGTAATACTTCACTAAGAATGCCTACTATACTACATTCTAAATTAGCCTTGACAATATAAAGATATTGCCCATTTTACTAGCAGCCAATAATATTGTAGTGAACATTCATTTGGCTTCAAGGCACACTGCTTGGGTTATTCTTAAACAGAATAGCAGTCTGCAACTGAAAAGCTCCCGATACTACTGAAAAACATTAGAAAGCAAAGCCTAACAGTAAATTTATAAAAACAGTACTTAGAGACTTCACAGTACGATGCCACAGAAACTATGTCAAGACTAGAAAAAAGCATCTGCGCCCTGTGGCCATCTTGAAATAAAAAAATTCCCATGCTGAAGTTATCGACAGCTGCCTTGGCAACCCGATGCTATGCCAGTAAGCTTTTGTGAGCAATTCTTGCAAATTACACCTTCAAGGAGCCTTTTAAGTAAGGCATCTTCACTAGAAAGAAAAAAAGCTGAAGTTGAGGCTCTGCACGCGCTGAAGTTATGATGAGCCCCTACTCCTTGGTAACAGGAAGTTGTATCAGAGGGGGTAGAGACACAATGGATCTTCAGTGCCTGCTCAACTATACCACTAAGTGCCGAAGTTAGGGCTGTTTCATCTTTTTGACTACCCTCTGCCACACTGCTTAACCTGGGTCTGGCCGACTCACTATGCCATGCCGCCCTCCCAGGGGAGGTGGTGGTCAGACTGCACATTTCTATGCCAGACCAACATTTTGCCAATAGTTGCAATACCTCATTTTCATACCCTGTTCCCAATTGTACTCAGCCATCTTCAACACTGACTAAATGATCCACTTTGCTTGATTTACAGAGCACATACCCTACCTCCCAACCCCTCCCCAGCTCATCACAGCAGCTTCCCTTCTACATCTTGCCAGTGCATATGCAGACCTGCATCAATGTTCCAGAAAACCTTTACTTTGTTGGTATATGTATGCACAATCTCCCAGCGGGTACAGTCCACTGCTGATAGTTCTGGGTTTTGTGTCTGTTAGGGTCATTTGTTTTGCTGTCCTGGCTGCTGCAAATTGATGTCCCCCAGTTGCCACTGCCCTAGGTAACTACCTGATTTGCCTTGGGATAGTTTGAGCCATGGGTACCATATGTTTGGACCATGTGGGCAAGGTGGGTGTGACTAATGCTTAGCCAAAGGTTGGCTTTATTTGCGTCTTTCAGGGTCCGCATGCCACTAGCATGGCTGTGCATGACTGTTCCTTCCCACTTTATGCCCAGTGCTCCAGCAGCATGCCACATGCTCCTGGCTACTGCAGGACCAGGATGCACACTATTCACACATTCATGTCTACTGTGTTTTAGTAAACACGCCCCTATATGTAAATTCTCCATGTAAGAGGCTTAAGAAATTGCAGCATATTTAGAGCACTGTGGCATGTTTATTTGTGAATATTGGTTACTGGGACCACATTACTTCTGCATGTCAAAAACTACATTAGATACATCGATACATCGAGAAGATGTATTACAACTATTAGATAAACTGAAGAGTAGCAAATCACCTGGGCTGGATGGTATACATCCAAGGGTGTTGAAAGAACTGAAATATGAGATTGCAGACCTACTATTAGTAATCTGTGAACTATCATTAAAATCATCTCTAATACCTGAAGATTGGAGGATCGCCAATGTAACAACAATTTTTAAAAAGGGTTCCAGGGGTGATCCGGGAAACTACAGACCGGTGAGCCTGACGGCAGTACCGGGAAAAATGGTAGAAACCATAATAAAGAATAAAATTACTCAGCAGGTAGATAGTCATGGCCTAATGGGAGACAGCCAACATGGCTTTAGACAAGGAAGATCTTGTCTTACTAATCTGCTATGTTTTTTTGAAGGTGTGAATAAACAGGTGGACAAAGGTGAGTCAGTTGATATAGGGTATCTGGACTTTCAGAAAGCCTTTGACAAGGTCCCTCATCAGAAACGTTTGGCAAAACTAAAGAGTCATGGGATAGAAGGCAGTGTACTATTATGGATCAGGAACTGGTTAAAAGATAGAAAGAAGAGGGTAGGGCTAAACGGCCAATTTTCCCAATGGAGAAAGGTGAATAGTGGTGTACCCCAGGTATCTGTGCTGGGTCTGCTGCTTTTTGACATATTCATAAATGACCTGGAAAGTGGAATAACGAGTGAGGTTATTAAATTTGCAGATGACACAAAACTATTTAAAGTTGTTAAAACCCAAGAGGATTGTGGAAAATTGCAAGAGGATCTTGATAAAGTGGAAGACTGGGCATCAAAATGGCAGATGAAATTTAATGTGGACAAGTGCAAAGTTATGCACCTAGGGAAGAACAACCCAAACTATGGTTACACGATGCAAGGTTCCGCTTTAGGAACCACCACCCAGGAAAAAGATTTAGGCGTCATTGTGGATAACATGTTAAAACCCTCGGCCCAGTGTGCAGTGGTGGCCAAGAGAGCAAATAGAATGCTAGGTATCATAAGAAAAGGAATGGAAAATAAAACAAAGGATATTATAATGCCTCTATATTGTTCCATGGTGAGACCGCACCTTGAATATTGTGTGCAATTCTGGTTGCCGTATCTTAAAAAAAGATATAGTGGAATTAGAAAAGGTACAGAGAAGAGCCACCAAAATGGTAAAGGGGATGGAGGACATCCCATGAGGAAAGGCTTAAAATGTTAGGGCTCTTCAACCTGGAAAAGAGACGGCTGAGGGGAGATATGATAAAAGTCTATAAATTAATGAATGGAGTGGAACCGGTAAACGTAGATCGATTGTTTATGTTATCAGAATATATAAAGACTAGGGGACATGCAAAGAAGCTACAGGGTAAACAATTTAAGACTAATAAAAGAAAATATTTTTTCACTCAACGTGTAATCAAACTCTGGAATTTGTTACCAGAGGATGTAGTAAAGGCTGTTAGAGTAGCTGGGCTTAAAAAAGGTTTGGACAAGTTCCTGGAGGAAAGGTCCATAAACCATTATTAAGAAGGGACCCAGGATAGCAATGCTTGACCCAGTACAAGCATTGTGGAACCTGTGTCTTTTGGGGAAACTGCTAGGTACGTATGACCTAGATTGGCCACTGTTGGAAACAGGATACTGGGCTTCATGGACCTTGGTCTGACCCAGTTTGGCATATCTTAGGTTCTTATGTATATTGACACTCAGCTGAATTTAGATGCCAATTGAATATGTTACTGTGAAACAGGGGTTGACTCCAGATTGAAGTTTTTCCTGTAAACAATCATTTGGATCTTCTTGGAACCTGAGGTTTGCTCTGAAGGACTTGATGTGTCCGTAAATAATTTCAAGTATATTTCACAAAATCAACAAATAGGGCTTTTCCCATAGTATCTCCACGACTACAGAATGCTCTTCCAAAAGATCATAAGGCAATAGAGGTATAAACTCATGAACCTGCATTCGGTTCATTTGAGTGACAAAATCTTAAGTGTGTCTCTTGTAAACCTATATGTATGACTTGATGTGCATACAATGGATTTGTACATGTGAAAAAGTCCTATCATGCATACAAGGTGTGCATTTAAAAGAAATGTGTGAAAAAGAAAACAGAGCTATTATGGGTGGAGAATATCCCCATTTCTGGTGACCTAAAGCAAGTAAATATTTCTGGCCATGAGATTTGATTTGCTCTGGAAGTTCATAGCCTAACTGTGATATTACATTCCCAATGAGCATTGAAGCTCAGATGAATAATGTTCAAAACAAGGTATGGTATAGATTAGGACTGATTAGGCAACTTAGATCTTCCTTGAGGGCCTACAGTGGTCCAGATGAGTGTTGAGTCATCTGGATTACTGTAATGCAATATATCTTGGGCTTCTGAGGGTATTGCTGTATGGATTACAGAATTCAGAATTGAACAGCTTTAGTGGTAATAGGTATAGGGTGACATCTCTGTTTTATGCCTTCCACTGGCTTCCAACAGAAGACAGAGTTCATTTAAAATGTTGGGCCCAATATTGGACAAGGCGGCAATGCAGGCCTTACCTGGCCAAATATACCTGGTCAGCAAAAGAGCAGGAATCGTCAATCAGGTGGCGTCCACACAGGCAATCTCTGGAAATGTGATTTAAAAAATGCACGGTAGCTGGTGCATAGCACGCCAAAGATGGGCAAGTGTAGGGAGTCGATTTTGGAGTACACATGTAAGAAACCCTGGCACTACCCGCATAAGAGCCCCGGGAGCAAGTGGTCAACAGAATCCGTGGGCAGATGAGCAGGGATGGCACATGGGGACAAAACTGTGTAGCGACATTCCAGAGTACCCATTTAGTGGCAACACCATCAGGTATACCCGGCCAGCTGTCTGTGCATGAGCCCCCCTGTGGCTGGGCTGATAGATAGCAGGATTATGGCATAGAAGAGGACAGCAAACTTTAGCCCAGATGAGGCAGAGGCCCTTGCACTGTCCGTACTGAGGTATGAGGGGGTGCTTTACCCAAAGGCGAGCCAGAGACCAAACCTGAGACTGTCTATCATCATGCACAGGTCAGGAGACATAAAGGGACAGGGAGCACAGGGGGGGAGGGGCTGAGCACCAGGCCATGGCAGACACACTTGCATATGCACACATGTGTCAGCACATACAGACAGTGATGTGGGGACCAGGCACAAGGCTGAGACACAACCAAAGTGAGATGAACAGGAGCCAGTGAGGTGCCATAAAACACTAATTAAAACCCTGCCATCCCCAGTGGGCCACAGCAGTAGCCATGCCTAGACACAGGAAGTGTGGAAGCTGCAGCTCCCCCCTGATGGGGGATGGCAGCAACACTACATGGCAGACACAGCAGAGCCATGGGCTAGCACATGGGGAGCTATGCGGGGGAAAGTGGTTCACAAAGGGTAGGTGCTAGCTAAGGCAGCTGACCCGGGCATGCGGACCCACCCCCCAGCAGGTGCAGCACCAGCAATGGAGGTGGAGGGGGCTAGTTGCAGCATGCAGCCGATAGATAAAGCTCCGCTGCCCCCCCTACCCAATGGAGCACTGACCCTCACCATGTACCATGGTGCCACAGCCAGACAATGAGCAGTATATTGTAGCAAGGGAAGGGGGAGGATGAAGAATGCACAAACTAGTGACCAGAGGGGGGGGGGGAAGAGATGCTGATAGAGGTGGTGGCATGGGGCTCATGATATGGGCCCGGAAGTGACATTGGGTGGAAGACCGGTACCTGCAGCACATGTACCCCTCACAGGATACACATGGAAAAGCCCCATCTGCCCAGATGGGCAGGCCCCCAGGCACCAGTGGGAAACAGGAATGAGCAATAGGTGTGCTCAAAATGTACAGCTGACCTCATATGTACCCCCATCTCTTGTTCACAGTGACCACGGTGTGCAATGCACCTTAGAAGCCCTAAAGTGCCGCTTCAGAACAATATGGTGCAAGCAGCCCAGTCTACTTCAGTGCCTCTGAGAGCAGTTAGCAGCTGAAACAGATCAGTGAGGCACATGAGGGAATGCGGTAGTCACAGGGAGCGCAAAGCATGGCTGTGTGTATAGTGCATGCAGACTAGGTGGTGAGAGACTGCCTACAGTCCATGATAGGGATGCACTGGGTGGGGACTGTCTGCACCACAGTGCCGCAAGGTAAGGTGCACACCTGCCAGCTGCCAAAAAGCCAAGATATGCACACACCAGACCATGGCACCGCAGAGGATGGCATTATAGGGACACAAGCCACCAGCAGTGTGCACAGATGCACACCACATAGCTGCCCATGCCCAGGGCATGTCTGGGGGAATACCACGCTGTTCGCAGGGGGGCAAAGGGGAGGGTGCACAGGTAGCACAGGCGGGTGGTATGCCTCCATGTGCCGCATGTGGTGCATGCCATGCATGTGAGCCACCTCCAGTGCTGTCCCTGTCCCACACCATGGCCAATGCACAGGCACAAATTTAACCCCTCCCCCCTACCACTCTCCCCACAGCCAGTGCCGCTGATTCCCAACACAGCCGGCCCACCACGAGCACCACCACCAAGCATGGTGCATCCACTAGAACAGCAAGCCTGATGTTCATCCCCCAGCAGCACATCCTCCAGTGAGGAGGAAGAAGGGACAATGGAACCCAGTGAGAGGACAGCACCACAGAGGAGGAGGCCACCGATGAACCTGAGGCAGTGCTGAAGGCAGTGGTGGCAGTGGATGGGTCTACAGGGGATGGTACCATATGCCAGGGGGAGGCTGAGGTGGAGTGCAATGAGGGGGAATGGGAGCCAGAACCTAAGGCAATGGAGGGGCATGCAGTGAGACCTGCAGGTATTAAGGGGGCAGCTGTGTGGCCAGTTGTAGAGGAAAGGAAGGGTCTAGGGGGTTTGGATGGGCCAGAGATGTCCTGGGCTGAGGTGGAGGAGGGGTCTGAGAGTCCTGATCTGGCAGGGGAGACAGAGTCAGAGGCGGGGGTATGAGGGTCCTGATCATTCAGGAAAGTCAGAGGAGGAAGAGGGGTCTGAGGGCCCAGATCAGTCAGGGGAGTCAGAAAGGGAAGAGGGGTCTGCGGGACCTGATACTTCAGGAGGGTTAGAGGAGGGGACCACAGGTCCAGATCTGTCAGGGGGGTTTAGAGGGACTGGAACAGTTAGGGAAGTCAGAGGAGAAGGAGGAGAAGCCTGATGAGGAGGCAGGGGACGTGCAGGCATTACCCAGCAAATGACACAGGGATGGGTGTGTGGAGACATGGCAGGCTCTCATGCACATGGAGGAGCAGCCAGTGGATGAGCAGTGGGTCCCTGCTGTGCCCAGCACCCCCTAGCCATTCATGTCTGTGTAACCGGGCATTGCTGGTGTACAGGGGTGTGAGATGGAAGTTGGAATTTGATTATATAGTGGTTGGACCAAGGTTCAGATGTTTGTAGACTGATTGTAGGGAGTTAAAAATTTCATTAGGAAGAAATACCAAGTCTATGTGTTACCTTTGCTATGTGTAAGGCTGTTAATTATTTGGTGGTAGCCCATATCTAGCATTGCATTGAGGAATGTTGAAGAATAGGAGTTGTGTAGGGAAGGAAGGTTGAGGTCACCAAGAACTATTAAAGGTTTTTTTTTTAGAAGTTATAGCAGGTATGTTTGCAGATATGGTGTCTATGGTAACGTGATTTGTATTCAGGGGTCTGTACACAAGACAGAAAGCGAGATGTATGGTGTTGATAGTGAGTATGTCTATGCTTTCTCCACCATTTGTGCGGAGGAAGGAGGCCTTCAGATAATCTCTTGATATGATGAGGATACCTCCACCTCATTTGTTTGTTCTGGGTGAATGATGAACCTTGTAACCTGGAATTTGAATTTGGCTGAGAAGGATTACATCTGATTCCACTAGCCATGATTCTGTGATAAAAACGAGATCCGGGTTGTTTTCAGTTATAATGTCATTAATTAGTGGGGGTTTTTATTTTTTAACAGAGTAGGCACTGATAAGGAAGCATGATAGCATT
This sequence comes from Ichthyophis bannanicus, assembly GCA_033557465.1. Lineage (NCBI taxonomy): Eukaryota > Metazoa > Chordata > Amphibia > Gymnophiona > Ichthyophiidae > Ichthyophis > Ichthyophis bannanicus. The sequence goes on along the minus strand of CM066031.1, from coordinate 623,902,913 downwards.
TGTATATCAGGTTTCTTTGAGGTGGGGGGGGGGGGGCTAATGGTGGTGGCAGGGCGGATGTGAAGTAACCTGTCTGGGTTGTATTTGAAGTTGTATGTAGGTCTGTATCTTATGTGAGGGAGTATGAGTCTGGAAGGGTTGTAGATTAAGGGAATACATTGTTACTGTGGTTGATAAAGAGCATGGCTTTGAGCTAAAATGCATAGTGCAATGCTGAGGACATATAGATTCCATAAGGTATGTTTGTTTGACATGGTTGGGGTGGAGGCTTGGCGAAAAGATGGTTAGGTGGATAAAAAGGCTCGATGAATTAATTTTGATTTCTGTGAAATGATTGGTGCGTGTAATTTTGTTTGGTGGGTGTAGGGGGAGCAAAAATGGCTGAATAAGGATGGATAGATTTAGGGTTAAGTGCCAGAGCTAAATGCAGTGGCAGCCTTGTTATTTTATGATAATAGATGAATAGTCTTAGACGTGTAGAAAAGTGAGTGAATAAGGAGAGTTGTCGTCATAGGATTAATTACATCTGTCTTCTCCAGGTGAGTGGGATTGGTAGGGAGAGAATGTACAAAGAGATGTCACAACACTGTCTAAAGTTGTTAAAGCAACAAAGTAATCAGTAATGTGTGACATATAAGCTTGTCTGCGTAACATGCAATCAGTTACAGTTTTGATCAATTTAGCAGTTTTGAAAGGACAGCTAAGCAAAATTAAGTACCAGGCTTTAGGAGAGTTAACCAATAATTTGAAATCGAAGAGCAAGGTTACAATTGCATATTACTATCAGAGGAGGCATAATGTTGATGAGAAATACTCTTAATGTAAATTAGGCAGATGAGGATTGACAGTACCAGAGTTAATGCCTTTCTTCCATTAAGGGGTGTTTAAATGGTTGCTAGAACAAATGTACCTTTTGTATGGGTAGAGCTTTTTGAATCACCTAATTTCCCCGCCTAAGGGCCATGCAAAAGGGCCCTCTGGCGAGGCCCTCAGGCACGGGCCCACCAGGTATGGGCGTGCTGGTCTGGCGCTTCTTTGAAAGTTGTAAAGTGTCCTGAGTCTTCAGCCCGATTGGCCTTGGCTGAGGGGGGAGGGGAGGGACTTCCCTAACCCGCTTCTCTGACCCAATGCCGATCAGGGCAGAAGGGGCAGCTGGAAAGGGTTCCCATGTGTTCCAGTGCTTCTTTTAAAACTATAGAGCAGCGGTTCTCAACCTGTGGATCGCAACCCCCACGGGGGATGCCACAGGAGTTAGCGTGGATTGCCTCGTCTCCGCCAAGTTAAAAAAAACAATTTAAAACACGCGCAAGTTGCTGCCGCTGCCGAGTCCGCTTCTCGGCAGCAGCAAACTCACTGCCTCCCTTATAATGCAGCCGCGGCTCCCTGGCTCTTAGGGAACCGCGGCTGTGCCTGTAAAACCGTTGCGGAGCCTTCCTGTCTCTCGACGGGCTCCGTGCAGCATTGTCCCGCCTCCAAAGGAAGTGGTAAAGAACTTCCTTTGGAGGTGGGACAATGCTGCACGGAGCCCCTCGAGAGACAGGGAGGCTCTGCAATGATTTTACCGGCACAGCCGCGGTTCCCTAAGAGCCAGGGAGCTGCGGCTGCATTAGAAGGGAGGCAGTCATGGGGAGAGGGGATGAGGGGGCAGGGACCCTGCAACACGGCTGACATGGACAGGGGGGTCTGACATGGACATGGATGGGGGGGAGGGGGCCTGATGTGGAGGGAGGGAGCTGATATGGATGGAGGGAGGGAGGGGGGCTGACATGGACAGAGGGAGGGAGGGAGCTGATATGGATGGATGGATGGAGGGAGGGGGGCTGACATGGAGGGAGGGAGGGGGCTGACATGGACAGAGGGGGGCTGACATGGAGGGATGGAGGGAGGGGGGCTGGCATGGACAAAGTGGAGAGACAGGGGGACATACTGGACAGACGGGAAAATGCTGGACAGAGGCGAGAGACAGTGCGGGTTAAGATTATAATTTATTTATTTTATTTATTTATTTACATTCTCTTATATACCGCGCTATTCTGCATCAGTGCGGTTTACATTGAACAAACTGAAATTATATTGAACAGGGCATTATAACTTGGAGATAACTATTTTACAGGGAACATGGGCTATGGAGGGTTAAGTGGCTTGCCCAAGACCACAAGGAGCACCTGTGGGACTAGAAACCCCAGTCCTTCCGGCCCAAGGTTGCTGTCCTCTAGTGGGATTTGAACCCCCGACCTTCCGGCCTGAAGTACCTTGCCCCAACAACTAGGCCACTCCTCCACTCCGAGGCTGATGGGGGAGCTGAATGGGCTGATGGGGGAGCTAGCACTGGTAATGGGCAGATGGGGGGCTAGGACTGGTAATGGGTTGATTAGGGAAGGCTAGGACTGGGAATGGACTGATCAAGGGGGGGGTTGGGACTGGTAATGGGCTGATAGGGGGGTAGGACTGGTAATGGACTGATGGGGGGCTAGCATTGGAAATGAGCTGATAGGTGAGGGTAGGACTGGAAATGGGCTGATGGGGAGATAGGACTGGTAATTGGCTGATTAGGGGAGCCTAGCACTGGCAATGGGGTTAAGGGGGGGACTAGCACTGGAAATGAGCTGATAAGGGGAGGCTAGGACTGGTAATGGGCTGATGGGGTGGGGTAGGACTGGTAATGGACTGATGGGAGGCTAGCATTGGAAATGAGCTGATCGGGGGGGGGGCTATGACTGGAAATGAGCTGATTAGTGGAGGCTAGGACTGGTAATGAGCTGATGGGGGGTAGGACTGGTATTGGGCTGATTAGGGGAGGCTAGCACTGGTAATGGGGTTGAGGGGGGATTAGCACTAGAAGTGAGCTGATTGGGGGCTTTGACTGGGAATGGGCTGATTGTGGGGAGGGGAGGATAGAGCTGCTGGCCCTGGAAGAAAACTGGGGGCTAAGGCTACAAATGGGCTGATATGAGGGGATGGGAGAATGGAACTGGAAGGGAGTGGATCTGAGAGGGGCTACCATGGTATTTGTACTAGAAGGGACTGCTCAGTGGGGAAGGAGGGGGACTGGAAGGGAATGGATACCAGTGGCAGTCATGGGAATGCAAGTTGACATTGGAAGGTACTGAGAGTGAGGATTGGAAAGGGGCTGATACTGGGGATGGTTACTGGGACTGTAAATAGGTTGATGGAAAGAAGTGAAGAAAATGAAAGAAGAGATAAGAAATGGCAGATGGACCATAAACCACAGAAAGAGAGCTAAGAAAAGACAGGAAAGAAGAAGCCTCAGATCGGGACCAGCATGATCAGAGAATAAATTGGTCAGACAACAAAGGTAGAAAAAATAATTTTATTTCATATTAGTGATTTGACTACAAAATCATAATTTTGAAATCAAATATTGTTACTTGTTATAGTGATTAATTATTCTGGTTTAAATAAGTAAATTTTATAAATAAAAACATATTGCAAAGGCCTATAATATATTAATAATTCAACAAATGATTACAGTGACAATGCATTAATGGTAAAGGAAGAGAGACACATTTGATTTTATCATTGGGGGTCACCACAAGTTGACCAATGGTAATAGGGGTCACGGTACAAAAAAGGTTGAGAACCACTGCTATAGTGTCCTGAGCCTTCGGCCAAATTGGCCTTGGTTGTGGGGGGCAGGGAGGGGCTTCCCTAACCCGCTCCTCTTACCTGATACCGATCGAGGCAGAAGGGGCAGCTGACACTTTTGCTCTCCCACAGACCAGCTGGTGACCGAACTCTCCCAGTCTGTGACCGAACCTTCCCAGTCTGTGAGATATGGGGCAGGGAATGCATCGCCACACATTGCTGATGACCCCACTGTGCAGCCAGGATGTAGCATGGCCACAGACACTGGTGTGACTGCAAGGGAAGAGGAGCAGGAGCACGTCGAGGCACCACTGGCTGAGCCACAGTTCCACATCCTGGATGAGCCTGGGGATGTGGGGGGTGATGATGTGGGCCAGGAGCTATTGCAGGAGGGGACACATCTGCTGGCCTGCACTGAGGGCATCCAGTCAGCGCTCCATGGCATCTGGCAGGACCAGCAAACTGCAACATAGGTGAGGGAAGCCAAGCTCAAGGAGCTGCTTGAGCGCCACCAGGTGGCCTAGCTGTGTCTGCTGAGGGAGATGGCGGCATACCAGGCCACTGTTGCAGGTGCCCTATGCACATTGGTGGGCCTTATGCAGACCCAGGGGGCGAAAGTAGGGGTGGGCTGCACCCCACCGGGTCCACCGGGTAACCCTGACCAATTGGCGGCTGCCTGCCTCACAGGGGAGGGTGATGATGCTGCAGGTACCACCTCTGACCCTGCTCCACTGCATCGCAGTGCCTGTGTGTCAAAACGCCAATGCTGGGATGCATAGACATGGGGTGGGGGTGGGGGTGGGGGCACTCATGGGAGAACTTTTACACTGTGTGCACTGTTCTTTATCACTATCACATTATGGTATTTTACATGTGTTGCTGCTGTTATCAGAACATCTCACGGATGAGGTGGGCACAGGTGGCCAGAGCTTGGGCCTGCTGTTGGCTCTCCGCCTGTGCAGCATCCCCATCATCTGCCTCTGCTGCCTCCCCGTGCTCCGCTATCTCTGCCTCATGGTCTGGTATGCCAATGTGCCTTGCCAGATTGTGCAGGATGCAGCATGCTGCAAAGATCCTGCAGACACGCTCTGGCCTGTATCAGAGCTCCCCACCACTCTGGACCAGGCATCTGAAGCGGCTCTTCAGTACCCCAATGGCTCTCTCCACAACCACCCTGGTCCTCCTGTGGGCCACATTGTAATGCTCCTCCTGTGTGGTCTGGGGGTGCCTCAGTTGTGTCAGCAGTCAGGTCCAGAAGAGATATCCTCAGTCATCTCTGGGGGCAGTGAGAGATGCAAACATAAGCATGGCATATGTGCTGCATGTGGTGGAGCTTGCAAACTGGGATGATGGTGGACATGGACAAGGCCACATGGGCTTCTGCCATGTGGCTTTGCAACATGGATCCAGCTCCTGCTCTGCCTCATGCTCCATATTGGTGCATGCTGTCCGTTCTGAGCCATAAGCTGTCCCCATGGTTACCTCCCCAATGTGCATGATTACGCACGGTCTGCATTCATCTGTGGCACAGCAGCACATGTGCCCACAGTGGTCATCATAGAGCATTGTACACATCTCCCACACACATCACTACATGTTTGCATACCATATTTCATTATAATACCTCTACTGTGGGTTGTGTGCATGTCTGGGGGCTCACATATGCCTACACTCACTTAGCATCCAGCCATGCCAAGCTGCTTCCTTTCCCAGGCTCAACTGTTCAAGTACAAAGGCATCATGACAGGACCCTGGGTACCATGCACACATGTCAGTGATGGTCATGTTGGCATCCACCACCACCTGAATATTCATTGTTCTGATCCAGCCTGGGTGCCCTCAGAGCAATTTGCGTGCAGTCAATGCTGCCAAGCACAGAGGGGAATCCTGCAATGTCATAGAATGACTGCATGTTCTCATGCCTCTCCTGTGGTGTCCTGGGGAAGGCAATGAGGTGACGCATTCACCACAGAAAGGCACTGGTGACAACACTTATACAATGGCTTGCTGTTGGATGTGTGATGCCAACAGTCGCCCCTATGACATGCTGGTAGCTGCCTGTCACAAGGCATCCCAGGACAGTGGTGATCTTCACTGCCACTGGCGGCCTCAGCTCCCTAAGTGCCGGCTTTCAGAGCCACGAAGGGAGAGAGAGATTCTCCCTCGTGGCTCTGTTAAGCCGCTGGCGCTGATGGGAAACAGGATTTCCTGTTTCCCATCAGCCCCGCAGACTTAAACAGAGCCGCGAGAAAGGGAAACTCTCCCTTTGCGGCTCTGAAAAGCCCGCGCTGAGGGAGCTGAGGCCGCATGGAGGACTCTGACGGGCAGGGGGGGGCCCCTGCGGGATGCTCAATTCTGCCGCTGCCACAGTGACAGCGGCAGCAAGTTTGTTTTTTTTAAAATCTACCTGGGCTATTGGGGGGGGGGTAAGACTGGAAGTGGGCTGATGGGGGGCTAGGACTGGAAATGGGCTGATGGGGGGCTAGGACTGGTAATGGGCTATGGGGGGCTAGGACTGGAAATGGGCTATGGGGGGCTAGGACTGGTAATGGGCTATGGGGGGTCTAGGACTGGTAATGGGCTATGGGGGGGCTTGGAATGGAAATGGGGGGCTAGGACTGGTAATGGGCTATGGGGGGCTAGGACTGGAAGTGGGATGATGGGGGATTCAGGACTGGTAATGGGTTATGGGGGTATGGCTAGGACTGGTAATGGGTTGGGGGGTTGCTAGGACTGGAAATGGGCTGAGTGGAAGGGGGGCTTGAACGGCAAATAGCTGATGGGGAGGGGACTTGGAATGGAAATGGGCTGTGAGGGGAGGGAGCTAGCACTGGAAATCAGCTGAGTGGGGGGAGCTAGGACAGGAAATGGACTGATGGAGGGGCTATGATAGGACTGGAAATGCTCTGTTGGGGGGTGCTAAGATTGGAAATGGGCTGTGATGGGGGCTTCGACTGAAGTGGACTCATGGATGGGCTAGAACTGGAAGTAAGCTCATGGGGGGCTTGGATTGGAAATGGGCTGAGTGGAGGGGAGCTAGGATCTGACATCGGCTGATGGTGGGGCTAGGAAAGGACTAGAAATGGGCTGATGTGGGACTGGGATTAGAAAATGAGCTGATGGAAGGACTCGGATAGGACTGGAAATGGATGGGGGAGCTAGGACTGGAAATGGGCTGATGGTGTGGCTAGGATAGGACTGGAAATGGGCTGATGCGGGGACTAGAGGGGAGTGATGCTGGGTTGGGCTGGAACTAGAAGGGAGCTGATATTGGGGGAGGATTAGAATGGGATGGAGCTGGGAGAGTGAAATGGAGAGGGGGAAAATATTTTGTGTGGGAGGGAAGACAAACCTACAATTGGCCGGGTATTGGGAGAGTAAGTGGGGATTGAGGATGGAGGGGTAAAATTTGAGTGGATGAAATAGGAATGAGGAAAGAGCAAAAGGAGAAAGATTAGTATGTTAAAGCAGATGTAGAGAGAGAATGGAAAAAAAACTAGACAAGAGAAGAAAGGACAAATGGACAGCAGATGATGGAGAGTTAGCAGAAGACACGAAGAAACCAGAAGAAAATGGCTGGAGCAATTGCAACTGAAAAAAAATGCACAAAAGGTAGAAAACTCTCTCTTTATTTGAATTTATTAACTGGAATAGGTCAGCTCTGGGAAATGTGCATCATTAACGTCTGCGCTTTGTTTAGTACAAGAGGAAATTAATTTATAGTTTTATTTTTACAGTGTTGTTGTACATTCCAAGTTTGGCTTTTGGGGTTCCCAGTTTAATGATTGTCTTCCTGTTTCTAAATTGTGATTCCTTGTTTGGTGATGGTCTATGTTCTGCATGTGTAACTGAGCTGAGGTATTCTGTTTATGTAATTCCTATTTGACATTGCCACTTGTTCTCTTTCCCCAGTAGGTCATGTATTGTTATTCTCTGAAATGTATTGGTTTAATATTTGCAGTGTTGCCTTTTGATAGGTAGGATCTGGTGCTTTGTGAGTCCTGGTAGTGCTGTTAGGATACGGCGGTTTTGCTATGGGTTCTAAATGGGCAGTGTTTGTAGTAGTTCCTAATGTGCCTGGCGGTTGGCACTGGATTATAGTAATGTAGAAATCTTTTAGTCTTTCTTTATCCATACACTCATTAAGAGGCATGTTTACTAAAAGTTAGCGTATGGTAACATTATGCAAATATTTATGCAAATGATGCCCCTTATGCAAATGAGGCTCCGCACCCAGTCTCCGCATATGGCTCCGCACCCCCCTTGGGCTGCCCCTGCATTGGCTTACACGGTGTGCGGCATTTCCTGGCATTGCACAGTGCATTGGGAAATCTGTGTTATGTAGATGTTATAGGGCCATGCTTAGGATTGCATGCTTAGGGCAGATTTCCAATTCAAGCAGCTTCATTGAAAATGTGGTATGCACAGTAATGGCATCCTTCCACAGGATGCTCCATCTGAGCTGCGCCCAGCATGTGCCTAACACTTTGAAAATTGGGCCAGTTATGTCTAGCTTTTGATGCTATTCATGATATAGGCCCTTCATATTTAACTACTAGATTAGTCAGGTGCTCACCAGTAACAGTATTATGTACCTCCTTTCACTGTGTTTTGGCATTGCATTTGCCTCTGCCTTTTCTCAGGTTAGAATTAAAGATCAATGTGTCACTGGAGCTATTTCTAAATTATGGAATGATTTACTGGTATGTAAGATCATTTGCAGTTCCATAAGAAAATGAAAACCTGGCTATTTGGGGGATATTTTACTGATGACTGAGGGTCTAACTTTAACATAGCTACTTAATGCTTATAGGTTTCTGGGATGTGTTCATTTTATATTGTGAAATTGGATTGATTTTATGTTTACAATGTTGTAATTTTTATGTTAAATGCTGATATCGTTTGTCATGAATTTAACTGTATTTGCTTTGTAAAAGTTGATTATAAATGATATTATTAAATTAAATTTAAGAAAGCATGCAAATCAGGAAAATCTCAGGAAGTCTGGAAATAAACCAAATTATTTTTTGGCCATGCACATCTGTTTAAGGCAGAGCGAGACCCGTGTTGCTTCTGGAAAGCTTTGAAAACATGGTTATTTAGACAAGCATATGGAACTGTGTTTTAAAGAATATGGAAATTTGTTATATTGAGAAAAAATGGTGACGACGTTAGGACCATTCTATGCTTCACTGCCCTGAATGAGCCCGATCTAGGCTGATCTCAAAAGTTAAGCAGAGTCAGGCTTGGCTAGTATTTGGATGGGTGACCACTTTGGAATATCAGGTGCTGTACGAGTAGACTTACCATATAGAAGAAAGGACTGGTAATCTATTTCTGGTTGTATCATGGCACACCCTTTCACTTTTTTTCCCCATTGGCTATGTATTTTTCCCATAGACACATAAATGGGTGAAAACCTTTAGTTAACTAGCTCTTTAGGCCCTTATTTACTCAACTGCATTAGGTGCTAAGCATGAGAATTACTATACACTGCTTGCACACCCAAATTCCACATTAAACATCTAACACAGAAAATGTTATTTTTGGTGCATGGAATGGGCAAAGAATAGGTGGGACTGTGCCTTACAATTAATGTAGGTGTCAAACCTTGCTTATTCTTTTTTTTTTTTTAAATAATTCAAGGCTTTATTAAACAAGTAACAAATCTTACATTCTAACCACGGATATCATAGTTAACAATGCTACAAGACAGAGTATCCCAGTGCGACTGGTCGCCTCATCTTTACAATATTTTTACCAAAGAATAGAAATGCAAAACCCTGAAAACTCACCCTATCCCCAACTCCTACCCTCACCCCCTCTATCCCTGGGAAGGGGGCACTCTCCTGACCTACGTGCTTGCGCCCGTCGGGGCACTCCCAATGCCCCGACGGCCGCAAGCACGCCAGAGCTGCAGAACCCCTGCACGGCCCTGATCATCGTCGGGTTGAGCGAGCAGGAAGCCGGCTGCTCCCCGAACACCGAACACAAGGCCAATCAGGGGCCGGAGGACTTCTTTAAATTTAAAGCCCCGACGGGTGCGCTCACGCCTGAGGGTCTCGCCAGAGGGCCCTTTGGCGTGGCCCTTGTGCGCGGGCCCAGAAAAGAAAAAACATAAAAGTGAGAACAACCAATGCCAGCGATCCAACATCGTAAACAACAACTCTGTTCACTACCAGAAAAGAGAGCCGCCGGGAGACGTGACCGAAGCACGACAACCCTGCCGAAACACGACCTGCTTCAAACTCCTAACGAGAAATACAACCAGCGCGGCGAATACAGGAGAGCTGCAGCTGGACACAGCAACCCTGCTGTAAGTGCGCTACCATGCTGATATTGCCCTATTACTTGTTTGCCACCTAATGCTCAGGGAGTATATTCTACTGATCACTACCTCCAGGCTAAGAATAGCATGTGCTGCACACCCCACACAGCTAGATAGCTGCATGTTGGCATGGTCAGGATTTAAAGGCTGGCCAACCCATATACTAAACTACTAGGCCATACCTGCTGGAAGCTCTACCCCTGCATTAAACACTGAACCACTAGAGTCACTACCAGTGTACTGCACCACGCCAAGAAAAGCTACCCCCTAACCACGTAGCAAAAGCTTGCACCAACCACCGAACAAACAACACAAACACAGCTGAGCACACATCTCCACCACACACACCTCCAACCACCATGGCCAAACACCACGCACTATTAATCCTCCTCCTCCTCTGGATAACACAGCTCATAACATGGGCAGACTCACTACAACAAATCCAACACCTGATCCTGCTAGTGAGCAGCATGGAAAATAGAAGGCCAAACTATCCCCCACACCACAGCAAACCACCCTCTACAGCGAACCATTTTAATTTAATCCACATCAATTGCCTACCCCCACAAAAACTTAGAAGACACAAGCCTCCAACCCAGCAAAACCTGAGCAGCATGCTAATCAATGCCCGCTCCGTCCGGACCAAATGGCCTGCCCTCACTGACCACATCAAACGCCAGAAACTAGACCTGCTCCTCGTCACAGAAATGTGGTTAACAGACACGGACACAGTGATCACCAGCCAGCTAACACCACCTGGATACGACCTCTTCAATTGCCCCAGAGCAAACCGACGTGGAGGCGGAGTTCTGATAATAGCAAAAAGCAACCTCCACTTCCATTGCACTTTAACTCAAAGCGCCTCCAACCTAGACATCATCCAGATCTCAAACAAGATTCTAACGATCTGTCTCCTCTACCGCCCACCCTCAGCAAGCACCGATGAATTGGCCACTATCCTTGACAAAGTGTGCAACAAAAACATCCAACAGAAACAACACTGGATCTTGGGGATTTCAATCTTCCCTCCCTCCATACAAAACACTCCACAGCATTCCTGGACGCAATGACTACAATGGGATACCACCAGATCGTTCAAACCTCCACCCACACCAGAGGAAACACCTTGGACCTCATCTTCGCCCCACAACATCACAACACATCAGACAATCAGCAATCTCCGCAAGTATACTCAGTGCCATGGTCCGACCACAAGGCCATCCTCTTCAACATCCCACACGATAACATAGAACAAGCAGCCCCCACTACAAGCGCACCCGTGTGCCACAGATTCAAGCACTTCAACAAGGAAACCTTCCTCATCAACACGCAACACCACCTCAACCCCGACACCAATGACTTGGACAACCTTCTAGACAACTGGAACCACCACCTCTCCGAAGCTGCACGCCTCCCACAATCCACAAAACCTGCCCACAAAAATCACACAGCAGTTTGGTTCACTGCTGACCTACGTGAATCACTAGTGCAACTCAGGAAGCTGGAACGCCAATGGCGATGCTCCAAACTGACCAGTGACAAAGATGCATGCCTAAACAAACTACAACAGCACCGAATAATGATCAACAATAAGAAAAAAGAACATTACACCAACACCCTCATGCGCTCTCTCAACAAACCTCGTGAACTTTTCAGCCTAGTCAAATCACTCACAAAGGACCCGTCTACAAAACAACCAATAAACACCCCAAGTCCAGATGAATTTGCCACCTACTTCCAAAGCAAAACCACTTCCTCAATAATCAACCCAATGAGGCCTGAACTACCCACGACCCACCACAACCCCACCTGCTCTCCCTCACAGACCCTGGAATCCTCACCGACCCTGGAATCCTTCTATCCATACCCTCCTGACCAAATAGAAAGAGCCATCACCGGGATCAACACCACAACCTCCCCAACAGACCCTTGCCCGCCCTTCTGGATCAAACAAACAAAAACCTATCTCAGCCCAATCATAGCCAAAATCGCCAACAGATCACTAGCTGAAGGCACCCTTTCTTCCCCTTTGAAAACAGCAATTATCAGACCGCTGATTAAGAATAACAAACTGGACCCATCAGACATCAAATCCTACAGACCCATCTCCAGCCTCCCCTTCCTAACAAAAATTATAGAAAAGATCGTATACCAACAGACTCAGGACCACATCGACTCCTACACTCCTCTAGACCAGCAACAACACAGTTTTCAACATGGCGTCAAAACCCTCCTCACAATTCTTCGACAGACTCCATACAGGCCTTAATAAGAAAAAACAAGGCTTCATCCTCATCTTCATGGACATCGCCTCAGCTTTCAACACTGTCAACCACAACCTGCTGCTCACCCAACTCTATCAAAAAGGCGTGAGAGGCCTAGTCCTCGACTGGTTCAAATCCTACCTATCCGATCGACAACAACAAGTACGAATAGACAGCCAGACATCCAGATCCTTCCAACAAACACAAGGGGTCCCTCAAGGATCCTCCCTCTCATCCCTACTCTTCAACATCTACATACAGCCAATCTATGACATCATCCAATCCTTCAACATACTGTACCACATCTACGCTGATGATGTCTTATTATACACGCCATTCAGCACCGACAACCCAGACTACTCAAACATTGCTGAATGCTTCAACGGAGTCTCAGAATGGCTCATGACACGCAACCTGAAGGTCAACACCAATAAGACTGAGGTTTTATTCATAGCCAAAGATGCCACATTTACACCATCGCCCTCCCTAAAAGTGAAAGACTTTGACCTCATACTCAAACAGAAGGTATGCTATCTGGGAGTAATAATTGACCAACGCCTGTCATGGGAGACCCACACACAGAACATCACCAAATCAGTCTACCATAAACTAAGAACTCTCCGACACCTACGTCCGCTCCTTGAAACCTCGGACTTCCGTTCAGTGGCTCAAGCACTCATCCTCCCTCATCTAGACTATTCCAACATCATCCATCATGGTATGCCGAAGCACACCCTCCAGCCACTGCAACTCACCATGAACACGGCTGCCCGGACAATCCTATCCAAATCCAGACACGACCACATCACTCCTGTTCTAATTCAGCTTCACTGGCTCCCCATAGCTAGTCGCCTGACCTACAAAACAATGATACTCACTTTCAAGGCCATGCATACAATGTCGGCAACCTCACTATCAGAACTGATACAAAGGACGCCAGAGACCAGGACGAAGAGAACGTGCTCGGTCAACTCTCTCATAACCCCATCAACAATAAGGACCTGTAACCAGTCAAATAAGAACTGTGCCCTCTCCCTGTTTGCACCAACGCAATGGAATGCCCTACCCTCAACCATACGTGCTATCCCGGACCTAACAACCTTTAGGAAGGCACTGAAGACTCATCTCTTTCAACTGACGTACAAATGCCCACCCGAGACCAGCTACAAAAATGCAGACAAGGAAGGACTCATGACATAAATACAAAGGAAAACAGCAAATGGCGCACAACAATGAATATGTGCCATCATACAATACTGGTACCCCTTCTCACCACGCTCACCTTGCTCTACCCTGTCTCACCTCACCCCTGGGTTACCCTTTTCTCACCCTTGTGCTTCCCATTTTATACCCGTTAGAGTGTTATGATTAGACATGTTTGTACCCCAAAAGGGCTGTAGTTTATAACCTCTAAAGTTGTTAGGATTAAACATGTTTGTACCCATTAAGAGTTGTTAGGATTAGACATGTTTGTACCCATTAAGGTTGTATTACTGTAGACTGTAAGCTCGTAGATTGTAAGCTCAGAAGAGCAAGGAATGTCTCTTGTTTGTTCCTATTGTAAACTGCGCTGATTTTAAATAGCGCGGTATATAAAACCAAATAAATAAATTAACCCACCTTACTCATTTAATCCTTGTCCTGCATTCCATACATTTTCACAAATAGGTCCCAAATATGCTCAAATAGTAACTGACCCAACTTCCGCATACCAATCTCTTACTGCATATTGTAAATGTCCCCCATGCTCACCAACCACTGATTCAGTGCTGGGAATGCCACCTGCTTCCAGGCCTAGACCAGGTTTAGTTTAGATGCATTCATACAATGTTTCACCAACACTAACTGCGGTGTCCTAGCTCCAGGCACTGACCTATTGAACAAGAAAATCCCAAATCCCAGGGTATTTCCCTGCCAATGAGTTGTATAACACTATATTGGATACCCTTCCAAAAGTTCTGAATTCTAAGGCAGCTATACTACACATGCGCCAACGTTCCACTCATGCCATATCTATGCCAACATTGGTCTGACATCCCTGTGTAGGCCTTGGCTTGCTGCATGGGGGTCATACAACCAAACTCCTTTCACCCAATATCAAGCCTCCCCTACGTAGCAAAAGTAATAGAAAAAATTGTTCAAAATCAACTTCAAGATCACTTTACAGGCATCCATCTGTGGAGCTTGAGTAGCTAGAGCATGTTTGCGTTGGGTTCAGAGGTTAAGACAGTCTCCGTATTTGGATCTCGAGGATCTCAAGGAGCTAGGTCGCTTAGAGTCCGGAGCAGCGTATTTGGCAGATGTGCATTATGATTTGATCAGGGCGCTTGCCAATAGTATGGCATCAGTGGTGGCCGCCCGCAGATCAGTGTGGTTGCGGAATTGGGCAGCGGACGAGCCTTCCAAGTCTCGCCTTAGTAAGTTGCCGTTTAAGGGCGGCTTGCTATTTGGGGAGGATTTGGATAAGTTGGTCAAGGACCTGGGGGAGTCCAAGAAGGGCCGGCTCCCGGAGGATAAGCCAAAGCAAGGGAGGTCCGGTTTGGGATTTCGGAATCAGTTTCAGGATGTCCGGAGATTCTGACGCACCAGTCTCCAAGCTGTAGGAGGAGGTTGACAATGCCCCACACCACACCAGTACAGTTTCAGAATACACCATGGGATTGAAACTCTTGTTATAGCCCTCTTCGACAACTTGATTAAAGGAATAGAAGACCCAAAGAAAGCATTCATAATGATATTTCTTGACATCACTTCAGCGTTTGACTCGCTCACTCACAATATACTCCTATCAAGATTGCAACAAATAGGAGTTAGTGGAACTGCATTTGGTTGGTTCACGTCATACCTGCAGGACCGCACACAAAAGGTAAAAATTGGAAAAAATACATCAAAACCATTTAACCAAAAACAAGGAATTCCTCAGGTTTCTGCTCTATCTGCTCTATTATTCAACATATACATCCAACCAATCTGCAATATCTTCCAAAAGCATAAAGTGAATTACCACATTTATGCTGATGATATAATGATTTATCTATCAATCGATACTGCAAAAGTTAATTTCAAACAAATTGTAACATGTTTTGATGAAGTCTCCCAGTGGCTGTCAAAGAACAACCTAAAGATAAATTTCAATAAAACAGTAGCAATCTTCATCACCAGGGACAAATAATTCAATCCCTCCTCCCCCCCCCCACCTCACAATCGGCTTAGAGAAGCAACAATAGAAGTGAAAGAAGAGGTAAAATACCTGGGCATTATCCTAGATAGAACCCTGAGCCTATCATCCCACATAAACAAAGCTACCCAGACAGTTTGTCGAAAGATAAGATGTGTATCATTAAATCAATTTTGCGCTCCAAAATGTTATACCCCTATAGTTCAAAAACTTTCCTCAATATAACTGTTCAACATAAATTTGGCTAG
Source organism: Ichthyophis bannanicus (assembly GCA_033557465.1). Lineage (NCBI taxonomy): Eukaryota > Metazoa > Chordata > Amphibia > Gymnophiona > Ichthyophiidae > Ichthyophis > Ichthyophis bannanicus. The sequence continues at coordinate 623,887,289 of CM066031.1, read as the reverse complement.
GTCTCAGACTTCCCGGCGCTTTCTTGGCAATCTGTCAGCCAACCAACAGAGCCGCGCCAACTAGCATCAACGACCTGCCAAAATTGTGACCAGTTTACAATGCAAAACATGCATTGTAAACTGGTCACAATTTTGGCAGGTTGTTGATGCTAGTTGGCGCGGCTCTGTTGGTTGGCTGGCAGATTGCCAAGAAAGCGCCGGGAAGTCTGAGACCTAGCCAAATTTATGTTGAACAGTTATATTGAGGAAAGTTTTTGAACTATAGGGGTATAAAATTTTGGAGCGCAAAATTGATTTAATGATACACTAGTATACGCTCTGTGAATACGCCTTTAATTAACGTTGAGAAAGATAAGATGTTGCAACAGCTAAGACCACTACTAGACCTATCAGATTTCAGATCAGTTATACAGGCGATGATTAATCCCCACATAGACTACTGTAATAGCAAATTAGAGGATCTATCCAAACAAGCAATATCACAATTACAATTGGCTCAGCATACAGTGACTAGAGTAATCATGCGAGCACCCAGATCTGAACACATCACTCCAATCCTGCACAAACTATACTGGCTTCCTATCCCCAGTAGGAGCAAATATAAAAACCCAATCATAATCTTCAAGTTACTCCATAACATAGCACCCTCTCACCTCACCACACTAATAAGCAGAATTCCAGACACCAGAGAAGGGGATGCACCCAAAACTCCCTAACTATCCCAGCTGATGTCTGCAAAACCAACAAATCAACGAGCAGCAGAGCCTTCTCATATAATGCACCAATCTTATGGAATTCCCTCCCACCAAAAATAAGAGATACCCACCATAAAAAAACATCCACTTGATACATACAGTACAATCTTAACAACACTGTACATATGTCATTAACTTCAGTGTAAATAACCACTGAATGATAGTTGAAATGTAAACCAAACTGATTGCACTGTACATAATCACCATCTTGATAACAGTAAAACTAGCAACTGTTAAGAAACACAACTAACAACAATGTAAACGCAACTAGTCAAATTGTACAAATTGCACTGCTTTTGATGTACAAAGTTAACCCTTTTGAATGTGTTTTAAATTTTGTTCCATGTAAACCACTTTGACTGCCTGATAAAGCAGTATAAAAAAACTTTGAAATAAATAAATAAGTACCATTCATACAAAATTTTATAATTGAGCATCGACCACCAGAGAGCTTTTCCACACCTGGCCCTCAATCTTTTCCCACTGTTTGGTATGGTTTCCAGCCTAGTACTCTCTATGCTTCCTAACTGTGAAAGCCCACTTTTGCTAGCATGAGTAGAGAGCAGTGCTCAACCCTGTGGTAGAGGTGTGGTCCTCACAAAGGGATTCCAAATCAGAAAGCCACCTTGCCACCTGATTTTTAATCTCCATTTTCCCCACCCAGTGTGCTATCTGAGCATGGTAGTAAGCATGATGGCGAGGTAAGTTGAACTACTCCTGCAATTTGTTAAAGGGGAGCAGTCGACCATCCTCAAACAGTGGGCCCACCCGGCTCAGTCCTGCCTCCCTCCAAAGTTAGAAGAGTTTTGAGGTTGTGCCCTTCTCAAAAGCCCCACTGTTAACAGCTGGGGATAGAGGCATCAAAGAGTCCCCTTTTGGCCAAAAATACTATCACAGCATTTAATGGTATGCTCCAGATATGGGTTCCCTCTTACTTTGTGAAGACGCAACCCCACTCGCAGCCACAACTGCCCCCTCCCAATTCCTGGGCCCCCACCATGTCCCTCTCAAGTTGAACCCACCTTTTGGTACTGGTTGGGTTCATCCAGTCCACCCCAGCCTGGGCTTGGGCCGCCACATAATACCACTGAAGGTTTGGGACCCCGATCCCTTCCTTCTGACAATGAGTATAAAGTACACGCTGTGCCATCCTTGGCCGTGGGGACTGTCAAACAAATTTCAGCAGCTGCCACTGCCATGCCTCTAGAGCCCCAGACAGCAACGCAATTGGGAGAACTTGAAAAAGATAGAGAAAATGTGGAAGAAACGCCAGCTTTGTCACCGCTATTCTACCAAACCAAGACAGCAACAGCCCCATCCAAACCTCGAGGTCCTGGTACACCTGCTGAAGCAGCGGGGAATAGTGTGCCTTATACAATACTCCGGAGTCCACTGTCAGGTTCACTCCTAGGTATTGCAGAGACTTGTCAACCCACATGAAGGAGAATCCTTCCTGCAGCCAGGTGCACAGTTCAGGGCCAATATTAATATTGAAAATTTCAGATTTGGAATAGTTGAAGCCAGATACTTGAGAGGAGGCACCAAGCAAGCACATGACATTGGGGAGGGAGGGCAAGGGCCTCGTCAGCATCAGCAGGATGTCATCTGCCAAAAGCATAACCTTATTATCCCCAACTCGAATCCCACTGACATCCAGAGAGGCGCAGAGCTACTGGGCTAAGGGCTCCATGGCAAGCACAAACAGAAGTGGGGACAGCGGGCATCCCTGACACGTATTTCCTGGGCCATTATCGCAGCCTCCAGGCAGTCCCTCTCTAAATCCATTAAGGCCTCCAGCTTCACCTCCGAAGGTACTCCCCTGACCGTTCCCAGGCCATTGGTTCTTCAGTGTAAAGCTGCTCCAAAAACTCTGCAAAGATCGCCTGATATCCCCTGATTTTAAATGGGACTGCCCGATCTGATTCCTTATCTCCTGCACAAGAAAACCGGCCTGCTGCTTACATAAGAGCAAGGCTAGCAGTCTGCCAATTTTGTTCCCCTTTACATAAAACAACTGTATGTATATAAAATGTGTTTTTAGCACCACTGTAAATAGCCCACCTTGTACATAGCTCAAACAAATCAAGCACCCAACACCGCCATCACACAACCAAGTTTCATCCTCACTGCATGTACAACACACACACTTTACCTGATTGCTTGCTGTGATACCACCTTGATTATTAAGATAAGGCGGTTTAGAAATACTGTTAAATAAAATAAATAAATAAATAAATAAATAAAACATCTGCCAAAGCAGACGTCTCAAACTCCAAATCTCGCTGCACATGTTCGTTAGGTGAGCTCATACTCCATCCACTGCTTCCAAACATGTTGTGACTCCATCTGCGCATGTTGAGCCTGGATGTACTTGGTCTTCTCCTCCCTCAAGGTGCGCAGTTCTCTTTCGCATCATTGCTGGTAGCCTGCCACCTCCACCATCAACAGCCCCATAACTGTTTCCTTAAAAGCATCCCACACTATCGGTATAGCCACTTCCCTCGTACTGTTCAGCATAAAATACTCCTGTATAAACAAATCATGTGCCTGGACCACATCTGCCTGTTGCAAGGCCCAGCTCCTATCATCCAAGTCCAAATCAGCGTCCACAAGCTCCACCCAACAAAGGGCATGATCAGAACAAATTATCACACTCAGGCTGTCCACCCGCACCCGACACATCAAACACTGGTCAAGTAAAAGGTAGTCAATTTGAGTGTGGACCTGGTGCACTGGCGAGAAGTATACATACCCCCTCTGCCCATGATGAGTATCACGCCAAACATCACAGAGGCCCAGGTCCACCAACACCCCGCACAGTGCCTTGCTGACCCTGCTTACTCTGTGCTCCTCTACCAGTTGAGTCCATGAGTGCAAGCAGGCATTATAGTCCCCACCTAATACCAGGAGTCCCTTTGCAAATGCCACCAGGGAATTCTTCATATCCGCAAAAAATTAAGCCTGTCCCTCATTTGGAGCATACACATTAACTATAGTATAAAGATCCATATCAATCTGCACATTTAAAAAAATCCATCTTCCCACTTAGGGGTCTGTTTACTAAAAGGCCGGTGTTGTGCGGTCCGCGGTACCGAGCGGGTGCCGTATAAGGAGTGGGCGTTCCGTCGTGAAGAACAGAAGCTGTGATTGACAGATGCGCTAAGGTGCGCGGCGCCCGTGTGGTTAGTGCCCTGTGACATTACGGCGTTTGATCTGTGCACATAGATCACACTGCTCACGGTTTTTGGGCTTCCACTATTGTGCTGCACATTGCTGACGGAAACGGTTTCTTTTCCCTGCACAGCACCTCTAACGCGAGTGTTTCACTGGCGGTAAATTTCTTTGCAGATTCGGGCACGCTCCTGTGCGGCGAGTCTCTCCCCTCCCACATTCCGCCCACTGACCCCGTCTCTCCGCCCCTAGGGGGCCTTCCTCCGCCCTCATTTCGCCTTGGCACGCCTCTTTCGCACATTACCGCCCCGCAAATGTGCGCGTTGTCGGCGCACGCTTGCGGGACCCGTTAATGTGCCGCGCACTCGTACGGGGCGCTTAAGAGCACTTAAATACATCTTTTAGAGCGCTCATGTGCGCCCCGTACATGTGCGCCGTTTAGTAAACAGACCCCTTAGTCTCTAAGTACCCCCCCACCCCCTGTCACAATCCGCAGAGAATGGCTAAGCAGTATTGCCACCCCACACCGTTACAGCCCTGTGTATTTTCTGCCACCCAGACCTCAATCTTCAGCCAGTCAATACAAGTACAGGAGATCTAAGATGAGTATCATGCAGAAGAATCACATCTCCGCCTAGGAGCCAAAGCTCCTTGAACAAGAGGGACCATTTTCACAGTGAATTCAACCCCTTGACAATGAAAGAGAGGACCTTTAGCATAACAAGTGTTTGGCACCACTAAGGCATGCATATCCACACATTTGCACTAAGGCCCTCTTCCCCACACCCTCCAATCCAACCCCCCCCCAACCCTCTATCCCTCCTCTCTCAATTTTCCACCACACTCGCAGACCCAGGGAAATTACATACTTCACCCCGTCCTTTCGAAGTACGTGAAACTCAGCTGCCATCTCTTCGAACCCGCAGCAGAACTCCCATTCGATTAATGCCTGGTTAAATCCCGGCGGTCCCATCAGCTCGCCTCTGCTGACCTTTTCCACATTGGATTCCACCGACGCCATGCCTACAGACGAGCCTGCATGTGTGGCTGCCTTGCCAATAAGTCGCTGAGTCACAGGTGGCTTCTCCATGCCATACGCCGTCTTACTTTTTGTGGTCATCTCACCTGTGATGTATCCCTCGACTGGGATTGCTAATTTTTATTTATTTATTTTTTTTTAACTTCACTGCCACAATTGCATGCTGCTACAGGAGCTTTTGTTTGCGTGGGGTGAAGGAGCAGAGCCTCTAAGCTGCCATCAGTCTGGCTGACGTCACTTCCTCCTAGAAAGCTGTTTTTCAAACCTTGCTTAATTTTATTAATGTACAACAGATATGTTATTAATAAGGTTTTTGTTTTAATTTGTTTATTCTATTGTAATCTGCTCTGTTTATTCCTCAGTGGGAAAGAGTGAAACATAAATGCTATAAATTAAATTAAGTTTATGACTGTAGATGAACAAGCCATGAAGCATACTGCTGTTAGGGGTACTGAGCTGCAACGGTTTCTTTCTTGAGTAGGAGAATTCTGTTTGCTTGCAAATGTGATGACATTTAGCATTCCTACAGCAGGCAGAGGCTCCCCAGGATGTGGAGGGCTGAATGATTTCTTCCCATGAAGCTACAAATGGAACTAAATCAATACTCTGTGTAAGAAATAAAAAAAAAAGTAGGCTAGTGTTTACTGTTTAAAGACAATGGACCATACTCAAAAAAAAAATACTTCTCTACTTTGGGCTTGATTTTATAACAGGACGCCAATATGAGAAGTCTCAAAGCCACCTATATTAAGCCTATTTTATGAAGGCAACATAGGTGCCTATGTGCCTTTATAAATTAGGCTCCCAGAACTAGCCCAGTAGTGCACAAATGCCTAACCAGGGGTGATCCAACCAATTGGCAAACTAGCCAACTGCTTAGGGTGGCAGCTTCTGGAGGGCGGTACAGAGCAGGGCATTCAAAGCTAAACAGACTCTGACAGTCTGAGGTAAGACATAAACCTTAAGGTTTGCCAGGGTGCCAACACCTTAAAACAACTATGGAGCCAGCCCTTGTGCTCAACACATAGATTTAGAGGCTCTTTTGCTAAAGTGCACTATGGTTTTGCACTCAACACACGTTTAACATGAAAATTAATGTCTGCTAAGTGCAAAGTCTCCACGGTAACTGTCGGAGGAGTGACCAGCATGTTCCTGAGAGTTAACACACACATATGCTCACTGCCTGTAAAAGTACTGCATATCATGTAGACTCCATTACTAATACCTCATTGCTGTAAAAACAGCATATGCTGCATAGCCTACTGACTCCATTACTACCCCATTGCTTGTTTGCTACCCCACTGCTTGTAAACTAACATACTGCATAGTGTGTAGACTCTATTACTATTATAAAACTACATGAGAGAAGGAGATACCGAACAAAGAGAGCATGCAAGTTTAGAGATACAAGAGAAGGGTCAAACACCCATCATAACTGGGCCACAATCCAAGCTGATCCCAGGTCAGTAAATTGCAAAAATGCACTCCACTCCCCACTACCTCATTGCCTGCCTTACACTCCTCCACACTTTCGCACCATGCACACAGGGCATCGGACCCAACAGGCAAATCCCCTTGCTCCACCTACATACCGTCCAACCTATATGGATGCCAGGCTCATCCCTCACTAGAGAACACCAGCAAACCAAGCCTGCAGTCCCACAAACCGCATGAAATCGAAAACCACCATCCAGACATGCTACATCACACCACAGACAGATGACCATGAAATGAAAGAGCAACATCAAACCTGGGAGGACTTCAGCATACCATCAACACATCAAGTAGAGGATATAATAACAGGACTCAACACAACAACCTCACCATCAGATCCATGCCCAGTGTCTTGGCTCAAAGCCACAAGAAACCAGCTCTCCCATCACATTCACAAAATTGTCAAAGATTCACTCCAACAAGGATACATGCCATAATCCCTGAAGCACGCCATGATACAACTGATACTTAAAAGCAATAACCTAAGCCCCTCTGAACCAAAATCATACCGTCCCATCTCCAGCCTACCATTCCTTACGAAAATCGTTGAAAAGACAGTGCAAAGGCAACTTCAAGACATGAACATGACATGAACGCCCCCACTGGACATCCATCAGCATGGCTTTAAATCCCAGCATGGTGTGGAAATACTACTCACTTCCCTCTTTGACAATCTCCTAAGAGGTATAGATAACATAAAGAACGGATTCCTACTAGTGTTCATGGACATCTCGGCAGTCTTTGACACAGTGTCCCATGCCAGATTACTGCAGCGCCTGCAACAGATAGGATTACACAAGAATACCCTGAAGTGGTTTACTTCCTACTTGGAAGATCAAACGCAACAAGTCAAATGCACCCAAAAGAAATCATTGCAGTCCCCCGTCACACGGAATACCACAAGGTTCAGCCCTGTCATCAATGCTCTTTAATATTTACATCCAACCCATATAAAACATCATCAAACACCACAAACTCCACTGTCACATCTATGCTGATTACATCATGGTGTATGCTCCAATCAACCTACTAGCACTTAACACCATAACAATAACCAGATGCCTTGAAGACATGAATGCATGGCTCACAGCAAATAACCTGGCAGTCAACTACGATAAAACTGAGGCAATGTTCGTCACCAGGAATCCTACCTTCATTCCACCACAAACTATCAGCATTCTAAACAAACGCATAGTAGTCAAAGATGAAGTACCTGGGCATCACAATGGACAGAGCTCTGAACATGAAATCCCACATCACCAAAACCATAAACAAGGCCTATCAACGTTTGAGGACCATAAGAAAGATCAAGCCATTACTCCGCCAGGACCACTTCCGCACAGTGTGCCAAGCACTCATCACACCTCTGCTTGACTATGGAAACTCGTTATATCAAGGCCTCCCTCAGCAGACCATACACCCACTCCAAATGGTGCAAACACTGCAGCATGTATCATTACAGACACTCCAAGAAACAAGCACGTCACCCCCATCTTACAGCAACTGCACTGGCTACCAATGATGGCCAGAGCAAAATTTAAGACAATCCTGATCATCTTTAAAATCATCCACCATCTCTCAGTAGGATGCACTCCAAGATATCATAAGAAGGGATAACAGCAATAGATCAAGAAGGACCAATAATGTCAACATGATTGGCACACCTGCAGGATACCACAAGACTAATCAAACTACTTCAAGAAGAGCTCCTTCACTACTGGTGTCCACACTTTGGAACTCCCTCCCAACGAGCCTGAGGGCATTAAATGACATCATAGATTTCCGCAAGGCCCTTAAAACCCTGCTCTTTACAGAAACCTATGAGCGGACAGAAACCTATGAGCAGACAGACAACAGTCTCCACCCAAACGATAATGCAACTACCTCCGCCAAAACGATACCCACTCAACCCAACTAGACATAGAGTTTACTGTATAATATTGTTAAGTACCCTTATGTTAAATGTAACCCTCCAATTGTGCTATCTAAATGTAGTTAAATACCCTCTTGTTAAATGTTGTTAAATACTCTCATGTTAAATGTAACCCTCCAACTGTGATGTGACCACTTTGATTATAGGATAAGGTGGTATACAAATCTGTCTAAATAAATAAATATGCACAATAATGCACATTTATGTGAAGGTAATTAAAGAATGTGCTATCGAGTCAATGCTGACTCCTGGCAAGCCAGCAGCCTCTTTGTTTTCTTAGCAAGGTGTGACCAGAAGTAGATTGCCAGGCCTTTCTTCCAAGGCAATGGAAGGTAAAGTGACTTGCCCAAGGCCACAAGGAATGGCAATGGAAATCACACCCTAGTCTCTGGGTCACCAGGCCTCTGGCTGTAACTACTAGGCTATTCTTCCTAATCTAATTGCACCTGTACTAATTGCAACATTGACAGTGTGCGACATCTACCCTGTGCTAAATGCAATATGCTCACTCTTCACCCTTAACTCGCCCATTCTCCTCCCCAACGTGCGAGTTGCAGTTAGTGAACAAATCAGCATGCGGTAACTGTCATGCCCCCATGCTGAGTTACTGTGGGCCCGAGTGTGTGGTCAACATATTCCAAAAATTCATATTAACTGCTTAGCGAACTTTAGTAAAAGGGCCCTTTACATTTGCACCAAAAAAAGTGTAAATTTGGGTGTGTACTCTCTGCATGTACTTGCATATTTTATAAAATATGCACATATATCACAAGCCAAAATTATACCTGAATGCCTCCATACAAGTTGCATAAAAGGAGGCACAAACTTTCTGCGGTAAATTTTTATTTTCTGCGTGTAAATTAGGCTTCATGAGGGTAATTTTATAGGGAAATGACTATTCTTAGGTGCTAACAAGGTGTGTAAATGCCAGCATTAGTATACTGTACATATGTAAATGACCTCTTATAAAATACTGACCAGTGTAAAATAATGCACATTTATTGCAAGCACATACTTTCAGTGTGGGTATACATAGGGTGGAGCATGGACAATGCGAGCAAGTCCATGCATTGATTATAAAATATGATAATTTACATACATACTTGCAAAATATAGATGCATTCATTTGCACCAGCTCTAGGGCTAGTGTAAGTGACTGTGCCTTAATTTAAGGCAAGATCTCCGCCATATACACTAGTATTTTATTAAGTTAAGTAGGTGCCTACCGGTATTTATAAAATAGGCTTGATTTAGGCACCCTGTTAGAAGATTACCCTCCAAGTGCAGAAAAAGCTTTGTGAGATTACCTCCCGCATGCCTATGAAAAACATCTTTATTGAACAAGTCAAAATGAATTTTCTTTAGTTAAATGAAAGCTGCTTTAATTGTTATATCACCATTTAAATAAGTACATCACATCATTTTCAAATAAACCCAGGTGAAGGGAAGTAACTAAATTGTGAAACTCAAATACGTAGGCTGAAATGTTGCTGCCTCAGAAGCTGCCTTATGGCATGCCCTTGATAACTGATTAATGCATAAAGATCAATCTAGGCTTTATATAATTTGAAGGTTGCTATGAATTAGGGACTTCGAGAGGAACAATTTTATTATGAGAAAATCCAGTGTAAAAAGTGAAATGAGCTTGAAAGAAAAGGGATAAGAGAAAGAAAAATGATCCGTGTAAAAAAAAAGGTAAAAAAGGTGAAATTAGACTTACCTGCTAATTATTGTTCCTTAAGGAACTCCAGTCTAGTCCCAAACCTTAGAAGTTGTGTACGTCCTCCCGCAGCTTGGAGACTGAGCATGTCACAGTTTTGATGACACCAGCATAAGTATTTCAGGGACCGCCTCCTTGCTCCAGTATCCTATTGACAAAGCAGACTCACCAGAGCAATAATTAAGTAACCGTTCTAAACTGTTTCTAAACTAGCTATAACACCAAATTACATGTTAATAACTCTTAAACAGTGTTCTCAAATGAAAGAACCTTTGATTCTGCCCGCCTCTTCTATAGAAAGCACTGCATCCCCCATTTCCAAACCCTACCTGAAACACCGACCCACGAGAATCTCTCACAAACCCCCCCAAGACTATCTCTTTTGCTTCAGGGAGCCTTCCGGCAGGCAATTCCAGGGAGGGATGCGGGACTAGACTGGAGTTCCTTAAGGAACAACAATTAGCAGGTAAGTCTAATTTCACCTTCCTTAGCGTCCCTCCAGTCTAGTCCCGAACCTTAGGAGATGTAACAGACTCTAAACAGTAAACACCTTAATGGGAGGGGCCTGCCAGACCAGCCTGAAGCACCGCTGATCCAAACTTAGAGTCCCCCTCCGCTTGAACATCAATCCTGTAATGTTTCACAAAAGTATGCAATGAAGACCAAGTCGCTGCCCTACAGATGTCCCCTGCCAGCACCAAACTCAACTCCGCCCAGGAAGCAGCCTGCGCCCTAGTCGAATGAGCTCTGAAACCACTTGGAACAACGTTACCCTTCAACAGATAGGCCGAAGCAATAGTTTCCTTAATCCACCTAGCAATAGACGCCCTGGACGCCATCTCGCCTCGCCTCTAACCTCCAAACACGAACAACCTGTCCGTCTTTCGGAACAAAGCTGTTCTCTGCAAATATTTCCTCAACGCTCTGCCAACATCTAACCTATGCAGCCGACCTTTATCCTTGCCTTTACCTGCCTTCTTGAACACCGGCAAGGACACCACCGGATTTACGTGAAACGCCGACACTACCTTAGGTAAGAAAGAAGGAACCATCCGCAATACCACCTTGTTGACCTCAAAGGCTAAAAAAGGCTCTCTACACGACAAAGCTTGCAACTCTGAAATCCTTCTAGCCGAAGCGATAGCCACCAAAAACACCACCTTGAGAGTAAGGTCCTTCATTGTTGTCTTAGCTAAGGGCTCAAATGGCTCCCGCACCAGTGCCTCCAGCACTGTATTCAGATCCCAACCTGGAACCGAAACCCTGCGTGGAGGTCTCAAAAGTGCAGCCGCCCACAAAAACCTCTTCACATCTGGATGCGACCCAAGAGCCATCCCTTGCACCTTCCCTCGAAAACAAGAAAGCGCTGCCAGCTGCACCCTAAGCGAAGAAGCCGCCAGCCCCTTCTCAAATCCATCCTGCAAAAAAGACAAAACTTGCGACACCGAGGTTCCTAAAGCCTTAATCTTCCTGTCTTCGCACCATGACTCAAAAATTCACCAAACTCTGATATACACCAACGAAGTAGATCTCCTTCTAGACCTCAACAACGTTGCAATCACTGCCGTCGAGTATCCCTTGGCTGTTAACCTTGCCCTTTCAAGAGCCAAGCCGTAAGCGAGAACCGATCCACCTGAGGCATAGTCAACGGACCCTGTGTCAGCAGATCTTTCCTAAGCAGCAGCTTCCACAGAGGCTCCACTAGGAGTCGCATTAAGTCGGCATACCAAGGCCTCCTTGGCCAATCCGGTGCCACCAAGACTATGTGTCCCTTTTGCCTTTCTATGCGTTGCAGGACTCGCCCTATCAGCACCCAAGGCAGGAATATGTACAGAAGGTGCTCCTCAGGCCACCTTTGAATCCGGGCATCTAAACCTTCTGACATTTGCTCTCTTCTTCTGCTGAAGAACCTGTCCACCTTTGCTGATGCACACATCACCATGAGGTCCATGGTCGGATGTCCCCAGCACTGTACCAGCAACTCAAACACCTCCTGATGAAGGACCCATTCTCCTGGATCCACCTTGACTCGACTCAAAAAGTTGGCCGTCACATTGTCCACTCCCGCTACATGCGCTGCCGATAACGCTTCCAGATTCAACTCAGCCCAATTGAGCAGCTAGTCTGCTTCCTCTTCGAGGGCTACACTGCCTGTACCACCTTGACGATTGATGTATGCCACCACCATGGCATTGTCTGAAAACACTCTGATTGCACTCCCTTCAGCGCTCGCTGAAGGTTCTTCAGAGCTAGAGTGACTGCTTTCAACTCTAACCTGTTGATTGACCAAGTTCTCTCCTGCTCCTTCCACTGCCCCTGAGCATACTGCCCCTCAAAGTGCGCTCCCCAGCCGAACATGCTTGCATCGGTCGTCAACACCCTCCAATCCGGGGCCTCCAGAGGCATCCCCTTTTCCAGACAACCTGGATGCAACCACCACTGCAGAGACTGTCTTGCGTCCGGAGGACAGACTAATCTTTAGGACAACTGATCGGACTGATGCGACCATCTCCTGAGAAGCGACCATTGCCGCGGCCTCATGTGAGCTCTGGCCCTCGGCACCACCTCTAGTGTGGCTCCCATTGTTCCCAATATTTGTAAATACTGCCACGCCGAGGGAGCCATTCTGTCCAGGAAGGCGCGAACCAACATCCTTAGTTTGCTGATCCTGCCTTGCGGCAGATACACTCTGCCCCTGTCCATGTCGAATCAAGCCCCCAGGTATTCCAACTCCTGCGATGACTGCAGCTTGCTCTTTGCCAAATTTACTACCCACTGTCATCGTGATAACACATATTATAAATGGTCGATTTATGAACGATAAATATCTCCAATATATCACAAACTCGTTCAATAAAACACAAAGGAATTTTTCTAAAGTGAATTCTTTTCTTCTTCAACAGGGCACCATTTTAAAATCTGCCAGGAGGTCTCAGACTATAAATGGCACTTAATATATCAGACTTTATGTCTAGATAAAATACTGTACCCAATTGCATCAACGACCTCCGTACAGGCACTACCCAGGCCAGAGCTCATAAGTGTAACATTCATTATTCAAGAACTGAAATGTTGTTCACTATATTAGATATTAAAAATATGTTACTTCCGTTTTTCAATATATCTGGCTCATGGTCCTGGTAAATCACTCTTACGATCCCGACGCTCTCCCTCAGCGCCTCCATAGCGTTTCTCCTTAACGGGTTCTTCAGGGGATCAGTTTTTTAACCCTCCTAGTACTTAACATTGATGCGCGGTGTCTTTTTGACTTTGAGATTTGAATTACACCCGGCTTCAGAACCGCGGTGTTTTAAATTTTAGACGTGGGCAGCATTAATGTTAAGTACTAGGAGGGTTAAAAAACTGATCCCCTGAAGAACCCGTTAAGGAGAAACGCTACGGAGGCGCTGAGGGAGAGCATCAGGATCGTGACTTACCTGGACCATGAGCCAGATATATTGAAAAACGGAAGTAACATATTTTTAATATCTAATATAGTAGACAACATTTCAGTTCTTGAATGATAAATGTTACACTTATGAGCTCTGGCCTGGGTAGTGCCTGTATGGAGGTCATTCATGCAATTGGGCACAGTATTTTATCTAGACACAAAGTCTGATATATTAAGTGCCATTTATAGTCTGAGACCTCCTGGCAGATTTAAAAATGGTGCCCTGTTGAAGAAGAAAAGAATTCACTTTAGAAAAATTCCTTTGTGTTTTATTGAACGAGTTTGTGATATATTGGAGAAATTTACTACCCAACCTAGGGACTGCAGAAACTGCACCACTCATCTCGTAGCCACCACACTCTCGGCTTTCGACTTTGCATGCCGCTGCTACCACCACCATGACCTTGGTGAATGTCCTTGGCTCTGTCGCCAATCCAAACAGCATTGCTTGGAATTGAAAATGCCCCATAGGCACCGCAAACCGAAGAAACCTTTGATGGTCCATTCTGATCGGTATGTGCAGATACGCTTCCGAAATATCTAGGGATGTGAGGTACTCGCCCTGTCGAACCACCGCTATGACAGACCGTAGTGTTTCCATGCGAAAGTGGGATACCTTGAGACATCTGTTTACCCTTTTGAGGTCCAGAATCGGTCTCAAGGTTCCTTCCTTTTTTGGCACCACGAAATAGATGGAGTACCGACCGCAGCCGCATTGATCCTTCGGTACTGGCACTACCGCCTTCAGCGCCAGTAACCTTTCTAAAGTTTCCTGCACCTCCCCCAGCTTCGACCGCGCTCTGCAGGGGGATTGTACAAAAGCGTCTCTCACTGGACGTTGAAACTCTAGTGCATAACCTCTCTGCATAATTTCCAACACCCACTGATCTGAAGTAATTTGGGCCCATGCTGGAAAGAACTCCCTTAAGCATCCTCCCACAGGAACCACTCCAGCCTGGACCCCCCTCGCTTCATTGCGGCTTCTTAATGTTTGGGGAGGGGGAGGCACCAAACCCTCTGCCTGCTCCCCTAAACCACCAAAACCCCGAGGCTCTGTACTGAAAATGCCCTCTCTGAAACTGACCAAATCTCGACTGACGAAAACGCCTAAACTCACGCTGTTGACTCCGAGAAGGGGTCACCGGACGCCCCTGCTTGACCTTATCCTCCTGCAATCTGCCCCCTTTTGACTCTCCTAAATCCTTTACTAGCTTCTCAAGATCTACCCCAAAGAGAAGCTTACCCCTAAAGGGGAGCTTTCCTAGCTGTGCTTTGGACACCGCATCCGCCGCCCAATTCCGGAGCCAAAGAGATCTCCTTGTGGCCATCACCGACGCCTTACTCTTCGCCAACTCTCTTATAAGGTCTACTGACTATCCGCTAAATACACGGCACCCGACTCCATCCGAGCCGCCTCTTCAACCGCCCCTTCTACCTGCAATCTCTTAAGCCTTTGGGACCATCTCAAGCACGCCCTTGCCACCCAGGCTCCACAAATCGAAGCTTGCATGGAGAGAGCATTAATCTCAAACACCTGCCACAGTAGTGAATCTAACTTCCTATCCTGCGTATCTTGAAAGCACTGCACTTCCCTCTACAGGGATAGTAGTCTTCTTAGTAATCGACACCACAGCATCAACCTTAGGGGACTTAAACAGTTCTCTCTCCGACTCTTGTAACGGGTACAAGTTGTTCAACAACCGGGAACCTTTGAGGTTTGCTTCTGGCGTATCCCACTTTTCCTGTATCATTTCCTTAAATACCCTATGAATCGGAAAAGCCCGCTGAGACTTCCGTATTGCTTGCAATAATGGATCCTTCAAAGAAGCATCCACTCCCTGTTCCTCCGCCGGCATATTCAAGGCCTACATCGTCTCTGCAATCAACGCCGAAGGTTCCTCCCTGCGGAACACCCGGACCACCCTTGCCTGGTCTTCAGGTTCTGTTAACTCCCCTTCCTCCAACTCCGGGTCCATGTCTGAGTACTCCAAACCCCCGGACTGCTCCTCTAGCTGTCCATGGCTAGCTTAGCCTTTTTCCCCGGAACACCCCCCATCTCAACCTGCAGTGGGGTCCCCTGTCTCTTGGGTCCTGGAGTCAGCTCCCTCCCCAGGTCCCGCTAAGTTAGCCCCGGCACCGCCAAGAGCCTGCTGGAGCAGGACCATAATCTGTTGAGAAAAGATTACCCCCAAACCTCCCTGTATAGAGGGCTTGGGATGAAGGAACATCTGGTGCTGAAGACGGACCCGGCACCGGTTCCTGAAGCAGCACAGGGGCATCAAGGGGCTCCCCTGCCCCCAAGACTTCCTTTATCATCTCTGCCCCACTGCGCTCTTCCACAACAGACCTCGATGCCTCGTGCGCACAACCGCTACACACACCCGCCTCTGAAACGGACCCCTCTGGATCCCACAGAGGAGGCAGCGAGGTTTAGAAGGCATAAATAGTTAAACACTTTACACTGTGCCTTTTTCTTTTCTTTACACCTCTTTTTTTTTTTCCAAAATGAAACTTTTCCACCGAAATTGTCTGCCTTCCTCCCTCGCTTCCTAAACCTGCTGAAATCACTTAAAACCAGAATCCAAATCAGCTGTAACTTCCCGTCGAAAAACTACGTGGCGTTAAAATGGCCGCCGGAACATTACTCTCCTTCCACTGCCTTCAGAGTGCCTACTACCGTCAATTGCTTACCTCCTCGGAGTCGACAAACCCATTCACCGCTGCCCTGCTCCTCCTTGATCAGCACCACGCGGTTCAGCTCCCCCGGCCTCCGCAGGGCCGATGAAGCCCTCTTGCTGCTGCTCTGCTCGCTCTCCCGTTCACTCGGCACGAGCAGCAGTCCTCGATGGTTCCTCACCCACCATGGGGGATCGGACACCGGAGTCCCCGACCTCGACTCCCACACTCTGCTCTGTACCAGCTAAGTATTTCAGAGAGGGGGGAGACGGGGGGGGGCAGCTTTCCAACTCTTAGACCAAATTGCTGAAATTTCAAAAAATTTGCCGATTTTAAGGGACCACAGCCCCTTTTTTTTCCCCAAAATATCTTTTAATATCTTTTTCCTAGTCCCTATCTAAAATCTACTTAATGATTCCTACAGTGAGTCCCGAGCCTCAGAACTCACGCCTCCTTCCAGTGCTTGGAAACTGAAAACTGGAGCAAGGAGGCGGTCTCTGGCATACTTATGCTGGTGTCATCAAAACTGTAACATGCTCATTCTCCAAGCTGCGAGAGGACGTACACAACTTCTAAGGTTCGGGACTAGACTGGAGGGACGCGAAGGAGTATATATTGTATTGTGATATGCTTATTTTTTAGGATGAACACCATTGAAAGATTGCATTTTTTCATAGTCTTTCTCATATGTATATGTATCCCCAGAACATATTATACTGTAGGCTGAAATTTGTTCTGGGATAACTGAAAAATTGGGGAGCTATTTTCATTTCATATCATAAATACATAAACATAAAACATAAAATAATAAAATAAAAACAACAAACATTAAGAGGGTAGCTACTAAAAGGGCCTTTTTATTAACATGCACAACCAGGGTAGAGCAGGGATAGCACGTGCTATGGGCATCATTCTAAAAAGTTGGATGTGGACCCGCACCCTTGTAGCATGTGTCTTGGTGGCAACTGGCTGGGATGGCGGCCTGCTTGCCTCAGCACTGCTCATGTGGGCATTTGAAGAACTCAGCGCAGGTAGTGCAGGTGAAACTAACTCAGTAGGTGGCATTAGTTGCTCCTATGGCTGGTATACCGTGGAAAACTGTGATAACTGCAGAAGAACAAATATAGCCCCCCCCCCCCACACTGCAGTTAGCGTGAAGCCCAGCAGTAGAAATGCAGCCTATACCCTCGTTACTAGCAAAGGGCTTAGTAAACATGTCCCAAAGTGAATTATGGGAATAATGCATGTTATTTTATCCCAACACATGTTCAGAAAAATGAGATGCAAAGCATACAAATGCATTTAAATATCTCATTATTATTCTAATGGAATAAGGAACTTTGCAATGGGAATCGCTCTTGCCGCCCCCCCCCCCAACTCAGCACCATCACTGATTATAGCCGGTACTATGGGGGGGGGGGGTCCAGGGGATGGTAGGGTCTTCAGGAGGTATTCTTCTTGGGGATCAGTGTTGGACTGCTTTGATTCTACATGCAAATGCTATGTGTGTCTTTGGGTCATATTAGAAACATAGAAACATAGAAATATGACGACAGAAAAAGACCACATGGCCTATCTAGTCTGTCCTTCCATAATAACTACAACAGTCCCCTTTTTACCTTTAGAGATCCTCTGTGTTTGTCCCATGCTTTTTTGAATTCAGTTACTGTCCTCATCTCTATCACCTCCACTGGGAGACTATTCCACGGATCCACTACTCTTTCCATAAAGAAATATTTCCGCATATCACTCCTGAATCTATCTCCCTTCACCCTCATCCCATGTCCCCTCATAGCAGAACTTGCTTTCAATTGAAAGAGGCTCTCTCTCTGAACATTTATGCCACGGAGGTATTTAAACATCTCAATCATATCACCTCTATCCTGCCTTTCCTCTAAGGTGTACATATTAAGATCCTTAAGTCTGTCCTCATATGCTTTATAATGAAGACCATTAATCATTGTAGTAGCCACCCTCTGCACCGACTCCATCCTGTTCACATCCTTTTGAAGGTGCGGTCTCCAGAATTGCACACTATACTCCAAATGAGGTCGCACCAATGACTTATACAGAGGCATTATCACCTCCTTTTTTCTGCTAGCCATTCCTCTCCGTATGCACCCAAGCATCCTTCTAGCTTTTGCTGTCGCCTTTTCTACCTGTTTAGCTACTTATATTGTTTAGCTACTTATATATTGATACATATATGTTCATTGCTGCACCTCCTTATTTGCATTTTAGAAAAGACTATGGGGTCTGTTTACTAAAGGCCGGTGGTGTGCGGTCCGCGGTGCAGAGCGGGTGCCGTAGAAGGAGTGGGCGTTCCGTCGGGAAGCTGTGAGTGACAGATGCGCGAAGGTGCGCGGCGCCCGTGTGGTTAGTGCCCTGTGCAATTAACGAGGTTGATCTGTGCACATGGGACACACTGCTCACGGATTTGGGCTTTCCAGTATTGTGCTGCACATTGCTGACGGAAACGGTTTCCTTTCCCTTCCCAGCACCTCTAACGCGACTGTTGGACTCGCGGTATATTTCTTTGGAGATTCGGGCACGCTCCTGTGCGGCGAGTCTCCCCCCTCCCACATTCCGCCCACTGACCCCGTCTCTCCGCCCCTAGGGGGCCTTCCTCCGCCCTCATTTCTCCTTTCCACGCCTGTTTCGCACATTACCGTCCCGCAAATGTGCGCGTTGTCGGCGCACGCTTGCGGGACCCGTTAATGTGCCGCGCACTCGTACGGGGCGCTTAAGAGCACTTAAATACCTCTTTTAGAGCGCTCATGTGCGCCCCGTACAAGTGCGCCGTTTAGTAAACAGACCCCTATGTTTGGCAGAGCCTTTTCAAACCACTGGAATTGTGTAGCTCATGTCTTCGATGTTTCATTTCTGATCTCCACCTGCTATCTAAAATGTGCTTTCAAGAACATTGACCCTATTGAATTCCCATATAGGTTGTGAATGGGCATGTATTTAGATGGCTGTAAAAAGAAAATCCAACATATTTTGAGAAAATTATATATGTCTTTTTAATAGCAAAATATTTAAAACAATTCAAGTCTCCAAAAAATGTATCATTTCATTTTGCAAGATAGGCTATGTAGTTTTTATTCTCCACTAAATCAGATTGTATGATTTTTCATGCTAGTTTTTCCAGATCTGTGCCAATGGAAAACCTGTTGTTGGATTAGTAGAGAACATTCTTATGCTATACCTTGTGAAATCTAAAGCAATGTAAACATTTCTTTGCAACAAAATCAAATCCCAATGTACATTTAAAATAATTTTGCAACACATTGAGGAAGGCTTCATGCAATGTTACAAATAGCTCTTTAAAGTGGTGCAGTGCTGTGTTTGCATTTTCTGTTTTAATTAAAACTTCTGTTTATTTTCTTCTAGGTAACATTCTTTTCACTTTAGCAAAATTGGTATAGATTTTTGTGTAAGGATGCATGGAATCGCTACTAAACACAGTGTGCACTTGACACCTAGTTGCCTTTATAAAATACCAGTACAAATCCTGCAGAAATAGTGCCTAGACTGTGGGCACTGACAAAGAATCTCTTCTAAATTTTTGGGATGCTCAGAACAACCATTCGTTTTTAAATGGTCCACATTGAAACCAGCCAGTTTGAATGAGGAGATAGAATTTTTGAAAATGAGATGGACTCTTGTTATTTTTATAGGACATTCTGAAAGGGATGCATCACTGTCCTCTCATTTCTCCCTGAAGAAATCTCATGTGGTAAAACCCAGGGATGGAGAAAATAATAGAGGTCTTTATGTATTCTGGATTCCATATGTTTATTATGAAAGATAATTCACCAGTTTAAGAGAAGATAGAATATAAAAGATGAGAGTATTGCCAACACTGAGAGGATAGTATCTACAAAATAAATTTAAGATAAGTGCATATTTTTCAAATGTTATTTACAACATCAACATAGCATGAGTGTGAATGTTTCAAAGTCTTTTGCACTGTAACATTGAGTTATGATGAAAGATAAAAATAAAGGACAGTGCCATTCTAAGCTAAAAGCAGCCTATCTTTGGAATATTTTTGAGCTTTATCCTCTCCCCTTCAATTTTCATGAAGGATAGATGTGCAAAATTATTTTAGTAAATCCATCATCATGTAAAATAGATGGATGTAAAATGAATAAATTGATTTGAATAGTTATAAGTCAATTAACCAAGATTTGGTAATTTTTGGTTATATGAATTTCTTGTGGGATAAAATTAAAACATTATAATTGTCAGTTTTTGGGGTGAATCTTATGAAGTCATTTTCATTTGTGTGGGGCAACTGTGACAGGGTGGAGAGTAAAAGAAGAGCACCAGATACTTTTGGGAAGATCCCTATATCAGAGAAACCCTCTGTGCCCATGAGGTAATCTATAAGAACCAGTGTATACCAAGACTGTACATTCCTCTAATCCAGTGGTTCTCAACCTTTTTTGTACCGTGACCCCTTTTACCGTTGGTCAACTTGTGATGACCCCCAATGATAAAATCAAATGCGTCTCTCTTCCTTTACTGTTAACGCATTGTCGCTGTAATCATTTGTTGAATTATTAATATATTATAGGCCTTGGCAATATGTTTTTATTTATAAAACACTTATTTAAACCACAATAATTAATCACAAGTAACAATATTTGATTTCAAAATTATGATGATTTTGTAGTCAAATCACTAATATGAAATAAAGTTATTTTTTCTACCTTTGTTGTCTGACCAATTTATTCTCTGATCATGCTGGTCCCGATCTGAGGCTTCTGCTTTCCTGTCTTCTCTTAGCTCTCTTTCTGTGGTCTATGGTCCATCTGCCATTTCTTATCTCTTCTTTCGTTTTCTTCACTTCTTTCCATCAGCCTATTTCCAGTCCCAGTAACCCTCCCCAGTATCAGCCCCTTTCCAGTCCTCACTCCCAGTACCTCCCAATGTCAACTTGCATTCCCATGACTGCCACTGGTGTCCATTCCCTTCCAGTCCCCCTCCTTCCCCACTGACCAGTCCCTTCTAGTACAAATACCATGGCAGCCCCTCTCAGATCCACTCCCTTCCAGTTCCATTCTCCCATCCCCTTGTATCAGCCCACTTGTAGCCTTAGCCCCCAGTTTTCTTCCAGGGCCAGCAGCTCTATCCTCCCCGCCCCACAAGCAGGCCATTCCCAGGCAAAGCCCCCCAATCAGCTCACTTCTAGTGCTAATCCCCCCTCAACCCATTACCAGTGCTAGCCTCCCCTAATCAGCCCAATACCAATCCTACCCCCCCATCAGCTCATTACCAGTCCTAGCCTCCCCTAATCAGCTCATTTCCAGTGCTGGTCCCCCCTCAACCCCATTACCAGTGCCAGGCTCCCATAATCAGCCCATTTCCAGTCCTAACCTCACCGATCAGTTCATTTTCCAATGCTAGACCCCCATCAGTCCATTACCAGTCCTACCCCCCCCCTTGATAAGTCCATTCCCAGTCCTAGCCTTCCCTAATCACCCATTACCATCCTAGCCCCCCCCCCATCTGCCCATTACCAGTGCTAGCTCCCTCATCAGCCCATTATAATCCTATCCGGCACTGTCTCTCGCCTCTGTCCAGCATTTATACCGTCTGTTCAGTATGTGCCCCTGTCTCTCCCTTTTGTCCATTCCAGCCCCCTCCCTGCATGTCAGCCCCCTCCTTCCATCTGTCCATGTCAGCCCTCCTCCCTCCCTCCATGTCAGCCCCATCCTTCCTTCTGTCCATGTCAGCCCTGCTCCCTCCATCCATCCATCCATATCTGCCCACTTCCTCCCTCCCTCCCTCCATCCATGTCAGCCCCCATCCTTCCATCTGTCCATGTCAGCCCCCCTCCATCCCTCCATGTCAGCCCCCATCCTTCCATCTGTCCATGTCAGCCCCCTCCCTCCATCCATCTCAGCCCCCTTCCTCCCTTCCTCCCTCCCTCCCTCCATCCATGTCAGCCCCCATCCTTCCATCTGTCCATGTCAGCCCTCCTCCCTCCATCCATCCATGTCAGCCCCCAACCTTCCATCCATATCAGCCCCCTTCCTCCCTCCCCCCTCCATCCATGTCAGCCAGCATCCTTCCATCTGTCCTTGTCAGCCCTCCTCCCTCCATCCATCCATACATATCAGCCTCCTTCCTCCCTCCCTCAATCCATTTCAGCGCCCATCATTCCATCTGTCCATGTCAGCCCCCCACCATCCCTCCATGTCAGCCCCCATCCTTCCATCTGTCCATGTCAGCCCCCCTCCATCCCTCCATGTCAGCCCCCATCCTTCCATCTGTCCATGTCAGCCCCCTCCCTCCATCCATATCAGCCCCCTTCCTCCCTCCCTCCATCCATGTCAGCCCCATCCTTCCATCTGTCCATGTCAGCCCTCCTCCCTCCATCCTCCATGTCAGCCCCCATCTTTCCATGTCCATGTCAGCCCCCCTCTGCCGATGTCAGCCGTTTTGCAGGTTCCCTGCCCCCTCATCCCCTCTCCTCATGTCTGCCTCTCTTTTAATGCAGCCGCGGCTCCCTGCCTCTTAGGGAACCGCGGCTGTACCTGTAAAATCGTTGCGGAGCCCTTCCTGTCTCGACGGGCTCCGTGCAGCATTGTCCCGCCTCCAAAGGAAGTTGTTTGCCACTTCCTTTGGAGGCGGGACAATGCTGCACGGAGCCCGTCGAGACAGGAAGGGCTCCGCAACGATTTTACAGGTACAGCCGCGGTTCCCTATGAGGCAGGGAGCCGCGCTGCAGAAGAAGGCAGTGAGTTTAAAGGAGTTTGCCGCTGCCGAGAAGCGGACTCGGCGGCGGCAGCAACTTGTGCGCGTTTTTTTAAAACTTGGTGGAGGCTAAGCGACCCCCGCCAAATCCTGTGGCGACCCCCGTGGGGGTCGCGACCCACAGGTTGAGAACCGCTGCTCTAATCAAAGGAGGAATGGATCTTATAGAAACTGATTGTACATACAGAGCTACTAACATAGTCCTCTAGGCCTACCTAATAATATCAACAGATCGAAACAGGCAAAAAGTATTGAAATATGAAAGTAAACATCCATTATCAAACTTGGATAGGCATTCCAACAAGCAGAAGGAATGGATGAGAATCTACCACACACACAGGGAAGAAAGCAACAGAATTTACAAAACAAGAGAAAAATAACTCTTCAAAGAGTTAGGGCAGCAGTCTACGAACAACAAGTGGCAAATGTATAAATACAGTGGGAAATACAAAGTGTTACTCTGGGAGTCATTTGTCAATAAAACCAGGAATGCATTACTGGTTAAGGAGAAGTGAACTGAAACCATGGATGACAGATTGATACTAGCAGCCCAGGACAGTGGATCACAGATGAGATGATTCACAGAAAGCAGAGAAAAAAAATTAAAAGAGCTGGAAATGGTTACTTATCTCGTAGCTGGCTGCAAAGTTCTGATGGAAAAACATCTCTATACAGAAAGGAACTATAAAGGAGGCGTGTATCATCCACTGGAAACTTTACAATCATTATAACATTACTATACAGGAAAAACATTGGATCATGAACCTAGGAAAATTATGGAAAATGAAAAGGTTTTGATCACCTGAGACATTCTCATTCTACCCGATAAAAGGCAGGGTGCAAGAAAACCAGACATTGCATGAAGGAGACGAGCACAAGAACAGCATTGACAATAAAGGTTTCAGTGCCAAGCAAGTATTCCATGTATGAAGTGGAGAAAGAGAAGATCCTTAAGTACCAAGAGATTAAGAAAATGTGGCAGAAGGATACAGAAATGTTTCCCATCATATTGAATGCTACAGGCTTGATTAAAAGGAATTTTTAAGCACACCTTGATGAATTGACCATACTCGTACATGTTACATTGTATGAACTCCAGAAGGAGACTCCCTTTGGCATGATGGAAGTACTACACCGAGCATCAGTGGTAAATTTGAGAGAATTCACATAGCCTGGCTTAGGAGGGAGGTTTATGACTGTCTCGGTATGCGCACAACTAACCCATTTAGTGGCATTGCTCTGAAAGCTCTGCATCCCCAGAAAAAGATCCTGATAAGGAAAAAAAGAGTGAGCATGATTCTGAACTACTACTGGAAAGGTGTCAGCTAAATATAAGCAAACAATTAAATAAATACAAAATATTCCTAAGAGCCCCACTGGGGAGGGTGGGATTCCCAAGCAATCCCCCTCTGTTGGCTACAGTTACTCCTTGTGGCCTTCGGCAAGTCACTTAACCCTCCATTGCCTCAGAAAAAAACAAGTTATCAATGTCCCTGTTTGATGTCCAGTACCAAGTTTAAGTCACAATGTAAACTGCTTTGAGTGAAATGATAAAGCGATATAAATAAAACACCTGTTAAATAAATAAATAGATAAATAAAGCGAGGTACGGAACTTTGTTAACAGCTGCCTACTTAATCTTATACATTTGATCTTCTTTTTGTCCTTTAGTCATGGTGGGAGGTTATAGCAGTGCCTAATCTAGTTAGAGTACCCTTTGTAAAATAATCCAGAAGGGATCAGAATACCTGTAGATTCCCTATAGCTAAATGCCAAAACGTTATCCCTATCATTAATAGGGACCCTCAGAATAAGGACATTCAAAAGTACAAACAGCATAATACATGCTCAACAGCAACATCATTGGTCCCACAAAATGTGCATTATGGGCCTGCATTAGTGATGCTTGCACTGTTAAGTGTCCTTATTCTGAGGGTCCCTTATCATTGACTGGGATATGTTTTGACATCCAGCTATAGAGAACCCTCTATCACACCGGCACCTGGTGACGCTGTGATCATCCATACAGGCCAAGCACTAGCCAGGCTTTCATATCCCCCCTGAATTACAGATGAGCACACCAGATCCACTCCCCTCCCCGACACTCCCCGTGCGCCCTTCAAACCACACACACACTTTCTGTCACAAAAATATGATTTTGCCGAAAAGATGCCCTGAACCTATACCTAATAAATAAGGATCACTTACATCAAAACCTCATTCTTTTCACTCAGTTGTATAGATTAAGTTTAAAAACAATTTTTGTCGGAGCTAGGCCGTAGGAAGGGCTGGGGGAATCCAGACCTCCACCAGGCTGTCAGCTTCTTTTATTTTATTAATAGTTCTTTACCACAACTATTCACTTATCTCAAATCCTTTGTTGACCATCCACAGAATCGTCGCTCTTCAGAAATGTATAACAGCACGACGTGCACGTTTCGGGGGATTGAACCCTGTGTCAAGTGCTTTCCAAATTTCAGAAGTAAAGGCAACAAAGAGACCAAAAAACGCCGTCAAAGCAGCTAAGAGCGACGATGGATGGTCAACAAAGGATTTGAGATAAGTGAATAGTTGTGGTAAGGAACCATTAATAAAATAAAAGAAGCTGACAGCCTGGTGGAGGTCTGGATTCCCCCAGCCCTTCCTACGGCCTAGCTCCGACAAAAATTGTTTTTAAACTTAATCTATACAACTGAGTGAAAAGAATGAGGTTTTGATGTAAGTGATCCTTATTTATTAGATATTTGATTTGTTTCACTTTGTGGGGTGATTTTTGCTGAACCTATACCTAACAGCTATGTCATAAGATAATTGCATGGGGTACCAGGACTACAAGTGTGGCCTCTGTTTCTCCACCAAAAAGGAATTCTTTCCCTGCTCACACCCATACTATCCCTGCATCAGAAGTCCCATTTTCCTGAACATGGGAATTGAGAGGGTCCCATAGATTGGCTCCTTTAGCACAAACAGCACATAGGTGCATAGCCTGAATAAACAATATTGCTCTTCTTAATATTTCTGCAGTCATGCCAGTTCAAATATACTTACCACAACCATTCTTCTCTATGGGATGCATTGCAGAGCACAACAGAATATTTTCTAAGTCCTACCATTTTTCAGCAGGAATAACAAACGTTTCCGGGAAACACTTAATACATACACGGATCTTTCCTGAATACGCTTTCAATATTTCTGCGGCTGATCATGCCCACATTCCATGCTCTCCTGCCCAGGTTTGAGATCCCCCTTGCTAGCACCGTGGACGTGCATGTCAGCAGTGTTTCAGAATATGGTCGGGGATATTTGCGGCACATAAACGTCCCCGCCGTACATACAAACCCCTTATTTGTATTCTGGAATGATCTCCTTAATCATGGCACCCAGTGATAATATAACCCTCTATTCTATGCTGGGTTGGCAGAGTTAACTACAGCCTAGGACCAGTAGGCAAGGTTCATATGTTAGGAAAGTGCATGAAATTTTGCTTCTGGAACCTTGCACTCATATTTGCTAAAATGTTATTGATATTTGATGTATTAACTTCTGCAGAGGGTCTATTCTGTACTGCAAATATTTTGCACCACTATTCGCCCCACTTCCATCCCCAGCAAAAGCCTCTCCGTATGAACAAGGAGTTTGTACGGGGAGGCTTACATGGGGGCAGGAGGAGATGTTGTGGAGGTGGAATGAGTGGGCAGTCCGAGGCCCCGGACATACAGGGCCAATTCTGAAGTTGGCCCTGTATGTCTGGAGCCTTTGATCTAGACAGGGGACTTATTCTACCTTGGAGGTGGAATAAGTCCCCCTGGACATCAGGGGATAGCAGGCCCAGGCAGCAGCAGAGAGAGGTGAGGGGGTGCAGGGGTTTCCCCAAAGCCTGCCCCTGGCCATGGAAGGCCAGATCGGGGGTCGGGCTGCAGGGAACGAAGATTGTGGTCGGCGGCCGGGGATCGCAGCTCTTGAATGAAGCCACGGTGCCATGGCAATGGGGTGCCATGGCACTGAGGCTCCATTCAGAAGCCTGACTGAGTTAGCCAGGTAGGGGTCTGTACATGCAGGCCGATCTGAATCTGGTCCCAGCCTGCATGTACAGGCCCAGGCCCGATTCTGATCCCACAGGGCACGTCTAGCCCCCTGCGGGATCAGAATTGTGTCTGCCTCTGTGCGTCCCGATTCCGATCGGGTGCAAAGGGGCCTGGACACACACATTAGAATGTGTCTCCACATGTCTTTGCAGGACAAAAAGTAGAAAGACTAGGGGACATGCAACAAAGCTACAATATAGCCTATTTAAGACTAATAGGAGAGAATATTTTTTCACTCAACACAAGAGGATACTTTTTCACTAGATGCATAATCAAACTCTGAAATTCATTACTGGAGAATGTAGTAAAAGCTATTTAGTGCAGTTGGGTTTAAAATGTTCCTGGAGGAAAAGGCCATTATTAAAGAGAGCCAGGAGAATCCGCTGCTTACCCCTGGAATAAGCAGCATGGACTCTGTGTACCTTTTTGGGAACCTGACAGGTACTTGTGACCTAGATTGGCTGCTGTTGGAAACAAGATACTGTGCTTGATGGACCTTTGGTCTCACCCAGTATGGCTTCTCTTATGTACTTAAGTTATTGCACAGGAAAGATTAATTAGGTGATTGCAAAGGCTATGTAACTATTTATCCTACACATAGTACTGTAACTTGCACCATTTATATATGTGGGAAACAGTGCTTTGGGGATCCCTTGATAAAAACTTTGTAGACTGTGCTATGTTTAGCGCTGACAGAAAAATATAATTTCCTGCATGTGCTAAATACAGTGCGGGTATAGTACACAGGCTCCATTATGATGTGATCCCATTTATCGGAGAGCTGTAGACAGGCTCGCCACTAATGTATTATAAATTCTAATGTTCACCACTTATCCCCTCCCCTCTTGCTCACTCTTATACAATATTCATTGTAAACAGCTTTGATACCATGAAAAGCAGTATAGAAGAAATGTTAAATAAATAAATAAATGTGATCAATGGTGATGATTTTAGGAATGTGGACACGGACATTACCAGCTCATTTCTGATGGCCATTAACTGATCTTCAGATGCCAATGTATTTTGCCCAGGAATAACAGCAAGTAGAAAAACAGTGGGCAAAACTGAAAGGGGATATTTTAAGGGCAACCAATCTTTTTGTTAGAATGGCAAATAAAGGAAAAGGAGGCCACTATGGTTCTCAAAAGAGGTAGCTGAAAAAGTAAAGAAAAAGAGGGAGGCCTTCATGAAATACAAGAGAGCACGGAGAGAGGAAGACAGGCATCTATATTTGGAAAAACTTGAGAGGCTAGAAAAGTACTCAGGAAAGCAAAGTTACAAAAAGAAGAAGAAATAGCCAATGCAATAAAATGAGGGAATAAGACATTTTTCAGATAAGTTAGTGAGAGGTGGAAAGGCAAAAGTGGTATTGTCAGACTCAAAGTCGAAGGGGAGGAATATGTAGAAGCAGATGAGGATAAAGCGGAATTGCTTAACAAATATTTCTGCTCTGTGTTCACAGATAAAGGGCCGGGAGCAGGACCTTAGACAACACCCTCAAACAGGAACAAAAGCCAGGGGCATCTGAAACGATTTTCAGAGGACTGTGTGAGGAACTATCTAAACTAAAAGTTGACAAAGCAATGGAACCAGATGGGATACATCCAAGAATACTGAAGAAACTTGGGGACGTTCTAGCAGCTCCACTGACTGACCTTTTCAATTCCTCTTTGGAATTGGGGGTGGTGCCAGAGGACTGGAGAGATGTGGTCCCTTTACACAAAAGTGGAAGGATGTGGTTGAAAACAACAAGCCGGTTAGTTTAACCTCATTGGTGAGTAAATAATTGGAAATGCTGCTGAAAGAGAAAATAGTGAGGTTTCTGGAGTCCAAAGGATTGCAGGATCCGAGGCAGCATGGATTCTCTGGGGGCAGGTCTTGTCAGACAAATCTGATTGATTTCTTTGACTGGGTGACCAAGGAGTTGGACAGAGGGAGAGCCCTAGATGTGGTGTATTAAGATTTCATTAAAGCATTTGACACTCTTCTGCATAGGCAACTTATAAACAAACTAAGCACCCTTGGGATGGACCCTAAAGTTACTGCTTGGGTTAGAAACTGGTTGAGTGGGAGGTGACAAAGGGTACAGATAAATGGAGATCACTCTGAGGAGGAGGTGGTTAACAGTGGAGTGCTGCAGGGATCTGTCCTTGGTCCGATTCTTTTTAACACCTTTGTTAGTGATATTGCAGAAGGGCTGTCAGTTAAGGCATGCCTCTTTGCAGATGATACCAAAATCTGCAATAGAGTAGACACCCAGGAAGGTATAGATAACATAAGTAAGGATCTAGCTAAGCTTGAAGAATGGTCTAGAATTTGGCAGCTGAGATTTAATGCTAAAAAATATTGGTCATGCATTTGAGCTGCAACAATCCAAGGGAGCGATACAGTATAGAGGATGACATACTTCTGTCGAAGAAAGAAGAACAGGACCTAGGCGTGATTGTGTCTGACAATCTTAAAGTAACTAAACAGGTAGAAAAGGCGAAGGCAAAAGCTAGAAAGCTGCTTGGGTATATTGGGAGAGGAATGGCCAGCAGAAGAAAGAAGGTGATAGTGCCTCTGTGTAAGTTTTTGATGCAACCTCATTTGGAATATGGTTTGCAATTCTGGAGAGCACACCTTCAAAAGGATATAAAAAGGTTGGAGTCGGTACAGAGGGTGGCTACTAAAATGGTTACTAGTCTTCGTTATAAAGCATATGAGGACAGACTTAAGGACCTTAATATACTCTAGAGGAAAGGCGGGACAGAGGTGATATGATGGAGATGTTTAAATGTCTCCATGGCATAATGCAGAGGAGGAGAGCCTCTTTCAATTGAAAGCAAACTCTACTATGAGGGGACAGAGGATGAGGGTGAAGGGGGATAGACTGAGGAATAATATGCGGAAATATTTGTTTACAGAAAGAGTGGTAGATACATGGAATAATCTCCTAGTAGAGGTGATAGAGATGAGGACAGTATCTAAATTTAAAGAAGCATGGGACAAACACAGAGGCTCTCTAAAGCAAAAAAGGGGACTCTTGTGGTGGGTGATATGGAAGGGCAGGTTAGACAGGCCATGTGGTCTTTTTCTGCTGTTAGATTTCTGTATTTCTATAACCAGACTAAAAATTGAATAGCTGACTTACACCAGTGTATACTGGTAGCTTTGAATATTTGAAAGAGGATGTCTGGAAAGACATGAGCTAAATATGAATAATAATGATGTCCTTTTTTAAAGATCTGTTTCACAATCCATGCTCTTTTGGTGTATTACAGACTAACACAATGAATCGGTAACTTGACTGCAAGACAGAATTTCCATTAACATTGTCTGCTGTGCATTGTTTCTTTCATTTCCTTTCCCTATTGGACTGTAAACTGATTATTGTGTAGTCTTCGTTCACTTTGAAGTGGTAATTGGGTTCAGCAAAATGAACTGTGAGTGCAGCCCTGGAAACATCACTCATAGCATAAACAGGAGAAATACTATACCGGGAAATTAACTCCTCAAAGAGCAGGGAAGCAACTCCAAAGGAAGACGCAGTCTGTGCAGGCAGCTGATCAGGATATAGTGGAGAGCCGTGAATAATGCCACACAGCTCACACTCTACCTGTACCGTACATGCTGTATGCTCTGTTCAGACCCTAGGGTTTAGTTCTTACTCCTTACCAGAAAAGCACATGCCAAATCATTCTGACAAGGTCCATCGAGGGGACAAGGTCTCCAAATTGGTTAGTTTTGCACAAAATCACACAAAAAAAGGAAAAAGCGAGATCAAAATTTTTGCATATAAAGGAAATCACTGGAATCTGCCAAATGCACCAATAAAAGGGGAAAAGGGGCCTCAGATTGTGCCCTTCTTATAATTTCAAGTACAGATTACTATCATAGGGAGACATATCTAAAGGTCAAAAGGACTGCCTCCTCTTAGTTCCAAAAACCTCCTTATAGTAAGCTATCCATGCAGTTAGTTGATTATTTTTAAAACTAGTAAAGTGCTAATATCATACACCCAACCCCGAAGTGACTTATTTTGGAATCCATTGGGCAGCACACTTGACAGTGCCAGCTGTGCTCCAGCTGCATCAGCAGTGTATCTCATCATTTATCAAGTGCCATCAGGAGTGATTTGTCATTCATCAGGTGCTGCAGGATATGACTAACAACTAGTCCCCAAGACTGCACTTTCTGAGTCCTTATGCTACCATCTGGGGATACAGATATGCACTGGGTGGGTGGGGGGACTACCCCCAAAGCTGACTGGCTAGTCTGAATGCCTTTCTTGAAGGGGGGAGGAAGCACTCTGACTAGCTAGCTGGGTTGTTTTGCCAGGAGCGGACACGGGGAGGGGGGGGGGAGTCCTTGGGCTAGCTAGGATTCTATTGTTTGCCAGGGGTGTACTGATCCCCCATGGATAGCTCCCGATGGGGGATCATGAGCTCTCCAGGAAGGGAGGCAGGACATTGTTTGTGCAGATTGCAACATCACGGCATCAACAATATTTGTTGAAAGGCGGACCCGATTGCAGCTTTGAAGGCCCAATCACCTCCAGGGCAGATACAGTGCCTTGTGAAAGTATTCATCTCCTCAGTGTTTGTCCTGTTTTGTCACATTACAACCTGGAATTAAAATGGAGATTTGGGGGTTAGCACCATGTGATTTATACAACCTGCCTACCACTTTGAAGGTGCAAAATATCTTTTACTGTGACACAAACAATAAGTAAGACAAAAAAAACAAACAGAAATCATGAGTGTGCGTAGGTATTCCCCCCCTTCCCCCCCCCCCCAAGTCAATACGTTGTAGAGTCATCTTTTGCTGCAATTTATTTATTTACATTCTCTTATATACAATTACATATATGCAATTACAGCTGCAAGTCTCTTGGGGTATGTCTCTATTAGCTGAGCACATCTAGCCACTGGGATTTTCACCCATTCCTCAAGGCAAAACTGCTCCAACTCCTTCAAGTTAGATATGTACAGCAATCTTCAAGTCGTGCCACAGATTCTCAATTGGATTGTGCTTTGACTAGGCTATTCCAAGACATTTAAATGTTTCCCTTTACACCAATCCAGTTGAGCTTTAGCAGTATATTTAAGGTCATTGTTCTGCTAGAAGGTGAACCTTCATCCTAGTCTCAAATCTCTAGCATACTGATACAGGTTTTCCTCAAGAATCACCCTGTATTTAGTGCCATCCATCGTTCCTTCAATCCTGACCAGTTTTCCTGTCCCTACCGATGAAAAACATCCCCACAGCATGATGCTACCACCACGTTTCATTTTGGGAATGGTGTTCTCAGGGCGATGGAAAGTGTTGGGTTTGTGTCACACATAGCGTTTCCATGATGAACAAAAAGTCCAATTTTTGTATCATCTGACCAGAGAACCTTCTTTCATATGTTTGGGGGTCTATCACATGCTGTTGTGTGAACTCCAAATGTGTTGTCTTATTTCTTTCTTTAAGCAATGACTTTTTTCTGGCCACTCTTCCATAAAGCCCCACTCTGAGGAGTGTACGGCTTAAAGTGGTCCTATGGACAGATACTCCCATCTCTGCTATGAATCTTTGCAGCTCCTTCAGTGTTATCCTTGGTGTCTTTGTGGCATCTCTGATTAATGCTCTCCTTGCCCAGTCTGTGAGTTTTGGTGGGTGGCCTTCTCTTGTCAGGTTTGTAGTGGTGCCATATTCTTTTCATTTTGTTATAATGGACTTAATGGTGCTCCGTGGGATATTCAGAATTTGGGATTTTTTTTGGGGGGGGGGGGATTTTTTTTTTATAATCCAATCCTGATCTATACTTCTCCACAACTTTATCTCTGACCTGTTTGGAGTGCTCCTTGGTCTTCATGTTGCTTGCTTAGTGGTGTTGCAGAGTCAGGGGCTTTTCAGAACAGATGTATTTATACAGGTATCATGTGACACATCACGTGACACTGATTGAACACAGGTGGACCCTAATCAACTAATTATGTGACTTCTGAGGTTAATTGGTTGGAGCAGATCTTAATTAGGGGTTTCATAGAAAAAGGGATGAATACATATGCACTCACAACTTTTCAGTTTTTACTTGTTTTTTTATATATACAAGGTATTTTATTTTCATTCCACTTCATCAATTTGGACTATATTGTTAGGTCCATTATGTAACATCCAAATGAACCTCCATTTTCATTCCAGGTTGTAATGAGACAAAACAGGACAAAAATCGAGGGGATGGATATTTTCACAAGGAAGTGCTGTACTGTACTGTAGCTACTGCCGATTTGACAGCGGTCACACTGCTGCATTACCAGGGTTTCAGGAAGATAATGCCACCTCTTGAGGTAGTGTTAACTGCCACTGCGATCAAGCCAGACTTTGGCAGCCACCATGCGAAAAGGTTTCGTATGGTGGCTGCCAATCATCACCACCAGCACTCCCCATCTCTATCCACCCCAACACTCCTGCACCACATGAAAGCCAGATAGATATCACAGAAAAGCGCCTGCAATATGTGATTTTCTCATGCATTAACTGGTACTGCCAGGCAATAAATTGGCTTCAGACTCATGGTAGTAGCAAACCCTTTAATAGACATGCCCCATATCTAAACTTAGGAACTTGTTGCCGGAAGATGTGGTAAAAGTAGTTAGCATAGCCAAGCTTAAAAAGATTTATATAGGCTCTTGGAGAAAAAGTTAATAGACTTATTAAGGTAGATCTGGTGAAAGCTGCTGATTATATCTGAGGGTAACTAGCATGGAATCTGGCTACTTTGTGGGACACTGCCAAGTACTTGTGGGCTGGATTGGCCACTGTTGGAAACTGGATATTGGGCTTGATGGATCTTTGGACCGAACCAATATGGAAATTCTTTTGTTCTTATGTTCTTTGGGCCTGACATTAAGCAGCGGCAACTAGTGCTGCTAAAGCGCAAGGCCATCGCTGCTGAAGTTTAACCCCGGATATTCAATGCCAGGGCCATATCCAGCCACTGGCATCGAATATCCGGGTCGTCACATGGCCTGGAAGCTAATGGGCAGTGGCGATATTGAGCCGCTGCCCAGTTAGCTCCCACAGATAGACAGGCCAGCTGCTGAATATCAGTGCTGACTGTATAACTAAATCACTATCCAGCAAAGGCAGATATTCAGTGCCACTGGCCAGATATAGCCCTGGAACTGAATGCCCGGGGTAAATTAAAGTGGCAATGGCCAGCCACTTAAACTGAGAAATTGAAATGACTGAGAGTGCAAGAAATGAGGCCTTTTAAGTGTCTGTGTAAAATTAACAGATAGAAGTTAATGAGAATATTAACAGGTAGAGGTTAAATGAAGATAGGCTGCAATATATTTCAACTGATGAATCAGGAAGAAATTAAACATTTACCTCAAGATAAATCTCAGAAAATCGGGTGTAGAGGGGGAGGGTTGATGTAAACTAACAAGGGCGGAGAGGACTGCTTTTAAATTCTAATCTTCCCAAGTGTGTATGTCTAATGAAATGGAAAAAATACCAGAAATTTGAACCTGAATCCCACACAGATAATATCGTTGCCCAACGAGGTAACAATTTTCACATTATATTGATATAATCCGAAAATATCAATTTTATTGAATCATGAATTAACTGGCCCAAATTTGATCTAAAGTTGGAACACTGCAGAGCTGAGCTGTCAGCTTTTGCAGTGGTGCTTTATCAATCTGACAAAAGAAGTCTGAAGTGTAACCTTTTTGTCTAGCAACTAGAGAACCTGAAAAAAAAAAGTAGCTGAGGGAGCCAAACACAATGGAAAGACAGGATGAAAGGAAGAGAAAGCACAAAAAACTGTGTAGCAGAACCCAATGGCCTGTGCCTTAATTGAGGGAATAGAGGATGGGCCTAGCGCCCATCACTAAAAATAGGCATCCTCATTATGGATTCAAAAGGAACTATAAAAGGGCGCTGATTTATCTCTGGTTGGGAGTTGGGAATTGCTTCTATTGCTAGAATGAGAAGCAGTATCTGATCTTTGTGTAGTATAATGCTGGAATACTGTGTTTTGGGTCATTGAAAGGAATTAATTGGGAAGCCACCTTAAAAGTCACAACACTTTTTTCCACAGTGCAAATATGCCAGTAAATCCCTACTTGTCCAACTCTGGGAAAGCCCCCAATTGCCTGAGAAATAAACCCCTAAAATCCCAAATGATAAACATCTAGGCGTGGAAGCCCTAAGTATGGTATTTAATGATGTACACATGTAAATGAACACCACCCATGTGCACGCCTATAGTGCAGGTTCACGCGATCGGCCTGATGTGCATACTGACGGAATAGCGACTGCCTACAGCACTTGCATAAGTGCCCACTGCTGTGCACAAATCGCTAAAATGCACTGATTCACGCGTGTAAATGGCACATAGCTTTCCAAGGCGCTTTATAAAATGATCTCCAAAACCTCCAAAGTGAAAAAATAAACCACATCCCTAATAACCACACCTAAAACACCTTGCAAGTGATTTCCTAGCGTTAGTAACTATTTTAAATGCCCGTTGTATAATATGAAACTCTTCAAATGAAGTCACAGATTCAGATTGTTAAATTACTTGTTCCGCAGCAAGTGAGCAGACTGCGTAATGCTAAAGTATATTACATGCACAAGCAATAGGGAATTGACGTATTTATTTATTTACATTCTCTTATATACTGCGCTATTCTGCATCAGTGCGGTTTACATTGAACAAACTGAAATTACATTGAACAGGGCATTATAACTTGGAGATAACTGTTTTACAGGGAACATGGGCTATGGAGGGTTAAGTGGCTTGCCCAAGACCACAAGGAGCACCTGTGGGACTAGAAACCCCAGTCCTTCCGGCCCAAGGTTGCTGTCCTCTAGTGGGATTTGAACCCCCGACCTTCTGGCCTAATTTCATTAGTCTACAAAGTAGGGAAATGTGAATTAAAAAGTTATGCAAGCGCACCAGTGTTATGTTGGAAATTATTTTAACTTGAGGTCACTATGGTGTCAATGCTGCAAAATTCCTAAGTCAATTAAAATAACTGAATATTCGGAAAAAATCCTATCTGCTGCATTTTTTTCACACACTGCAAATAAAGATATTTGGAATGGCTGGGGTGGGGGGGGAGGGGGATCTTTGGCTCCCTTCCCAAAGAGCTGCTTTCTTTGCATGCTCATACATTTAAATTTCATGGGCTAGATACAGAAAAGCATTTGAGCACTCAGCTAAGAGCTGTGAAATTCAGGAAGACAGCCAGGGGAGTGCTCAAAGCTGTCGGTTTCCCAGGGCTGCACAACTAAATGGAAGTGAAAAGAGGCCCAGTGGCCTATACCATGAGAACAAGTACCTGGAGGCCCTGCAGAAGCCAGTGGATGAGAGCACCACCAGGACATAGGATCCTAGATCATCTGTAGTGAGACTGGTGCATGCACACCGACACACACTTGCCAGAGGTTAGGGTAACTGAACAACACTGAACTCAAATTCCCAATACCAGTGAAGTCTACACCAGGGAACTGGGACATTCCTGCCTGGAGTTTTCTAGGGAGTTGAACTATATAGCACAGCACAAAGAAAGTACACTCAGAAAAAAGATCCAGAGTTGCAAATTGATATTGTTGTGGTTAACAGGAGAAGTCTTACTAGCTAGTAGAGGTCCTCCTGGGACTGGCAGAGGGAAGCTTTGCCCTAAGAAAGTTACTTAAATAAGCAATGTATTCTTCCAAAGTGTGTTCTTCCAGAGTGTGTTCTTACCATTCATATTGGGAGTTATTCTGAGCCACGAATAGCTGGGATGGATGGTCTGACGGGACGTCCATGCCCGCTATCCATAGCTTCTCCTGCCCCCGAATAACTTCCCCACCGGTTGTGAGGGGAAGTTAGACAAGGGCGGGGAACAGCAGTCTGGGGGCAGAGAATGGGTGGGCAGTGGCGGTCACCGGCCCTAGATGTATAGGGTCGATTCTAATGTCAGTCCTGTATGTCCAGTGCCGGCGAAATGTCCAGGGAAGTTATTTTACCTCTGAGGTGGAATAACTTCACTGGATGTTTCTTTTTAAACTGCTGGGGTGTGGATGGGGCAGGGGGGGGCAAGAGTCTATTCCCCGCAGCCCGACCCTGGCCTTAGGAGGCCGAATCGGGGATCAGGCTGCGGGGAATAAACACTTTAACAGGGCGGCCGGCATCGCAGCTTTTAAATGGAGTCACGGTGCCATGACAACAGGATGCCATGGCGCAAGGTTCCATTTAAGGGCTACTAATGTACATGCAGGCTGGGACTGAATCGCAGTCCCAGCCTGCACTTACATTGCTGTTCGCGATTCAGATCCCGCAGGTCTAGACGTGCCCCACGGGATCAGAATCGTGATCCCCTCTGTGCGTCCGGTTCAGACTGGACACACAGAGGGGATCTATGTCTGGAACAGAATCAGGCCCATTACTAATCTTGAAAGTGCTAAGAGGTGTTGCATTATGTACAGTTGTTTTGTGTTTTATTTATATTCTCTTATATACCGTGCAATTCTGCATCAGTGCGGTTTACATTGAACAAACTGAAATTACATTGAACAGGGCATTATAACTTGGAGATAACTATTTTACAGGGAACATGGGCTATGGAGGGTTAAGTGGCTTGCCCAAGACCACAAGGAGCACCTGTGGGACTAGAAACCCCAGTCCTTCCAGCCCAAGGTTGCTGTCTAGTGGGATTTGAACCCCCAACCTTCCAGCCTGAAGTACCTTGCCCCAACCACTAGGTCACTCCTCCACTCACTTTTTTTTCTTATTACACCTATTTTATTTTATCCCACCCCTACCACTTAATAACATTTATTTAAAAATTTTACTAATTCTGGTTACTACCTCTCTCTCCTTTCTCAGCATTTCCTAACATTTTTCCTTTACAGCACCAGCCCCTTGCCCCTACCCATTGGTGGCCATGCTAAAAACACACTGCAGAGGGGCGTTCTCTTCCTTAGTGTCCCAGCTATGGGAAGGTTGATATTCAGTAGTCCTTGTTCAGCACAAGCTACTGCAAGGGTTATGGCGATTACTGTTTTTGAGAAATAGGGCACACTATAGATGACATGAGAAATAACTCGACCTTTCGGTTGTTTTCCTTTCATTTGAAGTAAAAATAGCATGACGCTACATGGGAAATTCCATTGCCATTTCTTATGTAATTTCAAACAACTGCATGTCAACAGCAAACTGACAGCCAACTTGTCTGCTTCTCCCTATTACAGACCCTAGCCTTGATAGTAATCTGATAAAGAGGTTAGTTTTCCCTGTGCCTGCTGGGTACAACATACAGTACAGTACAACTTGAAAGCAGGGTATATTTTCTAATGCATTATAGTTACCAATCTAAGATCGTCTGCTCACCCAGCAGAGTCTTCCCAGTACAGTATTAGGCAAATGTTTTCCTATGATTAATTAGCAAAACCCTTCATACAATAAACACACTACCCTACTGTCAGCTTACCCACACTGCAGAGTTGCTAAGTTATCAAGTGCCAGATTTCTGGCCAGTTCTGTTTTTAAATTTGCCTTATAATGCAGTGTAGTATTTGTAGTCCCTGATTTTACCCATTGGAGTCAGTGCTGCAGGTCCCATAATGCATCAGAATGAGATTATCAGAAATCCAGGACTGGCTTAAAATCTCACTTCTGGAACTGGGTAATTTGGCAACCGTGTCACTGGCAATTCATTACTTCAAAATTTATAACAGCACTCCAGCTCCTACAAGAGTTCAGGGTTGCAGAACTAAGTCTCAAACATGCCTCCCTCCGAAGCATGGTACTTCTCTCTTCAGCCTTCTGCAGCGTCTTCTCTGTCAACTGTCTGATGTTTTTTTCCAGCAGCTTCCAACGGCAGCCTCCCAATTAATTGCAGGTGCTCAGTTACCTTTCTGAACCCTTGTTGCTTCCTCACTACATCTCTCATACTTCTTGTCTCCAGTATGAGCTCATTTCCTGCAGTTTAGGGAAATCAAAGCCGGCATCTCCCTACTCCCATCATTTTCATGGGCTCACTTCCTTTCAGAACTCTCTTGTGCTCTCTGGAGCTCCTTCTAGTGCCAAATTGCTGTATAAACAGTGATACACTGCCCAGTGCGTCACACAGATATTAAACTCTGGATACCCCAGCTCCAGATTCAAGTGGAAGACATTCCAGCTACTTCATTTCACAGCACATACCACGTGACTCAAAACACCACAGCACCAACAGCTGCAAGGACCTTTCTGACTTCACCTGCTATTTTGCCAATGCAATCACGGCTTGAAGATCTATGGAGGACCAGGACCGACTGCTGGATCACCAAAATAACTTCTAATGATTCAAAATGTGTACCTAGATTGTTGATAGAATGAAACAGAAATGGTCATATTATTGGACTCCCTTACTGGAGTCATTCCACTGCTTCAGGAGCCTGGCCGAGCAGGGGTCTGTACGTGCAGGCTGATCTGAATTGGATGCCGGCCTGCATGTACAGGCCCAGACCCGATTCTGATCCCACAGGGCATGTCTAGCCCCAGCAGGATCAGAATCGGGTCTGCCTCTGTGCATCCCCATTCTGAATGGACGCATAGTGGCCTGCACGCACTCACTGGAACGTGCCTCTATTTGTTTAATTTAATGTTTTCCATTTCTGTTTTATTCTGCTTTATGGAGGATACTTTTGTCAGCTCCTACAAAGTGAATGCATATTAGCACGTGTGTGTTTCAGGCTTGTTTTATAAAGCAGACCACATGCATTCTTTACTTTATAAAATAGAAGTGCAAGTGGTGTCAAAACTAGACGCAGGCACTTAAGTTTGCTCTAGCACAGGCAGAAATGACTGTGCTTAGATCTTTCAAAAGCATGTGTAAGTTATAGTATTTTATATGTGCATGTAAATTTGCTCTCTGCCCAAACTCTGCCCCTGTGTATGCAATGCAATGTGTGCCTTTGAGTCAGTCCTGACTCCTGGCGACCCAGAAGCTCCTGGGTTTTCTTGGCAGTGTCCCACACCAAAAATACACATGATAGGACAGAATAGCGACCGCCTAAAGTATGTGTGTTAATGTGTCCATTCACATGCATAGGTTCCTGAAAATCAGCCCCTAAATATCTCATATGGTATGCTGATCATCATCAGCTTTGGACAAATATGTTTTTTGATTATTGTACTATAAAATCAATGAAATAAATAAAAATGAAAAAAAACAAACAGCTTTCTCTCTGGATTTTGTGCAAGACAAAACAGAGACTACTTTAATTTTGTTCCTTGATAACCTTCTGTGGAGCTTAGAAGAGGGTGTTTATTCAGTCATTGCCTACTTGACCTCACAACCACGTTTGACACAATGAATTATCATATTCTTTATGATACTCAAAATAAATAGAACAAAATATACCTTATAAACATAAAGGACTTCAGATTATTTTACATAACCCTGCTCCCTTTTCAACTTTAAATAACTAAACAAGTCACCAATAGTGCGATTCAGACAGCAATCCAGCAGGAATTAGAGGGCTATCCAGTCTTTTGCACTGAATGTCGCATGTATGATTATTTCCCAGTTAGTGAAAAATTACATGTATGTGCTTGGTTAACAGAACACCTAGCTCTCAGGGAATGAATCCATTCTCTGGAGGCTAGAGTAGAAGATTTGGAGGAGTCAAGGCAGACATGGAGGACAATGGTCACCTGGAAGGAGTGCATCCTAATGTGGCAGGAAATGATACTGTAGCCAAGACCTGCCCTGTAGGCAAAGCAATATCTTTTTGCACTGAGGATGTGTCTCAAGGGGCATGTGCCCAGGAAGGAAGAGTTCAAATGGCCATTATAGTTGGCAATTCAATCATTAGATATGTAGATAGCTTGGTGGTTGGTAGATGTAAGGATTGCTTGGTCACTTGCATACCTGGTGCAAAGATGATGGAACTCATGTATCACTAGATAAGATTTTAGATAGCGGGATGGAGGAGCCAGCTGTCTTGGTATACGTGGGTATCAGCAACATTAGGAAAGTGTGGGAAGGAGGATCTGGAAGTCAAATTTAGGCCCAGGTTTCTAAGCTGTATTCCTGCAATGCCCGGTAGATAGACCTTCCAGTATAATCTGTCTATAGCTTTATTTCTGTTAGCCAAAAGCCATATTTTTGGAAATGATGGATTATAAATAATAATAATAAATGATATTAAGCTGCAAAGATGGAAACTTAGGAGTTACCGAAAGAAGCATGAGACATAAATTGACCTAGAAGTTAGAATTATGGGCTAGGAATCAGGATACTTGGGTTAAAATCACTGACTTTGGCTTTTATTGTCTTACATATCCCATTAGAATGAATGATCTGGGGGAAGGACTCATGGCTCCTATATGCAATTTGGTTTAATTTCATTTATTTACATTTATAGCTTATGGGGTAGATATTCAGTAGCAGCGGTCAACATTATTAAAGCTCCTGGCTGCTGCCGCTGAAATTGGATATTCAGCACTGGAGCCTATCCGGCACTGAATATCTGGTTTCACCCGGTTAGTGGTGATATTCAGCTGCTAACTGGATACAAACAACTGCATAAAGTTAGGACAGCCATTGACCTGTCCCAACCTTTCATGATTTGCCTATCTGGTTAGCAGCTGGAACAAACTACCTGAGTTAAGTACATCAGGCTCCCTCTCTGGCTCTATTCAAATCCAGGCTAAATAACCACCCAAGTCTTCGAGGCTGCTTTTGGATCCTGAGGCCCCTCACTCTCTTCTGTATCTTACCATACAGGAGGGAGGAGTAGCCTAGTGGTTGGGGCAAGGTACTTCAGGTCAGAAGGTCAGGGGTTCAAATCCCACTAGAGGACAGCAACCTTGGGCCGGAAGGACTGGGGTTTCTAGTCCCACAGGTGCTCCTTGTGGTCTTGGGCAAGCCACTTAACCCTCCATAGCCCATGTTCCCTGTAAGTATTAGTGTATGTGTCTCATATCCCCGTGTGTTAAATGTATCCCCCAATTGTGTTGTGACCGCTTTGATTGAAGGATAAGGCGGTATACAAAAACTGTCTAAATAAATAAAAATAAATACCATACTCTAGTCCCCAGTTTTGTTATGTGTTTTGTCTTGATTAGATTGTAAGCTCTGATGAGCAGGGACTGGCTCTTACATCTACATGTACAGCATCGTGTAGAGCTATACTAATGATACTAACGGTAGTAGTAATACTAATATAATCATTCACTGGATAGGTGCTGGGACCACTTCCAGCTCCGCCCACAGTCTGCCCCAAAACTAACTAGATGTTTTCAGGGCAGTCTGTGGGGATATTCCGCAGCACTACCCAGTTAGTGTCGCTTAATATCAGACTTGCCAGGGTTGATGCAGTTTGCAGGTGCTACGAACCATAAACCCTTCTGAATATTGACCCACACATCTTTTAGATTGTGAAATATCTTATTCACAAGCCAATAGTATACAAAAAAATAATACAGGAATTTCATATGTATTGCCAAAAAAAGAGACTTCTGTACCCACCATAAAAACTTCTACTACACCAAAAGGTCACCTGCCAACCAGCACTCAGTCCGCTAACCACTTTCCCCCTCTGCATCCCATCACCCATGTGCTCCCCATTACTCCATGTCCTTAACACCAAGTACCACCCCCTCCCCCTTCTCTGTGCCAACCTGTACAATAGACCTCTTCTAAACCTAGTCAGGACAAATGTTAAATCAAACTCCCTATTACTCATTTCATATCCATCATCATCACTAGTCATAAACAGCTTTATATATAAAGTCAGTCATCAGTTCAGTTTTTCACT
The DNA here is from genome assembly GCA_033557465.1 of Ichthyophis bannanicus. Lineage (NCBI taxonomy): Eukaryota > Metazoa > Chordata > Amphibia > Gymnophiona > Ichthyophiidae > Ichthyophis > Ichthyophis bannanicus. The sequence continues at coordinate 623,844,420 of CM066031.1, read as the reverse complement.
TCTTCCTAAACAACAGAAAACCATAGTGCATTGAATAAATACTGCGATAATAACAGCAATAATTGTGTTTACAGAGAAAGAAACATGGGACCATGTAAGAGTCTTTCAGTAGAAGCAATAAGACAAAGAATGATAACTGGAAAGAATGGGGAGAAAAAGAGTTTGGGGGGCGGGGAGTGAGGGAATAAGGAGAGTCTGATAGGTGTGGAAAGAAAGCACATTATATAGTCCTTGTGGTAACTAGCTGTCATCAGATTTCTATATTTCTAGTTTTGAAGAATCTGTGTGAAGCAGGAAGGTGGTTTATATAATTTAAAATAAATAAATATGTTTCTTGACAAGTGCAGCCAAATGGTCTTGTGGCGAAGTGAATGTGCCCTTGATGCCTAGGATAGAGTACTGTTCTATATTCTATATTTCCAAGTAAATCCCTTGCACTGGTATGTGCTTCAAAGAGAAAATGAGCCGCATTACAGGGGATTAAGGGCCTGAAAATCTGTCTTTGGAGGTCTGTTCCTCCCGGAAATAGCGTGCTAAAGCAATCTACATTTGACATAGAAGGCTGCTAAGAAGCACAGCTTGCAAGAAGTGATGAACCAATCAAAGATAAGAAAAGAGGAAAGAGAGAAAGGAAGGCTTTACAAAGCTGTCATAGAATCTGAATATGTTACACAACCTGAGCAACAGCAGGCTGATATTCCTGGCTTTAAATAAACAGAAGCAAATACAGTATAAAGAGAACCAGCAATGCAAAATATGCTGCAATTTTAACTTCATTAACATAAAATAAAATATGTTGTATGCACACTGCAATAGCCTACCACCTAATGATTTTGGTATTAAACAAAACTGTTCTCATTTAGGCCAGCATCATAATTATCCATTTTAATCTCTTTTCACATTTGTGTTCTGGAAAGCATATTGCGAAATAATGACAACCCTCAAGTAGCCTTCTGCATCGTGCTCTTCAATGAAACAAACTGTTGGTATTTAATTTGAAATCTGTCTTCTGCTTAACATATTAAATGCAACATAGTAATTTTAGGTTTCATCTGCATCTGGCTGGTTAAATTAAAGCAAACAGAAGGAGGCCAGGCTTTACAGTTTACTTCAGCTAATGGCAAAGAAAAGCTGCTGAAGAATTAATGAAGAACCATAGGGAGCAGTCCATATGTATTTTAAGGAGCTGGCAATCTGCTCTGAGAAATAAGGACATTTAGTATAAATGTTAGTATGTTTGATCTTGCTAGGACCCCATTTAACTTGGGGATTTCCAGCAAGCGGAAAATTTTGAATGGCATTAAGAAGTGTATGATAAGCCGTGAGACCTACCTCACCTCAAAATTAAGAGACAAATGTGCTTATGTGGGAGCTTCAGGGCTGGGGTTGAACTGAGGCGATTATCCATGTCCCAGTGTGCTGCTGCACATTGTACAGTAAGCAGAGAGTTGTTAAGTGGCCACGCAGTGAGTAAGGTTTGATCCTGCTTGCAGGTCAGCACTGGAAAGACCTAAGCGATGGTTCTGCTTGTGGAAATGGGGGCTTAATCTCCAATAAAGCAGCTCAACATCTAGGACTGGAAATAGCTAGACTCACTGTTCTGATAAATTTAGGTGCCACATACCCAGGGCAGGCAATTTTCAAAACCAATTATGTGGGGGGAAACAGTGTTTTACCCACAAACATGGGGTCATTTTATAAAGGGGCAAAAAGATACCTATTATATATTTTTTTATTTATTTTTATTTAAATAGATTTCTATACCGCCTTTTCCTACAATCAACCAAACGGTCTACATAGCAAACAATCAACCAAAGACTGTGTCTAGCGTGCGCATGCATTGAGCAGTGAGTGCGTGTGTGTAGATGGTTGTTGATTCTTGGTGAGCTATTTAAAACGTGTGTTATTTACAATACTATGCACATCAGGGCTTTATATAAATAGGCAACTTTCATGCAGTAGAGCACAGATCCTGACACAAATGTGCACCTTCTCCAAACAAGGTGTAAATGTGTGTACTTGCATATTGTATAACATGTGTGTGTCCATCTCATCTCTCTCCAAATGACATGTCTAGGAATGCCTATATGTAGATAGCATAAAAACAGGCACATTCTACCAGCGCATCTATGTTTTATCACATATACCCCACATCAAACATACTTTCCATGCAATAAATGTTCTATAGAATTACCTCACTTGTGTGCAAATAAACATATATCCATTTCTAGTAGGAATGTGCATTTATTAGCATGCACACAGTTTGTTAGCACACCACCTTTAAAAATTACTAAAGTGCACTAATGGTAGTGCAGAGTTTCTGCAGTGAGCATGCTGTGCTAACAGTAGGGGACAGCATGGTAAAGGTCTTGTGCTAAACTTTAGCAGAGGAAGGGGCAGTGACTGAGCAGGTCAGGTTGGAGTCTGGGTACTGGCACATCATGGATAGCACGGTCATCACTGGTACGTGGTAACTGTGATTGCTGCTATTAGCATGGGTGAATTTACTGCCCCCTCAATGGCTGATGGTAAGCGCACCCATGCTAGATGCGCTGGCCGGTTACCACAGTGAGGTACATCTCCCCCAAATAGCATGGGTCTTTGACACTTGCTGTGCTAATTTTGGGGGCTTACTGCATTCGAACAGCGCATTTCTGTAAACATGCCCATTAATTCATGTGAAATTAATGTGAAGGCATGTTTTGAAAAGGCCATTTATGTGAAATCTGGGACCTCCATGCCAAAACATCTCAAATCCTGAGAGAGGGTCAGCTGTGAAGATGGACACATGAAAATGCTGTTTAAAATTGTCCTATCTCCACCCCAAAAGATAAATGTTTCTGCCACGATATAGAGTGGTACAGGGACGTGTGGAATAAGTGGCCAGAGACGTGCAGACAAACGGCCAATTTTAGTAACATACACATGTGAGATATAGACATTTGTGATATGGATGGCATAGAAATGCCAGCACCAGTATTTTGGGGTACACGTGTATTACGTTACCACATACATATCCCAGCAGAGAAGGTCATATGCAGTGGCACAGCCACAGGCAATAAGGCCTCACTATGTATCTTTAATGTTTTTTGAGTTGGCAAAAAATATTGAGGGAGTGAGGGGGCATTCTCCTCTTCTTTATACTGTTGATAGCTGGCAGAAATGAGCACAGTTCATGCCTAGGAGTGGGTATGGACATGGGTTATCCGCCACTGGTTTTGAACATGCAGCCCCATTCTGAAATCAACCGCACACATGTATTTTTTCCAGAATGCCCTGGATATGCCTCCACCATGCACCTATGTAATGTGGACATGATGACACCTGACACCTGTGTGTATGGGGTGTTCTAAAATGTCTCTTGGGACCCTCTTTCTAAAGTGTGCTAAGTAGTTAATGTGATTTTTAATGCAGAATTACCGTGAGCATGGGCCTGCATGCATTACAAAAAGCTAGTGCAGTAGAACGCTGCGTTAACTGATTAACATGTGATGGGACGGAGACCGGGGGTTATGGGTGTGGTCTGCTTGTTGCAGTTAGTACGTGATACTAATTGTGGATGACCTCCTGAGCTGGGACCCTCCTCATAGGACAAATGGAATTGTAGTCATGTGGTGGGCCGTCTCCAGCTGTAACGGTCAGGTAAGACTTCACAAAAGTAAATGTAATTTGTATAAAAATAATGTTCAATAGAAAGGATTAAACTTATTAAATGATAGTTATTTTATTAATATTCTCTTGAGCTGATTTCTTGTAACACTAGATAAGGAAGTTCTTTAATGTGAAATATTAGTTAGCAATACAATAAATGTGCTCTTTTACATCAATCTCCTCTCCTTTCTATTGCTATACAGCTTTCAAAGTTCTGGATCATTTCAGACAAGTACATCAGTTAAATATACAAATTGTGTTACACTTTCCATACAATTACTTTGTTATGCAAAATATTGATACGTGATGATATTGTTTATTTTCAGATGTTCCAGGTTATCTACTCTTCCTTCTTCAGGGCTCAGGTAAGTCCCCTACTGTGTAAGGGTGTTTCTGTATGTGTCTTTCCCACTTCCCAAGAGTAAGTGTCTCTTTCAAAAATATTTCTTTTCCCAAATTGTCCAAACCACTGGCCAGGGCATTTAGCTTAGGAAATTCAGCTGGTTAAGATCACTGTGGCCTTCCTCGGGGTCAGTGGGCTCCGGTCTCGTCCAGACTCTTGCATTCCTCAGCTGTGCTCTGTGCCTCCTTAAGGTCTGAAAATTACTATCCTAAATTTAATCATAACAAAGAATGGAAAACCCTATCTGGCCTACCACCGAGTGGGTGCCAAATTGTTACTCTTTTTGCTTTTTTTGCACTCTTTCCTCAGCGGCCTTTTTAAACTTTTTCAGAGAACCCTGAGAGAGGTTTTCTTTTTTTTCCTAAACAGTCCCTAGCTAGTAACAAAATAAAGATAATAACGACTTCCTATCAAGTGCCTAAACCATAACCGTAACCATACTGAGATTATTCTCAGGGCTGCACACAAGTGATTTTTTTTCCCAAACAGCAATTCACAATTCCATCTCTAGAGGTTTTCTCTTTCATCCAAATCACCATCTTACACTACCAACTAGTGGCAAACATTATGTGGGTCATTCTATGTAAGCACTATTATCTTACTCACTGTTCATTCAAACCCAGGAGAAATCTATTTTTCGTACCTCTAGCTTAAATTCAGGGCCTAGTTTCTCAGGCTCTTAAACATAGGTCTGTTCTCTCTGCTTTCCTGGTGGTCTCTGATGAAAATCAATCAGGTTTCCAGGGTGATGGTACTGGTTTCACCACAGCTCCATGGTGCCTCCCTGGAGTTTCCATGGAAGCACCAGTAAGACATCACGGTTTAGCTTCCCTCTGGCTTGGGATTCTACAACTGTATTGATTAGAATGTTTGATATTTTCAAGGATTACCATAGTGATAGCTATAGGTTTTAATGAAAAACCATTCTTCCGTAACATATAATATATAGGGTCATTGTAAGGATCTGAGGCTTCCACCCCTGTACAAACAGGAAATCTGTGGTGGGGGTGGCAGGTAAAAAGAAAGCAGGAACAGCAATGCTGCACTGCAATTTAAGCAAATTGCTACTGCTGCAGTTCCTGGAGAAGGGTGTCAGTGGCAGCAATGGGCTGCCCTAGAACATTAGCACTCTAGGCCTAGTTTGCCTATTGGGTTGCTCCGGCCCTGATATATATAACACCTCGAAAAATAAATTTCTAAAAATGCCTCTGTACTCCTACTCAGGGTTCCAATGTCCTCACTGACCACCTTGCCAGTCCCAGGCCTATTACAGTGCTGCCAACACTCCACAACAGTTTTTTCACTTTTAAACCTTTTTTCTCTCTGCCCTTAGCCACTCTGTTCACCTCGTGACCACCACTGCTGACCCCAGACGGCCCTCTTTCTGGCAACTGGCTGTCACATTTACCAATCCCATAGAGCTATCAGCATCCCTCCTAAAATAGAACTCTTGCTCTTTAAATATTAGGCAGCCACGCACAATATCAACATCCTCAATCCTCTCTCATGCAGTCCTCACTGTTTCTGCTTTTCCTGTTTCCATTCTCTCAGGGAAATCCTTCGAGCCATTCATTTTACTTTTGGGGCCATGGCTTCCTTTAAATTCCAAGGCAGCTCTAGCACTGGTTTTCTCCTGGCCTGGTTTACATAAAACTCAAAACGTTACAGAGAGCTCATAGTGCAAATGCGGGTGAGGGAGGCATGTGGGATCTGCTCAGAGGCATAACTTACATACAAAGTAACATTCATGCTGCACTGCTCCCTGGATCACGGCATCGTGACCAGGCCCCTCTCCTGCTTCAAATGCAGCCTGGTGCCACTGACAGACCTGATCCCTGCCCTTCTCCTCGGGCCCCAGCACTTCATGTAGCGTTGCCAACTTTTTGAAAGAGAAAAACCTGCCACCTGTGGCTAGCCATACCTGCCCACTGCCCCACCTATAGAAAATAATTGCAGAAGGCCAGGGGCGGCCCAAGGGGGGTGCGGGGCCATGTGCGGAGACTTGGTGCGGGGCCTCATTTGCATAAATATTTGCATATTGTTACCATACACTAACTTTTAGTAAACATGCCTCTTAATGAGTGTATGGATAAAGAAAGACTAAATGATTTCTACATTACTATAATCCAGTGCCAACTGCCAGGCACATTAGGAACTACTACAAACACTGCCCATTTAGAACCCATATCAAAACTCAAACCTCTATAAGTGAATCACAGATACATCCAAAAATATAAGAAATCACTTTATAGTTCCCATATGAAAATCAAAGGTGATTTGGACAGTATTTAACAAACAAAATTTTTTCTTTTTTGTCGGATCATCTGTCGTGAGGGCGCAGTAACACACTCAATGAACAGATCCTCCTTTTAATCAACTTTCATTTAAAAGGTCAAGTCGACCCAAATACGCTAGAGACTAGAAATAGCCCTAAAGGACCAGTCTCAGCATAAACAAATTGCTACTGTGCATGCAATAAAAAAATCTTCAAATTCAGATACAAATCTGAAATGAGCAATTATGAAGCATAGAAGTACTTAGCTGGGCCCAAGAGAATCCATTATCTGGTGTCATCCAGAAAATGTTGATAGCCAGCTCCCTCAACGGTTGAATTGCACAAATTGATCATTCAATTTCAGAATATCACAAACCAAAGTTGTAATTATAGTTGCGCAATGTTCCGGGGAACTTTTCAGTGAAGGCCCGCCAGTCTCTCCTCTATGAAGTAATCGCATCCAGGTCGGGTTGTTATGCAACACAAGCGTTGAGTTTCAAGCCTACAATGGTACTGGCTCTTTTTCAAGCAAAAACCCGGCCCAGTTCCTGTTCCGGTCTTGCCCGTAATGACTTCAGCAGTACGCACCGGGACTCAAGATGACGTCAGCGACATACTTCCAAAAACTCATTTAATAGACCACCATTCAATCTCAGTGTTCATACCTAAAGGGGTTATCGTATTCAAGGTGAAAATCCACCACTGTTCACGCTGATGTAAAAAAGCTCGACGGTCCCCTCCACGTAAAAACGGAGGTACCCTTTCCAAGATTGTCCATTGTAAATGTGAAAATCCATGTGAATTTGACAAGCAATGTTGAACCATGGGGGCTGACAAGGTGTTAGTATTTATTCGTGACCGATGTTTTTGTAACCGTACACGAACAGATCGCGTAGTCATGCCCACATAGAATAACTGACAGGGACAAATAATTAAATACACCACATAATCAGAGGTGCAATCCGTGATGTGACGGCGGTAATACCGCAGCTGAGTGTGAGGGTCTAGCCAATCCATCCCCGCCAAAGTAGTTGCACACATGTCACAGGTTCCACAAGCAGAATGGTAACCCCTAACTCGTTCCCTTGGCATCTGGGCGGTGTGAACTACCCGATCGGCCCATTCCCAGTCCTAGCCCCCCCTATAGCCTATTACCAGTCCTACCCCCCATCAGCCCATTTCCAGTCTTAGCCCCCCCATAGCCCATTACATCCTAACCCCCCTCCATCAGCCTATTTCCAGTCTTAGCCCCCCCCATAGCCCATTACATCCTAACCCATCAGCCCATTTCCAGTCCTAACCCCCCATCAGCCCACTTCCAGTCTTAGCCCCCCCATAGCCCATTACCAGTCCTAACCCCCCTCCCATCAACCCACTTCCAGTCTTAGCCCCCCCATAGCCCATTACCAGTCCTAACCCCCCCATAGCCCATTACCAGTCCTACCCCCCTCCCCCACCAACCCACTTCCATTATTAGCTCCCCCCCCCCTAGCCCAATACCAGTACTAACCCCCCCCCCCCCATATCCCATTACCAGTCCTAACCCCCCTCCTCCCATCAGCCTTGATAGATAAAAAAAAGAACCGGCTGCTGCTGCCACTGTGGCAGCGGCAGAATCAAATGTCCGGCCGCGGGGCCCCGCCTGCCCGGCAGAGCCTCCCTGAGCTCCCGAGTCCCTCCCAATGCGCGGGCTTTCAGAGCCGCGAGAGTTTCCCTTTCTTCTCGTGGCTCTGTTAATCTCGCCGGGGCTGATGGGATTTCCCATCAGCCCCGGCGGGATTAACAGAGCCGCGAGAGGTCAGAGAAGCTCTCGCGGCTCTGAAAGCCGTGCATTGGGAGGGACTCAGCAGCAGCATTGGGAGGGACTCAGCAGCAGCATTGGGAGCGCATTGGGAGGGATTCGGCAGGCGGGGCGCATTGGGAGGGACTCGGCAGCAGCATTGGGAGTGCATTGGGAGGGATTCAGCAGGCAGGGCCCCGCGGCGGGACATTTGATTCTGCCGCTGCCACGGCGGCAGTGGCAGCAGCAGCCGGTTTTTTTTTTTTATGTGCTTGTGCTAATGTAGAATGTTTTTTGCGCTGAGACGCAGGGCTCTGTGCAAAAAACATTCTTGCTCAATGGATGGGCTGGCCCTGCAGAAGGCAATGGTGCAGGCTTTAGGGTCTGCAGAATATATCAAGGGGGGAAAGGTAGCACTTTCAGCACCTATTCAGCCAGTCCTCTTCTCAGGCCCCTCCAACACACATACCTTGCCTCATATGGCATTAACTCCAAACATATATTCTGCATCCACCGTACCTTCGCGCCCCCCTCCTGGCCCTTCCCCAACAATCTGTGCAGAGCAGAGCAGAGCTTGAACCTTCCCCATAAAACTTACCATACGAGAAAAAATCCTTCTCAATGCCAAGCATATTGTGAATTAATTTAGGTCAGCCTCAGAGCTGATTCAAAGTGTTGGCGCCTAAGCAAATCTTAACCTGTATGTCCCCCCTGGTTGTCAGAATTTATTGTTTAGCTTTGAATGCCCTACTCTGTTGACCCTCAGAAGTGATCGCTAGGTTGCCTGATGGTTGGGCCAGCCGTGGAATTAATACAAAAAAATCATTTGGGACCAAGATCAAATCTACCATGCTAGTACTAATTTCCAAAACTCACATAAGGACCCTACCTAGAAAAAGGCAGCCCCGAAAATTCTGCAGTGTGCCCTAAATCATCAATAAATCTATTAGGAAAGCTCAACAAGCCAGATTACCACACATACTTAAACAGAAATTCCATACTAACAAATGCCCAGTCTTGGTCAAACACACACACATTACAGATAGGCCTTTGCCAATAAGTGACCACAAAGGGAAAACAAACATATAGACAAAAATTAAACTAAAACCTCAGAAAGCTGAATGCAGTGCAACACCAGAGAACCAGAAAGAAATGCATTTCCCCCTATACTGTACAAAACAAAAGACAGCAGATGTCAGGATTGGCACTAGGAAAGAAGCAATCGCACATTCCCAGTGGAGCTGGCACAAGAATATGGAAGAGCATTGCACGGGCCCTGTGTTTAGACCATGCTTATGTGAGATGGCTCTGCCACGTCCCACCCCATCCCCTGATGTCTGACATTAGAGGGGATGGGACATGACAGAGCCATCTCAGCGTGCACGCATGGTTTAAACTAGGCCTTGACAAATGTTCTTGGAATCTAGGAGCCGGTCGCTGAAACCTAGGATCCCTGCAGGCAGACAGGAGCGATCGGCGGTCAGCAGAAAACCAGCCCTTAATTGGCTAGTTTTACCATTCTGCTGGCCACCAGCCTCCAAACTGAAAAACCAGCCAGGCCATCCTAAAACCGGTCGGTTGACAATCCTAACTTCATGGGAACTCTCCAACTTCATGGGACGTTCTGCCATCCCAGGTGCATTCTGCCATCCCAGATGCATTCTGCCATCCCAGGTAATAATTTTATTTTTATTTTTTCTATCATCTATTAGCATTATCACAAGCTGTCAATTTTGCATTTAATGCAGGCGACTTAACATTGCTTCAAGAGGAGGCATTAAGTGTACCCACGCTAAGTGCAAATGAATTTTATGGGTGGTAAGGAAGTTTTCGGTGCAGTAATTGTAGGAGACATGCTGGCCACAACCATAACGGTTAGCGTGTGGTCTTTGCACTTACCCTGCATTGGGTTTTGCTCCCAACACGCATGAACTTAACACACTTTGGTAAAAGGACCCCCAAGAATATGTTCATACTTTCACAATGAAACTTTGTGCAGGGTTGACAGAAAAAAACCCCCCTGCAGACTTTCCAGATGTGCAAGCAATGTGAAAATTGCTTCCTTTAGCACTCATTTTATAAAACATTTTCCACATATAAAGCACACTTTACACTCAGAAAACGTTTTTTATAAAATGTTGTGGGTGTATGCATGCAGGTACATAGAAACACATGAAACACATATATGATATATGCCTAGGTATTTCCAGGGGTATAGTTTGGGGACAGATGGGCATAATAGTGATATATGAATACACCTTATAAAATATACGCAGGCGTGCATAGAAGCACAAATTTGCACCTGGCTCAGAGCAAGTATAAACTTGTGTGAGAGCATTTGATGCTGTTATGGATAGATCTGAGACACCTTAGGGGTCATTTTAGAAGCCCTATTCATGATTTGGACATCTGAAAATGGCCATTCAGATGTCCCAATCACATCCACATCCCAAGATCCATTTTAGAATACCCAGAGTTTACTTAAGTCTCACACAATCACGTATATGTCGTACAGGGGCATGCCAGAGGCATGTCCAGTGTGTTCATAACAAGATGTTGTGTGCAGTCAATTTTAGATTACTGCCATACTTTTAAATCTACAAAGATATATCTTTTTGCTTGACTCTCTTACACCAAATGGTCTTAATTTAGATAAAGATCTCTGGTCTTAATTTAGATAAAGATCTGTTTTCCTTTAGAGCCCCTTTTTTCTTTTATATTTTGTTTTTTATATATGTATGTTGTGAATCTGTGCAGTACATTTTTTAAGAGGTCATGTATATAACCTCTCTACTCATTTTACTTTTTTATTTATTTATTTAATATTTTATCTTTTTTATCTTTTATTATGTTTTACATTTATTATTTATTATTTATTTTTATTTATTTATTTTATTTATTATTATTTTTATCCACATCGTTTATTTTTGACCATACAATGTATATCACACTTGAACTTGTATCTTTTTTAGTGTTGCAAGCATTGGATCCAAATGGTTATTATGAAATTATACTTTTTCGATCTAGAATTAATGTATACATTTTTTAGATAAGCCACTCATACACACAGCATTTCATGGCAGTATTCATTGATCACTGTCACTAGATGACATTTGTTTCCCGCGGTTCGTCGGACTCTTAGATGTGAGTTTCTACACTGTGCATTTCATAGACGGCTTATGCAAGCACTTCATGCTGCTGCAAAGGTATAACATGTATGTTTCCTCCCGTTGATTTTTAAAGACTTTTATTGTGTATATACATAGATCCAATTGAGTAAGGCCCCTATTTTTTTCCCGCGTTCTAAACACAAGTTTTTTTGAATTTATGTACAGTGGATTTAAATGCTTACCCTTATTTTTTAAACCTACCCCTCGTGGTGTTTAAAGCTGCGGCTTTTCACGTTTTAGATGGCACTTGTTTCAAACGCAGCACTGGTCTCTTTACGATAAGGAACTATGACTTTTTACAAGCAGACAAATTATGTTTGATTAGTCAATATTCTGTTTCATACAGTTAATCATTTGCCTGAGAGGCAGTGTTCTAAGCGTTTATTTAATTTAATAATGTTTCTCTTTGCAAGTACGTATTTTTTAGCTAAGAAATAGTTTATCATGCCAAAATATACACTCCTCCCAGTCAAGAAATGTTGGCTCCCTGTTCCTGCTGATTTGCTCCTGCTACCCCCCTCCTTTTTGGACACTATTTTTTTCCTCTGTCTCTACTTGTTATTACATAATGTTTTCAATATAATTTTTGTTTTATATTGCATTTTACAGTTCTTAATTATTATTTGTATTTCTTTTAGTTATACATGACTTTAATAATTTAAACAGAGTGTTACAGGATCTTTTGGCCTAACATTCTTAAACAGAGGTATCTATATCTATGTTTTATATGTATATATGTCACATCCTTTCATTTTTTTTTTTTTTTTTTAATAGTAGTTTTTATTCAGTTTTAACATATAAAATAACAATACAAACGATCGTAATATAGCAGGATACAAGCAGATGCTATTGATCAAAATAGCAAAAGAATATAATAACTTGAACAAGACAGTACAATAACGTTAACAAGAACTAGTATCAGTCCATGCCAGCACGCCACCCTCCCTCTCTCCGTTCAATGTGGTTACAGCAGAGACCATTCCACAAGGCAGCCTCCAGCAATCACTTTCATCAAACATAATTTTGTAAAGCTGACCATTTCTTACTTAGTTTACCAGACCATGGGTTCTTGGCTATATAGATCTCTTCGTAGGTCTTATGTAGGATTAAGAGACTCCACCAATGCTCGAAACAAGCTTTGTCGAGATTCTTCCAGTGTATTAGAACTATTTTAAGCGCTATCCCGAGCATTAAGTCCAGCAGTTTACTATCCCATTTCATCAGAGTAGGTTCCAGAGCTATGGATTTATATATCACTATCCGATAAGTGATAGGAGTTTGTAAGTTGAGGATCTGTGATATGCGTTCCCAAACTCTGTTCCAATATATTTCCAGGGATTTACAATGGAACAACATATGTGCCAGTGTCCCAATTTCCATGTTACAGGACCAACATCGATTTCCCTCCTGTAGTGTCCATTTCATTTTCTTAGCCGGTGTAATATGCGCTCGATGTGCTATAAAGTACATAGATTGTGTGAGAGACGCTGCTCTCGTGGCACGTATTTGAGTTCCCCAAAAAGTGTCCCAATTTTCCGGTGGTAGATCTTGACCGGTTTCAGTAGCCCACACCGACTGTATCTTAGAACATGTCTTGTCACTTTTGGATCGGAGAATCGCAACACATCTCGAGACAGCTTTGGCATCTGTTTGTAATTCTTGAAGTTTCTGTCGCAGTGGCCATCCTGTACGTATCAAGACAGGTGACACACCCCGCTTTGCTCATGCAGTATCGGAGCTGACACCATTGGAAATAGCATGTATTAGGCAATCGGAATTCCGTTCTTAATCTGTCAAAGGTTTTAAATGCACTTCCATTGATCAGTTGTCCAATGGTGATAAGATCATGTTCCACCCATTTTTTCCATAAGACAGGCTTCCCTCCGATGATAAGGCGCGGGTTCAGCCATATGGGCATATCTGCGGCGAAGTCATCCCCTCCATCGATACATGATGCCAATAATCGACAGGCATGCTGTGTTTCTCGGATAATAGCATTATGTGGTGCAGTCTGGTCTACTACTGTGCCTACCAGTAGCCATGTAGGTAGGGGGGAATGTAGGGCCCGCTCCACACTCAGCCATCTAGGTCCTTTATCCGTGTCGTCAGAGTCGACCCATTGAGCACCCTGCTTTAAAAGAGAGGCAGTGTGCAGCCAGCCGAGATCTGGGAAATGGACACCTCCTTGTGTATTAGGTAACTTCAGTTTCCAGGCAGCTATTCGAGGTACTCGGTTGTTCCATAGAAAGGCTATCAGTTGACTATTCATTTTCTTATAGAAGGCTGACGGGAAACGTAAGGGTATCATGCTTAATATATAGCTGAGTTTTGGTACCAACATCATTTTTATCGTTTCTAGCCTGCCCCACCAGCTCAAATGAAGGGGGGTCCACTTGCAGATGTTATCATGTACAATTTCTTGACACATCTTAATGTTGATTGCGACAGTCTCTTCCAAGGTGGTGCCATAGGTCATGCCCAGGTATCTAAAGGATGACTTCTCGTATTGAAAGGGGTATCCACGCATCATTTCTTCGCTGACCTGTTCATTCAGAGGAATAATTGTTGTTTTATTCAGATTTACTTTATATCCGGATATCGCTGAGTATGCATCTATGAGTTGCAGTGTTTCAGGAAGGTCTGATGGTTGTAGAAAAATGAGCAGGTCATCGGCATATGCTGACAGTTTACAAGGACCATCAGCTAACTCAATTCCTTTTATGTTTTCCTTCTGTCGGAGCGCTATTAATAAGGGTTCCAGGGCTAAATTAAAAAGCATCGGTGACAGGGGGCAACCCTGTCTGGTCCCTCTTTGCAACTGAAAAGGGGCTGAGAGATGTGAGTTGACCGCTATTCGAGCTGTGGGTTTGGTATATAACAATTCAACGCGTTTTAGGAACTTTTCTCCAATCCCAAACCACCGTAGGGATCGAAATAGAAAGGACCATTCCAGTCGATCGAAGGCTTTTTCGGCATCCAATGCTAGCCCTATCAGGGGCTCGGCCTTGGTCTTGGCAGATGCCAGTACATGTGCCAATAATCTTCCATTATCTGTAGTGGATCTGTTTTGTATAAATCCACATTGATCCTCATGTATCAAATCTTTTAAGATCCGTCCTAATCGGTTAGCAAGCACTTTAGCATAGATTTTATAATCAGAGTTTAGGAGAGAGATGGGTCTGTAATTCTCTATCTTTTGTGTATCCCTGCCCGGTTTCGGGTGAATTACCACCACAGCCTCTGCCAGGGCTCCAATCTCTGGAGATTCATCTTGCAGGCCACTGTAGTAGATCTGTAGCATGGGAGCCAATTGAATGCAATATTTATTATAGAATTCCAGTGGGATACCATCTGGACCGGCGGCTTTGCCACGAGCCATCTGTTTGATCGCATCTTGTATTTCAGTTACTGAGATCTCTTGTTCCAGCGTTCGACTTTGATGACTGGTTAATGTGGGTCCTACTATCTTGGAGACAAAATCTTCAAAGGCTCTGTCACTACATTGGGTATCTGAGCGATATAGTTCCTCATAGAATTCTTTGCAGCGGTCTAGTATTTTGTCAGATCTCAGGAGAAGGCCCCCGGAATTGTCCTGCAACACCGCTATAGCGGTCTTGCTGGTTTTTGGTCTGAGCTGCCGAGCTAAAAGGGATCCAGAGCGGTTGCTTTCATAGTAGTATATACTACGTTGTAGCTGGATACTACTCAGTGCTTCTTTGTTGAGGAGAGCATTATATTGGTATCGCAATTTTTGGAGTCTAATCAATATCATTGAGTCAGCTCTTTTGGCTAGTAACCTTTCCCCAGCTTTTATTTGGAGTTCCAATTCATCTTTTTCTTTTTTCCTGGCTTTACGCCGTCTAATGGTGTAGGTGGTAATATGAGCTCGTATGGTCGCTTTAAAACCTTCCCACCAGCTCCAGATGGAGGTATCAGTGGGTGTATTATATTTAAAATAGGTCTCAATTTCCCCTGACAGTAGCTGTACAAAGGAGTCATCTGCTAGTAGGGATTTATCAAATGTCCATCTTGGCGGAACATGCTGTGTAACGTTGGTATTCAACACTAGGGAGACAGCGGCGTGATCCGATACCGTTGTAGCATAGATCTCTGCGGACAACACTTGGGGCATCAGCTCTGTGGACAGTAGGAAGAAATCGATCCTTGTTTGGGTATTATGTGGGATGGAATAAAATGTGTAGTCTCTTTCTTGGGGATGAAGTAGGCGCCATGGGTCTACCAAATGTAGTTCTGTTATGATGCCTTTAAGAATCGCCTGCGATTTGACTTTGTCTACAGCCCGATAGGGCGTGCGATCTAACAGTGGATCCAAGATGACATTGAAATCGCCCCCTAATATGATATTGGTGTGAGCTGCGGCTGTAACTTCTTTAGCTATCAGTTTGAAAAAGTTAGGGTCATCGAGGTTGGGCGCGTAAATATTGAAGAATGTGTAAAGCTGTTGATTTATTTTCATCGTCACTCTGGCCCATCGACCTAGCGGATCAATCTGTGTGTCGGTAATGGCGGATTGCAGGAATTTGCGCACTAATATTATTACCCCCCCTTTGCGTTGAGTGGCAGAGGCCGAGGCCGCCACCAGGAAATATTTAGAGGTTACTTTCTGCGATTCAGTATCTGTTAAATGTGTCTCTTGTAAGAGGGCAATATCTGCTTTTTTTTGCTGGCAGTACGCTAAAATCTTCTTTCGCTTGACAGGGCCAGTAATACCTTTTACATTTAACGAAAGCATTAAAAGATCACTAGACATCAACGTTGGAATAAGCTGCCTTATAGGTGAAAGCTATCCTATGGATAGGCCTGCCGCGTACTTGCATTTTGCGTGTATGTGGAGGGTTTTGTACTGGACTGGACTGACACAAACAACTGCATAACTGGCAAACATTGTATCGCTAAGGTGAACACAATTCACTGAAACAGTAACCAACCCCGACCTCCCGTTGCCACCCCTACATTTCAAGCAGAAATATCTGTTTAATTAAAACTATTTAGAACAACAGAAATACAATCAATGAGGTGTTTAACAAGGCTTAAGGCGTTCTAAAATTTGTGAGAATGCACGGCCGCACCCCCTGAGTATATGCTGAGTTCTCTACACTGCGTGAGAGATCAGAATATTGACCTCAGGTTTCCATACCGCATTTTTCTTGTAGGAAAGTTTTCAGTTTTTCAGCTTCAACAAAATTCCTCGTTTCATTATGCAGCGTGACCCGCATGGTTCCTGGGTAGTATAGCCCGTATCTTGCCTGTGCACTTTGTAGCATGGGTCTACAGGCCAGCAACGCTTTTCTCCGATCTACCGTTTGTTTGCTCAAATCCGGATAGAGTGCCACTTTGTGTCCCTGGATTTGCAGTGATCCGGCCTTCCGTGCAGCTTGAAAGATCTGTAGGACCTGTGGGTATCTCAGTACCTTCATTATGAGTGGGCGCGGGTATCGTGTGTTTTCAGCTTTGTGTGTTGGGATTCGATGGGCCCGTTCTAGTTCAAAAGGCCTTGCAAAGACAAGCTGCAGCATCTCCGGTATGGTTTTTTCCAGAAATCCAATCGGATCGGTACCTTCAGCGCCTTCAGGGACTCCAACAAGGCGGATATTATTTCTACGGGTATGGTTATTTTGATCTTCAATCAGATTTTCTATGTGCCGGACTCGTTTGACCAAAGGGCCCAGCTGTTCTAATGCAACGCCATGCTTCTGGGTTTGTAATTCAACTGCATTAAGTCGAGTGGTGATGGTGAGGAGTTTCTCTTTTACCTCCAGCAAGTCTTCTTGAATCATGTTCAGTGAACTAGAATTGGCTGCAATCATTTCTTTAACGCATTTCAATTCCTGTAGCACTTCACGTAGGCCACCGGCAGTCACTCCCTCCTTCTCTCCCGCGGCCATTTTCTGCGGGGAACCCACTTCGGGTTTGGATCGTTTCGCTGCTGAGCCGGATCCCTGTGGAAATTCCAGCCGGGCAGGCTTCAGGGATGCCATCCAGCTGTATTGCGGTGTTATTGATGTAGGTAGGGGGTACAAACTTCAATGTAATACCGGGATATGTTCAGGATTCTTGGGCAGCAACGGGAGCAAAAATTCAGGCGTCCATTCTGTTCAGTGGCTAGCTCCGCCCCCTTCATTTTATTTTTAGATGTTTTATATATTTATTCATTATTTCTTTATATACACAAGAAGGTTTGTTTTAAATATAATCATGTTTACAGTTGTTCAGTTTTATGATTATTTTCTTTTTATTTTTAATCTCATTTTAATTCAGTTTATTTTATCTTTATAATTATTGTTTGTATTTATGTTCATTTTGTGATCTGTTCTTTTATGACTTTTGAATTTATATATTTATCTTTTTATTTTTTTGCCAGACTAACCCCTGATGAAGGGTATTGAAACACAGCTTGTGTCGGGTTGTCAATGGTTTATTTGAAATAAAGCTCTGTCTTTCCACATTATCACGTCTTGGACTGGGTTCTTCATCTTACATGATACTTGCTTTTGTTGTGGTGCATACTTTTAAATCTGCCAGTGGACATGTCCATCTCCATACCTGCCCCTGGGTATGAACAGACATTTGAAAGGTGCTTGTTTCAGCCAGTTAGCAGTACAGAGAAGGGGAGAATGCCCTCTCATTTCCTCAGTATTTCTCACCAACTCACAAAAACAGTGCAGGTCACTACTGAGGAACTTACGGTCTTTGCTGTGCCCACTGCATGTCTGTTTCCAAAATGGCAGCCCAGGACGTATATGTGATGTCATTATAAACTTGCACTTTCTGAAGCACAAGTGCTGGCACATCAGTTTGGCTGGTACCATGCATGTCCAGATCTCGCATGTCTGTTTTCAAAATCAGCTGATTTTCTGAATGTGTTTAGATCCTTATACTGCACGCCCCCATTCTCCTTATTGTGATCGACATGTTTATTTTTGGGGAGCGGAGACATGTTGATTTTACGAAGCACTTACACATGTCCACCCAGGGGTAGTGGAAGGCCTTTTTCTTTGGGGGAGCCCATGCACCTCCCCAAGCTCTGCCCAGACCCTTCCTGTTCTGCCCACAGGGATCCAATCTCCTATGGGCAGAACAGGAAAAGTCTTTCCCATGATCATGGCCAGCAGGTAGCAGGCTGCCAATGGGGGAATGTGGGGATCCCATGCCCCATGGGCAGAAAAAAAGAAAGACGCGATCGCGACAAAGACCCTTCCAGTTCTGTCCATGGGGATCCGATCTCCTGTGGACAGACAGGAAGGGTCTTTGCAGTGACTATGATTGTGGTTTCCCTTCTTCTACCTGCAGGGTATGGCATCCCCGTGGGCAGCCTGCTGCCCGCCATACCACGGTTTTGATGGGGCCAGGGCCCATGTGGTCCACTCCTTTCCGATGCCTAAGTCTCTACCTTCACTGCTGCTCCTCCTACAGCATGTCGGACATTTTGACATGGACATCTCGGATTTCATCTAAATGGCCTTTCCAAAATGTGCCTTCAGTTTATAAAGACATATAAGCACCTATGCTGCCTTTAGAAAATAGGTACATTTTTGGGAATTTTTCTTTGGGAACTTATTTTTCATTTAATTTTTCTAGAACAGGCACCCTGTTATAACATTAACCCCCCCCTCCCCCCACCACAAGAGCCCAGGTCCTACTCTGGTAAAATGGATGTCTGGACTCCTGAAGTCTTCCAGCGGCCTATTTTAACTATGATGTGAATATATAGAATTATATGCTCCAAAACTGGAATGCTCTGCAAACTTGAGAACACACACAAGTAGTCAAGGTTTTGGACTCTCATTATGAAGAGACAGTAATAAATAGCCTTTCTATTCTCTGCTAATTAATACTCTATTCTCTGCTAATTAATACTCTATTCTCTCCCAATGATTATTTTCATATTCTGAAAAAGTAAATGTCATTAAAGTTCTTGTCCGTTGATGAGTAATTAATTTTCACAACATTTTAGGGCATGTTTACTAAAGGATAACGCACATTAAAAGTCACCTTCCAGAAACTGTCTGATCACATCCCTGAACTTAATGATTGAATGTTACAGTAACTGGACAACACTGAAGCAGTTCACTGAAGAGAAAGGCCAGGCACAAGCAAGGAAACATAGAAACATAGAAATATGACGACAGAAAAAGACCACATGGCCTTTCTAGTCTGTCCTTCCATAACAACTACAACAGTCCCCTTTTTACCTTTAGAGATCCCCTGTGTTTGTCCCATGCTTTTTTGAATTCAGTTACTGTCCTCATCTCTACCACCTCCACTGGGAGACTATTCCACGGATCCACTACTCTTTCCGTAAAGAAATATTTCCGCATATCACTCCTGAATCTATCTCCCTTCACCCTCATCCCATGTCCCCTCGTAGCAGAACTTGCTTTCAATTGAAAGAGGCTCTCTCCCTGAACATTTATGCCACGGAGGTATTTAAACATCTCAATCATATCACCTCTATCCCGCCTTTCCTCTAATGTGTACATATTAAGATCCTTCAGTCTGTCCTCATATGCTTTATAATGAAGACCACTAATCATTTTAGTAGCCACCCTCTGCACCGACTCCATCCTGTTCACATCCTTTTGAAGGTGCGGTCTCCAGAATTGCACACTATACTCCAAATGAGGTTGCACCAAAGACTTATACAGAGGTATTATCACCTCCTTTTTTCTGCTAGCCATTCCTCTCCGTATGCACCCAAGCATCCTTCTAGCTTTTGCCGTCGCCTTTTCTACCTGTTTAGCTACTTTAAGATCATCAGACACAACCACGCCTAGGTCCCGCTCTTCTTTAGTGGACAAAAGTACTTCACCCCCTATACTATATTGCTCCCTTGGATTGCTGCAGCACAAATGCATGACCTTACATTTTTTAACATTAAATCCCAGCTGCCAAATTCTAGACCATTCTTCAAGCTTAGCTAGATCCCTCCTCATGTTATCTACTCCTTCCTGGGGGTCTACTTTATTGCAGATTTTGGTATCATCCGCAAAGAGGCAAACCTTACCTGAAAGCCCTTCCGCTATATCACTAACAAAGATGTTAAAAAGGAAGTAGCACATACTTAATACGCAGCACAATGTAAAAGCATCTTGCTGTTTTTTTATACTGAATGCCAAAATCCAGGCTTAATCTTTTGCGAGCTGAACAAATTATATGAATTGGGAAATTGACCAGAGTTGGGGGGGGGGGGTTATTTTCTAATCAGGAAGCTGCACTAGGCATTATCAAAAGAAAATGTTTAAACATTAAGGGTCCGATTCCATTCTGGACGTCCTGGCCCTCTGTGCATCCGGCTGGAACCGGACGCACAGCGGGAGTTGCGATTCTGATCCCACGGGGCACATCTAGCCCCGCGGGATCAGACTCACGAACAGGCCTGTACATGCAGGTTAGGACCCAAATTCCATCTGGCCTGCATGTACAGGCCTTCCCCGGCTAACTCAATTAGGACTGTTCAATGGAGCCGCAGCATCATGGCATCTGGTTGCCATGGCACCATGGCTCCATTGAATAGCTGTGATTCTTGGCGCCAACTGCAGAAGTGCTTTCCCTTCAGCCTGCCCCCCAATCTGGCCTTCTAAGGCTAGGGTCAGGCTGCGGGGAATCTTCTCCTCCCTCTCCCACCGCTTCCCAGCCCTGGGCCTGCCAGATCCACCCGACTAAGAAACTTATTCCATCTCCGAAGTGGAATAAGTTCCCCATGCAATCTGCCGGCCCCGGACGTACAGGGCCGACATTGGAATCGGCCCTGTACATCTAGGGCCAATGACTGCCCACTGCCAGCCCTAATGCCATACAACATATGGGGAAGGTAGACAGGGACAGGAAAGGGCCCGAATAGCGGAGATGGATGTCCCAATGGGATGTCCATCCCTGCTACTCCTGCCTCAAAATGACCCCCTAATGGCCCGATTCTGAGTCATGGATTGAGGAGTTGCAAATCCTGATGGAACATGCAGCCCTACAAGCTGTCCTGACCCTATTTCCCCCTCCTGCTCTTCCAGCGCAGCTAGAGCAGCAGTACAGGGAGAGCCGGCAGGGTGTGGGAGGGGGAGGGGTCTGGGCAGAGAAGGGGCAGGCCAGCCTGGCAGGATGTACAAGGTCAATTCAGGTCACGACCCTGTATTTCCTGCGGGGTCAGAGGAGATGTGCTGATTATTCCACTTCAAAGGTGGAATAATCAGCACTGGTGGGGCAAATGGGGCCAGAAGAGCGGGGTATAAGCTGCGGTAGCCAGGGGTGCCTGCAGGGAGGACATCCCTGCAGGTATGCAGGGCCATCCTCGAGCCTGATTCTGTGTGCGGCAGGAACGTTTTATTCCCACCGTACAGAATCAGGTCCTAACAGGCCCATCTTGCACAGGACTATCTGGACGGCCCAGACATGCCCCTTTCAGAATCGGGCTCCAAGGGGGTTATTTTGAAAGCCTTATTCGTTTTTTACATGTGGCTACCCTAATTATGTCTAAATGATATGGGACATATCAGAGGCATGGGTAGGGATATATGTGCCCCATGTTGGATGGACAATACAAGTGTCTGTCTGCAATAATTGCACATTGGGATTTACACCTGCCTCGTCACCTGCAAGTTTTTGAAAAGTGCTCCTTTCGCCCAGCCCTTTACAGGACAAATTAAAGGGGTTATCCCTTTATTCCTCCCTTCAACTTCTATTCAGATAAACATAGCAGCCTCTGTAATTAGGTAACAGCAGCTACGTGCCTATATTTGCAAGATGGCTCTGCTGCTTGTGTAAGTGCCAAAATGTATGCATGCAGATGTGAAATGCTGAAACTTGCACATACAAGTTGCCAGGTTTCCTCCATCAATTTTCCCCAGTTTTCAAGTTGGTTCCTCCAGTTGCATGTGGGTATCTAGTTTAGAAACAGCTCCA
This sequence comes from Ichthyophis bannanicus, assembly GCA_033557465.1. NCBI lineage: Eukaryota > Metazoa > Chordata > Amphibia > Gymnophiona > Ichthyophiidae > Ichthyophis > Ichthyophis bannanicus. Next base: position 623,822,227 of record CM066031.1, on the reverse strand, counting down.
TATTTTGCAGAACAGCTTCTAAAATGCCTTCGGAACCGAGTATGCCCCAAACTCGACGTTTCAATTCCATGTACTATCTAAAATGTGACTTCATGTAAAGAGAAAATATGTAAGCGTAGAATATGAGGGCAAATTATCAAACCCATCTAAGCCTGCCCATTATTCCTTCCTAGTACAAAAACAACAATCTGCTAACAAAAAGGACCCACAGTTCTTATCCCAGGCTTTTTGAATTGTGCCGTCTCCTTTTCTGTGAAAAAAAACATTCCTAGTGAGACCCATATTCAAAGGGCTTGTCTGGCGAACTCCTGCAATTAACTGGAGAAACCTGACAAAATTTCTCTACACTCCCAGTAAATACATTTCGTCCAGGCAACTCAGGCATAATTTATCCACTCAAAAATGGCAGAGTTGTGGGTGCTGCCGCATTCTGGGTTCACATTGGCTGGTCACCATTGATATTTGTTTCTTATTTCAAGTTTTATTTTGTTTTAGCAAATCAGGTTCAAAACTGACGACAACCTATGATTAAAACATGCCCAGAATATTACAAACTTCACCTTACAGGCCAGGCTGATAACATATAATAGCTCAAATGTGCACATGTATAGATGGTAATTTTTATAAGGGAGTCCCATAAAGATACATGTCATTTATACACATAAATCACCGTTTTCAAGGACTTGTGTGTACTTTAGGCTGTTGCTATTCTGTAAGCATGCCTGTAAGACAGTTCTCACATACCTGCAGCGTGGACGTGCACGAGGGCTGAGTGCAAATTTATGCACATAAGTTATACAATTATTTAGTTCACACCTTTCCAGTAGTACTTGAAGGCAAGTTATATTCAGGTGCAGTAGGCAGTTCACTGCCCCCAGAGGGCTTACAATCTAAATTTGCACCTGAGGTAATATAGAGTTAAATGACTTATCCAATGCCAAAAGGAGTGTCAGTCAGATTTGAAGGCTGATTTCACTAGCTGCTAGGCCACAGCCCTAACCACTAGGCTCCTCCTCCTCTTGCAACTAGGTTTGGACATTTGCATCTGCCAAAGGGCAGACGTAAGTGTTCGTGATTAGTTTGACATGCATTTTTATGCCACTTATGTCTTTCTTTTATAAAGCAAAGCATGCGCAGACTTCAATTTATAGAATAGATTTGAAATACACGTGTTAACTCCGCATGAGTTTGCAAAATTACTGTCATGACATACAACCCATCTAAGAGATCCTATTCGGGTCTTCCAAACAGCAAGCCTAAATTGACCATGCAACTTTAGACGGATTACTGAGTCTGAGCCGATTTATGCTGAATATCTGGATAAAACTGATGGAACAAAGTTGTCCCTGTTAACACTGCCTTGTTAACTTTACCTGGACAGAGAGGAGTAACACAGAGGCCAGCTGTTACTCCTTTCAGCCTCATATCATGACCTTGTGTTCTAGAAACGCCTTGCCTCTGAAAAACGCTCGTTTCCTGTGCAGTATCTATCTATATCTTTAAGATACTGCTCTATCTGCTTCCTCCTCTTCTCTAGGGTATAGATTTCTAGAAAAAACAAGAACTAAGAGGTCTGTTTATTAAAGTGTGTAAAGTTTTACAGGTACCGCATATTAGTTGCAAAATTAACACCTACTAACTGCACAGCCTGTGCATTAACTGTTGGAGTACAAACCTAGTATCTACTCCTGCTGGAATTCTACACACAGAATTCCAAATTTTGTGTCAAAAAGTCTGAATTATGCAAAATTCTGCATGCTTTTATGTCAAAACAAACATTTTATTTTTGAACAAAACTTAATTTAAATAATACAGAAAAAAAAAATCACAAAAAAGTGTACAGTTGTGGATTATTGTGTGCGGAATTCCAGCAAGATTGTCTATGCATACAGTTACTGCACAGGACAAACATTTGTTGCGCTTCAAGTACTCTGCGCTATTGGTAATGCATTTACCGTAGCCGATGCAGATATTAATAACCACATACTCCCTCCAGAAGCCCCCCAACATCAGCATTACTACCTCCCCTCTCCTCCCAGACATTCTTCCCAAACATAAGCATCACCATTCCTCCCCGCCCCAGACCCCTCTAGTATCAGCATTACCAACCCGGACCTCCTCCCCAAGCTTTTACCAGGGCTTTCCCCGGTAGCTAGAGGGGGCAGGAGCAATCCCCAGGCCTAAATTAAGGGCTAGAGGCACTAAGGAAATATTCCCATGTGGAGGGTAATTCTATAGGCTTCCGCATAGTTACCAGGCATTTTTACGTGCATTAATTGCACCTATTCTATAAAGTCAGATGCATGTGGATTAGACTTAGCATGCGCACAAATTTAAGGCATAGTCACATCAGCTCTAGAACTGGTATGAATGACAGTGCATATTTTACATGGAATGTTCGTATTTATAATTTATGTGCATAAACTCATGCTTTACCCAAGCACCGCCCATGTGCACGCCTACGGTGAAAATACGTACGATGGGCTCTGTGTGCATGCTTATAGAATCATGACGCATAATTTGCTTGCATAAGTGCTGACTTATGTGCATAAATGACTAGAGCACCAGGATTTATGCGTGCAAATTTACACGGTTCCTTTTAGAATTATCCCTTAGGTATCTATGGAGAAAGTACTTAGTATACATATGGCCTTAAGGGGAATGTTTACTAACGTGGGCTTACCAGTAGCATGGGATTTCCTGTGTGGTAAGTGTACCGCACTAACAGCGTGGGGCCCTGCACAAAAAAATCCAGCGCTGACGGGGTAGCATGTGATTGGGCAGGAAATGGGTGGGATGGCGGATCACCATTAGTGTGTGCATTATTTGCATGTACTAACCATGCAACTGTGTTAGCGCAGGTGCATTCAATGCACCTCAAGAGACGGCAGTAGGTACACCCACATGCCGATTGGCATGGCGAGGTATGTTAGCAATGCACTGACAACAGGGAGATAGATGCACACTCCCCTTAAAATTAACAGAAGACATTAAGGACTTTTGAAAACAACTCAAGACAATGCTCTTCATTGAGCACTACGGTGATAACACATAATTGTGCCCGCCAACTCCTGGACTAATACCAACCCCCCCCCCCCCACCTTTTCTCCCTCATGTACATAACATTGTAAAGTAGCTCATGCTGTAAATAGCCCACCACGAATCAACGCCAACTTACACACACACTCATTCACTGTATAACACTGCATGATCATACAAATGTCAATATATTCGACTGGTTGCTGTGTACACCGCTTTGATTAAAAGGAGAAGGCAGGATATAAATCCTTTTAAATAAATAAATAAACACGGGCCTCCGCACTGGTTTGGGGCTCAAAAATGTGCTACTGGCACACCCTTTAGTAATGATGCCCCTAAATGCCTAATATACCTAAAATGTACTATTCTCACTGTCATGGCCTCATTTCTGCACAGTTTCTTACTGGCCAAATAGCTGGAAATACTTTCACACACATCCAAAAAGATAACTGAACAAGAGACATATGGTTCTGTCATATAAAGATGTACTCCTGGGCATTCTTGCTTGCGCCTTGCCATTTGATTAGTGAAGCCTCACTATTAAAATCCCACCTGAGGCATAAATTCAGGTCATTTCATGTACTCCGGAAAAATCAAGACATATATAAAGCCTTTTTGTCAGGCGTCCTTTACAGTTTCCTTGCACGTTTTACAGGAGCATTATAAAGGGTGATTTATTTTGACAACGTTGCTTGTTTCCGTTCATGGAAACCCACACAAGTTTTGTTTTAAAATTGCTGGTTCAATATTTTACAAACAGTTGTGTGTCAGTGACAGATGGGCATCCTGCTGTTGCTAATCAGCGTTTAGAAACTTTTTTAGTCAAAACGAAATGCTAAATATTTGAATAGTTGACAAAAGAAAAACCGTAAGGGGTAGAGAAGCTCATGGGAAATGAAATAATTCTGTTAGCATTTCTATACATGCCGCCCCCCCCCCCCCCCCCGATGAAAGAACGGTTTATTCAGCAGCAGAAACTCTCCTCCGATGCACTAATTTAATTAGTAGTCTAACTCAAATTATACATGCGAACATAAAGCTAGAGAGAACTTAGCGGAGAGAGAAAGCCAAAATTGAAAAGCCCAGCATGCATAAGCCCAGATGAAGTCACAAATAACACACATATCGTATAAAAGGATTTCTTTTCCTCAAGAAAACCAAACACAGCCCTTCCTGAATATGTATAATTAGATGTTCTTGATGGGGTGAGAAGTAATAATTAATTCAGTGTTGAAAATTTCCATGTATTACTTGAACTCCATGGCAACCAACATTGCAAAATAGATAAAATGGATTTTTCTAAGTCTATTTTTAAATCTTTACACTGAAATTTTGAAGAGTACAAAGTATGTAAAGCAGGGCTTTCTTTCTTTCCAGAAGATACTGGTTAAATTCTGTGAGAATGAAGGGCTGAACTAATTAAGGAGCATGAAAGCTGTACTTTTCATCTGAAGCCCCAGCTGACGGCGGCAATGGGGATGATTCTGTAATAATGCTTATTACTGCCAGAGAGATAGATGCTCAGTGTCAGTCCTTCATGTCTGAGTTTGATGGCGGTTAGTCATTTTTACCTGACTCTGAAGTGTGCTTTGCTTATCAGAGCAACTCACTATATGCAAAAATTAGGAGGAGTAAAATACACTAATGCAACAAGTGTCAGAATTTTCTTTTCTTTTTATTTACAATAATAACAGTTTATAAAACTCTCTTTGCTGTTCTTTGCAATATTGGTCCTATGAACCAAAGATCTTGTTACAAAGGACCAATCAGAAAAGCTTTTAAGAATCTTAATAGCAAGACAAGAATGTATTTGCTCTGGCAATATGTGAAACATTCAAAAGACAAAAATGCCCAACATCTCCTACAGGCTTATGAGCTGCAGGCAAATCTATAGAAGCAGCAAATGCCTTAAAAGCAAGCTGAAGCAGACACAATTTAGGATGCTATATTTAGGGTAATATTCAGAGTCCACTGTAAGAGCACTCCTGCATAATTCCCACCTGCTGCTGGCTTTTATAGAGCATCTAAAGGAAGTGGCATTCCACAAGCTAGCATGCTGCAGTTTCTTGACAGGTCTTAAAAAGATCAGAGATGTCACGTTAAGACTATTAGACTTCCATGAAACCTGTAGGAACTACAGCTGCGGTCTCTTCCTATGGAAAGGTACACTAACTGAACCAAAAAAAGATACACACAAACTAAGCTGCATTGTACAGAGCCCTGAGACTGAAGGAATGCAGACTCTTAGGAATGGGCCTTGATGACATCAGAGACTCCTTGTACCAAGCCAGAGATGCCCAGCCAGGCTGGACTAACTTACTTGTCACTCTCTCTAGTCTGCTGGGCGCTACCATGCAAATGACTGGTATTAAAAGGGCAGTTTTGGATTGGTTAGCCAGAACCAGTGAGCTCTGGTTCCCTCAATCACTTTGGGACATTTTAAAAGCCTTTCTCTGCATACTGATCTGATAAGGAGAGAAGATAAAAGAGGTGGTGAGATGAAGGAAGAGGGAGCCCACTTTGAAAGTTCCTGAAATGCATGCTTCCTGCCTGCTATAGGTATCTAACTATACACACTCTAACTGCACCTCTCAGTAGGGTTTCTGGTACCCTTTCTGGAGAAAGCTGCCTCAAACTGTTTCTTTTGCATGCCTAAAGGCCTTGCAAGAGAGGAGGCGCTGGACATGTGCCTCACGCAATCCTGAGATGCTGAGAATAGTTAGCTAAAATGCAGCTTTGCTTTTATTCCATGAGAAGGAACCAGAGGCAGTGATCTTTAATGCTTTTACCGAGAAGAGTAGCCCCTTACAACCAATTATTCATTTATTTGCAGTTTAAATTTTCCTTATTTATTGTAAATGCCAAAGTTATATTACCCCAAAATAAAGCTTACTTAAGAACAATGAGATGTCCTGAACTGTTTTTGCCTAGATATCCATTTGATCGGTTGAATTGACAATTGGGAGAAAGTTGTGCTAGTTCTTACTACACTCCCATATTACCCACAAGCCCAGCATTAGAGATGTTCATTTGTCCATGCACACTTGCTTGTGGACACTTAAAAATGTAAAGTGCACTCAAATTGCTTGTACACACATATATCTATGAATTAACACATGCTCAGGTAATGCATGTTCTCAAAAACGTTTTACTGCACACACGTGCAACTAAAGAACAAAGATGTGAAACAAAAATTTAAAAATGCCCAAAAATCAAGAAAATGTGTTTTCAAACCATCTTCCTGTGTGCTGTGCTTTTCCCTTCAAATCAATGTGTTTATAACCCAAATTTTATGTCATGATTGACATCATTTAACATGTAATCAAACCGCTATTGATCGCTGGAAGTAGCGGTATACAAATGTATACTAAATAAATAAATAAACAAGCACAAACTGAACTTTTATTCGTCGTGCATACCTCTACCCATAATCCCGCCTGACAGTGGCCAGTCTAGATCTTTTGGAGGACCCCATTGGTAGATCCTAATAGGAAAGTCCATTCTCTATCACTCAATCTTAGAAGTAGGAAAATGGAGATACCCCAGATTATCTGACTAATAAATGCCTATGGACCGCTCCTCAAGAAACTTGTCCAAGCCTTTTTTTAAACTCAGCTAGAATTATTTTTGAGGCAAGTTATATTCCAAATGCAGTAGGTATTTCCCTTTCCCAGAGGATTTACAGTCTAAGACCCCGTTTTGCTAAACTGTGTTCTGGCAATACTGCACTTTATTTGCCAGTTAATGTATATCAATTGGCAATAACATGCATGCTATTTGCTAATAACACAGCTACGTGCAGGATTATTTTTAACACAGTGCAAGTTAAATATTAAAAAGTTGCAAATCACACAAATGCATATAAAACAGCTTATTAGAATGCAAAATCAGTAACACAGCTTGCATTAAACTGCAAGTTGTGTCATTCATTAAAAGATAACACCTCGTAAGGTGTTAACTTTTTCATGGGAGCATCAGCCTACTACATATGAGCCAGTGCTCCCAGGGATGCTGTCAAAGGTGGTTGAAAGTAAAAAAAACAAACAAACCATAATCCCTACTCTCTCGATCACTTAAAAAAAAGTTCACCTTCTTGGCCAATCGTTTCTTATCAACTCCTGATCCTTCATTACGTATATCCTTCTCAACTCTCCTCCTACCTCCCTACCTTACAATCTCCCTCCCTCTGATCTCCCCAGCACCTACCAGGGTTCTCCTTGGTGAGTAGTGAAGGTGCAGAAGTGATCCTCCAGTTGCTCCTGACCCAGCTGCTCCCTCAGTACAAATGGCAACCAGTGACCCCTAGGGGCAGTACCATAAGGCTGCCACTAGGAGTCACTGGCTGCCATTTCTAAACAGGGAGCTGCTGGAGCAGAAGCTCCCAGGCTCACTCTTGCATTCCCACTTTCTAACAGGGAGACCCTTAGTAGGTACCGAAAGGGATGAAACGATTGGGAGAGTAGAGGGCTGAGCATAGTATATTTAATAAATAATTCAGGCATCATGGGGTTGGGTGTGGTGTCGGCTGAGAGAATGAACATAAGAACATAAGAAATGCCATAATGGGTCAGACCAAGATCCATCACGCCCAGTATCCTGTTTCCAACAGTGGCCAATCCAGGTCACAGGTACCTGACAGGTTCCCAAAAAGGCACACAGGAACTTGTCCAAACCCTTTTTAAACTAGCTACACTAACAGCTGTTACTTCATCCTACAGTAATGAATTCCAGAGTTCGATTACTTGTTGAGTAAAAAAATATTTTCTCTTATTAATCTTAAATGGGTTGTAAGCTCTAATAAGCACAGACTATGTCTTACATTTTTATGTACAGCGCTGTGTATACCTTGTAATTCTATACGTATGATTAGTAGTAGTATTAGTTACAGTACATTGTAACTTCATCGCGTGTCCTCTACTCTTTCTACTTTTTGATGGAGTAAACAATCTACTTTTACCCATTCTACTCTGCTCATTAATTTATAGTCCTCCCTCATTAATTTATATCTCCCCTCAGCTGTCTCTTTTCCAAGCTGAAGAGCCCTAACCTTTTAAGCCTCTCCTCACAGGAGTATCCTTCCATAACCTTCACCATTTTTGTTGCTCTTTTCTGTACCTTTTCTAATAACGCTATATCCTTTTTAAGATACGGCGACCAGAATTGCACACAATATTCAAAGTGTGATCGCACCATGGAATGATACAGAGGCATTATAATATCCTTGGTTTTATTCTCCACTCCTTTCCTTATGATTCCTTGCATTCTATTTGCTTTCTTGGCCACCAGTGCACACTGGGCAGAGGGTTTCAATGTATTATCCATAATGACACCTAAATCTTTTTCCTGGGTGGTGGTTGTTTCTAAGGTGGTATCTTGCATCATGTAACCAAAGTTTGGATTGTTGTTTCCTAGGTGCATAACTCTACACTTGTCCACATTAAATTTCTTCTGCCATTTCGACGACCAGTTGTCCAATTTATCAAAGTCCTCTTGCAATTTTTTTGCAATCCTCGTGTTTTAACAATTTTGAATAATTTTGTGTCATCTGCAGATTTGATCACCTCACTGGTTATTTCCATTTCCACGTCATGTATGACTATGTTAAAAAGCAGTCAGCCCAGCACAGATCCATGGGATGCTCCACTATTCACCTTTCTCCGTTGAGAAAATTGGCCATTTAGTCCTACTCTCTGTTTTCGGTCTTTTAAACCAGTTCCTGATCCACAATGCTACAGTGCCTCCAATCCCATGACTTTTTAATTTTGTTAAAAGTCTCTCATGAGGGACTTTGTCAAAGGCTTTCTGAAAATCGAGGTACACTATATCAACCAACTCGGCTTGGTCTATCTGTTTATTCACACCTTCAAAAAAAAAGTAATGGATTAGTAAAACAAGACTTTCCTTGGCTAAATCCATGATGGCTTTCTCTCAGTAAACCATGACTACCTTCCTGTTCAGTAATTTTATTTTTTATAATGGTTTCCACAATTTTGCCCAGAACTGACATCAGGCTTACCGGTCTATAGTTTCCTGGATCACCCCTAGAACCATTTTTAAAAATTGGCATTACATTGGCCATTCTCCAATCTTCTGGTACTACAGGCGATTTTAATGATAGTTCACAGATTGCTAATAATGGGTCTGCACTCTCATATTTCAGTTCTTTCAACACCCTCAGATGTATACCATCCAGCCCAGGTGATTTGCTACTCTTCAGTTTATCATACATCTTCCCGGTGCAGGACAGGAAATGCCTGTTTCCCATCAGTGAAAGCGGGTTAAACTTTAACAGAGCTATGGAAATCGCAGCTCTGCAAAGCTGAGCCAGCCCGGGGGAATCAGATGGTCAGGCTCTTCTGGGGCAGTGGGGGGCTGCAGGGCACTTTATTCTGCCGCTGCAGCAGCAGCTTCTGCATCCGTTTTTTTTTCCTTCCAATTTCCCTTCAAAAGGTCTAGGGCTGGGCTGGGCTGTGGGGGTAGCCCTGGAAATAGTAATGGGCTGATGCAGGGAGGGCTAGGACTAGGACTGGAAATGGGCTGATGGGGGATAGAACTGGAAAAGGGCTGATATGGAGGGGGGCTAGAGCTGGTAATGGGCTATCAGGGGGGTTAGAACTGGAAATGGGCTGATGGGGGTTAAGAATGGAAATGGGCTGATCGGGAGGGGGGCTAGGACTGGTAATGGGCTGATTGGTGGAGATAGGCCTGGAAATAGGCTGATTAGGGGGGCTAGGACAGGAAATGGTCTGGTTTGGGGGCTAGGACAGGAAATGGTCTGATTAGGGGGCTAGGACTAGAAATGGTCTTATTGGGGGGTAGAACTGGTAATGGGCTGATGGGGGGCTAGCATTTGAAATGAGCTAGGACTGGCAATGGGCTGATTGGGGGGCTGGGGCTAGGACTGGAGTGGACTGATAAGGGGGGATAAGACTGGAAATGGGGGGAGGACAATGCTGCTGGCACTGGAAAAAAGTTAGGGGCTAGGGCTACAAATGGGCTGATGTGTGGGGATGGGAGAATAGGTCTGGAACAGAGCGGATACTGAGAGGGTCTGCCAGGGGAATGAGTGGCCAGGAAGGAGCTGACAAGGGGGAGGAGAGGGCTGGAAAGCAGCTGATATGGCGGGGAAGGAGGGGGCTGGAATGGAGATGACACCTGGGATGCACTGAAAAGGGACTGGAAGGGAGCTGACACTTGGGGATGGGAGTGGTAGGTGGCTGGATAATGGGAAGGAGGCTGGAAGGGAGCTGACATGTGCGATTGGTACTGGAAGGGGAATGGACAGAGGGTAGGGTGACTGGAAGGGAGCTGACTGGGGGGGTGGCACTGAGAGTGGATGTGAGATGATACCTGGGATGGTATTTGGACTAGAAGGGGCTGGACAGTGGGGAAGAATGGGGACTGGACACCAGTGGCAGTCGTGGGAATGCAAGGCGGTTGACATTGGAAGGTACTGGGAGAGGAGGACTGGAAAGGGGGCTGATACTGGGGAGGATTGCTGGAACTGGAAATGGACTGATGGAAGGAAGTGAAGAAAACAAAAGAAGAGATAAGAAATGGCAGATGGACCATAGAGCACAGAAAGAGAGCTAAGAGAAGACAGGAAAGCAGAAGCCTCAGATCGGGGACCAGCATGATCAGAGAATAAAATGGTCAGACAACAAAGGTAGAAAAAATAATTTTATTTAATTTTAGTGATTGGACTTTGTGCTATCTTTATAATTTTACACAGTATGGGGAAACTGCATCTCTTATTTATCTGATATTGCACTGCATGCAGAGTCTGGCTTCTTGGTGTTTCAATTCAAATTTTGTCTACATATTTTTATTTTTACTTTAGATTGTGGTTACTTATTCTGTACTTGGTGAGGGTCTGTGTTCTGGGTGTGTGACTGAGCCCAGGTGTTCTGTTAACATGGAGTTTGTACATAAAGATCTATACTGTACTGTAGTAATTTGACTTGTTCAGCTTTTCAAATAGGTGTATGGATGTTCCAGGGCCCACTGTAGTATTTACAGTGACCCTTTTTTTAGATGGGCTCTTTATGTGAGTTTTGAAAGTTGGTGGTATGGTATGGTAGATTTGCTCTTTGTTGTAGGGTTTTGTATTAGTTCACAATATGCCTGGTACTGGAGATTAGTGGTTGTTGTTGTTGTTGTTAGTGAGATGATCATAATCAGATTTTTTTTTAAGATATTGAGTTCTGTTGGTGAAGGTCCTGGTTCTGCTCTGTACCCACTGTGGATGCAAAATATATGTTGAAAAAGAAAAAGCAAGATCCATAACACAGTTTATAACAACAAAATAAAAATGAGTCAGAATTTGGTTTTATAAACTGTGCTGTGGTTCTCGCTCTCTTTTAGTTCTTCCTTGGTGTGCAAACATCTTGCATTTCCTCCATATAATCTAATCGGCTTTTGGTTTGGTTCAGTCCCTGATTGGAGTTCTGAAAAAGCCCCACCCCCTCTACAGGGGGGTGGGGGGGCACTATCTCATCCTTCGTCTCAGGCAGGAGATTGCCTTGAGCCGCCCCTGCACTAGGCGTCTATTCCTCCACTCTTCTCTGCATTATTAGCCTTCATCCCTTTGTCTGGCAACAAACTCTAACTTAGTTATTCACTGACTGATGCCTGCAATTAGTTTTTTTTTTTTCATGGAATATCCTCTAACCCTAATATTGTTTGACAATGTATAGAATTATTCCCTATTAACTTGTACCATACTAGTCATGAATTTGTAGACCTTTATCATATTGGATCGCTTTTGAGTTATCTCTTTTCCAAGCTACAGATCACAAACCTGTTTAGCCTTTCGTCATAAGGCTTCACCATTTTTGTTGCCCTTTATGGAACTTTTTCTAGTACTACTCTATCTTTTTTTGAGATGTATAGTCCGATATTCAGCGGCAGTGGATATTTAATGCCAGGGCCAATATTCAGGCCTGGCATGGAATATGTGGATTGCCCAGACAGAGATGAAGCTAACCAGGCAGTGGCAATATTCAGCCGCTGCCCGATTTGCTTCCATGGTGAACGTTAAGCCAGCCTTTGCTGCACCTATCGCTGCTTTGCAATAACCGGACAGTGGCTCAATATCACCACCCCCAGAATTCCTTGATGCTAACTGGAAAGCAGCGAGGTGAGCAGTGTCAGCACCCGTAGATATTCAGCAGCACTAACATGTTAAGATCACTGAATATCCTGGACAAGGGGATTAACATCGTCTGCTAACTGGTTAATCTTTGAATACTGGACCCACAGTCCCTCCGTGGACTGATACAAAAGCATTACTAAACTCTCAGCTTTATTTGCTATTCCTTTCATTATCATTATATTTGCTCTTTTGGCTGCAGTTGCACTCGCTGAGCTGAAGATATCAGGATCCATTTGCTGAGTGGTAACTCATAATATAGAACCCAGCACTGGAAACTTATAGCTAAAAACCTTTCTCCGCAGACAAGCAAGGGAATGCAGGCACACTCCATAGGTGTCATCTCCTTATGCTGCAACAAGAAATCTCTGCACTCTTACAGAATTAAGCCATCAAGCTAGTTCCACCCGAGCAAATTCTAATCCAGATTCTTCCTGATCCCAAAGATGATTTGGGGGGTGGGGGGGGTACGGCCCATCCTGGACCTTAGTGATCTCAATCTTTACATAAAGCAAGAAAAATTCAAGATGAACTCCCTTGGTACCATTCTTCTGCTGAGCCGCAATGATTCTGGCCTCCCTGGACCTGAAGGATGCCTATACCCATATTCCCATCCACCTCTTGCATTGGAAATCTCTTTGCTTCCAGTTCATGGGTGAACATTGCCAGTATTAAGCTCTTCCTGTCGGCTTATCGGCAGTGCCCCTGGTCTTCATCAAGTGGCCATGGTTGTTGTCCACCTACACCGACAAGGTCACTGCATGTATCCTTATCTTGACAATTGGCTCATTTCCGCCTCTTCCAAGCAGAAAGCAAGTTTATCAATACAAGCTATCATTCATCTACTCCAAACCAGGGGATTTCTAATAAATGTTCAAAAATCTGAAATGGAACCTCAGTAAAGCATCTGCTTTATAAGGGCACACATAGACACTTTGGAAGCAAAGGAGTTCCTGCCCATCAACGGGCTCCAATTTTTTCAACATCTCTGCAACAGCTTCATTCCTCTTGGTGTTGTGATGACCCATTCCATTCTTCAATTACAAGGTAACATGTTGTTCCACTCACCAGACTTCACATGCATCCATTACAATGGCATCTCAGGCTCCACTGGAATCAGTATATGCAGTCCTTGCGTACTAAAATTCCAACATCCAAGGAAACTTATCAGGGACTCCATGACAGCCTCCACTGCTGGAACAACCTATTCCATCTAACAGTGAGTTGTCCTTTTCAAGTACCAACACAGCACCAGCTCATTCTCACAACCAGTGCTTCACGTTATGGCTAGGGAGCACACCTCCTCCATTTGTCTACACAAGGCCTCTGGATTCCTTGAGAATGAGTGATACACATCACTGTGTTGGAGCTCAGGACAGTGTTCTATGCCCTCCATGCAAACTGATAATCAAGTTTGGGAGGAGTGGAGGAGTGGCCTAGTGGTTGGGGCAAGGTACCTCAGGCCAGAAGGTCTGGCGTTCAAATCCTACTAGAGGACAGAAACCTTGGGCCAGAAGGACTGGGGTTTCTAGTCCCACAGGTGCCCCTTGTGGTCTTGGGCAAGCCACTTAACCCTCCATTGCCCATGTTCCCTATATAATAGTTATCTCCAAGTTATAATGCCCTGTTCAATGTAATTTCAGTTTGCTCGATGTAAACTGCTTTGATATCATGAAAGGCAGTATATAAGAAATGTTAAATAAATAAATAAAGTCTTCAAGTTCTACATAAACAAAGAGGAACAGGCTCCCTCCACCTGCATCTAGCTCTTTGTCCAGTCCATGGGGACTCTGCTCAAAGCAACCTACTTACCAGGCACTCAGAATCAACTTGCAGATGCCATCAGCTGTACACTCACGAATGGTCTCTGGATCCCAAAATAGACTGCAAAATCTTTGTGAAGTGGGGGGACCCCAGATGTAGATCTCTTTGCTATGGTTGACAATACCAAATGTGTACTTTTTTGCTCCATTTGACCCAGTCCATTGAGATGGCCCACCATTCTTTTTCTATACACTGGAATCACCGGCTACTCTATGCATTCCCTCTGTTTCCTCTCATCAGCTGCATCTTGCTCAAAATCAAGCAAGACAAAGTGAGACTCATACTCTTTGCCCCCAAGTGGCCCAGAAAAGTCTGGTTCCCCCATCTCCTTGCTCTGTCAGAGCAGGACCCACAATCATGAGATATGCACCCATTTCTGCTCACCTAACATCAGGGGATCCTGCTGCACCCAACATCAGGGGATCCTGCTCACCCAACATCAGGGGATCCTGCTGCACCCAACATCAGGGGATCCTGCTCACCCAACATCAGGGGATCCTGCTCACCCAACATCAGGGGATCCTGCTGCACCCAACATCAGGGGATCCTGCTGCACCCAAACCTTTGCAGTTTCTCTCTGGCGGCTTGGAAGGTACATGGTTCTTAGTGGACAACCTGTCTCTTCCTGCTGAAGTGCGCAACATCACAGCATCCAGGAAACCTGCCACTCAGCTCTCTTACAAGTGCAAATGGTCCTGCTTCGCACATTGGGCTCAGGAGCATCAGCTGGATCCCATTTTCTCACCTACCTTCTTCATCTCTCGAAGTAAGGCCTACAAACCATGTCTGTTCATTATCATCTCTCAGCTATAGCGGCTACCCATAATCCCATAGAGGGTAGACCTATCTCTGTACATCCCATTGTGTCACGATTCATGTAGGGCCTCTCGAATACTAGAACCCCCATTTGTCCACCTCTCTCAGCATGGGATCTGAACATTGTACTAGCAAAGCTAATGAAGCCTCCCTTCGAGCCCCTAAATGTGGCCTCTATTAAACACCTCACATGGAAAACAGCTTTCCCTCATTGCTATCGCCTCGATGAGATGAATTAGCAAACTTCAAGCATTAGTTCACTACCCTCCTTACGCACAGTTCCTGCATAATGAAGTTCTCCTATGGACACATCCAAAATTCCCCCCTAAGGTTGTTTTGAACTTTCATCTCAAACAGACTATAGTCCTACCAGCTTTTTTCCCTAATGCTTCTCTGGAATCCCCAGAAAAGGCCTTACATTCATTGGACTGTAAACATGCAGTCCTGTACTATCTTCATGTAACTCAGGACAAACACATCACAGATCTTCATCACTTACAATCCCAACAACCCCATCTCCTCCTGTATAGCAGATTACATCTTCTTCTGTTATACTCAAGCTCAGCTCCAGCCTCCAGGTCACATCAGACCTCATTGCTAGTCTGTCTTCCAATCATCACAAGCAGGGCCGGATTTACCTTGAGTGAGGCCCTACGCCAACAAAAATTGTGGGCCCCCAGCAGGGGCGGCCCAAGGGGGGTGCGGACCTCATTTGCATAAGGGGCCTCATTTGCATAAATATTTGCATAATGTTACCATATACTAACTTTTAGTAAACGTGCCTCTTAATGAGTGTATGGATAAAGAAAGACTAAAAGATTTCTACATTACTATAATCCAGTGCCAACTGCCAGACACATTAGGAACTACTACAAACACTGCCCATAGTAAACCCGCCGTATCCTAACAGCACTACCAGGACTCACAAAGCACCATACTCTACCAATCAAAAGGCAACACTGCAAATATTAAACCAATACATTTCAGAGAACAACAATACATGACCTACTGGGGAAAGAGAACAAGTGGCAATGTCAAATAGGAATTATATAAACAGAACACCTCAGCTCAGTTACACATGCAGAACATAGACCATCACCAAACAAGTAATCACAATTTAGAAATAGGAAGACAATAATTAAACTGGGAATCCCAAAAGCCAAACTTGGAATGTACAACACTGTAGAAATAAAACTATACATTAATTTGCTCTTGTACTAAACAAAGCACAGATGTTAATGATGCACATTTACCAGAGCTGACATATTCCAATTAATAAATTCAAAATAAAGAGATATTTTTCTACCTTTTGTGCATTTTTTTTCAGCTGCAATTGCTCCAGCCACTTTCTTCTGGTTTCTTCGTGTCTTCTGCTAACTCTCCATCGTCTGCTGTCCATTTGTCCTTTCTTCTCTCTTCTAGATTTTTTTCCATTCTCTCTCTACATCTGCTTTAACATACTAATCTTTCTCCTTTTGCTCTTTCCTCATTCCTATTTCATCCACTCAAATTTTACCCCTCCATCCTCAATCCCCACTTACTCTCCCAATACCCGGCCAATTGTAGATTTTTTATCCCTCCCACACAAAATATTTTTCCCTTCTCCATTTTACTCTTCCAGCCCCATCCCATTCTAATCCTCCCCCAACATCAGCTCCCTTCTAGTTCCAGCCTCACCCAGCATCCATTCCCTTCTAGTCCCTGCATCAGCCCATTTCCAGTCCTAGCCATCCATCAGCCCATTTCCAGTCCTAGCAACCCCCCAACCCAATACCAGTCCTAGCCCCCCATCACCCCACTTACAGTCCTTAACCCCCCATCACCCCATTTTCAGTCCTTAACCCCCCATCACCCCATTGTCAGTTTAAGCCCCCCCTATAACCCATTACCAGTCCTAACCCCCCATCAGCCCACTTCCAGTCCTAACCCCATCAACCCATTTCCAGTCAGCCCCCCATAGCCCATTGCCAGTCCTACCCCCCCCCATCAGCCCACAGCCCATTACCAGTCCTAACCCCATCATCCCACCTCCAGTTTTAACCCCCCAGCCCATTTCCAGTCCTAGCCCCCCATAGCCCATTACCAGACAACCCCCATCAGCCCACAGCCCATTACCAGTCTTAACCCCCCCCAAAGCCCATTACCAGTTCTAACCCCCCCCAACAGCCCATTACCAGTCCTAACCCCATCAGCCCACCTCCAGTCTTAACCCCCCAGCCCATTTCCAGTCCTAGCCCCCCCATAGCCCATTACCAGACAGCCCCCATCAGCCCACAGCCCATTACCAGTCTTAACCCCCCCCAAAGCCCATTGCCAGTTCTAAGCCCCCCAACAGCCCACAGTCCATTACCAGTCCTAACCCCATCAGCCCACCTCTAGCCATAACCCCCCCCAGCCCAGCCCAGCCCATTTCCAGCCCCAGCCCCCCAATAGCCCATTACCAGCCCTACCCCCCCCAGTCCATTTCCAGCCCCAGCCCCCCCAATTGCCCATTACCAGTCCTACCCCCCCCATAGCCCATTACACGTCCTACCCCCCCCCATAGCCCCTTACCAGTCCTACCCCCCCCCCCATAGCCCATTACCAGTCCTACCCCCCCCCCCGGCCTAAAGTAAAATTTAATTTTTAAAAAAAACCTGGTGGCTGCCGCCGCGGGGCCCCCTCTGCTGCCGCGGGGGCCCCGTCTACAAGCTGGTCGGGTCGGGTCCGGTCCGGTCGGGTCGGGTCGGGTCTCTCTCCCTCCCTCGCTGCAGGCTGCAGGCTGCGAGAGACGCGAAGGGAGAGCGTCTCCTCGCGTCTGTGTTAAGCCCGCAGGGGCTGATGGGAAATCCCATCAGCCCCTGCGGGCTTAACACAGACGCAAGGAGACGCTCTATCTTCGCGTCTCTCGCAGCCTGCAGCGAGGGAGGGAGGGAGAGAGACCCGACCGGACCCGACCCGACCAGCTTGTAGACGGGGCCCCCGCGGCAGCAGAGGGGACCCCGCGGCGGCAGCCACCAGGTTTTTTTTTTTAAATGAGTTTAAAAAAAAAACTGGTTCTTTTTTTGTGGGCCCCTGCCGGCTGTGGGCCCTACGCCATGGCGTACATGGCGTATACGTAAATCCGGCCCTGATCACAAGACATCTGTAAAGCAGTCACATGGACTTCCATCCATATATTCACAAAGCATTACAAACTTGGACTCTTCATCAGCACAGGACCTCACTTTGTCCAGGTGGTCCTCTGTAATCTCTTTGCTGCTTAAACCTTATCATAACCAGCCACCCTTCAGGTTTCTGACTCGGGTCCTAAACTCATTACATCTTAGGAGCAGCCCTCAGCTCTGGATTCACCTATGAAGTATGCCTGCATCCCTCTGCTTGTCTGTGAAGAAAGCATACTTGCTTACCTGTAACGGGGGTTCTCCATAGATGGCAGGGGTATGAAGCTGCATTCATCAGCCCACCTTCCCTACAAATAAATAAATAACCACCCCTAGAACAGCAAAAATGCAAGCGGACACTCATTCGCAATCTCAGGAAGAGGATTGCAGCCTACAAAGACTCTCATACTTCTAAGTCCTCTGCCCCATTTTCCCAGATGTTTTCAACTTTGTTTTTTTTGGACTACAGCTTTTGCTCTGCAGCTATGAAATGAAATGAAAAGAGTGGGCTCATTTGGGTGGGAAGCAGTGTGCATGCTCAGAGAAGTCCAAAAGACTTCTCTGAAGGACTAGAAAGGGGGACTGTTACTTCTGGAGAAAAATCTGCAACTGTGAGTATATACTTCTGGTAATTTTCTAAAAAGAATTCTTTGTATTAAAGCTACTTAATCTGTGAACCCACTGTTTTTTGTTGGATCAGTTAGGGCCTAGTAGCAGCAATTACAGTTTGAATTTAAAACACAGAGTAGAGCTTTCTGGTTACATTTCATACCCAGCAGAGAGCTTATTTATTTATTTTATTTTATTTACATTCTCTTATATACTGCGCTATTCTGCATCAGTGCGGTTTACATTGAACAAACTGAAATTACATTGAACAGGGCATTATAACTTGGAGATAACTATTTTACAGGGAACATGGGCTATGGAGGGTTAAGTGGCTTGCCCAAGACCACAAGGAGCACCTGTGGGACTAGAAACCCCAGTCCTTCCGGCCCAAGGTTGCTGTCCTCTAGTGGGATTTGAATCCCTAACCTTCCGGCCTGAAGTACCTTGCCCCAACCACTGGGCTACTCCTCCACTCCACTTAAGCTTATAGTTTAAATTTAATAGTCACTCAGGGCCAAGTATCAGCAAAGTACTTTTAGTTTAAATTTAACACACAGAAGAGAGCTTTCTGGTTAAATTTAGTACCCAGCAGAGAGCTTGTAGTTTAAATTTCATAAGAAGTTAGCGCCTAGCAGCAGCTAAGAGCTATAATTTAAATCAAATCAGAATTTAGCTTACCTCAGCAGCACAAGACAGGGTACTGTGTAGCAGCCCTCTTTTAATAAGTGTTATTTCCCTCCCTCCCTCCCTCCCCACACCCACCCTCCCCTGGGATAATCATAGCTTTATAGGTACTTACACATCTTAAAAGACAGGAGGTGCTTTCAGGTGAAGCTCATTACCCAAATCAGTCATATACTAAGGACCTGAGATTAATTAAGCTTCAGGTGAAAAGGTATATTAAACGTATTAGGTACAGTTTTATTGGTATAAATACCCATAGCAACCCCTAGTAAGTAAGAACTTAAAGATCTAGACACAAACTTAAAACTAAGATGCAGACAGCAGTCCAGCAGCGGGATGGGGGCTCTCCAGTCTTTTGCATTGAGTGTCACATGTATGATTTTCTCCCAGTTGGTGAGAGGTCTTACATGTGCACTAGGTGCAAGGAGCTCTTTGATCTCAGGGAACAAGTCCGTTCTCTAGAGGCTAAAGTAGCAGACTTGGAAAACATAAGACAGACAGAGAGGTACATAGACGAGAACTACAGGGATATAGTCCAGAAGTCCCACCTCCAGTCTGGCAGCACCCCTGTTGCCATGGAGAAGAGAGGTCACGTGACAGGAGAGGTCCTCCAGGTGATGTAAAACCCTCTCGCATCGAGAAAGTTTCTCCAGGGCCATGTGCCCATGAGGGAGGGTTAGGACAGCCGTTATAGTTGGTGATTCGATCATTAGGCATGTAGATAGCTGGGTGGCTGGTGGACATGAGGATCGCCTGGTAACATGCCTGCCTGGTGCGAAGGTAGCGGACCTCACGCGCCACCTAGATAAGGTCTTAGATAGTGCTGGGGAGGAGTCTGCTGTCTTGGTACATGTCGGTACCAATGACATAGGAAAATGTGGTAGGGAGGTTCTGGAGGCAAAATTTAGGATTTTAGGTAGGAAGTTGAAATCCAGAACTTCCATGGTAGCATTCTCTGAGATGCTTCCTGTTCCACGAGCAGGACCCAAAAGGCAGGCAGAGCTCCGGAGTCTCAATGCGTGGATGAGACAATGGTGCAGAGATGAGGGTTTTGGATTTGTTAGGAACTGGGGAACATTCTGGGGAAAGGAGGGGCTCTTCCGAAGGGATGGGCTTCACCTTAACCGGGATGGAACCAGGCTGCTGGCATTAACCTTTAAAAAGGAGATAGAGCAGCTTTTAAACTAGATATTAGGGGAAAGCTGACAGTCGCCCAAGAGCGGATGGTTCGGAAGAATGTATCCTTGAAGGATACTACCAAAAGCAGAGAGGTTCCACAAAAGAGTAAAGTAGCCCAAATGCCCTCAAGTATGGAGCAGACAGAGCTTAAAGATCCCAATTTACCCATGTCTAACAATAGCCAAATTAACATGAATAAAATACATTCTCTAAAATGCTTGTATGCAAATGCTAGAAGTCTAAAGAATAAGATGGGAGAGTTAGAATATATAGCACTAAATGAAAGGTTAGATATGATTGGAATATCAGAGACATGGAGGAGGACAACCAGTGGGACACTGTGATACCTGGGTACAAACTATATCGTAATGATAGAGCTGATCAAATTGGTGGAGGGTTGCGCTCTATGTTAGAGAGGGCATTGACTCAGAAATGAGTAAAGTTTTGCAGGAAACAAAATCTGCTGTAGAATCTATATGGATTGAAATTCCATATAAAAGGGGGAAGCCAGGGTTCGGTATTGGCCCCTCTCCTCTTCAACCTCTTTCTGGCCCCCCTTGCCCTTCTGATACAGCAATCCGGCATCACTGCATTTAACTACGCAGATGACATTGTCTTATTACATCACATCTCCCCCTCCTCTCCTGACCTCTCCATGTTGAATTCCTGCCTCTCAACGGTGGCCAACTGGCTAACAAAAAACTGCCTGCACCTTAACCTTACCAAGACCATTGCAATTTGGTTCTCCCATAGCACCCCACCCCCCCTCCTGGCTCCCTCATTTTCTGGTACTCCTATCCCACTAGTCACCACCTTCCGCTATCTCGGGGTTCATTTTGACTCAGAGCTCTCTTTTCACTCCCACATTTCACACATCACTAAGACTTCCTTCTTTTTCCTTCGGCAAATTCGTGCCATTCGCCCATTTCTTACCCCCACAGCCCTCAACACCCTATTGCTATCCCTGGTCATGGCACGTGTGGACTTTTCAAATTCTGTTCTCCATGGCTTACCTAAATCTCCACTATCACGGGCTTCAAAGGATTCAAAACACTGCAGCCCGCCTCGTCACTCACTCCTCCCTCCGTGATCACGCAACTCCTCTACTCTTACACCTTCACTGGCTTCCCATCTCTGCCCGCACTCACTTCAAACTACTCACTCTGGTTCATAAAGTTCTCTACACCAGCACCCCTCAGTATCTTGCCGACCTTATCAGCCTCCACTCTCCCTGGTACACACCCCGCTCGTTCCACCTCAACCGCCTTACTCTTCCCTCCCCCTCATCTGCTCACCTGCAATCCACCCGTTCTTCCACCTTTTTCTTTGCCGGTCCCGCTCTTTGGAATGCTCTCCCTTCCTCCCTATGCCTAGAGACCCATCACCCCACCTTTAAACGCAATCTCAAGACTCACTTATTTGCACTAGCTTTTGACCTCCCCTCTCCTTTTGTCTGACCTCTCTCCCTACCCAGTTGTTCCCCCAACAACATACAGTCTCCCTCGTCTCGTGTTGTCTTGTCCTCTCTTTCTTCTTTCCTGTCAATTGAAAATGTAACTTCCTTACCTACCCTTCACTGGCCTCGGCCGCGAACCTCTCTGTGTATTGTATATTGTACACCGCCTTGACTTATGTAGAAAGGCGGTATATCAAATTTAATAAAACATAAAACATAATGGCAGTGGGGGTGTGCTATCGAGCACCTGGCCAGAATGACCAAATGGATGATGAAATGCTCAAAGAAATCAAGGAAGCTAACAAAAGTTACAGCACAGTAATAATAATGGGTGATTTTAATTACCCCGGTATCGACTGGGTCAGTGTCACATCAGGACATGCTAGGGAGATAAAGTTCCTAGATGAAATAAATGACTGCTTCTTGGAGCAGCTGGTTCATGAACCGACCAGAGGGAAAGCCATATTAGACCTAGTCCTTAGTGGAACACCAGATCTAGTGCAAGAGATAAGGGTGTTGGGGCCACTTGGCAATAGTGATCATAGCATGATCGCCTTTGATTTAATTAGTGGAGGAGGGATAGAAAGGAAATCCACAGTACTATCTTTTAACTTTCGAAAGGGAGACTATGATAAAATGAGGAAAACAGTTAAGAAAAAACTAAAAGGAGCAGTTGCAAAGGTTAAAGACGTACATCAGGCTTGGCTGTTGTTGAAAAATACTATCTTGGAAGCCCAGACCAGCTGTATTCCACACTTTAAGAAAAGTGGAAGGAAGTCCAAAAAACTGCCAGCATGGATTAAAGGTGAGGTCAGAGAGGCTGTTGCCAAAAAAGCATCTTTCAGGAAATGGAAAAAAGAGCCAAACGACGAAACCTGGAAACAGCACAAGCACTGGCAAGTCAAATGCAAGGCATTGATAAGGCAGGCAAAGGGAGAATTTGAGAAGAAGCTTGCTGCGGAAGCAAAAATGCGAAGTAAAGACCTTTTCAAGTACATTCGTAGCAAAAAACCTGTGAGAGAGTCAGTTGGTCCATTAGATGATAAAGGGGTTAAAGGAGCACTAAGAGGCGACAAGGCAATAGCGGAGAGATTGAATGAATTCTTTGCTTCAGTCTTTACTGAGGAAGATGTAGGGATGTTACCCATGACTGAAGTGGTATTTAAGGGTGCGGAAGAATTGAAGGAAATATCGATACATCAGGAAGATGTATTACAACTATTAGATAAACTGAAGAGTAGCAAATCACCTGGGCCGGATGGTATACATCCAAGGGTGTTGAAAGAACTGAAATACGAGATTGCAGACCTGCTATTAGTAATCTGTGAACTATCATTAAAATCATCTCTAATACCTGAAGATTGGAGGATCGCCAATGTAACACCAATTTTTAAAAAGGGTTCCAGGGGTGATCCGGGAAACTACAGACCGGTGAGCCTGACATCAGTACCGGGAAAAATGGTAGAAACCATCATAAAGAATAAAATTACTCAGCATGTAGATAGTCATGACCTAATGGGAGACAGCCAACATGGTTTAGACAAGGAAGATCTTGTCTTACTAATCTGTTATGCTTCTTTGAAGGAGTGAATAATCAGGTGGACAAAGGTGAGTCGGCTGATATTGTGTATATGGACTTTCAGAAAGCCTTTGACAAGGTCTCTCATCAGAGACTTTTGGCAAAACTAAAGAGTCATGGGATAGGAGGCAGTGTACTATTGTGGATCAGGAACTGGTTAAAAGATAGAAAGCAGAGGGTAGGGCTAAATGGCCAATTTTCCCAATGGAGAAAGGTGAATAGTGGTGTACCCCAGGGATCTGTGCTGGGTCCGCTGCTTTTTGACATATTAATAAATGACCTGGAAAGTGGAATAACGAGTGAGGTTATCAAATTTGCAGATGACACAAAACTATTTAAAGTTGTTAAAACCCAAGAGGATTGTGGAAAATTGCAAGAGGATCTTGATAAATTGGAAGACTGGGCATCAAAATGGCAGATGAAATTTAATGTGGACAAGTGCAAGGTTATGCACCTAGGGAAGAACAACCAAAACTATGGTTACACGATGCAAGGTTCCACATTAGGAACCACCACCCAGGAAAAAGATTTAGGCGTCATTGTGGATACCATGTTAAAACCCTCGGCCCAGTGTGCAGCGGCAGCCAAGAGAGCAAATAGAATGCTAGGTATGATAAGGAAAGGAATGGAAAATAAAACAAAAGATATTATAATGCCTCTATATCATTCCATGGTGAGACCGCACCTTGAATATTGTGTGCAATTCTGGTCGCCGTATCTTAAAAAGGATATAGCGATTTTAGAAAAGGTTCAGAGAAGAGCCACCAAAATGGTAAAGGGGATGGAAGGATACTCCTATGAAGAAAGGCTAAAAAGGTTGGGGCTCTTTAACCTGGAAAAGAGACGGCTGAGGGGAGATATGATAGAAGTCTATAAATTAATGAACGGAGTGGAACGGGTAAACGTAGATCGATTGTTTACCTTATCAGAATATAGAAAGACTAGGGGACATGCAATGAAGCTACAGGGTAAACTATTTAAGACTAATAAAAGAAAATATTTTTTCACTCAACGTGTTATCAAACTCTGGAATTTGTTACCGGAGGATGTAATAAAGGCTGTTAGTGTAGCTGGGTTTAAAAAAGGTTTGGACAAGTTCCTGGAGGAAAGGTCCATAAACCATTATTAAGAAGGGACCCAGGATATCAATGCTTGAACCAATACAAGCATTGTGGAACCTGTGTCCCTTGGGGAAACTGCTAGGTACGTATGACCTAGATTGGCCACTGTTGGAAACAGAATACTGGGCTTGATGGACCTTTGTCTTACCCATTATGGCATATCTTATGACTTCTCTGTGCTAGGGGAGAGCCCGGCACAGAGGAGCCGTTTGAGACAACACCTATATACCCCTGCTGTTTACGGAGAAACCCCATTACAGGTAAGCAACTATGCTTTTCTTCCCTGTGTGCATCACTTCATATATGCCTGCATTACATTTCATCTCACATTTGGAAGGCCAGGTTCACATGGTCTCTTCTGCAATTTTGCACAACCGCTTGTGATTTAATAACCTTGACTGTGTCGCTTTTGCTCCCTTTCCCAGATCATTTAAACAGTATAGATCTATGCAGCACACCACTATTCATCTTTTTCCACTGGGAAAACTGGCCATATAGCCATACTCTCTGGGCCCAATATTCTGCAAGTCACTCAGCGGCACAAAATCTGGACAATAAAAGCCGCAAAGAAATAAACCAGGTAAGGAAGGATTTTCAAAACATCCAGATATCCTGTCAAACTGGCCAGCAACAAATATCCCTCCATACAAATGACCATATGGCTTGCAATATCACCAGAGAGGAATGGTAACACGTAGCTGAATGGGCACAGCCATTGCCACACGTATGATTAGGGTGGAATTGCCATGCCAGTCCACAACTGCATAGTCCCTGGCTGATAGGAAACTGCCCAGGGGATGCCAACCCCTGTCCAGATAGTGGTTGATACACCTGGATATGCCAGGTCCCACTGGATTGGTTGGTTCCACTGACAAGTGCACTCTGTGGTTGTAGTCACCATACAGCCAAGATGGCACTTCCCCATCAGCAAGTAAATTTCTTACCCAAGGTGCACCTGGTGGTGGAATTGGAGGATGTTCTCTACCCACATGGCAGAAGGAGGGCCAATCTAGTCCTAACCAAAAGGATCTGAAGGTGGATCTAGGAAAAGCTGCACCAGTAAATAAAAAGTCCTGGGGCACATGTAGGGCCAACCACTAGGCAGACACCTAGGGCAGCAGCTTTTGAGAGAGCAGCAAAGAGCAGTCAGTCAAAGCAAATCAATGAGTCTAGCTAGTAACATTAAAACCAAGAGTCAGCAGTACAGTCCTGAACATGCAGACAAGATGCAAATAGATCAGCCTTTTGAAAGCTGCCCCATTATTTACAAAATAATGTTGACTATGGAAAACTGTGATGTCCAAATGAGAATTTTGAAAGGATTGTTCTGGGAGAGATAGTGGTGAGATGCTAACAATAGATGCCACCAATCAAGTGCTTGGCAGAGGTGGCAGGTACACCAGGGGCCCGATGGAGATACAAGTCTAAAATGTTAGCCAGGGTGCCAAAAACCCATATAACCAGGGGTGCCATTTCTGAGTGTCATGACTCTATGCACTTGAATATGCGTCCCACAAAAGATATATAGCTCCAACACCTAGTGGGTAAACAAACAACTATCAAAATCCCAAAAACATACCACTCAACGAATGTATCTTAAGAACACCGCCCAGAAGAACATAAGAAATGCCATACTGGATCAGACCAAGGTCCATCAAGCCCAGTATCCTGTTTCCAAACGTGGCTAATCCAGGTTACGAGTAACTGGCAGATTCCCAAAAAATACACAGGTTCCACAACGCTTGTCCTGGGGCAAGCAGTGAATTTCCTGGGTCCTCTTTAACTATCCAGGCCGGTCCCAAAACTCTCGGGATCCAAATTTCTGACTAAATATTCCTACCAAATGTTATATAATACATGACCATAGCAGAAAGAAAATCACTGTTAGAACATATTCAATAAGACGGGTACAATTTTCCTGAAATATGCAAAAATTAACCCAGCTGCAGAATGTGGATTAAAAATTTAAAGTAAGCCTTCAAAGGGTTAATAATGGTTTATGGACCTTTCCTCCAGGAACTTGTCCAAACCATTTTTAAACCCAGCTACACTAACAGCTTTTACGACATCCTCCGGTAATGAATTCCAGATTTTGATTACGTGTTGAGTAAAAAAATATTTTCTCTTATTAGTCTTAAATGGGCTATGTTGTAGCTTCATTGCTGGTCTCATAGCCTTTCTACTTTTTGATGGTGTAACAACCGATCTATGTTTACCCGTTCCATTCCATTCATTAATTTATAGACCTAGCCTTTTAAGCCTTTCCTCATAGGAGTATCCTTCCATCCCCTTTACTATTTTGGTGGCGCTTCTCTGTACCTTTTCTAATTCCATTATATCCTTTTTAAGATATGGCAGTTGCACCATGGAACGATACAGAGGCATTATAATATCCTTTGTTTTATTCTCCATTCCTTTCCTTATATTCCTAGCATTCTATTTGCTTTTATGGCCGCCACTGCATACTGGACGGAGGGTTTCAACATATTATCCACAATGACATCTAAATCTTTTTCCTGGGTGGCGGTTCCTAGTGTGAAACCTTGCATCGTGTAACCGTAATTTGGGTTGTTCTTTCCTAGGTGCATAATAAAGGCACCAATATATGTATATAAATATATATAGGAGACCTCAGTTCAGGGTGCATTTTACAGCTATATCAATGCTGAGTGCCACTCCGGCATATTTCATGAAATGGTCTCCATTAGTACCATTACTTCTTTTCATGTGCCAGTTTTTTGCAATTTAACCCTGGGAGTACCGATGGGGTCAAAAGTGACCCCATTGCAAGTTTCACAACGCGTATCTCGGAAACTAGTTGTTCAAGAATGCAATCTTTTTATGACTTTTCACATGTCAATATTCTCTTTTTATTGCACCATGAGAGGAATAATTTTCATCCGCTAGGTGACGCTAGTGATGAATTGCAGCACAGAGTACCAGTGGGGTCATTTTTGACCCCAGTTGCCTACATCCGGTTTGGATCGTGATACAATTTGCAGTTTTGTGAATTTTTTGATCTGACAAAAGGTATTTATCATTAATTATGTATTATTTATTTTTTGTACTCTTATTTTATGAAAATTACACATTTTCTGTAATTGATATCATACGTTCTCTCATTATTTCCAATGAAATCTAAAGGCTTTCAGCTCATTCATCACGATTATTGTACACCTATAGTAAAACTGCTTTGCGTTTCATTCAACTTTATCTTTTGTTTATTTATTTTAGGTTATTGTTTATGATGTCAAAATGAAAGCATTCAGCTGCCCAAGTAAGAGAAATATTGCAACGAGATGCTGACAGTGACGGCTCTGAGTCGTCTGATAATGCAGCATAT
Organism: Ichthyophis bannanicus; assembly: GCA_033557465.1. Taxonomy (NCBI): domain Eukaryota; kingdom Metazoa; phylum Chordata; class Amphibia; order Gymnophiona; family Ichthyophiidae; genus Ichthyophis; species Ichthyophis bannanicus. The sequence continues at coordinate 623,794,283 of CM066031.1, read as the reverse complement.
TCAGCAAGAGAAGAAGCATATCAGCCAAGTTCGGGCGATAAATCTGATGACAGTCATGATTCAGATGGCGACAGCAGTTGGTCGCCAAGTGAATATGAGACTGATGTTGAGCCGGTAACAATGCCTGCAGCAAAGAGTCAAGTTACAGGTCGAGGCAAAGGTCGAGGCTGTGCTGGACGGGGAAGAAGGCAGGAGTCCTCGGTGTCAGTATCATCTGTGAGGAATCTTAGTTGTGGTCGTAGAGGAGCTAAGACGTCATCAACTATAAGTACAAATGTTGCCATTGAAGCCTATGTATCTAAGGATGCCACATCATGGAACAGGAAACCTATAAAGCAAGCTGCTGGAAGATACGCCAGAGCTAATGTCATGCCCGTACAACAAGGTCCTACAAGGTATGCTGTACGAAATGTTGATGGCCCTCTCGCAGCATTCCACATGTTCATGAGGAAGAACTTATTGAATGAAATCATGATGTGGACGAGCAAACAAGGAAGACACATTTATGATGACACCTGGAAAGATTTGACAGATGGAGAATTTCAACGTTTTCTTGGACTTCTGATTCTCTCAGGCATGCACAAGTCACGAAATGAATCCATAGTTCAGTTGTGGAACCTTGAAGATGGTCGTTCTGTTTTCGGCAAAAATATGGCCCGTAACCATTTTCAGCAAATTTCTTGTGCTCTCAGATTTGATGATGCAACCAACAGACATGAACAACGAGGTGTGGATAAGCTTGATCCAATCAGACACGTTTTTGATACCTGGGAAGCAACTCTAAGTGACACCTTTGTTCCTGGTGAAAATGTTACCGTGGATGAGCAACTGCTTACATTTCGTGGCCGTGTTCCGTTCAGACAATATATTCCCAGCAAACCTGGGAAATATGGCATAAAGCTATGGATGTTGTGTGACAGTGCAATGTCATATGTTCTGCATCTTCAAGTATATACAGGAAGGGAACTCGGACAAAACAGGGAACAGAATCAGGGTGAAAGGGTTGTGCTGCAACTCACTGAAGGATTGACGCGATCTGGCAGAAATGTTACTGTTGAAAATTTCTTCTGCAGTTTATTCCTGTCATGGAAATTGCTAGAAAAACAAATGACACTTTTGGGGACAATTCAAAAGAACAGAAAAGAATTACCTCCAGAATTTGTAACAGTAAAGGGCTGAGAGGTATTCACTTCACTGTTTGCCTTTCGCGATGATGCCACTCTGGTTTCCTATTGCCCGAAGAAAGGAAAAGTGGTTGCTCTTCTGAGCAGTTTGCATGATCAAGAAGAAGTAGATAACACACGTCCAGACAAAAAAACGCGCATGATCTTGGACTATAATTCTAGTAAAGGTGGAGTAGGTACGGCAGATCAAATGTTGCGCACGTATCCACAAAATGAATGACAAGACGCTGGCCAGTGACAATCTTCTACAACATGTTGGACATCAGTGCTTTGAACACTTTCATTGTTTGGATGTCACTAAATCCAGAATGGCAATCCAAGTCAAAGCACAGACGTCGTCTATTCCTCTTGGAATTAGGAAAGCAGCTGCTTCAGAGTAATTGCTGCGAGACTTCTTCCAGCATTGAAGAAGCCACTGATGCTGTTTGCAATGTCAGGATCCCAAAGAAAAGGGCAAGGTGTCACTGCTGTTCCAGAGAAAAAGACAAAAAAGCAACATAGTTTGCACCTCCTGCAAGCGCAATGTTTGCAAAGAACATTCAGAAATTGTCTGTGTCTCATGCAAATGACTGTAGTACTTTACTGTGTTCATCAAGTGCATGCAAAAACTGCTTTCATGGCAACTCTTCTTATGATAAAGCATTAAATTTCAAAAAACACTTAACCTTCATATAATAAATAATTAATTCAGAATAATATTTTGTCTGTTTAGTTTAAATTTTTCATGGTTAACAATTAAAATTCGTCATGGGGTCATTTATGACCCCAACGGTATTCAGTGTGTGCAAAAAATCTCGGTAATTCCAGGGTTACAAAAAAGCATTAGGGGCTTCAATATCACAAGCTGAAAAACACTTAGCTTTAAGCAGAGTCCTAAGATGCTCAGACTCTACTGCTGACAAGTGTAGCTGTTCCAACACTCAATTCAAGTTTCACCAAACTCCTTCAGGCTGTTTCAGGAGAACAGTACAACACAACCTCTAAAAATCAACTTGCTACCATAAATCTCCCTACATTGGCATTCTTGGGTAGTTGGAGCCACAGGGTGCATTCCTTACAGTGTCACAAGTATTAGTGCATGCATGCATTAACGCATTGTGCAAATAGTAGCACAAGAGTGGTGGGTTGCATTTTCATTCAGCACACTGTCTTACCTAGCAGCTGGCATCTCTAAGTAGTCCATTGGTGCACTCTTACCCCAGTTTGGGCCATGTTAGGATACAGGCATCATGGGAATAGCATGGATACCTGGCACAGACATAGGTGATGATGTGTCTTGCGTTGTACATCACCTGCATGTTCATGTAATGGTACTGCCTGCAGTTTCTGTAGGCTCTCTCCTCCTGGCCTGATGGTCTAATAGAATGCTTTAAGCAATAAGAGGAATCTTTCACATTCATATTGTCTGCAGAATGTAATTTCTTCTTAGAAGAATTTGCATTTGCTAATTTCATCATATAAAGTGGAGTATAGCAGCTTGAAAGCAATCTTAACCTGGAATTGAAGCCAGTGGAACTGAATTAAGAGTAGGATCACCCCATCTCTTTTTAAAAATCAGTTTTGCTGTCTGATTTTATGAAAATTGGAGTCTTAGCTGTTGCTTCACTGGAATCCTTAAATATATGATGCTGCAGTAACCTATCTGTGATATCTATGATAAAATGAAAGCTTGAACTATGTAGGCTCATTTCCTTCCAGTTAGGTACGTAGATGTTCCTCTTATTTGTTGTTGGATTTGTTCATCTGATGGGGTTCGTTGCAGATCCCTGCACGAACTCTCATCTTCAGGCTGAGTCCCCTCCCCCACCCCCAGCCCATGTGCAGTGGCTCCAAGCCACTTTATTTTACTTCTTGCCTGTTAAGGTGGTTGGATGGTTGGTGCAGATCTTTTTCTTAGGCGGATGCTGTTCTCTGGCTGGCTGCCAGAGTCACTTGTCCCTAAGGGCAAACACCCACTCAGCTGTGCATGGTGCAATGGTTTGAGGGCAAAAACAGGAAACTGCCTTGGGGTGAGTATTTTATAGGTAGTGGGATTTCTTTTCTCAAAGGAATCTCCTCCTATCCAAAGATGAATGGTAGAAGAGTCTCCCAGGATTCTGGAAAGTACCAGTCCTAATCTGTATAATTCTAGCAATTAATAATTATTAGTAGGGAGACTGGATGGTGCTGCTGATCATAGCTGCAAAATCCAAGTAGTCTCTACATTACCTTGTCAGCAAATCAGGTACATGTGTTGAGAATGTTGAAGAGAGAATGCTTCATGCCTCATCTTTTATGTCTCATTCCATGAGGAGAGAAAGTGAATATATCTAATTCAATAATTTTATAAACAGCATTTGAAGCCCATCTGCAAATACGTTGCATAAGCTATTCTGCTAGTCTTTATATTCTGGTTTGCCTTTCTTCTAAAGGGCATCCACTTTAGACTAAAGTAAGATTTCTGGCATGTCTTTTCATGTGAGCAAGCATGCCATGTTTTTCAGGCTTAGATCTACGAAAAAGGTTCAGGTGATGTATCTTGATCCAATTCCCCAACTCCTCAATCAGCACATTTTCTATCAATTAGCGTTCCATTACTAAGCTGTATACCCACTGTACCTGAGTGCAACTTGCCTCGAACTTCTGAGAAAAAAGCACTAGCTGGATTCAATTCCCTTTCCTTTTTCCTCAGCTAAATGCATCTTCTCATATATGATTTGATTCATTTCTTACCAGGTCCATTAGCTGTTGTTCTCCTTAGCTTCCTCTTTGCAAACACTTTTCTTTGTGCACTAGACTGCCCGTTTTAAATGCATTTGTGGAAAGAGGGAGAGTTGGGGAAATGGGGGCTGATTTGCAGGTCTTTAGGAAACAATGGCTCATTTTAGCTGACACTTTCACTTTATCATCTACTATATCAAATAAAAAATGGCTCTGCGCTTTGTGCGGAGAGGCAATATATCATTGACATTTGAAATAAATGCTGCCTGCACATGTCAGCAAGAGAGTCTATTTTTTTTTTGTAATTAAGGGGGAATCTTCAAGCCCAATGTAACGCCTGTTTAGAAATTTCTGATTGTTGTGCTGTATTTGTATAGAGCGCTTGGCAGATAGAGTATAATAAATATTAGAATAACAGAAACGTACACATCTGGAATGTTCACTGATTAATCCATTGATATTTTTGAAATATGTTAATTGAGTGCAGGTCACACAATCTTTCAGTCCTCCTCCCAAACCCATCAGATCAAAAAGAACAGTCCTTTAAATCCTTTTGTGAATGTGGTATTCATGCCCAAAACCTCTGGACCTTAATATAGAAGTCCTTCAGCCTACACTTTCCTTCTTCAAAATAAAAACAAATTTGGCACTGTAACATATGATGGTTGTGTGCACAGCAATAATGCCCAATGTCCTTTCAGGAATGATGGTTTCACACACTTGGGAGATGGTGGCTATGTAAGCGTTACTCACCGCATAAAATATAACACCCACAAAAAAGAGTGGGGGGCCTTTCTTGAGTTATATGAAGAAATGCAGCAGAGTGGCTTTGCCATTACTACATATAACATTTTGCTATTGGAAATGTTTAATATAATCCTTCAGATATCTTTCAAGAAGGACAAGATACACAGGGATCTATGCACTCGGCTACACTGCAGCTAATGTATTTGTTAATGCCAATCAAAATGATTCTTGCCCACATTTCCAAGTTGTCAAGCATAGATTGTGGCCATCTGTAGGATATCACTTTTAGCAAAGACAATATTTGTTGCCTTCCTTCTTTGTACTCCATCTCTTGGATAGACGGTCATGCCAGATTTCCTATTTAGTTCCTTCCCAGTGACACCTTCCTACCTCCAACCACAAAGCTTTTCAATAATCTACATAGTTGCCAATACTAGCGTGCTGTTGCCTGAACAGGTGGAGGCCAGTTCACATCAGCGGCCTTACGGGCTGTCCGGAAGTCCAAAAATCGGATGTGCCCCAAAGTCACCCGATTCTGCAACCGGGGGAGCTGTACATTCCTGTGGCTGCAGAATCAGGGCACTTGGATAGGTCGGAGGGCCCCAATTCAGCAGTCGGGAATGTCCTGGAATTTGAATGCCCAGCCCTGCCTGCACTGCAGCTGGTGTGCTAGTGCTGTGGCGTCCCGTCGCCATGCTACCTCACGTCCAGGCTGTGAGCCCCAAATGACATCTGCATAAACACACCTGTTCCCAGCGCCTGACCCTCAGCAACTGCAGCCAGGGCCAGGATTGGGTGGTGGGGCACTCACCGCGGTGGCCCCGGATGCTCCCATGCCCAGCACTTATTCCACCTCCGAGATGAAATAAGGCGGGCGTCTAAGCAGGTGCCGCTGGACATACAGAGGACCAACTGGAATGCCCTCTATACATCTGGCTGCTTCGTCCTGCCCCCACTCCACCCATATCGCCCCCTCCCGCCCCCATCCAGCACTCCCCACACAAACCTTCTATAAGTGTGAGGAGTGCTGTGCAGGGAATCGCGTCCAGAGCCTGAAAAGGGGTTGGACATCCAACCCTGCTATTCGGGGTTCAGAATAACCCCCCTAACCTCCTAGGTCCCTATGGTCTTTCTGTATAGTAATCTAACACCACCAATCTGCCACACCAACCAGTTGACACAGGGACTGAATAGTCTGCCAAACAAATTTGACTATACAAGTACGACTGGGATTTCTAGTTATTAACATACTTGCAGCCTGTCAAGCAGGCTCAGCTGCTAGTTAATTCTATCATCCTACAGTAGTCTGCCAGACTGACCAGCTGCATGATTGACAGCATTTTCTGCTAAGTTTGCTAATGTTTCATCTTATCCACATGGCCATTCATCTCAGAAGCCTTAGCAGTTTGTTTTTATTCTTTCCAATCCAATGGAATATTGGAAAGAAATTACAGATACAGGATCAAAAATCTCTTTATCTATAGATACAAGAATGACCAACAGTAAAAAGGAAGCAATATTGCCTCTGACTAAGTCTCTGGTGAGGTCTCATTTGCGGTACTGTATACAGTTCACGAGACCACACCTTCAAAAGTCTATAAACTAGACTGAGTCAGCCCAGAGGGCAGTCTTCATCATAAAGCATATAGAAACAGACTTAAAGATCTAGACATATAGACCATGGAGAAAAGGTAGAATGGGGACAAATGATTAAGACATTTAAATACCAACAGCATATAAATGCATAAGAGGCTGCCTCTTTCAGTGAAAAGAAAGCTGTGAAATGAGAGCTCAGAGAATAAAGGTAAAAGGAGAACTGACTCAACAGCAATCTATGGAAATATTTCTTTACAGAAAGGGTGATGAAAGTATGGCCCTGTAATACTTCACGTTTGGTCTTTTGCAGCCAATCAGCCCAACCACTGCAGAAAGCAGAACACCGATGAATAAAGAGCATGTGTCTTGGAAATACTGTCCCCAAATGTTCTCAACCATGGGAATATTAAAATTCTAACCTCTAGCACTCAGTGAGTGATGTCTGGGAAGCGAGACTATCACAGCAGTCACCATGATCTTCCCCTATCCATGAGCTAACTTGCCTGGACAGAGCAGCAGCAGCAGAATGAGCCACATGGTCATTGAACAGATGCAGCTCTTCCTGTCTCTGTTGTCACCTCCCTCCTCCATCCATGTGCTTTCTGTTCAAAGGAGGCTGGCTGCAGGCATAGGTAAGTCTGCATCCAACAGAGATGCCATAGACTTCACTGCTACCACTGTGCATGAGAGCTTGGGGAGACAGGAGGGACGGAGGAGAGAAAGGATGGAAGGAGGTGATGGAGAAAAATGGCATGACGGAAAATAGGGAGGGAGAGCGAGAACTGAAGAATGGGGGTGGAAGATGGAGAAGAAAGAAAGGAAGTGGCTAAGAAGGGAAATATAGAGAAAAGAAATGAGGGAAGGAGGGCGTGTATGTATGGGGGAGGCAGGGCCGTACCGAGGGAAGATCGAGGCTTGTGCAACTTGCACATCGGGCATGCGCCCCCTCCCCTGCGGCGGGAGAGAAGAGGCGCGCCCGATGTGCAAATTGCCGGCATGTTAAGCAGATCTTTCCCTCCCTGTTCATGCCGGCAGAAGGCTTAAGGGGCACATTTTAGCTTTCTTCCATTGCCTGCCGCCGCTGAGAGAAGAAAAAGTGGTGGCGGCAGGCAACGGAAGAAAGCTAAAATGCAACCCTTAAGCCCTTGTGCCCTGTGCGGCCGCATCGCTCGCACAGGGCTAGGTACAGGCCTGGGGGGAGGTACAGGTGAGCAGTATGTAAAAGAATGGAAGAGAGCAAGTGTGTATGTATGAAGCAGAAAGGAAGCTAGGTGTGTGAATATGAGACAGCTAGGGAGGGTGTTTGTGTCAGTTAGGGAGAGTTGTGCATGTTGTCAAGATGGGAGCATAGTGTGTGTTATGAAGAGAGAGATATTTCTGAGAAATTAGGGAAGAGTCTGAAAGCAAACCAAAGTGCAATATGAGACTCTTAATTCCCATCAACAAAAGACAGTGCACACAGGGGTGGAGCACAACAGGTGCTAGAAACCTGGGGATATGCCAGGCACTACTCTGCTTTTTAGTAGAGGACAAATGCCATCCCTCACGATTGATTTTTTTTTAAGTCTTTTTTATAAAGGCAAAAAGTGACACCTTTCTGAACTTCTCACATAGGTGTCCCGTTATAAACTTCCCTCCCAAAATATCCAGAAAACAAAGGTTAAAAAAATCATTCTAATTTTGGTTGAATGATAGAAATGGAAGTGAAGGAGTGGCCTAGTGGTTGGGGCAAGGTACTTCGGGTCAGAGGGTCAGAGGTTCAAGTCCCGCTGGAGGACAGCAACCTTAAGCCGGAAGGACTGGGGTTTCTAGTCCCACAGGTGCTCCTTGTGGTCTTGGGCAAGCCACTTAACCCTCCATTGCCCATGTTCCCTGTAAGTATTAGTGTATGTGTCTCATATCCCCTTGTGTTAAATGTATTCCCCAATTGTAACCGCTTTGACTCGGAGAAAGGCGGTATATAAATATGGCTAAATAAATGTCTCAACTATGTGAATTTGCAGCATCTCTGCTAGCTTTGTATTTTAAAAAGTATAGGATGGAATGTATTTCTAATTCTCCAGTGTTGCACCAGGGAACTAACTATGGGACTAAAACGTATAAGTACCACTGCTAAAAATTCACATACAGCTTTAAAATGATTTCTTATCCATTTCAAATAATATCTGTTATTTATGTGTCAGGACTTATATGTTAAGAGAGTTATTTTAGAAGCCCTGTTCAGGATTTGCATATTTGAATATGACTGCTCACACGTGGAAATCATAGCCACATCCAAACAGCTATTTTAAAAAAGTTTGATTTCACACGTCTGCCCTGATCACATCTAAGTCACATGGGGGCACGTAAAGAGCATGGTTTGGATGGAGCAACAAGATACAAGTGTATCTCTGATTTCATATAGGACATACAAGTGAAAATGTAAGTTTCAACCTGCCTTTTACAAGAGGCATCAGGGGGGACATCCCCCTTAATCCCCCAATGTTTATTTCACTCTGAACATGTTACTGTGGCAAACGGTGCATAATAATCTATACTTGAAAAGTGGCGGGATGCCCAGATTTGCAAACTGGCTAGGATACATGCAAGCATTCTGAAAAACCATCAAGCTGCCGACGTTCCTTCATCAATTTTTCACACATGCATTTTTCTAAAATAGCGTCTCCCAAGGCATGTGGATGCCTGCCCCCTGTGAGTTTCCTGGTTTGATTTGGCATATACATCTAGTGTGAGGGGAGGAGATATATCAACTGTAGATTGGACTTCCACATGGCCACCCTCTCCTTTATGATTGATCTAGAAATTGTAGATGTTTCCACTTGGGCGTCATTGCAACCACATAAACAGTCTTTTTAAAATCCGCCTTTTAACTTATAGGTGTCAAGATTAATTTTATAATGGGGCACCTAGGCTATCAAAGCACATTTTAGGTCTCCTTTATGGTGGTAAACCAAAAAAGCTCTGCCAAAATCCCTGTTCACAAAATAAAGTTATATATCAATAAAGGGAGTGGAGGAGTAACCTAGTGTTCATATCAACATACATAATAATAAAAACAAATAAAACATACAAATGCAATAGGGCCTTACGGCCTTCCCTTCGGCAACAGCAGCCCAGCTAGAACAAGCTTATCCCAGCAATCCACAGCATCAAAATAAATCCACTGAACAAATGCCCCCTGAACATAAAAAGTACAAGACCTTAACACAAAGCCCGTGGCAACTTATTCCATAACACGGGAACCCAAATCAAAAATATACAAGCCCAAGCAACTACCGATTATGCTACACCATGGTATTTTGGCTTTCCAAGAGCTAGGGCGAGCTCTAGCAAATGGCAAGAGCTCTGGTGATCTGGAAACACAGGGCGAATGTCTAGAGGAAGCCAAGTTCTCCTTAAAGACTTATCCACTGCGAGCCACCTTAAGAAAGCAGGAATAGGACAGCCTAGCCAGCAGCCACTGTGGCAGACAACATAAAAGCTGTTAGTGGCAGCAGGTCAGAGAGGCCCCCAGGAAGAAGAAAATCTGAAGGCTCTAATTCCATGCTTGCTATTGCTGCAGGAAGCCCCCTGACATGAACTAGGGATAACTGATGAAGGGCCAGGATGCTGCCAGTGATGTCTGAATGGACAGAGCCTTTTGGAAAAGGTCTTAAGGTAAGATAGGCCTTATGCTTTACCCTGTGTATGTGGTCAATGGGGTTAAATAGGACTAGCCTGTAGTGGATGCAGGCCAAACGTGGCTTTGCAGTATTAAATGCTGGGAGAAGAACTCCAGCTTTAAGGAGAGATTAAAAGGGACCAGCTGGCAAAAGAAGCCAGCCTGGGTGCTGGGTTTGCAGCACCAGGTGTTGGAAGAAAGGAGAAAAGCTCTAGTGGTCAGCTTGCTCTCTTTCTCTGCACATATCCAACAGATAGCTAAAACCTGTCACTTCTTTCTCTACATCAGCAAAATTTGTCCCTTCCTTTCTATACACACTAAGACTACTAAGACCCTCATCCACTCACTAGTCACCTCCTGTCTTGATTATTGTAACCTGTTCCTCGTTGGTCTTCCTCAGAATCATCTCTCTCCCCTTCAATCTGTTCAAAACTCAGATGCATGGCTTATCTTCTGCCTTTGTCACTGTGCTCATGTAACCCCTCTTCTCAAGTCACTTCACTGGCTCCCTATCCATTTTGGCTCCTCACTACATTTCCTCTCTTATCTTATTTATTTATTTATTTATTTTTATTTATCTATTTCTTCTATACCGCCCCTTCCAGAGATCAGGGGCGGTTTACATGGAACAAGTTAACAGTTTTGTATACTACTGTATACATTACATGGAACAGAGATTTCTAACTTTTTTGTGGTAGGCCAATTAGGAGACTATTACAATAGTCAAAGTGGGGGGTGATGAGTGTGTTAACAACTGATCTAAAGTCATGTGTCTCACTAAAGTCATGTATCTCACTCTATAGCCCTCCTCGGGAACTCTGCCCCTGTCGCAGATCCCTTTTATTGGTGCCCTTCTTTGCCACTGCCAATGCCAGACTTTGTTCATTCCACCTTGCTGCTCCATATGCCTGGAACAAGGTACCAGAGTCTGAGTCGTGTTCCTTCTCAAGCCCTATTCAATCCAGGCTAAAAACTCAATTCTTCGAGGCTGCTTTTGGATCCTGATACTCCTCATTCTCTTGTCCACTATTTATGTGTATCTTGCCATACTCTATATCTATATGTACAGCACTGTGTACATCTTGTAACACTATACAATGATTAGTAGTTGTAGTGGTAGCAAGCTGAATATATTTGTGATTCTTAATACTGATTGGAAAGCTCCAGTGGCCAGCTTGCATAGAACACTCAAAGAAAACCAGTGTAAAATACTTTTTTTGTCGGAATGGCCGGCACAGTATAAACAGGAAGAACTCCTGCTACCACTGCGGCCCGTCCTTTTAATCAATTTAAAATCTGGTTGGTGGTTTCACTTCCTGATGTGGATTGGTTTAGTTAACGTGACGTCTTGGATGGGCGTGACCTGTTTTTGGTGAATCAGGTGGCTTGCCGGAGTTATAAGACCAGATCTTTTTTGGCTTTGATTTAGGGCTGACGGTTCTATCTCACAGAGGTCTCGCCTGAAGCAGGGGGTTGCTGAATGTACCCCCGAAACGTGGCACGTCGTGTTGAATTGACCTACTGCTACAAAATAGTCACAACAGTATCCTATGGATTTTTATACCGTCATCACAGCCTGAGATGCTTTTCAAAAGCTAAGTACCAGCTAATTTTGTTAATAGCGGTTTTAAATGGACATTTAAATTGATTAAAAGGACGGGCCGCAAAAAAAGTATTTTACACTGGTTTTCTTTGAGTGTTTGGTGGTTTCACTATTTAGTATAAGCTCATTTTGGAAGGTTTAGTTGTTTTCACAGCTTGCATAGAAGCCAGGCCAGGTATTTGTTGTTACTAGGGTTGCCAACCGGACGGTATTCAGCCAGTCTGCCCGCTTTTTATATGGCCAGGCCAGCTGCCGGCAGAGAGTTAAAACCAGCGGTTGAAAAGCTGTTTTTTTGCTCTGGTCATGGGACTGGGAGTGGCCAGAGCAGAAAACCAGCTTTTCATCTCTTTGTCCACTCTCCTCCGATCCAGTTGTGGCTGCTGCGCCTTACAGAGCTGCGGCTGCGATAGCAATAATAATTGGCCACTGCTGGAAACAGCATAGTGGGCTTGATGGACCTTCGTTTGACCCAGTATAGCATTTCTTATGTTCTTAATTTAAAATAAGCCAAAACCGGAGCGGAGCCTTCCGGCCTCTGTTATGAAATCCCTGCTGCTGCGTCCCGCTCCCTCTAGCATAACTTCCTTTGAAGGGTAAGACGCAGCAGCAAGGGTTCTATAACGGAGGCCAAAAGGCTCCACTCTGGTTTTGGTTTTATTTTAAATTATCGCTATCGCAGCCGCAGCTCTATAAGATGCAGGGGAAGGAGGCAGCAGGAAGGGAACTGACACGGGGGAAGGAGGGGGCAGGCAGGGAGCTGACACGAGGGGAAGGAGGGGGTAGGCAGGGATCTGATACATAGGGATGGTACTGGAGAGGGACTGGAAGGGTGATGACACTAGAGAAGGGAGGAGAGGGATGGAAGGGAGCTGACACCAGGGGATGGGACTGAAAGGTGGATAGACAGAGGGTAGGGTGACTGGAAGGAAACTGACATGGGGAGGGGTGGCACTGGGAGTGGAAGTCAACTAATACCTATGATATTTTGGACTAGAAGAGGCTGGACAGTGAGGAAGGAGGGAGACTGGAAGGGAATGGACACCAGTGGCAGTCCTGGGATCACAAGGGGGTTGCCACTGCAAGGTACTGGGAGGGAAGGACTAGAAAGGGGCTGATACTGGGGAAGGTTACTGGGAATGGAAATAGGCTGATGGAAGGAAGTGAAGAAAACAAAAGAAGAGACAAGAAATTGCAGATGGACTATAGACCACAGAGAGAAAACAGGACAGCAGAAGTCTCAGATCGGGACCAGCATGATCAGAGAAAAAAAATGGTACAACAACAAAGGTAGAAAAATATATTTATTTTCAATTTAGTGATTGGACTTTGCGCTATCTTTATATTTTACACAATATGGGGGAACTGCATCTCTTATTTATCTGATGTTGCACTGCACTGGCTTCTTGGGGTTTCAGTTTAATTTTTGTCTATATATTTTTATTTCTGCTTTAAGTTGTAGTCACTTATTCTGTACTTGGTGAGGGTTCTGAGTATGTGTGAACAAGACCAGGTGTTCTGTTAACATGGAGTTGGTACATAGGGATCTATACTGTACTGTAGTAATTTGCCTTGTTCAGCTTTTCAAATAGGTGTATGGATGTTCTAGGGCCCCTGCAGTATTTATAGTGCTGCTTTTTTTCTGGGTAGGCCCCTTGTTGTATGAGTTTTGGAAGTGTATGCTGGTATGGTATGGTGGATTTAGTCTTGTAGATCCTCAGTGACCTTTGTAGGGTTTTATATTAGTTCACCTATATGCTTGGTACTGGAGAATGTTTATGTTGTTGTTAGTGAGATGACCAGAATTAGATTATTTTTTGGACTATCATGGCATGTTTGAATGATGCTAAATATTTACTCATACAACAGTGGTGTGCCACAGGGATCTGTCCTTGGTCCGATTCTGTTTATCATCTTTGTTAGTGATATTGCGGAAGGGCTGTCCGATAAGGTTTGCTCATTTGCTGATGATACCAAAATCTGCAATAGAGTAGACACACAGGAAGGAGGAGTCGATAATCTAATCAAGATGAAAACACATTGCAAAACTGGGAACTAGAGTATGGCAAGATACACATAAGTAATGGACAAGAGAGTGAGAAGCATCAGGATGGAAAAGCAGCCTCAACGAGGTGGGTCTTCAGCCTGGACTTGAATAGGGCCAGAGAAGGAGCCCGAGGCACCAACTCAGGTAGTTTGTTTCAAGCATAGGGACATCCAAGTTAAAATGGGGATGTCCAGGGTAGAATGTACAGAAAAATACCAGGTATGTCTATGTCTCTAGCTGACTTCAGAAACCTTGACATCCCCGACCTGGACATGCATGCGAGCGGCCACATAGATATATTTAACAAATGCATGCTGTGCATAGTTAAGTGTTCCACTCTAACTGAAAAATATCCTTGTTTCATGTAAACTGCTTTGAGACAGTGAAAGGCGGTATATAAATCCAGCTAAATAAATAAATAAATAAAATAAATACTTCAAGTTTTCAGGGATATGCTTAATAAAGGTGGTTTTATAAAAAGCATCTCTGGTAAGAGCTTAACCTTTTTTTCAGGGTTTTTGAGTGTTTTGGGAGCTTTTATGTGTCAGTTAGTAAAGGCTTTAGGGCATTTTTGCCTCCCCCCATCAACCAGGACCCTTAACTTTGTAGTTTGTTTCCCCATTATTTTTGTTTATCTTCCAGGGATACCCTAACTCCAATGCTTAGTTACAACTACAGGACCACACTAATTCCTATGCAGCCTTGGACCCACATCAACATGGATTCAGACAATACCATGGGGTCAAAACCTCACTAACGGCTCTCTCTGACCAAATCATCAGAGAAACTGACAATATAGAAAAGGGCGTTATCCTAATATTTCTCAACATATCAGCCGCCTTCAACTCAGTATCACACTACATACTTCTAAGACGCCTACAAGAAATTGGTCTCTACAATAATACTTTGAAATGGTTCCAATCATACCCAAAGGGTAGACAACAGAAAAAACATAAGAACATAAAATATGCCATACTGGGTCTGACCAAGGTCCATCAAGCCCAGTATCCTGTTTCCAACAGTAGCCAATCTAGGTCATAAGAACCTAGCAATTTCCCCAAAGGACACAGGTTCCACAATGCTTGCATTGTGGCAAGCAGTGGATTTCCTAGGTCCCCTTTTATAATGGTTTATGGACCTTTCCTCCAGGAACTTGTCCAAACCTTTTTTAAATCCAGCTACACCAACAGCTTTTACTACATCCATCTGGTAACGAATTCCAGAGTTTGATTACACATTGAGTGAAAAGTATTTTCTCTTATTACTCTTATATAGGTTACACTGTAGCTTCATTGCATGTCCTCTTGTCTTTCTATATTTCTTATGGATATAAACAATCTACGTTTACCCGTTCCACTCCATTCATTAATTTATAGACCTCTATCATATCTCACCTCAGCCATCTCTTTTCCAGGCTGAAGAGCCCTAACCTTTTAAGCCTCTCCTCATAGGGTATCCTTCCATCCCCTTTACAATTTTGGTGGCTCTTCTCTGTACCTTCTCTAATAATGCTATATCCTTTTTAAGATACACGACCAGAATTGCACACAATATCATAGAATGCACGTAATATCATGGAACAATACAGAAGTATTATAATATCCTTTGTTTATTCTCCATTCCTTTCCTTATGATTCCTAGCATTCTATTTGCTTTCTTGGCCACCGCTGCACACTGGGTGGAAGGTTTCAACGTGCTATCCACGATGATGTCTCAATCTTTTTCCTGGGTGGTGGTTCCTAATATGGAACCTTGCATTGTGTAACCATAGTTTGGGTTGTTCTTTCCTAGATGCATAAATTTGCACTTGTCCACATTAAATTTCATCTGCCATTTAAACATCCAGTCTTCCAATTTATCAAGGTCTTCTTGCAAATTTTCACAATCCTCTTGGGTTTTAACAACTTTGAATAATTTTGTTATCAGCTACAAATTTCATTACCTCACTCGTTATTCCCATTTCTAGATCATCTACAAATTTGTTAAAAAGCAGCGGACCCAGCACAGTTCCCTGGGGTACTCCACAATTCACCTTTCTCCATTGGGAAAATTGGCCATTTAGCCCTATCCTCTGCTTTCTTTCTTTCAATGAGATCCAGATCCACAATAGTACACTGCCTCCTATCCCATGACTTTTTAATTTCGCAAGGAGTCTCTCATGAGGGACCTTGTCAAAGGCTTTCTGAAAATCCAGATACACTATATCATCCGACTTACCTTTGTCTACCTGTTTATTCACACCTTCAAAAAAAACATAACAGATTAATAAGACAAGACCTTCCTTGGCTAAAGCCATGTTGTCTTTCTCCCATTAAGCCATGACTATCTATATGTTAAGTAATTTTGTTCTTTATAATGATTTCTACCATTTTTCCTGGTACTGACATCAGGCTCACCAGTTTGTAATTTCCCAGATCACCCCTGGAACCCTTCTTAAAAATCGGCATTACATTGGCCATCCTCCAATCTTCGGGTATTACAGATGATTTTAATTATAGTTTGCTGATTACTGATAGTAGGTCTGTAATCTCATATTTCAGTTCTTTCAACACCCTTGGATGTTGTCACAGCCCCTCCTAGTGGCAGTGTGCAGAAAGGAGAAGGCGGACACTTATTGTTGGTTGAAGAAGGAAAAACATTTCTAGACCTGTTGCATCATGGTCTTTGTAGTCCCACTTCATAAAGAAATAGTTGTGAGCCTTGTGCAGGGTTAAACTTAAATGGTTGTTATTCCCTTTGTTGCGCAAAGGTTCTCCAGGAAGACAAAAACAGAATGTACCTTACTTCAGGGTTTATGACAAAATATTTACAAAGTCAGTAACTGTTACAGGCGCTTCGCAGTTCTTGGCATTCAAACAGGTTTTCAATACCAAGAGGAAAAACAAATACAAAAACTTCTTGTTTCAGCTTAGCAAAAGCAAAGATACGTTAAAGCATGTCCTGCCGGTTACAATTCTGTGAGAGACTCTAGACTCTTGGAAACACAGAGTGAGCAGTCCATCGGGTGCTCTAACTGCAACGGCTCTGGTTCTATCACCTCTATTTGCATAGGTTCCTGTTCAGCCGTGTTGTCAGCTAGTCCTGAGCTTTCCCTGGATAAGGCAGGTTGTATGTAGTTCAATAGATCTCTTCAATATTCCCCAGCCTTGCTGGTCTTGGTTTGGCAAATAACTGTTATGGCTTTTTACTATGCCTCTCTGTAAAGGTTTCACAAGCCTTTCCCAACTTTGTTTCCTATCAGTACGGCTCTCTGGGTTATAAGCTTTTCTAGGAGCTGGCTCACATCTTGGAAAGGAAATATAACTGTACCTTGGATCTTTGAGACGTGCTCTGCTGGTATTTGCTCTACCTGGCAGTCTCCTTCTATCACCGTCTTCCCTGAAGACTGGCTCCTGGAGCTTTATGGAACGGCCTTGTCCTCCCTGGAACTTAGCTCTTCCTTGTAGGTACTCCAAGCTTCTCTGCCTTTCAGTATGTGAGGTTCTTCTCTCAAGTCCCCTCTCAGTTCCTCTCTGAACTTGTGTTCCTCTCCAAACTTGTGGTCCCCTCTGAGCTTGAGGTCCTCTCTCAGCTCCTCTCTCAGCTCATAGTCCTCTCTCAGTTTCTCTCTCAGCTCGAGGTCCTCTCTGCTTTCTTCCTTCTGAGCACTGTTTATAAAGCCGTTTCTCCACTGAGCTTCCTGGCTCTCTACTCAAGTGTACCTGATTAGCTCCTGCATTCTCAAAACCTGTGTGTGTCAGCTTAGCTTCTGAAGCCTCGTGCCTGCTCCCTCTAGCTGCACATTTAGGTAACTGCACCTTCTGTGAGTCAGTTGCTTTATAATAGTGTTTTTTTCTAAATCTATAGCTTCAATGGCTTCAGCTTCATCACAATGTATACCATCTGGTCCAGGTGATTTGCTACTCTTCAGTTTATCAAATAGTTATAATACATCTTCCTGGTGTATCGATATTTCTTTCAGTTCTTCTGCGGCATCACCTTTAAATACCATTTCAGTCATAGGCAACATCCCTACATCTTCCTCAGTAAAGACAAAAGCAAAGAATTCATTCAGTCTCTCCGCTATGGCCTTGTCCCCTCTTAGTGCCCCTTTTACCCCTCTATCATCTAACTGACTCTCTTATAGGTTTTTTGCTATGAAAGTTCTTGAAAAAGTCTTTATAATATGTTTTTTGCTTCAACAGCAAGCTTCTTCTCAAATTCTCTCTTTGCCTGCCTTATCAAAGCTTTGCATCTAATTTGCTAGTGCTTATGTTGTTTCCAGTTTTTGTCATTTGGCTCCTTTTTCCATTTCTTGGCAACAGCTTCTCTGACCTTACCTTTAAACCATTCTGGCAGGTTTTTTTTTTTATTTCCTTCCACTATTCTTAAAGCATAGAAAAGAGCTGGTATGGGCTTCTAAGATAGTATTTTTAAACACCGATGCTTGATGGAAATCTTTAACCGTCACAACTGCTCCTTTTAGTTGTTTCTTAAATATTTTCCTCATTTATCATGGTCTCCCTTTTAAAAGTTAAAAGGTAGTACTGTGGATTTCCTTGCCGTCCTTCCTCCATTTATCAAATCAAATGCTATCATGCTATGATCACTATTGCCAAGTGGCCCCAACACCCTTATCTCTTTGCACCAGATCTTGTGTTCCAATAAGGACTAGGTTGAAAATGGCATCCCCTCTTTTCAGTCCAAGAAGCAGTCATTTATTTCATCTAGAAACTTTATCTCTCTAGCATGTCTTGCCATGAAACTGACCCAGTCAATACCGGGGTAATTGAAATCACCCATTACTGTGCTATAACTTTTGTTAACTTCCCTGATTTCTTTGAGCATTTCATCATACATTTGTTCATTCTGGCCAGGCGGTCGATAGTACACCGCCACTGCCATCACCTTCCCCTTTTTACATAGAATTTCAATCCATAGAGATTCTACAGCAAATTTTGTTTCCTGCAAGACTTTAATCCTTTGTGGCTCAATGCCCTCTCTAATATAGATTGTAACTCCTCCACCAATTTGATCTGCTCTATTATTATGATATAGTTTGTACTCATGTATCAGTGTCCCACTAGCTGTCCTCCTTCCACCATGTCTCTGAGATACCAATCATATCTAAGCTCTCATTTAGTGCTATATATTCTAACTCTCCCATCTTATTTCTTAAACTTCTAGCATTTGCATACAAGTATTTTAGAGGCTGCATTTTATTCATATTAATCTGGTTATCAGTAGGCAGGGGTAATTTGGAATCTTTAAGCTCTCTCTGCTCTGTATTTAAGGGCATTTGGGTTACCTTTGTCTCTATTGGAACCTCTCTATCGATATGCCCTAAATTCAGTCTTTTGCTAGTATCCTTCAAGGATATATTGCTCCGAACCATGCGCTCTTGGGTGACTGTCTGCTTTCCTCTATTATCTAGCTTAAAAGCTGCTCTCTCTCCTTTTTAAAGGTCAGTACCAGCAGCCTGGTTCCATCCTGGTTAAGGTGGAGCCCATCTCTTCGGAAAGGCCCCTCCAGTTTGGAGCTTGTCTTAATCTGCTTTGCAGCTCTTACACTGTTCCCACAGGCCGTTCTATTGGTTTGGTGTCTGCTTTGCAGCTCTTACACTGTTCCCACAGGCCGTTCTATTGGTTTGGTGTCTGCTTTGCAGCTCTTACACTGTTCCCACAGGCCGTTCTATTGGTTTGGTGTCTGCTTTGCAGCTCTTACGCTGTTCCCACAGGCCGTTCTATTGGTTTGGTGTCTGCTTTGCAGCTCTTACGCTGTTCCCACAGGCCGTTCTATTGGTTTGGGATTTGCTTTGCAGCTCTTATGCTGTTCCCACAGGCCGTTCTATTGGTTTGGTGTCTGCTTTGCAGCTCTTACACTGTTCCCACAGGCCGTTCTATTGGTTTGGTGTTTGCTTTGCAGCTCTTACACTGTTCCCACAGGCCGTTCTATTGGTTTGGTGTCTGCTTTGCAGCTCTTACACTGTTCCCACAGGCCATTCTATTGGTTTGGTGTCTGCTTTGCAGCTCTTACGCTGTTCCCACAGGCGTTCTATTGGTTTGGGGTTTGCTTTGCAGCTCTTACGCTGTTCCCACAGGCCGTTCTATTGGTTTGGGGTTTGCTTTGCAGCTCTTACACTGTTCCCACAGGCCGTTCTATTGGTTTGGTGTTTGCTTTTCCTAAATGCTCCTGTATGCAGGGAAACCATTCTGCTCCCTGATTGTGTTCTATAGGATCCTCATATACATTTCTCCGGGTTTCTGTTTTAGCTTTGCTTGGTGGTATTTTTACCATAGTAATGCTCTTTCCCATTTCCCTGTAGAATTGTTTTGGGTTGTCTCTAAATAGTTTATTTTGATATCTTTCTTTTCTATTTTCTTCGTATCATCGCAGTTTTTGCACTTCTGCTGCTACTTTCAATTTATTACTGGAGCATATAAATTTCAGGTTTTCTTCTGTCAATGCAGCATGCTTCAGTTTGATGTCTTGGATCATCCTCAATATCATTGATGATCAATCTTTATAGATACCCATCTATCAGGGATACCTCCGCAGGTAATGACTGTATTTTTCCTTCAATGAGCTTTTTCCAAAGAGGAACTGTTATTTTTATTTTTTTCTTCTGACCCTGCACTATAGTTGGTAATATGTTTGCACTAATAATTTTAGCTGCAGAATATTACATTCAGTTTATTTCAGTGATGTCCATAAAGGGTTCCCTTATACTGGATATAGCCTTATTTATCTTCCAGCGGATGAAGCATACTACTTTAGTATGGAGAAGTAGCCTAGTGGTTAGAGTAATTGCCTAGTACCCAGAAGATCAAGGGTTTGATTCCCACTCCTTGTGACCTTAGGCAAGTTACTTTACCCTCCATTGCCTCAGAAGAAAGGTCTGGCAATCTACTTCGAATGATACATTACCAAAAAAACCCAGAGGCAGCTGGGTCGCCAGGAGTCAGCAATGACTTGAGGCACTAAAAATAAAACCCTAAATGTTAAATTTAGCTTGGTTAATCTTTCCCTTGCCTGGAGCCCAGCATATTAATCTTTTTTCATGTGGGTTAGAAGTTCAGTCTTGAAATCCTCCTCCTCTGGGTCCGCCTCCTCCCTTTCTTCCTCCTCCTCAGTTGATTTTCTGTCCTGTCCTGTAGTCATCTCAGTCACCGGCAGTTCCAGATCTCTGTTCTCCATCTCCCCCTCATTCACTCTCTCTTTTCCTGTGTATTCCTCTCTACTGGTACTCTCACCTAGATCTCCACCTCTTCCCTATAGCTCTTTCTATGGAAGCCCTTAGTTGCTTCAAGATGTTATCACTCACATACTTCTTTACTTTGATCTGCAAAATTAAAACTTAAATTTGCGGAGGCGGAGGCGGAGCCAGCCGGTTTCAAGATGGCTGCCTAAGCCCTGTGCTCAGCATCCTTGATCGCAATCCTGCTCCCTAGCACCCCGCGGGAGGATTTTGTTTTGCTGTTTTCTAGCCACGCATGTTTGAGAAATGTCGGTGAGCAAACCTGTACGTTTAGATTATAGCGCGGCTATGGGATCTGGAACGAAGAGACCCAAACCTGATCCGCCCTCACCACAAAAGATGGCGGGCGCCGGAGAGGCCCTGTAGGGCTGCGAGAGGTGTTGGCTGAGATCCGCGCAGTGCGAGAGATGGTGGCTGTCAATGTGGAAACTCCGAGTGGCGTGCAGGCTGATGTTGCGGAGCTGAAAGAGCTAAAGCAACAAATTGCTTCTCTGGCAGAGCGACTAAGCGGTTTGGATTGCAAGGTGGAGGCCCACGAGGAGCGCTTTAAGCAAGTCGGCTTAAATACCAAGAGAATTGCAACCCTGGAGCAGAGCCTTGAGGAGCTGAATAATAGAACTCGCAGAAATAACGTCCGCGTTGTCGGCGTGCCGGAGGGAGCGGAAGGCAGCGATATTAAAGCTTTTTTAAGGGCTACAATCCCAAAAATGCTGAGGCTTGAATTTGAGCTCCCATTTGAGATCGAGAGGGCTCATCAGATACCGTCACACCCTGGCCCTCAGGTGAAGCACCCAAGGCCCATAATCTTCTGTGCGTTGCGGCATTCCCAGGTGGTTCAGATCTTAGCAGCTGCTAGTGCGCTTCCAAATACCACGCTGGAAGGCCAAAAGGTTGCTTTTTATCTGGATTTCCTTAAGGCGACAGTTGACAGGAGGAAGCGGCTGCTTGCTTTGAGACCTCAGCTGCAGGCCCTCCAGGCCCGGTACGGTTTGCTATTCCCGGCTAAGATGCGAGTGACTCTCCACAACCAAACCCGGATGTTTGAAGACCCATCTGTGTTGCGCGCCTTCTTAGAAGAACAAGAGGCTGCGGTGATGAGATGAGGGACCTGGACTGAGTTTGATCCGGTGCTTTATTATTTGAACTGGGGTGCGGAGTGTAGCAAGGGGGGGTAATGTTGTGTGGTTGGTTATGCGAGGGAAGTTAAATGTGGGGTAAGTGCCAACTTGTTGAGATTGTAAATGGGATGGGGTGCTGGGGGGGTAATGATAAGGGTGGAAGGAGGAGCATCAGAAGATTGAGGATGCTGGCGGGTAGCTAGGGCGGCTGTAGTTTCAGCTGGCTCACCCGTTTAGATCCTTGTGTGGGGAAAGGTGTATGTCTCCTTGTGGGCCGGGGATGGGTATGACTATGCATGTTTTACTGTATTATGCTAGCAGTTATGGTTATATATGTTTGTTATTACTGGTAGCGGCAGTTCTCTGGCCGACTTCCTTTTGCATCTTGCACCATGGGTTTTCTTAATTTTTTATCCTTGAACGTGAAGGGCATCAATAACCCTATCAAAAGAAAAAAGATACTCCTTTACTGTAAAAAAGAACAGGCTGACGTAGTTCTCCTACAAGAAACACGACTCGTGGCCACTGAAGTTCTGAAACTTGCAACGAAGGATTATATGGTGGTGGCCTACTCTGAGGCTAGGTCTAAGAAGAATGGGGTAATAACTCTTGTTAAAAGGGCTTTGGCCCCCAGCATTGAGCACTCGCGGGCAGACCTAGAGGGTCGTTGGGCAGCAGTGCTCCTGCAGATAATGGGGAGGAGATTGGCAATATTTAATCTTTATGCCCCAAATGTTGATGATGTTTCTTTTTTTCAGAGGGTGGCGAAGGAGGTACAAGAATTCTTGAAGGTTGAGTTAGTAGTGGGAGGAGATCTAAATCTTGTCTTGGACCCATTATTGGATTGTGCACCCTTTAAGCCCCACAGACAGGGTCGTGCTGCTTCAACGTTACTTTCCATAATGAGAGACTTTGCTCTAGTGGATATTTGGAGGTTAATGCACCCCGTGGAGAGAGAGTATTCCTTTTTTTCTCTTCCCCATAAGTCGCATTCCCACATTGACTACCTTTTAGTCTCCCAATCATTAGTTTCTGTGATAGACAGGGCTGAGATTTCTGCTACTCATGTTTCTGATCATGCGGCCATTACTTTGAGGGTTGCCCTAACCTCCGACCGCGTTTCGCGATCTGGTTTCTTTTTTAGACGATCGCTGTTGGAGGAGGAAGAGTTTAAAGCCTATATGAAGCAGGGTATCAGGGAGTACTTTCACATGAATCACCCGGATGCTACTGCGGGATGGGCCTGGTGGGAGGGGTTTAAGGCCTTCTGTAGAGCGCATATAACGAGTTATACAATCCGAGAGCGTAGGGTAAAGGCAGCTAAGTTGGCGGCCTTGGATCTCCAAATTAAGGCGGGTGAGAAGTTACTAATGAGGGGGTCAGAGCCCTGCATTTTGTTACGACTGCAGCGCTTAAGATATCAGTATAATCAACTCCTCAGTGCTGAAGTTGTCCAAAATTTATCTCAACAGCAATCTGGGTACTATTTTGAGAAGAACAAAGCGGGCAGCCTCCTGGCGCGCACTTTGAAGCCGCGTGAAGGAAAGGCCAAAATTGAGGCCATAAGGACCGGTCAGCAGGAGCTTTTGGTTAAGGATGTAGAAATAGCGGAGGCCTTCAAGGTCTTTTATGAGCAGCTATATTCCTCAGAGGGAGAGTTGGAAGGAGAGGAGTTCCTCTCACTGTTGGCGCATCTGCCACATCCCTCTCTAACAGCTAGGCAGGCTGCTGAGATTGACAAACGAATTACGGTTGGGGAGATTGGGGAGGTGGTTCGAATCGCTGCTAGGGGGAAGGCGGCAGGCCCCGATGGAATTCCTATGGAGTTTTATCAGGTTTTCAGTAGTGAAGTGATCCCCTATATGAGGGAATATTTCGAGCGCCTGGAGGTTCAAGTGCCGGCTATAGGAGCCTTTAATGAGGCTACGGTAGTTGTCTTGAGTAAGCCTGGGAGAAATCCGGTGAAGGTCGGAAATTACAGGCCGATCTCATTGTTGAACGCGGATTATAAGGTGTTCTCATCTATCCTGGCGCGGAGAATAGAATTGGCTATGCTTGACTTGATTCACCCTGACCAGTGTGGGTTTGTCAAAGGGAGAGCGACGTCGGATAATGCGCACTTGCTGTTGAATCTTTTGTCGGTTTCTGAGAACTTGCAAGATCCAGTTGCGGGTCTCTCTCTGGATGCCGAGAAAGCCTTTGATAGGTTGGAGTGGGGCTTTCTTTTCTCGGTGTTGCGATGGTTTGGGTTTGGGGAGCAATATATCCGATATGTCCAGATGTTATACTCTCATCCGTCGGCGAGAATCTTAGCCAATGGGGTGCTTTCTGCCTCTTTCCCCCTTCACCGGGGCACTAGGCAGGGTTGCCCTCTTTCCCCACTGTTGTTCAACATTGCTTTGGAGCCTCTCTTGTTGCTGATCCGCCAGGATCTGGATATATGGGGCATAAAGATTGCAGATTTGGAAATAAAGGTCTCTGCCTATGCGGATGATCTTCTACTGTTTCTTCAGCCTCCATCGATTGGGGCAGTGTTGCATGTTATTGAGAAGTACTCGCGATTGTCTGGGTACAAAATAAACTGGGAGAAATCCGTGGTGTTCCCTATGAACAGATGGATGGAGAAAGCGTTGGTTGAGGATTACCCTTTTGTTTGGGCCCCGGGTGATTTCAAATATCTGGGAGTTAAATTCTGTACTACTGTGGATGAAGTCATTGCTTTAAATGTCAAGGATATGACGGAAATTATAAGATCCTTCACTGTTCAGTGGTCGCCACTTCATTTGTCTTGGTGGGGCAGAGTAGAGTCGATTAAAATGGTCTTGATGCCGAAGGTTAATTATATCTTAGAAATGCTTCCAATTGAGCTTCCCCCACACTTCTATGGTGAGATAGAGAGGTTGTTAGCAAATTTTTTATGGCAAGGTAAGCTGCCCAGAATTGCCCTCAGAAAACTGAAGGCTAAAACAAGTGAGGGGGGAGTCCAATTTCCAGATTTTCGAAAGTATCATCATGCGTTCAGACTTAAGCAAGGTGCATGTTGGGTAGGACCGGACTCGAGGGGAGAGAAACCTGTGTGTTGAGTATAGAGGAGCGCTTAGTTGCTCCTATTCCTTTGGCATTGCTAATTGGTATGAGGCTCCCGGAGTCCTTTGTGGCAGGCAGAGTAATACGTGCCACTCAGCAATCCTATCATGAATTGTAGCAGGTTTTGGAGGACCCCCCTGCTGGTCCTCAACCACTGTGGTATAGTGTCAGGCTCAAGATTGGTCACAAATTGGTATTGTGGAAGGACTGGACAAACAAAGGCATTTGGCAAATTGGACAGCTAGTTCGGGGTCAGAGGTGGAAATCCTTTGAGGAGCTGGCTCAAGAGTTCGCTCTACCTGCAAGGCAATATTTCCAGTGGTTACAATTAACCCATTGTCTGCTAAAAGCCAATATTCGGGCGGAGGAGCTTAAGGAGGAGTGGAAGTTAAAGGAGGTGGCTGAACAGCATGCGGGGCTGAAGGGTGCATCCTCCAAATTTTATGGGATATTAAGGGATAGGCCCCTTGCGAATGGGTCAGGTCCTGGCAAGGTGTGGGAATTTGAGCTGGGGGTTAATATTCCGCAGGTGCACTGGGAGGAAATTTGGGGGCTGGTTAATCGGGTTTCCAGGGCGGCATCAGTAACTCAGGCGTTGTTTTTTTTCATGCATAGAGCTTATATAATCCCGGTTAAACTTACAAAGTGGGATTCGTCCGTAGGAAATAAATGTTGGTCCTGCGGTCTTTCCCCTGGCACTTTGGAACATATGATGTTTACATGCCCGCATGTTCAGGTATTTTGGAGGAGTATTTGGTGCAAGATGCAAGAGATTTTGGGTGTTCAAGGACAGTTATCTTGGCAGACTGTAATCCTTCGTTCTAAGGATGATGGCATATCCCTAATTAAGGATACAGTATTCCTGTTCGATTTCATGATGGCCGTAGCCATCAAGCTGATTGTAAACTGTTGGAAGGACTCAACAAAGCTAGATGTTATGTACTGGTGGAATTTAATGTGTGTATATGCAGGCTATGAGAAAGAACAGTACAGAAAATCTTGTCAGAAAGGGGTCCTTGTTGCCAATTTGAGAGCTGGTCGGAAAAGGGATCGGGCCATCTTAGAAAAGTCAAAATGGCAATATTTAGATGATTATGCCGCTAAGGCCAGAGGGCTGTCTTGTTGATTGTTCTTTTTTTTTTCTCTCTCTCTCTGATGTGTTGTACTGAGTTCTGATTTTGATTTCATTGAGGGGGGCTGTTTAGGGTAAGACATGTGTATTGAGTTGTAATGTTGAGCGCAGAAGGAGACGGGGGTGGGGGGGGTTTGAGGAGGGGGATTGGGGAATTAGACGGTGGGGGGGGGATGGGGAAGAGACTATTCTGTTTACAAGTATCTGTTTGTTCAGTATTGGTGTTGTAATGATGTGTTGTTATAAAATCTATAAAAATAATTTAAAAAAAAACACTTAAATTTGCATCTGTTGCTTTTTGCAGTTTTTCTTGTGCCAATTTTCCTCTTTCTTCCGGTTTTTAGTGGATCCTCTTTGTATACCCTCTCGCTTCAAATATAAGGTTTGCAACATAAAAATAGCAGTACATTATCTCCTCTTTATCTGCAGAAGTCCACTTACCTTTTTCATTAATTTCTGTGGTTTATCTCCTGCCATAGTGGGCCCAGGAACATGCTCACCAAGGCCTTTATCTGTGACAGAGATGGTATCTACATCAGCAGTGCTCGCACTATCGCAACCAGCATCATTAGCCCTAGTGCGTAAACTATGGGTGGGCACCTTTTTATCCTGGGCGACGTGCGGCCAGTATGTATTTTTCTTTATTTGTTCCTACCATACTTCATCTGTAGCGTCACCTTGCTAAGATTTCATAAAGTTGTCATACAGCGGGGTCACCACATGAAGGTATTCAGCAAGACTTGAGGAGGGAACTTTATTCTCTCCCCCAAAGAGATGTACATCAAGTCACTATTCGTGAACTTTTATGCTGCATACCCCTCTCAGCCCGCATAGTCCCTGTGTAGTCCAGCTTGTTTTGATCTCCCAAAAGGAGGTATATTCCTAATAATGAAAATTTGAGTTTTTAGTAGGGATGCGCTTTCATTTCAAATGAAAGCAGTGATGCATGCATGAAGGGAAATGATGTATACATGAACAGTGTGTGCTATCATGCATTACTAAGCACTACTGGCAAAACACGATATGAAACAAAAAGACCTGAAAAATTAAAGTGAAACTATACCAGCTGAAAATTTTTGGCTTGCACAGCCCTAGATTTTAGCCTGCCTTTTCAAATAGTACTCAAGGTGGCTTAAAGTATTTTTAAATTCAAGTAAAATAAGAGCTTGTAAATTCCTTTGCACAATCTAAGACTGCTTGCCCAAGGTGGGATTTAAGTTTGAATTTAGCTTATGCCTTTTACAGCAGTAGCGCAAGGTGAGCTATGTTAGGTATTTCCCTATCTTTGGAGGGCTTACAATCTAATGTTCTACCTGAGGCAATGGAGGATTAAGTGATTTGCCAAGACCTCAAGGAATGTTGGTGGGATTTGAACCCTAGTTTCCCTGGTTCTAAGCCCCCTGCTGAAATCATTAGGCTACTTTCTTTTTGTCTTTGAAAGAACAGTAACACTATTCATGGATGTAGTATAATATTTGTATTGCTGCCTTTTTATATGTAGATTTTTATTTATTTCTTTGCCCATATTTGTTTTCTACCACTCATTCAATTATATCTAAGTGGGCACCAACTCAAAACAAGAAGAAATAGAATTCAGTACACCAAATGTATCGACTTCATACTAATATGCACCCTAAAATGAAAGTGTAAAAGATCACTTGCAAAATCATTCTCTTACCAATGTAAGGTATTGTAAATAGTTTTGCCAGGGTTGGCGCAACACAGTTAGCAAGGTAAGCATAGCAGGGCCACCCACTTTTGGAGGGTGCCAAAATGCTGAAAAATAAAAAATGAGAAAACGAAAAATTTTTAAAAGGAAAAAAAATAAAATGGCAAAATATGAAACATGAAAAACTAAAGTGTTATCAAAAACAGCATGGGTCATCAGCTAATGAGGAAGAAGTGTATTGATCGATAGGTTGCACAGGGTGTTAGAAGACCTAGCACCAGACACAAGTTTTTCTGTTCTCTCCCTTCCAAGGGCAATGAGTGCCACAATTTAAGCCCACTTCTTAGATGCTAATCTTATTTCTGCAGGCAGCAGTACTCACAGCAATAATTGCTGAGAAGATCATAATAGATTTGGGAGATCTGATTCCAGCAGTACACATAGGTACACCCATTGACCAGTCCACAAACATTTGCAAATTAAAATTAACATCCTAAAATCAATCCTTGCTGCCACTTTCTACCAATGTAAGTTAATTGAGCCACTGCTAAACAAAATTCAAAAAGATTTCTGTCACAGAAATGAAAATGGCTGATTCTAGTACTGTTTTTGGTTACGAACTCGGATATGTACTTAGAAATTCTCCATAACGTAATGTTTTTGAATGACATGTAGTTTAAATTTAGACTATGTTGCTCATATTTACATTAGATGTATATAGATGTATATTGTAACGTAATGTCTCCTAAAGGGTAGTTGTATATGATTTTCTGCTGTATTGCGCCTCAAGAACATCCCTCTTAAGGGTCCAACATAGTCTGCAAGCATACTGGAGCTCCACTTGCCCTGGTACCTATTTTCCATTACCAAAATGTCCTGATGAAACCTTTCCCCATGTTCATTGCTGACTGCTCCTAGATTTGCAAGAAAAAAAATCCAGGTGTGAATGCAAGAAGTGCATTTTCAAAGACATGTTACATCCCAGTTTCTGGTAAGATTGCAGTAGAATATCTACTGATTCTGCATAGTTGTCTGCCTTGTTATTTACCAAGAAGTCGCGGCAAACAGTCTTACAGGACTCCCATGCAGCTCTTTCAGTTTCATTCAACTGACCGTCAAAGTTTTCATCTTTCATCAGTTTTCTAATATCAGGTCCTACAAAGATCCCTTCTTTGATCTTCGCCTCACTGATTCATGGAAATGTCTTTCTTAGATATGCAAATCCAAGTCCACTTCTATCCATGGCTTTACAAAGTTCTTCATAAGACCCAACTTTATATGGAGTGGAGGTAGATATACTTTATTTGGCTCCACAAGTGAGTCATCTGCAACATTTTTCTGGCCTGGGACTAGTGATGTTCTCTTTGGCCACTGTTTCCAGATGTAATGATTTTTCCTGTCCCTGCTGTCCCACTCACACAGAAAGCAACAATACTTTGTCCATCCAAGCTTTCCTAACCAGGGCTCTACAGATCAACAAACAGTAAGGATTTGAGGGTTTGTTTGTTTTTATTATATTACATTGCTAGCTCTCTGACTGGGAGCTCTTAAAAGGGTTTTTTGTATATTTTTTAAAGCAAGGTTACTTTCTTTTTGGTGCTTTAGGGGACCTTTTGCTGAACTCTAGTAACCTCCTCAGGTTTAGAAACTGCTAACACCTAATCAGGTGTTAGATCCCTCCCTACCCATCCTGACTCCCACCCACCCCTAGTGAGCAGTCTTGCTTTATAGGGCACCTCCCCCTTTAACAAATCACAGAGAATTGGACCAGCACATTTTGAATATAATTAAAGAGATTTAACTGCTTTTTCTCTGAAAGGACAGCAGCGAAACCGGCTGGTACTTGGTAGATCTCTCTCTTTTGCTTTAACAGATACCTAAGCTCCACGAATAGAACAATGGCTGGGAAAAATCGTATTGCTAAAGCTGTTGCCCCCATTACAGCTTCTGCCTCGGTCCAGACAGAAGTCATAATGCCAGTTGAAGGACCAGTTCCATGTGCAGGGTGCCTGCATGCTGAAGCTCTGAGGAAACAAGTGGAGGAACTCAGAGAGGAGGTGGCGAGGCTGAGGAGCATTCAAGACAGTGAGAAGTACATTGATGAGATGCTTCTTGCAGCAACCAAGCTCTCCAGCACAGGAGAAGATGGGTGCCAACAGAATGTTGATGGTTGGACACAAGTCACCAGGGCCTGCAAAATCACCAATCCAACTTCTCCAGCCCTTGAATTGAAGAACCATTATGCAGCCCTGGAAGTGGAGGAGGTGAAAGCATCCCTGGAAAGCGAAGAACCAGAGTTAAAGTACCCCAAAGTTGCAGAATCAGTGACCAGAAGGAAACGAAGGGTAGTGGTGGTTGGAGACTCTCTTCTGAGGGGTACTGAGGCGTCCATCTGCCGACCAGACTTGATGTCCAGAGAGGTATGCTGTCTGCCTGGTGCCAAGATCCAAGATGTTACGGAGAGTTTGCCGAGACTCATCAAGCCCACTGACTATTACCCAATGTTGCTAATCCATGTTGGAACAAATGATACTGCCAGGTATACCTCGGAACGTATCAAAAGTGACTTCATGGCTCTGGGACAGAGGGTGAAGCAGTTAGGTGCACAGGTGGTGTTCTCTTCAAACCTCCCTGTTGAGGGTAAAGGCCAAGGCAGAGAGGCTCGCATCCTGGAGATGAATGCATGGCTGCGTGGATGGTGTCATCGAGAGCGTTTTGGTTTCCTAGACCATGGGATGCTGTTCCAAGGGTTGCAGAGCAGAGATGGCATCCATCTGTCCAAGAAAGGTCAATGCATCTTCGGTAGTAGACTGGCTAATCTACTGAAGAGGGCTTTAAACTAGATTCGTTGGGGATAGGTGAAGAAAGCCCCCAGATAAGTGAAAGCCCCCAGGTAGGTGATACATTAAATACCTTTATGGAAATGGGTAACAGGGGTAACATATGGAAAGCAGTGTGTATAAATTCCTGTAGCATGGGAAATAAGATCCCTGATGTTGAAGCTTTGGTGGGAGTGGCTGACTTGGATTTAGTGGCAGTTACAGAAACATGGTTCACAGAAAACCATGACTGGGATGTAACTATATCTGACTATACTTTATTCAGAAAGGATAGGGTAGGAAGAAGGGGAGGAGGAGTGGCACTATATGTAAAAACTACTATTAAAGCTTTGGAATTACAGAGCTTAAAAGGGAGAGAGGAGGCATTGTGGGTTAAACTAGAAAGAGGGAAAGAGAAATCTATTTGCATTGGTGTGATATACAGACCTCCCTCACAAGAGGAAGAGGTGGACAGAGAGTTAATTGAAGACATACGCAGCACTGCTAGGAAAGGGGAAGTGCTACTGACAGGAGATTTCAATATGCCAGATGTTGATTGGCACATTCCTGCTGCAGTATCATCTAGAAGTAAGGAGATCCTGGATTCTCTACAGAGAGAACTAGTCAGGCAATTGGTAACAGACCCCACACATTAAGGGACCATACTGGACTTGCTGCTTACCAAAGGTGAAAGTGTTTCTGATGTTGTAGTGGGAGATCATTTTGCATCCAGTGATCACCAGATGGTGTGGTTCAGTATTAGGACTAGGGCTGTTAGAATCCATTCCAAGGTGAGGATCTTAGACTTTAGGAAGACTAACTTTGCGAAGATGGGCCAATACCTCAGGGTGTCGTTAGTGGGATGGGAACAGCTGGGGGATGTAGAAAAACAGTGGGCAAAACTGAAAGGGGATATTTTAAGGGCAACCAACCTTTTTGTTAAAATGGTAAATAAAGGCAAAAGGAAAAGGAGACCGCTATGGTTTTCTAAGGAAGTAGCTGAAAAAGTGAAGAAAAAGAGGGAGGCCTTCATGAAATACAAGAGATCACAGAGAGAGGAAGACAGGCATCTGTATTTGGAAAAACTTAGAGAAGCTAGAAAAGTAGTCAAGAAGGCAAAGATTCAAAAGGAGGAGGAAATAGCCAATGCAATAAAATGGGGGGATAAGACATTTTTCAGATATATTAGTGAGAAGAGGAGGGGCAAAAGTAGTATTGTCAGACTCAAGGGTGTAGGGGGGGGAATATGTAGAAGCTGATAAGGATAAAGCGGAATTGCTTAACAAATATTTTTGTTCTCTGTTCACAGATGAAGAACCAGGAGCAGGACCTCAGAAAACACCCACAAATAGGAACAGAAGCGAGGGACATCTTGAGCAATTTTCAGAAGTCTGTGTTCGTGAGAAACTAGCTCAACTTAAAGTAGACAAAGTGATGGGACCGGATGGGATACACCCTAGTATACTGAGGGAACTTGGGGACGTTCTAGCAACTCCACTGACTGACCTTTTCAATGCCTCGTTGGAGTCAGGAGTGGTGCCAAAGGACTGGAGAGAGGCTCATGTGGTGCCTTTACACAAAAGCGGAAGTAAGGATGTGGTTGAAAACTACAGGCCAGTTAGTTTAACTTCGGTGGTGAGTAAATTATTGGAAATGCTGCTGAAAGAGAAAATAGTGAGGTTTCTGGAGTCCAGCGGATTACAGGATCCGAGGCAGCATGGATTCACCAGAGGCAGGTCTTGTCAGACAAATCTGATTGATTTCTTTGATTGGGTGACCAGGGAGTTGGACCGAGGGAGAGCTCTAGATGTGGTGTATTTAGATTTCAGCAAAGCCTTTGACACTGTACCTCACAGGCGACTTATAAACAAACTGAGCACCCTAGGGATGGACCCTAAAGTTACTGCTTGGGTTAGAAATTGGTTGGGTGGGAGGCGACAAAGAGTACAAGTAAATGGAGCTCACTCTGAGGAGAAGGATGTTACCAGTGATGTGCCCCAGGGATCTGTCCTTGGTCCGATTCTTTTTAACATCTTTGTTAGTGATATAGCGGAAGGGCTGTCGGGTAAGGTTTGCCTCTTTGCAGATGATACCAAAATCTGCAATAGAGTAGACACCCAGGAAGGTGTAGATAACATGAGGAGGGATCTAGCTAAGCTTGAAGAATGGTCTAGAATTTGGCAGCTGGGATTTAATGTTAAAAAATGTAAGGTCATGCATTTGGGCTGCAGCAATCCAAGGGAGCAATATAGTATAGGGGGTGAAGTACTTTGGTCCACTAAAGAAGAGCGGGACCTAGGCGTGGTTGTGTCTGATGATCTTAAAGTAGCTAAACAGGTAGAAAAGGCGACGGCAAAAGCTAGAAGGATGCTTGGGTGCATACGGAGAGGAATGGCTAGCAGAAAAAAGGAGGTGATAATGCCTCTGTATAAGTCTTTGGTGCGACCTCATTTGGAGTATAGTGTGCAATTCTGGAGACCGCACCTTCAAAAGGATGTGAACAGGATGGAGTCGGTGCACAGAGTGGCTACTAAAATGATTAGTGGGCTTCATTATAAAGCATATGAGGACAGACTTAAGGATCTTAATATGTACACCTTAGAGGAAAGGCGGGATAGAGGTGATATGATTGAGATGTTTAAATACCTCTGTGGCATAAATGTTCAGGGAGAGAGCCTCTTTCAATTGAAAGCAAGTTCTGCTACGAGGGGACATGGGATGAGGGTGAAGGGAGATATTTCCGCATATCACTCCTGAATCTATTTCTTTATGGAAAGAGTAGTGGATCCGTGGAATAGTCTCCCAGTGGAGGTGGTAGAGATGAGGACAGTAACTGAATTCAAAAAAGCATGGGACCAACACAGAGGATCTCTAAAGGTAAAAAGTGGACTGTTGTAGTTGTTGATATGGAAGGACAGACTAGATAGGCCATGTGGTCTTTTTCTGTCATCATGTTTCTATGTTTCTATGTTTCAAGCTGTTGTCCAAGCAAGAGGGCAATTACTTTTAAATCACCAAAAATATTCCACTTGTGTTCTTCATACTTGATATTTGTTAACAGGAGATGCATACTGCTGTAAGTTTCTTTCATATTGGCGGCATGAGCTACTGGAACTGATGGTAAAATAGTTCTGTTGTGGATAAGCACAGCTTTTAGGCTATATTTAGAAGAATCAATAGTCGCCAATCCTCTGTTCTATAATCCAGACAAACTGTTTCCATCAGGGATTTAACTTCACAACAAAAGGCAAAGTAATCCACAAACTCGGTATGCCTATTTCTAAAAGTGCACACTTTGGTTTCTTTCTGAAGAAGATTCCAGCCTTTCAATCGTGACCCTAACAGTTCTGCTTGTCGCTTTGAAAGATTCAAATCTCTGACGAGATCATTCAAGTCACCTTGGTCCAGTAAATGTGGTTCAGAAGAGGAACCGGTTGCCTCAAAACTTGGATCCTGCATTACAGCATCGTCATCATCGTCAACATCATCAACATTCATTGGTTATTCTTCTTCATCCTCATTCACTGTAAGATTTTCTGGAGGTTTTGGCACCGGCAATTCTTGACAGTGAGGCTCAGGCCTCATGGCAGATGGTAAATTTGGGTAATTTACAGCGTATTTTGATTTTGAAATAATGCCTGCAATGTTTGTAAGGCAAAAGTAGCAATCTGTCAAGTGATCTCTTGGTTCCCTCCAGATCATTGGAACAGCAAAATTCGTGTGTCGAACATCCTTTTCCCAACCTGTTAGAAATCTGACACAGGTAATACAGCAGACATGAGGCGCCCAATTTTTGTCCTGGTCACCGACTTGACATTCAAAGTACAGCTTATAACATGCCTTAACAAGCAGAGTAAAACGTCTTCTCTGCTTCTTAAAAGTAAACTCACCGCAAATGTGGCAAAATGAATCCGGACGATTAACACACTTTCGAGGCATTGTTAAACAACTACAAGCGATAACCGTGATATTTATTAACCAACTGCTGTTTATGAAATAGATTAACGTAAATTCACATCCATTCAGATTCAGGTTTTTTTTCAAACAATACAAACCACAATTGTTGACGGCGACAGAAAGCATACCAATACATAGAAACATAGAAATATGACGACAGAAAAAGACAACATGGCCTATCTAGTCTGTCCTTCCATAACAACTACAACAGTCCCCTTTTTACCTTTAGAGATCCTCTGTGTTTGTCCCATGCTTTCTTGAATTCAGTTACTGTCCTCATCTCTACCACCTCCACTGGGAGACTATTCCACGGATCCACTACTCTTTCCGTAAAGAAATATTTCCGCATATCACTCCTGAATCTATCTCCCTTCACCCTCATCCCATGTCCCCTCGTAGCAGAACTTGCTTTCAACTGAAAGAGGCTCTCTCCCTGAACATTTATGCCACGGAGGTATTTAAACATCTCAATCATGACTCAGCGTTTTCTGCTTGTATCAGCCGGACCAGTAGGGCAAGGGGCCTGGTTAATTAATTATATTATAACTACATGACTCAGCATTTTTAGTTGTGGCTGACAACATACAATAATTTTGATGGAATTTTTCGTATTCAACCTTTGTTTACTGAAACAAAACTGTAACAGCTAATTTACAGTAATGTACACACTTTACTAGATGATATCTCCTGAAGTATGGGTGATAGAAAAATTCTGATACCATATTTGTAAACAATGGGAAAATTACATATGAAACAGGTCAGAGTGGGTCTGTGACAAAAATTGTGTTGACCAGTAGCTTGAAGAATGGTCTAGAACTTGGCAACTGAAATTTAATACAACCTAAACAACGGTCTGTGGTTTGTGAGAGTAGTAAGGAAACCCAAATCAAATCAAAAATATACTCTCAATGTTGTTGCAGAAAGTAAGAGAATGAGTGTACAATTTTAAACCATGCGGTACAATAATATTTTTTTGGGAAGGGTAAGGTCTCAGAACCTGCGGGCCGTCAGCGGGTAATGTTAATGCTCACTGAACAAACCCTTTGCATACATCACCGACCTACCGCCATCCCTTCCACTATTGATTTTTTTGAAATTTTATCTAAACAAAGTTGAAGAACTGTGCAGTCCATAAAACAACTATCAAGGCTGGCGATCTTCTTAAAAAAAGGTAACAAACCGTTACTTAGCTTTTTCTGAAAGAGCTTAATGGGTAATCGTGAAGAAGCCTGCCAAATCCTTGACTGTTAGTAGCTGGCAGATCCCAACGCCAACTAGTGCGCTGTTTATACGCGTTTCACCTAAAGGTTTCTTCAGGGGAAATTTGGTCTGAAACGGACTTTAAACAGTGAGCTATATGAGCTCAGAAGCTTACAAAGTTCTGCCGTTGATGTATTGAGAGTATATTTTTGATTTGATTTGAACTGAAATTTAATGACAAAAATTGCAGCGTCATGCATATACGCTGCAACAATCCAAAGGAGTTGAACAGTGTAGAGGGTGAGGTACTTCTGTCCACAAAAGAAGAGCAGGACCTGGGCATAATTGTGTCTGACGATCTTAAAGTAACTAAATAGGTAGAAAAGGAAATTGCAAAAGCCAGAATGATGCTTGGGTGTCTAGGGAGAGGAATGGCCAGCAGAAAAAGAGAGATAATGTCTCTGTATAAGTCTCTGGTGCAATCTCATTTAGAGTATTAGATGGAATTCTGGAGACTGCACCTTCAAAAGGATATAAGCAGGTTGGAGTCGGTGCCGAGGGTAGCTATTAAAATGGTTAGTGGTCTTTGTTATGAAGCATATGAGGACAGACTTAAAGATCTTAATATGTATACTTTAGAAGAAAGGCGGGATGGAGGAGATATGATAGAGACCTTTAAATACCTCCGTGTTATAAATACACAGCATGGTCTCTTTCAATTGAAGGCAAGCTCTGCTACAAGGGTGTATTACTAATTAAAGATTTATTCGAATCAGCAAGGAATATTGAACTTTTGAACCATCCCGTATGTGAGAAATCATGCTGAGCCAGTTGTTTACTAGCCGGAGACAAAAGGTGTAGGGAATGACTGACCAGAATTGTTTATTAACTCTGAGAACAAAAAGGCTGGAGAAGGACTAGCCAGAAATTACTGTTTAGCAAAAGGTGTACGACGTGGAGAATAAACCTCGCGTGAGAAGTCATGCTGTCCAGCTGGGACACATTTGTTACAGCCTATAAAAAGAGCTAGAACATCAGGACAGGTAGAGAGCTGTAATCCGCCTGGCCAGCACATGAAGTATCCCAGACTTTTCTCCAGCCTTTGCTGTGGCTCTCCCAGCTGATGATAAAGGGGCTGCGATGATGTCAGAGTTTGGTAACTTGCCCTGCGATGATGTCAGAGAGTTTGGTGGTACATTGTTTTATTGCTCTGAAATGATGTCAGATGCAATATAAACTATTCTATGTGTTGTCCTTGTAATATCACTAACTTGTGCTTATATTGTCTAGTTAACTGTCATATTAAATAGCTTATTAAATACCATGCACGTTTGGCTGTTTGATCTTGAATTTAATATCATAGTGGGGCAATACAGAGGCAACATAGGATGACAGTGAAAGAGGATAGACTCAGGAGTAATATGCAGAAATATTTCTTCCCGGAAAGAGTGGTAGATGCGTAGCATAGTCTCCCAGTGGAGGTGGTGGACACAAGGACAGTATCTGAATTCAGGAAAGCATGGGACAAACACAGAGGATCTCTAAAGGTAAAAGGGGGACTTTTGAATTTGATATGGAAGGACAGACTAGATAGGCCATGTGGTCTTTTCCTGCTGTCATGTTTCTAAGCTAAGTAGTTATTTTTATTCTGTCATGCATTTGCCCTTTCACTGCAATTTTCTTCCAACATTGGATTTGAAAGAGAAATGCTAGCATCATGTGAAAAGAGTTCACAAAGGAGTTTTGGGAAAAAGAGGGTGGAGTGTAGCCAACATGAATAATAATTAGGGAAGGGTGTTGATTTATGGGTTGAATGGGAGAGCCAGAAACCCTAGCATGGCCCTGCAAGAGCAGGCCATACACATGCAGCAGGTTAGCTTCGGGCTGTGATCGGAACAGACAGAAGCCATGGTGGGCCCGAGTCAGCCCTGGGCAGCGGCGGCAGAATTTAAAAAGAAAAGTGAAGCTGCGGGGCTGGGCTCAGGCAGCATATGTGTCTTACAGGCATCAGGGAGAACCACGATCACCATGACTGCTCCCGTTTAAGATATACAGTGCTTGTGGCTACTCTCGGGCGCTGCTGCTACAAACCTCACAACAATCCGGCACTCTAGAGTAGCTCGAGTTCCGTGGGCCTTAAATGGGGGCAGCCACAGTGATTGCAGCTCTTCCTGATCCTTGCATGACCCCGTATGCTGCCTGAGCTTAGCCCCACTGTCCATTCAGCCACCATCATGCAGCTTCACTTTTCTTTTTAAATTCTGACCCAACTGCCCAGGGCTGACTTATGCCCACCACAGCCGCTGACAGTCCCGATCACAGTCTGAAGCTGTCCTGCTGCCCTGTCTCAACATCCGTGAAAAACCGCAACTGCATTTTCTTAAAAAAAAAAAAAAAACGCTTCTCTGTTGCAGTTCTCCAGCATGGTCCAGATGCTGCCTGTTCTCCATCTTCTGCTGATGCCGTGGAAGCCCAGTAAATACTTGTTTAAATAAATTATTTTTTTACACCTTGGGTTACATTAGCACTGGAATAGGACTGGAAACGGGTTGATGCTGGAGGATGGGGAGACTGGTAGGGGAGCTGCTGCTGGGAGTGCCTGGGACTAGAAGAGTAGTCTAGTGTTTAGAGCACTGACTTAGTAGCCAAGCGATCAGGGTTCAATTCCAACTAGCACTCCATGTAGCCTTGGGTAAGTCACTTAACTCTCCCTCAGAAGAAAAGCCTGGCAATATGCTGCCAAGAAAACCCATGAGCTGATAGGTTGCCAGTGGTGGGCATGGACTCTAAGGCACACATTGCACCGCCTAAAGCCCACTAGCAAGCTATGCCTTTTTCAGTCTTAGACAGATCTGAGGCCCTCTTTGGCTTGTCGGTCCAGGGCAATTGCCAGGTTGCATCCCTTCTAATGCCAATCCTGACATCTGCTGTCTTTTATTTTGTACAGTACGAGGGAAATTAATTTCTATTTCTCTTGTGTTTCACTACATGCAGAGTCTGGCTTTCTGAGGTTTTAGTTTAATTTTTGACTATATATTTCTCTTTTCATTTTGTGCTCATTAATTGATGAAGGCCTGTCTATAGTGAGTGTGTGTGTGTGTGTGTGTGTGTGTGTGTGTGTGTGTGTGTGTGTGTCTGTGTGTGTGTGTACAACCAATGCTGGATATTCTATTAGTATGGAATTTCTGTTTAAGAATGTGTAGCACTCTTGCTTGCTCAGTCTATACATTGCTCTCTCTGCAATTATTTTTGGTGGGCAGGGGGTGGGGCAGGCGGAACAGGGGGCATGGCAAGGGTGGGGGTGTGTTTCAGCACAAGGTTTCACAGGCACAGGGATTGCTGGCAAACCGGGCCACTACTGCTGCAGTCATTGCAAGGCATTCCAAGGTCCTCAATCCAGCAGCCTTATTTTATCTCTAGGTCAATGGCTCCTCAGTTCAGCTTCAGTTAGGATTCCTTTGGATGAATTTTTCACCCTGCCCTTACTCTGCTCCAATCCAGTCCTCTTTTCTAAACATATCTTAGGCCATTTTCTATGTAAAACAGCTAAAGTTATAAGTAGAAGCAGCTGGATTTAGGAATAGACAACACAGCCATATCCCGAGGGTGTTAAATTCTGAAGGTACCCAAAAAACTGGAGTTCCAGACCTTCCACTCTCCAATCCCTGGGGGACTCCTCTCCCCAGTGGTCCTCTGTCTATGGTCACCATAATATTAAATCCAGCCCTTAACAGAAGTGGCCCAGATTTAAAAAAAAAAACCACACACACTCTTCTGCGGTTGGCACCACTGATGTCGACTGCATAAGTGCTTTTGCATATTAGCCTGCTAATATACAATAAATACTGTTTAAAATAATCTTGTTTTTATGTTTGAGCATTTCTGATAACAAAATATTACATACAAAAGTTGGTGTGCAAGTAAACTGAGATCTCAAATGAGGGTCATTCTTTCTGAAGAGAAGGGTATTTCAGACTCAGGACACACACGTTTGAAAGTCGTAAAGGGCATGAGAGAGAAGGGATGAGGGGAAAAATGGGAGGATTCAATTCACAGAGCCACGGCATTCAACATGCATGTATAAGGGAATAAAAAGTACCTGTTAGTATATACATGTAAACCGCTCTGATGCATACGTAAAGGGCGGTATATCAAATACCTAGCCATAACCATAATCATAACCACTTCCAGTCATGTATGACTAAGCGGACAGTCATCAGGCCGCTATATAAAGTCCTGGAAAGTGGAACAACAAGTGAGGTTATCAAATTTGCAGATGACACAAAACTATTTAAAGTTGTTAAAACCCAAGAGGATTGTGGAAAATTGCAAGATGATCTTGATAAATTAGAAGACTGGGCATCAAAATAGCAGATGAAATTTAATGTGGACAAGTGCAAAGTTATGCACCTAGGGATGAACTACCCAAACTATGGTTACACAATGCAAGGTTCCACATTAGGAACCACCACCCAAGAAAAAGATTTAGGCGTCATTGTGGATAGCATGTTAAAACCCTCGGCCCAGTGTGCAGCGGCAGCCAAGAGAGCAAATAGAATGCTAGGCATCATAAGGAAAGGAATGGAAAATAAAACAAAAGATATTATAATGCCTCTATATCATTCCATGGTGAGACCGCACCTTGAATATTGTGTGCAATTCTGGTCGCCGTATCTAAAAAAGGATATAGAGCTATTAGAAAAAGTTCAGAGAAGAGCCACCAAAATGGTAAAGGGGATGGAAGGATACTCCTATGAAGAAAGGCTAAAAAGGTTAGGGCTCTTTAACCTGGAAAAGAGATGGCTGAGGGGAGATATGATAGAGGTCTATAAATTAATGAACAGAGTGGAATGGGTAAACGTAGATCGATTGTTTACGTTATCAGAATATAGAAAGACTAGGGGACATGCAATGAAGCTACAGGGTAAACTATGTAAGACTAATAAAAGAAAATATTTTCTCAGTCAACATGTAGTCAAACTCTGGAATTTGTTACCGGAGGATGTAGTAAGAAGTAATTAGTCCTTACCTGCTAATTAGTGTTCCTGAAGGAACTCCAGTCCAGTCCCTTTTACTTCTGGGTTGCGCAACCCTTCCAGCAGCTTGGAGGCTGAGCCCACCATCGTTTTGATGATGGTGTGGTATAAATACCACTGGCACCACCCACAGGCACCAGTAATCTATTGAAAAAGCAGACCTAACAGATAGATCTTTAACCACTAAAAAACGCTAGAAACTAACTACACAAACTTTTTTTTTTTTTTAAAGATACGGGGGAAAGGCAGGAAGGAAGGAAGGAAGGAGAAGGTCTATCCGAGTCCACCACCGCCTTCACCCGTTGCCTTCCTAGCGGGTCGCCCCGCCCTCTCACTTCGGTCCGTTGCGTTTCCCTTTTTTTTTTTTTTTTAAAGAGGACTATAGCCCACTGCAAACATCGAACCCGGGTGGGATCAGGGACTGGACTGGAGTTCCTTCAGGAACACTAATTAGCAGGTAAGGACTAATTACTTCTTCCTTATCGTCACTCCAGTCCAGTCCCTTTTACTTCTGGGATGTATCAGAGCAGTTCACCCCTGGGCGGGTGCATCCCCAAACCTAGCATCCGCCGTCCTCTGCACGTCCAGCCTGTAGTACTTGGTAAACGTATGCAGCAAGGACCATGCAGCCGCTTTACAGATGTCCAGCAGCGGGACCAAGCTGTGCTCTGCCCAGGAAGTCGCCTGCGCCCACGTTGAATGCGCGCGGAGACCTACAGGTACCTGCCTTCCTTTCAGGATATAAGCGGAGGCGATAGCCTCTCTGATCCACCTAGAGATGGAAGCCTTGGCAGCCGCCTCTCCCTTGTGCGGCCCTCCAAATTGAACGAATAAACGTTCGGACTTTCGAAAAGACACCGTGCGCGAGAGGTAACGCTTCAGCACTCTACGCACTTCCAGTAGATGGAGCCTCCCGGCCTTCCCTCTTTGCCCTTCTCCGGCGAAGGACGGAAGTGAGACTGTCTGGTTCACATGAACCAATAAACTGTAGAATCCAATATAAGGCCATCCTTACCACCTTTAGGGCCTTCAATAATATTTCTCCAGATTCCATCTCTGATCTCATCATACACACAACAAATAACAGGTCCAGGAGATCTCCAGCTGTTGACACACTACTTATACCAAACGTTTCCTTAAAAGCTAATCAATCATCCATCAATAGGACTTTTTCGAATTATGCTCCTAGATGTTGGAACAAACTCCCTCCCAATATCAGAGCAATTAAAGACATCAAACAATTCAAAAAAGCCCTTAAACACCACCTTTTCATCGCACACTTCAAACACCTAAACACCCCTTCCCCTCCCCCATCCTTTTAACCTCTTACCTACCCTAACTAACTGTATAGATTTTATATATCTCCAACATGTATTTTCTAGAAATATAAATGATTTCCCTATTTACTTCCATGTTAATTTTCCTGTTACTTGTAATAGGTCTGTTATATCTGACCAATTGTTGTATTGTTTCAATGTAAACCGCACTGATGACAAATAGCGTGGTATATGAGAAAATTAAATAAATAAATTAAAGGAGAGATGACCTTGAGCAAGAAGGAAGGGACTGTCCGCAAGACCACTTTATCTTTAAAGAATGAAAGAAAGGGAGGCCGAGAAGACAGGGCTTGAAGTTCTGAGACACGCCTAGCCGAGCAGATAGCTACCAAAAATACCGTCTTTAGGGTCAAGTCCTTTAGGGAGGCGCTTCTTCCTGGTTCGAAAGGTTCCCTGGTTAAGGCATTCAACACTAGGTTGAGGTCCCAAGGGGGGATCACCGATCTTTGACGGGGCCGTAGCCTCCTGACCGCCCTTAGGAATCTACTCACATCCGGGTGATCTCCTAATGATTTTCCCCGGACTCTTCCCCTATAACAAGAGATGGCCGCTAACTGTACCCGCAGCGAACTGGGAGCTAGACCTTTCTCGAACCCTGCTTGAAGAAATTCCAGAACCTCCGGGACCGAGGCTGCCAGAGGCCTCTTCTGACGTTCCGAGCACCAAGCTTCAAATATGCGCCACACCCTCACATAGGAAATACAGGTCGAGCGCTTTCGCGCGCTCAATAGAGTCAAAATCACCGAACCTGAGTAACCTCGCTTGAGGAGCCGCGCCCTCTCAATAGCCAGGCCGTAAGCGAGAATCGATGCACGTGAGGCATCCGAAGCGGACCCTGCCGAAGCAGGTCCTCTCGGCAGGGAAGGCGCCAAGGCCGATCGGTCACCAGTCGCACCAGATCTGCATACCACGGACGATGAGGCCAATCCAGAGCTATAAGAATTATCAAACCTTGGTGAGCCTCCACTCGCCACAGAACCCTCCCTATGAGAGCCCAGGGCGGGAACACATACAGGAGACCCTCCGAGGGCCACTTCTGGACCAGGGCGTCTAAGCCCTCGGACATTCTCTCCTTCCTGCGACTGAAAAACCATCTGGCTTTGGCTGTTGCGTACCGTGCCATGAGATCCATGACTGGCATCCCCCAGAGAGCTACCACCTGATCGAACACCTCCTGCGCTAGCTCCCATTCTCCTTGGTCTATCTTGAACCTGCTGAGATAATCGGCTGTTACATTTTCTGCCCCGGCCACGTGCTGCGCCGAAAGATCCACTAAATGAGCTTCCGCCCACTGCAACAGGCTGTCCGCCTCCTTCTCCAGAGGAGGACTGCTTGTTCTCCCCTGGCGGTTGATGTAGGCCACCGTGGTGACATTGTCGGAGAGGACGCGGACAGCTCTTTGCCGAACTAAGGACTCCAGAGCTCTGAGTGCCAACGCTACCGCTCGTAGTTCCAGTCTGTTGATTGACCACTGAGACTCCCTCGGAGACCAGACGCCCTGTGCAAACTGGTCCTCGCAGTGGGCCCCCCAGCCCGCTAAACTTGCGTCTGTTGTCAGCTGAACCCACTGGGGAGGATCGAAGGGCATCCCGCATCCTAAGTTCTTCTCCACCACAGAAGAGCCTTCCTGACCCGGGGAGGACAGTAGAGCCTCATGGTCAAAGGATGGTACTGATGGGACCAACGCCGTAATAAGGCGCGCTGAAGAGGTCGCATATGTGCTCTAGCCCACGGTACCACCTCTATCGCAGCCGCCATGGTACCCAGCAACTGAAGGTAATGCCAGGCGGAGGGATTTCGTCTTAGTAGAAACTGTGAGATGAGGACTCTCAGATCCCTTAACTCTGCTTTGACAGGAAAACCCTTCCTCTCCTGGTGTCAAACCTCGCACCGAGGTACTCGATCTCTTGCGTGGGAATCAACCTGCTCTTTACCCGATTGATGACCCATCCCAACTCTTCC
The DNA here is from genome assembly GCA_033557465.1 of Ichthyophis bannanicus. NCBI lineage: Eukaryota > Metazoa > Chordata > Amphibia > Gymnophiona > Ichthyophiidae > Ichthyophis > Ichthyophis bannanicus. The sequence continues at coordinate 623,750,194 of CM066031.1, read as the reverse complement.
AGGAATTCTACCACTCTGGTTGTAGCCGAACGACTCTCTGCTTCTGACTTTGCCCGAATCAGCCAGTCGTCCAGGTAGGGATGCACCAAAATTCCCTCCTTTCGGAGAGCCGCGGCTACCACCACCATCACTTTGGTGAATGTCCTGGGAGCTGCTGCTAGACCAAAGGGTAGGGCTTGGAACTGAAAATGACCTCTTGGTACCGCGAATCTCAGGAACTGCTGGTGAGAGCTTCGGACCGGGATATGTAAGTATGCTTCCGTCAAGTCCAAGGAAGTCAAGAACTCCCCTTGCCTTACGGCCGCAATGACCGACTTCAGGGTTTCCATTCGGAAGTGAGGTACCCTGAGACAGTGATTGATTTGCTTCAGGTCCAGGATTGGACGAAAGGAACCCTCTTTCTTTGGTACCACGAAATAAACTGAGTATCGACCGAACCCGCATTGGTCTTTTGGAACGGGAACCACCGCCCCTAGCTCTATTAGCCTTGACAGCGTAACCTCTATCGGTACCCTCTTTTCCGGTGGACCGCAGGGAGATTGAATAAAGGCTGGAAGTACCTGCTTTGCGAATTCGAGGGCGTAACCCTCTCGGATTACTTCCAAAACCCATTGATCGGATGTGACCCGGGACCAGGCGGGAAGAAACTGCCTCAAGCGACCCCCCACCGGCAGGCATCCCGCCCAGACCCCCGGAATCTCACTGCGGTTTTCTGGGGCCCGAAGAGGAAGAGGGGGGCCCCAAAACCTCTACCTGCTCCGCGAAACCCCCTGAAGCTCTGACCCCTAGAGGGGAAACGGCCCCTAAGAAAGGAGTTTGATCTGGCCTGACGGAATCTCCGGTAATCCCTTGGCTGATTCCGCAGCGGAGCTGAAGAGCGGCCTTGCTTCGGCCTGTCTTCCGGAAGCCTGCCTCCTTTAGACTCTCCATGGTCTTTAACCAACTTCTCCAAGTCTTCCCCAAACAACAACCTCCCCTTAAAGGGGAGGCGACTCAGACATGCCTTAGAAGAGGCATCTGCTGCCCAATTATGTAACCACAAATAACGCCTGGCCGCTACCACGGAGGCCATATTCTTAGCCAGGCTCCTAATGAGATCGTACTGGCTATCCGCCAGATAGGCCGATCCGGACTCCAGCCTAGCTGAAATCGCTTTAGCGTCTTCTTGGAGACTGTCTGTCAGCTGAAGTTGTTGGGAGCACCTCAGGCAGGCCCGAGCCACCCAAGCCCCTGATACCGAGGCCTGTAAGGCGAGGGCACTAACAAAGGCTTGTTTCAAGAGTGTATCTAATTTCCTATCCTGGGTATCCCTCAGAGCCGCGCTGCCCTCTACTAGGATAGTCGTCCTCTTTGTCACTGCCGAAACTGCTGCGTCTACCCTCGGTGACTTCAGTAGATCCTTGTCCGGTTCCGGCAATGGGTATAGGCAAGCCATAGAGCGGACCCCTCTCAAACTCGATTCTGGTTAGTTCCACTCCTCCTGGATCATCTGACGCACAACCCTGTGTAATGGAAACACCTTCTGAGACTTCCTGACGGCCTGGATCAAGGGATCCTCCAAAGCTTCCTCCTCTGCTGGAGTATCGGAGGCCATATTGAGTACCTTCAACGACTCATTTATTAATGCAGAGAGCTCCTCCCGGCGAAACACTCTAACTATGCGGGGTTGATCCTCCTCCGGAATCTCCCCCTCTTCCAGCTCTTCATCCTCCTCTCCTACATCTCTGTCCGAGACCTCATCTTCGGGAGAGTCCTGAGACTGCGATGCGAACGGCTCCTCGCTTAATAGCCTTGCCCGCTTAGGTGGAGGCCCAGAGTCCTGGGTCCTGGCCCTCACCAGTCCGGCCGCAGCATTTTCCTTCGCTGCCATTGCTCCTCCTGCCCCCTGCCGGCGTAAACAATAGGCTTTATGCAAAAGGAGTATAAATTCTGGAGAAAAATGCTCCCAGCCATGCTCCACCCCCTCGGATGTGGAGGGCAGAGACAGAGAGGAGGCCGGCACATCCAAAGCTGAGGGAGGGGGAGAAAGATTCCCCTCCTCCCTCCTGGGGGTCCCCAGACCCTTGGGAGGTTTGGGCCATATTCAAATGGATTTCTTGTTCCACTGAAGCCGCCTCTGCAGCGCAACCCCTGCAGACGCCCGCTTCAGAGGTGGTACCCCTACGAGTGCCGCAGGACAGACACCGTGGTTTGCCCGTCATGCCCCTCTTTTCTTGTTCCCCCCATTTTGTATCAAATAACAATGTCTGAATAAAAAACACAGAGAAATAATAATAAAAGGATCCAAAATAAATTAGAATGAAATTAAATTAAATTAAAATTAATTAAATTAGAATTTGGGACTCTGAGAACCCTTCCCCTCCCCCAACTGCTAGCTGTAGAGACTAAAATTCACAATCCCTCTAAACCAAACAGAAATAAAAAAGGGGGGAGATTGCTTTACCGATTAACAATTCAATCGAGCATAAACTATTAAACCTGCAAGCTTTCCAAACTCATATACTTGCGGTTTTGTAGTCCTTCCTCCAGCGCGTGTACCCAGCGTGAGGAAAACAAGCACCCTCCACGTGGGTAGGCCTCAGCCACGTGGGATCCGGGCCGGCGTCTGTGAGCCTTGCAGGAAGCTGACCACCGTGCTCTCCGTCGAGCTAAAGGCTTCCAATCCTCGGCGCCGCCTAAAGCACACAGCCACTCCGTGGGCTTCGGCGCTAGTCGGGGGAGACCTCCGGTACAGCCGCGGTGACACCTTAAGCGCTCAGCCACCTTCCGGGCTTCGGCGCGAGGCGGTGCAGGCTCCCTGAACAACGCTGGAGCGTCGGCAGGCTGAACTCGCGAGGGAAGATTCCTCCGGTCCCCCTCACCTCTCCGGAAGGCTTCTTCTCAGCACTGCAGGAGCGGGCATAAAGGGAAGGAGAAGGTGGGGGGGGGGGGAGGAGGTTTGGAGCTAGAAAATTAAAAGGAACAGCTCCCTAAACTAAACAGCTATAGCTACAGAAATTAAAGATAAATGAAATAAAATGATTCAAACTAAATACAAATTAAATAAACTCAATTAAAATAAACTCCTGTAAGCACTCTGGCTTACTGGAACCCTCCAGCTGCTTGGAAGCTGAGAATACTGGTGCCTGTGGGTGGTGCCAGTGGTATTTATACCACACCATCATCAAAACGATGGTGGGCTCAGCCTCCAAGCTGCTGGAAGGGTTGCGCAACCCAGAAGTAAAAGGGACTGGACTGGAGTGACGATAAGGAAAGGCTGTTAGTGTAGCTGGGTTTAAAAAAGGTTTGGACACGTTCCTGGAGGAAAGGTCCATAAACCATTATTAAGAAGGGACCCAGGATATCAATGCTTGACCCAGTACAAGCATTGCGGAACCTGTGTCTTTTGGGGAAACTGCTAGGTATGTATGACCTAGATTGGCCACTGTTGGAAACAGGATACTGGGCTTGATGGACCTTGATCTGACCCAGTATGGCATATCTTATGTTCTTATGTTCTTTTGAATACTGACCTGTTATTTTTACATTGTGTTCTATATTGATTATTATATATCATTTCTTTTTAAATGTTCTAATTTGTATTTAATATTGATTTATCAATGCACTTTTTATTGCTGTAATCCACATTGAGTGGTCTGTTGGTGGACCAGCAAAGCAGTATCTAAAATCTCAGATTAGATTTGGTAGCCCCAGCAGAAGAAAGGAGGAATCTGAATTTTGGAACTATGTTTCTCCTATGAGGCTGACAAAGCAAGTTGTGAAAGAGATAGCTCCTGGCTTCTCCATCACAACAAGAAGTGAAAGAGACACCCTCCTGGCTTCTCCGTCACAGCAAGAAGTGAAAGAGACAATCACAGCAAGAAAGGGGGCACTTTAGGCCCCTTGGTATGCTTGAGAGAGTGCACAGTCAAAGGTCACTCTCTACGTCTCCATGTTAGCAATGCAGCAAACAGCACATGGAATTCCTTCATAAGATTATAACCTTTCTAAAGCAAACTACAGCTATGAAACAACAAAATGTTTGTGGGGCAAGTAAACCGCTGTTCTCTTTAATCTTATGTCAGATTTCCATAGCCAACAGATTTACAGGGCTTTGCTTTGGCGAACCATGGCCAACGCCAATGAAATCCAACGAGCCGCAGCAGGTTGTCACAATAGACTTCCGTAAATCCACATCACCATCACTGATTACCATAACTGAACAAGGTGCCACTACGGTGCGTACTGTTGCAAATCCACTTATACTTGGATTTGATGTACTGTCTTATACTATTAGCACATGCTCACCAGCTCTCTCTCTTGACAGTTCAATTCGACTTTAACTTTCCTTCAAATGAATTTGAAACATAATCCATTTAGATTCAGACACTTTATTTTTAGAGCATTCAAAGCTCATTTCAAACTCATTTAAGGGAGAGCCCACTGCAGACTGTACTGAAATGTACAATCAATAATCTGTCTAGTCTTTACCTATTGGATGTTTCAAGGCTCCACACTTTTCTCCATGGGTTTAAATTTAATCTGAGTGATATTAAAACAGAGGCTGATGGGGTTAATACAATCTTTTCCTGCTTGAAGGGGCCCACTGAAATCTGATTCACCCATGCCTACTTTTTTATAAGGCGAATGATATCACAGCAAGGCTTCTTACTAGTAAGATTCAACTTATCAAAATTAAACAACAGTAAACAAGCTGCTAAGTATTGTAATTTTCATTAACACGTCTTTTTCATTTTCTTCTTTTAACTTAAAGAGTGGGACAGAACAGAACACAATCCTCCTCCCCAAAATTTCCTCATTAAGCTCACTGAGTGAGTGAATGTGCAATTTAGTAGATGGCAAACAATAATTGATAGTCACTGATAATGTTTCTGTTCCGTTATTGGTATGTGGAAAACATACCAACACAATCCTAAGATACTAATCCATGTCTCTATGCTGTGGTAAAGCACTTAGGGATGTTTAGCCCATCAGATCACTCAAATGATTCAGCATCCCCAAACCCTATAATTTTAAAACAGCGAGAACGTCTTCTGCAAGGGGATGGCAGAATGTCAGTGCCTGAGAGAAGAGAGATAGAGGAACTAAAGGATAAGTGACAAGCTTTAACTTCTATTTGTAAAATAAAATAGTTTTTTTTTTACCACTGTGCAGTAATTACAAATAAAGCTAAAAAGAGTTAAATCCCTGAATAGTTACTCCATGGGGGGTGTGCTGAGGTTACCGCCTGTTTCTGCAAAGGTGACAGCACTGTTGCAATCTTAAGCTGAAAGCTTCTTGGCAGGGGACGGAGGAAAAATCTCAGTGTGTGAAAAAAAACAAAAAAACTTTTAAAACAAAAACTTGCTTGGTTTTTAATCCTTAAAAGGATTTGAAATAAAATTGACTATTTAAGAATTCAAACCATAGAATAATTTTTTGGTAAGGGTCTGTCGTGATAATTATCAGTGAATAAATAATAATGTTTAGTGCTATGTTCAACTCCAATATAACATAACGTTTCACTGTAACTTGTAAAAACTTCCAGCATTTACACTAGACTTACTAATTTACAGTTACAGTTAGGATTCAATCTGCCCTTTACTTGGCAAATAGCAGCAGAGTCAAGTTTTACAAAATAGCAACTATAGTACAATGGTCTGAGGGATTTTGTTTTTCATTTCATTTATAAAAGAATTTACATACAGTAAAATGTCACATTGGCATGTGATACGGTGCATAGTTAGACATACATAATAGAATGCATGTGGAGGCAGATCATCTGAGAATATCAGTCAGGAAGAGACTGAAATAGGATTGTGGATGTGTGTTGATGCAGTAAAGTGGATAGGGTTGAGAAAAGGCATGAAAAGTCTAAAAACACTTGGGGGAGGGGGTTAAGTATATGAAGATGGTAAGAGAGCTTGGGAATGGGACTGGGGAGACAGTGAAAAGGGGCAATGGGAGATTGGGTAGGGGTCAAGAGACAGAAGGGGCAGGAAGCATACAGCACTGCTTTATGGCATTCTGCTAGCCAAGTACTTGTGACTTTGAATGGCTACTATTAGAAACAAGACACTGTGCTTGATGGACCTTTGGTTTGACCCAGTATGGCAATTCTTATGTTCTGATTCCCTGATAAAAATTGACCCATGGTTCCCAAGTATTAATGACAGAGCCCAGGCTCTGCGCACCCGAATGCATACATAGAGAGGAATTTTAGAATGGACATCCATGTGCAATCTGGGATGCCTAAGCCACAACATCTGAAAAACAAACAGGTACATACAGGTGCAGACACGATTTCACAAATGACAGCCTTAGGGGTATCTACATAGATAGCCTAATGGTTAAAGTAGTGGGCTAGGAACAGAGCAGCCATGGTTCAAATCCCACTGCTATCATTGACATTTTGTTGAGTGCTCGGGATGATAGAGTGCTATCTTCTCTAACCCTCTGGATGTCTTTCAGCCAAAACAAGTGCTTTTCAGATGCCTGTTTCTGCCTGGAGCAGACCTAAACTTAAACACTACACTGGATGTCTATGACATTTCTGAGATTGGGAAGGAACTTCCTGCAAATGCCCAGCCATGCTTCCACCATGCCCCTCTTCAGATTTGGATGCCCTCATGCTGGAGATATCCCCAGAACCGGCTTCTAAAATGGCTATGGAGATTTCTATGCCCTTTTTCAGATGTCCAAAGCACGAACAGGGCTTCCAAACTGTCCCCCATAGAGAATATTCCCCATGGGAAAGGTACTGTCTTCAGCCAATCCTTGCAGGCCCATGGAAAAATGTGCAGGTGCAGAAATATGTATAGAAATTGTTTTTTCTATCACTGAGTCATGTCATTGCTTACTAGAGGTAGGTGTGGGGCTGGTGGGAGAAGTAGAAGAGGAAAAGTAGTCAATCCTCATGAGTGACTTAGGATCTAAAACAGCACCAGTGGTGATAATAGACTTGGGTCTCAGAACCACTGTAGTCTACAAGCCGAGATAAAGCATAGTTACTCACCTGTAACAGGTGATCTCCGGGAACAGCAGGAATTTAGTCTTCACATATGGGTATCATCGGTACCAATGGAGCCTGTGTGGGAATGCTCCCCAGCATCCAATAGAAAAGCTTTTGGGAGCATCCCACTGCGCCTGCGTTGCTGCCTTCCCACCTTTCCAACTCTCCCTCTTCAGTTGAGTTTATAGCTGAGAGAGAGAGAGAGAGAGAGACAACTCCTAGGGGAGGTGGGTGGGTTGTGAAGACTAAATTCCTGCTGTTCCCGGAGATCACCTGTTACAGGTGAGTAACTACGCTATCTCCAGAAACAAGCAGGAATGTAGACTCCCCAGCTAAGAGATGCCAGGGAGATGACCCCAGAAAGCTGCGAAACCAAGATTGAGATGGGTCATGCTTCCTCCCATGGATCTCTGGCATTGAAACCTGGGACGGCGGGTAGGAGATTCTGGAGAACCGCTTGACCAAACGAGGCATCCCAACATGTGATAAGGAAGCTTATCATAGCTCAGGAAGGGGCTATAGAAAAGGTGAAGTGTCTCTGAACAAGCAACCTATCAGTGCTGGTAGAAATGAGAAAACAGAATTTTGCCATAAAAGACTACCAGTCCCAGAATGCACCAGGTTTCCAACAGCCATGAGAGGAGCTGAAGTGAGAAAACGTGTGTTCAATCAAAAGGGCTATGAGGTAATCCCCAAGCACTCATTGCAAAGGGCAGGGCTTGATTCAGCACAGCTGCGCTGTGCTAGGATGGAACACTCATCTCAAAGGGCAATGCCTGATTCAGCACAGCTGCGCTGTGTTAGGGAGGATCACTCATCTAAGCAGAATAAGAGTAGAGTTTATTCTACAGATGACCATCTTCATGATCACCTTGGATATGCAGAGAAGGATCATCAGTTTCATCTGAAGAATCAGCAGAAGCAGAAGCCAAACCGGACGGATAGAGAAGGAAAGAAACCCTCTGGAAGGAAGAGGAGAAAAGCCTTTGAGAGGTCTAGAAGAGTCCAAGGCAGTACGTATACTGGGAGGTATTCCAAGGGCCAGCATAGACCATTGGACTGGGGAAAGCCAGAGGAATGGTGCTGCAGAACAAGGAATCACCAGAGGCTACCTGTGAGGGAGACGGCTGCACGTGGAAGGGACTCTAAGACCTATGCCAGAAGGTATGTGAAGAGAGATCCAGTGTCCACGGATCAGGACTGGAAGGCTGGACATAAGAACTGCACTACATACTGGCCAGGCTATATAGAGAGGAACTATAGCAACAATGGAAGCTCAGGTATGAACACTGATCTATGCCCTAGCTATAACCTTGAAAGACAGCAGGGAAATAAGTGTTCTCCTGAAAGTGCTCCATTGAAAGATTCATCTGTGCCAATTCATGATAGTGACCCTATGCTTGTTGATGAAGGGGAAATAATAGCAGATCAAGATATTGTTTATATGGACTGCTCTCTATCCAAACTCCGTTGGTAACTTTCTGTGATGAAGCACAGCAGCCATCACAAAGAAATATAAATTTGTTCTTTATTCCACTAAGAAAAGCTCCTGAAGCAGGATTTGACTCACACAGTAGAAAGCCAGCCTGCTAAAGGGTTTCAGCTGGATAACTGATAGCAATTGAGCTGCACCTAATTGCTTGTGAGCTAGGAGAGAATTACTTCTGGATCAGTGTGGAATGTAATCAGAAGTTAACCTTACAAGAACAGTTTATTTATTTATTTCTGGCTTTTCGTTTGTTAGAGATATGCTAAGAAAACATTAGCTAATTGCCTGACAAGTTTGAAGGTTGTTTTCCTGATTTTGATTTTTGACTTTGTTTTACCAAGTTAAACACTGCAAGCAAGTAACCTAATTTATGTGCTACCAAGCATATCTGTGCTGGGAGAAATAACCCCATAAATAAAGAAGTATCTTATTGGCTTTAACACTTGTGCAAACTAAATTATTGTCAGCAGCTGTGTCTGGTGTGAATGAACTACATTACCCACAATACCTTGCAAAAATCATATAAATATATGCATTGTCAAGACTGTGAAGATTCTCACCCAGGCAGCCGTCTGACAAACAGGAGTCCTTGTCCAAGCAGTAGTGGGCTGCAAAGGTATGTACTGAAGCCCAAGTGGCTGCTCTACAGATATCATCAATGGAAACTGAGCAAAGGTTAGCCATAGAGGCTGCCATTGCTCTCACATTGTGAGCTGTGACATGACCTTCAAGAGAAAGCACAGTTACTTACCTGTAACAGGTGATCTCTGGGAACAGCAGGAATAAGTCTTCACATATGGGTACGTCGATACCGATGGAGCCTGTGCGGGAACGCTCCCCAGCTTCCCAAAAAGGAAAGCTTTTGGGAGCATCCCACAGCGCCTGCGCGCTGCCTTCCCGCCTTTCCTAACCATCTCTCCTCAGTTCGAGTTTAAAGCTGAGACAATAGAGAGAGAGAGGAAAGGAAAGATAGAAAAAGAGATACAACTCCTAGGGGAGGTGGGAGGGTTGTGAAGATTTATTCCTGCTGTTCCCAGAGATCACCTGTTACAGGTAAGTAACTGTGCTATCTCCAGGAACAAGCAGGAATGAGTCTTCACATATGGGCATTCCCTAGCTAAGATGCCTGGGAAATCCCCAAGGATATGAGACCCTGGAGAGGGGTCTACTTCCTCCTATGGATCTCAGGCATCCATCCAGGGAAGGAGGGTAGGAGTTGTTTAAGAATGGAACAGGTGTTTGAGGACAGCCTGACCAAACAAGGCATCCCGGCGGGAGTCCTTGTCCAAGCAGTAATGGGCTGTGAAGGTATGAACTGAGGCCCAGGTGGCTGCTCGACAGATCTGGTCGATGGACACAGAATTTAGATGAGCCATAGAGGTGGCCATGGCCCTCACATTATGAGCTGTGACATGGCTTTCCAGAGAAAGGTTCTTACTCTGGTAGGCGAAAGAAATACACTGAGCAATCCAATTGGACAGTGTTCTCTTAAAGACTGGAAGTCCCAAATGAGAAGGATCAAAAGCAACAAAAAGCTGGGAAGACTTTCTATGTTGCTGTGTCCTATGTAAGTAAAAAGCAAGAGCTCTTTTACAATCCAGAGTATGAAGATTCCTCTCTGCACTGGATGCATGAGGAGCTGAAAAAAGACAGGTAAATATACCTCTTGATTAAGATGAAACCACTTTAGGCATAAAGTGAGGATTTGTCCTAAGGACTACCTTATCATGATGGAACCTTGTATAAGGTGGATTAGCCACTAATGCTTGCAGTTCACTGATGCGGCGAGCTGAAGTAACTGCAATGAGGAAAATAACCTTCCATGACAGAAACTTCAAGGAGGTAGTGGCTAAGGGTTCAAAAGGTGGCTTCATGAGCTGACCAAGAGCCAAATTTAAATCCCATGCCACCGGAGGAGGCCTAATGTGAGGTTTAGTTAAAGTTAGGCCTCTCATGAATCTTGCAATGAGAGGATGAGAGGAAATAGGTTGTCCATTGATGGGCTTAAGGGATGCTGCAATAGCACTCAAATGGACTCTTACTGAATTTGTTTTAAGGCCTGCATTGGAAAGATGCAGGAGATAGTCTAACAGAGAATTTAAAGGTAGTGCTAGAGGGTCAAGACCCTTTTCAGCACACCAAATGGAAAACCTTTTCCATTTAAAAGCATAAGAACGCCTGGTGGAAGGTTTCCTGGAAGCATGGAGGATATCCTTCACTTGTTGAGAAAGCTTCCAGTCTTGAAGGTCTAGGCCTTCAGTAACCAAGCTCTGAGGTGTAGGGACTTGGGGTTTGGGTGTCACAAAGTCCCTTCCTCCTGGGACAGAAGGTCTGGAGCAGCTCCCAAGTCCAGGGAGGGGACTTGGGAGAGATGTAGAAGTAGAGGGTACCACACTTGGCGTGGCCAGCGTGGAGCTATGAGGATCATAGATCCTTGATCCCTCTGGAGTTTGAACAGAGACTTGGGAATCAAGGGAATGGGTGGAAAGGCATACAGGAAGCCCTGACCCCAATGGAGGAGGAAGGCATCCTTGGCCTGAACTCCCTGACACGGAATTCTGGAACAGAACCGGGGAAGTTTGGCATTCCACGGACTTGCAAAGAGGTCTATGTCCGGGGTTCCCCATTCTTGGAAGATTCTGAGTACCTGATCCATGTGCAGGGACCATTCGTGTGGAAGCAGAACTCGACTGAGTCTGTCTGCCCAAGAGTTTTGGACTCCTGGGAGGTATACTGCCAGGAGATGGATTTGATGCTCTCTGGCGAAGGCACACAATCTTAAAGCTTCGCTGCAAAGCGACAGAGAGCCAGTTCCTCCTTGCTTGTTTATGTAAAACATGGCTACTTTATTGTCCATATGAATGAGGACTATCTTGTAGCTGAGGAGGGTATGAAAGGCCTTGAGAGCTAGAAAGACTGCTCGAAGCTCCAAGTGGTTGATATGAAGGGAGGTCTCCTGTGGGGACCAAGTTCCTTGAGTGGAGAGGTCCTGTAGATGGGCTCCCCAACCTGTTTGGGAGGCATCTGTTGTGAGGGTTGCTTGAGGCAACAACTGTTGGAAGGGGGACCCCAGCAACAAATTTTGAGTGGACATCCACCATTGGAGAGACCAAAAGAGACGTTTGGTGGTTGCTATTTGGTCTGAGAGAGCTCCTGAAGCTTGAGTCCACTGGATGGACAAAGTCCATTGAGCTGCTCTCATGTGTAGGCGAGCATAGGGAACCAAATGCACTGTGGAAGCCATGTGGCCTAGCAGTTGTAGCATCTCCCGGGCAGTTAAGTGGCTCTTTGACTGAATCTGGGAGGCTAACTGCACTAGACGTTGGCAACGGGCCTGAGGAAGGTAAGCCCTTGCAGTAGTGGTATCCAACCAGGCCCCTATGAATTCTAGGGACTGAGTAGGGGTGAGCTGAGACTTTGGGAGGTTTACCACAAGTCCCAGATACTGCAGAATGCGCCTTGTGCGGTCCAAGGAATTCTGGGCCTCTGACTAAGATGGAGCTCGAATGAGCCAGTTGTCCAGGTATGGGAAGACAAATATTCCCAGAGTTCGTAGAAATGCAGCAACTATTGCCATGCATTTGGTGAACACTCTTGGAGCAGAGGCCAGACCGAAAGGCAGAACTCTGTATTGGTAATGTTTTCCTTGGAAAAGAAACCGTAGGAATCTTCTGTGAGAGGGATGGATGAGGACATAGGTGTACGCATCCTTGAGATCTAGAGAACAAAGCCAATCCTGACTTTGAAGGTATGGAAGGAGAGTGCCCAGAGAAAGCATCTTGAACTTCTCCTTGCATAGAAATTTGTTCAATTCTCTGAAATCTAAGATGGGTCTGTATCCCCCTGTATTCTTTGGAATGAGAAAATAGGGGGAGTAGAACCCTGACCCTTGATGAACAAGAGGAACTTCTTCTATTGCCCCTTGGGCAAGAAGGGTAGCTACTTCTTGACCTAGAAGGTCGAGAAGAGATGTGGGAGAATTGAAGTGTCTCACCATGGTGTGTGGAGGAAGGTCTGAGAAATGAAGCTTGTAGCCCTCTCTTATGATGGAGAGGGTCCACTGCTGTGATGTTATTTGCTCCCATCTGGGAGCAAAATGAGCCAACCTTCCTGGAATGGTGAGAGGCTCTGGCTGCTTTAGAGCCAGAAAGGCTAAGTTCTCTAGCATCAAGTCAAAAACCCTGAGGAGGTTGGGCCTGCTGAGTTGCAGCAGCCCCTGTAGGCTTAGGCCTGGCCTGTTTAGGTTGCTGACGCTTAGTGGCAAAGCGACCTGTAGAAGACTGTTGGCCAGAAGTAGAAGGAAATCTGCCCTTTTTAAAGAAAGACTTTTTAAAAGGCTTTTTCTTGGCAGGAATGGAGGTTGACTTTGAAAGTCTATCCAGAGCAGAGTTTTCTGCATCCATTTGAGTGGCTTTTATTTGCCATTCTTTGCCAAATAGGTTTTCCCCTGTACAGGGAAGATTTCCTAAGCTATCTTGAACCCAGGGCTCTAGATCAGAAGCCTGTAGCCAAGCAATTCTGCGAGCAGCTATGGCAATGCCTGAAGCTCTGCTGGCACCTTCAAAGGAGTCAAAGGCTGCCCTGTTGGAAAACTTTGAAATGTCTTGGGTATGCTTAAGCCAAATGAGGAATTCCTCCCTTTTATCTTCTGGAAGAAAAGGGAGGAAAGTGTGCAGTTTTTGTACAACTTCCTTTAGAAACATACCCATGTAAAGGCTATATGAGTTGATTCTGGCAATAACCATACTGGCTTGGAAGATTTTCCTACCAAAGGCATCCAAGGTCCTGCATTCTCTTCCTGGCGGAGCAGAAGAGTGTCTTTTTGTACTCTTTATCCTCTTCATAGCTGACTGCACCACAATGGAATGGTGAGGAAGCTGAGTTTTCTGAAATCCAGGACAAGGAGGGACACAATACATAGTGTCCAATCTACGAGAATGAGGAGAGAGAGAGTGAGAGGAGTCTCCCATAGATCAATCATGTGTTCATAAAGAATCTCATGAATTGGTAAGGTGACTGCCTGTTTAGGAGCTCTAGAATAGCCTAAAATATCCAATTTTTTAGCTCTAGGCTCTGATTCAGAAGTTACTGAGATAGAAAGTCCTTTAGCTACTTCTCTTATGAAGTCTTGAAAGGACAAGTCCTCTGGAGGAGACATTCTTCTTTTTGGAGAAGAAGGCTCTTCAGGAAGGGCTATGGATACTTCAGGGGACTCATCTGATGTATCAGAATCATCAGAGGAATCAAAGTATCGCCTGTCAGGGTGCTCTTCCAACGCTCGATATGCGTATCGAGCAGTATCGACATCGGGCGTCCCCGGTACCGGATCGGTACCGGTAAGCAGCCCTGGACAAGGAACCGCTGCAGCCGGTATCCTGGTCGATGTCGATGCAGTCGGTACCGGTATCGGTGCTGGTGCCGGTACCGGAGCCGATACCGAGAACGGAGTTTGTTTCGGTACCAGCGGCGTCGCAGCTTGAATGAAGGCCATAATAGCCTGCTGCATGGACAGAACATTGTGATCCATCGACGCCATGAATGCCTGGAAGTCGGTACCGGGAGATTGCGCCGGTACCCCAGAGCATTCTTTTTTTTTTTTTTTTTTTGAGCTTCTTTTTTTTTTTTAAATTCTTTATTTTCGTTTTATAACAACAAAGGAAAGGAAGACATACAGCTAAAAGACAAATACAAAACATGTAATACATACACCAAAGTAAACCCCAACCACCCCCCTCCCCCCCTGCTTCTTCTCTAGAAAACTAAGCATTCCCGAAGCGGGCGTGTACTTACATTATTAGGTTACAACCTAACGGTGATCAAAAACATGATGAGTGCACATTATACAGGCAAGTTGGAACAATGAGCGGATAGTACATAATCATTAAGCATCTGCCATTTAGATAAGCAAGAGTGAGTTTGGACATGGGGAATAGCTCTCCGAGGTATCTGCTCATATTTACTATATAAGCAGACGAGGTTCCACCATTCATGGACAGTGAGTCGAGAGCTATCCTTCCAATTCCTCGTGATTAAGCATATAGCTATACCCAGCATGAAATCAAGGAGAAAGCGACCCTTCTTGGGAAGAGAGGGGACCTCCGCCGCAGAGCGGAGCCCCACGACCTTCCAAGAGAGAGGTTCATGAAAGTGTAAGATAGATTGAATACGACCCCAGACCCGCCCCCAGTAGACCTGCAGTTGAGGACATTCATAAATAACATGAGTGAAGGTTCCCACAGCAGTATGACAAGACCAACACAGGTCCCTAGCATTTGGGTGCCATTTGGCTATTTTTTCTGGGGTATAAAAGCATCTGTGTGCAAAGAAGAAGAGAGTTTGGGTAACAGAGGCAGACCGGGAGACCCGCACTACTTTACTCCAAAAAACGCTCCATTGCACAGGGGTGATAGTAGTTTGCAGTTCGCGCTCCCAGGCTTGTTGAGCTCTAAAAGTGTCCGTATCTGTACCCTGACAAATTATTTTATAAAAGTTAGAGGCTACCCCATGTGTACTACTAATGGAATGAACTGTCTCTAATAGCCCATCCTCAGTAGGGGCAGAGGGCGGCATGATTCGAGCACTTTTGAGGCAGTGTTGAAGCTGCATCAATTGAAAGTAGTGTTTCGCAGGTAACGCAAATTCCTTTTGTAAATCAGAAAAGGTTTTCCAATGAGCTGCAGAGAAAAGCTGTTGGGGTGTCCAGATCCCACTGGAGTACCAGGGTTTCCAGGCTATTGTTCTATTTAGGACTTGAATTCGGGGGTTATTCCATAGCGGGAGTCCGTCCTGAGGACATACATTCGGGCCCAGTGATAAAATGAGAGTGTTAAAGGCCGCAAGAGTATCGACAATCATTGGTGGATGGCGGGTGTCTACTTGATAGGACATACCGGGGAGATGGGTCAACGGAATTGGGCTACTAAGCTCCTCTTCTATGTCAAGCCAAACTGGTCGGCGGTCTGTTGAGGTATCTAGCCAGCGGGCACCTTGCTTAAGCAGAAAGGCTTGATGATATCTAAGAAAATCAGGAAATCTGGTACCCCCTCGTTCCTTCACAGACTGCAGTTTATGTTTAGCTATCCTTGGTGGTTTGCCCTGCCAGAGATAACGGACGAGAAGGCCCTCAATATCTTTATAAGTATGTAACGGCAGTAAGCATGGCAGCATTTCTAAAATATAGTTCACTTTGGGGACTATCATCATTTTCACAGTTTCTAAGCGACCCCACCATGTGAGAGATAAGGGAGACCAACTATTTGTGAGTTCACGGACTTTGGAGACTACCTCTTTGGCATTAAAACTGATAGTGTCTTCTAAAGGAGAACAGTAATGGACCCCGAGATACTTCACCATGCGGGATTGCCAAAGGAAGGGAAAGGCCTGCATGTCAGCCTCATGTACCCAGCGGTTCAGTGGAAATGCTACAGATTTGGTCCAGTTAATTTTATAGCCCGATAATTGTGAGTATCCGTCAATCAGATCCAAGACGGCTGGAACCGAATCAAGGGAAACGAAGAGCATGAGGTCATCTGCATATGCAGAGAGTTTAATCTCCCTATGGCTAAAGGGGACACCTCGAATACATGCAGACTGTCTAATAAGGAGGGCTAGGGGTTCGAGAGCGAGATCAAAAAGCATTGGTGATAGGGGGCAACCTTGACGCGTGCCTCTGTGGAGGTTAAATGGCTGAGATTTGATGGCGTTTACACAAATACTGGCAACAGGTTGAGTGTACATGACTTGGAGATATCGGAGGAAGCCCTCTCCAAAGCCATACCATCGGAGAACTGCAAATAAAAAGGGCCATTCTAGACGATCAAAGGCTTTTTCGGCATCCAGGGAAAGACCCACCCATGGATGAGCGAGATTGGCAGCACTAGATAACACATGGCACAAGGTCCGAGCATTGTCAGCAGTTGATCTGCCGGGTATAAAACCACATTGGTCGGGGTGAATTAGGGTGGCCATCAAGTCAGATAGCCGGGTGGCCAAGACCGTTGCGAAGATCTTATAGTCGGCATTAAGTAGGGAGATGGGACGGTAGTTGGCGGTCAGTAACGGGTCTCTGCCTTCTTTCTCAAATACAACCACATTGGCTGCGGAAAAGGATCCCAAAGAGGATGTATCTGCCGCAAGGGCAGTAAAATAGAGTTTTAAATAGGGAGTTAAATCTGCACTAAACGTTCTGTAGAATTCGGTCGGAAGACCATCAGGCCCCGCGGCACGGCCCGAGGCTGTACGTTTTAGGGCAGATTGGATCTCTGAAGTGGAGAAGGGTTCATCCATCGCAGCCCTATCATCTTCAGAGAGGGTCAGCCGCTGAATGCCAGAAAGCAATCTCTCGAATGTCTCTGACGAGAACTCACATTCAGATTGATATAGGCGAGTATAGAAATCCCGAAAGAGCTCTACAATGTCGGAGTCTGTGGTCACTATGCCCCCTCCCTGTGGAGCTCGGAGGGCCGCAACGCGTTTGGCTTCTTTTTGACCTTTCAAGGCATTGGCGAGGAGTCGACCGGCTCGGTTATTTTCACGATAATAGGTCCCTCGCTGAAGCTCAATACTCTTAGAAGCTGCAGTTGAGAGGATTGAATTATATTGAAAACGGAGACGCTGTAATCGAATTAATACACATGGGTCAGTGCGTGAAGTTAAAACTCGTTCGCCTGCTTTTATTTGTTGATCTAGTATGAGCAGCTGCTGTTTACGTTGTTTCCGCAGGCGGATTTGATAGCTAGTGATCGTTGCCCGAATGGCCGCTTTGAAGCCCTCCCACCAAGCCCAATTCGCAGTATCTTGGGATAGATTAAAATGGAAGTAATCCTGTATGGCTACTCGAATTGCTGACTGGAACTCTGGCTGAGTTAGCAGGGCTCTATCAAAGAACCAGGCTCCCGAGGTTCCCTGGGGTGCAGTAGTGTGTAATTGAAAGGAAATGGCAGCATGATCTGAAATATGTTGGGAGTGAATCTTTGCAGTGTCCACCTGAGGAACTAACAGTTTTGAAATTAGAAAGAAGTCTATGCGAGACTGAGATTTATGAGGGGAGGAGAAGAAAGTGAAGTCAAGCTCATTGGGGTGTAGTAACCTCCATAGATCAACTAAGGCAAGATCCTTGATCAGGGAGGTAAGCGTGGTGTGACTCTTGGGGGGACCGCTCGTCCTAGGCGGCTGCCTATCAATCAGGGGATCAAGGACTAAATTGAAATCCCCCCCAATGATCAATGGAGTATTAGCAGAAGCCTGCGCAACCTGAGCAATGGTAGCAAAAAAGGCAGGGTCATCAACATTAGGAGCATAGAGGCATATACATGTAACTTCTAGACTACCTATCTTAAGGTGAACTCTAGACCATCTACCCTCTGTATCTGAGCTAGTCGCAATAACAGTAGCATGCAAAGATTTCCTAACCAGTATGGCAACCCCACATTTCTTAGAAACGGCTGGGGAATAAGCGGCCACCATGTAAGGTTTAATATTGAGTTTAAGAGATTCCTTCGAATTTAAATGCGTTTCTTGGAGAAAAATCAGATCCGCTGCTTCCTGACTGAGGTAGCTTAGGATTTTCTTCCGTTTTATCGGATTATTGATGCCTTTTACGTTCAATGAAAAAATCTTACATGGTGCCATCAATCGATAATAGACATTTTAGGGAAAAGGGCGCTTGGTAACATAGAACATAAGCAGAATCTGTACAACAATGTCATAATCACCGAGTATTCTGGCTAATACACCCCATATTGAAAAGTATGTACCAACGTATCTTAGAGAAGAAGCAAAACCCCCAAAGAATATGGCGACCATGTGTCTGCGGGAGGAGGCCCTAGAGAGGAAATAGAAGACATATAAAAGGAAAAGAAACACCAGAGTCCATAATAACACTGTCTCTGATACTCATCGAGGCTACTGTGGGTAAAGGAGTCGGGTCACAGATATCATCAAGAGTAAGGCAACAAAACTGTCCACGCCAGACTCCTTGCTAGGCTGCGGCAGATCCAACATGGCAGACACAACGGGTATGAGGAGGCCTGCAGGAACATTCTGGAAGTCAGCGCATCGAGTCGGCTTCTTTGGTATCCAGAAACTCCGCTAGTAGATCAGGGTCCTCGAATGTTCTTGTCTGATTATGAAGCGTGACTCGGAGCTTGGCCGGGTACATCAGGCCATAGCGTGCTTGTAGTTGTTGAAGCCTCGGTCGGAATTCCAAAAAGCGCTTTCGGCGGTCGACTGTGGGTTTAGACAAGTCGGGAAAGAAGGAGATCTTGTGGCTCTCAAACTCCATATGGCCCTTTGCCCGAGAAGCACTTAGAATTTGCTCCACGTGTTGATATCTCAATAGTCGAAAAATGATAGGCCGCGGGGTCTTCCTGTTGAGCGTTATGCTTGTGGGTACACGATGAGCGCGATCAATCTCCAATTCTTTGGTAAAGGTGATTTGGAGCAGAGAAGGGAGGATTTTGCTTAAAAACTCTTTCATGTCTCCCGATTCCGCTCCCTCCGGGATGCCCACGAGTCGTATGTTGTTGCGGCGCGCTCTATTATTGCCATCTTCCACCTCCTTCTGTAAGGCCCGCACCTGTCGTTCAACTTTGTCGAGTTGGGACAACCGGACCACATGGGAGTCCAATATGCTCTCCATTTTATCTTGACGCGAAGAAAGCCCTTCTAGCCTGCTTTGCAGCACACCAAAATCGTCCCGCAGCGCTCGGAGTGCTTCACCGTTTGCCTGCACAAGGTTTTTGACCCCTCTAATCTCTGCGAGGATTTCCTGCTGCATTTCGGGGCCCTCGCACGAGGCCGGCCCCTTCTGCGGGGACGGAGGTTCAGTTTTGGAGCGTTTACCGTGAGAAGCCGCTGGAGACCCAAATTCCAGGCGCGTCGGTTTGGTCCCTGCCATCTCACCAATGTGCCCCGGCAAGATCAGAGTAAAGTTCCAGGTGTATGAGGTGTTAATTCAGGATTCTCAGTAGGCCTCTCGGGAGCCTCAGCGTTATGCGACCATCCCGCTGGACATCAGGCTCCGCCCCTTCCCCCAGAGCATTCTAACAGGTGATCGGTCGAGGCCGTGCCATCGATGTCAACCTGTAATCCCATAGGAGGAGCTTTGGAAGCCGGAGCTTCCCGCCGGGGTTGTTTTGCTGGCGCAGGATCCTCGAGGGCAAGCCCGGAGGCATCTCGATGCTTTGAGGGAGATCTACCCTTCGAGGACCTGCTAGGTTTATGTTTGGTTACCTGAGATCCATCAGGAGAAGAAGACCTGGAAGATGTTGATGCTACCGACGGTGCATCAGCGGGAAACAGCACATGGAGCTTGGCTGCTCGGTTCTGTAACCCCCCGTTTAGACATTAGAGAGCAGGACGGACAATCCGGAATGGAGTGTTCAGGACCCAAACATTTAAGACACCATTCATGGGTATCTGTAACAGAAATAGTACCGCTACACTTAGTACATTTTTTAAACCCGGAGGCTGGTTTTTCCATGAGGGAAATTTTCTTGTAGGCCCTGAGGCCCAAGAAGAAAATACACTAAGTGAAGAGAAAATAGATTTTTTTTTTTTTTAAAGAAAGAGAAAAAGACCGGCGGTTCCGGTCCGGAGTCGGGGAAGGCAGACACGCGACCAAAGAAATAAAATTAAAAAAAGAACTTCTTCAGCGGTGACAGGGCTCGACCTGCTGGCTCCGCGGCAAAGAAGAACTGAGGAGAGATGGTTAGGAAAGGCGGGAAGGCAGCGCGCAGGCACTGTGGGATGCTCCCAAAAGCTTTCCTTTTTGGGAAGCTGGGGAGCGTTCCCGCGCAGGCTCCGTCGGTACTGACGTACCCATATGTGAAGACTCATTCCTGCTTGTTCCTGGAGATAGTCCTTTGTTCTCGTAAGCAAAGGATATGCAACAGACTGGTTTAAATGAAAAGGCGAAAACATCTTTGGCATGAAATGTGGGCGAGTCCTAAGAACTACCTTATGATGGAACCTTGTATAAGGAGGATCAGCCACTAAAGCCTGGGAGTTCACTGATGTGTCTTGCAGAGGTGAGTGCAATTAGAAAGATTACTTTCCAAGACAGAAACTTTTGGGATGTAGTGGCCAGCAGTTCAAAGGGCGGTTTCATGAGTTGCCCAAGGACAAGATTTAAATCCCATGCCACGGGTGGTGGCTTAATGGGAGGTTTAGTTAAATGAAGTCCTCTCATAAACCTTGCTACAAGATGATGAGAGGAAAAAGGTTGTCCATCTAAGGGCTTGTGAAAAGCAGCAATAGCACTAAGGTGTACTCTTATTGAATTGGTCTTAAGACCAGAGGATGATAACTGGAGCAGGTACTCAAGTAATTGCTCTACTAGTAGTGAAAAGGGGTTAAACTCCTTTTTAGAACACCATATAGAAAACCTTTTCCATTTGAAGGCATAGGCTTGCCTTGTGGAGGGTTTTCTTGAAGCCAGAAGGATATCCTTTACCTGTTGAGAAAGGTTGATATCCTGGAATTCTAGGCTCTCAGGAGCCATGCCCTGAGGTGTAGAGATTGAGGATTCAGGTGCAGTAGCATCCCGTTGTCCTGGGAAAGCAGATCTGGAGCATAGTCTAACTCCAGAGGTCTGGCCTGAGAGAGACGTAGAAGTAGAGGATACCACGCTTATCGTGGCCAATGTGGGGCTATGAGGATCATATGGCCCCTGTCTCTCTGAAGCTTGAACAGAGTTTTGGGAATGAGGGGAATGGGTGGGAAGGCATAGAGGATGTCCTGACCCCAGTGGAGGTGGCAGGCATCCCTTGCCTGACAGTTCTGAGCCGGAATCCTGGAACTGAACCAGGGAAGTTTGGCATTCTGAGGACTTGCAAAGAGGTCCATCTTTGGGGTTCCCCAGATCTGAAAAATTTGAGTGACTTTCTCTTGATGAAGAGACCACTTGTGTGGCAGAAGTACTCGACTGAGTTTGTCTGCTAACAGATTGTGTGTGCCTGGAAGATACACCGCTAGAAGGTGGATCTGAGAATTCTTGGCAAAAGCCCAGAGGTGTAAAACTTTGTTGCACAATGCTTGAGAACCTGTTCCAACCTACTTGTTCACGTGGAACATAGCTACTTGATTGTCGGTTTGGACTAGAACGGTCTTGTAGCTGACGTGGGTTTGAAAGACCTGAAGAGCCCAGAAGATGGCTCTGCATTCTAGAATGTTTATATGAAGGCAA
Organism: Ichthyophis bannanicus; assembly: GCA_033557465.1. Classification (NCBI taxonomy): domain Eukaryota; kingdom Metazoa; phylum Chordata; class Amphibia; order Gymnophiona; family Ichthyophiidae; genus Ichthyophis; species Ichthyophis bannanicus. The sequence goes on along the minus strand of CM066031.1, from coordinate 623,728,528 downwards.
GTCTCCTGTTGGGTTCAAAGACCTGTGTGGAGAGATTGTCCAAGTGAGCCCCCCAGCCCAACTTGGACGCATCTGTCGTCAAGGTAGCTTGGGGCAGTGGCTGCTGGAAAGGAAAGCCTACGAGAAGGTTTTCCAGTGACTGCCACCACTTTAGGGACGAAATGAGATGTGTGGACTTTCTGAAGCCTGTGTCCACTGAGAAGATAGGGTCCACTGGGCTGCTCGCATGTGGAGTCGAGCATAGGGAACCACATGTACAGTGGATGCCATATGCCCCAGCAGTTGAAGCATTTCTCGAGCAGTTAACCTGGTTTTTAGTGCTGCTTGAGATGCCAGCTGAAGTATTGGAAGACAACGTGGTTGTGGCAGGAAAGCCCTTGACTGCCTTGTGTTCAGACAAGCCCCTACGAACTCTAGAGATTGAGAAGGGGTGAGGTGAGATTTTGGAAAGTTTATGACCAACCCCAAATAATGGGTGATTTCAATTACCCCGGTATCGACTGGGTCAGTGTCACAGCAGAACATGCTAGGGAGATAAAGTTCCTAGATGAAATAAATGACTGCTTCTTGGAGCAGCTGGTTCATGGTCTGACCAGAGGGGAAGCCATATTAGACCTAGTCCTTAGTGGAACACCAGATCTAGTGCAAGGGATAAGGGTGTTGGGGCCACTTGGCAATAGTGATCATAGCATGATCGCATTTGATTTCATTAGTGGAGAAGGGATAGTAAGGAAATCCACAGTACTACCTTTTAACTTTCGAAAGGGATACTATGATAAAATGATGAAAATAGTTAAGAAAAAACTAAAAGGAGCAGTTGTAAAAGTTAAAGACTTACATCAAGCTTGGGTGTTGTTGAAAAATACTATCTTGGAAGCCCAGACCAGCTGTATTCCACGCTTTAAGAAAAGTGGAAGGAAGTCCAAAAAACTGCCAGCATGGCTTAAAGGTGAGGTCAGAGAGGCTGTTGCCAAAAAAGCATCTTTCAGGAAATGGAAAAAAGAGCCAAACAATGAAACCTGGAAACAGCACAAGCACTGGCAAGTCAAATGCAAGGTATTGATAAGGCAAGCAAAGGGAGAATTTGAGAAGAAGCTTGCTGCGGAAGCAAAAACGCAAAATAAAGACTTTTTCAAGTACATTCATAGCAAAAAACCTGTGAAAGAGTCATTTGGTCCATTAGATGATAGAGGGGTTAAAGGGGCACTAAGAGGCGACAAGGAGTTAGCGGAGAGACTGAATGAATTCTTTGCTTTGGTCTTTACTGAGGAAGATGTAGGGATGTTACCCATGACTGAAGTGGTATTTAAAGGTGCGGAAGAATTGAAGGAAATATCGATACATTGGGAAGATGTATTACAACTATTAGATAAACTGAAGAGTAGCAAATCACCTGGGCCGTATGGTATACATCCAAGGGTGTTGAAAGAACTGAAATATGAGATTGCAGACCTGCTATTAGTAATCTGTGAACTATCATTAAAATCATCTCTAATACCTGAAGACTGGAGGATCGCCAGTGTAACACCAATTTTTAAAAAGGGTTCCAGGGGTGATCTAGGAAACTACAGACCAGTGAGCCTGACCGTCAGTACCGGGAAAAATGGTAGAAACCATTATAAAGAATAAAATTATTCAGCATGTAGATAGTCATGGCCTAATGGGAGACAGCCAACATGGCTTTAGACAAGGAAGATCTTGTCTTACTAATCTGTTATGTTTTTTTGAAGGTGTGAATAAACAGGTGGACAAAGGTGAGTCAGTTGATATAGTGTATCTGGACTTTCAGAAAGCCTTTGACAAGGTCCTTCATCAGAGACTTTTGGCAAAACTAAAGAGTCATGGGATAGGAGGCAGTGAACTACTGTGGATCAGGAACTGGTTAAAAGATAGAAAGCAGAGGGTAGGGCTAAATGGCCAATTTTCCCCAATGGAAAAAGGTGAATAGTGGTGTACCCCAGGGATCTGTGCTGGGTCCGCTGCTTTTTGACATATTCATAAATGACCTGGAAAGAGGAATAACGAGTGAGGTTATCAAATTTGCAGATGACACAAAACTATTTAAAGTTGTTAAAACCCAAGAGGATTGTGGAAAATTGCAAGAGGATCTTCATAAATTGGAAGACTGGGCATCAAAATGGCAGATGAAATTTAATGTGGACAAGTGCAAAGTTATGCACCTAGGGAAGAACAACCCAAACTATGATTACACGATGCAAGGTTCCACATTAGAATACACCACCCTTGAAAAAGATTTAGGCGTCATTGTGGATAACATGTTAAGACCCTCGGCCCAGTGTGCAGCGGCGGCCAAGAGAGCAAATAGAATGCTAGGTATCATAAGGAAAGGAATGGAAAATAAAGCAAAAGATATTATAATGCCTCTATATCGTTCCATGGTGAGACCACACCTTGAATATTGTGTTTAATTCTGGTCACCGTATCTTTAAAAGGATATAGCGTTATTAGAAAAGGTTCAGAGAAGAGCCACCAAAATGGTAAAGGGGATGGAAGGATACTCCTATGAAGAAAGGCTAAAAAGGTTGGGGCTCTTAAACCTGGAAAAGAGACGGCTGAGGGGAGATATGATAGAAGTCTATAAATTAATGAACGGAGTGGAACGGGTAAACGTAGATCGATTGTTTACCTTATCAGAATATAGAAAGACCTAGGGGACATGCAATGAAGCTACAGGGTAAACTATTTAAGACTAATAAAAGAAAATATTTTTTCACTCAACGATTAATCAAACTCTGGAATTTGTTACCGGAGGATGTAGTAAAGGCTGTTAGTGTAGTTGGGTTTAAAAAAGGTCTGGACAAGTTCCTGGAGGAAAGGTCCATAAACCATTATTAAGAAGGGACCTAGGATATCAATGCTTGACCCAGTACAAGCATTGTGGAACCTGTGTCTTTTGGGGAAACTGCTATGTACATATGACTTAGAATGGCCACTTTTGGAAACAGGATACTGGGCTTGATGGTCCTTGGTCTGACCCAGTATGGCATATCTTATGTTCTTACTGCAGAATGTGCATTGTGCGGGAGATAGTGAAGCTGGCTTCTGGAGCTGTTGGTGCTCGGATGAGCCAGTTGTCCAAGTAGGGGAAGATGAATATTCCCAAAGTTCTTAGGAATGCTGCTACTACTGCCATGCATTTTGTAAAGACTCTTGGGGCAGAAGCCAGTCCGAAAGGAAGAACCCTGTACTGGTAATGCCTTCCCTGAAAAAGGAATTGAAGAAATCTTCTGTGATTTCTGTGGATAAGGATATGCATGTATGCATCCTTTAGATCTAGAGAACATAGTCAATCCTGGCTCTGAATGTAAGGGAGAAGTGTTCCGAGGGAGATAATTTTGAATTTTTCTCGGAACAGATACTTGTTTAACTCTCTGAGGTCCAGTATGGGCCTGTATCCCCCTGTTTTCTTTGGAATGAGGAAGTAGGTGGAGTAGAAACCCCTGCCCTGTTGGGATATGGGTACCTCTTCTATTGCTCCTTAAGCCAATAGTGAGGTGATCTCTTCAGACAAGAGACTGGTGGAGGGGCCCTGAGAATTGAACTGTTTTGTTATGGTGGGAGGGGGCATACTGTGAAAATGAAGTTTGTACCCTTCTCGAACAATGGAAAGGGTCCAGTTTTCTGATGTTATTTGCTGCCATCTTCTGGCAAAATGACAAAGTCTGCCTGGGATGGTGAGAGGTTCTGGATCTTTCAGGGGCAGGTTGACCAAGTTCTCTAGGAAGGAGTCAAAGCCCCTGAGGAGGCTGAGTCTGCTGAGCTGGTTGAGCTCTGGGGGCTTGGGCTTTTCTTTGCTGTCTGGGTTGCTGTTGCCCCTTCTGGGAAGCATGAACTGGACAGTGCCCGCCTGGGCATAAGATGGGTAGAATATCTTTTTCTTGTTGAAAAAGGGTTTCTTAAATGTCTTCTTTTTTTGCTGGATTGGCTGAAAACCTTGACAGTCTGTTCAACGTGGTATTTTCAGACTCAATCTGATTAGCCTTGTCTTGCCAATCCTTTCCAAATAGATTTTCTCCTGTACAAGGATATTACCTAACTTATCCTGCACCCATAGTTCCAAATCTGATGCCTGGAGCCAGGCAATACGAGGTGCACCTATGGAAATAGCAGAAGTTCTGCTAATGCATTCAAAGCAATCAAAGGTTGCATGATTCATGAACTCAGACACATTCTGAGCATGTTTGACCAGAGTGAGGAAGTCTGTTCTTTTGTCATCGGGGAGAAGTGGAGCCATGAGCTCTAAATCCCCTGTAACCTCTTTAAGAAAAACATTCCCATGTAGAGAATGTAAGAACTGATCCTAGTTGATAGCATCGAGGATTGAAAGCATCGACACCCAAAGGCATCGAGTGTCCTCGACTCTCAACCAGGATTGGAAGAATGCATTTTATCAGTCTTGATCTTATGCATCGCCAATTCCACTACCATTAAATGGTGTGGTAGTTGAGTCTTTTGAAACCCAGGGGCATTGTGGAACTCGGTACATGGTATCGAGTCTCCGAGAGTGTGGAGACACCATTAAAGGAGTCTCCCACATTCTTAACATGAGATCATGCAAGATACGGTGAATGGGAAGAGTTGCAGCTTCTTTAGGGGCTGCCAGGTATTGAAGAATATCTAATTCTTCTTCTCTCGGTTTCTTCTCAGGAGTCACCATGATTGAAAGTCCTTTTGCTACATCACGTATGAAGTCTTGAAAGGACATGTCCTCCGGAGGAGACATCCTCTGCTGAGGAGAAGGAGATGGATCCTCTGGTAGAATCACACTGGTACTGGCAGATTCAGAGTCATCGGAATCAGAGGACTCGAAGTATCTCTGTGCTGAGTGATCTTGCATTGCTTTACGCCGGTATTGATCGAAGTCGGTATCAGACTGTCTCGATACCTGTCCCTCAATACCAGATATTGTTTCAAGAGCCAGCATAGGGGGAAGCACATCGGTTAAAGCAGGTGCAGTCATTACCAATACCGGTACCGATGACTGCAGAACCGTCTGAAGCGGTCTTAGCGGTACTGAGACTGCTAAGAGTGCTGCTAGACTGCATTCAATGGCCAGGATGCGCTGATCCATAGCCCCTGCTGATGCCTGGGTGTCGGCACCGGTGGAACAGGCCACAACACCAGAACATGGCACCAGGAGTTCCCCCGATGTGAGAACATCCTGGAGCCCCGTTAATGCTTTGGAGGCCAGGGACTCCCGCCGGGGATGTTTTTCCAGTATGTTTTCCTCGAGGGCAACGCTAGTAGCATCTCGATGCTTTGAAGGTGCTCTACCCTTTGAAGATTGGCCGGTCTTGGAAGACCTGGGTTTAGTTACTTGAGATGGATGGGAGGAAGATAAAGCTCTGGAGGACGTCGATGCAATGGACATCGCATCTGCAGCAAAAAGGGTGCCTAGTTTTGCAGCTCTGTTCTGCAGGCCTCTCTTGGTCATCTTTCTACAGAGGAGACACTCCAATGGTGAATGGTCAGGACCTAAACATTTAAGACACCAGTCATGGGTGTCGGTAGCAGAGATGGTACCGCTACACTTTGAACATTTTTTGAAACCACTAGTTGGTTTCTCCATTTTAGAAGAAAAGAGGGTCTAGTGCCCAAAATGGCGCCTGGCATCTAGAGGGGACACACCCTCCAAAAAGAAGAATTTTTTTTTTTTAGAAAAAGAAAAAAGAAATGAATAAAAAGACCAGTGGTACCGATATAGGCGTCAACGGTGAAGGCAGACGCGACCACAAGAAAACGTTTTTCTGCGGTGACAGGGTTTGCTGCCTGTCGGCTCCGTGTAAAATGAAAAACTGAAGAGGGAGAGTTGGGAAGGCAGCGACGCAGGCACAGTGGGATGCTCCCAAAAGCTTTCCTATTGGACGCTGGGGAGCGTTCCCACACAGGCTCTGTCAGTACCGACAATACCCATATGTGAAGACTACATTCCTGCTTGTTTCTGGAGATAGACAGATTTTTATAATTTTGATTGCCATATCTTAAAAAGGATATAGCGGAATTAGAAAAGTTACAGAAAAGAGTGCCCAAAATGATAAAGCAGATGGAGGAATATCCCTACAAAGAAAGGCTTAATAGGTTAGGGATCTTCAACTTGGAAAAGAGATGGCTGAAGTGAGATATGATAGAAGTCTATAAAATAATGAATGGAACAGGTTGTTCCTTCAAAAAGTAGAAAGACTTGGACACGCAGTGAAGTTATAATGTAGCATATTTAAGACTGATCAGAGAAAATATTTTTTCACTCAAAACATAATCAAACTCTGGAATTTGTTACCAGAGGATGTAGTAAAAGCTGTTAGTGTAGCTGGATTTAAGAGGTTTGGACAAGTTCCTGGAGGAAATGTCCATAAACCATTATTAAAGTGGACTGGAATCCACTGCTTACCTATGGGACAAGCAACATGGAATCTACATACCTTTTGGGAACCTGACAGGTATTTATTGACCTGGATTGACCACTGTTGAAAACAGGATATTGGGCTCGATGGACCCTTGGTCTGACCCAGTATGGCATTTCTTATGTTTTTATGTTCATATGTTAAGTCCTCATTGGATTTGATCAAGGAAATACTTCCTAGGAATGAGGAGGTTTGTAGTTTGATTGTTACATTTATCAAAACTTAAAGCCAAATACAAAATATCGAGAACTTTACCAAAAGTACATTTTCTCAGTTGCAAATACAATGCCAGACCCACCTATATTTGTATAGAGAGAATTTGGCAAAGGTAACTCAGGCATTAATAGTGTCCTTCCTGGACTATTGAAATGAAGTGGGATTTTAGAAGGGACATCTAAGAAGAATCTGGGACATCTAGAGCACAATGGCCAAAAATCCAGGGGAGTAGCAGCAGTGAAGAGGCACCCATAAGTGCCTTCTGAAACCACTCTGCCTCCACCCTGAAAGGGGAACATCCTAATAACAGGTTCTGATGGCAGGCTCCACACAGATAGCCAGGCTGGCTATGTGCACAGATGTAGGCTATTTCACAAATGTTGATGTCCTAGAATTGCACGGATGCAGAAACAGGTTCTTGGGCATGCAGTCAGGGCTATTTCAGAAGATAGGCGGGCCTGTAATATGTTTGGAGTATGCAGATTTCCTTGGCCAGGAAATATTAACTGTGGTGATGAAAGTACATTTTATTCTTCCCCCGGGAAGCATTTTCACCATGAAACAAGCACTTTTTAAGACCTTATTCATGGTCAGGAGTAAGTCTAGTCATTAATGCCTCAACAACCAGTGTCAGACATGCCTGTGCCATTCTGAACTCACACTGCAACATGCATCTCCATTGCTCCACCCAGGCCATGCCTGTCACCATGCCCCCATGCTACATGGACATGATCGCGCCCTCAATATCTATATACCAGGCTTTCTAAAATGAATCTGGGGACATCTCTGTAAATTTGCTGGTCTAAACAGAGCTTCCAAAATGAACCCCCTAGTCTCTAGATTAGGGGTTCTCATCTCAGAGCTTGGGACACATAGCGTCAGCCACATTTTCTAGATATCCACAAGGCATAGTAAAAACACACATCCCCACAGGTAACAAGACCACCAGTCTGGAGCAAGACAGTGAGGGAGAAGTAGCTTAGTGATTGGGGCAAGTTACCTCAGGCCGGAAGGTCAGGGGTTCAAATCTCACTAGAGGACAGCAACCTTGGGCCGGAAGGACTGGGGTTTCTAGTCCCACAGGTGCTCCTTGTGGTCTTGGGCAAGCCACTTAACCCTCCATTGCCCATGTTCCCTGTAAGTATTAGTGTATGTCTCTCGTATCCCCCAATTGTGTTGTGACCACTTTGATTGAAGGATAAGGTGGTATACAAAACTGTCTAAATAAAAAATAAATAAATAAAAGGCAAACACAAATTTTATTGAGGTGAACACTAAAAGCAAGTGCATGAGATAGATCTGCATGCACTGCTTCCACCATATGCAGATCTATCTCATGCATATTCACTGTGGATATCCTGAAAATCTGACTGGCCACTAATCTAAATGGCCCAATATATATTCAAAATCTGTTAGGAAAAATGTCCTGGGTTGAAACCTCAAGTTGCCTTTGACAGTTCTGCCCTTGAAAGTTGCCAGAATTTCTCCCACATGGCCAAGTGCTCTATCTTGTTACCTGCCCTGATAGTGGGATTTTTTGCCTGTTGAAATTTTTCAGGTTAAAGATTTAGAGTAATTTTTTTTTACGAAACTCCTTAAGTTCTAGCTTTTTAAGCAACTTTTTAACATGTTACGTATATCGGTTGTTAATTAAACAGACACAATGGATATTGATTCAACAATCCTTTTCTAAGCATGTTTTTTAAATTTACTCAGCATAGAAGGGTCCTGTAAGGATGCTAGTTTTCAGAAGTCAGTCTCTGGGATGAGATTTTATTAACCCTTGGGGTACACTGGCATAACTGTGTGAGGGATAATGAAATGCTGTATGATTTGTTTAATAAACTGATCTCCATCATTACTGATTTCTAAATGAGATGACTGATAGGATGAGTTCTATGATTAGTGGGATCCTATAGTACTGAATATTATTTAGTTAGTTAATATTAAAACATCTATATTCTGCTGATTCATGAATCATCCTTTGCGGATCACAAAACAGCATAAGAAATAGTAGTGAAAGCAACAAAAGATAAAACAAGAGATCACATTGATAACATAATAAAATATAGCTCATGCAACAAAAAACCCTAAACAATGAAGTAGAATGATTAAGAAGAAATTAAAAAAAAAACCCTCTGCAGATTGTTTTGCTTGTATTTCTATTCATGTAAGGCATTTTGTACATTATCTACCACAGGGTCCCTTCTTCTGCAGTTGGCCCTACAGTAAATAATGTCCATTAATGGCCTTAGCAATGTTAATTGTTAGTAAATGACCCTTTATGCTTTTTTTACTTTTATAAAGTTGTACATAGTGCGCCAGTTACTTTCCTTGTTACCATCCCCGTTATATGTAAACTCAGGGCAGATCTACCCCGTCCTGTTGTTAAGTTGTTTAATTGGAGTGGAGGAGTGGCCTAGTGGTTGGGGCAAGGTACTTCAGGCCGGAAGGTCAGGGGTTCAAATCCCACTAGAGGACAGCAACCTTGGGCCGGAAGGACTGGGGTTTCTAGTCCCACAGGTGCTCCTTGTGGTATTGGGCAAGCCACTTAACCCTCCATAGCTCATGTTCCCTGTAAAATAGTTATCTCCAAGTTATAATGCCCTGTTCAATGTAATTTCAGTTTGCTCAATGTAAACCGCACTGATGCAGAATAGCATGGTATATAAGAGAATATAAATAAATTGTAAACCACACTGATAATAAAGAGCATGGTATAGAAGAGCTTTAAATAAGCAATTGTGCTTTGTTATTTACTGTAGATATTTGTAATAAATGTTTGGTCATTTGTGAGCCCTTCAGGAACAAGGAAAAAATATATATACAGTACCTGAATGTACACCGCTTTGACTGGTAGAAAAGCAGTATATAAGCCTAAATAAATAAAATAAAATAATTCTGAACGTCCCAGGCTAGAGGAAGTAGTTTTGCAATATTGTTGTTGTTAAGAGCTGTAGAATCGGTGCTAACCAATGATGTAAATTTCGCCCAAGCAGCCCCTGGCATTGCGGGGGGGGGGGGGGGGGAGGCGGGGGCAAGGCAGGAGAGGGGCCCACACAGTGGCGGTAAGGCAGCATGGTAAACTTCCTTTATCATGTTTGCCACTCTGCCTCCTCTCTTGTAAGTTTGCAGCAGGCCCAGCGGCCATTACCTATTGGAATGAAGTCTCACAGCTGTACCACCCCTCTCCAGAATCTGCAGTAGCAGTATTGAAGCAGCCAATCAGCTTAAAGCTCTAATTCTCTCACTCACCCACAGAAGGAATACTCACAGACTGGCTGGTATGCAAACACAGGATCTTTAATGTGCGCACAGGCCCAGACAGAGAACCAGCAATCTTCACAAGAATCTGAGCCCCGAGGGACGTCCTACAATGCCTTATATACAGTACAATTTTAAACTCATTCTATAATCCCATTTGCCACAGGTATTTCCTGTCCACCAATCAGCAGCCCCTGGGGAAGGTACCTGGGTGACCTGTCCAAACCGGTGTGCTCTGGTCTGTTGATTTCTGGGCTAGGGGATATTGTGCTCAGACCTGGAGTGGGGGAAGGGTGTCTACTGAAATCTTAATGCCTTCTCTTAGCATGCTGATTACTTTATGTAAGAGCCTCATGGCTTGGGGGAAGGGTCAGGCTGATCACTTGTGTAAGAGCCTCATGGCTGCCTCAGTATTGCCCTTTAAACCACAACACAGTGCTTACCCAAACTCTGGCTCTCTTTTGCTGTTCCTGCTCTCTTTGACCTGCCATTTCTGTCCCCTCCAACACAACTTCCTGTTTGCATGGGGACAGGAGCAGCAGGTCAAAGAGCAGGAAGAGCAACGCAGCACTGGAGCGTTCGGGTAAGCACCTTTTTGCAGTTTAAACGGCACTACTGCCACTGCAGAGAGGAGCAGCAGTAGAAGCACTGGGCCGCCCTGAGAACACTGGTGCTCTAGAAAGCCACTTAGTTTGCCTATTTGATTGTGCCAGCCCTGATCATAGTTCATCACCCAAGTATCTCAATCTTGGGAGTATAATGCAGTGGTTTGCATTGCCTTCTGCAGCCCACAAAACTTGGTCTTTCCTAGCCAGTCTGGTTTTTAGGATATCCACAATGAATATGGGTGGCACAGATATGCATAAAATAGAGGCTGTGCATGCAAATCTATCTCATGTATATTCATTGTGGGTATCCTGAAAACCAGACTGACTAAGGGGTACAATTACAATTAGCTTTATTTAATATACTACCTATAACAATTGAAAAAATAAAACAAATGATTAAAAGGGTGTAAAAGACAAGACAACAGGAAAGGAAGGAGGGAAAAGGAGGCCTAGGTTACAAATTTAGCAGCATATACATAAATACAAGCCACAAAATGAAGGGAGGAGACAAAGGTGAATAAACTAGATAGCAAAGTCGTGGCTAAAGAAAACGGTATCAACAATTATAAGAAACTTGCAGATGGAAAAGCTTGAGTGAAAAGAAAAGAAGAGATTTTAAGAAGAGATTTGAAACAGGTGAAAAAAAGTTGACATCAAAGGTCAAGAGGGAGAGAGTTCCACATAGTGGAGCAGCAATCTTTTAAGGAGCGGGCAGAAGAACGGATCTAGTAGAAATTAGGGAGAACTAAAACGAAGGATGTGTGAAGGCGAATAGGGAATCAGGAACTTATGGAAAAGGAGAATCAGGAACTTATGGAAGAAAAGTGAGAATAAGAAATTGTAATTTGATACGGAAGTTGATGGAACGCCAATGTTCAGAGAGGTGACACTGTCCAATTTCCAGGCTCCGTGAAGAAGTTTGATAGCAGTACATTAAGACCAGCTTGAGAAACACTGATGCAAGGATAACTTTTTTCTAAGTTAAAAATCCCTCTTTATTCACATTTGCATACACTCCATAATCTTAATTTTGTAAACGTTTCCTTTTCTTATGATCTACCTCCAGAGCAATATACTTTTCTCGCCATCATAATAGTGATGAGATTGCAATGAGACGGCATGATTCAGTCAGTAGAATTGAAACCAATTGTGACATAACTGTTACCTTTGTTTAAGCTGTCATCTTTAAGTAGCCAAGTAATAATAAGCTAGCCTGGACACTGATAGCTTAGGGGAAATGCTTGGAAGAAATGGATAGGTCATGAATAGCGTATTATTGTACTATTTCACATGCTGCTATGGTTATTGTATTTTCCCTACTCTCTTCCTCTAATGGAATCTAACACTGCAAGCTTTAAAACTGGGTATTTAAATAACTGTCCTGTCTCCATCTATCTTATCGTCTAGGCCATTGCCTCTTATTGTTTTAGATATCTGATAAAAAAAAGCAACCTGCCACTCTTGACATGACTACCTTTTCCCGTCTCACTGACACTAATTAATATGTTTTCATATGAGAATATGGGAGACCCCGAGGAAAGGACAGAATCTTACAGAATCCTTAGTAATCGGAACACTTAGGGCCCAATATTCAAAAGCATTTACATGGTTTACAGAGCTTAAACCGTGTAAATGCTCCTAAGCGGGATATCCCCAAGCAATGCCGCTATACACCCCGATGCTAACCGCTTATTATCGGGATGTGTCAGGGGTGTTTGGGGGCAGTACCCAGGGATAACCGTGCAGCGGCGATATTCAGCCTTCAGTGGTGAAAGTTAGGCACAGCAAAACCTGTCCTCACTTCCACCACCGGAGCTAACCAGGCACTGGCTGAATATCACTGCTGCACGGTTAGCTTCTGCGCTATGTGGGGCTCTGCAGCGATCTGGACCTTCAATGCCGGTGGCTGGATATGGCCTCAGATTGAATATCTGGGGTTAAAGTTTGGCAGCGATTACGGAGGTCTTTTTCAAATGACTTTCCACATGTAAAATCAGGTTTCTAAAAATGATGTAAAATAATAAAAGTGTGCGTAGGCAGTGATTAAATGCTTACTTTTAAGCTCTTTTTAAAAGGGCCTTCCTGGGGATAGAGTTGGGCCAGGGGTGGATTTCAGCTGAAGTCGCTTATAAGCAACTAGGCAGACCTCTTCTGCTCCTTTTCCCCCTCCCATCGAGATCCTCCCCTGACCTTGTGAATGATCCTGAGCAGCAGCAGCAGCAGCAAAATACTTCCTTTTGCAAAACTGAGCACAGCAATGCTCCACCCTCCTCTGCTTGCATAGACTTCTTATTACCATAGAAACCTATGCGAGTTGAGGTAGCAGCTTAGGCCCAGCACCAGAGGGCCTGCAGGCCCCTTGCTGAGTTTTGTGAAAGCGTTTTGCTGCCACTTCTGCTCAGGATGACCTGCTATGGTCTCAGCCTTAATTAAATATGCAGGCAGCAAATTGCCACCAGAGGCAGTTGCCTTTGTTGCCTATGTCGAAATCCAGGCATGAGATTTAATGTGCGCTTTCAGACACTTACACTCCTTTTTATAAAGAAAAATAGGTTCTTGAATTTCTTTATAAGATAGTCTTAAGAAAGTTATAAAATTCCTCTCATACCATCTGCATTCTCCAATATGTCCGGTTCTGAATTTTCCCTCTACACATTATAGTTTTTATCATTTTACTAGCTTTTTAGTTTTTATTCAGCATATTAGAATTTGTATAAGTACTTCCTCAAGTTTTTCGGTACTATGTTACTATGTTACATGTTGTTTTTTTGGGTTTGTTGCTATACTTATCTTGAATAATGTTACTGGTTGCATCTCTGTGCACCAGACTATTGCTCATCTAACAAACAGTATATCAAAGGAATAAATAGAATGAATGAATATGGAGAGACATAATGAATGATCTTTTTGGGGAAAATGTGCATGTGTGCACATGAATTATGATTGGAACAGCATCTCCTTTGGAGTACCGGCTTCAATCTTCTATTTATAATTTTACTAATAATGCAGGCAATGAGGGACTTGGAACATGTTTTACATTAAAAAGCCATATGTTTCTGCTAGTTAACCTAACTGAGCATGGTGTGATAAGGGGGCTACCTCAGATTGTACTGGATGTTGCAGAACAAAATATGTTTCTAGCCCATCTCAGAGAGAAACTGCAAGGCCCATTAAGCCTGCACATTTCATGTCATTTTTTACATTTATAGACTGCTTACAGTGAGCCTTCTAAGTGGTCTACAAATAGCACAACAATGCCTTCAAATGTTTACAAAATCTCAAAAAATCCCTTTCCTCTCTTAAATCTTGAGGGAGACTATTCCATTTAATAGGTCCACTAACAGAGAAAGTGCAAGATCTGGTAATAACGTTCCGCGTAACTCGCAGGAGGAATAGTCAATAAACCCGCAGCAGTTATCCTGATATTTCCCTTAGCTCTGGCTATCTGTGGATATTCAGTGGCGCTCTATGGAAAGTTCAGATGAATATCCTTTCAGATGGCCTTGGCACTATCCAGACAGTCTCGAGGCCATCTATGAGTGGAGCTGTGGCGGAGTTCAGTAATTCAATTAGTTGTGATATTCGTCCAGCTAACGGATAACTATTTGGATAAAGTTAGGGCGGTCAAAAATATCACCATGATACAGATCTAGTGCCATCACTACCTGGATATTGTTGCTGCATATCTGGACCTTTTATAGTCGCAGCAGCTAGTGTTTAAAAAAATGCTGAAGTCCACAGAAGAGAGAAGGAAAATACAGGGGGGAATTCAGGATTAAAACTGTTTCCAACGATTGCTGGTGTGGCTGTGTTTTCCCCTGCTCTTTTGTGGATTTTAGTGATTAGTTGCGGAGAGTCTCCTCTTTCCCCCTTTGCCTTTCGTTTAAAAAGATGCCGACTGCCGAGGCTGATGGTCCCAAATAGACAAAGAACAAGGCTACTTTGGACAGCTTGCTTACTTTGAAGGCCAGATCTGGTTGAGGCCCTCAGGGACCACAGTTGCTAAACCTTGTTCATGATCTTTCCATTTGAAAATGCTTGCCTCTTATCCATTTCTTTCATCTCTGAGATATTTCACTGTATTTACCACTGTAGGAAGATCCTGTGACCGCAAACAAGAACTCAACTGCCAGGCCATTTCAACTGCCTAATAAATATATTGTATCCCTGAATGATGACTCATATCAAATCCTGAGGTTAGGGGGCCATGCTCACCCAAAGTAAACTTGTATTATCAATATTCAATTTCAGCCAATTTTTCCATAACCAACCTCCCAATGCATTCATACACTGCTTTAATTTTTCCAATGTCTCATTCACAGAACTTTTAAAAGAAATAAAAAATTGTGAATAAAAACCAAATTGTCAAATCAATTGAGGTAACGGACACAGGATAGGAGACAATGGGGATAGTTGAGCAACCCTGTTTAAGTACCTTTTATTTGAACAATGTTTCCCATCCCAAAACCTGAATATCCTATTTTCCAAAAATGAAGTAAACCATCTCAAGGCATGCCCAGCAACCCCTACCTCTTCCAAATATTTTTGTAATATCCCGCGATTTAGGATGTCAAACGCCACTGAAAGATCCAGTGACAAAAGTAGCCCAGATTCCCCCCTATCCAGGACAGATGCAAGGATATGAGGAGCCCTAGGCGAACCTCATTCCTGATGCCTCACTATTCCTACGCCTGCCCCACCCCTGCCCCTATTGCCACTGCTGTTGCTCCTCTCCAGGACGTACAGTGGTGGCAATGCCTTTAAAATAGCACCTCAGCACTTTCCATGAGCTCCGCCACTGCGATGCCAGTCCTGCTTCCGCCCCCGCCAATTCCACTTCCTTTTGCATTGGGACAAAGCAGCTGATCCAGCTACTTATGCCCCCCTCCCCCACTGCAAACTGGAAGTCTGCATTGCAGGGGCAAGAAGTACAAATAGCACCTCAGCATCGGAGGTTTCGTTAAGAACTATGGTGCTGTTTAAAGGCATTGCTGGCGCTGCAGGTTTCGGAGAAGGGTGGCAACGGCAATAGGCCATTCTCAGAATATTGCCACTCTAGGCAACTGCCTAGCTCATCTAGTGGTAACACTAGCCCTGCCCTTATCTAAAATGTGCCATATAATGTCCATTTATACTACCTCTGTCCTATAATTTGAACAAAAAGCTGACTGTGCATCATCCAGCCCTCCCACGTCCTCCAAATCTCTTTTTTGAAATTGTATTTCTCAATTTAAAATAATATCACAAGCACATGCATCTTGTTAGAGAAAGAGAGAGAAATCAGAGAACTATTAATTTAAAGGAAAAAGAAAATCCCAAGTAATAATATATCCTAATAATCTCTACAAATCCACAGCTATTGAGAAGTCCAAATTCTCAATTCAAAAGAAATATTCTACTTGAAATCTTAGGCTTGCATAGTGATGAAAATAGAAATGGTGTGAATTAATTTACCACCTATGTAACAGGAAGCAAATTAGGCACACTAAAAATACTGGGAGAGGGAATAGAGGGTACATTCCCAAGCATCTTGTTACTAAGGAAAAGAAATAGCTGTTAAAAGAAAAAATACACCTAGCACCTTAATATATGGACAATAATTTACATGTTAAATGTGGGAAAAACAAGCCTCCCGGCTGCAGCACCCCTGGCCTCAGGAGAAGGAATTGCTTCTCCACTGTGTGGATTCAACTTCATCCAGGAAGGGCCAGACGTGACAATTAAAAATAAGGACTATTTTGCTCTATGCACTAACCAGTCCATACCAGGGTCTATGGCACATGTTTATTATCAGAGTGGAATCATGAACTTGGTCGGAGCTATAGCTCTCCGAGACTTCTGCTAAGTTCAAGCTGTCCATTTTAAATTAAGCCTGCTGTCCAGAATCCTTCAGTTCTTTTCTCCTTGACTGAGGCAAGCAAAAGGTGCTAGTCAACAGTGATACTGATTCTAGAGGAACTTTCAAAACAGCAGTCACATATTTATTAAACATTTCAATAGGTGAGATGGTAGTAATTTGTGGAAAATTTAATAAGTGCAAATTCCACCATCTCACAGCATTCTCTAAAGCTTCCTGTGGAATGCTCTTGAGCTCTATAGAAAACTTTCTTCTCTGCTCAGGGATATACTTTGAGTACTCACAGAACTCATATAGTAAAGCACTAGAATACCAATACTGCTACCACTATTAGACATACATGTATATAGTGTTACACGTAGTACACAGCACTGTTCAGTTACATATAAGAGACTGTCCAAGCGTTAGGTTCTTACTATCTAAACTTCAACTGTGATGGCAGTGGGGCTCTTGCTGTGGGACATTCCCTGTACAGCACTGGTCAAGGAACAAGGGAAGTCATCTACAGCTGAAAGAGTGAGTTGCCAGAGACCTTTCCCTGACGTAAGTACAGGCTGCAGCATTCCCTGACAGTGTGCAGATCAGGACAAGCAGCGGAAGCTACAGACCTTACATTTATAAAGGCTGCAGAGATACTGTTTTGTGTGTTTGTTGGGAAAAAAAAGGGACCGGCCCTTCCCCTCATTTTGATGGGAGGAAGTCAAAGAGAAGGCGAAGGGGTTTGAAGAGGAAGATACAATTGCTAGATATACTGTAACTGCACATTTCAGTGAAGCACTCGTGGCGAGTGATCTCTCCCCACAAAATACACTGTACAAAGCTGTGTGCAGTGTAGAATTGAATGGCATATGTTCTGTGCTAGGAATTAGAGGAGCTCAGACTGTTATATGGACAGCTGGAGAAATTCTACCTATCCATTACCAGATACTTACTTAATACCAGGGCCCACATAGACATCTCAGAGTACAGGGCCCAAGGCATAAGGACTGCTTGTGAGCTACACTGCCCTCTTCTGGGGAGAGATCTGAACCTGGTATATTAGATGTTTGAATGTTTCGTTTTGTGATTTATCAAATGGTGCATTATTCTTATATATAGTACATGAGTGATCCCTGCAGTAAGGTTTTGCTGTTTTCTCTTGTAGAGTAATGTCACTTGCTAATTTTCACTAGGATCAATGCATCAGCACAGCATACTACAGGAAAGCTAGGATTTGGGTTGGCGAATTTGGACACTGACTTCTTACAGACAAGAACTTCCTTCTTTTATGAGGTCGCCACCTGGGCTAAAGAGGCATCTACAGTTTTCTTCTGCCACTACCCCCCCCCCTCCCTTGGTGGTGGATATTCTCCTTTTCCTGAAGGGGGCATTACACTATTGCTCTCCATTTCAACAACTGTGCATAAAGCACAAAATCTCTCCAAACGTATGTCAAACGTTTCATTGTCGTGTCAATAGCATACTGAAAGAGCCTCTCAGCAGAGGTGGTGGAGACAAAGACTATATTGGAATTCCAGAAAGCATAGGGCAGGCCGAGAGGATCTCCAAGGGAGAGGAAGAGATTGGTGTGGATGGGCAGACTGAATAGACTGTACGCTCTTATCTCCAGGAACAAGCAGGAATGAGTCTTCACATATGGGTACGTCGGTACCGACGGAGCCTGCACGGGAATGCTCCCCAGCATCCAATCAGAAAGCTTTTGGGAGCATCCCTCGTGCCTGCGCGCTGACTTCCCGCCTTTCCCACTGCCTCTCCTCAGTTTTCGTTTTTCCGCGGAGCCGACAGGACACCCTCCTGTCACTGCAGAAACTTTTCTCTTTAAAATTCTTATTTCTTGTTTTCTTGTGGTCGTGGCTGTTCTTCCCGCCGATACCGGTACTGCCGATGCTTTATTCTTTTCTTTTCTAAAATTAGAAACATTTTTTCTCCTCAGTTTTTTGTCTTAACTTTTTGGGCCTACCAGGCCTCTCCAACATGGAGCCTTCTTCTCCTAAAAAGTGCCTTCATTGTGGAAACATAGTTTTCTTTTTAGACTCCAAGGCTTGGTGTCTAACCTGTTTGGGTCCTGACCCTTTTTCCCCTGAACCGTCAGGCTGTACTATTGGGAGAAGACCTTCCCTTTTTCGAGTTTCCCTCGATGCCGTTTTTCCTCCTGAGGTGAGGACACCGGATTTTTCTTCTCTCCAGGATCAGGTAACCCACAAACAGTCTGTTAAGACTAGCCAATTCTTGAAGGGTAAGTCTCATGCACAGCATGATGACGGCTCCGGCCTTGCCCTCAAGATCCCATTGGCAATAAAACCCCAGCGGGAGTCTTCGGGCTCCAAAGCATACACGGGGTTTCAGGTTGTTCCTGGGGCTCACCCCTCACAGAACATACCTGAGCCGTGCCAGGGGGTGGTATCCGCTTCGAGCGGTACCGATAACCCGGCACCGGCACCCGTGTCGAGTGCTGCACTCTTCACCAGGGATCGTCATCTGGTGTCCTCGGTACCTTCGGAGCCGATCGATGCGACCCAGACTGGCTTTCCTGTATCTCCGCCATGCTCGGGGTTGGTCCCGGCTTCGAGCAGTACCGATACCCCGGCATTGGCATCGGTGTCGAGTGTTCCACTCTTCACCAGGGATCGTCATCTGCTATCCTCGGTACCTTCGGGACCGATCGATACCACCCAGATTGACTTTCCTCTATCTTCGCCATGTTCGGGGTTGGTATCGGCTTCGAGCGGTACCGATACCCCGGCATCGGCGTCGAGTATTCCTCTATTCACCTGGAATTGTCATCAGACATCCTCGGTACCTTCGGTACCGACCGATAACACTCTGATTGACTTTCCTGGTACCGACGCGTTTGGGAACCGACCCATATCGTTCCCCATTATGCAGTACCGAGGATATTTACCAAGCCTCTCGGGTTACCTCGGTACCGCTTCAGCAGCCTCCGATACCTGCTTCGAGGGCATTACCGTGTCTGATACTGCTATCGGTATCGATGTCGATTCCTGCAGTTCCATCGGTGCCATCGATCCTTTCTATGCCTAGTTTGGAATCGATACCGGGAACCGATGATGCAATACTAACTGCCTCGGATCAGAACTGTCAGTATCATTCTCCATCTAGCAGGATTCTTTTTCTGCACCAGTCCAGTATGTCTTCTGGTGCTCAAGCTGCTCTTTCAACCTCAGCCTACCCAGGAATAGTTCCTATTGGAGATCCTTCTTTTCAGAAATTTCTCCTTGACATGGCAACCTTTCTTGCCATTCCTATTCCTGGCTCTACTCTTAACCAAGATCCTGCAGAAAAGGAAAATATAATGCTTCCTTTACATCATTCTTTGCAGGACCTTCTTCTGAGGATTTGGGAATCACCTTTAAGGGTTCCTTCACCTTCTATAGCCATGAATGTTCTGTATCAGGTGCCTCCCTCTCCGGGCTTTCAAAAAAAACAACTTCCACATCATTCCCTTGTAGTGGAATCAGCAATGAGGAAGGTAAGAAGCAAAAAGAAGCATTCTTCTTATCCGCCAGGTAGTGCATCTAAAGCACTTGATGCCTTTGGACGTCAAACCTTCCAAACTTCTATGCTGGCTTCAAGAATTATTTCATATATTTTTTATATGAGTCTGACACTTCAGGAGGTCACAGAGAAATTATCTCTTTTGTCCCCTTTTTTGTCAGAGCTTAAGGCCACTGATTATTCCTTGCTTCTTAATCATAGCAGGAATATCTCTTGGTTTCTTTCTCGTGCTTCTCTAGACTCTTTTGAGTCTGTTAGCAGAGCCTCTGCTATTGCCATTGGAGCACGTCATACAGCCTGGCTGCAAGCTTGAGACTTGAGCAGATGGGCACAACATACACTGGGTAACTCTCCTTGTACTGGAGAAAATCTCTTCAATAAAGAGGCTTTACGTCAGGTTGCTCATTGCTCCACTGACTTCCCTGGTTCTGGAAACCATCCTAAGCCTTCTTTTTCCCCAGGACGTAGGAAATGTCCTACCAAACCTTCTTTCCCTAAGAAAAGAAGGTTTCACCCTTCTCCTGCCCATCCTCCAGATGTACCCAAGCAAGGGACATCTCAACCTAGTCTGAAGTCTCCAGACTCTAACCAGTCTAATCATAACCAGCGACCATAGGTTCCTGTATGTTGCAATCTACAGTTAACTTCTTCTTAGCAGAAGTTTATTCTTCAAACTCTACACTGGTTTCAGTATGCTAAGCTGTTAGGATTCTTTTGTCCATGGGTTACAGACTTCTCCCCTTCTTACGACTACGAAGGGAGGTTACAACTATCCCATGATAGTTTCTGTCCCCACATGGACATCTTTTCCTTCAGCTGACGTACCATATGGTAAGTCACCTTCCAACCCCCTCTCTTCCAGGGTTTTTCCCCTGCTTGAGTTGGTACCATACTGAAACACTTCTCTTTCTTTACAGTGTAGATTTTTTCTTATCCTTCAATGCATGCTCTGAACAACTCATCAGACAGGGACGGGAATATCTCCGCTCCCTTTGTCTGTTTTCTCTCTGTTTTTATACAGGAGAATCCCCTCTGCTGTTTTGTTCAGTTGCTGTGTATGCAAGAGTTCCAGTGATTGCTTTAATGCTCATTGCAAGCTACTTTCAACTATCTTGCATAATACTACTCACTGCAGGTTATCTTTTTCTAGCCATATCCTTTTCTAGGATGTGGCAACACACCTGACTTCTGTCAGTTTTATCTTATCATTCTCCTGCACAATGCTCTCTGCAATCTTCAGAGAAGCTTTCTACTATGGGCCCTTGCTACAGAGCATTGAACTTTGTCTCTGAGGGTTTTTTCCATATAGTAGAAAAAGCTTATATAATCATTCCATGACTATATGGGTTCTTTATACCCTCTTGTCTCCTGTTGTGATACAGAAGACAAGCTTTTTCTGCGTGAATGTCCAAGGAGTTCCCAATCTTGCAGGAATCTACCCCTTTTTTCCTTACAGCTTGGCATTATGCTTTTCTGTTCCACTTGGACAACGCATACTCTTTTAGTGTACATGATACCACTGTGTCCCTTGGCTGGGTCATCCTGGTGTCTTAGTCTATGCGGTTTTTTTTGTCCTTTGGACATGTCAGAGTCCTAAAGTACTCCTGATGTGCTCTTGCCAGACTGCTATTATCCTCTGTTTTTTCACGCAACCATACTGGTTATTCCACTGAACTACATTCCTGCACCGCAGAAATAGATTCTCTATATATCTTCAGGTGGTTTTTTACCCCCTCCTTATTAGATGAATCTTTTCCCATCACATTCCCCATGTGAATGTTTTTGTGGGGCTCAGTTGCAGGCATGTATCCTCAGACTTATATTCATGTATGTATATGTCCTATACATACATATTTCTGTAGTCTGTGTGGGCATAAGTCATGCCCATCTATATATCCATATATCTATATGTATATATATCCATATATCTATATATATCGCACATATCTAGACATATATGCACATATATATGGATATGTATGTATCCCATATATATATATATATATATATGTCCCCATTGGGAGATATCCATAGGATGCTATGTATTACCTACTATCTCCCTATCTGTCTGTGCTATAAAGCTTTACCTTCTTAAGAGGTCCAGACAGTCAACTTGCCTATTCTCATACGGCTCAGTAAGTGGGAGCGGTTATACACATAATTACTGCTGTGAGGTCAACAGCTTCTATTTTTGTTATAGATCTCCCTGTCTATGAAGTATCAAACTTCAATGTCTTCCTATCTCTTACCAGCTAGGAAAGACAATGTACATCTTCAATATTTCTGAGTACATTTCTGTTCTCCTTGGGAACAGGGGCTTTTTTCCATACCTCCTCTTCCCTCCAGGACTGGGCTAATTCTCCAGATCGGTCAGTCTTCTTCTTTTAGTCCTCAATGTTAATAACTCTGTACCTAAAAGAGTTTTCAGCTTTTTCCCATAAAGCTTTCCATTGAAGACCTGCCGTTCTTCTCCTACCCCAGTTGACACCTGGGTCACCTGCCCATTCCAGATTTGGAACTTCATCCTCACTGCTGTAAAGTTACCTTGAGGATTCCGCTACTGCATCTACAGTACACTCCATCACAGTTCTACTTCCTACATTCCAGTAGGTAAGCTCTATATTGTACTAGTTCATTAAATATTTTAATGATACTTGACAAACCTTCTAAAGACTCTTTTTCTCTGTAGTCTTTAGATTCGCTGTTCCTCTACAGCTCTTCTCTATTCAACTCCTACCCCCCATCCCTCATGGGAGGCCGGGGATCCAGGTTTGGGAAATGCTGTCCTGTTCCAGAGATATGCATTTTATGGGATCTCCCCTGGCACCCACAGCTAGTCCCCATATGTGAAGACTCATTCCTGCTTGTTCCTGGAGATAGCACAGTTACTTACCTGTAACAGGTGATCTCTGGGAACAGCAGGAATTAGTCTTCACAACCCACCCACCTCCCCTAGGAGTTGTATCTATTTATCTCCTTTCCTCTTTCTCTCCTTCTGTCTCAGCTATGAAACTCAACTGAGGAGAGGCAGTGGGAAAGGCGGGAAGTCAGCGCCCAGGCGCGAGGGATGCTCCCAAAAGCTTTCTGATTGGATGCTGGGGAGCATTCCCGTGCAGGCTCCGTCGGTACCGACATACCCATATGTGAAGACTAATTCCTGCTGTTCCCAGAGATCACCTCTTACAGGTAAGTAACTGTGCTTTATCTGCCAACATGTTCTATTTTATTATGCTTCACTTTGTCACCATCTCTAAATTCTTTCCATACTCAGATTTCTTTCAAGTTGACGTTTTACACTTCTTTGAGCCTTCTGATGCTGTGAAGCTTGTTCAAGTTGATGGAAGAACGAACAATTTCTGTAGATTTCCAAATAACATCATTCAAAACCAAAGGCAATAAAAAAGAAGCCCATATCAAATTTTCTGTTATAGACATCATTCCATAATGTTCAGTTTATTCAAATCTATTTCTTCAAAG
The DNA here is from genome assembly GCA_033557465.1 of Ichthyophis bannanicus. Classification (NCBI taxonomy): domain Eukaryota; kingdom Metazoa; phylum Chordata; class Amphibia; order Gymnophiona; family Ichthyophiidae; genus Ichthyophis; species Ichthyophis bannanicus. The sequence goes on along the minus strand of CM066031.1, from coordinate 623,705,168 downwards.
AGTAGCCTATTTACTGCTGAGCTTGGGAAACACCTACTTGGCATGCTTCAGCTTTAAACTCCTCTTTTAGGCTACTAACCAATTACTTGAAGCTACTGATCAATCACTTGATGTCTTCTCTGTTGTGCCTTCATATTACTGATATATCAACAGGGCTGTACCAAGCCATAAATGCGCCCTGTGCGACTTGCACATCTGGCATGTCTCCCCTCCCCCATCATAGGTTTGCAATTAGCCCCAGCATCTTCCTGACCCCACACCTCCATGTCCAATTGGTTCCCTATGCAGCCTGCTCTTGACCCGCTACCGCTTTCCGTGTTTCTTTGGCGGCGATGGTGGTGGTGGCAGCAGCGGAGCGGACATCTAATTAAAAACAAAACACACGAGTCTTTCTGACTCTGTGCTTGCATGCAGGTCTGATCCTCCCCCCTCTGACGCAAGCATACATCAGAGGAGGAAGAGAACAGACCTGCATGCAAACACAGAGTCAGAAAGACCAGCATGGTTTTTTTTTTTGTTATTGGATGTCCGCTCTGCTGCTGTCATCACTGCCACTGCTGCCAAGGAAACACAAAAAGCGGTGGCAGGGCAAGAGCAGGCACCGTGGGGGGGGGGGGGGGGGAGGGGGCAAGGTTGGCAGCCCCAAATGTGCCCCTATTTCTTTGTACCTTGTGTGACCGCACTGCTCACAGAGAGCTAGGTATGGCACTATATATTACATATAGCCTCATTTCACCCCAATGGTATATTATATAGAGCACTCATACTCAAAAAAACCACCAACCTTCCTTAACTCCAACCTTCCTTAATACATAATGCTAAAATAGATCACCAATTCACAAAGGTAGACAGGCCTCAGAGAAATCTTACCCTTCACTTGGCGAACCGAGCCACCATAGGGTTAGATGGAAAATTCCACATCACGGGCCATAAAGCCTTTTACTTTTTATTTTAACAATTTAATTACACCAATTCTTATCAATAGTCAAATCAGACCTAATTAAAAAAAGACTACTTGAATCACCTAAAAGTACTTTTTCGGGATTTCTAAATAATCTCAATATCTTAATCATACAGCTGAAATAGTGTGAACGGAATACCCAGTGCGGGTACTATCAGGCCTCACAAGAGGCTCCGTGACCTGAAAAGAGTACAAGAAATCTTTCAAAGTGAGTTATGACAACATCAAAATGTAAATCGCATACTCAACTTAGGGTTCTGTTGAAATCTCCCACGCACGCTTGTCAGCAAAGCCGCACACACTTTCAGTTCTTTAAATATCAGCCTCAATCAGGAGAAGCAGAGTCAATGCCGAGAAAGCTTTTTTTTAAAGTCCTTTTAAAGTCCAACAAAAGCTTTTGTTTCGCCTAACAGGCTTCTTCAGGGACAATAAACTCAAGCATGATAACTACAACTCCACAGCTCAAAGATAAACTCTTACGGGCGAAATGCCTCCAACCTGAACCGGCTATATAGAGCCCCATTCAGGACAGTCGCCATTCCCCAGTATTTTATAAAAGCCTCTGCTGAATATGGAATCTTTTCTAAAATAAGTCTATGGATAACGACACCAGAAAATAAAAGTGTATTCCCTGGAACATATAGCAGGAGCAGCTTTTTCACCAACCTGTAGGTACAAAACAAGAGCGGCATCACTCGGCATCTTCCATGTGGAAGCATCAGTGTTCAGCACCTCCACATGTAAGTGCCAATGACTATATGTATAGGGCCCCATTTCAGACAAATATATGTATAAATAGAGTCAATTAAGGAATCAAGCCCCAGAAGGCGAATCTTAACATTTTAAGTGCCAAACAAAACCCCAGGAGGCTAAGCGCAATTACCCCTCGTAATCACTCGTTTCAAGCTCTGGCTGAAACAAGATTTGATAAAACTTACGCGTGCTTTGGAGATGGTGAAAGAGCCAGTGGGGGAATTTAAAACAAATATATCTGAAGTCTTATTGTAAAATGGAAAATATCTAGGGGCCAATATTCAGCGGCAGCGGTCAGTGTTTTTAAAGTGCCTGGCGCTGCCGCTTTAATTAAAACTAGATATTCAGTGCTGGAGCTTGTCCCGCATCTGACACTTCATAACTGCATTGACCCAACTAACAAACAGTGTTAGGGGAAGTTATATAAATAAGACAAAAACAATCCCCAGATGGTGGGTATGAATGCAAAGAGTCATAGGCATAGTTTGCCTTCCTAATTTGAGGTGTAGGGGGTTAAGGGGTAGAGGATCATATTGTCAAGAGGATATCAGCTGGGTCATTTGGAGGGTTGCCGCCCCCATGCTTCTGCCACAATTATGGCTATGAGGGGCACCAGATCCCAGCTTGGTTTCAATTGATCTGGAAAGAAAAGGAATAGAAGGGAACGGCCAGGCCAAAAATCAAAAAATAAGTTTTACTGTTTCTAGAAAATTGTCATTTTTACCTTCAAATGCATTCATTGTCTAGGACCCCTTATCTTTCATCTAGCATTTCTCATTATGTTCCTACCCATAATCTTCACTACTCTAATTTACTTTTGCTATCTATTCCTCCTGTTAACCAAGCGTCCTCTTGAGTCTGTGCTTTCTTTTCCTTACTTCTGAAATCTCCTTGTTGTAAATATTCAAAACTCATCTTCCCTATCCTCTTTAATGCATCAGTGCCCATAAACCAAAGCAAGAGACATTAATCATGTATCTTCTTCTTTGCCTTATTAACCGAAGAGGAATGCACTGTAAAATACATCACCAATGTACACTCAGACATGAGCCACGCAGTCATATATATTCAATGTATTTCAGCCGTCTTGAAGAAAGCTCGCATCATCATAAGGTTCATACATCACAAAAATCACCTATAATTAGAAGAACTGACCTCAAAGTGTCGAAAAAATGGGACCAAAGAAACAATGCCTTGTTAAAGTCTTCAAACCCTTGAACATTTTTCACAATCTGCTGACTAAAATATACAGTCAAACTGCGCTAAGGTAGGAGCTTGTTTCATTGATCTACCAAGGGCTTTACCATGGGCTGTGCGAGCAGTACAGCTGCAGAGGGCACAAGTATGGAGGGGCACAAAAATTAAGTTACAGAAAAAATCTAAATATAAACCTGAAAATGCCTAGAGTGATTTACACGATTGTAATAGCCAATAAGTATATGTGAAGCTGGAAATACTATTTGATGAAAGTACTAAATACACAACAATAAAGTCCGATATCTCATAATGGGGGGGGGGGGGACATATTTGCAAATCACACAGGGTGCAAATGTAACTTGGTACAGTGCTGGATCTAAAAAAATGTTTTAATATTCAAAAAGTAATCAAGAATAAGAAACCAAAATGTTTTGAATGAATAATCTTTCACATTCTGTTACAGCAAATCCAGATTAGCTCTTCTTCCACATATTGCCTTAACACGCCCATAATAAATTAAATAGAGCCCATCTCTGTTCAGTCAAAGTTGCTGAGCTGATTCAAATACTCTTCAATGAAGAATCAAGTTGTTTTTGTTGTATGCAGTGAATTTGAAGCAAAGGTCTAAATGTGCCAAACAGAAAGCAGTTAAAAGAACTCCAGGATAAAGTTTAAAGCTATATATAGGTTGAAAGGTGCACATACCTAGAGGCAATGTGTCAGTTTCCACAGAAGAAAAGTAACATTTAAACATAAACATCACATTACTTAAGAGGAAAACTTTTGGATCCACAAACTATGAACTATTACACCAGGAGTAATATATTTTATTTATTAATATAATGTTTGAGACCTCAGATGCTATGTGCAACTGAAATAAGGTGTTTAGTATAATTCCTGAATTTAATCTGAAGATATCTGCCCAGCATAAGTTGTTGAGTGTAATGCCATGTAGAATTAACAATGACAATTACCTGTAAGTATTAGTGTATGTGTCTCATATCCCCTCGTGTTAAATGTATCCCCCAATTGACCGCTTTGACCTGGTGAAAAGCGGGATATAAATACAGCTAAATAAATTACGAGGTTATAACATGGTGCCTAGGATAAGAGGGTAATAATGTTCGGTTACCGACGTTTCATCACCATTTGCAACCTTCAGGGAAACCAACCAATCAATCCCATGAACTAAAGAGCTGAGTCACCACCAAACCCAATATAAGTACAAACTCAAGCATTCAGGCACATTATGTTTATTATTACCATCTAGAACCCCACACTGATGTTTCCTTGAATGGTGGGAACCAAACTATCAAGCTTGGAGAACAATTCAACATCCTGATCGCTAATCTGAGCTACCAATATTCATAAGAGGGTAAGCAGTCACCTATCTTAAGCCTATTATATAAAGATACACAGGTGGCTAGCATAAGTGGCAGGATTTGAATCTCAAAAGCAGATACAAACATTTGCACCTGCTCTATACCATAATTAGGCATGAGCTCCCACTGCTCTGTTCAAAGTTAGGAGGAGGCTGATGCTGAAGTGAGGGGGGCTAATAATATTGCTGAGACTTGGAGAGGGTGGGGGATGCTGGTGCTTCAAGAAAAAGGGGACCTGATGCTGGTCTTGACAAACTAGGGTCTGGTACTGATGCTGGGGCTTGAAGAAGGGATGACTCATACTGATGCTGGGGCTTGAAGAAGGGATGACTCACACTGATGCTGGGGCTTGAAGAAGGGATGACTCATACTGATGCTGATATGGAGGATTAGAGAAGTGGGGGAAGGGTGCGTGTGCTGTTGCTGGAACTTGGAGACAGGGGAGCTGGTGCTGGGGCTGGGGCTTGGAGAAAGGAAGGTGGGTGCTGGTGCTGGAGCTTGGAGAAGAACTGGTGCTGAGAGATAGGGAGGGACGAATGCTGGGGCTGGGATAAAGGGCTGATGCTAGAAAATTATGTTTTGTCATTAAATTGAATCCATTAGGAGTCCACCTGAAAATCTACAAATTTATCTTTTTTGGCCATACAAATGCACCAATAAATCTCTATTTGCTTATCCTGGGAAAGCACCAGTTGCCTCAAAAATGAAATTCTAAACTTTAGAACAATAAACACCTAACACTGGAAGGAGACAGTATGCATGTATTTTATAACATACAAGGTGTAATCAAAAAATATTGAGACTTGTATAGTTATATAACAATATGTCACACTACAAGCAGACAGTCTCCCAAGAGCCTATGGCTCAGAAGAATGTATCCTTGAAGGATACTAATAAAACAGGGAAGTTAGGAGATCCAAACAGAGAGGTTCCAATAAAGATAAAAGTTACCCAGATGCCCTTAAGTACAGAGCTGAAAGATTCCAAATTGCCCCTATCAACTGATAACCAGATTAATATGACTGAAATACCACCTCTAAAATGCCTGTATGCAAATTCTAGAAATCTAAAAAATAAGATGGGAGAGTTAGAATATATAGCACCAAATGAGAGGTTAGATATGATTGGTATCTCAAAGACCTGGTGGAAGGAGACAACCAATGGGACACTATGATACCTGGGTACAAACTATATTGCAATGATAGAGAAGATCAAAATTGGTGGAGGTGTTGCGCTCTGTGTTAGAGAGGGCATTGAGTCACATAGGATTAAAGTTTTGCAGGAAACAAAATATGCTGTAGAATCTCTATGGATAGAAATTTCATGTAAAAAGGGGAAGGCAATGGCAGTGGGAGTGTACTACCGACCACCTGGCTAGAATCAACAGATGGATAATAAAATGCTGAAAGAAATCAGGGAAGTTAACAAAAGTTACAACACAGTAATAATGGGTGATTTCAATTACCCTGGTATTGACTGGATCAATGTCACAGCAGGACATGTTATGGAGATAAAGTTTCTAGATGAAATAAATGACTGCTTCATGGAGCAGCTGGTTCATGAACCAACAAGAGGGGAAACTATTTTGGACCTAGTCCTTAGAGGCATGCAGAATCTGGTGCAAGAGAAAAGGGTGTTGGGACCACTTGGCAATAGTGATCATAGCATGATCACATTTGATTGAATAAATTAAATGATGGCAAGGAAATCCATAATATTCACATTTAACTTTCAAAAAGGAGACTATGATAAAATGAGGAAAATAGTTAAACTGAAAAGAGCAGCTGCACAGGCTAAAGATTTGCATAAAGCATGGGCATTGTTTAAAAATACTATCTTGGATGCCCAGAACAGATGTATTCATTTATTTTATTTTATTTATTTATTTATTTATTTATTTATTTAGATAGTTTTTGTATACCACCTTATTCTTCAATCAAAATGGTCACAACACAATTGGGTGATACATTTAACATGAGAGGATATGAGACACATACACTAATACTTACAGGGAACATGGGCAATGGTGGGTTAAGTGGCTTGCCCAAGACCACAAGGAGCACCTGTGGGACTAGAAACCCCAGTCCTTCTGGCCAAAGGTTGAATTCTATGCTTTAAGAAAAGTGGAAGGAAGGTCAAAATACTGCCAGCATGTGTTAAAGGCGAGGTCAGAGAGGCTGTTGCAGCCCAAAAAAATATCTTTCAGGAAATGGAAAAAGGAGCCAAATGAAGAAAATAGGAAACATAAGCATTGCCAAGTTAGATGCAAGCCATTGATAAGACAGGCAAAGAGAATTTGAAAAAAGAAAACATTGCTCTGTAAGTAAAAATGCATAATAAAAACTTTTTCAAGTACATTCATAGCAAAAAAATCTGTGAGATAGTCAATTGGACCATTGGATGATAGAGGAGTAAAAAGGGTGCTAAGAGAAGACAAGGCCATAGGGGAGAGACTGAATGAATTCTTTGCTTCGGTCTTTACTGAAGAAGATGCAGGGAATTTACTCGTGCCTGAAATACTATATAAAGGTGATGTATCAGAAGAATTGAAAGAAAAATCGATAAACCAGGAAGATGTATTACAACTATTTGATAAACTGAAGAGTACCAAATTACCTGCACTGGATGGTATACATCCAAGGGTATTGAAAGATCTGAAATACAGTGTAGGAGTTGCAGACCTACTATAGTAATCTGTGAACTATCAATGAAATCAACTGTATACTCTGTAGAGAAGGGAATAGCCAATGTAACGTCAATATTTAAAAAGGGTTCCAGGGGTGATCCGAGAAACTACAGACCTGTGAGTCTGATATCAGTACCGGGAAAAATGGTAGAAACCATTATAAAGAATAAAATTACTGATCATGTATATAGTCATGATTTAATGGGAGAAAGTCAACATGGATTTAGCCAAGAAAAGTCTTGTCTTACTAATCTGTTATATTTTTTTGAAGATGTGAATAATCAGGTAGACAAAGGTGAGCCAGTTGATATAGTGTATCTGGATTTTCAGAAAGTCTTTGACAAGGTCCCTCATGAGAGACTCTTGGCGAAATTAAAAAGTCATGGGATTGGAGGCAGTATAGTATTATTGTGGATCAGGAACTGGTTAAAAGAGAGAAAGCAGAGAGTAGGGCTAAATGGAGAAAGGTGAATAGTGGAATACCACAAGGATCTGTGCAGGGCCCGCTGGTTTTGAACATATTCATAAATCACCCGGAAATGGGACTAACGAGTGATGTGATCAAATTTGCAGATGACACAAAATTGTTCAAATTTATTAAAACTCAAGAGGATTATGAAAAATTGGAAAAGTGGGCACTCAGCAGATAAAATTTAATGTGGACAAGTGCAAAGTTATACATCTAGGAAAGAACAACCCAAACTATGGTAACACGATGCAAGGTACCACCTTAGAAACTACCACCCAAGAAAAAGATTTAGATATCATCGTGGTTAATATGTTGAAACCCTCCACCCAGTTTGCAGCAGTGGCCAAAAAGGCAAATAGAATGCTAGGAATCATAAAAAAAAGAAATGGAGAATAAAACCAAGGCTATTATAATGCCTCTGTACTTTTCCATGGTGCAACCGCACCTTGAATATTGTGTGCAATTCTGGTCACCATATCTTAAAAAGGATATAGCAGAATTAGAAAAGCTACAAAAAATATCAACGAAAGTGGCAACAGAGATGAAAGGATACCCCTACGAGGAGAGGCTTAAAAGGTTAGGGCTCTTCAACTTGGAAAAGAGACGGCTGAGGGGGGATGTGATAGAGGTCTATAAATTAATAAAGGAAATTGGTTGTTGGATTGGTGTGGCTAATCCAGGTCACAAGTATCTGGCAAGTTCCCAAAAAGGCACACAGGTTCCACAATGCACATCCCGGGATAAGCAATGGATTTCCTGGATCCTATTTAAAAATGATTTATGGACGTTTCCTCCAGGAACTTGTCCAAGACTTTTTTAAACCCAGGTACACTAACAGCTTTTACTACATCTTCTTATGGATTAGTTTTGCAGATGATATGACAGTAATGAACCTCACTCTTAAGGCCAGGATATGTGGAGGAGTCTTATCTGTATGCCTCTGCTGGGTTCATTCTGATGTCTGAATGCATAGACCCCTGCCATCTCACATGACCTGCTGGCCTCTCCTTCTGCTGGGCAGAGGGACTGAGCAGTGAGGATCATCCAAACAACGTTGATCCAACTATGTGGCAAACAAAGTGGTCACCTAGGGCAGAAGTTCCTTTGAGGGGGGGCAGCAAAGAACAGCTATAGACAAAGCTAAGCAATGGGTCCTGGCAGACACACAAACTCAGTTTTCAGTGCTTTTACCTGCAAGAAGAATGGGCAATATGTAAATAATCCTTTTACCCTTGTAAGTGGCTTTTTGAAATCTCCCTCATTATACATATATTTACAAAACAAAGTTTAATATTTAAAAGTGTGATATCCAAATGAACATTTTTATAGGATTGTTCTAAGAGGAATGGTGTTGAGATGATTACAACTGAGTTTGATAATCACAATCTTGAGTGGGAGGGGGAGGGGGTGATAGGGGCAGGACCGTACCAAGCTAGAAATGTGCCCTCTGCAACTCGTGTGCCTGGTGCTCCCCCCACTCCATCCAGCTGCATGAAGGAACACACTCTTTTCTGGTTTTCTGGAAGCCCATTGAGGACATTAGTGCCCCTTCTTTACTTGCACTCTGTGTGGCTGCGCCACTCACACAGCCCTTAGTACAGCCCTGGCTAGGGGTCTAAAACTAATTGCGAGGGGGTGCAAGACTTAAGTTTCACCTAGGATGCCTTGTACTCTTGCACTGGCCCTGCATGCAAAAAATCGTTATTGTGCCCCAATGGCTGAATAAACTGGAACACATGGTTACCACATAAAAGTAGTCCAAACCAATACAAAGCATGGTATTAACAAAAAATACTTAATTCATAAAAGTTCACAAACTGGGATGACTAGGGCCAAACCTGACACAGCCGTGTTTCGGCAATGCCTTCCTCAGGGGTTCTATGGCACACTAAAATGGTAAATACAAACAAATAATATTCATATAGCTAAAAAAAAAACCAAAAATGTTTAAGAACATATATAAATAAATTATGTAAAACAGCCATCCTTGGGAACCATTAAGAAACATTAAAACAACATTTAAAACTAAGAGATAATGAGGTATTGTGAAAAGTTATCCTTCATAAATTAATAAATAATGCACTAATTAAAAATGAACAGAAGTAGAAAAAATAGTAATGCAAATGAGAAACTCAGACAAACCATTGTAGAGTCAGATGGAGTAACACTCCTTTCCGTCTAAAAACAAGCAGACGGAACAGAATATGAGAATCAGTCATTATATGCTCATTCCTAACTGCACTGAGACATTGAGTGGCAGGAGTGAAAAGAGATGTCCTTTTCATCTAAAACAAGCAGACAACCAATCATTACATGCCCATTCCTAACTACACTAAAAGATCGAGGAGCAGGAGTGAAAAAAAGTTCCTTACAAAGCCCAAGAGCTGAATAAACCCAAAAGTGTGTCACAAAATGAAAAAGGTTGAGCAGCACTACTCTAACGGAGCAATCATTTTTTTCACAATTGAACCCTATTAGAGGAGGAGGATATTGCCTTATCTATATAACTTAAACTCTTAGCAATATAAGAGCACTGCTATTAGTCATGTAAAGGATGACTGCAATTGCTATCTGAGCATGTTCAGTGACTGCTTGTGGTCATACTCACATACCTGTTTGCTTGCAAGCACTGGTGGGGAAGGGTTTTTTTGAATTTAGCTCATGCCTTTTTCAGTAGTAGCTTAAGACAAGTTACATTCAGGTACAGTAGATATTTTCCTGTCCCCAGGAGGCTTACGATCTAAGGGGCTGATGTAGAAACTGTGCTCTGTGCTCTAATGCAGCATTTTGCTACAGATTTTACTGTGCTAGACTTGCTCCCCAAGGCAGAAAGCAAGCTAGCATGGGAAGTTCGCATGCGAAGGGCATCCTAATTCTAGATGTGGTGTACTTAAATTTCAGTAAAGCCTTTGACACTGTTCCGCACAGGCGACTTATAAATAAATTGGGCACCCTAGGGATGGACACTAAAGCGACTGACTGGTTTAGAAATTGAGTGGGAGGAAACAAAGGGTACAGGTAAATGGAGCTCACTCTGAAGAGAAGGACGTTACCAGTGGTGTGCCACAGGAATCTGTCCTTGATCTGATTCTTTTTAACATTTTTGTTAGTGTTATTACAGAAGGGCTATCGGATAAGGTTTGACTCTTTGCAGACGATACCAAAATCTGCAATAGAGTAGACTCCCAGGAAGGAGTAGATAACATGAGAAGGGATCTAGCTAAGCTTGAAGAATGGTCAAGAATATGACAGCTGAGATTTAACGAAATATAGGGCTGCTTTCTGCATGCATGTGATACTGTACAAACACAGAAGGAGATAACAGAAAGACAAGCATTCGCCTTTGAAAATGCACTCCACTGTGTAGAAGGCTAAAGGGGCTAGCTTATCTATACAATTTACACAGATAAAGCACAGTTACTTACCTGTAACAGGTGATCTCTGGGAACAGCAGGAATAAGTCTTCACAAATGGATACGTCAGTACCGACGGAGTCTGCGCGGGAACGCTCCCCAGCGTCCAATCAGAACGCTTTTGGGAACATCCCACCATGCCTGCGTGCTGCCTTCCCGTCTTTCCCAACTGCCTCTCCTCAGTTAAGTTTTAAAGCTGAGACAAAGAGAGAGAGAGAGGGGAAAGATAGAGATAGAGAGATACAACTCCTAGGGGAGGTGGGTGGGTTGTGAAGACTTATTCCTGCTGTTCCCAGAGATCACCTGTTACAGGTAAGTAACTGTGCTATCTCCAGGAACAAGCAGGAATGAGTCTTCACATATGGGGACTCCCAAGCTAAGATGCCTGGGGGAGTCCCAGCATGTTGCGAATCTGAGAAGGCCATGCTATTCGACAGAACCTCAGGCATCCTGGGGATGGAAGGTAGGAGTTGAACTAAAAAAAGATGTGCTGTGGAACAGCTGGACCAAGCAGGACGCCTAGATAGGAGTCCCTGTGCAGATGATATCTAGTAGTAAATATTGAACTGCAATATACCAATATGGACCTCACCTGGTGGTATTGTAAAAAGTTTATGGAGGTTCATATGGATGTGCTAATATGAACCAACAGAATATCCTCAAGGAGTACCTCAATGTAGAGCAGAGGTAAATAAACTGTGCAAAAGACAGGTTGAGGTCAGAACCTTTAGGGCGAGAAAAAGGTCCCAGCGGAAACTGGGGTAGTTCAATGAGGCAGGACTTTTGCAGGAAACGCGAAAGTCCCTATTAGATAAGCCTGAAGCTCTTTGACCCTAAAGAGACATAGTTCATATAGGAGAAGAGGGGTACTGAAGACCCCTATATCCGATGACAAAGAAGGACAGAAGTATGAGGCATTGTAGCCTCCTATTTTCTGAAGATTCGGAATGTCCTTCCTAATTGAAGTCACTTAGGAAAAAAGATGGTACATGGAGGACTTCAGATGTACCTAACCTGAAGGTTATGGTGAAAAAACCTTTTAACTACCACAGAGAAGTGATTGTTTATGCAGAACCCTAAGCATGCTGGAGCAGCATTGATAAGGATAGTGACCATCTGTCGGAGCCCTAGGAAATATATGTATATATGAACCTAGGCAGACAGATAGAAAAAAAGTATATAGAAACATATCTACCTACTATTATATATTCCGATATATATATAGGTAGATACAGATAGATTTATTTGACTTTATTGTTGATATACTGTTGGAAGTATGTTTTGAAACATTATCTAATACATACCCAGTTCAAATGTTCCTACCCCTCCTGTTATCTCATTGTATTTTTAAGTTACACTTAATAGTTGAATGTTCTTTGTTCTAAATCTGTTCTATGTAAAATAATAGTGCTCTATTATTAATGTTTGTTACCTGTAAACCGCCACTGATCTCTGGAAGTGGCGGTATAGAAAAGATGTATAAATAAAATAAATAAAATAAATTTATATATATATATATATAAATCTATATAGGCACAGATATACATATATATATATACATATATATATATATATATATACCCATGTCCCCACATAGGGATATGTGGAGAGAGAAAGATTCATCTAATAACAAGAAGGGAAATACCTGCTTGAGGAGATGTTTAGAGAATCCGTTCTCCCCAGTTATGAGTGGGAGAGCTAAGGGAGTGCTCTCACTGACAAGGAGAAGTCTAGATTCCTTTAAGAATTCTAGCCCTTGAATAACCAGGAATGGAGGCCTACGTGAAAAAAGTGCAGAGGATGTTTTTAATCCGCAGGCAGAAAGTCTGGATCCTTCCATAACTCCAGTATGGCAGCTGGAGAAGAAGACGCAATGAAATGAGATACCATATTTTCCCTTCTATGAGGGCAAAAAGAGTATCATGCATTCTTGCGCTCAATATGAATTTCCCCATGAAGAATTGAGGGTGGAAGGAAAATACAAGACAAGGACTGGCTGTTAGGAAAAGAAAACCATCCCTGGTGAAGGGGTCCACTGGATATGTGAACCAACCCAAGGAATTGAGTAATTCTTTAGGTCTTCACTTAATTAAAGGCCTGTGTCCTTTATTCTAGAAGGAGACTTTAATGGAAATGGTAAGGGTAGGGAAGAACCCAGTAGTCATGACTAGGTAAAGCCCTTCCTAACCATCTGGAATTATTTGCTCTCAAGCAAGGGCCCATAGTGCAGAGCTGCTCTATAGAAATGCAGAGAGCATGTTGCAGGGTGGTCAGAAGAAAAAAACTGGCTGTTTAAGTACCAGTATGTCACCTGAACTATTCCGCCAAAGCCCAAGGATTGGCTAAGGATAGAAGGTACGCTGATGTGCCTGCAACAATAAAGCCAGAAAAGGTTCTTAACCTGTCTGGGACTTAGTACTAAGGCCAGAAAGGATTGATATTGGAGATCAAACCCTGGTTGCTTGGTCAGCAAGTCAGTGGTCTGACCACTAGGAGCCCCTGCACTTCTAGCTATTGTTAGGGCAGCGGAACAAATTTTAGGTCCCAAGATTGGAAAAAGGACCTACAGACATAAGTAGGAGTGGTAAGACTCCCTCATTGTCTGAGAAGCTGCCACAAAACAAGATTGCAAGGGGGAGACAACTCTGAAAAGAAAAACCCCTTACTGGAATAGGTAGAAAACCCAGGGGCTTAGGGATAAGCCCTCCAGTTAAGTGGTATCACTCTTACAGACCAAAATGTCTTAGTAAGAGGGACAGAGTTGAAAAAGACTTACGATGGAGTAAATCCCTGAAAAAGTAATATGAGACATGCTGATACAGGAGAAACTGCCAAAGGTAAAGGCATAGGCAACCTTATTGATAGTTGTTACTCCTCTATCTACTTAGGAGGAAGAGGAGTAACTTTACTACCTGTAAAGCATAATCATCCCAGAAAGCTCTGAGCTAAAGGAAGAATGTCTCTTCAAAAGAGATACATGTGTAAAACTTAGGATGGAACCAGTGTAGATGCTTGTAATGAGAAGAAGCAGACTACAGGTTGTAAACCTCAAAACAGGAAAGAAGGATTCAGTGAAGAATCTATCAGCAACCCTGCGGCTGCTGGGTTTGCTGAAGCGGTTGAGGTTGTGGTTTCTTTAGCCTAGTTTGATGTTTCCCTTGTTTGGAAACAGCTGTATGATGGGTAGAGAATGAATAAAACTTTTTCCCCTTGGGGGAAGAAAGTTTGGTAGGAGATTTCCTACCACCTGGGATAGAGGAAGGTGTTGACAGTCCTTTGAAAGCAATAGTGTCAGTGGTTAACTGAGCAGCTTGGCGTAAAGACTCTTTGTTAAAGAGATTCTCTCCAGTACAAGGAATATTTCCCAGCCTTTCTTGTACCCATTTGTCCAAGTCCGAAGCTTGGAGCCCGGCCATACGTCGTGCCCCTATGGCTATAGCAGAGGTTTTGCTAACAGATATTTTGAACATGACTAACCAGTAAAGAGTAGTCTGCTCTTTTGAGATCTTGAAGAAAAGCGGTCAAAAACAGCAAACTGTTGGTGACCTCTTCAAGAGATAATCCCATATAGAAAATATATGAGAGAATTCTTGTTGAAAACATGGATGCCTGGAAGGTTTTACGTCCAAAGGCATCTAAGGTTCTAGACTCACGACCTGGCGGATAAGAAGAGTGCCTTTTAGCACTCTTAACACGCCTCATTGCTGATTCCACAACAATAGAATGATGAGGAAGTTGAGGCTTTTGAAAACCTGGAGAAGGGGGCACCTTGTACAGAGAGTCAGTGGCCCTTGAAGGTAGGGATACCTTTAAGGGAGTTTCCCACATTCTAAGTAAGAGATCCTGTAAGGTTTGATGCAAAGGAAGCATGATGACCTCCTTTGAATCCTCAGGGATATGCAGAAGTTCTGAATCCCCTGGTGTAGGATCTTGATCAGGTATAGAAATGGCAAGTAACCTTGCCATATCAAGCAGGAATGCTTGAAAAGAAATTTCCCCAGAGGGGGATCCTCTACCATGAGGAGTAAAGGTTAGATCTGTTGAAGATCTATTCTTGGCCCTAATGGATTGATCCCGATCCATTGGAGTACAAGACTCGAAAGGGTGGAGCATCGGATTGTCCTGAAAGGATAGTAGTTGGTACCACTCGAGGCTGGT
The DNA here is from genome assembly GCA_033557465.1 of Ichthyophis bannanicus. Classification (NCBI taxonomy): domain Eukaryota; kingdom Metazoa; phylum Chordata; class Amphibia; order Gymnophiona; family Ichthyophiidae; genus Ichthyophis; species Ichthyophis bannanicus. The sequence continues at coordinate 623,690,149 of CM066031.1, read as the reverse complement.
GCCGCGACAAATCGGTAGAATACTATCCATGCCAGGGATGGATTCCAAACTCGGTACCGAAGGAAGCAAACTTGTGGAAGTAAGCATGGAAGGCACCGATACCGATGCAAATGTAGAAACCGGTACCGGCAGTGGTATTGCAGCCGGTACCGATACTGGAAGATCAGTCTGAGGAGACTAACAGTACCAAAGGTACCGAGAGTTCCAGACTTTGATCCCCAGGACAGTGTCTTCGGCACCATCCGAGGTCGGTACCGAGACAAGTCGGTACCCAATCATCCAGGCTGGAGATCGATTCCAGACTCGGCATCGAAAGCAGCGAGTCTATCGAAGCACACCTGGAGGGTACCAACGTGGATACCAGAACCGGTACCGGGATCGATACCGATGCTGGAAGATCGGTCTGTAGCGACTCTAACGGCACCGAAGATACCGAGAGCGCTAGACTGCGATCATCATTGTGGAATGTTTCATCCAACACCATTGCCAATGCCGGGGTACCGGCACCGCTCAAAGCAGATACCACCACCGAGCATGGCTCAGGTATGTTCGTAGAGGTAAAAACCCCAGGAACAACCTGAAACCCCATTAATGCTTTGGAGGCCAAAGACTCCCGCCAGAGTTTTAAAGCCAATTTGTCCTCGGGGGCAAGGCCAGAGGCATCTCGATGCTGAGCATGAGATCTACCACCCGAGGACTGGCTAGTCTTTACAGACTTTTGTTTGGTTACCTGATCCTGTGAAAAAGAAGTTGTAGCTGGTACCCTCAGAACTGATGGGAACCACGTATCGAGTTGATCTCGATGCTGAAGACTTCTTCTGGAAATACTACTGCAGGAGGGACACTCCAGCGGATAGTGGTCAGGACCCAAACATGGTAGGCACCAGTTATGGGTGTCTAAAACTAATTTGGTACCGCCACAGTTGAAACATATTTTAGGGATAGTGGCTGGCATTTCCATGAAGGAAAGTGGAGAGGCCTAGCAGGCCGAAAAACCGTCAGGCACTAAACAGGGAAAAAGTTCCCTAGAAAGGAAAAAATTTGTAGGAGAAAGAAAGAAAGAAACACCGGCGGTACCGGTGCGTCAAGGGAAGGCAGACGCGACCACAAGAAAAAACAAAAATAAAGGAAGAATTTTCTGCGGTGACAGGAGTACGTCCTGCCGGCTCCGCGGAAAAACGAAAACTGAGGAGAGGCAGTTGGGAAAGGCGGGAAGGCAGCACGCAGGCGTGGTGGGATGTTCCCAAAAGCATTCTGATTGGATGCTGGGAAGCTTTCCCGCGCAGACTCCGTCGGTACCAACGTACTCATATGTGAAGACTCATTCCTGCTTGTTCCTGGAGATCCGATATGAACCTCAGTAAGATACTGTAGCTATTGCAAGCTGAGAGAGTAATTTTCAAAGATTTTGCCATGGATAAATAGCTCACCTTCTTTCCTCATCCAAACTCACTACCCGCTCCTCTGCTCCTATTCCCACCCGTCTCCTTAGCTCCATCTCCTCCACTGTAGTCCCTTCATATTCTCAACCTACTGTTCTCCACTGCAACTTTCCTTGCAGCCTTCAAGCATACTGTGGTCACTCCTCTCCTCAAGAGACCCTCACTAGACCCTACCTGTCCCTGTATCGACCCATCTCCCTCCTTTCCTTCATTTCTAAACTACTTGAACATGCGGTTCACTGCTGTTGCCTCAGCTTTCTCTCCTCTCAACCCCTTCTGGATCCTCTACAATCTGGCTTTCATCCTTCACATTCTATTGAAATGGCTCTTGCTAAGGTCTCCAGTGACCTATTCCTGGCAAAATCCAAGGGCTTTTACTCAATCCTCATCCTTCTTGACCTTTTTGCTGCTTTTGACACTGTTGACCACAACCTTTTCCTTGCTTGGTTTTAAGGGCTCTGCTATCCTGGTTTTCTTCTTATCTCTTCCATCGCTCCTTCAGTGTTTGTTCTGGTGGATCCTCCTCTACTGCTATCCTGCTCTCAGTTGGTATACTTCAAGGATCTGTTTTGGGTCCACTCCTTTTCTCTCTCTATACCCAGTCCCTTGGTGCACTCATCTCTTCCCATGGCTTTCATTACCATCTTTATGCTGAAGACTCCCAGATCTACCTCTCTACACCTGAAATCTCTCCAGCAATACAGGCCCCGATCTCTGCCTACCTTTCTGACATTGCTGCTTGGATCTCACCACCACTTGACATTGAACATGGCCAAAACTGAGCTTCTTATTTTTCTCCCTAAACCCTCCTCTCCCCTTCCTCCTTTCTCAGTCTCTGTGGATAACTCTCAACTCCTCTCTGTTTCCTCAACTTGCAACCTTGGGGTCAATTTTGACTCATTTTTCCTTCTCCACATACATCCAACTGATATCTAAAACCTGCCATTTCTTTCTCTACAACATCCCCAAAATTCACTCATTCCTTTCTGAAAACACTACTAAAACACTTATCCACCCTTTAGTCACCTCTCATCTTGACTATTGTAACCTACTTGCTGGTCTCCCTCTGAATCATCTCTCTCCCCTTCAATCTGTTCAACACTCTGCTGCATGGCTAATCTTCTGCCAGCATCATCATATTCATATTACCCCTCTTCTCAAGTCTCTTCATTGGCTCCCTATCTGTTTCTGCATCCAGTTCATACTTCTTCTGCTAACCTAAAAGTACATTCACAATGCAGCTCCTCACTACCTTTCCGCTGTTATCTCTCCCAACATTCCTCCTCAAGAAATCTGCTCTTCTGGCAAATCGCTTCTATCTGCCCTTCTCTTTTATTGTTATCTCTAGACTTCACTTCTTTCATCTTGCTGCTCCTTATGCCTGGAACAAACTACCTAAGCCTGTACATCAGGCTTCATCTCTGGTCCTTTTCAAATCCAGGCTGAAATCTCACCTCTTCGCTGCTGCTTTCAGATCTTGATTCACCTAATCTTCTTTGTGTTTCCTTACCATTCCCCATAGCTGTATCACATGCCTACAGCTACTGTGTTGACTGTCTTAACTATATTGTAAGCTCTGCTGAACAGGGACTGTCTTTTACCTGTGTTTGTGCAGCGCTGCATATGTCTTATAGCTCTATACAAATGTTCAGTAATAGTAGTAGTAATTTATTCCAAGATAAAGTCTTCTGAAAAATGTTCTCCCCTTGCAGTCAAAAGCACCCATGGCAAAATGCTTCCATCTGGAGTTGCTGGCTATCAAGCAAAACTTCACCTTTGGGTTCATCGGGTCCCAACACATGGAAAATTTCCTCTAAGAAACAAAATGTTCTGTCAGCTATTAAAGAATGTGGTTCACAACTGAGCACAATGCAGAATCCCTGCTCCCCATTCCTAAATTCACTTTGCTATCAACCTTACACCTCTTCCAGCTGATCCTTCCTCCAATGTCCCCTTGTCAGCCAATCCTCTCCTTTTCAGCCTTCCTACAGACACTTTTTAGCCAGGCTAGCATAAACATTTACCTTTGTGCCCAGGATTGGTGGTGGGTGATAAGGAAGAGCAGTGGAAATTTTCACTGCAAATGAACAAAGGTGGCTCCCTCCTTCTCTTCACTCTAGCTCTCACCTTCAGCCCTCTCCTCACCTCATGTCTTGACCAGGGATCAGTGTCTGTCTGCAAGTGTCATGGGGTCTTTGACCCAGTACACACTCACGGGTAATGCTGCAGTCCATCCCCCTCCTCCCACACAGGCTTAGTGACCCCACGGACACTCATGTAAGGGACTGGGCAGCAACAGACTTAAGAAAGTAGTGAATTCATAGCCCCTCTCTGTCTTTAAGGTAATGCCTCTGCTATTATCAACTGACCTACTCCAAACACCACTTGAAAGTTTAAGGAACAATTCTGAAACCCTGACGGGCTTGCTGGCCAAAGGGGATGTTGTGCCATAGGGTTGTCAACTGGCTCCAGATTAAACCATCAGGATTGATCCTGGTTTACCACATTGCATGTAGAGACTTGTAGTCCTCATTTCTCAATTGTATTCCATAAGAAAAACAAGACCATAAGCCCAGATATGCAATGGGGTAAATCAAGACCTAGATTAACCCTATAGCATAGTTATTCACCTATAACAGGTGATCTCCGGGAACAGCAGGAATTTAGTCTTCACATATGGTACGTCGGTACCGACGGAGCCTGCGTGGGAACGCTCCCCAGCATCCAATTAGGAAGCTTTTGGGAGCATCCCACAGCGCCTGCGTGCTGCCTTCCCGCCTTTCCCAACCGCCTCCCTCCAGTTGAGTTTAAAGCTGAGACAAAGAGAGAGAGAGGGAAAGAGAAAGAGATAGATAGAGAGATACAACTCCTAGGGGAGGTGGGTGGGTTGTGAAGACTAAATTCCTGCTGTTCCCGGAGATCACCTGTTACAGGTAAGTAACTATGCTATCTCCAGGAACAAGCAGGAATGTAGTCTTCACATATGGGGACTCCCTAGCTTTAGATGCCAGGGAGAGACCCCAGAAGTTGTGTGCCCCTGTGAAAGGGCTCCACTTCCCCCCATGGATCTCTGGCATCCAATCCAGGATGGTGGGTAGGAGTTGATTAGGAATGGAACAGGTGTTGAAGAACAGCCTGACCAAACAAGGCATCCCGGCGGGAGTCCTTGTCCAAGCAGTAATGGGCTGTGAAGGTATGAACTGAGGTCCAAGTGGCTGATCGACAGATGTCGTCGATAGACACAGAGTGTAGATGAGCCATTGAAGCTGCCATGGCTCTCACATTGTAAGCTGTGACATGGCCCTCCAGAGGAAGGTTCTTACTCTGATAGGCAAAGCAAATACACTATGCAATCCAGTTGGACAGTGTTCTCTTGGAGACTGGAAGTCCCAAATGAGAAGGATCAAAAGCAACAAAGAGTTGAGAGGACTTTCTATGTTGCTGTGTTCTTTGCAAGTAAAAGGCTAAAGCTCTTTTGCAGTCTAGAGTATGAAGATTCCTTTCTGCATTAGATGCATGAGGCCTTGGAAAAAAACACAGGCAGGTAGACCGCTTGGTTTAAATGGAAAGGTGAGACCACCTTCGGCATGAAGTGTGGATGAGTCCTAAGGACTACCTTGTCATGATGGAACCTTGTATAATGTGGATCAGCTACTAGTGCTTGCATCTCACTGATGCGGCGTGCTGATGTGATTGCAATGAGAAAGTTAACTTTCCAAGAAAGGAATTTCAATGATGTAGTAGCCAGGGGTTCGAAAGGCGGCTTCATGAGCTGACCAAGAACCAGGTTTAAGTCCCATGCCACTGGAGGTGGCCTAATGGGAGGCTTAGTTAGAAGAAGGCCTCTCATAAATCTTGCTACAAGAGGATGGGAGGAAATAGGTTGTCCATTCAGAGGCTTGAAAGAAGTTGCAATGGCACTCAAATGGACTCTTACTGAGTTAGTTTTAAGTCCTGCATTGGATAAATGAAGGAGATACTCTAGTAATGATTCCAGAGGTATTGCACGGGGGTTAAAACCCTTCTGCGAACACCATATGGTAAACCTTTTCCACTTGAAAGCATAAGAGCGTCTTGTGGAAGGCTTTCTGGAAGCATAAAGGATATCCTTTAATGGCTGAGGAAGGTTAAGATCATGAAGATCTAGGCCTTCAGCAACCAAGTCCTGAGATGCAGGGATTGGGGATTGGGATGCCATAACACTCCGTCCTCCTGAGACAGGAGATCTGGAGCAGATCCTAACTCCAGGGAGGGAGCTTGAGAGAGTTGTAGAAGCAGAGGGTACCACACTTGCCATGGCCAATGTGGTGCTATGAGAATCCTATGGCCTCTGTCTCTCTGAAGTTTGAATAGGGTTTTGGGAATTAGGGGAATGGGCGGAAAGGCATAAAGGAAGTCCTGACCCCAGTGAAGGAGGAAGGCATCCCTGGCCTGAGAGCCCTGAGCCAGAATTCTGGAACAGAACCGGGGAAGTTTGGCATTCAACAGACTTGCAAAGAGGTCTATGTCCGGGGTTCCCCAAATTTGAAAACTCTTGGCCACCTGGTCTGCATGTAGAGACCATTCGTGTGGAAGCAGAACTCGACTGAGTCTGTCTGCCGAAGAGTTTTGTATGCCTGGAAGATACACTGCCAGGAGATGAATCTGATGCTCTCTGGAGAAGGCCCCCAGTCGCAAAGCTTCGTTGCAAAGTGACAGAGAACCTGTCCCCCCCCCCCCTGCTTGTTCATGTAGAACATGGCTACTTGATTGTCCGTATGAATGAGGACTGTCTTGTAGCTGAGCAGGGTGTGGAACACTCAAAGAGCAAGGAAGATTGCTCTGAGCTCTAAGAGATTGATATGTAGATGAGTCTCCTGTGGAGTCCAGGTGCCTTGGGTGGAGAGGTCTTGGAGATGAGCTCCCCAACCCATTGGTGAAGCATCTGTTGTGAGAGTTGCCTGGGATAAGGGTTGTTGAAAAGGAGACCCCAGCAACAGGTTTTGAGAGGACTGCCACTATTGAAGGGACAAAATAAGACGATTTGTGTTTGCTATTTTGTCTGACAGGCACCCTGATGCCTGAGTCCATTGGGTGGATAAAGTCCACTGGGCTGCTCTCATGTGGAGGCGAGCATAAGGAACCACATGCACTGTGGATGTCATGTGGCCTAGTAGTTGTAGCATTTCTCGGGCAGTGAGGAAAGGTTTTAGCGCTGCTTGAGAAGCTAACTGCACCATGCGAAGGCAACAGGCCTGGGGGAGATAGGCCCTTGCCCTTTTGGTATCCAGCAAAGCTCCTATGAACTCTAGAGACTGAGTAGGAGTTAGACTGGATTTTGGGATGTTTCTGACCAGACCCAAATACTGAAGGATACACATTGTGCAAGATAGGGAAGTCCTGGCCTCTGACTCTGATGGGGCTCGAATGAGCCAGTCGTCTAAGTAGGGGAAGACGAATATCCCTAGAGTGCGGAGAAATGATGCTACCATAGCCATGCATTTCGTGAACACTCTTGGAGCTGAGGCCAGGCCAAAAGGAAGCGCCCTGTATTGGTAGTGCTTTCCTTGAAAAAGGAACCGAAGGAACTTTCTGTGAGTTGGATGGATGAGAACATGTGTGTACTGTAGTGATGAAAGCTCCCAGGAAGACATGGAAGTGGAAGAAAATCCTAGTTTCCCCTTTGAAATGAATGACAGTTCACTTGTGCATGAGACTTGCAAGCCAGATCAGAAAAAAACCCAGCTCCCTGCTAAGGTCAGGCCACGCCCTAGCTCAGAGGTGGAGACAAGCTTGCCTGATCATTGGTCACACAGGTGCAGAGAATAGGGAGTGCCTAGCAGCCAACGGTTCTTAAAACCACGAGCAGAGCAGAACAAGGAGGGAAGAAGGAAGGCAAAGGACAACAGAGAGAGCAAGGCTGAGCATAGCTGGAGGAGAAAGAAAGAAGAAAACTCCCAGGAAAGCAGCTACCTAAGAGGGCCTGGAGAAGGACATAAGGAGGCTGAATTTCAGAGCCTGGAGGATCCCAGGAAGAAAGAAATCAGCGTTTGTCTGAGGAACCATCCCCAAGGTAAAGCCAGCAGTTTCAGAGCTGAGAAATCAACAGAGAAACAGTTTGCTATTGCTAAGGTCCAGGAAGCAGAGCCCTCACCGTCTACTGCTAAGAGGTGGGTGGAACGTTTTACGTATGGGAAAAGTCATAGCCCTGATAAAAGCAGAACAGCTGAGTCTTCAAAGCTAGAAGCACTGAGAGAGTTGTTTGCTGAAGGAAAAGTTCACTCCCCTAATACAACTGTGCCTTTACAAGCTGAATTGCTGTGGAATCAGTTCCAGGAATTTCTAAAGGAGAGAAAGTCTGGGAGAGTTTGTAACTTTGATAGAGATACCATATATCCTGTTGCCATAGAAGGAATGCAAATAGATTCCTGTTTGTCAAGCTCTGAGTGTGAACCTGTACCAATGGATTGCTCATTGTGTTTAAAAGAAGAGTCTGCATTATTGAACTGAGCTGAGAGACTGTGAAACAATGTAGAGAATAAGTGAAGTATCTGCTTAGAATTAAGGAAAGCTAATACTGTGTTTTACTAAGCTTAATTGCCTTCTGAAGCTAAGAAGCCGTGCTTAGAAGAAGTTTACTTTGAGAAAGGAAAATCACAGCTGTTGCAAGTTTATCTGTATTTCTATTGAATGACCACATGAGGCAGTACTCGGTGTAAGCTTGTGGGAATAAGAACAGCTGAACAGTGAAAAGAGGTTTTTTGTTACGTCATTCTCTGTTACCTGATTTATCCTTTATGTTGGAGAAGCATCCTTTTTGCCTTGTTTGTGTATTGAGCTTAAATGCCCTGGAAATCCCCACAAAATAAATTTTCTTGCTGCTTTGAACCACCGACTCACAACTACAATTTGTCCTTAAAGAATAAACTACCTACAAGTCCCAGCATACCTCTGGTGACAACAAGGGAAGCTTTATTCAAAAGTGGACAACATAAGCTGTTTCCGGCTTGTAAGCTCTTGGGCCCAAGCGGAAGCATCGCAGTACGCATCCTTGAGATCTAGAGAACAAAGCCAATCCTGACTCTGAAGGTATGGCAGCAGAGTTCCTAGAGAAATCATTTTGAATTTCTCTTTGAACAGGAATTTGTTCAATTCTCTGAGGTCCAAGATAGGTCTGTATCCCCTTGTTTTCTTTGGGATAAGGATATAGGGGGAGTAAAACCCTGTACCCTGCTGATGAATGGGTACTTCTTCTATTGCCCTTTGGGCAAGAAGCATAGTGACCTCTTGATCTAACAGGGTGATGAGAGAGGTCTGAGAATTGAACTGTCTTACCATTGTGGGAGGGGGCATGCACAGGAAGTGCAGCTTGCACCCTTCTCTGATAATGGAGAGTGTCCAATGCTCTGCTGTTATCTGCTCCCACCTGGGAGCAAAATGGCATAACCTTCCGGGAATGGTGGAAGGCTCTGGTCCATTGAGCGCCAGGAAGGCTAAGTTCTCTAGATGAAAGTCAAAGACCTTGTGGAGGCTGATACTGCTGACACGGTTGAGGCTTAGCAGTCTTTGCCTTCCTTTGTTTGGGTGGTTGCTGAGTTTTCCGGACAGGTTGACCTGCAGAACGTGCCTGCTGAGAATAAGCAGGATAAAATTTTTTCTTCTTTTTAGAAAAGAATGGTTTCTTAAAAGGTTTCTTCCTTGCAGGATCAGCTGTAGACTTGAATAATCTGTCCAAGGTGGACTTTTCAGCATCCATCTCGTTGGCTTTCTCTTGCCAATCTCTACCAAACAGGTTCCCACCAGTACAAGGAATATTTCCGAGTTTGTCTTGTACCCAGAGCTCCAGATCAGATGCCTGGAGCCAAGCAATTCTATGTGCACCTATGGCAATGGCAGAGGTTCTGCTTATGCACTCAAAACAGTCGAAAGCTGCACTGTTGACAAACTTTGAAACATCCTGGGCATGTTTGACCAATGTGAGAAAATCCTGTCTTCTGTCCTCAGGAAGAAGAGGGCCTAGAGCCTCGAAATCTCCTGTGACTTCTTTCAGGAACATTCCCATAGACTATAGGAACTGATCCTGGCAGAAAGCATGGAAGCTTGGAAGACACGACGTCCAAAAGCATCCAAAGTTCTGCACTCACGTCCTGGAAGATTAGAGGCATGCCTCTTTGCACTCTTGATCCTTCTCATAGCTGATTCCACTACAATAGAGTGGTGAGGAAGCTGAGTTTTCTGGAAACCAGGACAAGGAGGGACTCGATACAGAGTATCCAGTCTACGAGAATGAGGAGAGGTGGTAAGAGGTGTCTCCAACATTCTTAACATGAGATCATGCAAGATCTCATGGATGGGCAAGGTAGCTGCCTCCTTAGGAGTTTTAGGATATTGTAAAATTTCCAACTCCTTTGCTCTGGGATCTGTTTCCGGTGCCACAGTAATGGACAGACCTCGAGCCACCTCCCTGATGAAATCCTGAAAGGAAATGTCTTCTGGAGGAGACATACTACGTTTAGGGGAGGAAGGCTCCTCTGGAAGAAGTATTCCCGCATCGACAGAACTGTCAGAATCCTCAGACTCCTCTGAGGACTCGAAGTATCATCTGTCAGGATGCTCTTGAAGAGCACGATACGCGTACCGACCGAAGTCGGTACCGGGAGTAATCGGTACCGGAGGACATCGGATTACTGGGTGCCAGCAATGCGGACACCGATGTCGATGCTATCGGTACCGATACCGGTGCCAGAGTCAGTGCCGGTACCAGTTGAAAAGTCTGACGTGGTTCCGAGGGCGTCGATGCCGCAAGGAGAGCCGCCAGACTGCACTCAATAGCCAGAACTCTCTGGTCTATCGACGCTGCCGATGCCTGGATGTCAGTACCGGAGAAGACCGCCGGTATCCCAGAGCATGGCACCAGTAGTTCTACCGAGGTCGAGGCCTCGAGAACATCCTGGAGCCCCGATAATGCTTTGGAAGCCGAAGCCTCCCGCCGGGGCAATTTTGCCAGTGCAGAATCCTTAAGGGCAACGCCAGAGGCATCTTGATGCTTAGAAGGAGATCTACCCTTTGAGGACCGGCTAGACTTATGTTTAGTTACCTGAGATCCACGGGAGGAAGACGAAGCCCTGGAAGACGTCGATGTCACCGAAGCTGCATCAGAGGGAAATAGGGTACTGAGCTTGGCGGCTCGGTTCTGTTGACCTCACTTGGACATCATGGCACAGGCCATACACTCCGAGATGGAATGATCAGGACCTAAACATTTCAGACTCCACTCATGGGTGTCGGTGACGGAGATGGTACCGCCACACTTGGTGCACTTTTTAAAACCCGAGGATGGTTTTTCCATTATGGAAAACATTTTGGGCCTAAGGCCCAAAATGGCACGTGCACCTGGAAAAAATGGGAAAGTATTAAGAAATTTCTTTTTTTTTTTTTAAAGAAAAGAAATACAGAAATAAAGAAAAAACGGCGGTACCGGTAAAACATCGAGGAAGGCAGACGTGACCACAAAAAGAAGGAAAATTTTCTGCTGTGACAAGAACATGACCTGCTTGCTCTGCGGAAAACGAAGAACTGGAGAGAGGCAGTTGGGAAAGGCGGGAAGGCAGCACGCAGGCGCTGTGGGATGCTCCCAAAAGCTTCCTAATTGGATGCTGGGGAGCGTTCCCGCGCAGGCTCCATCGGTACCGACGTACCATATGTGAAGACTACATTCCTGCTTCTTCCTGGAGATTGGGCAAATCTGGAGCCAGTGGGCAATACTACCCTGTGGGCCTACCCATCTCTTCTCGAAGCAAACCATCTATGGATTTTCCCTTGGAAGAGGAAGGGAGAAGCTCTATGCATACTTGCAGATAACCTCTCTGGTATTTTCCTTTGAAAAGCGAAGGACAGCTGTGAACGCTGTACCTTCTTGGCAGTAGAGACAAATTGCATGGCTCATCATACCATACAAAGGGATTTCAAACTGAAATCTCTATGTTGACCAGCCCTGCCCATGGATGCAGTCCTTTCGGTTTTGATGAATGCACCCATGTGATTTCAGAGCACCAACACTTTTACCCACAGAAAGGAGGCACTATTTTACAACCCCTATTTTATCCAGATAACTGCTTCATTTCTGAAAGAAAATCATTTGAAAATTGTCCTCCCCAGCATCCCATGTGGGATCAGCACTTGCAGTTTGTTGAAAACCTGGATTTCTGCCTGTCTATGACTGCCACCCATCCTCCCTCCATAGCTGATAGAAACATAGAAATATGACGACAGAAAAAGACCACATGGCCTATCTAGTCTGTCCTTCCATATCAACAACTACAACAGTCAATGGTAGGTATCCCACGACGAACAGGATACTTACCAGAGGAAGCAGGCCCAGTCGTTTGTCCTCTTCTGTATGCCCCGCCTCCTCTTGCCAAGAAGGTACCAGAGGTTCTCCTAGGCAAGGGCTATTTTGATTAGACACCTTCTTTTCTTCAGAGGGAAAGTTGGCACTGCAGCTCTGAGCACTATTTTTGGAATTTTTTTTCTTGCAAACCTGCAAGTTGCCCATGCATGCATGCTTGCATTCAAACATGATTGCAAAGATCTAATTTGAAACTTTACTTTAAACATAACTGGATTAAAACAATATCAGGCCAAAAGTTAACCAATCAGGCTGATATCCTATTACACAGGCACAGACTGACTACTTTGGTGGATATTTGGATTTAACAAGTTGCGCATGAAATATGAAACTCAGTATCTCTTTTAGTCCATGTTGATTATAACTCTCTATATTCCTGGTGTGTGTGTGTGTTGATTATAACTCTCTATATTCCTGGTGTGTGTGTGTGTGTGTGTGTGTGTGTGTGTGTGTGTGTGTGTGTGTGTGTGTTGATTATAACTCTCTATATTCCTGGTGTGTGTGTGTGTGTTGATTATAACTCTCTATATTCCTGGTGTGTGTGTGTGTGTGTGTGTGTTGATTATAACTCTCTATATTCCTGGTGTGTGTGTGTGTGTGTGTGTGTGTTGATTATAACTCTCTATATTCCTGGTGTGTGTGTGTGTGTGTGTGTTGATTATAACTCTCTATATTCCTGGTGTGTGTGTGTGTGTGTGTGTTGATTATAACTCTCTATATTCCTGGTGTGTGTGTGTGTGTGTGTGTGTGTGTTGATTATAACTCTCTATATTCCTGGTGTGTGTGTGTGTGTTGATTATAACTCTCTATATTCCTGGTGTGTGTGTGTTGATTATAACTCTCTATATTCCTGGTGTGTGTGTGTGTGTTGATTATAACTCTCTATATTCCTGGTGTGTGTGTGTGTGTGTGTTTATTATAACTCTCTATATTCATGGTGTGTGTGTGTGTGTTGTTTTTATCTCTCTATATATCTGGTGTGTGTGTGTGTGTTGATTATAACTCTCTATATTCCTGGTGTGTGTGTGTGTGTGTGTGTGTGTTGATTATAACTCTCTATATTCCTGGTGTGTGTGTGTGTGTGTGTGTTGATTATAACTCTCTATATTCCTGGTGTGTGTGTGTGTGTGTTGATTATAACTCTCTATATTCCTGGTGTGTGTGTGTGTGTTGATTATAACTCTCTATATTCCTGGTGTGTGTGTGTGTGTTGATTATAACTCTCTATATTCCTGGTGTGTGTGTGTGTGTGTGTTGATTATAACTCTCTATATTCCTGGTGTGTGTGTGTGTGTGTGTGTGTGTGTGTTGATTATAACTCTCTATATTCCTGGTGTGTGTGTGTTGATTATAACTCTCTATATTCCTGGTGTGTGTGTGTGTGTGTGTGTGTGTGTGTGTTGATTATAACTCTCTATATTCCTGGTGTGTGTGTGTGTGTTGATTATAACTCTCTATATTCCTGGTGTGTGTGTGTGTGTGTGTGTGTTGATTATAACTCTCTATATTCCTGGTGTGTGTGTGTGTGTGTGTGTGTGTGTTGATTATAACTCTCTATATTCCTGGTGTGTGTGTGTGTGTTGATTATAACTCTCTATATTCCTGGTGTGTGTGTGTGTGTGTGTTGATTATAACTCTCTATATTCCTGGTGTGTGTGTGTGTGTTGATTATAACTCTCTATATTCCTGGTGTGTGTGTGTGTGTGTTGATTATAACTCTCTATATTCCTGGTGTGTGTGTGTGTGTGTGTGTTGATTATAACTCTCTATATTCCTGGTGTGTGTGTGTGTGTGTGTGTGTGTGTGTGTGTGTGTGTGTGTGTAAATATCTTTCTTTTTTGCAAATATATGTACATCAGTGGTTAACAACCTGTGATCTGTAGAGCCCTAGAGGTCTGCAAGACTATTACATGGTGTCCAGAGGGCATGGAAAAGAGAAAAACAGAGAGAGATTTGTGGGAACTGGCTGGGGGTAAGAGAGAGTTTGATAGGGACTTGCTAGGGAAAGAGAATGGAGGGAACCAACAGGGGGAGGGAGAGAGAAAAAAGACTTGTGGGGATGGTTGGGGAATGGGGGGAGAGCTGGTGGAGACAGGGAGAAGAGGGGAGATAAAGAGAGCTAGTGGGAACACGCTTGATGTTGATGGACAGGTCCAGGAAGAGTGGGAGGGATGAACTAGGGATTCTGAACTTTTTGGACGTTTATAAGGGGCTCACACAACCAAAACGGTTGGGGACCTCTGATGTAGATAGACAGATATACAGAAAGGGGCAGAGGGAGAGGGAGGAAGAGAGAAACATGCAGGTTTTAGTAAAATTTCTTGTTTACAAAAGTGAGTTAGAATTAGTGTTCCTGATACACAAAAGCTCATATGTATAAGATTTCAATTTACACATCAATAAAAATAGTACAAGTGCCCTTATAAGCTTTTTAAAATTAGCATTTCTTATTAGGGAAATCCTATATTTTCATTTTGACAGTTTCAGTGGGCCTGTTGCTTTCCTCTCTCAGCTGGAACATTTTGTCTTGCTAATTTCCAGTTTTCAATGATTTAGCAAAATTGTTCAGAGCAAAAAGCCACTTTAGGATTCAGCAAAAAAAAATAACACACAGTCTTTGAGGATGCTCTCAAGAGGTACAGTAAAATTAGGCTCTCATGTTTTCTGCTAAATAGGACATCATTAACATACTTATGCAAAGTTTCAAGCTGCATTTCTGGTCCAGTCCACTTTCAATCAGTCATACAATACCCATGCTTTAGCTAAGGTGGCAAAGCTTATCCACTGGCAACGTGTAAGCGCTATAATATGACAGTAGCAGAAAAACACTGGGATCTTGACCCTAAAAGAACTGTAAGAAAAAAGATTTGTAATCACCGCAAACACTCGCATTCCAATGAACAGAAAGCTTGATGTTTGAAAACTGGGCATATTGGTAACAGAGAAAAACAAGAACAGCATTGCTAATAAGAGGAATAGTACCAAGTAACTATTCTGTCCTATGTATGGGGATTCTGTTGTTTTATGTTTAAGTGTTTATGATTTTATTGGATAAAAGTAGTATGATAGCCCTTTTAGTCCACTTTATGGTAGTTAAATTAAAGACAAAAAAGGAAAATAAGGTGATACCTTTTTATTGGATTGATGTAATACATTTTTGGACTAGCTTTCAAAGGTTAAAACCTACTTCTTCTGGTCAGGATGGTGTCTTTTTATTTAACTATGATTTTAGGACAACTTGCCTTGGCCATTTTTGAAAGAATGAGATAAATAAATGAAGTAAATAAGTAGATAAAGTGCCAAGAGATGTAATCAGAGATTAAAAAAAAAACAACAATTGCAAGAAAGATAGGAATATAGTCTCAATTGTTTCGGGCACAACTAACAAAAGAAC
Source organism: Ichthyophis bannanicus (assembly GCA_033557465.1). Taxonomy (NCBI): domain Eukaryota; kingdom Metazoa; phylum Chordata; class Amphibia; order Gymnophiona; family Ichthyophiidae; genus Ichthyophis; species Ichthyophis bannanicus. Next base: position 623,674,926 of record CM066031.1, on the reverse strand, counting down.
TGGTCTGATTAAAATGAATAGTCATGCCCACTCCACCGTTTCCTCCCATAAGCTCCAGAAAGCAGCTCTCTGTGGCACAATGCAAGTATTTAAGCAGGATACTAGCAGCAAATTGAAGAGACAGATTGTACCCCACCTATTGCAGCTTCATAGCGAGATTCATTCCTGTTCGGGTATGCACAAAGCAAAAGCCATTTGGAGACATTATTCCATGTAGGACCTGTAATATGCCTTTGGGAGATTGTTATCTTAAAAGAAACAGAAACAGTCTAATAATTTGCTGGTTAGATTTACTTTCAGCAAAAATTAAGCTGTAGGGGCCAGAAGAAAACGCAATGTTTATTGCAGCAGCATTTCCCTCAGCCATATTATTATTATTAAATTCAGCCCTTGGCAGTCAGTATTTTTACATCTCCTGGGCTGCCAGGGGCAAACCTGAAACTGGATAGTCAGCGCTGGAATCTGGGTATTCTCCTGCTCTGCACATCCGGTTTCAGCACTCACCAGCATGGTCATCTGGACAGCAGCAAGACTCAGTCGCTCTCTGGATCGTCAACCCACTTAAAGTTAGGGCAGCTTTTATTCTGATCTAACTTCCGGCAGCCACTTATCTGGTCAGAGGACTGAAAATCATTGCTAACCGGACAAGTGCTAGGACCACCCTCACCCCGCCCCGAGCCGTGCCGGAGCAGTTAGAAGGGAGATTCAGTAGCACTCTCTGGTATCCCTCTCAGCAGATTATATCTGATTAGCAGGTTCCTCTTACCAGACCCATTTGAATATTGATCCCGTTCTTTATTAATTTAATGCTAGAAGGCATTTGCAGCATTGTACAGACATATGTAAAAACAGTCCCTGCTCCGTGGATCCTACTGTGTCACATACAGGACAAGTGAGTGGTTCTGGGCACTCCGGTACCCACAAAATGCTTAAGTCAAGAAGGCCATGTGCAGGAAAAATTGGGACCAGCTATTAATTTGGAGAAGAGAAAGTGAAATATCTTGACTTGATGATTTCAGAAAGTTGTACAAAGTCATTCCCATGCATCTGTGGCCACATACATGTGCAAATGACCTCCTATAATACCAGCCGGTTTAAAAGTATACACTTTAGAAAGAACACATGCCCTTTGGCAGTGGGCATGAACATAGATGGAGCATGCAAGTATGCCTGTACATTATAAAAATGCTCTAAGTTGCACATCAATATAGGCACAGGAGTTATAGGCACATGTTAAGCCACTATGCTAGCGTGATATAAAGACAAGTAGGTGCCTATTTATCTTTACTATTTAGGCTTAACTTAGGCACATTAAAACATGTTCTAACTGGGTGCCCCCTTATAAAATGACTTTCAATAATGTTGCTTGCTGAGAGACTTATAAACCAAACAAGCAACTTTTAAAAGTAAGTGTTTTTCAATAGGCAGTAGGTACAAAGACAGCCATACTGGGGTCACATGACTGTTTCTTTGTTTTGGACATCTGTCTTGTGGCAGCATTGTGTAATAACTGGAGTCTTTTTAGTCTTAGGCATGTTAGGCCAGTGCACAACAGATAGCTTCTCATATGAGTACCCAAATACAACGACTGATCTCCAAAAGATCAACCCGCCAGGCCACAAGCAACCTCTTGTCACTGCAGCACCAAAGATCTAAATACAACCAGCAAACTTACAACCGTGCATGTGACCTATTCACCCCTTCTCTATGGAACAGTCTCCCAGCCACACTTCGGAACAAAGATCTCCCCTCATTCAGGAAACAACTGAAGACACATTTGTTCAAAGAATACCTCAAAATGGAATAGAGCCCCACTCAGCGGACACATGTTCACCCTGACCATTAAACAAACTGATTCTCCAAGCCAGAGTACTTCGCAGATAAGTCACTTAGACCCGATACATACCAAATTTGTGAATGTAAATATGTTTACCCTCCCATGGTGATGGATAACCCTCCCCCCCCCCCCCGCCCCGAGTGAGATGCCATTTTCTGTTAATTGTAATCCCTTGGGTTTGTGTATTGTAAACGGCTTTGACCCGGTGAAAGGCAGAATATAAGTACATCTAAATAAATAAATAAGTAAAATAGATTGCTGGTAATAACCAGAGCATGAACAGTGAGATCAAAAATATCTAGAAAATAACCCAATTGCTATTATCAGGCATTAGGATCTGAATACAAAATTACTGACTAGTCACTGACAAATGGCATCTTAGATACCAAAACTAATCCTTCAATAGGAGGCAAAACATTAAAAGATCTTTTTCTCCTGGATATCCAAAGCACCTCTGATTTGTTGACTTTTAATTTTGATCTGTTATCAACAGCCAAATAAGATACTGCCTCTCAGTAGAGATCCAGCATCATTATGCCTCTGTTTGATGTGAGCCACATGTCTGACACAATCAGAACCAAAGCTGGTAACTCACACAAGAAGAGATGAAACGTCTGCAGTGTTGAGGAGTAACAAAGAATTAAAAGAAAACATGAAGATTGTTATTCTTTCCAGAAATGCAGTGTAAAGTGTTTGGTTATATTGCATATGGATGATAATTTTTTAGGGGGGCACCTACTAAAGTGCTTTTTAAAGCACCTGTGTTAAGCCTACTTGTGGTTATAAAATACCAGTTTAAGTGGCAGATATTGCACTTTAAGCTAATGTTTTTCTAGAATGTACATCAATGATAGTATTTTCTAATCTCTGTGTGTACTTGTTCGCTCTGTTCACGATCCATCCAAATTCTACCCATCAGCATGCCCAACTTGCACATCATGCCAACATTTATCTGACCACCAATGTAGGTGCACATGTTGCAACTTACTGTAAAATGCGCACACCTTGATGACATCACCCCCATACTGTAGAAGATAGCCACACGATAGCCACAATGTCACTCACCCAAGGATTCATGCTTACTTCTCTCAAACAAGCGATTATTCGACCCCCTACTCAAAGACGTATCCCTCGATAAAAATGACCCAGCCGCGTATAGACCAATCTCCAGCTTATCATTCATAGCTAAAGTCACAGAAAAAATAGTTCAAAGACAACTTCAAGATCACATAGACCAACATATTCAACTGGACCAACATCTACACGGGTTTAGACCCAACCATGGCACAAAGACACTGCCATTACCCCTATTTGACAACATTATAAAAGGAATAGACAATGCAAGAACAAGATTTATTCTCATTTTTATGGACATATCCTCTGTTTTCGACACCGTCTCCCACAGCATCCTACTCAGATGCCTACAAGAAATTGGCCTACATAACACTCCAACATGGTTCAAATCCTATCTTCAAAACCGACAGCAACAAGTCAAATGTGGAACGGCAAAATCAAAACCCTTCCCATCAAACCAAGAGTCTCACAAGGTTCTTTGCTCTCTACAATGTTATTTAACATCTACATACAGCCAATATGTGAAATCATTAAAAAACACAAAATCCAGTATAGACTATATGCAGATGACATCGTGGTATTCAGCCCAGTCGATATACACAACCCTGACCTATCAACTATAACCGCATGTGTGGATGACATGATCATCTTGCTCAATAACAACAACCTCTGCATAAATTACAAAAAGATGGAAGCACTCTTTATTACCAGGAACACCTCAATTACCCCACCACAAACAATCTGCATACAACAAAGGCAAATAGCAGTAAAGAAAGAAATTAAATACCTTGGAATTATCATGGACCAACACCTCTCCATGCAACCCCACATAGCAAAAACTACTGCAAACGCCTAGCATAAAATGAAGATAATAAGGAGATTTAAACTGATTTTAGACCATGATCACTTCCGCTACTATCTGCCAAGCAATAATCACCTCAACACTGGACTACTGTAATGCACTTTATCAGGGGCTCCCAAAGCAAATCATCTTACCACTTCAAACTGCACAAAATACTGCAGCCCGACTCATCTCAGGAACAAATAGGCATGAACACATCACCCCCATATTCAATCACCTACACTGTCTCCCAATCCAATCCCGCATCAGATACAAATCAATTTAGTCATTTTCAAAATCATACACCAACTATCGGCCTATATCCTACAACACACCATAATAAGAGACACAAGTACCCAGCCCAGGAGGAACAACAACAGGCATATGATCATCACATCCCATGGATACCATAAGACCATACAAGCTGTATCTGGAAGGGTGCTATCACTTTTTGCTCCATCACTATGGAACTCACTCCCGGATGACATGCGCGCAACTACAGACATTAAGACATTAAGGACTTCAGAAAGAAACTGAAAACACTTCTTTAAACGGATCATCTGGGACATATCACCTAACCACTTGATTGAAGTCATGACACAGTCCTCCAACGTTGGATACATAGCCATGTACAACCATTCCGATAATCACGATACACCAAAATGTATGTAGTTTTTGTCATACACTAATGACCCTGTACATAGTTAATCCTGTTACCTCTCTCCTCCCCTGTTCGAGTATTCTTGCATATTGTTTATTCGTTCTATGTACAATGTTGAGTTTCAATGTAAACCGCTCTGAGTGAAGGACAGAGCGGTATAAAAAAAAAAAGGAAAGGTTAAATAAATAAATAAAAATAATCTATTTAAGGAAGCAGCTCAATCATTGTCAGAAGGATTATTTCTTCACAGTGATTTCATAAAGGCATTCATGATGGTTTCATCATTTTAATAGATTGATTTATCCTATCAATTAAATCTGTTAGATATGATTTTTTTTTTACATTCAACCATTATCCTCTTTTCCTCCCATTGCTATCTTTTCATGTCTATCATTGCATTTTAATCTTAATTTTGTTTGTAAAGGAACCCTAAAAGTATCTGTCACTAACCCTGTGTGTGTGTCTTCAGAGACACATAACATTGATTTTGGAGATAAAGAGTAGTGGCTTTCTTGAAAACCCCAATGGGATGTGTATGAGATCGAATTGATTTGATGTAGTGGAGGCGCCATAGGCGGCATTTGAGTGTTTGGTTTGGGCAGGGGGAGAGCAATGTCCTTCCAAATGTTTCCGATGTCAGTACTGAATAACACTGCCAGAACTAATGGTGAGAGATATGCAAGAAAACTCCTCCAAGCATTCGCCATAGACTCTGGCCATGATGGAAACAGAAATACTAACATAATACTAACCAATTATGAGGCCAATGAGCCAGCATGCATGCTAACAGACCCTGCACATCTCTGGCCCCTCCTAACCATTTACTTAGAAACATAGAAACATGACGACAGAAAAAGACCACATGGCCTATCTAGTCTTTCCTTCTATATCAACCACTACAACAGTCCCTTTTTTTCCTTTAGAGATCTTCTGGGTTTCTCCCATGCTTCTTTGAATTCAGATACTGTCCTCATCTCTACCACCTCCACTAGGAAACTATTCCACGCATCCACCACTCTTTCCGTAAAGAAATATTTCCGCATATCACTCCTGAATCTATCCCCTTTCACCCTCATCCCATGTTCCCTCATAGCAGAGCTTTCTCTCAATCGAAAGAGGCTCTCCTCCTGTGCATTTAAACATCTCAATCATATCACCTCTATTCCGCCTTTCCTCTAAGGTGTACATATTAAGATCCATAAGTCTGTTCTCATAAACTATTTTAGTAGCTATCCTCTGTACTGACTGCAGCCTGTTTATATCCTTTTGAAGGTGCAGTCTCCAGAATTGCACACAATACTCCAAATGAAGTTGCACCAAAGACTTATATAGAGGCATTATCACCTCCTTTCTTTTGCTGGCAATTCCTCTCCCTATGCATCCAAGCATCATTCTAGCTTTTATGGTCATCTTTTCTATCTGTTTAACTACTTTGAGATCAGACACAACCACACCGGGGTCCTGCTCTTCTTTAGTGGACAAAAGTACTTCACCCGTTATACTATATTGCTCCCTTGGACTGAGGCAGTCCAAATGCATGACCTTGCATTTTTTTTTAATTTAAACTTTCCTTATTTATTGATTTGCCCTTATAGAAAGGTAAATATAGATAAAGACTGATTTATTAAAGAGTAGTAACCCATATTATTGTTAACACATTTTTTAGTGAACTGGCCCTTTGCAAATAATGGAGCTGATGGCTTTTCACATGCATGGTGACCCACGCTAACAGAAGTGCAGGTTACCACGCTTTAGCGACTCAGCCTCACAGAGCGTGAGAGAAAGAGAAGGGGTGCACAGGACTGAGCTCTGTTGATGTTAAGCCTCACTTCATAAAGCATGAAGTTGAGGCCACGCAAAGCAGAGCCATTCTTTGTGCAATTTAAAACAATTAAACCATGTCTTATCCTACCGCTTCATTCCTTTCCACAGAGACACAGAACTGTCTGCTGCTGTCCCATCCCCCTGACGCATTTGCTCAGAAACTAGACGTTGGAAGATTCAACCAGTCAAGTAATCTGATTGACAGAACATCTGTGGATGCTTATGACTATATGTGAAAGCCTTGCTTGTGAGATGTGCTTCCTGGCAGCTGCTGCCAATCATTTAGCCAGCAGGCAGGAATCTGCGTGCTGGAATTTTATTTAAGATGTCATCAGCCATTGCCCTATATGGTTTATGGTTTAGGCATTTGATATACCACCCTTTAGAAGGAGGAGTGGCCTAGTGGTTGGGGCAAGGTACCATAGGCCAGAAGGTCAGTGGTTCAAATCCCACTAGAGGACAGCAACCTTGGGCCGGAAGGACTGGGGTGTCTAGTCTCACAGGTGCTCCTTGTGGTCTTGGGCAAGCCACTTAACCCTCCATTGCCCATGTTCCCTGTAAGTATTAGGGTATGTGTCTCTTATCCCCTTGTGATAAATGTATCCCCCAACCACTCTGACCCAGTGAAAAGCGGGATATAAATGCAATTAAATAAATACATTTACTATGTGCATCTCTTTACTCATTTCCTATAAGACATGTGTGCTAATCTGGGCACTCTAGACAGAACCTGCTAAGACCTTTATACCTACTCCCTTTCAAGAAGTCGTCAATCTCCAGCTGCACCCTTGTCAGGCAATCTGTGGCACATTAATACACCCAATATAACTATTAGTTTAAGTAGTTTATCTGTGGGGAAAAATGTTCCTTTCATAATAATTAGTTTGCCTATTGTGTGCCTGATACTTTAAAAAAGTTGAGCTCCTACATTTAGAGATCTTTTATTAAAGTGCATTAATGCGTGAATTAGTGCATGGTAGTGCATGAGCACAGTAACATCCCACACCGGCATGAGAGTTAGCACGTGCTAATTCACGCATTAACTGCAAAACAGGTTAGCGTGACTTTACTTAATGCCACCTCTGCAGTAAATGCCAAGAACATGCTGGGCACACCCCTCAACAGCTTCCACACAGCTTTTGCACTGACTTTGCATTGGGTTTTGCTCCTTATGCAAAGTAAGTGCAAAATCTTACTGCACTTTAGTAAAAGAGCCCCTTGGGCTCTTAGGTCAGGCTTCTAAATGTGTTCCCTATTTTCAGCCAAACATAGGAGCCTAAGGGGCCTTTTAGTAAGTGTTGCTAACCAGTGAACATGTGTTCTAGCATGTGGTAGCTGGCTGCAGTGAACTCTAACACGCGGGCATGCCGGCCACCAACTCCTAAAAATGAACATTAACTGGCACTCATATCATCTTCATGGGTGTCAGGTGCACCCATGTCAAGTGCACCATTCATTACGGTACTCAGTTGCACAGTGCAAAATTTTAATGGGCTTCAGTAAAAGGGCCCCTGAGTTTTCAGCTGGACATTCATTTTAATTTAGGCGCTCTAAGGTACACCTGAAATTGCTATCGTTAACTCAGGCCATCCGAACCTGTTACCTTGGATCTCCCTAGGGGCCATTGATGCACACATAGGTGTCTTTCAAAAATTGACAAAAGGTGTCTCTGAAGAGCAGCATTTTTACACTGCTGCGGACATCAAAGACAATGCTGGATATGCTTACTGGAAATTGTGCCATATATAAGCTAAAGTATCAATATGCTGCGGCTACTGGGAGTAACTTTATGTAGTAATATGAGTGGCTTGCTTGCCAAGACTTACTTTTAGAAGTGTAGGTTTTTTTGATTATCTTTCGACACTTGTTGGGTTTCACCCATACAACGGGATATACTGAAAGAAACTCAAAAATTCATTTCCCTAGGAAAAAATGATTTAAGTTGGTATTTGTTCTGTTTTTTTTTTTATATTAGCTATAATGTTAAACCTGCCATTCATTTGCCTACATTTATAAGCCTAATTTGGCCCCCCTTTTTTCTCTACCTTAAATCCACTCCTGTTGCCATCACTTTTTATGCTCCTAAATTTAGCAGTTTAGTGAAACATGAGTATAAACTAAGGAACTCAATCCTAGTCATTTTTCAAAGAGGCCAGTTTAGGAGCCTAACTCTGAAATTTAGTAGCAAATATAGGTCAACAAGCAAGTTGACCTATTTAATGGACTAAGTTAATATATTTGACAAGCTTTGGAGAGCTATACTTGCTTTATCAGGTCCATGAAGACTTAATGCTGTTACACTAGATTTCAACTCATCTATGTTAGGAGCATAAATTCTTTGACTATTAGGCACTCTATTTCCAGAAAAGTTTTCTTTTCCATTTTTCTTATCAGTGATTTTTTTTTGTAAATTCACATCATATAAAAACATTTTAACCATCTTCAGTGGCCCAGTATATTGTTTCATATTTATATCCTCTTGTCATTTGCCTCTGGGAACTCGTTTATCTTTTCCACTTGAAGCACATACTATGTTAAAGCACAGAGCTGGAGCTGGGAAGATATCTGCTTTAATTAAGCTTAAGCTGCTGTACAGCCTCATGTAGGTTTAGGAAACTGGTTTGTGTGGGCATTAGCCAGGTTTCTGTGCACTAAAATTACTATCAAAAACTCTCAGTTAAGCAGGAAGAGAGGATCACCTAATTTCATCATATCTCTCATGCTACGGTGTACAAATGAACAGGGATGTACACATCAATCATATTCTGCTTCATTTAATTACATTTTTTAGGAGAGTGGGGGTTCAACATTTTCTTATTTTGTTAGAATATTTTTTGCTTCTGTTTTCTTTGGGGGCTATTCGTGCCGGCTCCTGCCCCTGTATAACTTCCCTGCCGGTTATGTGGGGAAGTTATACGGGGGCAGGGAAGGGGGCAACACAGGGGTGGAGAGTGGGCGGGCAGTGGGCGGTCACCGGCCCTGAACGTCCAGGGGTGATTCTGATGTGTCTGCCCTGTACGTCCAGGGCCGGCAGAATGTCTGGGGAAGTTATTCCACACCTTGGGTGGAATAACTCTTCTGGACGTGTTCTTTCGGTGGCTCTGGGGTCAAAGGTTAATTCCCCGCAGCCCAATTCTGGCCTTAGGAGGCCGGATTCGGGGTCGGGCTGTGGGGAATTAACTTTTTAGCAGGCGGCTGGCATCGCGGCATTTAAATGGAGCTGTGGCGCCATGGCAACATGGCACTGTGGCTCCATTTAAATGCCCTGACTGAGTTAGTCGGGCTTTGCTGTACGTGCAGGCCGGGACTGAATCACAGTCCCGGCCTGCATGTACAGTGCTGTTTGCGATTCTGATCCTGCGGGGCTAGACGTGCCCCGTGGGATCAGAATTGCAATCTCCTTTGTACATCCGGGTCAGCCCGGACGTACAAACGAGATCTACGTCGGGATCAGAATCGGGCCCTTTGTGTTTAGCATGCCTAATGGGCTATGTTTACTAAACATTAGCATGCGCTCTCTGCCACAGTACCTATAGAAATTGTATAGGTGCTGCAGCAGATGGTGTGTGCTAATCTTTAGCAAATATAGCCCTATGTGAAAAGAAGGAATGCTATTTGCAAACAATGTGTTAAAAATGGAACAATTATCAACAAAAGGAATGCCATCAAGTTTATGTTTTGAAATGAAATGAAACAACCCTGATTAATTGTGTTATTCATTTAATTTCAAAACAAATACACCTCCCTAATTTTTACTTCCATATCCATGCTGAAATTTCCCTGTCTCAAGGTAGCATTGTGAGTAAAAAAAAAAAAAGCCATCAGACCTTGGATCCCCAAACTGGAAACCCCAGGGCATGTGATTCCCAATTTTGGGACCCCATGACCCTTGCATCCAGGAAACGTGAATCCAGGAATTTCCTGACCTCTACTAGGCCCACCCACCCCCATTTACTTTCAACTTGCCTGCCCCCATGCCCTAACTCACTAATGTTTCCTCTATGACCCCTATTCCTTAAGCTTACCATCTCAATCACATATGTAATGCTCATCCACTCACCAACTACCACCCCCCACTAACCTACTCCCAACCACCATCTCATCTCCCACCTGCTCATCTCCCACCTACTCAATAGTTAGAGGTGAATTCAAGTAGACATCCACCTCTAGCCATTGAATCTGAAATGGAAGTGAACGGGGCCAGCCTTAACCGTTGTGGAGAGCAATCTGGACCTTGTTGGTATTGGGAATATAGGGCTATTACACTGTATTAAAAACAAAACAATGAGGCCAATATTCAGCAGTGGAGATTAGACACTTTTAAAGCTCCTGCCACATGATCTAAATCAGATATTCAGCAGCAGAACGTATCCGGTGTCTCACACTGAATACCTCTTTTTTGCCAGATGGTGTTGTCGTATCTGGTCAGAAGCAATGTTGACTCATTAACTGGATAGTGAAAACTGGTTAAAGTCAGAAGAGTCATTGCCCTGCACTAGCTTTAACTGATTTTGCTAAATCTTACCACTGACCGGATAGCGGCCGGGACCACCCCTGATCCGCACAGAGACCAGCCCGGTTTCAACTGGGCATCGTTTTGTGGAGATATTCCATGGCACTACCCAGATACTGCCTGAAAACATCAGGATTGCCACAGTTTAGCCGACTAGCAGGTGTGCTAACCAGCTAAAACACTTGGAATATGGTTCCTAATAGAGTAGTTACTCACCTGTAACAGGTGTTCTCCAGGAACAGCAGGAATCAGTCCTCACATATGGGTGACATCGACGTCGATGGAGCCCTTGCGGAGCATTTCCCCAGCTTTCCATGAAAGCCTTTGGGAATGCAGGCACGCATGCGCGGTTCCCTTCCTGCCTAAAGGTGCCATCTTACCTCAGTCAAATGACATAGCTAAGAACAGCACACAAAAATGTAAAATAAACTATGTACAACTGCAACTCCAAGGGGAGGAGGGAGGGTTGTGAGGACTGATTCCTGCTGTTCCTGGAAAACACCTGTTACAGGTGAGTAACTACTCTTTTTCTCCAGGACCAAGCAGGAAGTCAGTCCTCACATATGGGTGACTCCCTAGCTCTGGGCTACCAGGAACCCAGGCTGAACAAGAGAACTCCCTCTAGTCCCAGCATCAAAGAAAGGCTTTTCACTGAGAGAACCTACACCGGTAGCCCAACAGACGGCAGGAGGGCAGGAGTTGCCTAAACCTCAAAGAGATTCCGGAATACTGCTTCGCCAAAAGCACTGTCCCTACGGGACTCCCTCTCCAGACAGTAATGGGCCACAAAAGTCTGGCTTGAAGACCAAGTTGCAGCCCTGCAGATGTCTACCAATGGTACAGAGCGGAGATGAGCCACTGAGGCAGCCATTGCCCTGACACGATGGGCCGTGACCAGACCCTGCATAGGAAGGTCAGCTGCCCTGTAAGCCCAGGTGATACAGTCAGCCACCCAGATGGACAAGGTATGCTTGGACACAGCTAACCCCAAATTATTAGGGTCAAAAGATATGAAGAGCTGAGTAGCCTTTCTGTGCCCCTGCGTACGGTCAAGGTAGAAGGATAAGGCCCTCCTACAGTCCAGGGTATGCAGAACTGCTTCAGCCTAGCTTGCATGAGGCCTAGGGAAGAATGTTGGAAGAACCACCTCCTGGTTGAGGTGGAAAGAGGAGAGAACCTTTGGGAGGAACTTTGGATGAGTCCTGAGGACTACCCTGTTCCTATAGAATCTGGTGTAAGGCCTGTCACAGACCAGGGCCTGAAGCTCACTCACTCGCCTAGCCGATGTTAGGGCTACCAAGAAGAGTGTCTTCCAGGACAGGAAGCGTAGAGGACAAGTAGCCATCGGCTCAAAAGGTGGGCGAGTCAGTTGCTGCAAGACCACATTCAACTCCCACTCAGGAGCAGGAGGACGGATGGGAGGCTGGAGCAAGAGCAAGCCTCTGAGAAACCTGGACACCAAGGGGTGAACCGATAGAGAATGTCCTTCCACCAGTGAGTGGTGAGCTGCTAAAGCTGAGAGGTGGACCCGAACAGAATTGGACTTAAGTCCTTAATTTGATAAGTGTAGTAAGTACTGAAGCACTACTGGCACAGTACAGGAGAAGGGGTCCTCTGTACGTAGATGACACCACACGTAAAACCTTTTCCATTTAAGAGCATAGGTTTTCCTAGTGGACTGTTTCCTAGAGGCTAGGATAACCTTCTCAACTTCCTGAGGTAGGCCCCAGGGAGCCAAAACTACCCTTGCAGCCTCCATGCCATCAAATTAAGAGCTTTGAGATTGGGGTGCAGAAGGGAACCCTGATCCTGAGAGAGAAGGTCGAGTTGCAATCCCAGGGGCAGTGGGGGATCCACTGCCAGCTGGAGCAGAAGTGGAAACCAAGGCTGTCTCGGCCACCTGGGAGCCACCAGTAGGACCGAGGCCTTGTCCTGAAGAATCCTGAACAGAGTTCAGGCCACCAAGGGTGTGGGAGGAAACGCATACAGGAGGCCCTGAGACCAGGAAATCAGAAAAAAAACTGCTGCTATCCGCAGAGGATGCAGTTGCCTGGAGCAGAACTTTGACAGCTGTTTGTTCAGAGGACTGGCAAACAGATCTATGGATGGAAGTCCCCATTTCAGGAAAATCCTCTGAACCACCAAAGGATGGAAATTTTGTTTATTAACACATGCAACAGAAAAACAAACAAAAAGTAAAGACAATCACCCCAACCAAGTCCCACACCCCCCCAAAACCCCCACCCCCCCGACATAGCACAAAACAGGTATCACAAAACCCCCGTGACCCGCCTCCCCAAACCCACCACCAAACCAGTAGTCCACACACGTGCCCTCCTCCCAACAACAACCCCCAAAAGTCTCTGCAATGTCCATGTCCCCCCCCCCTCAGTCCAATGTCCATGCCCGACCCCTCCTCCCCCTACCAGAACACCCCAGCAGAGCCCACACATTGCATCTTGCAGTCCCTGAACCCCTGCCCCGCACAGCACCCCCACCAATCCACATGTCCAACTGTCCAGTCTGTCTGACTCTCAGACTCCCCCTCCCCACCCATCCAGAAGATAAACCCCCTATCCCTCTCCCTCCCCCTTCAGACCCATCCCATCCAGACAAACACTTCAAAGACAACCTCCCCACCCCCTCCCCCCAAACCAAATGAAAACATAAGGGCCCCCTTAGCCCATCCCCAACACAATCCCATCAAAACAAATCATAAGTAATCATACAAATCAAATCAAATAGCGAAATACAAAGGGAATACAGAACCCTTATACTGCCCTGCCCTTCAGACAACGGAGCGGGATGCCCAGAAAACAAAAAGAACAGACAAACACGGAAAACAAAAATATTGGGATGGCCACCCTCTAAGAAGAAAGGGAAAGCGGACAACCGGTCAAAACCCCCTTATGGAGCCCCAGCTCACCCCCCCCCCTCCCCTCCCGGGAGGAAAACATCCCAAAATCATAAAGAGAAGGACAACCCCAGGGAAGGGAAAACTAACCCCTCCGATCACACCCCTCCCCCCAGGGAACAACAAACCAAAACAAAGACCTCACAGTCCTACAGGGACGAAAACCCCAGGGAACCCCTCCCCCTCACGGGGGGCGAAGGGTGAGGTGACGCCACAGACGCTCCCAACGATGAGCCTCCACCACCCTCCTTTCACGTTGCGCCATGCTGGACACTTCCTCCAGAATGTCCCGCACCACCTCGTCGAGGGGCAGGACCAACCCCCGGGTCGAGACATGACAGCGCGCTTGCCACAGGTGGTAGCGTACCACGGCCGTGACGAGGTAGAGGGTCCCGGAGTCCTGCCTTAGAGGAAAGGACCAGGCCCCGTACACCCACTCCGCATACGTGAGGAGGGAAAGGTCGCGCAGGTGAAGAGCAGCGGACACCAACCGGCAGGCCTCCACGTTAAAGGGGCACTGCCGGAGGAAATGGTCCATGGTCTCCGCTTGCCCCTCACACCCGGCCCTCGGACAGACCCGCTCGGCCTGTGACCTGTATTTGAGGTTGTCCCTCACGTACAAACGCCCGTGGAAAGACAACCAGGCTACATCCCGAACCTTCTTCGGTAGCCGAGGGGAGTTCAACAGCCGAAGGCCCCGCTGCATCACATCCGCCGGACAGTCCCGCAGGGCCCACCGTGGTTGATAGTGAGAGGTGAGAACCATCCGGTATAAGCCTTTCCGCCCCAAGGACTGGGCGAGCGGGTCGGTCACCCCCCACCGCCGAATGAGCCCCACCATCACGAATACGTACGATGGGGCCTGTTCCCCTCTCCGGCGCACACGTGGGACCGAGGACGCCCCCTCCCACTGCTCCCAGAAGCGGGAGAACCATTCCCGATAGGAGGCCACCCACCAGACCCCACCCCCTTCCCGCATCCTACCCAAGTGGAACGCCATAGACAAGACTGACAGGAAGACAAGGGGGTGCAACATACCCAAACCGCCCTCTGCCCGATCCAGGCAAACGATGTTGCGCTGGACGGGGTTCAAGCGGTTACCCCACAGAAAACAGAAAAAGACAGCACAGACAGACGCCTGACGGGACAACGGAAGGACGAAGACCGTGGCCACGTGCAGAAAGAGAGGAAGCAGAAACGTCCCGAGGAGTTTGATCTTCTCCTCGTACGTACACCTCCACCCCCTCCACCGCAGCACCCGACACCGTGCAGTCTCGAGACAACGGTCCCAATTGGACTCCGCACAGTCCTCCGACCCGAAGACGAGGCCCAAAACGCGGACCTCCCCCACGGGAGGAGAAAAGGGGGCGCAGGAAGGCGGGGAGGCCTCCGAGGGGCCCAACCACAGCGTCTGGCACTTGCTGTGGTTGACAACAGAATGGGCCACCTCTGAGTACTCCTCCACGGCCTCCCGCAGGGCCTCTACCCCTTCAGTGCCGTCCACGTAAACTGAGATGTCGTCAGCGTAGGCAACGACGGACACCGGGGGCGCACCAGGCGCCTCCAGGCCCCGCAACCCACCTGAGGACAATCTCCGGAGGAAGGGGTCGAGGGAGAAAACATACAGCAGGGGGCTCAAAGGGCACCCCTGCCGCACCCCCGAGGCGACACCAAACGGCCGTCCGAGCCACCCGTTAATAAACGGGAAGCTCACCCCCCCTCGGTACAGCGCCTGCACGACGAAGAGGAAACCTGCGGGGAGGCCGAAGTGCTGGAGCACCACCCACAGGTACCGGTGACTGACTCGATCGAAGGCCTTGGACTGATCCAAGGAGACCAACCAGTGGTCCCGTTGGAGCGACCGGCCTCTTTCCACCATCTCCCGGACTGTGGCGACAGCGTCCAGAACCCCTCTCCCCCGAACGGAACAATACTGGGAAGGGGACAGCAAATCGCCCGACACCTCCACCAGTCGGTTGGCCAAACACTTGGCCAGGATCTTCCGGTCCGCGTTCAGAAGAGAGAGCGGCCGCCAGAAGTCCAAGGAGCTATCGTCCTTCCCCTTGGAGAGCAGCAGCAGGACAGACTCGCGAAATGACCGCGGGAGATACCCCGTGTCCATGATCTCCTGAAACAGGGAGGTCAGGAAGGGGGCCAGCTGGGCAATGAAGGTGCGATAGAACTCCACAGGGAGCCCATCGCGCCCAGGCACCTTCCCCAACGGCATAGCACGAATCGCCCTCTCCACCTCCACCTGCTGAATCGGTGCAGCGAGTGCATCAACCTGTGCCTGGACCACAGCCGAATACACCGGGGGAAGGCCCAGGTACGTTTGGATATGTGTGAGGTCCACGGGGCGATCCCCAAACAGGTCCGAGAAGTATTCCCCCACCATCCGCAAAAGGTCCTCCTGGGAGGTATGAATGGTACCGTCCTCGCCCCGCAGGGCCATGACCTCCCGACGCTGAACCCTCTCCCTGCAAGTCCGGAAAGGGTCTGGAGTGGCGCCCCCACCGGCCGCCCCCTCGAAGCATAGGGAGGCATGGCGATCGTAAAGCAGGCCACGGAGCTGGACGCGCACCTCTTCAACCTCCTCCCGCGCTGCCCCTCGGGATACCAAACGATCCAGCGACCTCCGGAGGACAGTGTAGGTGAGGTAGCGGGATCGAGCCATGGAGGTACCCCGGGAACGGAAGAGTTGTCGGGCACGCGTCTTCACCTCATCCCACCAGGCACCACGGGAAGGAAAAACACTCAGCAGGGTCTCCTGGTCTGCGAGAAAGGCCAAGAACTCCTGGACCACCTCTGATGTTGCCAACAACTGCACATTCAGTCGCCACAGGCCAGGACCCCTGCTAAGCTCCTCGTGGTTGGCCAGGAAGGACACAGAGAGGACGCGGTGGTCCGAAAAGTCAACCGCCTGCAACTGCGGAGGGGAACACTCCACCCGGGCACTCACATATATCCGATCGATACGACTCCTGCAGGTCCCATGGTAGTAGGTGAACCCCGGCGACCTAGGAAAAGCCCGGTGGAAAACATCCACGAGGTCAGCCGTCCGGGTCATCTCGGCCAAAAAGAGGCCCTCGTAACTGGGTGGGCAACGCTCCCCCCCTCGGTCCTGCAAAAAGGTGGTGGTGTTGAAATCCCCGGCAAGGACCACCAAACGGGAGGTGTGTAAGTAGGGGCGGATGACCCCAAACAGGGTCTTCCGCCCCAACTTAGACTGGGGCCCGTAAACCACCACGAAACGAAACCGATGGGGCCCGCAGTAGCCGTCTAAAAGCAAGCACCGGCCCTGCTCCAGTTCCCACACGTACTGCACCTGAAATCGGTTGGACGTGAACAAAACCGCCACTCCTGCATAGGGCTGTGCCGCAAGGGACCAGTATGAAGGGCCCCACCTCCACTCTCGCTTTGCCCGATGAAGGCTAGCGAGCGAGGTGAGTCTGGTCTCCTGCAAGAAGATGACATCCAGCCCGCTCGTAGAAAGAAAATCATAGGCCATAGCCCGCGCCTGGTCTGAGAAAATGCTGGCCACGTTGATGGTGGCGCACGAGAACGCAGGAGTGCACGCCATGCCTATTTCGAGTGCAGTGACCCTTTCCTCCTCTTCTCACCAACCCCGGGATCCCCAGAATCCCGCTTGCAGGACAGGCCTGCGAGCTCAAACAACTCCTCCTGGTCCACATCGACCACCTCGAGGATCTCCTCCTCCTCCCGCTCGACCCTGTCACCCCAGGAGGTGCTGGCGCCCCCGGGACCACCAGGCAAAGCTGTCGCGAGGGCAGGCCCAGCCCCTACCAGAGGAGGAGGTACAAACGGGTCAGGGGTCGGAGGAATGACCTCCTCCGTGGGGTCCACCACCTGTGCAGCCCCCCCCTCCCCGGACAAAGACTGAGACAATACGACAGTGCCCACCCCCGCGGGGGAGGCCAGGGCGGCCGGGTCAGCAGGGGGCTCCTGCGAAGGCCCCGAACCCAACTGCGGGGGTACAAGGCCATCCTCCCTCACCCGTCGGGCGCCAGAATCCCCCTTGATTGGAGGACCCTGACTGCGGCGCGCCTTCTGCACCTTTGAAGGTCGCCGCTGAGGAAGAGGGGCCGCCCCCGCCGCCAACCGCTCCGAGCGCCGCACAGGAAGCCCTGCCTCCACAGGCATGCCCTCATCCACCTCAGCCGCATCAGTAGCCAAGAAGACGAAACGGTTAACGTCCAACACGGGCTCTACTTCCAACAATGGGGAGGTCTCCCGCTTCTTCCTCTTGGACTTGCCACCCTTGGAAGGGACCGTGGTCCATTCCTGAGGTGGCACCACCCGCGACCCACTATCCTGTCGTGACACATCAACCTCCACCACATCAACCCTCTCCTCCCTCCTACCCAAATCCCCTCCCCCTGGTGGCTCCCTCGGTTCAATGGACTCCTCCACCCCAGGGCCCCCTGGCTCCTCCTGAGGGAGAGGGGCCTCTACAGCCTCCTCCCGCACAGGAGCCCGAGGTGGAGTGACGGCAACCCCCCCCGGTCCATTGTGTGACGCGGAGGGGCAGCGGGCAAAGGGGTGGCCCAACTCCCCGCAAAGGTTACACCGAATTAGCAAACACCCGGCCGAAGCGTGACCCCGTCCACCACAACGGGTGCAGACCTGCTCGGGACAGTTCATGCTCAAATGGCGAAATGAGCCACAGCGGTGACACTCACGGGGTTGCCCGGTGTAATAGCACAAGATGCGATCCCGACCGAGGAAACCGGCCGAGGGCACGTGCTGCACCACGTTTCCCACCTCACGCAAACGGATCCTGCCCTTCCACGACCCGTCCCACACCCCTAGGGGCCCAGCGCCCTTAACCAGGGGTGCGAGGAGCACCGCATGGCGCGACAACCAAAACTGGATGTCCTGCCCTGGGAGCGACTCATTCCTGGATAGGATGGTCACAGGTACCGTCCCCTGGCGAGAGATAGGCACAACACGAAAGTCAGCCCACCCTCCCTGCCCCCTCTGCTGCTGGTATCGGTCCCAGAAAATCTCCAGCCCCCGTCTCAGCATGAAACTAACATCATATTCAATGGTGTTGTTCATGTGGATAAAGGCGTAGAGATCTCCCGGGAGAAACCCCAGCCCAAGGACCATCCTCAAGACCTGTTCCCTGGCTGGAGGGGACCCCTCCCCAGCCCATCGGATCTGCGCCACGTTGCGCCGTCGGACCTCACCCCCTACCCCTCGGAACCCTCCCCCACCTCCTCCCCCTCCTACGGGACCATTCCCTTGGGAACCCCCCCTCCCCCCACCT
The DNA here is from genome assembly GCA_033557465.1 of Ichthyophis bannanicus. Lineage (NCBI taxonomy): Eukaryota > Metazoa > Chordata > Amphibia > Gymnophiona > Ichthyophiidae > Ichthyophis > Ichthyophis bannanicus. Next base: position 623,655,972 of record CM066031.1, on the reverse strand, counting down.
GGTGTCCCGGGAGTGGTGCCCGACCCCTTCAGAGCCTCCGCAAAGGTACGGGGGGGGGAAACCGACCCCCCAGCTCCCATCCCCCGCCCTCCTTGGTCTGCCCCTGCAGCCACCTGCGGGGGATCCTGCTGCTGGACCGCAGGATCCGCAACCTCCTCACATAGGGCGACCGGAGGACTGGGCAAGGTCAGCCCCGCTAACACAGAGTCAGGGATGCTATCCCTTCCGGATCCCTGGGTGCCACCGAGAACCCCCGGATCACCACTTGCTTCTACCTCCAGCTGCCGAAAGGCAGCAAAAGCCCCGGGAGGGCCCGTCGGGGTCTCTAAGGCCAATTGAAGGGCGTCACGGACCTGGTTCTCGGTAACACCCAGGGGACCAGAAAGCCCCCCTAAACCTCCGTCCCGTGTTCCCGTCCCAGCGCAAGGCTCCTGGGTCTCGGCCACCACTACCGGGGACGAACCCTGCTCCCCTCCATTCCCGGGATTCAGGGGGACCACCTCAACCCCTACCCCCACTGAGGACAGACCCTTCCCTCCATCGGGACCAACTACTACCACCTTCCCCACTACTAGACCCGTCGTCCGCTCCCCCTCACCCTCCGCCAGACCCTCCACCGACCCACCGTCAGCTGCCTCCTGTATGGCCCCCGGCAATAAGGCAGGACCTCCCCGAGACAGTAGGGCAGATCCCCCAAATATAAATCCCCCCAAACCTCCACCCCCCTGCCCCCCGTCACTCCCAGGTCCTACCTTATTGTCGGTGCCAGACGTGGCACAGGGGTTCGGAGCAGTATGGCCGGCAGCCAGGGCTCTAGCAGCAAGGGCGGAAGCCCCTCTGCGAGCCAGGCCTCCCTTGACCAAATCGGTGGGACAGGCGAACACCTGTGCATCCCATGCCACTGGCGCAGGTTGCACGGACAGCTGCTGCACCTCCTTCCTGCCCCCCTCCCCCACAGAGGCTACAGGCAAGGACCTGTAACCCTGACCTTGCCCTTTCCCTTCTCTGACACCCCCCCGGTGCCGGGCAGCCACCTCCGGGAACCCAGGACGACCATCATGCCGCCTGGGAGCCGGAAGGGCAGCCATCAGAATGGAATCCAGACCCCCACCCTTCCCGTCCCCAACCACCGGCACTGCTCCACTACCCAATGCCTGACTCTCAACAGACGCTGTGGCAGCAGACCCCCTACGGGACAAACAGGAACCTGTATTCCCCTGGCAAAACTCCTGCTGCACTGCTGTCCGGCAAGACTGCAAGGACTCCTCCTGGGATCCCCGGTAGGTTGGCAACTTCGGGTCAGTACCAGACCCGCGGCGATATTCACACTTCCGGGATGACCCGGAAGTGACAACATCATGCTGAGGGCAGCCCTTGTTCGATTCAGCACGGCCCAGGGAAAGCCCTGCTACCTACCTCCTCCTCCTGCAGGGGAATCCCGGCAGCTGCAGGGACAGCGTCACTCGATCTCCGGCGGCCATCTTGGATTCGTCGTGAAACGGAGACCGGTGCTGGAAACGCCGAAAATGCCGCGGAAACTGACCCAGACATCAACCTCTCAGCTCTCCTGTCTTCTCTCCTCTCTTCCACCTGATGCACGGGTGCTGCAGCCATATTCAAATCCCGCGGATCTCTGCAGGTCAGGGCCTCGCCCCCAACCTCCCCGGGGGCATCAGACATCAAGGGAGTCACTGGTGTTAGACGAGCCGTCCCAGCAGTCACGGCAGCCTCATCTGTCCATCCAGCCACAGCCGACAGGTAGGTTACTCTAGGATCCGTCATATGTACTAATAATGATCGTTGTTCTGGAACGACACCCGGGAAGGACAAGGGGGAAGAGCAACCACCCTGTAGATCCACTGGCCGTCTCACCCCCGGGGGCCCCCCCCGGACTGTACCTATACTACGATCCCACTTATCATAGTTGTCATAAATCTCTGTGAGGGACCCACAACCTTGCTGTTTGAGGTACATGATTTCCTGATGTGTTCCCTTCAAGGCCCGCTTCACCCTCCTCCGATATGTGTTATAGGCCACCCACTCCTCACCTGGAATGGTGGCCTGCAGGCTCTCCAGGTGGGAGAGCTGGGCTTGCAGCCGGGCCGCCTCCTCCTGGAGACCCCGAAGCCGCCGCACTGCCGCCACGATCTCATCTGGGGCCCGAGCTGGTTGCTGGAAGGACGGCAGGCCCGGCCCTCCGTCCTCATCCTCACTGGAGGAGGTAGAGGCCTCCTCCAGGACCCGAGGCGGAGGGGGGAACCCGCCTCCTCCAGTTCTATACTCCACGGTCCTCCAGGGTCTCCCCAGGGCCTCTCCCCGCTGCCACCCAGCCTCCACACCCTGCCTGGGGAGGAGACAGGAGCCTCCTCCCTGGGGTAGCGGGCCCAAACCTCCATACCTGTGGGTCCCTCCTCCCTGGCCAGGCACAGTCCTACCTGGGGGGGTCCCCCACCCGGGGCGCCGGCTGTTCCATACTGCGTGTTCCCCCATCCAGGTTCAATGAAGGAGGCCCACCAGGCTTGGCAGGCCTCTGGGCCTGGGCCTCTCCTGCTGGAGGTGGCCCAGGGCCCGACATCCAGACACAGGCAGTGAGCAGGACCTCCTTCCTAGCAGGAGCTCTTCAAAACAGGACTCCTCCCCACGATAGCTAAACAGGAAGTGGGAGGAGCTGCCACTCGTGGGGCTGCAGAATCCTGCTCAACCTGTCTGCCAGGTAGTTCTCCTAGCCAGGAAGATACACTGCTTTGAGGAGCATGATGTGTCTGAGAGCAAACAAGCAAAGGTCCTGTGCTTCCTGACAAAGGAGCCTGGACCCAGTTCCGCCCTGCTTGTTCACATAGAAAATGGCTACCTGATTGTCTGTTTGAACCAGGACAGACTGATGAGCCAGGGTGGGAGAGAAAGTCTTGAGGGCTAACCGAATAGCCCTGAGTTCCAAGAGATTGATCTGCTGGTGCACTTGCCTAGACAATGAGCTCCCCAGCCCTGCAGGGAGGCGTCCGTGTTCACTACCACTGTGAACCCAGGAATCTGAAAAGGCATCCCTTGCAGTAGAATGGGTGGGTGCAGCCACCAGCTGAGGGAGTTCAGAAATTGTTTGGACACCCTTATCCTGTCTCTGAGGCTGCCTGTGGCCTGTGACCACTGAGTCCGAAGGCACCACTGTGCAGGCCTCATATGGAGCCAGGCATTGGGGGTCACATGTACTGTTGAAGCCATGTGGCCAAGAAGACTCAGGCAGAGTCTGGCGGAGACCAGTGACCTGCTGAGAAACTGGCTTGCCAAGCTTATCAGTCTTTGAGCTCTGTCTTCTGGCAAGAATGCCTTTGCCAGTAGAGAGTCCAATCTTGCCCCTATGAACTCCAAGTTCTGGGATGGGAGCAAAGTGGACTTTGCGAAGTTTATGACGAACCCCAGGCTTTGAAGAAGAGCAATAGTTCTGAGGGTGGCTTGTTTGGCCTCCTGCCATGTGTGACCCCTGATGAGCCAGTCGTCCAGGTAGGGGAAGACAAAGATTCCCTGATTTCTCAGGTAGGTCGCAACCACTGCCAGGCATTTGGTAAAGACCCTGGGAGTGGAGGTGAGGCCAAAAGGCAGTACTCTGTACTGATAATGGTTTCCTCCCACAATGAACTTGAAGTACTTTCTGTGGTCTGGATGAATGAGGATGTGAGTATACGCATCCTTTAGATCTAAGGAGCATAGCCAATCTCCCTGCTGGAGGTAGGGCAGAAGGGTTCCAAGAGTAAGCATCTTGAACTTTTCCTTCTCCAGGAACTTGTTGAGGTTTCGGAGATCTAGAATAGGTCGAAGACCACCAGTTCTTTTGGGTACCAGGAAATACCTGGAGTAGAACCCTCAACCGTGTAAGTGGGGAGGCACAGGCTCCACTGCTCTGTCCACCAACAGACCTTGCAGCTCCTGAAGGAGAAGATCTGTGTGCAGGGGAGGCCTTGGAGACTCCCCTGGAAAGTATGGAGGAGGCAGTTGTTGGAAGTGTAGTGCATAGCCCCTGTGGACTATGCTTAACACCCAACTGTCTCCAGTGATGAGTGGCCACTGGTGGGCAAACAGAGCAAGGCGACCTCCTGTGCAGGGTTGGGAGAGCAGGGACGGAGAGGCTATGCCTAAGGAGTCAAAAAAACCCACCCTGCTGAGTGGGAGCAGGGGCCGGAGGCTTGGGGGTCCTCTGCCTACGGGGCCCATTACCCTGCCCCTTGGCTTGCTGACCCTGAGGGGCAGCTTGGGCAGCCTGATATTGTGGGTACTGTTTGTAGGCAGTGCCCTTCCTCGGGTAAAAGGGCTTTTTACCCGAGCCCTTCTTCTTGTGAGAAGGGGCAGAAGTTTTTCTAGACAGCCTTCTCCTTGTGAGGTGCTCGGTCTCGAGCTGTGCGGCCTTCTCGGTCATGGGCTTGCCAAACAGGTTCTCACCTCGGCAAGGGACATCGACCAACTTGTCCTGAACCCATGGCTCGAGGTCCGATGACGGCAGCCATGCCTGGCATCGAGCCGCGATGCCGGCTGCCGCAACACGGGCCGAAGCCTCTAAGCCATCGTAGGCAGTGCGGGACAAACTTGGAGCATTCCCGGATCCCCGAGGACAAGGACTTGAACCTCTGCAAGGGTTCCCCGGAGAGACCAGCAGAGAACCCGGCCAGCTCCTTGGCCAGGTCTCATAAGTACATGCCCATGTACAGCTGGTAAGACTGGACACGGCAAGCAAGCATCGAGCCCTGGAAGCACTTTCTACCAAAACCATCGAGGTTTCGGGCCTCCCTTCCAGGGGGCACCGCGGAGTACATCTTCTGACTTTTCAGGCGATGCATGGCCGATTCCACCACCATAGAATGGTGTGGTAACTGCGCCTTCTGAAAGCCAGGACTCTTCCGGAGTCGATAGATCGAATCGACCCGCTTGCTTAAAACCGGCGCCAAGGCCGGTGCCTCCCACATCCGGAAGAGGAGCCGTTCCAGCATCGGAGGAACCGGGACAGTAAAGGCCTCCTTCGGAGGAGAGTCGTACTGCAGGGCCTCGAGCTCCTCAGCTCGAGGCTCCTCCTCGGGGTCCGCAGGGATAGCCAACGCAGCGGCCATATCCCGGACGAACTCCAAGAACCGGGTATCCTCAGGAAGGGATCTACTCCGGGGTTCAGACTACGGTGAGTCCGATGGGACGCACTGAGTCTTGAAGGTGTCAGGGGACTCCTCGTCCTCTGTCTCCCATGCGGACTCGTCCGATGAGGAATCGGGGTCTGACCTCGCGGGGCCTGTGAGCACCCACCCCGATGCCGAAGGCACCAGCATCGATGCCCTAGGTCCCGAACGGGAGGTCGAGGGAGACTGCGACCGAGGTCGACCTCGAGCCTTCATGGCTTCGAGTATCGGCTTGGTCTCCGGGGTCGACTTCGATGTCGATGTCCAGGTGGTCGGGGCAGATACGCCAGACAGGCCGGCCATCAGTGCCCACTGCTGTTCTATGAAGGCAGACAGTCTGTTCTCCAAGGCTGTCAACCTGAGACCCAGCTCAGGAGACTCAGCAGCTCCCGACTCGGGCCCCGGCGGTGCCGGGCCTGACGTCGGCTCCCTGGGAGAAGAGTCCATGAGGACGACAGGGCTTACATGTCCAGCAGACTCCAGCTCCAGTCGAGGGACTTTGGAAGGCTTCTCCTGTTCCACGGGCCCGGGGCGCCGGTCGGGGGTCTGAGACCTAGCTCTCGAGGAGCCAGGGACCTCTTCCGATGACGCCCTTGCGAGCTGCTTCTTCCTCTTGCGTTCCCAGTCGGGGGACCCCCTGTCCGAAGAGCCACGACGGTGCTCGGGATCCTATTCCCGAGATGTCGAGGCCTCAGACAATGTCCGGACCCGGCCAGAGGCCGAGTCAGAAAAGAGCCTTTCCTTTTGATGCTGTCGACTACGCAGTGCCTTGGAAGACATTTTTCCACATGGACCACACGTCTTAGGGTCGTGATCAGGACCGAGGCACCGGAGGCAGCAGTCGTGTGTGTCGGTGAGAGACATCAACTTCTTACACCGATCACACTTCTTAAAACCGCTGGAAGCCATCGGGGAAAAAAAGAGTCCCTGCGAGGTCAAAGGACCAGCTTTCCAGGGAAAAAGAAAAAAGGGCGCGAACGCCAGCCACTAAGGGCAAAAACCGAAAAAGAAAGATCGGGCTCGATACCGGTGTATCGAACCCGGCGGGAGGGGAAACGGCGTCGAACCGGGAAGAAAAAATAGCGAAGAATCGCAAAAAATCTAACAATTTTCCAGGATGACTAGAACTCACGTCCGGTGGGCTTCACGGAAAACGAGAGACTGAGGTAAGCTGGCACCTTTAGGCGGGAAGTGAACCGCGCATGCGTGCCTGCATTCCCAAAGGCTTTCATGGAAAGCTGGGGAAATGCTCTGCAAGGGCTCCATCGACGTCGATGTCACCCATATGTGAGGACTGACTTCCTGCTTGGTCCTGGAGAAAGCACAGTTACTTACCTGTAACAGGTGATCTCTGGGAACAGCAGGAATTAGTCCTCACATATGGGTACGTCGGAACCGACGGAGCCTGCGCGGGAAAGCTCCCCAGCTTCCCAGAAATGAAGCTTTTGGGGCCTCCCACAGCGCATGCGCGCTGCCTTCCCGCCTTCCTGACCAACTCTCTTCAGTTCTAGTTTAAAGCTGAGACAATAGAGAGAGGAAAGGAAAGAGAGAGAGAGAGATACAACTCCTAGGGGAGGTGGGAGGGTTGTGAGGACTAATTCCTGCTGTTCCCAGAGATCACCTGTTACAGGTAAGTAACTGTGCTATCTCCAGGAACAAGCAGGAATGAGTCCTCACATATGGGGACTCCCTAGCTAAGATGCCGGGGAGATCCCCCTGCAAGAATTCCTCATCTTCCCATGGATCTCAGGCATCCACTCAGGGAAGGTGGGCAGGAGTTGTTTAAGAATGGAACAGGTGTCTGAGGACAGCCTGACCAAACAAGGCATCCCGGCGGGAGTCCTTGTCCAAGCAGTAATGGGCTGTGAAGGTATGAACCGAGGCCCAAGTGGCTGCTCGACAGATCTGATCGATGGATACAGAATGAAGATGAGCCATAGATGTGGCCATGGCTCTCACATTGTGAGCTGTGACATGGCCTTCCAGAGAAAGGTTCTTACTCTGGTAAGCAAAAGAAATACACTGAGCAATCCAATTGGACAGTGTTCTTTTTGAGACTGGAAGTCCTAAATGAGAAGGATCAAAAGCAACAAAAAGTTGAGAAGACTTTCGATGTTGCTGTGTCCTGTGGAGGTAAAAGGCAAGAGCTCTTTTACAGTCTAGAGTATGAAGGTTCCGCTCTGCATTTGATGCATGAGGAGCTGGAAAAAAGACAGGTAAATATACCTCTTGATTAAGATGAAAAGGTGAGACCACTTTATGCATAAAGTGGGGATTTGTCCTAAGGACTACCTTATCATGATGGAACCTTGTATAAGGTGGATTAGCCACTAAAGCCTGCAGTTCACTGATGCGGCGAGCAGAAGTGATTGCAATAAGGAAAATGACTTTCCAGGAAAGGAATTTTAAGGAGGTAGTGGCTAAGGGTTCAAAGGGCGGCTTCATAAGCTGACCAAGAACTACGTTTAAGTCCCATGCCACTGGAGGAGGCCGAATGGGAGGTTTAGTTAAAGTTAGACCTCTCATGAATCTTGCAATAAGAGGATGAGAGGAAACAGATTGTCCATTGATAGGCTGAAGAGATGCTGCAATAGCACTCAAATGGACTCTTACAGAATTGGTTTTAAGTCCTGCATTGGAAAGATGCAGGAGATATTCAAGTAAAGAAGTTAAAGGTAGTGCTAGAGGGTTAAGACCTTTGTTAGCACACCAAATTGAAAATCTTTTCCATTTAAAAGCATAAGAACGCCTGGTGGAAGGTTTCCTCGATGCATGGAGGATATCCTTCACCTGTTGAGAAAGATTCAAGTCTTGAAGGTCTAGGCCTTCAGTAACCAAGCTCTGAGGTGAAGGGACTTGGGGTTTGGGTGCCACAAAGTCCCCTCCTCTTGAGACAGAAGGTCTGGAGCAGCTCCCAGATCCAGGGAGGGTGTCTGGGAGAGATGCAGAAGTAGAGGGTACCACACTTGGCGTGGCCAGCGTGGAGCTATGAGGATCATGGATCCTTGATCCCTCTGAAGTTTGAATAGAGTCTTGGGAATCAAGGGAATGGGTGGAAAGGCATATAGGAAGGCCTGACCCCAATGAAGGAGGAAGGCATCCTTGGCCTGAGCTCCCTGACACGGAATCCTGGAACAGAACCGGGGAAGTTTGGCATTGTACGGACTTGCAAAGAGGTCTATGTCCGGGATCCCCCATTCTTGAAAGATTCTGAGAACCTGATCCATGTGCAGGGACCATTCGTGTGGCAGCAGGACTCGACTGAGTCTGTCTGCCCAAGAGTTTTGGATTCCTGGGAGGTACACTGCCAGGAGATGGATCCCATGCTCTCTGGCGAAGGCCCAGAGTTTTAGAGCTTCGTTGCAAAGTGACAGAGAGCCAGTCCCTCCTTGTTTGTTTACGTAGAACATGGCTACTTGATTGTCGGTATGAACAAGGACTGTCATGTTGATGAGGAGGGTATGAAAGACCTTGAGAGCAAGGAGAATTGCTCGCAGCTCCAAAAGGTTGATATGAAGGGTGGTTTCCTGTGGAGACCAAAGGCCCTGAGTGGAGAGGTCTTGGAGATGAGCTCCCCAGCCTGTTTGGGAGGCATCTGTAGTGAGAGTTGCTTGGGGTAACACAGGTTGGAAGGGGGCCCCCAACAACAGATTTTGAGTGGATACCCACCATTGGAGAGACCAAAAAAGATGTTTTGAGGTTGCTATTTGGTCTGAGAGAGCTCCTGATGCTTGGGTCCACTGTGTGGACAAGGTCCATTGAGCTGCTCTCATATGTAGGCAAGCATAAGGCACTACATGAACTGTGGATGCCATGTGACCTAGCAGTTGTAGCATCTCTCTGGCAGTCAAGTGGCTTCTGGACTGAATTTGAGAGGCCAAGTGCACTAGACGGTTGCAACGGGCCTGAGGAAGATAGGCCCTTGCAGTGGTAGTATCTAGCCAAGCCCCGATGAACTCTAGGGATTGAGTAGGGGTGAGTTGAGACTTTCGCAGATTGATGACAAGTCCCAGATACTGCAGTATGCGTCTGGTGTGGTCCAGGGAAGTCTGAGCCTCGGACTGAGATGGAGCTCGGATGAGCCAGTCGTCCAGGTACGGGAAGACAAAGATCCCCAGAGTGCGTAGAAATGCAGCTACTATTGCCATGCATTTGGTAAATACCCTTGGAGCAGAGGCTAGACCGAAGGGGAGTACTCTGTATTGGAAATGTTTTCCCTGGAACATGAACCGTAGGAATTTTCTGTGGGATGGATGGATGAGTATATGTGTGTACGCATCCTTGAGATCTAGAGAACAAAGCCAGTCCTGACTCTGTAGGTATGGAAGGAGAGTACCTAGAGAAAGCATTTTGAATTTTTCTTTGTAGAGGAATTTGTTCAATTCTCTGAGATCCAGAATGGGTCTGTATCCCCCTGTTTTCTTGGGAATCAGAAAATAGGGGGAGAAGAAACCTGACCCTTGTTGAGGAAGAGGAACCTCTTCTATTGCCCTTTGGGCGAGAAGAGTGGTCACCTCTTGTCTCAACAGGTACAGGAGAGATGGGGGAGAATTGAATTGTCTCACCATGGTATGGGGAGGAAGGCTGGAGAAATGTAGTTTGTAGCCCTCTCTGATGATAGAGAGGGTCCACGGTTCTGATGTGATTTGTTCCCATCTGGGAGCAAAAGGAGCCAACCTTCCTGGAATGGTGAGAGGTTCTGGCTGTTGTAGAGCCAGAAAGGGTAAGTTCTCTAGAACCAAGTCAAAAACCCTGAGGAGGTTGGGACTGCTGGATTGTAGCAGTCCCTGTGGCCTTTGTTCTGGCCTGCTTAGTTTGCTGACGCTTAGGAGCAAAGCGAACTTGGGAAGATTGCTGGCCAGTATTTGTGGAAAATCTGGTCTTTTTATAGAAAGTTTTCTTAAAAGTTTTTTTCTTGGCAGGGGTAGAGGTAGACTTAGAAAGTCTATCTAAAGCAGCATTCTCTGCATCCATTTGAGTGGCTTTGATTTGCCACTCTTTGCCAAAGAGATTTTCACCTGTACAGGGCAGATTGCCTAAGCCTTCTTGTACCCAGGGTTCCAAATCAGAGGCCTGGAGCCAAGCCAGTCTGCGAGCAGCTATGGCTATGCCAGAGGCTCTGCTTGCCCCCTCAAAAGAGTCAAAGGCTGCTCTGTTGGAGAACTTGGAAACATCTTGAGTGTGCTTTAGCAAAAGAAGGAATTCCTCCTGTTTATCCTCTGGGATAAAGGGGAGAAATTGACGTATCTTTAATGCAATCTCTTTCAAAAACATGCCCATATAAAGGCTGTATGAATTGATTCTGGCAATAAGCATGCTAGCTTGGAAGATTTTTCTCCCAAAAGCATCCAGAGTCCTACATTCTCTTCCTGGAGGGGTAGAAGAGTGTCTTTTGGTACTCTTTATCTTTTTCATAGCAGACTTCACCACAATAGAGTGGTGAGGAAGCTGAGTTTTTTGAAAACCAGGAGAAGGAGGAACCCGATACATGGTGTCCAAACGTCGAGAATGTGGAGATAAGGTAAGAGGAGCCTCCCAGAAATCCATCATGTGTTCTTGAAGAATTTCATGTATGGGTAAGGTGGCTGCCTCTTTAGGAACCTTAGAGTATCCTAAAATATCGAATTTCTTTGCTCTAGGTTCCTTTTCTGAGGATACAGATATGGAGAGTCCTTTAGCTACTTCAATAATGAAGTCTTGAAAGGACAAATCCTCTGGAGGAGACATTCTCCTTTTTGGAGAAGAGGGCTCCTCAGGAAGAGTGAAAGAGACGTCAGCAGAATCATCTGAGGTATCAGACTCTTCAGAGGATTCAAAGTATCGTCTATTTGCTTCCAGAGATCGATACGCGTACCGATCGGTACCAACATCGGGCGTACCGGGTATCAGAGCGGTATCAAAGAAAGCTCCGGAACTGGAGACCGGAACCGGCATGCTACTGGAAGTAGATGCTCTGGGTACCGGTATCGGTTGCGGTACCGGAATCGGAGTCTGAACCGATTGTCACGGTACCGATGGCGGTGCAGCATTAATGAAGGTCAGTAAGGCCTGCTGCATGGATTGTACCGTAGTACCCATAGCCGCCACAACTGCCTGGAAGTCGGTACTGGTGTTAGCCGGTACCCCGGAGCAGTCTAACAGGAGATCGGTCGAGGCCATGCCATCGATGTCTACCTGTAACCCCATAGGAGGAGCTTTGGAAGCCGGAGCTTCCCGCCAGGGTTTTTTGGCTGGGGCAGGGTCCTCAGAGTCAATTGCAAGGGCCTCTCGCTGCTTAGAGGGAGATTTGCCTTTTGAGGACTTGCCCGAAGAATGTTTGGTTACCTGAGATCCATCAGGAGAAGAAGACCTGGAGGATGTTGATGCTGGAGTATCGGTAGAAAACAGCATATGAAATTTATTTGCTCTGTTCTGTAAGCCCCTTTTGGACATCAGAGAGCAGGATGGACAATCCGGAATGGAATGGTCAGGCCCCAAACATTTAAGACACCACTCATGGGTGTCTGTAATTGAAATAGTACCGGTACACTTAGTGCATTTTTTAAAACCAGGAGCTGGTTTTTCCATGAGGGAGACCTGAGAAGGCCTAGAGGCCTCACAGAAAAAATACACCAAGTGTAGGAAAGAGTAATATATATATATTTTTTTTTTAAATAAACAAAAAAAGGACTGTCGGTACCGGTCCGGAATCGGGGAAGGCAGACACGCGGTCAAAGAAACAAATTAAAATAACAATTTCTTCAGCGGTGACAGGAACACGACCTGCTGGCTCCGCGGAAAAAGAAGAACTGAAGAGAGTTGGTCAGGAAGGCGGGAAGGCAGCGCGCATGCGCTGTGGGAGGCCCCAAAAGCTTCCTTTCTGGGAAGCTGGGGAGCTTTCCCGCGCAGGCTCCGTCGGTTCCGACGTACCCATATGTGAGGACTCATTCCTGCTTGTTCCTGGAGATATCTTTATCTTATATTTTGGTAACAAAAAAAACAAAAATCCATGCTCAATCAAAACTACACTTGTAACGACATCTCTCTTGCTTTCTGTTCTGCAAACATTTTTGAAATGTTGTCCAAGTTTAAGCTGTTTGCTTCATCACATTCCATGGATAATATTGCAGTGCCGTTGAGTCGCCTTGGAGCACATCTGATCTTAGACAAGACAGAGAGGGCAGCTCACATGCATAGAATTCTTGTGAACAGCAATGACCAAAAAATGATCTTAATCTAAATTATTCTTGTTGGCAGTCAGGAGAGTATTGAACTTTCGTTTGTGGTTACATTAAAATACTTTGTTGTCTCCCTCTTCCCCTACCCCTACCTCTTCTGCATGGCGTTCCTTATTTTTCAAAGCTGGAGATGGCAGCCCTAGTGTGGGGCCCCACTGGGTTAAATAGGTTCAACTGGCCTACAGCAGGTCATGGAAGTGAAGTTAACTTCAAAATTAACTCCTGTTTTCACACACTTACTTCCAGTGTAGCAAGCAATTTTAACTATTTTGTGCTGTTCATTTCATTTGCCTATTTTACAGTATTAGAAGCAAAGTAAAAATTTACCAGGATATTAACCAAAAAAAGTGTTCTTACACCAGGCCTAAGGAAAATGAGACATTTAGTTCAGTGGCTTAAAGAAACCATGATGTACTCAAGACTCGTACAAATTGTTTTGGGTCTCTAGCAGCAAAACAGAACTAAATCTGGCAAGGCAACTGTCATAAAAGCAGAGCGTCAGGACATATTCTGCAGAAGAGCATAGTTATCAGTCTAACCAGTACCTTGGACACAGTTTCATGTGATCTGTGAGTAACCACTATCTAGGAAACACCACCTCTGATCAGTTACTAATCATGCTTCAATGGAATGGGGGTGACAAACTCTGTGCTTTGGGATAGTGACTGAACAGCAGGACACTGCCAGACGTGGCCATATTTTCTGTGCCAAACAAAAGCATTTTCTCTGCATCCTGGGACCTGCTGCCAAAACCTTTAGTTAAATCTATTGGGAAATCTGTACCACTAATACGAAGAGTAGGGAGAGCGGCAAAGATCCTTTTTCAGCACTAACAGGCAGATTGACTGTAAATAGTATATGGTTCCAGCTGCTGTAACTACTGCCAACCTTTCTACCGCAAAAATAAATCATCAGTCCTTGGGAACAATAAACCGCTGTGCTGAGAACAGTTTATTTAACAAAGGTAGAGGTCCAAATTAACATCCCCATGACCTCATACGGAAAGAACCCCATGCCTGTGCCCAGTAGATAAAATTGAGTACTGGCTAGATAATAATAATGAAAATGATAGCAACAATAATAAAAACAAATGTAATAAAACTCTGGCACTGGACGGTTATTGGATTCTAAAGAGCATTAGTCCTGGGAAATAATAGTAGCACATATCTTCTTTTAGCAGCGTGGTACATTATGAACGCTGTCATCCAGCATGTCCAAGCCAGGATAATAATGACGACGCACATAACAAAGAATCATTGATAAAAAGAAAATAGATAAGACAAAAATAACCTAGCAGACTATTCTTAATAAATACAAACAATCAGGGGGGTGGAGAAACTCCTGAGGGTCATAAGCCTGTCAGCTTTACGCAGTCACACAAAATAATTATGTGCTGTATCATTTAAATGCACAGACAATGAATAGAAGGGACAGCAGGTTAGTTAATCATGTATGCTCCAAGTCTTTGTTCTTTCAAACTCCAGGGTGATGCCTGGCACTCCAACAAAGCGAAATATCCATCCCGGCCATTATGCATAGCATGAGAAAAATCATTAGATAATATCACATGCCCCGGTAAATGTCAACATGAGATTCGGAGTGGCTGCAGTTTGGAATAGCACACTCCAGGTGGAAAAGAGCACAGCAAAGCATGCGTCAGATTCGTATAACATCACAAGGCTGACCATCAAATTCAGAAGCCCATATAGACAAGGTATGAAGAGCTAGGTCTGCCATGTAATTTAATCTATATATTCAGTGCTGCTCTGTGTGTAAATAGTACTGCTAAATATACACACTAACTCAATAAAAAGAAAAACCCCAAAAGTATTCCGGTCAAGGCCACAATTGCAAAACTTAATGAAAGGTCCAACCAAAAACAAGAGAGAAAAAGAAAAGAAGAGACAGAAAAAGTAAGAAAAATGAAATGTTGCTATGTTTGTTATGCAGAGGAATCCTCCTCCGAAAAACAAACAACTCCTTTTTATTCTTTTTTATATTATATTGCATAAAACATCATGCCCAAAAAGCCAATGTGCTAAGTTAATAATACTTGAAAGCAGACAAAAAAATACTTAGCTGGCAGTTGGAGCTTCTAAGCCGCATAGATGAATCACAAGAAAGCAGCGTTGCCATTATGGTTCTTCAAAACAACAACATTGCTCACCAAAGCATATAGGCATCAATGGTCGCAGAGTAGTAGCTATAAGGCTGTAAAAAACAGCTACAAAGCACTGTGTTTCGGGTCCAAGACAAAGACCCTGCCTCAAGCTTTTAATATCATTAGAAATGTGTCTGACAGCTACAAGAAAAAATATGCGGGTGCAACAGCATTACCAAAAGTCTTCCATCCTTCCATGTACTGGTTTTCTCTTGAAATAGAAAAAAATGGTGTCTGACATCACTGAGTAGAAAAAAAACACATAGGCCAATCCAAAATGACGGCAGAGTCAGAGTGAAAGCTTCATTCATAAAGTACTCCACCAATCTATTTTTTTTTCTTTTTTTTTTTTTGAGAGAGAGCCACAAACTCCCGAAGGAGAGACTAAGAAAATCTTATAGAAGAAAAAAGGAGAGTACTCCAAATCAAGGAGCTAAATAAAGAGCCAACCCACCTACACATCTTCCTGCCTACTAATTCCCTCCTTGTCCACAAGAAACTGACGCAAAGAAGCCACATCAATATAAACATAATCATGACTTTCATAAGTTACTAAACAACGGCAAGGAAACTTCAAAAAAAAGGAAGCCCCCAAAGCCACCACTCTAGCTTTGAGCTCGAGGAACTGCTTCCGTCGAGCCTGCGTGACCCTGCCCACATCTGGAAAAACCTGGTAAGGTAAGGTGTCCGGTCCCATGGACAAGCATGTTACTGCCCTTCCACTTGCTAGTCACTCCTTGGATGGGGCTTCTTTGAGCCCGGATATCAGGACCCCACCCCTTTCCCTCAGCCTACTCACTCGTCTACTCCTTCGAAGTTACCTTCACAAGTTATGTCTCCTGTATTAGTTTCTGTGGACCCTGCTGCATCTGAACAGGACTCTTTACCATTTAAAAGTGAGGGGACTCTTTCGGATATTTGGTCAATGCTTCAAAAAATTGAGACCAGATTGACTACTACTGTTACCTCTTTATGTAATTTCTCACATGATGTTGTCACAAAGGTTAAAGTGATTGAGAATCAAATGACTGATCTTGTGGGTTCCTTGACCCTGGTGGATTCTCAACTCCAATCGTATAAAGATTCTCATCTTGGTTATCTTAAAGATATTTCTTCTGTTTCTTATCGTTTGGAGTTGCTTGAAAATCACCAGCGTATAAGAAACCTTCGTTTCTTAAATTTTCCATCCACTCGTTTACTTTCTCCTGAGATACTGTTGAAAAAGTACTTGTCTAAAATCTTGCATTTAGAGGATTCTGTGGATATTGTGCAAATGTATTCTATTTTTCCTAAAGTTGGGACCTCGGGCCAGACTAAGGATGAACTTCCTTTGAATGACTCGGCAGGTCCTAATCTTACGGAGTTTTTGCAGGATTCACTCAATGTCATACCAAAGCGGTGTACTTTGGTGGTGACTTTTGGGTCTGAATCCCTTAAGTTGAGAATCATATGTGCTTATTTTAAATGTAAAGATGTGTTGTTTTGTGGGTATAAACTTCAGGTTTTTCCACCAATCTATTTTGATATGTAAGCTATGTGGAATAATAGTACTGAGTTTAAAGATCCATCTCTGTTCTAAAATCTGCAGCAGATGTTCATGATCACCACCCTGAGGATCAGGTGGAACATGATCTATTACTCTCCATGTGAAGTCTGAGAACGTGTGTTGTAGTTGTATACAATGTGGTACTAATGGAGCCGAAAGGGTTTTAGTTGTAATCCTAGACTTATGTTTGGTGATTCGCCTCTTAACAGGCCTAGTAGAACGGCCCACATATCTAAGACCACATGGGCAAGTTAATAAATAAACAAAAGAAGCACATGTTGTATTCCACTTTGCAATGTAACTTCTTCACCTGCAGTTATTGCAAGAGCATATAAGAGAGCCAAAAATGTACATCATGAATGACTCTTGTCGGACAGTACAATTACTGATTCTACTTTTTGGATTTTGGATACATCTCCCCCTGACAAAATAGTGGGGGCTTTTATTTATTTATTTATTTATTTATTTATTTAACAGTATTTCTAAACCGCCTTATCTTAATAATCAAGGTGGTATCACAGCAAGCAATCAGGTAAAGTGTGTGTGTTGTACATGCAGTGAGGATAAAACTTAGTTGTGTGAGGGATGTGTTGGGTGCTTGATTTGTTTGAGCTATATACAGGGTGGGCTATTTACAGTGGTGCTAGAATCATATTTTATATATATTCAGTTGTTTGGGAGGATTGGAGTGCTGTTATCCATTCTCTTAGGTTATGTGATGTGACCATAGTGCTCTATGAACAGCATGGTTTTCAGTTGTTTTCTGAAGTCTTTGAGGTCTGGAGTTGCCCTTAGATCGTCCGGTAGATTGTTCCATATTGTTGGAGCAGCCATGGATAGAGCTCTGTCTGTTGTGTCCTTGCGTGTGTGCTTGTACTCATTTGGGGTGCTGACTCGGTTGCGTGTTTGACTTCTTCTGGGACGTGCGCTGGTTTCCGGTTGTATGAGCAGGTGGAGGCTGTTGGCTGATGTGTGTTCTTTTATCTTAAATAGGTTTATGATAGTCTTGTATCTGATGCGAGCAATGATTGGGAGCCAGTGTAAGTCCTTTAGTGTAGGTGTGATGTGCTCCTGCCTTGCGGCTCCGGATATGATTCGAGCTGCAGTGTTTTGTGCCAGCTGTAGTGGTTTGAGAGCTTGTTTTGGTAGTCCGAGGTATATCGGATTGCAGAAGTCCAGTATTGGGGTTATCAGTGCTTGACAGACTGTACGGAAGTGTTCTGGAGCGAGGAGTGGTTTCAGTCTCCTGATGATTCGCATCCTGTAATATGCTTTTTGGATTGTTTTGTCTATGTGTGGTTTGAGGTTGAGTTTACTGTCCAGAGTAACCCCAAGGTATCTCACCTCCGATCTTATCGGTATCGTGGTGCTTTGTATCTTTATGTTTGGTGGGTGTGTGAAGCTTTGGTTTCGAGTGATGATTAAAGCTTCAGTCTTGTTGTAGTTTATAGCTAGATTGTTGTTTTGGCACCACTTCGCCATTTGGGTAAGGCAGTCTGCTATCTTAGAGAAGTCCGGGTTTTCGATTGATATCGGGGAGTATACCATTATATCGTCTGCGTATATTGTGTATTGGATGTTGTTCTCTTTCATAATGTTGCATATTGGTTGGATGTAGATGTTAAAAAGGAGTGCTGAGAGTGCGGATCCTTGTGGTACTCCTTGTTGGACGTTTATGGGCCGGGAGGTGTCCTGTCCCACCTTGACCTGTAGCTGTCTTTCTGTTAGGTACGAGTGGAACCATTTTAGAGTGGTACCGTGTATACCAGTGTTCTTCAGTCTCTCCAGGAGTATATTGTGATCAACTGTGTCGAACGCTGAGGAGATGTCGATGAAGATCATTATAATTCCATTCCTGATGTCGTCAATTATTCTTATGATGCTGTCGAAGAGGTAGATCAGGAGAGTTTCGACTCCATGGTTGGGACGAAATCCGTGTTGGTTGTCGTCGAGAGTTCCGTGTTCGTCAATGTGTTCCTGAAGTTGTAGTTGAACCGTCTTTTCGATTATTTTTGCGAGGAAGGGTATGCTGGAGATTGGTCGGTATGCTGCTGGGTCCTTTTTGTCGAGAGAAGTTTTCTTTGTGATTGGTCTTACTGAGGCAAGCTTTAATTGCTGTGGCATGAGTCCTTGAGTGAGTGAGTTGTGTACCATTTTATGAATGTTTGGTATGAGGCTTGCTTTGGTGGCTTTGACCCATGACACTGGGCAAGGGTCTGTAGGAGCAGTGCTTGTGTTGATTGTGGAGATGATGTCTGATATCTGCTCTTTTGAGGGTGAGTGGAATGTGCCCCAGGTTTTGGGGTGGACGTTCGTTCTGTTGGTTCTACTGGGTGTTGAGCGCTCTGTGGAGTGGAATTTGTCTTTGATGTGGTCGGCGAATATCTGTGGATCCACTTGTATTTCTCTTTCTGCTGCTTGCTCTTTTGTCAGGGTTTTTACTATTTCGAAAAGTTCTCTGGGTTTGTTGATGGAAGAATTTATCAGGTTTGTGTGGAATTCTCTCTTTGATTGGTTGATGTGTTCATTGTATTGTTTTTGCTTTGTTAGGTAAAGATGTTGGTCGGAAGTAGTTTTGTTTTTTCTCCATCTCCGTTCAATTTTCCTGAGCTCCCTCTTTTCCTGTCGTATTTTTGCTGAGTACCATGGTTTGTTTTGTCTCTTGTTGTGGTGTTGTTTCTTGGTCCTGTCAACGGATGGTTTGGCGGCGTTAGCTAGGACATTGTTCCAGTTGGAAACTTGTTCCTCCAGGTCCTCTGAGTCAATGTTCAAGTGTTGTATTGTGTCCTGGATGAATTCGTCCTTGTCAAAGGACTTGAATCGTCTTTGTGTGTGTGGGAAGTTCGCTCTTTCGCTTGTCCAGTCTTCTTGTGATTGCAGATTTGTCTCGATTAAGTAATGGTCAGACCATGGTACTGGGGTGATGGTGGGTGTAGAGATTAGGTCTCTTGAAGTTAGGTAGTTTGATGCGAAGATGAGGTCTGGGGATGATCCTAGTCTGTGTGTTGGTGCATTGACTATCTGTGTGAATTGAAGTGATGACATTGCCTGAAGGAAGGTCTCTGCATCTTTTGTATTGGCGGACTTGAGGTTGAAGTCTCCGATTAGTAGTGCTGGTTTGTTGTTTGACGTTATGGCACAGGCTTCTTCGAGTATGAAGGCTAGTTCGTCGGGTGGAGCACGGGGTGCTCTGTAGGTTAGGCAGATTGCAATATTCTTGTTCTTGATGCTAATTGTGTTACACTGCTTTGTATCTGTGAGATTCAGTGTCTTGAACTTGAGTTCTGTCTTTGCTATTATTAGGACTCCTCCTCCACGCTTGTGGATGCGTGGGCAGTTGTATGCTGAGTAGTTGTTCGGTACTAGTTGGTTGAGTAGTACACTGTCGGTATAGTACCTTATATGACTGGGTCAGCACAAGTTATTTTATCTATCTATCTATTTAACATTTATATAGCGCTTCAAACGTATGAAGCGCTGTACATACATGAAGAAAAGACAGTCCCTGCTCATCGGAGCTCACGATCTATTAAGAAAACATTGACAGATTCTGGCTTTACATTCTTGCTTTCAGAAGTACCCTCATCGAGGCAGTAACATTTGTGATATGGTTGTCCATGCAGCCACTATTTAGGACTTGCCTCAATTTTCTCATGATTCTCCTGGACATTTTTCATGCAACTCTTCACGTTGTACTTTTTGTAAATATCCTTAATATTTAGGATTGGGCTGGCTGGACACTATTACAGGGAGAAGCTACATTGCGAAGTAGCATACAACATGTGCTTCTTCTTTTGTTGTTTATCTATTAACTTTCCCATGTGGTCTTAGATACATGGGCCGTACTACCAGGCCTGTTAAGAGGAGACTCACCAAACATAAGTCTTAAATTACTACTAAAAACCTTTCGGCTCCGTTAGTTCCACATTGAATACAACTATAACGCACGTTCTCGGGTGTCACATGGAGAGTAATATATCATGTTCCACCTGATCCTGAACAGAGATAGATCTTTAAACTCAATACTAGTTTTCCACAAGGCTTAAATATTGAAATAGATTAGTGGAGTAGATCTCAGCAGGTAAGAATTGAACAGCAGATATATGAACCCTAAAACAAGAACAAGGCTTGCCACAAGGTTCCGCCCTTTCAGCTCTTCTATTTAACATTTATCTCCAGCCCATCTGCTCCATTTTTAAAAAATTCCAGGTAAACTATCACATATGTTGTTGTTGTTAAGTGCCGTCGAGTCTGTGTCGACTCATGGCGACCCTCTGGATAATTGTCCTAAATTGTGTTCGGTCTTCAGTCAGGCGGCTCATTGACGACAGACTGGTACCCATAGCTGCTGTTATTGCATCAATCCATCTCATTGCTGGCCTTCCTCTTTTGCATTGACCTTCTATCTTGCCAAGCATGATGTCTTTCTCTAATGATCTCTCTCTTCGCATGATGTGTAAAAAGTATGAAAGTCAAAATCTTGTCATCTGAGCTTCTAAAGAAAGCTTAGGCTTGCTTTTTGGGCCGTCCATGAACATAAGAACATAAGATATGCCATACTGAGTCAGACCAAGGTCCATCAAGCCCAGTATCCTGTTTCCGACAGTGGCCAATCTAGGTCATACGTACCTAGCAGTATACGCAGTATTCGCCGCCAGCACCATAATTCAAAGGCATCAATTTTCTTCCTGCCTTTTTCACTGTCCAGCTTTTGCATCCATATGATGTTATTGAAAATACAATGGCTTGAACAAGTCGAATCTTTGTATGGAGAGAGGCATCTCTGCTCTTGAGAATCTTGTCTAAGTCTTTCATAGCCATTCTGCCCAGAGTAATGCATCGTTGGATTTCTTGACTGCTTATTGCTCCTTTATTGATAGTTGATCCAAGTAGGTTAAAGTTGTCCACAATTTCAATTTCTTCTTCAACGATGTGCTTATTGTTTTTGCCAGTTGTCATGATCTTTGCCTTTTTTATATTAAGGTGATGGCCCATTTTAAGACTATGTTCCTTGATTGTGAGAAGCAAATGTTTCAGATCATCTTCACTTTCAGCCAGTAATGTGGTATCATCAGCATAGCGAAGGTTGTTGATGAGTCTTCCACCAATACGCGGATGATATAATGATATATCTTCTGTTTAACATTTCTAACCCTTCAATTCAACAAATTACGGATTGCTTTGCTCAGATAACAGAATAGCTATAAACTCATAACTTTAAAATCAACTTTAGTAAAACTGAAGCTCTGTATGTAACAAGAAACCAGAGTTTCACAGCCCCAACAACTATCAGGATTCAAGATACAAGCATCTCAGTCAAAACTGAGGTAAAATACCTTGGGGTAATACTTGACTGTACCCTCAATATGGCAACACATATAAAGCAAACAACAAAAAGACTTTCTATAAACTTAAAATGCTAAAACAACTCTGCCCTCTGCTTCACCTCCATGACTTCAAATCCATCATCAATGCAATCATTATGTCCCACTTTGATTTCTCTAACAATATCCTGCAAGGCCTTACCAAACAAAACCTAAGACAACTCCAAGTAGCACAACACATTACAGCCAGGACAATCACGAATAACAACCTAACGGAACACATCACTCCAATATTGTATGAACTGCACTGGCTCCCTATCCAGAGCCGCATGAATTATAAAATACTTGTTACCACTTTCAAACTAATCAAAGATATCTCCCCGTCATATCTCTCCATGCTCATCACCAAGGAAACCCACACCCACACCCAACAAGACTGTAATAAAAAATAAACTTGCAATCCCAACGGACTTCAGGAAATCAAGAAAAATAATAACAAAGCATTCTCCCACATTGCACCTAACTTCTGGAACACCCTACCAGACTACCTAAGAGAAATAAATGACCTCCCCACCTTCCACAAAAAACTCAAAACCTGTCTATTTATCCTTCACTTTGGAATCAAAATGAACCCAATAATATTGATCCTTCCCACCCCTCTATATAAACTCACCACAAAACAGGTGTTCCTCCTTTAACTAACCTGCTCTGACCAAACTCACTTTCTACCTAAAAACCAAATTTGTATTTAGTTCATGGTAATGGTTCTTCAGTGTTTATTATAATGTTAATGTATATAGTTAATATGTTCTATGTAATTTGAATATGTACTTTTCATTGTACAATTCAAAATTGTTGTTCTCTGTAAACAGCATTTGATCTCCTAGAAAATGCAGCATAAAAACTTTATAATAAATGAATGAATGAATGAATGAAGCTTTCACTCTCTGACTCTGCCTTCATTTTGGATTGGCCTATGTGTTTTTTTCTACTCAGTGGCGTCAGATGCCATTTTTTCTACACCAGTACAAGGAAGGATGAGTGGAGGAGTAGCCTAGTGGTTAGAGCACTGGCTTGGTAACCAAGCAACCAGGGTTCAATTCCCACTAGCACTCCTTGTGGCCTTGGGCAAGTCACTTAACCCTCCATTTCCTCAGAAGAAAGGCCTGGCAATCTACTTCCGGTGACACTGCCAAAAAAACCCAGGAGCTTCTCAGTCGCCAGGAGTCAGGACTGACTCAAAGGCACACATTGCATTTACAAGGAAGGATGGAAGACTTGATAATGCTGTTGCACCCGCATATTTTTTCTTGTAGCCGTGGCACATTTTTAATATTAAAAGCTTGAGGCAGGGTCTTTGTTTTGGACCCGAAACACAGTGCTGTGTAGCTGTTTTTTAAGGTCTTGTAACTACTACTCTGCAACCATTGGTGCCTATATGCTTTGGTGAGCAATGCTGTTATTTTGAAGAACCATAATGGCAACGCTGCTATCTTAAAAAGTTGCAGCAGTCTGAGCACACAAACTAAAGCAATGGACTTCTGTCTCCTGGGATTCATCTATGCGGCTTAGAAGCTCCAACTGCCAGTTAAGTATTTTTTGACTGCTTTCAAGTATTAATTATTATCTTAGCACATTGGCTTTTTGAGCATGATGTTTTATGCAATATAATATAAAAAAAGAATAAAAAGGAGTTGTTTGTTATACAGAGGAATCCCCCCTCTGAAAAACAAACATTCCAACATTTCATTTTTCACAAAGAAATTTGAAGTTATTCAGACAGCCTTCTCAAAACCAATTTTGACAACACTTTGCACCCTACAACATTCTTCCCAGAATCCAGTTCACCCACCCTATCCAGCATCAATGCGACCACCTGCCCCTTTGATCCAATTCTGTCCAAGTGGGTTAGGAATTCTACTCTAAATCTCTCACCTTATTATCTAGTCAGTGCTTGGTTTTATTTACCGGACACAGAAAATGTGGTTACATCCAGCAGTATCCTGCTCTTCAGCCACTGTGATAAAGCATGGAATTTGCCATCCCTATCCCATTAAAACATGATAATGAACTGAACAAAAAATGGCATTTCCTAGATAGTGGCTTCTCACAGATCACCTGAAACTGTGGTCTAAGGTACTGGTTAGACTGACAATTGCAGAGCTGGCTCTAGAGTTGGTTTAAGGTGTTGGTGTCCTAGGCAAACTAAGCCTTATCTCCCCCCCCTACCCCCTGGCTATCAGAATCTACTGTTTGGCTTGAATGCTCTGCTCTTTTCTGCCCCCAGAAGCTGCTGCCCTAGGTGACTGCCTAGTTCGCTTGATGGTTGGCCAGCCCTGGATAAATATTTTCATTTTCTGCAGAATACATTCTCTTCCTTTGCTCCCCAGGCCTAAGGAATCTCTGATAACCAAATGCAGCATATGTGCAAAGCATCTGACTCTATGAAAGGCGCCCCTTGACCATGTTTGTCACCATCTGTTACAAAGAAACCTGGAAGTACAGCGCTCTGTTTGTGCCTCATCTCCCAGCCCTGCATCATTGTCCTTTTTTGCTAAGATTTGGGTTCAAGTATGGCCATCAGCCATTAACTTGCTGTATCCTCCTCCTGTTGCTTCCTTGTTAGACCTGCAGTCTGCCTCCCTAGTCTGACTACCACCAGTGTGCTTCTAGGGAGAGGTGGCCATTTGTGGCATTCTGGCTAGTCCAGATGTCAGTGCTGAAATGCATGGTACTATCTCTGCCTTTGTCAATTCTGCCTGCAGCTGTTGACACAACTGATTATACAGGTTGGGGATCTGTCTGCTAAACGTTGTCCCAGAGAGCACTCGGTAATTGAGAGCCAAGAGATGTAGCAGACTCTTCAACCCCTTTTTTTTTTTCTAGACCATGGGATGCTGTTCCAAGGGTTGCAGAGCAGAGATGGCGTCCATCTGTCCAAGAAAGGTCAACGCGTCTTCAGTAGTAGACTGGCTAATCTACTGAAGAGGGCTTTAAACTAGACTCATTGGGGATGGGTGAAGAAAGCTCCCAGGAAAGTGAAAGCCCCCAGGTAAGTGATACATTAAATACCTTTATGGAAATGGGTAAGAGGGGTAACATATGGAAAGCAGTGTGTATAAATGCCCGTAGCATGGGATATAAGATCCCTGATGTTGAAGCTTTGGTGGGAGTGGCCGACTTGGATTTATTGGCAGTTACAGAAAACCATGACTGGGATGTAACTATACCTGGCTATATTTTATTCAGAAAGGACAGGGTAGGAAGAAGGGGAGGAGGAGTGGCACTATATGTAAAAACTACTATTAAAGCTTTGGAATTACAGAGCTTAAAAGAGAGAGAGGAGGCATTGTGGGTTAAACTAGAAAGAGGGAAAGAGAAATCCATCTGCATTGGCGTGATATACAGACATCCCTCAGAAAAGGAAGAGATGGACAGAGAGTTAGTTGAAGACATACGCAGCATTGCTAGATAAGGGGAAGTGCTACTGATAGGGGATTTCAATATGCCAGATGTTGATTGGCACATTCCTGCTGCAGTATCATCTAGAAGTAAGGAGATCCTGGATTCTCTACAGGGAGAACTATTCAAGCAATTGGTAACAGACCCCACACGTGAAGGGGCCATACTGGATTTGGTGCTTACCAATGCTGAAAGTGTTTCTGATGTTATAGTGGGAGACATTTGCATCCAGTGATCACCAGATGATGTGGCTCAGTTTTAGGACTAGGGCTCTTAGAATCCATTCAAAAGTGAAGGTCTTAGACTTTAGGAAGACTAACTGTCAACATGGGCCAATACCTCAGAGAGTCGTTAGCAGGATGGGAACAGCTAGGGGATGTAGAAGAACAGTGGGCAAAACTGAAAGGGGATATTTTAAGGGCAACCAACCTTTTTGTTAAAATGGTAAATAAAAGGAAAAGGAGACCACTATGGCTTTTGAAAGAAGTAGCTGAAAAAGTGAAGAAAAAGAGGGAGGCCTTCATGAAATACAAGAGATCACAGAGAGAGGAAGACAGGTATCTATATTTGGAAAACTTAGAGAAGCTAGCAAAGTAGTCAGGAAAGCAAAGATTCAAAAAGAGGAGGAAATAGCCAATGCAATAAAATGGGGGGGATAAGACATTTTTCAGATATGTTAGTGAGAAGAGGAAGGGCAAAAGTGGTATTGTCAGACTCAAGGGTAAAGGGGAGGAATATGTAGAAGCTGATGAGGATAAGGCGGAATTGCTTAACAAATATTTCTGTTCTGTGTTCACAGATGAAGAACCAGGAGCAGGAACTCAGAAAACACCCATAAACAGGAACAGAAGCGAGGGACATCTTGAACAATTTTCAGAAGACTCTTTGTGAGAAACTAGCTCAACTTAAGTAGACAAAGCGATGGGACCGAATGAGATACACCCTAGAATACTGAGGGAACTTGGGGACGTTCTAGCAGCTCCACTGACTGACCTTTTCAATGCCTCGTTGGAGTCAGGAGTGGTGCCAAAGGGCTGGAGAGAGGCTCATGTGGTGCCTTTACACAAAAGCGGAAGTAAGGATGTGATTGAAAACTACAGGCCGGTTAGTTTAACTTCGGTGGTGAGTAAATTATTGGAAACGCTGCTGAAAGAGAAAATAGTGAGGTTTCTGGAGTCCAGCGGATTACAGGGTCCGAGACAGCATGGATTCACCAGAGACAGGTCTTGTCAGACAAATCTGATTGATTTCTTTGACTGGATGACAAGGGAGTTGGACCGAGGGAGAGCCCTATATTTGGTGTATTTAGATTTCAGTAAAGCCTTTGACACTGTTCCTCACAGGCGATTTATAAACAAACTCAGCACCCTAGGGATGGACCCTAAAGTTACTGCTTGGGATAGAAATTGGTTGGGTGGGAGGCGATAAAGAGTACAGGTAAATGCAGTTCACTCTGAGGAGAAGGATGTTACCAGTGGTGTGCCCCAGGGATCTGTCCTTGGTCCGATTCTTTTTAACATCTTTGTTAGTGATATAGCGGAAGGGCCATCGGGTAAGGTTTGCCTTTTTGCGGATGATACCAAAATCTGCAAAAGAGTAGGCACCCAGGAAGGTATAGATCTTTATCTTTATTCGTAAGGCTTGATAGACCGCCCAAGCCGTAGCGTCGGGGCGGTGTACAATACAAAATAAAGCATAGCTACTGAGAAATAAAGTTGGAAAAGAACGCCAACAACAACAGGACAGAGGACAGAGAGGTGCAGAGAGAAGATAGAGAACAGAGGAGTTTCATACAGTGGAAAGGAGGGAAGGGGACAGGAGAGATTCTTTTTAACATCTTTGTTAGTGATATAGCGGAAGGGCTGTCGGGTAAGGTTTGCCTTTTTGTGCATGATACCAAAATCTGCAATAGAGTAGGCACCCAGGAAGGTATAGATAACATGAGGAGGGATCTAGCTAAGCTTGAAGAATAGTCTAGAATTTGGCAGCTGGGATTTAATGTTAAAAAATGTAAGTCCATGCATTTGAGCTGCAGCAATCCAAGGGAGCAATATAGTATAGGGGGTGAAGTACTTTTGTCCACTAAAGAAGAGCGGGACCTAGGCGTGGTTGTGTCTGATGATCTTAAAGTAGCTAAACAGTTAGAAAAGGCGACGGCAAAAGCTAGAAGAATGCTTGGGTGCATACGGAGAGGAATGGCTAGCAGAAAAAAGGAGGTGATAATGCCTCTGTATAAGTCTTTAGTGCAACCTCATTTGGAGTATAGTGTGCAATTCTGGAGACCGCACCTTCAAAAGGATGTGAACAGGATGGAGTCGGTGCAGAGGGTGGCTACAAAAACGGGTAGTGGTCTTCATTATAAAACATATAAGGACAGACTTAGGGATCTTAATATGTACACCTTAGAGGAAGGCGGGATACAGGTGATATGATTGAGATGTTTAAATACCTCCGTGGCATAAATGCACAGTGGGAGAGCCTCTTTCAATTGAAAGCAAGTTCTGCTACGAGGGGACATGGGATGAGGGTGAAGGGGGATAGATTCAGGAGTGATGTGCGGAAATATTTCTTTACGGAAAGAGTGGTGGATCCGTGGAATAGTCTCCCAGTGGAGGTGGTAGAGATGAGTACAGTATCTGAATTCAAAAAAGCATGGGACAAACACAGAGGATCTCTAAAGGAAAAAAAAGAGGACTACCTGTTGTTGATATGGAAGGACAGACTAGATAGGCCATGTGGTCTTTTTTCTGTTGTCATATTTCTATGTTTCTATCTTCTCAATCATGTTCAGGGGATGGTCATCCAGGGTTATCATTTCCCCAGTGCACCATGTCAGCACTCTCGATGTCTGCAACCTGCCCTGTGATAGCACTGCTGATCATCTATCTCTTCCATGGTGCCTTGGTTGGATGCTTGCTGCCATGTCATCTAACTGGCAGAAGAGGCCATGTACCCTGCTTGAGAATGGGATTTTGTTTTTCTTGTACCTTTCCCACCACTGCTATTTCCACTCCTGGACAGAGTCCCCAGCCTAGGATCAGTGCCCTCCTTGGTATTGAGCTGGAAAGATTGCTGCTTTATTTGTTTGTTATTATTTGATATACTACTCTTTAGCTGGACACTATCAGAGCAGTTTACAAAACCCAATGTGATTTAACAATAAAATAGGACAAAATAAAGAGAAATCATACATAAGACAAGACAAGAAACAACTGGAAGGGGAGGTATGAAACAATACTATTAACCAGCATACACAAAAGAATAAAAATATACATGTAGCTCATGCCATTGTTCGTAAGACGGCCCACTGGCTTCCCTCTGTTAATCTGCCTCCTACAGTAATTGCATTCTGCATACCACTGGTCCTCATGCACTTTACATGCTTCCACTCCTGTGAGGTTTTAGAAGACTTCCCTTCTACTTCCCTGGGGGAGGGGATGGAGCCTGCTGCTGCTGGATCTATGGCTGGGGGTATAAGAGAGGATGAAAGGCCAGTGGCATCCTTCCCACTATTTAATTGTTCCCTTTACTGGTGCTGTTTATTTATTTATTAACATTAAGATTTATTAACATTTTTATACCGCGATTTCCTACAGATCAATTGTGGTTTACAAGGAACAACAATGAATTGTACAGAAGTACAAAGTTTACATGGAATAGTATCAACTATATACAATAACAATAAAACAAGGTGTTTTAACTATATACATGGAGATCTTGTCTTTGTGTTGTTAAGGTGTTCTGCTGGGAGAAAATTGGTTGGGTGTGCTGCATGCCTATGTAGTGTTCGGATGTTATGTTATAGAACTAAAGTGTTGTGGAGAGGCGGAGCCTAGCGCGAAGGGAAATGGCCGCGTAGAGCGAGAGCTCCAGGGGCATATACATTAATCCTGTGCCTGCGCCGGCATTTAGGACCGCGAACCCTCAGATTTTGTTCTACGGGGTCTGGAGATGGCAAATTCTAAGCCAGTTCGCCTGGACTTTGCTTCGGGGTCTGGCACTGGCACTAAACACTCAAAACCAGAACCTCCGTCCCCGCAAAAGATGGCGGCCGGGCATGAGCAGCCGGAGGCGTTACAAGAACTGCTGCAGGAGGTCCGTGCTGTGAAGGCCATCGTGACGGCGAACAGTGCTTCGTTACAGAGCATGCAGGAGGACATATTGCAACTTAAGGAGCAATTCGGGACCCTTGCAGTGCGCCAGGATCAAACGGAACACCGACTACAAGTGCACGAGGAACAGCTGAAACTTTTGGGAAAGCATTCTCGCCAAATTGAGCAATTGCAAAAGGAGATAGAAGACGTCAATAACCGGGCCAGGAGAAATAATGTCCGTATAGTAGGTGTCCCGGAAGGGGCAGAGGGGCAGGATATGTTTGGTTTTCTGCAGAAGCTCCTTACTACTGCTCTGCAAATGTCCTTTGACACTCCTTTTGAGCTGGACAGAGTGCACCGTGTCCCCTCACAGGCCATGCCTAACAACAAGAGGCCTCGGCCTATTATTTTTAAAACTCTGCGGCATCAGCATGCTATTAAAATACTAGAGGCAGCACGGGCCCGCTTCCCGGTGATTTTTGAGGGGCATAAGCTCATGTTCTTTCCTGACTTTGCTAAACCTACGGTGGAGAAAAGGAAGCGTTTCTTGGACTTAAGACCGCGCCTGCAGCGCTTACAGGCGCGCTTTGGCCTTCTTCAGCCTGCAAGAATGAGGGTGACTTTACATAATGTCACCAAAACATTTGATGATCCCAATGCACTGGGGTTATACATCGAGGAGAAGGAAGCCGAGTTGATGAACTCTTAAGTGTGTCCCCTGCACTTATTCCTGTTATGTTATCTGTTGATGCACTGGGACAATTAGATCCTCACTGGTGGGATCTCCTTTTCCTAGTTCCCGTCAGGGAGTACGGTTTTGTGTGTGCAGTAGTGAATTAGCCGGCGCAGGCATTTACTAATATCCCTATAGCTTCTGTTTGCGCCTTCCCGCTTCAGTGTGGGTTCGTCCGTTCAGAACGGCAGAGTTCCCCCCCCCCCCCGGGGTAGTATGGGCTGTAGGCTTAGTATTCGTAGGATAGGCGATGTTTTCCCTAATTTGTGTGAACTACTTGAGCTTGGTCATATCTATTTGTGGCAGAACCAATTGTATGATGGAAGGGGGAGTCATGTCGCCGGGGCAATGGGTACAGTTTGCATATTGTTGCTTGTCCTATGGCGTCTCTGCGCATTCATTCATTGAATGTCAATGGGGTGAATAACCCCATTAAGCGCAAAAAGATTATTCTGTATGGCAAGCAATTAAAGAGTGATATTTTGCTGTTGCAGGAGACACATTTGAACGCGAAGGAGTCCCTGAAACTGAATATCCGTCCCTTTTCTTTGTTAGCGTTTTCACCAGCACAAGGTAAACATAATGGGGTGGCCATCCTTGCCCGGAAGTCGCTTAATTTGCAGGTGCTTAATTCTCGAGGGGATGAGGAGGGTAGGTGGGCCCAGGTCTGTCTTAAAGTGGGAACTCTCGAACTGATGATACTTAACATATATGCCCCCAACGCAGACTGCCCTGATTTCTACAGGAGTATAGCTGAGTTAACTTGTGCTGCTTCGCCCACTCCAATAGTTCTGGGGGGCGACTTTAACTTAGTCCTGGACGCACTGGTAGATAGGAAGCCTCCCAGAGCTCTTGAGAGCGGTCGGGCTCAGGAGACTCTTCACTCCTTGGTGCGAGGGGCTGGATTGGTAGACGTGTGGAGACTACTTCACCCTGAGGGGCAGGAGTTTACCTTCTACTCGTCTCCCCATCAGTCTTTATCGCGAATAGACTACCTTTTGGTGTCTAAGTCCCTAATTCCATATCTCACAGCTGCAGATATTCTCTCCTCAAATGTATCGGATCATGCGGCTGTCTCTGTGCTTTTGGAGGGTATAGGGCCTAACCCTACTCGGGGCAACTGGAGTTTTGACCGCACCTGGTTGTATAATGCTGAGTTCCAGTTACAGCTGCGTGAAGCGATACTTAACTATTTTGATCTTAATGCCCCTCACTTGACATCAGGGTGGGCTAGATGGGAGGGGTTTAAAGCATCTCTAAGGGCGGTAATCACCAGTTTTAGTATTGGTCAAGCAAAGTTAATTAGGACACAACTTGGGATGTTAGAGGCGCAAATTAAAGCTGGGGAGCGGGTATTAGCCCGCGGATCTGATCCTTGTGTGTTATTACGTTTGCAGCACCTGCGATTTCGCTACAATCAGATTCTCACCTCCGAGGCGGTCAAAAGTATACGTTCACAAGAAGGTCTTTATTACCGAGACAGCAATAGGGCCAGTACGTTGCTAGCCAATCAGTTGAATGCCCGGAGGGAGCGGGGGCGGGTTGCTGCCCTCAGGGATGCCCAGCAGGGGAAGGTGTTGGTCACAGATCCGGATATATTGGCGGCCTTTCGGAAATTTTATGATCGCCTCTACTCGTCCGAAGGGGATTGTTCTCTGGAGGCCTTCCAACAGCTTTTAAAGCTGGTCCAGAGACCAGGGATAGATCCGGCTCTATTGGATCCGCTTGATCTCCCTATCACCTTGGAGGAACTTGGTGCAGCAATAGGCTCCCTCTCTGCTGGGAAAGCGGCGGGCCCAGATGGGCTCCCGGCGGAATTTTTCAAGGTTTTCTGTAAAGACCTCGGCCCTTTCATGTTGCAATATTTCCAAGCGCTGTTGGCGGAATGTCCTCAAATTGGCTCCTTTGCGGCTGCCAGCATTGTTGTCATTGAGAAGCCTGGACAAGATCCTCTGGAAGTAGGGAATTACCGCCCCATTTCATTATTAAATGCTGACTATAAGATATATGCCTCTATCTTGGCGAAGCGCTTGTCCTCCGTGCTTCCGCTGTTGATCCATCCGGACCAGTGTGGCTTTGTTGGTGGTAGATCAACGGCGGATAATGCCCGGCTTTTGTGTCATGTTTTGACAGAGGCTGCCTCGGTGGAGACGCCGATGGTTGGCTTATCCCTTGACGCCGAGAAAGCGTTTGACCGCCTTGAATGGTCTTTTTTGTTTCATGCCCTTCGGTGGTTTGGCTTGGGGCAAGGTTTTATTCATTTCATTGGTATTTTGTACGCTAATCCCACGGCTCGTATCAGTGTCAATAATGCCACATCTCAGGAATTTCGGTTGGGCAGGGGGACGCGACAGGGTTGTCCCCTCTCACCGATGCTATTTAATTTGGCTTTGGAGCCTCTCACCATGCTCATTAGACAGAATACCAGGATACATGGTATTAAAATTCGGGGTCTTGAGCTCAAGTTGTCGGCGTATGCTGACGATTTGTTGCTTTTTACCACCCCATCTTCCATCCCTTCTGTTCTCACGCAAATTGACGACTATGCCGCCTTGTCTGGCTATAAAATTAACTGGCTGAAGTCTGTGGCCTTTCCCCTTAATGCCCGGGTGTTCAAGGAGGATGTTGCACAATTCCCGTTTGTCTGGGAAGTAGGTGCGGTGAAATATTTAGGGGCTTATTATTGCTACCCTTTTGAAGAAACGGTGCGGTATAACGTGGACCGTCTTCTCTCTTTAGTGAAATCCTTGACAGCCCAGTGGTCTCCTTTGCATCTCTCATGGTGGGGTCGCATGGAGTTGATTAAAATGACCATTGCCCCGAAAATTAACTATGTTCTCGAAATGCTGCCTGTATTGTTTGCGACTCCGATCTATACGCAGATTGAGAAGGTGCTAGTGAGATATCTCTGGAATGATAAGCCCCCGAGGATTGCATTATCTAAACTCAAGAGGGTCAAAGAGGAGGGTGGGGTGAGCTTCCCTGACTTTCAGCTGTATCACCGGGCTTTTTTGCTCAAACAAGGGGGCAGATGGCGGGATGAGGTGACGGAGCTTAGCCCTGTCTGGCTGGACTTGGAGCGACGGCTGGTAAAGCCGTTCCCTTTAGTACTGGTCCCGGGCATGCTCTTCTCTTTGTCCCCCCGCTGGCCCTCCATCCTGACGGACACCCAGCGGGCCTTTCAGGACCTTCTGACCCAAAGGACCCTAGTAGAGCGGTTTTCTCCGGATCTCCCGCTTTGGTACAACCCTTTGTTCAAAATCCAGAATAAAACCTTTGCCTGGCAGCAGTGGAATGTCAGAAATATCTGGACACTGAGCCAGTTAGTCCGGGATGGTGGGTGGCGGGACTTTGGGGATTTGCAGCGGGAATTCCATCTTCCGGGTACCCTTGTTTTTCAATGGGTACAATTAAAACACTGTATAGGGACTGCGCTGGGGGATGTGCGATTTTCCAGTGTAGAAGGGATTCTTTTAAGTGACCTCGCTCAGGCCTGGGCTAGCGCTGGTATAGTTTCCTCTTTATACAAACTGCTTAGGTGGCAGTGTCCTTTGCAGGCCCAGGGGATGCGGTGAGTCTGGGAACATGAAGCAGGAATCACTCTTTCTATGCAGCAGCGGTCCAACTTCTGGGCTAGGCAGACTCGTATTTCTAGGTCTGCCTCCCTCACACAGACCTTGTATTTTTTTGCCCATAGAACTTTTGTTACCCTGGTTAAGGTGACTAAGTGGGACCCCTCGGTCGGCAACAAATGCTGGCTTTGTAAAGTGGCAGTAGGTACCTTTCGGCACATGGTGTATGACTGCCCACTTCTCTGTATGTATTGGACCCAGGTATGGGACTGTATCCAAAACATTCTCGGCTTTAAAGCTCCTCTTTCATGGGAGATCTTGGTCTTCCGATCTGGGTCTGGGATTCCAGTGGGACGGCATGACTCCTTCCTTTTAGATTTTCTTCTGGGGATTGCCATTTGTTGTAGAATAAGGAATTTGAAAGTGCTTTCTGACCTCCAGTACCAGGTCTGGTGGAATTGTGTATGTCTGTATAGTAAATACGAATTGATGCCGCGTAGAGGCGTCCATCACGGGCCTGGGCATTGGAAGAAATGGCAATCTCTGCTTATGTACTGTAATGCAGCTCGTTGTTCACATGATGATATATCTTTTTAAGCCTTATCAGTTAAATTTTGTGTTTACCCCCTTTACATACCTTTTACTTCATTTTCTGTTGTATGGGGGTTGATGTGCTGCAGCATAAGGGATGCTGGGTTGGGTGGGGTGGTTATGAGTAATGTTGGATTGTTGTTGATGTTTGTTTGTGGAAAATTTAAATAAAAATTTCAAAAAAAAAAAAAAAAAAAAGAACTAAAGTGTTGTGAGAAAAGGTATGTTTTAAGTTTTTTTTCAGAAGGAGGATAGGTCTTTTGTGGCTCTCAAGCTGCCTGGGATACTATTCCAAAGGGTAGGAGCGCAGTGGGAAAATGCTCTGTTTGTGATTTTTTTAGCCTTTCTGTAGTCTGCTGCTGTTATAAGTTTGTATTTATTGCAGTCCCTTTGGGTACGGGAGTTTTTTCACTAGCAATGAGAGAGGATAGGTAGGATGGGGAAACATCATTGGTTAGTTTAAAGGTGGTTACGATTATTTTGTACTGGGTGCGGCATTTTATCAGGAGCCAGTGTAAATTAGAGAGGATTGGTGTGATGTTGTCAATTGGGTTGGCATTTGCTGTTATTCTGGCAGCAAAGTGTTGTGCAATTTGTAGTGATCATATTGTTTGTTTAGGCAGACCTTATAGTAAAGTGTTAGCACAGTCAAAGTGGGGGATGACAATTGCATTAAGTACAGATTTGAAATCACTGGGGTGGAGGAGTGGGTAGAGCTGTTTTAGTAGTCTCAGTTTATAGTAAATTTTTCTTGTTGTGTGTTTTATGAACGTGGCCATGTTCAGTGTGCGATCTAGGATTACCCCAAGGTATTTTATCTCTTCTTTGACAGTTATCGTTGTGTCATGGATTTTAATGGAAGGATGAGGGGAGAATCGTGTTATATAGAGGGCCTCAGTTTTACTGAAGTTAATTTTAAGATTGTGGGATGAAAGCCAGTTGAGTAATTCGGTGAAGCAGTCAGTAAATTGTTGAATTCGGGATTTATTAATTTTGAATGGGAGATATATCATAATATTGTCCATATATATATGGTAAAGTATATTGAATGGCTAGCAGAAAAAAGGAGGTGACAGTGCCTCTGTATAAGTCTTTGGTGCGAGCTCATTTGGAGTATTGTGTGCAGTTCTGGAGACCGCACCTTCAAAAGGATATAAACAGGATGGAGTCAGTACAGAGGGTGGCTACTAAAATGGTTAGTGGTCTTCATTATAAAGCATATGAGGACAGACATAAGGATCTTAATATGTACACCTTAGAGGAAAGGCTGGATAGAGGTGATATGATTGAGATGTTTAAATACCTCCGTGGCATAAATGCATAGGAGGAGAATCTCTTTTGATAGAAAGCAAGCTCTGCTGCGAAGGGACATGGGATGGGGGCAAAAGGGAATAGAGTCAGGAGTAGTATGCAGAAATATTTCTTTACGGAAAGAGTGGTGGATCTGTGGAATAGTCTCCCAGTGGAGGTGGTAGAGATGAGGACAGTAACTGAATTCAAAGAAGCATTGGACAAACACAGAGGATCTCTAAAGGAAAAAAAGGTTGATATGGAAGGACAGACTAAACACTCTCGTATGAGCTACACTTTCCCTCTTTTTCTGGTAGCAGTGCTTCTTGCTCTGTAGTAGCATAGGCTGCAAGTACATTGTTCTGGGACTGCTGATAGTCTTTTCATATCCCCTACACACACGTGTTTCTCTGCCTGCTTATCTAGGAGCCAGCCTTTGGTGATATCTCTGCTGGTGAAGTACTCATATATGCCTGATTTGTGAGGATTTATGAATCATGGCATGACCCTGTGAAGCATGGGAAGAGAGAGATCAGTTATTTTGCCTTGGGCATTGAAGATCACCTGCATATTCACAGAGTAGAAGGCCTTCTTATTTGTGTAAGCAGGTTCCTTTCCTCTTGGGGCCTGAGAGCCACATGTGTGCAGTCAATGACACCCAGCAAGGCAGGGAATTATGCAACCTCACGGAACTGCTGCTTCTGCTGCCCAGTGGTGGGGAAGCCTATGTATTCAACTGCTCTGATGAGAAAGGTTGCCATGAATTGGGCTATGCTTTGGCACCCCACTGACTGGCTGAGTCTTGGCATGGCAGCCAGCATAGAATGGAAGATGCCAGTGGCCAGGAATGCTAGGACTGTGGTTATCTTCAGGTACATCAGAATGGGCTGGCTCTTCTATGTTGCCAAGTGGAGGAGGGGAACTAGCTCCGGATACATCTTATCAAACCTGAACCAGGACAAACACTGGTCATCTGTGAAGCCTAGATATTAGACCCTAGTTCAGTACACTCTCCAGTAGGAATGTCCTCTTCTATCCCTCCTGCACTCCCTGTTGGCCTGCTCTTGTAGGACCCATGCAAATCAGGTTGACAAAGCATCCATGGTTGATATTTATCTCCAACATCCTTGTGCCACCACCACAAAGCAGCAGTGCTCTGTGTGACACTGAAACATGGGCAGAGACGTACAGCTAGTAACACTCACTCACCAATCCTCAGACTCCTAAGCACAGGCCACACCTTCTCTCCAGCACGCCAACACATACTGGCACAGGCATGCTCACAGTGTCATGGCACAGGCACAAACAGGCAGAGATTGCAATGCATGTACTGTAAGAAAGCAGAAGGGGATGCAAAGCTGCAGTGCGGGAGGGCCCATGGGGTTCAAGAGGAGAACAGGTGCAGTTGAAGGTTGGGCATTGGCCAATGGGCAACAACACGGTATGGTGAACACTGCTGGGGGGGAGGGGAATGCACAGTGGAGACACAGGGGAATCGCTACACGGTCTGCTCGGTAGACATGGATGACAAGCTCACCATCCTCTCTCCAGACCAAGCTCTTTCAGTCACAATCCCAAGCCGTGGTCAGCATGGACAGCAAAGTCCCTCCCCTATTTGTGCTTTATAGCAGGTATAGGAGTAGTACATTTGGATACCATGCCCGGCACATCCCGAAGGCTATGTAAAATACATCTTGGATGTTTGACTGCTTGCTGCACCCTAGCCATGCCTAGAAATGGTGGCATTTTTTGGACATCTATCTCACATTTATTTCTTCTAAAATAACCCCCTAAATCACTAACGTGCTGATGAAGTCGCACATTATGAGCTCTGTACATCTCTTTGCAGCACACCAATAGTGTGCAACTTCAGTGAAGACATGCAGAAAGGGGCACATATGCAAATTAGTAGCCATGCATTAAACTAGGCACAAATGGCAGCATTAAACTGGGAGAGCAAGCCAAACACATGCACACAGAAGTCGGCGCAAGTTTGGCATGCTCTCTCTGAGAAAGTGAGGCACCGCGTGCCTAATTTGCATATGCACCACACCAGTATTTTGATGGCAATGGTGCTTTCCCTGATGCCTGGATCATTTGAGGGAAAGCCCTGATGCCATCAAAATACTGTCGGGGGCACTGCAAATACCTGGAGGCCTACAGGCCCCGATCCCCCCACCTGCCCAACTAAAAATAAGCCTGGTGGCCCAGTGGCTCCAATCCCCACACCAACCCAACAAAAAATAAGCCTACTGGCCCAGCAGCCTTAATCCCTCCAGCCATCCAACTAAAATAAACCTGGTGGCCCAATGGCTCCGAACCTCCCACCCCCTCCCGGTTCCTTCATCTTTTTAGTTGGACGGGGGGGGGGGAGGGGAATCAGGGCTGCTGAATTACCAGGAATTTGCTTTCTGTCTGGGAAACCGGCCTCCCAACAGTATTTTGAAGGCATTACCTCAGATGATTCAGACATGGAGGAAAGCTCCCGATGCCATCAAAATACTGTCGGGGGCACGCACTAGATGTTTAAGCCACCTCAAGAATAGGAGTAGAGATATCGGCATTAAGGCTGGTTACGAAATCCTCTAAACATTTCTCTGCATTGGCCACAGACAATATTTATTGGCATTGGCTGCAGACAATATTTATTGGCCATTAGACAACATTGTATCTCATCAATGTAAATAGTTATTTTTGTTCCATGTAACTGAATAAGACCATGTTTTAGTGTACTTTTCAGAACATTGTTGCTTGTGAACCGCGCTTGATCACGTGGAAAGCGCGGTATAAAAATGTTAGTTAAATAAATGAATTAATTAATTAATTAGCATGCCAGTTTAATACTTGCAGCTCATTTGCCTAGAATTTAAATACTCTTGGCATTATGCGCTAGCTTTTCCTTTGCTGTTTATGTGCCTGTCCGTCTCTTTTATGCATTTGGCTGTGGTTGTAATTGCGCCTAAAAGTGGTGTTATCTGTGCCTAAAGGCCGTGCTAGTTTTCTGCATTGGCCCATAATTATTTAAGTAAGGGTTGAAACAGAGGCAAACAATTTAACTAAGAGTGCAGACTGTGGAAGGAATGGGGTAAACTAGTCACTACATTACAGGAAGAAATATCTTTACTGTACTTATAGTTAATTTATAAGTTGTTCAAAGCTAAAGTTGTTTATCAGTGACCCCTAAATTTTAAGTAAACCCTGGCCTGGATTCTAATTATTGAGAAGGGTGAATGTGAGTGGGGCAAGTGCCAAAATCTTAAATAGTTGCTGCCATATAACCTATAATCTCCTCTCATTTGAACCCTGATACTTAACACCCCAAGAGCTCAGAGGAACTCTAGTTAATAGCTCTCCGGACTGGTGCGCTCCCTTGTCTGCTAGCAGTTCCACAGCACCTGCCTAGACCACTCAGAAAGGGTGATTACAATAGAGCTTAGGAATTTAAGGTCTTCTGTTAATACATGTTTCAGTGTGACATTTAGAACCTCTCATGATTTTTGGTGATCTTGAATCTTTGAATTAGAACTCTATCAGGGGCATCTCTGCATTCAGAGATTTTTTTTTTTTTACTTTAATGGGGTTTTCCAAAGGAGAAAGTGTTATCACTGTCCTTCTCTTCTAGTCCTATTTCCTTCTTGGTAGGATTCTCTCAGTAATAGTTTTTGCTGCAAAGTATCAGATCTGATTGATCTCTGTCATATCCTTTGTGTGGATTACAGTCTTGTTAATTTTACATACAATACTTTTACCTTAGGTGTGAGGTTTAATTTAGGCAGTCTTTTCCTTTCTTCAACCCCAGAACACATGTCAATCCCCATGATTCACTTCCCCCTTGATCTCTTGATGTCTCTCCTCTTCTCTTACCCCTGGCCTGTTCTGCATTATTTTCATCCTCCTGTGGAACTCTTCCTCCCCCCTCTGGCTATCTGTGAGGGGTTATGTGTGGGCAGAATATGTGGGAGATAGGTGTAGGGAGTATGCAGGAGCTTCTGTGCAAAGGGGAGGGGTGTGGGGGAAGTGTGGGGGTATGTGATGGGAAAAGTGGCAAGATGAGGCAGTGTTTGTGCAAAAAGGGTTGGTTGTGGGGGAAAGAGTGTAGGACAGTGGGGTGTGTGGATGGGTGAGTGTATGGTGAGTGTCTGTAGGTATGAGGAGCACGCTCTACCTTCTCTTCCATTTTCCGCACTCCCCTCTCTACTACACTCTTTCCCTTATACTCCCTGCTCCTCCTTTGATACTGGGCATACAGTAGGATTTGTCACAGAGGGGCTGGCTGTGGGTAAGGGTATAGCTACAGTATACATGTTATAAGGAAACTGCAGAGGAGTTTTTAAAGAATTATTAAATGAGTTGGAAATATTTAAATGTAAAATCTATTTAATAGTTATAAGAACAGCCATACTAGGTCAGACCAAGGTCCATCAAGCCCAGTATCCTGTTTCCAACAATGGCCAATCCAGGTCACAAGTACCCAGCAGTTTCCCCAAAAAGACACAGGTTCCATAATGCTTGCATTGGAGCAAGCAGTGGATTACCTGGGTCCTCTTTAATACTGTTTTTTTTAGACCTTTCCTCCAGGAACTTCTCCAAATCTTTTTTAAACCCAGCTAGATTAACAGCGTTTACTATATCCTCCGGTAACAAGTTCCAGAGTTTCCTTACATGTTGAGTGAAAAAATATTTTCTCTTATTAGTCTTAAATGAGTTACACTGTAGCTTCATTGCAAGTCCCCTGGTCTTTCTACTTTTTGATGTCGTAAAGAATCGATCTACACTATATTTAGTTCATGCTTTTCCAATAGAAGATTAAGGCAAGTAACAATCAGGTACTGTAGGTACCTGATTGTTACAAGATGCTCAAGGATCTATGTTGAATGATGCTAAAAAGAAAAGGTGGAAAGAATATATAGAGTTTTTATATGATAAAGATCACGTGGCCCAACATCCGTTTCAACCTGTACCTTATGATCCAGAACCATTCGTGATTAAAGAAGGAGTTGAAGTAGCATTGAAAGCCTTATCAAAGAACAAAGCACCAGGCATTGATAGCATTCCCATAGAAGTATTACAGCAATCTGATGCAGCTGTTACCATACTTGCAAGGCTCTGCCAGGAAATTTGGAGGACAACATCATGACCAGCTGACTGCAAAAGATCTGTGTTTATACCAATACTAAAGAAAGGTGATCCAACTGATTGTGGAAATTATCGCACAATCGCTCTGATCCCACATTCCAGCAAGATTCTACTGAATATTATTTAACAGAGACTACAACCATACCTGGAACAAGAACTACCTGAAATGCAAGCAGGGCTCAGGAAAGGGCAAGGAACAAGAGACATTGCGGATGTGAGATGGATCCTTGAAAAGACTAAAGAATACCAAAAGGATATCTATTTGTACTTTATTGACTACAGCAAGGCTTTTGACTGAATAACCACAAATAACTCTGGGCCACATTAAGAAGCATGGATATACCAGAACACCTGATCGTTGTTTTGCACAACCTTTACATCAAGAAGCAACAGTTCGAACGGAACTAGGAGCAACAGAATGGTTTAAAATCAGCAAAGGTGTACAACAAGGTTGCATACTTTCCCCCTACCTGTTTAATTTATATGCAGAACAAATCATCAGAGAAGCAGGATTGTATGAGGACAACAGAGGTGAGAAGATTGGTGGAAGACTCATCAACAACCTTCGCTATGCTGACAATACCACATTACTGGCTGAAAGTGAAGATGACCTGAAACGTTTGCTTCTCAAGATCAAGGAACAGTCTTAAAATGGACCTGCACCTTAATGTAAAGAAGACAAAGATCATGACTACTGTCAAAATCTATACGTTCATTGCTGATGGAGAAGAAATTGAAATAGCGGACAACTTTAACTTACTTGGATCAACTATCAATAAAGAAGCAACAAGCAGTCAAGAAGTCCGACGACATATTGCTCTTGGCAGAATGGCTATGAAGGACCTAGACAAGATTCTCAAGAGCAGAGATGTCTCTTCATACAAAGATTTGACTTGTTCAAGCCATAGCATTTTCAATAACGTCATATGGATTCTAAAGTTGTACAGTGAAAAAATAGACAGGAAGAAAATTGATGCCTTTGAATTATGGTGCTGGCGACAAATACTGTGTATACCATGAACTGCCCAAAGAACCAACCAGTCAGAATAGAGGAGATCAAACTTAAGCTTTCTTTAGAAGCTCAGATGACAAGACTTCGACTTTCATACTTTGAACACATCATGCGAGAGAGAGATCATTAGAGAAAGAAATCGTGCTTGGCAAGGTAAAAGGTCAACGCATAAGAGGAAGGCCAGCAATGAGATGGATCGATACAATAACAGTAGCTATGGGTGCTGATCTGTCAACAATGAGCTGCCTGACTGTAGATCAAACACAATTTAGGACAACTATCCAGAGGATTGCCATGAGTCGATACCGACGTGACAGCACTTAACACAACAACAATTGTAGGTATTTCCTTGTCCCTAAAGGGCTTACAATCTAAGTTTGTACTAGAGGCAGTGAAGAGTTAAGCGACTTGCTCAAGGCCACAACGAGTGTCTTTGGGATTTAAACACTGGTCTTCTGGAAGTAACTGCCCTAACCACTAAGCTACTCCTCCACTCCTGTTGGGAGCTTGAAGATATGTATGGGGTTGATGAGACAGTATTGCATTTCTTGTATTAACCTCTATGAGATACCTGTGTTTTTGTATTCATATGCATCTATGACATTTTCTTGATGTTTCCTTGTATGTCTACGAGACCTCACTTGTATTTTTGTATTTGCTTTATGAGATCCCCAGAGAAGCTATGCACCATTTTG
Organism: Ichthyophis bannanicus; assembly: GCA_033557465.1. NCBI lineage: Eukaryota > Metazoa > Chordata > Amphibia > Gymnophiona > Ichthyophiidae > Ichthyophis > Ichthyophis bannanicus. The sequence continues at coordinate 623,613,986 of CM066031.1, read as the reverse complement.
GTAAACTGTGAGATATTATGTAATCCAGTCCACTAGTTAGTCACAGGTGGTTCATTCAGCATGTTTACAATCCAATTTAAGCTATTGTATTCTCTGCACTTTCTATATCCTTAGCAGAAGCCTGTACAGAGCATATATTCCATTTCTCTAAGTTTCCAGGGGAATGATCTTTCTCTGTACTTTTAGATTTCTATTGCATTCTTTGTATTAATCTTTATTAGGTTCCAAGAAAGGTTATTTATCTTTGTGCGGTGTATTGGCCCAGAGGGCTATGTGTGCAGCTGAGAATTATGAGCAACATTCAGTGCCAGGGCAAGTGGCAACATTAACTAGATATCTCTTTCCAGTTCACTTTACTGTGTAGATGCACTGGTACTTATCCGGTTAAAATGCTTCTGAACATATTCAGTTAATTAACCAGATAAATACTTGTATATCTGATTAACTATAGGACACTCCTCCACAGTGACCACATTTTCTGATTAAGTTTAGTCAAACAGCAAAGAACTTCGGTGCTATCTGGCTGTGGATCCAACCCTTCCTTTCCACATGGAGGAGTATCTTAGTGGTTAGAGCAGCTGCCTAGTACCTAGATGGTCAAGGGTTTGATTCCTACTGGCACGCCTTGTGACCTTTAGCAAGTCACTTTACTCTCCATTGCTTGGAAGAAAAGACCTGGCAATTTACTTGCAGTGATACATCACCAAGAAAACCCAGAGGTAGCTGGGTCAGCAGTGACTTGATGGTGCTAAAATAAAATAACACAAGAGCCCTAAAACTCCCATATCAGCACCTCTTTTTAGCTGAATAGGTTTTGTCTAGCCATCTCAGCAAGGGGAGGGGGTTGATATTTTGCCATGAAACTGCCTAAACAAATTTTTTAAGTAACAGCCTCTACAGTTCCTGTTTTTCCCTACATTAGCCTGGACTGGTTACTTAGGCTGGCATGAGGCATGTGTGAGAATGTAGCTCGCACATGGTCCCGCACTTCGAGGGGCCCCACACATCCTGACCGGCTTAAGAAGGAGCTGGTAAGACCCGAAGCACAGCTCCCTGACTCCTGCACAGCCGCGGGAACAAACAGCCACCGGAGCAATTTAGGAAATTAGTTACTACAGTATGCTGCAGTAAAATATTGCATTTTTCTGCAGCTTAGTTTATTGTGGGAGACACTAACTTGCAGTAATTCAGAACCGCAGTTTAGTAATTCCTGCGATAAAAGAACAACACTACTACTACTGAGCATTTGTATAGTGCTACAAGACATATGCAGTGCTGCACAGACATGTAAGAGAGCTTACAATCTAGTCAAGACAGACAACACAGTAGGTGTAGACATGGGATACATCTATGGGGAATGGTATGTTAACACAAAGGAGATCAAGTGAGTCAAGATCCGAAAGCGGCAGCAAAGAGGAGTTTTTATCCTAAATTTGAAAAGGGCCAGGGAAGATGCCTGACGTATAGACACAATATGGTAAGTGTGGCGTGTGGTAGGAAGAGGTTTTCTTTAACATACAGGTCAGACAGCAATTCAGGGAAAACCAAAACCAGTTTTTATTCCATCCCTGCTTGTTAAATCTCCACAAACAAAACCCAGAACAGACAGCAGTTCAAGGAAACAAAATCCGCTTAATTCTGTCCCAGCTTGTTAAACCTCCACAAGCTTGTCCTCCAGGCCCTTCCTCCAGTCCCAGTTAAAATTCCTATCTCAGAACTCCTTTCCATGGCCCTCTCTCCCTCCTGCAGATCCTAACTCCAGAGATGGAGCTTGAGAGAGATGTAGGAGCAGAGGGTACCACACCTGCCGTGGCCAATGTGGAGCTATGAGAATCATATGGCCTCTGTCTCTCTGAAGCTTGAATAGGGTTTCGGGAATTAGGGGAATGGGTAGAAAGGCATACAGGAAGTCCTGACCCCAATGGAGGAGGAAAGCATCCCTGGCCTGAGAACCCCGAGCCGGAATTCTGGAACAGAATCGGGGAAGTTTGGCATTCAATGGACTTGCAAAGAGGTCTATGTCCGGAGTTCCCCAAATTTGAAAAATTTTTGTTACCTGGTCTGCACGAAGAGACCACTCGTGTGGAAGCAGAACTCGACTGAGTCTGTCTGCCCAGGAGTTTTGAATGCCTGGCAGATTCATCTCCTTGCGGTGTATCTGATGCTCTCTGGCGAGGGACCATAGTCGCAAAGCTTCGTTGCAAAGCGACAGAGAGCCTGTTCCTCCCTGCTTGTTCAGATTGAACATAGCTACTTGATTGTCCATCTGAATTAGGACTGTCTTGTAGCTCAGCTGGGTGTGGAACACTCGAAGAGCAAGGAAGATTGCTCTGAACTCCAAGAGATTGATGTGTAGATGGGTCTCCTGTGGAGGCCAGGTGCCTTGGGTAGAGAGATCTTGCAGGTGAGCTCCCCAACCCACCTGTGAGGTGTCTGTTGTTAGAGTGACCTGGGGTGGGGGCTGTTGGAAAGGGGACCCCACCAACAGGTTTTGGGTTGACTGCCACCATTGTAAGGACAAAATAAGGTGACTTGAGTTTGCTAGTTTGTCCGATAGGCAGCCTGATGCTTGGGTCCACTGAGTGGATAGAGTCCATTGGGCTGCTCTCATATGGAGGTGAGCATAGGGAACCACATGCATGGTAGATGCCATGTGGCCTAGCAATTGTAACATTTCCCGAGCAGTGAGATTTATTTATTTATTTACATTCTCTTATATACCACGCTATTCTGCATCAGTGCGGTTTACATTGAACAAACTGAAATTACATTGAACAGGGTATTATAACTTGGAGATAACTATTTTACAGGAAACATGGGCTATGGAGGGTTAAGTGGCTTGCCCAAGACCACAAGGAGCACCTGTGGGACTAGAAACCCCAGTCCTTCCGGCCCAAGGTTGCTGTCCTCTAGTGGGATTTGAACCCCCGACCTTCCGGCCTGAAGTACCTTGCCCCAACCACTAGGCTACTCCTCCACTCCATGATGAGTCTTTAACACTGCTTGGGAAGCTAACTGCACAATGCGAAGGCAGCAGGGCTGTGGAAGATAGGCCCTTGCTTTCCTGGTATCCAGCATAGCTCCTATGAACTCTAGAGATTGAGTGGGAGTTAGGTTGGATTTTGGGATGTTTATGACCAGGCCCAAATACTGAAGTATATGCATTGTGTAAGATAGGGAAATTCTGGCCTCTGACTCTGATGGGGCTTGAATGAGCCAGTCGTCTAAGTAGGGGAAGACGAATATTCCTAGAGTGTGAAGAAATGCTGCCACTACAGCCATGTATTTCGTAAACACCCTTGGTGCTGAGGCCAGGCCAAAAGGAAGACCCCTGTACTGGTAGTGCTTCCCCTGAAATAGAAACAGAAGGAATCTTCGGTGAGTTGGATGGATGAGAACATGGGTGTAGGCATCCTTGAGATCTAGAGAACAAAGCCAATCCTGACTCTGAAGGTATGGCAGAAGAGTTCCTAGAGAAATCATCTTGAACTTCTCCTTGAACAAGAATTTGTTCAATTCTCTGAAGTCTAAAATGGGTCTGTGTCCCCCTGTTTTCTTTGGAATAAGGAAATAGGGGGAGTAAAACCCTGTACCCTGTTGGGAAATGGGTACGTCTTCTATTGCCCCGTGGGCAAGAAGTAAATTGACCTCTTGACCCAACTGATTGTCGAGTGAAGTCTGAGAATTGAACCGTCTTACAACTGTAGGAGGGGGCATGTTGAGGAAATGAAGCTTGTACCCCTCCTTTACAATGGAGAGAGTCCATTCTTCTGCTGTTATCTGCTCCCATCTGGGGGCAAAATGACAACCTTCCTGGAATGGTGGAGGGCTCTGGCCCGTTGAGGGCCAGGAAGGCCAAGTTCTCTAGATGGGAGTCAAAGCCCCTGTGAAGGCTGGGTCTGCTGGGCTGGTTGAGGCTTAGCAGACTTTGTTTTTCTTTGTTTTGGTGGCTGCTGACCCTTTCGGGCAGATTGACCTGTAGAATGCCCCTGCTGGGTATAGGAGCGGTAAAATCTCTTCTTTTTAGAGAAGAATGGTTTCTTGTAGGATTTTCTCCTTGCAGGATCAGCTGTAGCCTTGGATAGTCTATCCAAAGTGGTGTTATCAGCATCCAGATCATTAGCTTTCTCTTGCCAATTTTTGCCAAAGAGATTTTCGCCTGTGCAAGGGATATTCCCCAGTTTGTCCTGTACCCAGAGTTCTAAGTCAGATGCCTGGAGCTAGGCAATCCTACGAGCATTTATGGCAATGACAGAGGTTCTGCTTATGCACTCAAAGCAGTCAAAAGCTGCCCGATTAACAAACTTGGAAACATCTTGGGCATGTTTGACAAGTGTAAGATAATCTTGCCTCTTATCAGGAAGGAGAGGGCTCATAAGCTCTAGATCTCCTGTAACCTCCTTAAGGAACATTCCCATATATAAAATGTAGGAACTAATCCTGGCAGAAAGCATAGAGGCCTGGAAGGTTCGACGCCCAAAGGCATCAAGAGTCCTACATTCACGTCCTGGCGGATTAGATGCATGTCTTTTTTGCACTCTTGATCCTTCTCATAGCTGATTCCACTACCATGGAGTGGTGTGGTAACTGGGTTTTTTGAAATCCAGGACAAGGAGGTACTCGATACATGGTATCAAGCCTATGAGAATGAGGAGAGGTGGTAAGAGGTGTTTCCCACATTCTTAGCATGAGATCATGCAAGATCTCATGAATAGGCAAAGTAGCTGCCTCCTTGGGAGCTTTAGGATATTGTAAAATCTCCAATTCCTTTGCTCTGGGCTCTGTTTCAGGAGCCACTGTGATGGAAAGACCTCTAGCCACCTCCCGAATGAAATCCTGAAAGGATATATCCTCTAGAGGAGACATCCTACGTTTATGAGAGGAAGGCTCCTCAGAGAGAAGTACTCCGGTACCGACAGAGCTGTCAGAATCCTCAGACTCATCGGAGGATTCAAAATATCTCCTGTCCGGGTGCTCTTGTAAAGCACAATACCGGTACTGATCGAAGTCGGTATCGGAGGGGTCCAGTACCGGCCTGTCGATACCAGAGGAAACAGCATGACTCGGTGTGGGCAACACAGTCACCGATGTCGATGCTGGCGGTACTGGTATCGGTGCCGGAACCGGTGTCGATACCGGTTGAACCATCTGAAGCGGTCCCGAAGGCACCGAAGCCGCAAGGAGAGCCGCCAGACTGCGTTCACTAGCCAAGAACCTCTGGTCTATTGACGCTGCCTATGCCTGGGTGTCGGTACCGGATGAAGCGGCCAGTACCCCAGAGCATGGCACCAGTAGTTCTGCCGAGGTTGAGGCATCGGGAACATCCTGGAGCCCTGAGAGTGCTTTGGAAGCCGAAGCCTCCCGCCGAGGCAATTTTTCCGGTACAAGTCCCTCAAGGGCAATGCCAGAGGCATCTCGATGCTTGGAAGGAGATCTACCCTTTGAGGACTGGCCAGATTTATGTTTGGTTACCTGAGATCCATGGGAGGAAGACGAAGGCCTGGAAGACGTCGATGCCACGGATGCTGCATTGGAGGGAAAAAGGGTGCTAAGCTTAGCAGCTCGGTTTTGCCGACCCCTCTTTGACATTATCCCACAGGCAACACACTCCGAGATGGAGTGGTCAGGACCTAAACATTTAAGGCACCACTCGTGAGTGTCGGTGACGGAGATGGTACCGCCACACTTAGAACACTTTTTAAAACCCAAGGCGAGTTTTTCCATTCTGAAGGAAAAATTGGGCCTAGTGCCCAAAATGGCGCCTGATGGAAAAAAGACTGGAAAGTCCAGAAAAAAAATTGTAAATCTTTTTTTTTTTTTTGAAGAAAGAAAGAAAGAACCGGTGGTACCGGTATAGCGTCGAGGAAGGCAGACGCTACCACAAAAAAGAATGAAAAAGATGGGATAATTTCTGCGGTGTCAGGAAAAACAACCTGCTGGCTCCGCGGAAAACGAAGAACTGGAGAGAGATAGTTGGGAAAGGCGGGAAGGCAGCATGCAGGTGCTGTGGGATGCTCCCAAAGGCTTTCTAATTGGATGCTGGGGAGCGTTCCCGCGCAGGCTCTGTCGATACTGATGATACCCATATGTGAAGACTACATTCCTGCTTGTTCCTGGAGATAGGAGAGTTCAGTGCAGAGTGTGGATGGTAGTGAGTTCGAGAGGGCGTGGCTCAGGAAGAATAAAGCAGAATGATGGGTGAGCTCGAGATGTGCTTCAGTAGGGGAAGGGAGGGAGAAACAATTAGCACGGAGGGACCAGAGTAAACGCGGTGGGGCATGGAAATGAAGCTGATCTGCCAAATATTGAAGGGTATGTGTGTGTATAGTCTTGTGAATGATGAGAATTTTATATTTGAATCTGAAATTGAGGGGGAGCCAATGCAGATGTATGAGTAGTGATGTAACATGGTCCGATTGGGGGGCATGGGTAAGGAGATGAGTTGCAGTATTCTGGATGAATTGTAACCGTCTGAGTTAGTATTGTGGTAAACTGGCAAGGACATTTTAGTAGTCGAGCTATGGGACTTCCTGTGCTACCTGCCTTTGCAAGTATAGTGGGTCTCTGTGCTAAGTCCAAAACCCCCACGGTATCTGCAGGGAGTGTTCCCAGTTTTCCCCTGGCAGATACCGTGGAGGTATTGGACTTAACGCAAAGACCTGCTATACCTGCATTAGCAGGTAGCACAGGAAGTCCTGGAGCAATTGTGTGCACAGAGTTCTCAGAAGCTCTATCTCCCAGTTGCTACTGGGCCCCCTCGCCAATACCATAATAACCCCTCCCCCAATCATGGCACTGTCAATATGAGAAAGTGACTTTCTTCTCTTCAGCACCAATCACCCACAGAGAGCTCCGGATCACCATCAGGAAATGTCCAAAGGAGAAGAATCAGTGCACTCCCTGACAAACACCAGTACACCAGATCGTCAATCGGGCGTTAAAAGGCCCCCCTCCTCATTGGTAATCATACATTTGGCCACAATCCTGTGGTGTTACCCCCTAGCATCAGGATGCTAGGGGGAAGCGCCGTGTGATCGTGGCCATTTTGAGCTGGGCCGACAGTCGGGGCAGGAGCTGGAAGGATAGATCCTGCCCCCAGTGACCACTGGATCATTGGGGTTTGAGTAAGGTAATGGAAGTGGGGTGGGAAGGCCTGGGGAGTGCCCCGATAGGCCAACTAACAAGCTACTGACTAGCTGGGATTTATAGTTTTGATCGGGAGAGAGGGAGGAGGGTCTGGATCCTGACTGGCTAGCCTGGGGTTGTTTTTGAACCTAGAGAAGGGAGGCCTTTGGGCATCCAACTGACTAGCCAGGATATTGGTGTTTGCCAGGGGGTGAAATTATCCTCCTGGACAGTTCCTGATGGGGATTGGGAGCTGTCTGGGGAGATCAGTGCTGAAAGGGTAGAAGGAACATTTTTCATATTGTCTGTGTTGCGGATCTGTATATCAGCGATACCGACATTATTATCAGATTGCAAGGCATCACAGCGCCTCCAATACCCCAAACAGATCACCTACAGATAATACCACCTCTTGAGATGGCATTATCTGCAGCAGTGATCAACCCATTTTTGGCAACCATCACGCAATTTTTGCGCGATTGCCTACTCCCTGCCCCAATCCTGCCTCCTCCCAGGTCCACGCGAAATGCAGAAGTCGCAGAAAAGTGCCTGCAATATCTACCTTTCTCCCATGTTAGCTGCTACTGCCAGGCAATAAATCTGTGTTAGTCCTACGATAGCAACTAATGCCCTTTAGTAGGCATGCCCCTAATTCTTTATCCAGCAAATCCCCACTCATGGAGTTTTTCCTGATTCTCTCTGTTGCCACCAAATGTTGAATTTAAAGCAAAAATGCAAAGAAACTACTGTACTTTGTCACACATATTGTATGCAATTAATTGAGAAATTATTTAGCACACCTCTCATCATAATCAGAACCAAACATTTTAAACCAATCCTCTTACTAGCTGAAGGAGAAGAATAGCTTGGACAGTCCTCTGCGGCTATGAGAGAAATGGCTTTAAGAACACAAGCAAAATTTAAAAAAAAAACTTATTTTGATGAAGAGCTATCAGACAAGACAATCCTTTCCATATGAAGTGCCGTATTTATGTGCTGCTTGCTCCAGAACTTGCAGTGTTTGCTAATTTATCGATGAGATGACCAAAGCAGCACTTACAACCTGATAAGACCTGCTTCCTAGCCTCCAGACACTGACACAGTAACCTGAACTTGGGAAATGACATTTCGCTAGATGAGTGGTATGGGAGCTTTCTTCTATCTGCGTTCACACCACCCATCTCCAAGGACTAAAGATAAAGCAGTAACATGAATTATTTAACCTTTCCCACAAGCTGAATGCTACACAGTTTAACCTACAGCATCTTTAAGAAATCAATTAGACTTACAAGCTGCTACTTATACATTTGATAACATCTTGTTTTTTTTTAGTTAAATCCATTCCTCACGGTGGTTTTTCAGAGCTCCATAGGATATGCTGGGAAGAGAGTCTCTCTTTTTTAGGCGCATTTCATGAAAGCATAGTGCCTACTGTCAAGGGTTCAGCCAGCTGAGAAACGTTTTGTCTGTCCGTATGCATGTCTCTGCATGTGTAAGCTACCCACCTCCCCCAAATATAGGAAGCCCACAAGCCTCAGCCTTGACCTCCCTTCCTGACTCCAAGTCAAACTGGCAGGCAGCACTGCTATATAACCTGCCTGTCGGTCTGACTCGGAATCAGTCCTGCCTTCTCTGACGTTAACTTCTAGTTTCTCAGCAGTTGGAATGGCAAAGCATTCAGCAGTGCAGATGTACAATGTACTCAGCGGTCTCGCACTTGTTTGCTGTTTTTTGCTCCTGCAGCAGAAGCGGCAGCAGTAGAGGTTTCATTGACAAGAGGAGGGGAAAGCAAATGGGGTTTGAGGAGGGAATAAGAGCGGCTGAAGGGAGGCAAAGTGTAAGGAAAGGGTGGAGTTAGAAAGAAGAGGAAAGGAAAGCGTGCAAGTGTAGAGAGAAGGAAGAGCGGAGGGGGAAGAAGGAAAGTGGAAGAGGACAAGAAAGGAGAGTGGGAGGGAGGAAGTGCAGAGGAGGGCAGGGAAAGGAGGGAAGGAAAAGGAAATAGTGGGTGGCAGTGAAGGAGGGAGAGTGGCAAAAGGTGGGGAAGAGAACTAGTGCAAGAGGATGGAAGATGGAAGTAGTGAGTGAAGGGGGCAGAGAAAAGTTCAAGGGACAGAGAAACCTGAATTTCTAAAAACACTACCCAGCACTCTCCATGACACACATGCATGCACATACACAAATACATCACCCAACACCCTCAGGACAAACACCTTCACACCACCACCCAACACCCCCAGCACAATCACCTTCACCCCACCACCCAACACCCCCAGCACAATCACCTCCACCCCACCACCCAACACCCAACACCCCCAGCACCAAACATCTCCAGTACAAATACCTCCACATCCAACACCTCCATGATACATACACATATATAAACAAACATCCCATTACATTCTCCATGACACACACAGACACAGCTGCCCAACATATTGTGTGTTGGGCCATACAGGTGTTGGTAAACACACATACTGTAGGTCCCCAATACACACCGCCTACATGTGTACAGTCCAAAAACACACATACAGACAGATATCCCAAACACAAACTGCCAATATGTGCACAACCCTAGCACCCACATGCATACTCACACACATACACAGGCCCCCAGTACATACGCCCAACACGTACACAGCCCCATCATGCAAAGAGACAGGTCTAGCACTATCCATTAGGTGAACTAGATGGTCATGTAGCATGCCAGCATTTCCAGGGCAACTGATTGCTGCCACTGCCACCCCTCTGCAGAACCTGCAAAGGCGGCAAGGACATTAACACACAGCACTTACTCAAATTTACTTACGCTGTGCTTTGACAAGCTGCTTCCGCCCTCTTCACTTCAGACTTCCTATTTGCAAGCAGACAGATTGCAATCAGACAGAAGCTGCTGGCCAAAGCCGCTTCTGCCCCCACGTAAACAAGAAGTCTGCATTGGAGTGAACTGAAGCAGCTGGTGAAAGTACAGCATCCGCGAGTTTGGGTAAGCATTGTGTTTTAACATCGCTGCTGCTGCAGGTCCCATGGAGGGACAGCAGTTATGACAGAAGGGCCATGGCAGGAAAAGCGGGGGTAACAGGAATGAGGGTTCACCTAGGGTGCTCATATTCTTGTACTGGCTCTGCAAATAGACACACAAATGCACCAGATTACACCCCCCATGACATCCAAACACAAATACACATGACATCACATAGAAACACACAACACAACACGCTGCCAAGATGCACATACACACACACAGACATCATAAATGCGTATAGGCACTGACTCACTGGAAGCATGCACAACCCCAGAGACACACACACATATACACTCATGCATTTGCCAGCCCTCTTAATCCCATATTCATATCTCTACAGATAAACAGCTAAATTCTGACCATAGAGATATCCACATTGTACCATTGATATACAGACACACCCACACAGCACACATATACCATCAGTCACTACCCACACTATGCTCACCTCTCCACTCTCACGTAGCATAGTTACTCATCTGTAGAAGGTTTCCTCCATGGACAGCAGGTATAAGTCCTCACGTATGAGTGATATCACTGATGGAGCCCCATATTGGAACACTCCCCAGCTTTTGAGAGGCTCCACTGTGCATGCATGCCTGCTATCTTCTCCAGTAGAATATCAAAGCTGTAACCAGAAAAACAACTTCTTGGGGAGGTAGGAGGGTTGTGAGAGCTTATTCCTGCTGTCCATGGAGAACACCTGCTACAGGTGAATAACTACACTCTCCCCATGGACAAGCAAGAAGTAAGTCCTCACGTATGGAACTCCCATGCTACAGGCTACCAAAAACTGAGGAAGCCAAAGCCCAGCAGGGGCAACAAAACTTGAGAAACAAGGACAGTGTGGGTAGTCCCTCTGAGGGACTCTACTGATACTGCATCTTCAGCACATAGCATCACTGAGTAGCCTGGATGGACAGAAGGGCTGGTGGGAAGGAATTGGAACCTAATCCCCAAAGAGATGCTGGAGCACGATTTGGCTGAAGTTGCTGTCATGTCGGGAATCCCCATCCAGATAGTAATGAGCTGTGAAGGTGTGGACCAAAGACCATGTTACAGCCCTACAGATCTCCTCCATGGAAGCCGAGCACAAGTTGGCCACCAACACAGCATTGGCTCTGACACTGTGAGCCGTGGAATGACCATCAAGGCTCAGGCCTACCTGGGCATAAGTGAAAGAGATGCAGTCTGCTAGCCAAATTGACAGAGTGCATTTGAAGACGGCAGCCCCCAGCTTGCTAGGGTCAAAAGAGACAAACAGCTGGGTGGATTTACAGTGTGCCTTCATCTGCTTAAAATAGAAAGCCAGGGCATGCTTGCAGTCCAATATGTGCAGGCGTCGGGAAGAAAGTCGGCAGAATGACTAACTGGTTGAGGTGGAACACAGACACCAACTTTGGCAGGAAACACAGATGTGTGTGCAAACCCCCTATTATAGTGGAACCTGGTGTATGATGGGTGAGTTGCCAAAGCCTGGAGCTCAGTCACACAGGTTACCGCCAGGTCAGGAAGCAAGCATCTCCAAAGGGAGCCGACAAGAGCTGTGTCAGAACCACACTGAGATCCCACGCCACCGGCATGGGCCTGACTGGAAGTTTAGAAAGGAGTAAGCCGCACATGAAACAAACCACCAGGGGCTGAGTGAAGATGGGCTTCCCCTCTGCACTGTGATGGCAATGGTTTAGGCACTTGATATACCACCCTTCACTGTGTGTATCAGAGTGGTTTACAGATATATGTTAACAGGCACTTTTTATTCCCTTGTCCCCTGAAGGGCTCACAATCTAAGCACACCTGAGGCAAGGGAGGGTTAAGTGGCTTGCCCAAGGTCATAAGGAGTGGCCATGGGACTAGAGACCCCAGTCCCTCCAGCCTGAGATTACTTATCCCTATATGGGAATTGAACCCATGGCCCTTTGGCCTGGGGTAGCCTGTCCCAACCACCGAGCCACTCAGTGGTAGGCCCCAATTGTACTCAGGTGGACTTTGACTGAATTAAACTTGAGGCCAGAGTCCGAAAGGTGCAGGACATACTGTAGCAACCTGTCCACAGTGCAGGAGAAGGGATCCAGGGCCTTTCACCACTTTAATGCCTAAGATCTTAAGGTAGAAGTCTTCTGGGAGGCCAGAAGGGCCTCCTGAACATTCTCGTGGAGGTTGAGCTCTGAGAGGACTACCCACTCAATATCCACACTGTGAGGGCCAAGGGTCAGACATTGGGATGCAGTAAAGATCCTGTCCTCCTGAGATTTATTTATTTATTTATTTATTTTAACTAGGCTTATATACCACTTTTCTACCAGTCAAATCAGTGTACATTCAGGTACTGTATATATATTTTTTCTTTGTCCCCGAAGGGCTCACAATCTATGTTTTTGTACCTGAGGAAAAGAGATATGAGATTTGGGGAAGAGTCCAGCTACAGAGGCTCCCTTTGAGAGAGCTGAAGAAGCAGAGGGGATCACAGTTGCTGGGACCAGTACAGGGTGATGAGAACCACCGTGCCCCTGTCAGCCTGCAGCTTAAGCTAAGTCTTTACCACGAGCAGAATGGGAGTATAGGTGTGCAGCAGGTCCACTCCCAGTGAATAAGGAAGGCATTCAATGCCAGCCTATAGTGGGATGTGACCCTTGCGCAGAAACAATCCACATGGGCATTGCACAGGGTGGCGAAGAGATCTATTGCGGGAATACTCCTCTCTCAAAAGATCTGCTCCACAACTCACCTGTTGAAGGTCCAATCCTACGGCTTAAGGACACGGCTCTGCTGGTCCACCAGAGAATTGAGGTCCCCAGGCAGATAAGTCGCCCTAAGCTCCATTCTGTGAACAATGGCAAACTTCCACAAGTGGACCACTTCCCAGCAAAGGAGGTACAACTCCATCGTGCCTTGCTTGTTGACGTAATATATCGCCACCTGATTGTCTGGATCAACACAGACTGGTTGGCCAAATGAACTTGGAAGGCATGGAGAGAATTTGTTATGGCACATAGTTCCAAGAAATTGATTTGCCGCAGGGATCTCCTGCTCTGACCAGAGGCCCCACGTGTGCAGGCAGTCCAGATGAGCCCCCAGCCCCACTTGGACATATCTGTCATTGGTGTCCGCCGTGAGGGCGACATCCAAATTGGAAAGTCTTTGAGCAAGATCTGCAGCTTCAGCCACCAGCGCAGGGACTTACAAGAAGTCCAGTAACCACCACTGGGTCCCAGAAGCAGCCTGTGACCTGTTTACACTGCATACACAGAGACTTTTGAGCTTGTCTCATCACCAGATAAGCCAGGGGAGTGACATGCACAGTCAAGATCATATGGCCAAACACTTTCAGCATCCCCTGGGCTGTCACCTGATCCTCTGTTGGGTATTGTGGACCAAGGCTGTTAGTCTCTGCAGGCAATCCACAGGGAGAAAGTCCAAGCCTGAGTTGTTTTGTGGAGGGCCCTAATGAACTCCTGTTTTTGGAAGGGCTGAAGGTGAGACATGGGGTAGTTGACCACAAACCCCCAACCACTCGAGCACTTTGATGGTCAACTGAGCTAACTGAAGGATACCGTCTGAGGTGGAGTAGTTTATGAGCCAGTCATCCAAGTATGGGAAAATGAACACCTCCAGAGTTCACGGGTAAGCGGCCACTACCGCCTGACACTTCATGAAGACTTGGGGTACTGATGTCAGCCTGAAGGGCAGAACCCCGTACTGGAAGTGCCAGTCCCCCAGGATGAACCTGTGGTATTTTCTGTGAGCGGGGTGGATCAGTATGTGTGTAAATGCATCCTTGAGATCCAGGGAGCATAACCAATTGCCTCTGAGGAGGTACAGGAGCAAAGTCCCCAGCGAGACCATCTTGAACATTTCTGGCACCAGGTAGGTGTTGATGTTTCATAGATCCAGGATGGGCCACACCCTCTCCCCCATTTTCTTGGGGACTAGGAAATACTTGGAGTAGAACCCCCACTCAACCTGAGCTGAAGGCACCGGCTCGAGGGCAAGATCTGCAAGGAGGGTGCAGCAAGTTGAGATGCAGAGAGTCCAAAAGGAACTCCCTCAGAGAGAAAGGGGGTGGAAGCTGGGCAAAGTGAAGCATGTAGCTGCTTCTGACTATCTGAGCAGCCGCATGTCAGAGGTGGTGAGAGGCCACCTGTGGGCGAACTGGACAAGCCGCCTCCCCACTGGAGGGATGTCCCCTGCGGGAGACTGGTAGATTGGCTACTCTCTGGAGGAACCAGTCAAAACCCCACCCTCGATTTAGGTTGTGGGGCCAGTTGGGCTTTCTGTGGCTTCTCCTGATGCTGCTGATGGGGTACCTGTGCTCTCGGCTGGGATCCCTGTGGGCTCGGAAGGTACCGGTGCTCATGCTGGAAATAGGTCTTCTTGACCTGGTACTTCTTATGAGGTGGACTAGCTGTCTTCATGGTGTGGGTGACATGCTGCATCTCATTCTCGCCAACTTTAGCCTATATCTGCTTCCCAAAGAGGTTATTGTCCTGACAAAGCACGTCAGTCAGCTTGTCTTGGACCCACTGCTCCAGGTCTGAAGACTGAAGCCAGATGAGGTGGCGGACCTCAATGCCCACTGCCGTGGCCCTGCAGGCTGTCTTGAAGGTATCATAAGTTGCCTGGACCATGAATTGAGAACAATACTTGCCATGGCCCACCAATGTGTGGAAAGCGTCCAGGAATTTTGGGGGAAGGAGTGGCCCATACTCATTCAGATCTCACTTGATATCCTTAAAGAACATGCCCATGTACAACTGGTATGAAAGAACTCTGACCACCAGCATGGTTCTCTGGAAGCAACGCCTGCCAAAGCAGTCCAAGGTTCTTGCCTCCCTACCTGAGGGCATCGCCAAGTCGAACAGCTCAATGGTGCCAGCCACAGGGAAAAAGGAACAGAGAAAAAGGGAGTGCAAAACACACAAAAAGAAAATGACAGCACAGGGGCTGCCACTACTGGTGAAAAACCCAATGAAAGAGGACCCTTAAGGGCAAAAAGGAAGAAAGCTTTTTCCAACAGTGCAGGAACACGTCCAAGGGGCTCCGTGGAAAAAGAACACTGGAGAAGATGGATCTGCGGCAGGTGTGCATATGCGGTGGAACCTCCCAAAGCTTCTAGTAGAAGCTGAGGAGCCTTCTCACCCCGGGCTCCATCAGTGATGTCACCCATACATGAGGACTTACTTCCTGCTTGACCACTGAGAACACCTGCCATCCTACTGAGATACACTTTACCTTGGCTGTTTCTATCGAGTCCTTCAGGGAGACATGCCTGACCTGAGTCTCTGAATGGAGGAAAGGAAACACATGCTACTACTGTATGCCACATTCTAAAATCTGCACTTTTTAACTTTTCTTAAAATTCAGCATAGGTTTTTTTGTATTCAGCATAGGTTTTTTTGTTTTACATGGATATTCCTGCTAAGAAATACTTTAAAAATACCATAGAGTGAATAAACTGCAATCCATAATGTGACAAGCATTTTAACTTTCATAGAAAGGAAATTACACAAAGGGCATAACACCCCTTCTCTTCCGTTTTAGAATGACTTTTTAGAACATAGCACCTTGTATCCGCAGCACAAACATAAATACTTATTACCATTTCAGTAAGAATTTGATTTACCTATACAGAAGATGGAGCATAAGCCATGGAGGGCTGTCAAATAGTGAAAACACTAAGAAGGTTGGCCTCAGGAGGTCAAATAGCAGGAAATAGGAGGACTATAAGCCTGAGGAGGGCGATATTTAAAGAGATTTATTCAGGTAAAAAGTGTTTTTATCTACATTAATCATTTTTCTGAACATTTCTCTCCCTTTGTATGGTTAAAAGCATATGTGCTGTGCCACAGAGAACGGACCTTTAGCTGCATTGAGAGGAGGCATCCCTGGAGGCATGTTTAGGTCATGGGAGGAAAAGGATGCACATAAATATAGCAAATGACGGCATCTATTTAAAATCTTTTCTATACTGCGCTCTTTAAAATCAGCTCGGTTTACAGTCAACAGCTAATTTGTATAGTACAGGCTGAGCCGGTATTATACTTACAATGAACAGTTTTGCAACTTTGACTAACTGGGGTAACTATGTACAGGCTGCGCAGCAGGTCAGCTTGGCAGCTCAATTAAGTAACTATATACAGGCTACGCCATCGGCCACCGAGGTGCAGTGGCGACAGGGGCTGCTTGGCAACTATATACATGATTAGGTGACTCTATATAAGTGCGTACCAGGGTGCCTGGTAGTGCTAATGTGCCGGGCTGGGTCTTTGTATTGTGGGTGTGTTGGGGGGGGTGTCTTGGTGGTTGAGTATGACTGGTTCTGGCGTGTCCCTGTTGTGAGAGTAATGCTGGAGGAAGAGGTGGTGCTTCAGGGCCTTCCTGAATTGGGTAATGTCAGTGATGGACTAGATGGTGGGCGGGAGGGCATTCCAACATGTGGGTGCATAGTACACGAAGGCTCTGTTTCTTATTGCTTGAGAGCACTTCGTAATTTCGCTGGGGATTCTCAGTGTGTTGGCAGCGACTGACCTTCTGACTCTGGGGGAGTGGGGAGGACGAGGTCCATGATGGAGAAGGCGGTGAGACTGTTGATGGCCTTGAAGGTCAGCAGTAGAATTTTAAAGGACAGTCTGCAGTGGACCGGCAGCCAATGAAGGTGTTTCAGGATTGGGGTTATATGGTCTCTCCTGGCTGCTCCATGTAGTATTCTGGCGGCTGCATTCATTGCAAGCTGGAGTGGGTTCAGCATATTTTTTGGATGTCCCTGTAGAATTGCATTGGCATAATCAAAGTGGGGCATTACCAAGGCTTGATAGATTATCCGGAAGTCGTCTGGCTCCAGTAGGGGTCGTAGATGCCGGATTGTCCATATTTTGTGGTATACTGCCTTGACAGTGTTCTTTATGTGGGCTTTCATATCCAGCTGTTGGTCTAGTGTGACCCCTAGGTAGCGGATCGTGGACTTGCTTTAGAGCTCGGCGCATCTTACTTTTAGTGATGCGGGGGGGGGGGTAAGCTTGGTTCCTGGTAATGAATAGTGTCTCTGTTTTATTGAAGTTTATTCTGAGGTTTTGGGTGTGGAGCTATTCGATGACAGTGTCAAAGCAGGTTGATAGTGGTGAGAAGTCCGGTTGGTCAGTTGAGAATGGCATGTAGAGTAGTACGTCATCGGCGTATACCAGGCATGCAACATTGAAGGAGTTGGTGATAATGGGCTACATATATATGTTGAAGAATAGGGCTGAGAGCAAGGAGCCCTGTGGTACGCCCTGTTCCTGTTGGAACTATGTTACTATGTAGATTGCATTTTCAAATTTGCATGTGCAGTTTTCTCTTCAAAGAGTACTTGCAGGGAAAGTAGGTGCCAATGTCAACAGATAGTTTTATCCATGACAAGTTTCAAAGTCGAAGTATGTGTGTACTTTCAGTTTGAAAACTGGTACATGATCCATGTGTACGGTATCCACAGATTTTGTCCAATGCAGACAGCTTGAAAAGTGTTCCCCATGGAAAGACATTTGGAAACAGGTTGGTCTCCAACACACAGAATAAATTATGCACCTCGTTATGAGATGCACAAGCTTCATCACATTTCAAACTTGATGCATGGCGAAAAGGGTAGCGGTTCATGCAGCATCATCAAGCATTGAGCTCAGTGCTCTGTAACCAGGGCCAGCCAGTTCACTAGGTGGGCTAGGCAGCTATCCAGGGCAGATGACCTCCATGGGCAGCATGGCACACATAGCCTGCCACCCCACCCCACCCCCTCGTGCAGAGCTGTGCCATACCATCACCCCTCACTGCTGCAGATTCTAGCAGTGGGGTCAGCTTGGCTTGGTTTGGCGGCAGGCCATGTGCTTCAGAAACTCCACAACCCCGCAATTTAAAAGTTAGCAGAGCTGCGGGAACAGAGAAATGTTCCCACGGCTGCTTTCTTTTTTGAAGCGGTGGGTGACAGGCGGCTAGCGACAGCGCCTCCTGCTGCCGGCACCCTCCTGCCACGCTTATCCAGCTTACAGGGTAGCCATCCCTGCTTATGTACTAAACATGAGTTAGCTGCAAAACCCTAACACAGTTTCCTAAAAAGGCTCCCATGTATTTTATAGTCCTTTGTTATAAATTTATGTGTGATTTCTGGGGGCTAGATTTTAAAAGGGGAATTTTAGAAGATCCGTCCAAGTGCAATCTGAGACGGCAGAGCCAGAACGTCTGGAAAAAAAAATGCAGGCATGTCCAGGTGATTTCACAAAACTTGACGTGACAGATAGGGACGTCTGCAAGGGCATCTATTTAGACATCCCCAGAACTCTATTTCAGAACTCCTGATGTCTAGGACAGCATAATGGTTAGAGTAGTGGGTTAAGGTTCAAATGCTGCTGTAGTTGAAATTGTGCTGCGTACTGGGGATGATAGAGTGCTTTCCTCTCTTCACACTCTGGATGTTTCTCAGCTAAACCAAGTGTGTTTATCACTATGCATGCCTTGGAGCACATATAAAGTTAGATGTGATACTGGACATCCATGATGTTTCTGTGATCAGGCAGGGATGTCCTTGCCTCTGGGAATGTCCTAACCATGGTTCAAAATTACTGGGAACATCCTGGACACATCTCCTCCGTGCCCCTGTTCAAATTCAGAAGGCCCCACAGCCATCTTCTAAAATGGATCAGAGACGGTCCCTAAGCTTTGGACATCTCTATTCCTGTTTTCAGCCATCCAAAGCACGAATAGGGCTTCTAAAATGACCCCTTAAATGTTCAGCATTTCTCTTATTTGTTTCTTTCTGAAACACCTATAATATTTTACCATGTCCCCTTTCTCCCAAAACACTGAGCACACACAAAATGATGACAGAGCACAAAGATCAATAAAATCAGCGACTCCTAGCCCTTTCTATTGTAAAATTATGAAAATCAACATGATTTCTCTGGAGTAACAGAATAATAATGCTAGCCCAGAGAATAATTAAATTAAATTAAAAGGTAAAGTTATATAATCTCTCTTATTGTCAATTTATTAAAGATGTAGGGTTTTCAGATCTTGGTTGATTAGAAAATATGAAAACATACACAAAGCACAAAAATACAGTACCAATATATAGAAAAAATTAAAGAAAAATATAGAAACACATGGCAGATAAAGACTACACTGCCTATCCAGTCTACCCATCCACACCAACTGCTCAGTTTTACAATCCTTTCCTCTCCTTCAAAGATCCTCTGTGCTTGTCCCATGATTTCAATTATTCACATAGGGGGTCATTCCGGAACATGAATAAGCCCATTGTCCGTACTATGTTGAGGTTGAACTAGAAATAGTGACCATGTCCGTATGCTGCAGCCATCGTGGCCCTGAACGCATATGGAGGTTGTACGGGGATATCTGAACGTGGGCGGGAGGGGGCAGAGCGAGGGCATGATCAGCCAGCCGCACACACAAAACATATCCAGGAACTGCCCTTGTACATGCTACGCATTAGGCACAGCCTTACAACTTAGTCCTGCAGGACGGTGGAATAAGGGCAGGACTTTGATGAAATGTGCTCTGCTCTTCATTGTGTCCCATAGCAATGAGTGACCATGCCCAATGTGCATCGCGGCCAGGGGACTGCAGTTCGGAGGGACACGTGGGCTCTCCATGGGGAACATAGGGCAGTAGAGGGGGACAGGCAAGGGAACAAGGGTAGTCACCACCACTACATTCTGTGCTGTGCAACGGTGTTACTTGTGGCTATGCTGATCTCTTCCCTGTGCTGCCTAGTGTGCCTGTGGATGCATGGCTGGCATGTAAGGGACTACTGGATGCCACCATGTGTGGGGCCCAACGCAGAACCAGCATGTAGTCCTGGGATGCCATGCCTTGCAGTTATATTGGCAATTGTTTATGTGTTCATGGCATCCCCTGGGCACTGCTGTGATGCTCGTGCTTACAGGTGTGAGTGTGTGTGTTTGTGTCATTTTGGTGCAGCATGGGCCATGCAAGTTGTGTGTCCTCTCTGTGGGGAGCAGCAGTACTACTGTTCCATCAGCAGACATGTGTAGGGTCCATGCGCCCAGAACTGACGGTGCTGGTGCAGCCTAGGAGTGCAGGTTTGGCAGGGAAGGTGTGGCTGAATGGAGACAAGGAGGCCCGTATATGTCCACTGTTGCAGAGTGCTGTGTGTGCGTGCCCATACATGTCCCCAATTCCGAAATTGCAGGTGCATCTAGCCCCACAGTTGTGGAATCAGGACTAGGTCGGCCCCGTCCCCCATTTGTACGTGCTGGTAGGCAAGTCGTATATGTTTTTGAATCGGCCTCATACTGTGCTCATCTCCACTACTGTACTTTCAATGGGAGACTGTTGCACACATCCACAACTCTGTCAGAAAGAAGTATTTCCTTAGATTACTTCTGAGTCTATAACCTCTTATTCCAGAGCATCTTTTCCTTTGAAAGAGATCCACCTCCTGTGCATTAATACTTTGGAGGTATTTAAATGTCTCTTTTATATCATACCTATCCTGCTTTTTCTCCAGGGTATACATGTTTAGATCTTCAAGTCTGTCCCTCATATGCTTCATAACAAAGACTACTGACCATTTTAGTAGCTGCCCTCTGGACATACTCTAGCCAGTTTATAACCTTTTCAACATGCAGCTCCAGACTTGCACACAGAGGCACCAGAGACTTATACAGAGGTACTATCAACTTTTTCCTTCTGACTATTCCTCTCTTGATGCCACCAAACATCCTTCAGGCTTTTGCCATATATATCTCTTTGGCCACCTTAAGATCATAAGATACGATCATTCCTAGGTCACACTCTTCTGTGTGCAGAACTTTACCCCCCATACTCTCCCACTCCCTTGGGGTTTTGCAGCCCAAATGCAAGGCCCTGCATTTTTTTAGCATTAAGTCTTAGTTATTTATTTATTTTATTTAACAGTTCTTCTATACCGCTCTATTTTAGATCAGAGCGGTTTACATTCAACAACCACCATACAACACAGGAACCCTGAGTTGTATTTACAATAAACAGGAGATCAACTTGGAAGTAACTGGGGGGAACTATGTACATTGTATAACATATCTACATCTTATTTACACTGGGGGTCCTGATTCCATTTCAGTGGGTATCTTCTGAGCGATCAGTTGATTATCCTTTTTCATGCTGAGTCTGATTGTTTAATTGTAATGAGTGATTGTCTGAGGGGGCATATGTATGATTACTAGTGCTGGATTCAGGGTAGTATGTGGTGAATAGGTGCTGCTTTAATGCCTTCCTGAAGTCAATTAGGTAAGTGATGTTTCGAATATAGGTGGGGAGAGCGTTCCATGCTCTGGGTGCGTAAATCGTAAAGGCCCTATTTGGCGTTGCTTTTGTGCATTTTGTTATTACTTTTGGGACCTCTAGTGTGTTTTGCATCATGGGTCTTCTGTTTCTGTTCTGTGGTACTTTATGTATCATCTTGCTGAGGGCTGTGGGGGTCAGAGTGTTTGCGGCTTTGAAAGTTAAGGTTAGAACTTTGTGGCGGATTCTTGCTTGAACTGGTAGCCAATGGAGGTTCATCAGTACTGGCGTTATGTGCTCTCTCCGTGAAGCCCCTGTTAGTACTCTTGCCGCAGTGTTCATTGCAAGCTGGAGAGGAGCCAGCGTTGCTTGAGGGAGACCGTGTAGAATTACGTTGGCATAGTCGAAATGTGGTAATATTAATGCCTGATAGATCGAACGGTAGTCGCTGAAGTCAAGCAGCGGTCGGAGATGTTTTAGGGTCCTTATTTTCATGTATACTGTTTTTACTGTGTTTCTTATGTGGGTTTTCAGATCCAGTTGTTGATCCAGTGTAACGCCAAGGTAGCGGATTGTGGGTTTGGTTTTCAGCTCTGTGTTGCCGACCTTTAAAGAGAGTGGAGGGGTGAAGTCAAAAAGTTGCCAAACTCTAGACATTTCTTGAGCTTCACTAGATCCAAGGTGTTTACCCTGTTGTATATTGTAGTATCCTCTACAAAAAGATAAACCTTTATTAACCCTTCTGCAATACCATTTATGAAAATGTTGAAAAGAACTAAACCAAGGACCATCCTTGAAGCACAACACTGGTAAAGCCTCTTTCCTTAGAGTGAACTCCATTATCCTTTGTCACCCCCCATTCAACCACTTTCTAACCCTGTCATTCACTTTCGAGTCCATATCAAGAGTGCTCAGATTATATCACCTAAGAAAAACCATGTCAAAAGCCTTATTGATATCGAACTATACCATACCTAGAGCCCTTCCCTGATCCAGCAGTCTGGCCACCCAGTCAAAGAAATTGATCAGCTTGGTCTGACAAGACCTACCCCTGGTAAAACCATATAGTCTCAGTTCCCATAATCCACTGGATCCCAGAAACTGACTCTGCCCTCTGTTATAGCAATGATTCAATTAATTTACTTAGCACTGAGGTCAGACTAACTGGTCTATAGTTCCTGTCCTCTCCCTTATTCCCTTTTATGATAGGAGAACCACATCTGCCCATCTCCTGTTCTCGGGGGCCACTCATGGCTCTAAAGAAGCATTGAAAAAGTGAGAGAGTGGAGCTGCTAGAACTTCCCTAAATTCCCTTAATATAGTCAAATGAATCAAATTCACTCCAATGTTTTGTCTACTTAAGAACTAACATGGGCCCTTATTTGACAGCTTGACCTGTAGCAGTAGTATTGCAAAACTACCGCTAGAGATCAGAGTTTCCCTTTTGGACTCTGGAGGCAACGGGGCAAGAGCATCGATGGATCACGCCTTCCTTGCGACTATCTCACTAGGGAAAGCCCTGACAAGTACCAGTGGGGGATGGAGGGGCTCGATACTACTGAGGGATATCGGGGGTTGGGGGTAGGTAGGGATGCTGGTGGGGAGATGTATCAGAGGGGTTAGGAGGCTGATAGGGAGGACTATTGGGGGCTTGGGATGCTGAGCACGGGATCAGTTTCTTTTTGTTTTTGCTAATCAGCAAGCACGTTACTGCCCGCCAACACTGTGATTGCACTTAATGCTGCCTTTTTGGGAGGCACTAAGTGCACCCTTGCTATCGGCAGCTAAGACAGTTAAAAGCAGTAATGTACTGCATAGCTCACAATGCAGTGCCCATCCATTCTTCACCCATAAACACTGTGGGCATGTGTAAACATACATATCTATGGTCAGACACAATTTGCCTTCCTCTTGAACCCTTGACAATAGGCACTACATCTAAGCAAAACATACCTAAAAAAAGGTTTAGAAAGTTCCTGGAGGAAAAGTCCAAAAACCATTATTAATTTACCACTATTAAAGTGAACATGGCGAAATCCACTGCTTATTCCTGGGATAAACAGCATGGAATCTTTCTACCTTTTGGGATCGTGCCAGGCACTTGTGACCTGGATTGGTCACTATTGGAAACAGGATACAGGGCTTGATGGACCTTTGGTCTGACCCAGTATGGCAAATGTTATGTTCTTATGTGCTAACCCCCATGATTTCCAAATTTTTTTGTGTGAAGCCTTGTTGACAAAATCTTTGGCTGACTAGCCTAAAAGTCAGTCTTAAATGGATTTTAAATGGTGTGACAATTTGGGTGGCCTGTAATAATGTGCATACTTTTAGTCATATAGAAAAGAGGGAAGATTATGTTGGAGGCATATTTGGAAATTGTTTGTGGACACTGAGGGACCCTCTTACTAAAGCTCACTAAGCAGTTAATGTGCATTTTAGTGAGTAATAATGGCCGGCAATGACAGCACAGAGGCATGATAGCTACCGGCTTCTAAAACTCGCATTAATTGTCCATCACGCAAAGGGGCAGGTACGTAAAGGGCAGTGTATGTGTGGAGCGTGTGTGTGCAGAGCACATTGCAGTTACTGCAGGGGTACATATCGCATGCAGTCAATGCAACAGTTAGCATAAGTGCACATAATAATACCTCTCTGGGTGACATTAGGTATACCCGTGTTAACTGCACCATGCAATAGGGCATGCAGCCATGCAGTAACTTCTGGGAACATGCTAGTAACACCTCTGACAATTACCGCAGAGGCTTTGCACTTAACACAAATGCATGTTAAATGCAACACCCTAACAGGCTTTAGTAAAAGGGCCCCTGAATTTCTCAAAAGTGCTTGCATTGTAGGTGTAATACTGGAGAATAGACAGTGAGTGTGGACAGCACATTACCACTAGACCCAGGGAAAGTGCCGCATGCTCAGTGGCAACATGGCTCATAATGTGGGTTCACCTACCGGCTCCTCAATAGGAGTCAAAGTGAACCCGATATAGTGGAGTGCATATTAGGAAAACCCTTCGTGCGTTAGCTGCTGTGGATATACTGAAACCGACAGCTAATGTGCGGCCTTTGCCATTAACGCATGTGAGATCGGCACATTAATGGCAAATCCTTTGTGGGCTTTAGAAAAAGAGACCGTTGGTCTCTCCGAGTTTGACTGTGCCCGCTGCTCGGTAGCTCACAGTGTTCTGTAGGATGCCATTCCAAATTTCATAATAGCTCTGCTGAAGTCAAAACTGTAGTGGGTTGCAATAGCAGCCTATAGAAATACTATCTGGATAGCCAATAATTTTTAAATGCTGGCAATATACATATTTTTGGTGAATTTAATGTGCCTCTTGGAGATGCCAATCTCAAAGGGAGCTAGCATCCAACAGACAAACACCATGGGCCCGAATTTCAGTTGTGCTGGCGATGCGTCTCTAAGGCACATAGCCATCACCGCTGAACTTTTACACTGGATATTCAATCCAGGACCATGTTCAGGCACCGGAATTGAATATCTGGGTCTTCTACCACATGCCGAAAAGTTCCGCAAGCCGCCGAAGCTAACTGGGCAGTGGCAATATTGAGTCGTTGCCCAGCTATCTCCCACAGTAAAGACAGGTGCAGGAAAACCGTACCTATCTTTTATCCAAGGGTCACTAAATTGGCAGTGGCTCAATACTGCCGCTGTCTGGTTAGCAACGGTGCCGATTCCGCTCCACCCCGGAAGGCCCACGACATGCCACGATTTTATACAGATTGCATCAGGGCGTGTAGCGGAGGAACTGGGGGATATTCATCAGCACTGAATATCACAGTACAGCGGCATTTACATGGTTTACAGGGTTTTAAGACCCCATGAGCCTTTATTTAGAGCTGTGTTTTTCCCCTCTTTTTATGTCTCCTTCCCACCTCAGTCCAGCTATCACGGTGTCAGTCCTCAGGCAGGAACAACAAATTGAAGTTCCCTCTAGAACTCTGCTAATGCAAACCTTCTCTCACTGTGAGGCGCTCTCTCCCCTGGGGCTATGAACTCTCCCTCTACAGAACTCTCTGCTCCAGCTGGCACAGGGGCAGCGACCTGGGCTGGAAACTAAACCCACATCTCCTACACGGTAGTGTTCAGCACTATCACTGAGCTACCTGGTCATCGGGAATGTATACAGTGTACTATAAATTACAGCCACTCTTGGTAAAAGAAGACAGCAGTATCTCAAGTCTAGGTTACCTAGATTTGGACAATTGTTTTTGATGATCCAGTAAATGGAAAAAAACCACTATAATTTCACTCAGTTATGCTCTGTGAGCAGCAAATTCCTTCCTGACTCCAAAATGGCAAATTGAGGAAACCCTTGGATTAGTCTCTGTCAGTTACAATCTCAGTAACTCCAAATACTCTGTCAGAACTGAAACACATTCAACTAGCTTTTAAAAAATGTTGTGAAATAATTTGCGTTACCTCATTTAATAGCCATAAATTGACCACTATCAGCATAAAGGATGCTTAATTCTGCATCTTCTTAAAACTGTTCCTTCTAATCTCCATGAACGACCCATTGTTCTAACAGTGCTCAGTATGAACTGATCTCCTTCTGTTTTTCCAATTAAGTTTTATGATGTGCAGGGTGAGCCAAATATATTCTTTGAGTATTATTTTATGCTCATTATCATAGACATGGGTAGTGTGCCTGCCTTCCATCTTCCCCGCTGGTATTTCTCTTCGGTGTTCCCCAGTTTCTTCCATCTAGATAACATGGGAGCAGTTTGTAGGCTGCAGCTTTATTTAATAGCTAACATCAAAACATTGTATATCCCAGAGGTCACAAATGAGTTTAGAAAAAGGGGCTAGCAGTTCCACAACAACATAGATGTTTGTGTGTGAGAAAAGTATCATATTTGAAGTTCTGGAACTACCAGGTAAGAACTGAATGTGCTCAGCGCACCCCCCCCCCCCCCCAAAAAAAAGAGCCTGAAATAGACGAGCCCAGGGAAGAGTTCTAAGAGTTTCTGTGGAGGCTATTTGAGAAGGAAGTTTGGGGGGGGGGGTCTTGGATTAGGGATTGCGAGTGCGGGGGACATTTTTGGATTGGGGGATCAGGGTATGAGGAGAATATTAAAAGACAGCAGCCCAACTTGGGACCAACTATCTTTGCATTGCTGTGGCCAGTAATATCCAACACTCCTGGCTGTAGCAACACAAAATGAAATCTACTGTTCGAGTTACTAACTCAGATACCACAGGTTAGTGGCTCGTGTTAAAATTCTGCTGTAATGACATATTGTATTCACTGTTCCCTCTAAGCTGTGCGCGTGTGCGCGCGCACACACCTTGCCGAGCGAGCGCACATACTTTACAACAGAGCGCACAAAAATTATGGTTCTGATTCTGATAGAAAACAACACAGACATCTTAAAATTTAAAAGTTGTTGTGTATTTATGGTTTTCACAAGTTCTACAATATTTTCTAGTGCAATCAATGTGGTGTAAATACTGTATTCTGACGTGTAGTCAAATTTTAAAGTATATAACTCCGAGTGTCGTTATGTGGCGCACAAAAATTTAACCTTCCTTCAAAAGCTGCACAGCTGATATTTTATGCGCATACAGCCTACAGAAAATTAGAGGGAACATTGATTGTATTGATCAATGGGTATATTCAGAGTCAAATCAGTTTTTTATGTCATGCTCGTACTTATAGAAATTAAACAAATCCATTTTGGGAAAAAAGGCATAACAAAAAACTGATTTTAATTTCTAAAAACAAAAATTGACAGTTTAAACCTGGAGCTTCTATTTCCTTCTTGTGGCCTCAGCTCTGTGTTGGTATCTTCAAGGATTATTGAAATGACCCTTCTGCATTCATATATCATTTGCCGGCATACTTTTTTATTTTTTCATGCTTCTTTTTCCTTCCCAGCTCCTCTCATATTTTTACTCAAAGGAAATCATGAAATATTTTAACTTAGCATTATGATATATATTTATTTTTCCCTACAGCACTTCCCATTTTTATTATTGCAAAATTCTCTTACCATATAATGACTTTGCAGATTGAAAAAAAGTGTTGATATACCACCTGGAGATATTTCAAGGTGAGGGAATGTCAAGAGAGGATGGGCTTCATAGGGAAAATGTGAAAACAAATCTTTAAAAAGTTCAGCATCAAAATGATTTTTATGAACTATGCAGTTGGGTGTCTCGGCTACCCACCATATTTTCTGAAATTCATCCATTTCTAGATTTCTTTTTTTTTACAGCATCCAAGACTGATCACACTACATTAAAGAAATAAATGTCTTGTTGTTGTCAAAGGGGAAAATGTTTTGTACAGTCTTTAAACCTCCTTCCCATAAATTCTTCATTAGACATTTTGTTCAAGGTTTGAACGGACCATGAGGATTATAAAGTTCTGTCTTGCTTCCTCTCTGCTATATGCTTACTAATTTTAAGTGCTTGATCTGCTGAAGAGCTATGCTTGAAGTGTTACTTGATCCAGTTCCTTTTTTACTCAAAGCTCTCCACGACACAAATCATTCTAAATTGCCAAGTTCTATGAGGACCTAGTATCCCAATGGCTTGCAAAATAAGATTCAGGCACTCTACAGGTAAGTCCAAGTCATTTTAGATTGCTCTTCACTCGGCATGTCAATGAATGCAGATTTATAATATTTTAAAAGTTTCAATGACTACTATTAGTAATCTGTGATAAATGGCCACCTAGGACAACTGGCCCGGGTGGGGATGACAGCGGCACTCATGACTGGCCACACCGCTCCCCCCAGCTGCCACCAATTCCATTTCAAGAAGGGGAGGCTGCCCACCTCTTCCTCCCAAGACAGAACTGGTGGAAACTGGAGAGGGCAGTGGCAGCTGGGGAAGGCGCGGCCAGGGTTTCTGCCTAGGGTGGCAAAAAAAACCTTGGGCTGGCCCCGTAGAAACCATTATAAAAAACAAAATTACTAAACATGTACTATAGATATTCATGGTTTAATGGCAGAAAGCCAACGTGGATTTATTTTAAAAAACATTTAGATCCCCATATGTGCTGGTATTAAAGGTGGTTTACAACAATTTAAACATACAGGGGAGTTACAAAGAGAATTATCCCCCTCCCCCAAAATCCATATACATAAAAACAACAAGGACAGTTTTTTCTCACCAATCTCATATTTTTTTGAAGGGGACAAAAAACAGATAGATAAAGGGCAGCCGGTTCATGTAGTGTATCTTGATTTTCAGAAGGCCTTTGACAAAGTCCCTCATAGGAGACTCTCTGAGAAATTAAAAAGTCAAGGGATAGGAGGCTGTGTACTATTATGGATCAGGAACCAATTAAAAAGATAGAAAATTGGGCTAAATGGTTAATTTTCTCAGTGGAGAAAGCTGAATACTGAAGTACCTCAGGGATCTGTGCTGGGCCCACCGCTTTTAAACATATTTACAGATGGCCTGGAAAAAGGAACAACAAGTGAGGCAATCAAATCTGAGATGACACAAAATTTGTCAAAGTTGTTAAAACAGAGAAGATTATTAAAAATTGCAAGGGGATCTTGATAAATTGGAAGACTGGGCATCCAAAGGTAGATGACATTTAATGTGGACAAGTGCAAAGTTATGCACTTAGGGAAGAACAACCAAAACTACAGGTACACGATTCAAGGTTCCACATTAGGAACCTCCATCCAGGAAAAGGATTTAGGCATCTTCGTGGATATTTCATTGAAACCGTCCACCCAATGTGCAGTGGTGGCCAAGAAAGCTAATAGAAAGGTAGGCGGCGGGAGTTCCATACAAACTCAGCGCTGGTTCCTATGCTGGTTGTCCATATCTCTGTTCATTGTTCATCCTGCTGCTGCACACCCAGCTTTCCTCATCTGTCCCACTCTGCAATTCTGTCAACGCTCCCCCACCAGCGGTCTTCTCTCTGCCAGCGCCCGCTTTGTCGTCTCATTCCTCCTCTCCGTTTAAATCAATGTCTGTCATTCCTGTATGGTGGGGACATCGTCCCCATACTCTCTTTTCCGCACCTACTGGAGCGCTTTCTCGTGTCCCACAGAATCTCATTCATTGTCCGATCACCCGTTCATCTCTTCCATCCCCAACACCCACTGCCCCGTCTCTACCATTACGGATGATTTCCTTGGCTCTCTTAAACTGCCGCTCTCTACGCACCAAAACACACTTGATATATGATCTATTAGTTCAACACTCATTGGACGCCCTTTTTCTTACGGAATCCTGGCTCCGCCCAGTGGAGGATGGACTTCTTCATCAATGTCTCCCCCCTGGGTATTCAGCTTTCCATGCCCCACGTCTTAACCGCACGGGAGGAGGAGTGGCGGTCATCCACCGAGCATTTCTCCCCCTCTCTCTCGTCTCACCCTCTCCCAACTATCCTGAGTCTCTCCTCTTCTATACTTTGTCTCCAACCCCAACTTATTTTCTTTTACTTTATGCGCCCCCTTCCTTGCGTCCGGAGCTTTGGGACTCTCTTCTACTTGCCATATCAGAGTCCACCCTCTTGTCTTCTCAATTGGTTGTTTTGGGCGATTTTAACGTCCACCTTCACTCACAAACACGCCCTCGCGATAAAGCCCTTGCCACTTTATTTAGCGATCTTTCTCTTACCCAGCACGTGACCTGTCCGACACACGTCTCTGGACACACTCTTGACTTAATCCTCACTGCAGATTCTTGCCCCTTCTCGCCAGCCCATATCACTCCCCTACCCCTTCCCTGGTCTGACCACCACTGCCTACTTTTCTCCCTATCTCTTCCTCCTCCCCCAGGATCCCTCTTGGACCCTCCCCCCTCCCGCCTGTCTCGGTGTCTTAATCCCGCCACGTTACAACTTTTTCCCCCCGCTGACTCCCTTTTTCCATCAGATTTCTCTTCTCTTCCCTTGGACAGACAGGTCGATCTCTGGACCTCTACCCTATCATCCACCCTTGATTCCATTGCCCCCCTACAACCTGTTCCCTCTCGTCCCTCTTCACATCATCCCTGGTTTCATTCCGGCCTATACCTGCACCGCTCTTATCTTCGCCGTGCAGCTCGACTTTGGCGCAAATGTCCCTCTAACGATACCCTCACCACCTTCCGTAGCATCCGTAAATCTTATTACTCCCTGCTAACATCTGCCAAGAAATCATACTACTCCAATCTCATTACTACCTCTTCCAATTCATCCCGCCAACTGTACCGGGTTTTGAATTCCCTTTCCTCGACCTCCACTCTGTCCTCCTCGTCTCCCCCGCCCAATGCCCCTAGCCCTATGGCTCTTGCCTCTTTCTTCTCAACTAAGATCTCGACCCTTCGTTCTACCTTCGACCCTCTTCCCCTCCCTCCCTCGCCCCCTCCCTCCTCTCCCGTGCCTGTTATCTGCCATTCCTCATCCTCGGCTCCTATATTTCCCCACACCTGGTCCGAATTTCACCCTGTTACTTTAACTGAACTGACCAAAACCATCTCACTTTCCCACAAGACCACCTGCTCCCTTGATCCCGTACCATCCCCTTGGCTTATGGACCCTTCTCTCACACTCCTTCCCTTTGCCCTCCACATTATGAATTCCAGTCTGTATTCTGGAAATTTCCCCTCTGCATGGAAGCATGCCCTGGTCCGCCCCCTGCTCAAGAAAGCTACTCTCGACTCAGCTGTTCCCTCCAATTGGCGCCCTGTTTCCAACCTACCTTTCCTGTCTAAAATCCTCGAGAAGTTTGCTTTCCATCAACTCACCGCCCACCTTGACACAACCATTTCTCTACACCCCCGACAGTCTGGGTTCAGGACCGGCCATAGCACTGAAACCATCCTTATTGCGCTCCTTAATGAGTTACACCGCTCTCACGATAAAGGACATCTTTCGATTGCTGTTTCATTGGACCTCACTGCAGTCTTTGACGTTATTGATCATCGCACTCTGCTCTCACGGAACTCGGGGTCCAGGGCACAGTTCACCAGTGGTTCCACTCTTTTCTTTCTTCCCGTTCTTTCACAGTACACTCAGGCTCCTCCTCTTCTGCACCCTTCCCCCTTCCCTGTGGAGTCCCGCAAGGATCTATCCTCGCCCCACTCCTTTTTAATGTTTTTCTCACACCACTGGCACTACTCATACAACAAACTGGTCTCTCCGCCTATTTCTTTGCTGACGATATCCTTTTGGTCCACCATACGTCATCTCTTGCCCCTGATC
Source organism: Ichthyophis bannanicus (assembly GCA_033557465.1). NCBI lineage: Eukaryota > Metazoa > Chordata > Amphibia > Gymnophiona > Ichthyophiidae > Ichthyophis > Ichthyophis bannanicus. Next base: position 623,582,376 of record CM066031.1, on the reverse strand, counting down.
TTTCTCCCCTGAACGAATGTCTAACTTCCGTCGCACAGTGGTTTAACGACAACTTCCTCATCGTCAACCCTTCTAAGTCTGCAGCCACCTGGTTCACTTTTGGGGCTCCCTCTCCTACCCTGGCCCCTGTGATGTCAAATGCACCCATCCCACTTGCACCTACCCTCCGCTACCTTGGTGTGACCCTAGATTCTGCACTGTCTTTTCACCACCATATCTCTGGGGTAGTGCGTAGCTCTCTTTTTCAACTTCGGAAAATTGTGCTGTCCGTTCCCTTCTCCCCATCGCATCTCTTACCACATTAGTTATTTCTCTGGTAATTAGCCGCCTTGACTATTGTAACTCTATATTCGCTGGCATTCCTCAGTACCAACTTCGCAGGTTACAATTAATTCAGAACACAGCTGCCCGTCTTCTCACCTTTTCATCCCCTCATGACCATGTCACCCCCTGTCTGCTTTCCCTCCACTGGCTTCCCGTTAAGGCCCGCTTCGTTTACAAGCTCCTCATTCCTACTCACAAGGCTCTCCATACTAACACCCCCCAATACTTAGCTGATCTCATCTTCCTTCAACCTACCCCTCGCCTACTACGTTTCGCTCACGGCAATCTTTTTCTCCCCTCCCCGACCCAGGCACACCTCTAATCTACCCGTCACGCTGCCTTCTTTTTTTCCAGTCCCACTCTATGGAATTCCCTCCACATGCTATCCGTACCAAACTGTCCTTCCCCCGCTTTAAGACTATGCTTAAAACTTTCCTTTTCTGCCAGGCCTTTGACCTTCCCCTCCCTTCATTCACCACCACCCAGTCGATTGCATCCATCCACCCACCGCTTCTTTCTGGGCTATAACATTTCCTTCACTCCCCTGACTCACACTCGTGGCCCTCCGGGCCGCCACCCCAGCCGCCCCCCGGCCACCACCCACCCTCATGTGGTTTATTGTATACTTGTTATGTAACCTATTTGTCTGTATGTTATTTTATTTTTCCCTTTTTGTTACCCCTGTTTACTACTTGTCTTGTCAGTCCGCTTACCACGTCTCGTCTCATCTGGCCTGTTGGTTCTACAGCCTGTCTCTTCCTGTCTATACTGCCCCTTTCTTTCTATCCACTTTCCTATTTATAAATGGCGTTCCTTTTCATTCTTCTCTCTTTGCAGCCAAGCTTGTTTGTATTGTACACCGCCTTAATACTTTTTGTAAAGGCGGTATATCAAATTTGCTGAATAAAGATAAAGATAAAGAAAGGAATGGAAAATAAAACAAAGGCGTGCAACACAACAGAAGCAGATATCACGTGGGATACAGAAACCAGTCTGGAAACGTGATATTATGGAAAGACAGAGCCTTTATTGAACGAATGACAACCCGACACAGGCCGTTTTTCATTACCCTTCATCAGGGGTTTGTCTGGCATATACTAAAAATATAAATAAACAAATGCTTAAAAACATATAAGAGAACAGATCACTTACAGCAAATTCATAAAATCAATAAAAATGATAAAAGATAGAAGAATAAATTGAACAACAATAAATTAAAAATAAATTAAACACATCATTTAGAAACAAAACAAAACTGAACAAATGTACCCGAAAGGATTAAAAATAAAAACATATAACATATAGAAACAAATACCTCTGTTGAAGACCATTAAACCAGAAGGTCTTATAACATACTGTTTTAAACTACTAGAAGTCTGTATACTCTAAAGAGAAGTAAATAAATAGGTTAAAAAACAGTCATAAATAATGCATACATTTAATATCTCTCACTTGGTTTGCAGCTTGTCATGCTGTGAGGGCTTGCGTGCATCAGTGATGCTGAGAGCTAAACTATCGGTAGTTTAACTACTGGCAGGGTCTCCCAAGAGGGACAGGTCTCAGCTGAGGTGCCAGACCAAGACAAACCACCCATCTGGGCAGCAGCAGAATGGGATAGTGTTGACGGTGGAGGATCACATTTCTGTGACAACGGCAACAACAACAAACTTAAACTGCGTGGAAAAAAGGCCCAGCAATCTACTTCTGTATCTTGCCATGAAAACCCAATGGATAGTTACAACAAAACAAATTGTGCTATGGTGCTGGAAGATGAGACCCCCAGGTCGGAAGGCACTCAACTAGCTACTGGGGAAGAGCTGAAGACTTTTCAGAGTAAAGCCAGCATTTATGATGTGGTTGGATCAAAGCCCTCAGGAAGTCTGACTGCTGATGTAGCTGCTCACGAAATGAGAGTCAGAAGCTGTAAAGATGTCTTACACATTAGAACATGGAACGTACGAAGCATGAACCAAGGGAAGTTGGAGGTGGTCAAGAATGAAATGGAACGTGTACAACTTGATCTGTTGGGTGTCAGCGAACTGAAATGGACTGGCATCGGGCACTTTGCATCAGATGATCACATGGTCTACTATGCTGGAAATGAAAGACAAAGAAGAAATGGTGTTGCATTTATAATAAAGAAGAAACTTGCAAGAACTGTAATGAAATACAATGCAGTCAGCGAATACTTAATCTCTATTCGTCTACGAGGATTGCCTAACAACACAACTATAATTCAAGTATATGCCCCAACAACAGCTGCAGAAGAGAATGAAATTGAAGAGTTCTACGAACAAGTACAAGCTGAAATTGACAGAACATGCAAACAGGATATCCTGATAGTCATGGGTGACTGGAACGCAAAAGTTGGCAACAAAGAAGAAGGCAAAGTAGTTGGAAAATATGGACTTGGAAATGAAGCTGGAGAAAGACTGATAGAGTTCTGCAAGACCACTGATCTATTCATCTCAAACACCTTCTTCCAGCAACACAAGCAGCGACTGTACACATGGACTTCACCCAATGGATTGTATAAAAATCAAATTGACTACATCTGTGGAAGTCAACGATGAAAAAGCTCTGTAACATCAACAAAGACAAAACCTGGAGCTGACTGTGGTACAGATCATCAACTACTAGTATGCAAACTCAAGCTAAAGTTGAAAAAGAGCAAACCACTCATGAATGCAGCAAAATATGACCTTGAGAATATACCACTGGAATTTAAAGACTGCCTGCAAAATCGATTTGCTGCTTTAGATACAAATGACAGCGCTCCGGAAGAGTTATGGAATGACATCAAGAAGGTTGTGTTGGAAGAAAGCGAGAAGTCTCTACAAAAGGTGAAAAAGCAAAAACGGCCAAAATGGATGACGGAAGAAACTCTGAAAATTGCCCAGAAACGCAGAGAAGCTAAAGGCAGAGGAGAAAGAAAGACAATCACAGAACTCAGAGATTTCCAACGTGCAGCAAGACAGGACAAGGAAAAGTACTATAATGACCCCTGCAAGGAAATAGAAGCAAAAACTATTAGAGGAACAACAAGATCAGCTTTCCTAAAGCTACGAGAGTTAAAGAAAATGTTCCAGCCTCGAATTGGAATGTTACAAGATGCTCAAGGTTCTATGTTGAATGATGCTGAGAAGATCAAGAAAAGGTGGAAGGAATATACAGAGTTTTTATATGATAAAGATCAAGTGGACCAACAGCCGTTTCAACCTGTACCTTATGATTGGGAACCATTGGTGAAAGAAGAAGTTGAAGCAGCACTGAAAGCCTTTTCAAAGAACAAAGCACCAGGCATTGATAGCATTCCCATAGAAGTATTGCAGCAATCTGATGCAGCTGTTACCATACTTACAAGGCTCTGCCAAGAAATATGGAAGACAACATCATGGCCAACTGACTGGAAAAGATCTGTGTTTATACCAATACTAAAGAAAGGTGATCCAACTGACTGTGGAAATTATCGCACAATCACTCTGATCCCACATGCCAGCAAGATTCTACTGAAGATTATTCAAAAGAGACTACAACCATACCTGGAACAAGAACTACCTGAAGTGCAAGAAGGGTTCAGGAAAGGGCGAGCAACGAGAGACATCATTGCGGATGTGAGATGGATCCTTGAAAAGACTAAAGAATACCAAAAGGATATCTATTTGTGCTTTATCGACTATAGCAAGGCTTTTGACTGTGTAAACCATGAGAAACTCTGGGCCACATTAAGAAGCATGGGAATACCAGAATACCTGATAGTTCTCTTGCGCAATCTGTACATTGATCAAGAAGCAACAGTTCGAACGGAACAAGGAGAAACAGAATGGTTTAAAATAAGCAAAGGTGTAAGACAAGGCTGCATACTTTCCCCCTACCTTTTTAATTTATATGCAGAACAAATCATCAGAGAAGCAGGATTGTATGAAGACAACAGAGGTGTGAATATTGGTGGAAGACTCATCAACAACCTTCGCTATGCTGATGATACCACATTACTGGCTGAAAGTGAAGATGATCTGAAACATTTGCTTCTCACAATCAAAGAACATAGTCTCAAAATGGGCCTGCACCTTAATGTAAAGAAGACAAAAATCATGACAACTGGCATAATCAACAGGTTCATCGTTGAAGGAGAAGAAATTGAAATTGTGAACAACTTTAACCTACTTGGATCCGCTATCAATAAAGAAGCAACAAGCAGTCAAGAAATCAGATGACGCATTGCTCTTGGCAGAATGGCTATGAAAGACCTAGATAAGATTCTCAAGAGCAGAGATGTCTCTCTCCATACAAAGATTTGACTTGTTCAAGCCATGGTATTTTCAATAACATCATATGGATGTGAAAGCTGGACAGTGAAAAAGACAGGAAGAAAATTGATGCCTTTGAATTATGGTGCTGGCGGCGAATACTGTGTATACCATGGACTGCCCGAAGAACAAACCAGTCGGTACTAGATGAGATCAAACCTAAGCTTTCTTTAGAAGCTCAGATGACAAGACTTTGACTTTCATACTTTGGACACATCAAGCGAAGAGAGAGATCATTAGAAAAAGACATCATGCTTGGCAAGATAGAAGGTCAATGCAAAAGAGGAAGGCCAGCAATGAGATGGATTGATACAATAACAGCAGCTACGGGTACCAGTCTGTCAACAATGAGCCGTCTGACTTAGGGCTGAACACAATTTAGGATAGCTATCCAGAGGGTTGCCATGAGTCGACTCCGACTTGACGGCACTTAACAACAACAACAACAACATTTAATATATCAGTGGAACATGGAGAGCGGAGGAATCATGAAATGTAAATATCAAACATAAATATTCCCTATATTAGGGGGGAAGAAAGCAGGAATGAGCCAGGGAGAAGGGAAAAGGTCTAAAAAAGGGGGCAGATGTGTATACTCGTACTACAACCAATTGAATATAAACAAAGCTTTTCACAACAAAAAGGACATAGTAACTTATGTGTCTCCTCAGAAGCAATATAACTTAACAGTGGACTTATCTTGACTAACTGCGTGCAATGTATCAGACTTAAAAAAATGGAAAAAAAGGTTGTGCCATTGACCGAGGCTTGCCTATGGGAGAAACCTATCTAACCTATTACTTAGACAATGAAAAAATATATCTAAACAAAGGAGCAACCACACTACAAAAAGGAGTGTCTCCTAGAAATAATGAACGATCAATTAGAAAAATCTATATATACTAATGACCTGTGTGCTGCGATATCAAAGGAGACAGCAGAAAACAACAAAAAACAAGGTATACCTCAAAAATGATTACAAAATCTGATGGATCATGAAAACATCTAAATGCGGAAATGGATTCATAAAAGCTTAAATATGAGGGGTTAAATATGCTCATGTAGATATCACTGAAAAGTCACTTCATGATCCATCATATTTTGTAATCCGTTTTTTTAAGTCTGATACATTGCACGCAGTTAGTCAAGATAAGTCCACTGTTAAGTTATATTGCTTCTGAGGAGACACATAAGTTACTATGTCCTTTTTGTTGTGAAAAGCTTTGTTTATATTCAATTGTTTGTAGTACACATATGCCCCCTTTTTTAGACATTTTCCCTTCTCGCTGACTCACTCCTGCTTTCTTCCCCCCTAATATAGGGAATATTTATGTTTGATATGTACATTTCATGATTCCTCTGCTCTCCATGTTCCACTGATATATTAAATGTATGCATTATTTATGACTGTTTTTTAACCTATTTATTTACTTCTCTTTAGAGTATACAGACTTCTAGTAGTTTAAAACAGTATGTTATAAGACTTTCTGGTTTAATGGTCTTCAACAGAGGTATTTATGTTTCTATATGCTATGTTTTTATTTTTAATCCTTTCGGGTACATTTGTTCGGTTTTGTTTTAATTGTTTCTAAATGATGTTTTTAATTTATTTTTAATTTATTATTGTTCAATTTATTCTTATATTTTTTATCATTTTTATTGATTTTATGAATTTGCTATAAGTGATCTGTTCTCTTATGTTTTTAAGCATTTGTTTATTTATGTTTTTAGTATATGCCAGACAAACCCCTGATGAAGGGCAGCGAAACACGGCCTGTGTCGGGTTGTCATTGGTTCAATAAAGGCTCTGTCTTTCCAAATAAAACAAAGGATACTATAATGCCTCTGTATCGTTCCATGGTGTGAACGCACCTTGAATATTGTGTGTAATTCTATTCACTATATCTTCAAAAGGATAGAGCAAAATTAGAAAATGTACAGAGAAGAGCAATGAAAATAGTAAAGGGGATGGAAGGTTACCCCTACAAGGAAAGGCTTAAAAGATTAAGGCTCTTCAATTTGGAAACAGATGGCTGAGGGTAGATAAGATAGAGATCCATAAAACAATGAATGGAGTCGAAAGGGTAAATGTAGCTTGGTTGTTTACACCTTCAAAAAGTAGAAAGATTAAGGGAGATGTGATCAAGTTACAATTTAGCACATTTAAGACTAATCGGAGAAAATATTTTTTCACTCAACACGTAATCAAACTCTGGAGGATGTAGCTAAAGTTGTTAGTGGAGCAGAGTTTAAAAGAGGTTTAGACAAGTTCCTGGAAGAAAAGTCCATAAACCATTATTGATGTGGACCAGGGAAATCCACTGCTTACCCCTGGGATAAGCAACATGAAATCTGTGTACCTTTTTGGCAAGCTGGCAGGTACTTGTGACCTTGATTGGCCACTTTTGGAAACAGTATAGTGGGCTTGATGGACCCTTGGTCTGACATTTTTTATGTTCTTAGGCATCTCCATCTCTAAGCCTGTAAGTGTTACATGCTAATACATCCTTATCACCCACAAATCTGAGATTTAGATGGCCATTTTGAAATCATTCAGGTAGATATCTTGAAAAACAAAAACCAGAAAAGTAAAATAAAAGCCTTATTTTCTTGTGATTCAAAAGTAAGTCAAAAATAAACAGAACCAAAACACAATGGACATTGTCTTCAAAAGAATTATGACTTCATGAGTTTAAATAGGTCATTTTAAATGCATTTACATGTCTAAAAAGCAATTTCAGAAAGCTGTTATTTACTGTAGTATATTGTTGGGACACAGAGATTTCTAGGTGATGTATAGTCTGGGTGAAGTTAAGATGGGCCGTAAAAATATATGGGTATTTCCCATTTTACAATGGAAATGCAAGTCTATATACAGAACAGTTTCCCTACTGGCTTTAGCTCCTGTTCCAAGGGATGCATAGATTTGCAGGAAATGTCATTTCGTCCAGTGCTTTAAATGAGTGATTAAGAATGAATTGTCTTTAGCCTCCCATTTTTCATTTCTGTACCTAATGTAAAAAAAGAAACCTTTGGCAACCTTGTTAATTGCTGCCACTTCTATGTATAAGTTTATAAAAATTCCTTGCTTTTAAGGTCATTTTAGAAGCTCTGTTCATAATTTGGATGTCTGAAAATGGGAGTTCATACATTCAAATCACAAAAATGTTCCCGGAGCCATTTTAGAAAGCTGGGGATATAGACGTTTCCAGGGTGAACACATCCATGTTGAATGAGGGCATGGCAAGATGTGTCTGGGGTGTTCTGTAAAAAATACACCTATGTACCCGATTTCAGAAATGGTCAGCATGTCTTAACCCACCAGCGGTGCCATCCATGTCTGTTCCTGCGCAAGGGCATGCATAAGCATCAAAAATGTGCTTGTTCTGCTACCAAAACACCTAGAGGAAGTAGAGAAGAAGGTACTCTGATAGCCCCAATAATTTTCACAACTGTAAAGAAAAATGAAGGGAGATGAGGACACTTAATTTGTGATTGGTGCACTGATGCTTACAAAATAAAAGGCAGCATGGGATAGATGTCCCCATTCTGTATTACTGTCATGGGAACATCTATGTGGCCGTGGCTGCTGCTGTCCATTTCAGGCATGTACATGTTTCTAAAATCAGACCAAAACTTTCACATGGCTGACCGTTTTACATGCATTTGCACCCCGATCGGGGTCGAGCAACCTGAGCGGGCCTGCCAGATCTCCCGCTCGGGGTTCTCCAGCCCAATCGGACTGTGAGAGACGGAGGAGGAGCCAGCCGGCTTTTAAATTCAGCCGCCGTCAGGTGGTCCCGCGCCTGGCGGGCCCGCACCTGAGGGCCTCGCCAGAGGGCCCTTTGGCGTGGCCCTTAGGCGGGGCATCAAAGGCCACTATCCAGGGCGATCTCTTGACCAGTCTGCTGTGCCCTGTTAGCGGCACAAACTCAACATCCCTTAACTCTCTGCTTGAGGTACTCTCAGTAACTTTGTTCTCTGCAATGTATGTCTGCTCTGTAGCCACATGTTAATTGCTACATTAGGTTACAGAGTAAGCTGTTCCATACGCTACAGTATTATCCCTCCTTGTGTTAAGCCTTGTGTTAAGTGTTTAGTCAGTTGTCTCTGCTGCCTTTGTTGTCCTAAGTTCATCTCTAAACAACATTGTTACATGATAATTACCACTGTGTGATACTATGTAATCATCTCCATGTACTGCAGAGCTTTTTCCTACAAACATCTATAAGGCCCTTATTGTGTCTCCCTCAAACACTGTCTCAACTGTAATTTGTCCCAAGTGGCAACTCGTCCTCTTACACATTATCTAGCATCAGCATAAATAAGTTGCACCTCTACTCTCACACTTCAAGGCCATGCAGCAGCCACCATGGCCCTCCCACTACTTACCCTCTCCACCATATTCCTCCTAGCAAACACCTTTCAACACTCAGTAGCCCTCTCGGCCAGGCAATATCACATCACTACCCTACCCTACCTGGGCAAGAGGAATCATTCTAACCCCTTCCACCCTGATACCAGCCCCCCACACCACTCTAGACACTCACACCTACTGTACGTGGCCCTCAATCTTCCTGACAATCCAAAACAGAAACCAGATTTGCAACGTTTCCTGAAATGTGCCCTTGTAAACTCATGCTCAGTACGCAAGAAATGGCCAGTCATCCCTGACTTGATTACTGTCCATGGCCTGGATCTCCTCATGGTGACAGAATCGTGGCTCAAGGACACCGATACAGCCCTCATAAACCAACTAATCCCTCCCAACTTCTCCATTCATACCTGCCACAGGGCCAACCGGAAAGGTGGCGGAGTTTTTATCCTAGCAAAAACTGAACTCAGATTTCAACTATTCACAGCCAAGAGCACCATACACACGGATATAATCACCATTGCCAACAAAGAAATCACCATAAACCTCATTTATAGATCCCCCTCATCTCCACCTGAGGTCATCTCTACCTTTATTGACCTAGCCTGCAACCCAACTAACCCTCGCAACCCCAATTGGCTGCTCGGAGACTTCAACTTACCCTCCCTGCAGTCTTTCCAAGCAGACGCCTTCCTAGAAGCTATGCAAACACTTGGGTTTGAGCAAATAGTGAACACCTCCACTCATTTTAAAGGAAATCCGCTGGACCTAATTTTTGCTCCCCACTCCGCTGCCAGCCAGAAAGCCAACCTAAACATGGATATCACCCCCATTCCTTGGTCGGATCACAAGCTAATCACGTTCCAGATACCCATCCATCTTACTCATTTTTCCTCCAATGACTCCAATACAGAACCCAGAACTACTTCTCATTTCAGACCACTTGATAAAGAAGAGTTTGTTAAACTCGCCTTACCTAAGCTCAATCCAATGCCTCCTAACCTTGAGGAAGCAATCACCAACTGGAACGTCATGCTGAAAACATTTGCTCAACTACCAGCCATAGACAAATCATCAGCTCCCAAGAGACCTAAAGGAAGGAGACATCCAGACCCGTGGTTTACAGCAGATCTTCGATCATCTCTCCTCTCCCTTAGGAAACTTGAAAGAAAATGGAGAAGATCCCGCTCTGAAATTGACAAGGAAACATACCTAACCAGCCTTAAACTGCACCGTGAAACCATATACCTAAGAATGAGCGAATACCATGCCAAACTCCTTCTCCGCTCTCTAAACAAACCTAGAGACCTTTTCAGCTTAGCAAAATTCCTAACTAAGGAACCTTCACCTACCCAACTAGATCCTATTTCCCCCCAGTCATATGCTGACTACCTCCAATCTAAAACTTCCATAACTGACACAGTTTCAGTAACCACTCCCTGCTACGCACTCACCTCACTTCCATCACAATGTTCACAACTCCAACAGAGAAAAACATCCAAGACCTCATCGCCATCATCAACACTTCTACAGCTCCAAGTGATCCCTGCCCAGCATACTGGATCAGAACTCTGCGAGCTGAACTTAGCCCAATCCTAATCAACATCATTGGTCTCTCCTTTTCAACAGGCATTCCCCGCATTCCTCAAACAGACATCAATAAGACCACTTCTGAAGAATAACAGACTTGACCCACTAAAAACTGACTCCTACCACCCAATCTCAAGTATACCTCTACTGTCCAAGATAATAGAGAAGGTTGTCCAGTGGCAGATTCAACACCACATTGATGAGGTGGCACCTCTCGACCCCTGTCAACACGGATTCAGGGAGTCTCACGGCATAGAAACTCTCCTCACCACCCTAACCAATGCTTTGAATAGAGGATTGGACAAGATTGAAAATGGCTTCGCTCTCATCTTCCTAGATATCTCTGCTGCCTTTGATTCCGTTAATCACAATCAACTTCTCACTCGTCTCCATGAGAAGGGCATCTGTGGCCTCGCCTGGGAATGGTGTAGGTCTTATCTATCAGATCGTTGGCAGCATGTCAGAGTTGGTTCACCACATCCGCGCCTTTCCACCAACACCAAGGTGTTCCGCAGGGCTCCTCCCTATCCGCGCTGCTGTTAAATGTCTACATGCAGCCGATATGTGACATCATTCGCTCCTTCGATATCTCCACTCTAATCTATGCAGATGACGTCTTACTGTTTACTCCATTCAAAATCAAACAACCAGACTTCTCCAGCCTTATCAATTGTTTCAACGCCATCACTGACTGGTTACTATCTCAAAATCTCCGCATAAACTTCAAGAAGACGGAAGTTCTCTTCATATCAAGGAACAAAGATTTCTCCCCTCCATCCTCCCTAAAAGAGATGCGGAACTCCCTAGTAAACATTCCATTCGCTACCTAGGGATTACTCTGGACCAGCATTTCGACTTCAAGGAGCACATACGAAACACCACCAGAGCTGTTTACAATAAAATTAGAACGCTAAGGCACCTCAGGCCCATGTTACCTCATGACGACTTCAGGACCATTTTCCAGGCCCTCATTCTTCCACATTTTGATTACGCAAATGTGGCCCTGTATGGACTCCCCAAGAACACCCTTAATCCACTGCAACTCGCCATGAATGCGGCTGCACGTGTTCTCTGTGGTTTAGCAAGATCAGACCATATTACCCCGATAATCAAGGAACTCCACTGGCTTCCAATTCATTGCAGGCTAACATACAAAATCCTTATCATCTTCAAGATCATCAATAACCTAGCCCCCACAACACTCAGTTACCTTGTCACCCTCACCCCGAAAAATAGAATCAGAAGATCAGTAACCGACAACACCTTGATCATCCCCAAAGAGTCTATCAAGTGCACCCAGACGACCAAGAAAAGAACATTCGTATTCTATGCCCCAAAATGCTGGAACAAACTCCCACCAGAAATTAGATCCATCAAAGACCTTATTCAGTTCCGTAAGGCAATCAAACACCACATTTTCCTACTTCACTTTGCTCAAGCATCCACCCCACCTCTGCTCACCCACTCATCAATGTCCACAAATCTTACCCTGTCACACGTTTGTTGAACTTGCCTTAGCCCTCCTGTATATACAAACCGAATCTAATTGTTTTTTTTACATATGTTTATAGATTCCCTGTTGCTCCAAGATTAAACTCCTGTTACAATGTAAGCACAGTACAGGCTTCTGACTGTGCACCCTTGTTATATGTAAACCGCACTGATAACAAATAGCGCGGTATATAAAAGTTGTTAAATAAAATAAATAAATAAAATTTTGACCCAGACATCCCTGATTGCACTTGGACATCATTTCTAAAATGTGGCTTATATATGTATACGTGCCAGCATTTACTGTATACACGGAATAGCTGGATAGGATCCCCAACTCTATGCTTCATATCTCCTGCTGTTTCTGCAGACTCAAAACACTATTTTGTTTACCAGCTAGTACCAACTACAGCATATTTGTTATCAATACCATAAGCATCCCCTGATATTTATCTTCATTAAAGACTGTTTGGTATTTACTTGCACAGCTCACCAATCTGTCTGCGCTCTCCTCCAATCCTGTCACATCCTCGCTGGTACAAGATTTACTAATTTATTGTTCTACTTCTACAGAATCCTCTGCTCATATCCATAAACTTTCAACCTCGTGCATGTTACTCATGTTTTTGTTTATCACTTGTTTTAATTTTTTCCAAACCCTAATACCTCTTCTTTTTAAAACTGAGGTATCTTGTTAGACATTAATTTAAGGAGAATTACTCTAAGCCTCTCTTCTGATTTCCTATGTCCTGAAATTCAACAGCTCTGAAAAGGATTTATTTCATTACATCTGCCCTAATGCTATTTCTCTAAAATCTTTATGAATGCTTGTCCGGTATATTTCTAGGAACTGCTGCTGATTGCTGTTTTTATTTTTATTTTTTATTCCATGCTTCAGAAGACCCAGCAGGCTTCTGAGCTATATTCAGCCTCTCTGAAGTATCTGATTTAGACTCTATTTTTCTGTCCAAAGCAGTACCACCACAGTTCCCTTGTGAGAATTTATACATAAATAGAAGGTTGTTGAAGAAATCAATTGTTTTAAAAGTGGAAGAGGATTCACTGCAGGCTGATTCACTGATTTTGATGACAGATAACTAAAGATGGTTTCAGCAGGATTTCAATGTAATCAAACGTGCAACTCGCCAAGAAGAGACCGACAGTCCCCTTGGTGATTGCTGATTCATAAATTGGGTTTTCTGCAATGTACCACACATAACATGTATATTACAGATGAAGACAAGTCATTTTCCCTTATATTTAACTGAATTACAGTGAGAAATTGCATAGTGAATAATAGAAAACTGTATTATTCAATTGAATTACAAGAGGAAAAATAGCATGATTACCTTTATAGTCAGTTAAAAGAGAAGACTGTATATCAATTCCCCTTATATTCACTATAGTGAAAAAGCATGCATCCTTAGCACTAAGAGTAATTTTATAACAGGCTATTTAACTTGAGCTGCTCCAGGTCAAACCCCACCCCGGAAATGCCTTATTAAAGAACAGAGAAACTTATGCGTGTGCAGGGTACATACACATAGGTTCAGACATATGTGGAGGGATTTTACTACAACTACTGCCGTTAATCAACTGTATAGTGCTTCAAGGTGTGCACAACACTGTACATATAGATCTAAGAAACAGTCCTTGCTCATCAGAGTTTACAATCCAATCAAGATGAAAACACATCGCAAAACTGGGGACTAGAGCATGGCAAGATATACATATGTAATGGACAAGAGAGTGAGAAGCATCAGGATGCAAAAGCAGCCTCAACGAGGTGGGTCTTCAGCCTGGACTTGAATAGGGCCAGAGAAGGAGCCTGGACGCACCAACTCAGGTAGTTTGTTCCAGGTATATGAACATCCAAGTTAAATTGGGGATGTCCAGGGTAGAATGTACAGAAAAATGCCAGGTATGTCTATGTCTCCAGCTGACTTCAGAAACCTAGACATCCTCGACCTGGACATGCATGCGAGCGGCCACGTAGATATATTTAACAAATGCATGCTGTGCCTAGTTAACTGTTCCACTCTAACTGAAAAATATCCTTGTTTCATGTAAACTGCTTTGACCTAGTGAAAGGTGGTATATAAATCCAGCTAAATAAATAAATAAAATGAATACTTCAAGTTTTCAGGGATATGCTTAATAAAGGTGAGGTTTTTTATAAAAAGCATCTCCGGTAAGAGCTTAACACTTTTTTCAGGGGTTTTGAGTGCTTTGGGGGATTCTGTGTGTCAGATAGTAAAGGCTTTAGGGCATTTTTGCCTTCCCCCATTAACCAGGACCCTTAACTTTGTAGTTTGTTTCCCATTCATTTTGTTTATCTTCCAGGGATACCCTAACTCCAATGCTCAGTTACAACTACAGGGCCACATTAACTCCTGTGCAGCCTTGGACCCACATCAACATGGATTCAGACAACACCATGGGGTCGAAACCTCACTAACGGCTCTCTCTGAACAAATCATCAGAGAAACTGACAATATAGAAAAGGGCGTTATCCTAATATTTCTCAACATAACAGCTGTCTTCAACTCAGTATCACACCCCATACTTCTAAAACACCTACAAGAAATTGGTCTCTACAATAACACTTTGAAATGGTTCCAATCATACCTAAAGGACAGACAACAGTAAGAGCATAAGAACATAAAATATGCCGTACTAGGTCAGACCAAGGTCCATCAAGCCCAGTATCCTGTTTCAAAAAGTGGCCAATCTAGGTCACAAGAACCTAGCAGTTTCCCCAAAGGAAACAGGTTCCACAGTGCTTGCAGTGGATTTCCTGGGTCCCCTTTAATAAGGTTTATGGACCTTTCCCTCCAGGAACTTGTCCAAAACTTTTTTAAATCCAGCTACACTAACAGCTTTTACTACATCCTTCTGGTAACGAATTCCAGAATTTGATTACTCATTGAGTGAAAAATATTCTCTCTTATTAGTCTGTAGCTTCATTGCATGTCCCCTAGTCTTTCTATATTTTGATGGCATAAACAATCGATCTACATTTACCAGTTCCACTCCATTCATTAACTTATAGACCTCTATCATCTCTACCCTCAGCCATCTCTTTTCAGGTTGAAGAGCCTTAACCATTTAAACCCCTCCTCATAGGGTATCCTTCCATCCCCTTTACCATTTTGGTGGCTATTCTCTGTACATTTTCTAATAATGCTATATCCTTTTTAAGATACGATGACCAGAATTGCACACAATATTCAAGGTGCGGTCGCACCATGGAACGATACAGAGGCATTATAATGTCCTTTGTTTTATTCTCCATTCCTTTCTTTATGATACCTAGCATTCTATTTGCTCTCTTGGCCGCCACTGCACAGTGGGCGGAGGATTTTAAGGTCCCTCATCAGAGACCTTTGGCAAAACTAAAGAGTCATGGGATAGGAGGCAGTGTACTACTGTGGATCAGGAACTGGTTAAAAGATAGAAAGCAGAGGGTAGGGCTAAATGGCCAATTTTCCCAATGGAGAAAGGTGAATAGTGGTGTACCCCAGGGATCTGTGCTGGGTCCTCTGCTTTTTGACGTATTCGTAAATGACCTGGAAAGTGGAATAATGAGTGAGGTTATTAAATTTGCAGATGACACAAAACTATTTAAAGTTGTTAAAACCCAAGAGGATTGTGGAAAATTGCAAGAGGATCTTGATAAATTGGAAGACTGGGCATCCAAAAAAATGGCAGATGAAATTTAATGTGGACAAGTGCAAAGTTATGCACCTAGGGAAGAACAACCCAAACTATGGTTACACGGTGCAAGGTTCCACATTTGAAACCACCACCCAGGAAAAAGATTTAGGCGTCATTGTGGATACCATGTTAAAACCCTCGGCCCAGTGTGCAGCGGCGGCCAAGAGAGCAAATAGAATGTTAGGTATCATAAGGAAAGGAATGGAAAATAAAACAAAAGATATTATAATGCCTCTATATAGTTCCATGGTGAGACCGCACCTTGAATATTGTGTGCAATTCTGGTCGCCGTATCTTAAAAAGCATATAGCGATTTTAGAAATGGTTCAGAGAAGAGCCACCAAAATGGTAAAGGTTATGGAAGGATACTCCTATGAAGGCTAAAAAGGTTAGGGCTCTTTAACCTGGAAAAGAGACGGCTGAGGGGAGATATGATAGAAGCCTATAAATTAATGAACGGAGTGGAACGGGTAAACGTAGATCAATTGTTTACATTATCAGAATATAGAAAGACTAGGGGACATGCAATGAAGCTACAGGGTAAACTATTTAAGACTAATAAAAGAAAATATTTTTTCACTCAACGTGTAATCAAACTCTGGAATTTGTTACCGGAGGATGTAGTAAAGGCTGTTAGTGTAGCTGGGTTTAAAAAAGGTTTGAAGAAGTTCCTGGAGGAAAGGTCCATAAACCATTATTAAGAAGGGACCCAGGATATCAATGCTTGACCCAGTACAAGCATTGTAGAACCTGTGTCTTTTGGGGAAACTGCTAGGTACATATGACCTAGATTGGCCCCTGTTGGAAACAGGATACTGGGCTTGATGGACCTTGGTCTGACCCAATATGGCATATGTTCTGATGTGTTCTACTAAGGACTAGGTCCAAAATGTCATCTTTTCGGTCCAAGAAGCAGTTATTTATTTCATCCAGAAACTTTATCTCCCTAGCATCTCCTGCCCTGAAACTAACCCAGTAGATACCGGGGTAATTGAAATCACCCATTACTGAGCTTTCCTGATTTCTTTGAGCATTTCATCATCTAACAAAAGTTATAGCGCTTTGTTTATTCTGGCCAGGTGGTCAATAGTAACCCCCACTACCGTCGCTTTCCCCTTCCCCTTTTTACATGGAATTTCAATCCATAGAGATTCTACAGTGTATTTTTTTTCTGCAAGACTTTAATCCTCTGTGACTGAATGCCGTCTCTAATATTCGTAGAGTGTAACCCCTCCACCAATTTATCTGCTCTATCATTATGTATAGTTTGTAGCCATGTATTACAGTGCCCCACTAGCTGTCCTCCTTCCACTATGTCTCTGAGATACCAATCATATCTAACTTTTCATTTAGTGCTATATATTCTAACTCTCCTTATTTTTTAGACTTCTAGCTTTTGCATACAAGCATTTTAGAGGCTGCATTTTATTCATATTAATCTGGTTATCAGTATGCAGGGGTAATTTGGAATCTTTAAGCTCTGTCTGCTCTGCATTTAGGGGCATTTCGGTTATTTTTGTCTCTATTGGAACCTCTCTGTCAATATGCCCTAACTTCAGTCTTTTGCTAGTATCCTTCAAGGATATATTGCTCCGAACCATGCGCTCTTGGGTGACTGCTTTCCTCAATTATCTAGTTTAAAAGCTGCTCTCTCTCCTTTTTAAAGGTCAGTACCAGCAGCCTGGTTCCATCCTGGTTAAGGTGGAGCCCATCTCTTCGGAAAGGCCCCTCCAGTTTGGAGCCTGTCTTAATCTGCTTTCCAGCTCTTACACTGTTCCTACAGGCCGTTCTATTGGTTTGATGTTTGCTTTTTCTAAATGCTCCTGTATGCAGGGTAACCATTCTGCTCCCTGATTGTTCTCTATAGGATCCTCATATACATTTCTCCAGGTTTCTGTTTTAGCTTGCTTGGTGGTATTTTTACCATAGTAATGCTCTTTCCCATTTCCCTGTAGAATTGTTTTGGGTTCTCTCTAAATAGTTTATTTTGATATCTTTCTTTTCTATTTTCTTCATATCATCGAAGTTTTTGCGTTTCTGCTGCTACTTTCAATTTATTACTGGAGCATATAAATTTCAGGTTTTCTTCTGTCAATGCAGCATGCTTCAGTTTGATGTCTTGGATCATCCTCAATATCATTGATGATCGATCTTTTTAGATACTCATCTATCAGGGATACCTCCGCACGTAATGACTGTATTTTTCCTTCAATGAGCTTTTTCCAAAGAGGAACTGTTATTTTTCTCTTTTTCTTCTGACCCTGCACTATAGTTGGTAATATGTTTGCACTAATAATTTTAGCTGCAGAATATTACATTCAGTTTATTTCAGTGATGTCCATAAAGGGTTCCCTTATACTGGATATAGCCTTATTTATCTTCCAACGGATGAAGCACACCACTTTAGTATGGAGGAGTAGCCTAGCGGTTAGAGTAACTGCCTAGTACCCAGAAGATCAAGGGTTTGATTCCCACTCCTTTTGACCTTAGGCAAGTTACTTTACCCTCCATTGCCTCAGAAGAAAGGTCTGGCAATCTACTTCCGGTGATACATTGCGAAGAAAACCCAGAGGCAGCTGGGTCACCAGGAGTCAGTACTGACTTGAGGCACTAAAAATAAAAACCCTAAATGTTAACTTTAGCTTGGTTAATCTTTCCCTTGCCTGGAGCCCAGCATATTAATCTTTTTTCATGTGGGCTAGAAGTTCAGTCTTGAAATCCTCCTCCTCTGGGTCCGCCTCCTCCCTTTCTTCCTCCTCTTCAGTTGATTTGCTGGCCTGTCCTGCAGTCATCTCAGTCACCGGCAGTTCCAGATCTCTGTGCTCCATCTCCCCCTCAGTCACTCTCTCTTTTCCTGTGTATTCCTCTCTGCTGGTACTCTCACCTAGATCTCCACCTCTTCCCTATAGCTCTTTCTATGGAAGCCCTTAGTTGCTTCAAGATGTTATCACTCGCATACTTTTCACAGATCAAAGTAAAGATCTTAAATTTGCATCTGTTGCTTTTTGCAGTTTTTCTTGTGCCAATTTTCCTCTTTCTTCCGGTTTTTAGTGGATCCTCTTTGTATACCCTCTCGCTTCAAATATAAGGTTTGTAACATAAAAATAGCAGTACATTATCTCCTCTTTATCTGCAGAAGTCCATTTACCTTTTTCATTAATTTCTGTGGTTTATCTCCTGCCATAGTGGGCCCAGGAACATGCTCACCAAGGCCTTTATCTGTGACAGAGATGGTATCTACATCAGCAGTGCTCGCACTATCGCAACCAGCATCATTAGCCCTAGTGCGTAAACTATGGGTGGGCACCTTTTTATCCTGGGTGACGTGCGGCCAGTATGTATTTTTCTTTATTCGTTCCTACCATACTTCATCTGTAGCGTCACTTTGCTGAGATTTCGTAAAGATGTCATACAGCAGGATCACCACATGAAGGTATTCAGCAAGACCTGAGGAGGGAACTTTATTCTCTCCCCCAAAAAGATGTACATCAAGTCACTATTCGTGAACTTTTATGCTGCATACCCCTCTCAGCCCGCATAGTCCCTGTGTAGTCCAGCTTGTTTTGATCTCCCAAAAGGAGGTATATTCCTAATAATGAAAATTTGAGTTTTTAGCAGGGATGTGCTTTCATTTCAAATGAAAGCAGTGATGCGTGCACAAAGGGAAATGATGTATACATGAACAGTGTGTGCTATCACACATTACTATGCACTACTGGCAAAACACGATATGAGACAAAAAAAAACTGAAAAATTAAAGTGAAACTATACCAGCTGAAATTTTTTAGCTTGCACATCCCTAGATTTTAGCCTGCCTTTTCAAATAGTACTCAAGGTGGCTTACAGTATTTTTAAATTCAGGTAAAATAAGAGCTTGTGCAAAGAAGTTTACAATCTAAGTGGGTGCCATAGACTATTTGCCCAAGGTGGGATTTAAGTTGGAACTTAGCTTCTCCCTTTTTCAACAGTAGGGGAAGGTGAGCTACATTAGATTCTAAGCCCTTCAAAGACAGGGAAATACCTAACATTCTTCCTGAGGCAATGGAGGATTAAGTGATTTGCCCAAGATCTCAAGGAATGCTGGTGGGATTTGAACCCTAGTTTCCCTGGTTCTAAGCCCCCTGCTGAAATCATTAGGCTACTTTCTTTTTGTCTTTGAAAGAACAGTAACACTGTTCATGGATCTAGTATAATATTTGTATTGCTGCCTTTTTCTATGTAGGTTTTTATTTATTTCTTTGCTCATATTTGTTTTACTACCACTCATTCAATTATATCTAATTGGGCACCAACTCAAAACAAAAAGAAATACAATTCAATACCCCAAATGTATCCACTTCATACTAATATGCACCCTAAAATGAAAGTGTAAAAGATCACTTACAAAGTCATTCTCTTAGCAATGTAAGGTATCGTAAATCGTTTTGCCAGGGTTGGCGCAACACAGTTAGCAAGGTAAGTGTGGCAGGGCCACCCACTTTTGGAGGGTGCCAAAATGCTGAAAAATGAAAAATTTTAAAAAGGAGAAAAATAAAATGGCAAAAAATAAAACATGAAAAACTAAAGTGTTATCAAAAACAGCATGGGTCATCAGCTAATGAGGAAGAAGTGTATCGATCGATAGGTTGCAGAGGGAGCTAGAAACCTTAGCACCAGATGCAAGTTTTGCTGTTCTCCCTTCCAAGGGCAATGAGTGCCACAATTTAAGCCTACTTCTTACATGCTAATCTTATTTCTGCAGGCAGCAGTACTCACAGCAGTAATGGCTGAGAAAATCATAATAGATTTGGGGGATCTGATTCCAGCAATACACATACAGGGTGGCCCAAAAAAAGTGAGAACATCTCGTAGCATATAAGTTATTTAAAAATTCAAAAAGACAGATGTAAATGATTGACAAATTAAAAAAAAAAAAAGTTGGTGACCGGAAATTGTGGAAATAAAGACGTTAGATAGCTAAAAAGGTAAATAAGTAAACTATTTAAGCTTTTAATTTACGAAATGTTCTCACTTTTTTTGGGCCACCCTGTAGGTACACCCATTGACTAGTCCACAAACATTTGCAAATTAAAATTAACATCCTAAAATCAATCCTTGCCACCACTTTCTACCAATGCAAGTTAATCGATAATGAAACGAGATAATCATACTTCCTGACTCCACAAATCAATTTTTGCTGCTGTCTTCTGTAATAGCTATAATCTCCTCAATTCAATACCAAGTGTCCCACTATAAATGGTATTTTACCATAATCAATCATACCCATTACCACTGTGTGCACCAAAGCCAACATATCTTTCTTTCCTAAATAAGACATAACATACCAATCTGTTTCACACTGCAACAGCCCATGGCAGATATTTGTTAATATCAACTTGCTGTTCAGTTTCACCCGAAAAAAACATAACTATTTCAACATGCTCGATTCCTCTACCAGCTATATCTACAGTACATTTCATTGCCAAAGACTTTTACTTCCTACTAAATCAGATAGTGTGGTTGGGTATGTTCCCTTCAAAACTAACAGGTTGATATTTAACAGGGTTAGTCAACATTTTTTTAAACACCAGTCAGTGCACTAAAATATAATCCAGCATTTCAGTGCAAATTATGAAGATACTGGCTGATACTGCATAACTAGACTTAGCGGTCAGTGTTGGCACAATCTGGATATTCAGCTGCTGGCTGTATAGACAATCTACATACCATTTAGGACAGATTTTTTGTTGTGGCTTGTTATCTGGATAGCAGCTGTCTAGATAAATGGCAGCTTCACCAGCAGACCATGCTAACGGAACTACTGAGCGCCACTACTTAGATAGTGCTGCTGAATGTCTCTCTCAGTGGGACTTGTTTGGCTAGCAGGTCCTGCGAAGCAGCTAAATCCTTTTGAATATAGACTCCTATGATTTCTTCCACACATACATTTAATCACCCAGTCTCTGTTCCTTGATCATCATCTACAGGACAAAGCAGCTGTTAAATTCTGGAAGTTTTAGCATGGCAGATTTGCTGTATAGGTTCTGAGCGTTTTGTTTTGTTTTGCATAGACTTCACAGGCTTAGTAATAGAGGGAGCTATGCTGCTGTTACTGAGGTGATAAACAAATCAGATTTTTTTTTATGGTGAGGTGTAAGAGAAGAGAAAACATCATAGTTCAGCTCAGCTAGTCATACCAACCAGCAGTTTCAGAGACTACCATCAGCCAATGTAATATAGACTTTCAATTTATAAAATTTTCAAGTCAATTTTCAGCAGTGCATGAATTTAAACAGTGGCAATACTATTTCAATTAATATGTCTATTCAGCAACACTACAGTAAGTTTACTTGGAAAGAGAGTGAACTGGCACATCTGTTTTTAACTCACTAGCCACATGCTTTTACTCTTCCTTCTCCAGAGCTCAAAAGAATTTAGGAGAAGAAAGCCCATAGGAAATAGGGGTAGTTCAAAACAATGTCTTCTTGCAGCAGCATAGATTGCATACACTATCTGTCTTTTAAAATGTGATTAAAACACAAACATACAAGCTAATAAATGGGGCCACTTTCAAATTTGTGTCAACAGAAACAGAGTTTGTGAACTCTTTTCCCCTACGTAAAATTATGGGGTCTGTTTACTAAGCGGCGCTAGCGGCTTGCATGCAAAATAAGAGCCGCAGCTCCATTGAATACAACGGGACTGCAGCTCCAATTTCACACGGAAGCCGCTAGCACTGCTTAGTAAACAGACCCATATGTGTACTGTAGCCTCCTTAGACCCAACAGTGCTTCTGAGCTTGCTTTCTAATTCACATGGTTTAAAGGACACGTAGAGTGGCATTTTAGAAGGACGTCTTAGAAGAATCTGGGATGTTCAGAGCAAATATGTCCAAGAATCCAGGAGGAGGGGCAGCTGTCAAAGGAGACATGTATCAAACCCCTCTGAAAGATGCATGTCCTAGTAACCAACTCTAAGACCTCATGGGTCGTCTCAACTATGCCTTTCATTGCAATTTAATGACAGATGCAGACTGCCTAAGATCAGACAGAACCTGTGTGATATAAATTGTCACTGTAGCCAACACTTTTCTTTGATATGTAGTGACATACGCAGACCACCCAGAGTCTATATGAGTTTACACTGGGTGCAAACTCATATAGACTCTGGGTAGTCTGTGTATAATGGCACTGTCCTTTCATAGAACTAATAAAGACAGTATAGCTCTCAAAAGCTTGTCAAAAATATATTAAGTTAATCCAATAAAAAGGTTTCACCTACAGCTTATTTATTTTATTTATTTACATTCTCTTATATACCGTGCTATTCTGCATCAGTGCGGTTTACATTGAACAAACTGAAATTACATTGAACAGGGCATTATAACTTGGAGATAACTATTTTACAGGGAACATGGGCTATGGAGGGTTAAGTGGCATGCCCAAGACCACAAGGAGTACCTGTGAGACTAGAAACCCCAATCCTTCCGGCCAAGATTGCTGTCCTCTAGTGGGATTTGAACCCCTGACCTTCCGGCCTGAAGTACCTTGCCCCAACCACTAGGCCACTCCTCCACTCGCTTGCTTTTTGTTCTTTATTTGCACATATCCAAGTGGACTAACATGGCAACTACAATTTTCTGCTTATGGATATCTTGAAATCCAAACCAGTTTGTGGCCCTTGGAAACCAATGATTGACATCTCCCTTGAATGAATGTGTTCTCCAAGCCATGGTCCTGAAAAGTTCACATCTAATTTAACAATATTGCCCAGAAGGGTGGTTAACGTTTAAAAAGAAAAATCTAATTTCATCTGCTGCGTCTATATCTTATAGGAGATATACTGCATATCCACTCACCACTGAAAAATGATCAAAACAATTGTTTTTTTTTTAATCTGTTGAAGAACGTGCTTGATCTCAGTCTATAATTATGCTTGTAGATGGCAATAAGGTGTAACAACATGTGTGACCTAGAACTGTGCAATCAATTTGGAAATTGTCTATTTTCACAATGTCAGATTTTAGAGTCAAATATGACATGGAAAAAGTCATTTTGTTCAACAGTGTCGCTGATGACATGTTATTTCTCACCACAATAAAACCTTTGACATAGCCAAGGTTCTCTGTTCCTCTGAACGGTAAATATGTAATTGGCACGCAGAACAGTAAAAAGTAAGCAAAATGCATTACTTTAATGGTTTTATGCCGAAGAGACATAATAAATAATGACAGCCAGCCATTTATTGACTACTACCCTTACTTATCATTTCTAAAGTGCTACGGCACTATACAGACAGAGATGGTCCCTTCTCCATGTGGCTGTCAATCTATTTTGTGACAGATGGCAGGATGAATCTGGTGAAGGTGAGGGGGGGAACTTTCATTATATCTGATGCTTTGCACACTTGCTGCAGCTGGTAGTAAGAGACTCTCTAGGCCTGAGGAGCAAGGAAGGTAGCAGCCTTGTCCTGAATCTATTGATTGAAAAGTGCCGAAAAATAGCAAGGTATTTCCATTGACAGGTGAAGGGTGGGGATGAGCTGGGGCATCTGCATGCCAGGCTGAATCTTGCTTATTTGATGGCAGAGAGGTCAGAGGAGCAACAGGCAGCCATGCATCTGATGTCTTTGGTACTGAAAGCCCCTGGGGTATCAGGATTGGACAAACATGACTCAAGTCATTGAAGTCTTGAAGCCCTTCAAGGATACCCAGAGAAACGGACAGGCATCAGAAGTTTTGAGATTGACTACTTGCATGTTGAAGTGGAGAAAAAAGGCTGAAATCCCTCATTAAGGGAGATGGCTTAGATGCTGCTGCAGCTACTCGCTGCAACCCATGGGTGAAAAACTATCACTCGCCAATGCAACACACTAACTTCCTGAAAG
Source organism: Ichthyophis bannanicus (assembly GCA_033557465.1). Classification (NCBI taxonomy): domain Eukaryota; kingdom Metazoa; phylum Chordata; class Amphibia; order Gymnophiona; family Ichthyophiidae; genus Ichthyophis; species Ichthyophis bannanicus. Next base: position 623,557,704 of record CM066031.1, on the reverse strand, counting down.
GATATCCTAGAGAGTGAGGTAGAGGAAGCGAGCATCAGATGGTGAGAGCCAATGGGGATGTAAAAGGGACAAGAGCATGAGAAGCACTATATCTGTTACAACTTCCCCTCCATCATTATGTGCCTTTCCCCAGTGGACACCACCACAGAAGGTAACAGGTCAACAGAGAAGGCCGGGCAGTGCTAACAGAGAAGGGCAAGGAAAGAAGAGGTTTTCTCTCTTTTTCTGTTTTTATATGTGGGACTAACGGAATCTTCTGGAAAAGGAAAGACCAGTTGTGGTTACTAGAGTAACAACTGGCAAAACCACAGCAAACAATGAGGGCAAAGTGTGGCCTTGAATCGCTTTAGTGGGATGTTCATACTGTAAACAGTTAAAAAAATAAACTTTTTCTTCACCTGGGGACAGGCACTGGGTATCCCCTGATGCCGACTGATGGAAAAGGGATCTGTAACAAGCACTCCCCTGCAGCAGAGATCTGGGTTCTGAATGTAGAAGTGAGCTGGAGAGAGACAGACCATGTGGCACCCAACAGAGAAAAAAAACATACCCCACTGGTTTTCTTAAAGGGGCCATATCCCGGGAAAAAATTGAAGAGAGGCAACACAAGACTCCCACCCAAACCTCCAATGCAGCAGCAGCAGCTGAGAGCAATAGGATAACCGGAACTAAACTAGCACCTGTTAGAAGGAAGGAAGAGGAAGTCCAGCCACAGATGTTCCCTACCCAGGAACAGGCAGAAGAATGAAGATTCCTCCCCCCACTAACAGCAAGCCAGACAAGATATAAGGTTCCTAACTATCCCCACCCCCCACCCATGGGTGCTGCAAGCTTGGCACTAGAAGAACCCCCACATGAACCTTAGGACAGGAAAGGCCCTGATGTTGGAGGTGCAAGAAGATTCCCCCTCTAGGGGAGGAATGGTGACATCAGCAACCATATAGGGAAGCATAGGAGAAGAGAAGATAGCTGGCAGGCAAGTGTGATTCAGTACCTGCTATAGGAGAACAGATGACACATACAGGCACATGCTGAAGAAGAGCGTATGAACAAGATCAAAGGGCTCAGATGTGGAGGAGACCAGAAGCCCATGGAGAGAGGAAGAGATGTACTGAAGATAGATAAGGACTCCTTCACCCTCCCTTGTCAAGAGAGATGCTCAGAAGAGCGAGCGAGAGAGCCAGAAAACAGAGAAAAGCTGAAAAACTGAGTCACAGGAGAGTGTAACCAAGCTAAGAAGAGCTGAGAAGGAAGATATAGAAGAGAATAGATGGGCTACAGCCTCAGTGAAGTCCCTCAGGAAGAAACAGGTCCCATGAGAACTAGTCAGACTGCCTGAAAGAAAAGCAGACAGTCAGAAGGTAAGCACTGGGAAAAGTGCTGACGCAGCAGTCAGCAACAGCAGAGGGAGAGATATAACGGGAGAGACCAGCAGCTGTTGAAGGCAGGAACAGACCAGAGAGCCAGAAACAGAGCACCAAGAGACAGCAGAGTCTCGGAGTCCAGCTTGTCAAGAGATAGAAGAGCTTTAGGTGATCCCAGTGAAGGACTGTCACAGCAAGCTGAACCAAGCAAAGAAGGAAAGCTGAGAATAGACTCTGAGCAGACCACAGCTGGAGCTGAACCGGAGATGACAGCCAACCTCCAAAGTCTGCCAGCAGACGAGAGCAGCTCCAGAAGAGCTAGAAGGTGGAGTGGCTGTGTGCAAAGCACTAAGACTATGGTGAGCTTCAGGATGACAGCAGCTGCAAGCATTGTAACTATCTGTTAGGAACAAAAGTACTGGAAGCCTTAAGTAGGCAGATCTCTTATTTCCAGTTCAGCTAGAATGCAGTTCAAAACCAATGCACACACTGAGTTCAGGCTTATTTATTGGTAAAGGCCTAGAGAGATTGTTTGGCTTAATTTTGCAGATAGGTGTGCAAATGGACAAGAGGGCATATTTGCCCACAGTGGAGGAGCACTGCAGATCATTGTGCGATCTTGGAGTTGCCCGTCGGACCAGGATGCCCACTGAGTGCAGAGACTATGCTTCAATGGCAGCCAGCGGCGAGACCTGAGGCTGCACCACTACATTGCTGGCCAAAAGGGCTGGAACAAGGGCTTTTGCCACCCTAGACAAGCCTACTGTGCTGCCCCATGCTGTGCCCCCCTTCTCACCTAGGAGGGAGCGAGGTGGCAATCCCTCAGTGCAGCAGAAGCACCAAGCAGGCCTTAAGGTATCCATGCACACACATATGCCTGTGCACTCACAGCCTGTTGTTCCTAACTTTTGCACTTCTGACACAACTTCCTGCACCCTCTGACAGGGAGTTGTGGTTGGAGGGGCAGGAATAGCAGGCCATGAGGGCACGTATGCGCAGGCACTTTAAGACCCATCGCGTGGCTGAAGTGGTCGCCAATTTTAAAAATGTTTGAGGAGCCAGGGCATCACTATGCCACCCTAGGCAGCCGCCTAGTTCGCCTAGTGGGCAGGTCAGCCCTGCTGGCAAAAATCCTAATTTAATTGAGCTCAGTTAGCACAATAGAGGGTGCAGATTTAACTGGGGTATCAGGGAACACAGACACATGCTCTTTAAGGTGACAGTATTCATACAAACAGTGGTGTAACAGTGGAAATACACACAACTGTGCATTCCCTTCAAAGACCTGAGATGGGTCACTTAAAGACAAGTCTGAAAAAGAAAAAATTTGATGTAGGAGTTTGTCCTTGAGAGACAAAGGGTATACTGGTTTGCGAATTAAGAGTCATATTTGCTTCAGTTGGTTGATTACTGTGATGGCATCTGCTTGTATTCAGTGCATGTTTTTCAAATAATTAGATTCTCTTATTCTTATTCACTATTTACCTTACTCACTTCAAGAAAATAAAAAGTTTTATCTAATATTTTCCATTGCTACTCCCTCTCCTTTGTAATAATCTTAACCATTTTTTTGCCCCTACTTCTGGGGAAACCGTTTGTGAGCATAAAGCACAGTTACTTACCTGTAACAGGTGATCTCTGGGAACAGCAGGAATTAGTCCTCACATATGGGTACGTCGGTACCGACGGAGCCTGAGCGGGAAAGCTCCCCAGATTCCCAGAAGGAAAGCTTTTGGGGCCTCCCACTGCGCATGCGCGCTGCCTTCCCGCCTTTCTGACCAACTCTCCTCAGTTCGAGTTTATAGCTGAGACAATAGAGAGAGGAAAGGAAGAGAGAGAGAGATACAACTCCTAGGGGAGGTGGGTGGGTTGTGAGGACTAATTCCTGCTGTTCCCAGAGATCACCTGTTACAGGTAAGTAACTGTGCTATCTCCAGGAACAAGCAGGAATAAGTCCTCACATATGGGGACTCCCTAGCTAAGATGCCCGGGAGATCCCCTAAAGGGTATGAAACCCTGAAAGGTTCTTCATCTTCCTATGGATCTCAGGCATCCATTCAGGGAAGGTGGGCTGGAGTTGTTCAAGAATGGAACAGGTGTCTGAGGACAGCCTGACCAAACAAGGCATCCCGGCGGGAGTCCTTGTCCAAACAGTAATGGGCTGTAAAGGTATTTATTTATTTATTTATTTAACATGTTTTGTATCCCGCCTTTTCCTTCAATCAAAGCGGTTAATACAGCACAAAGTTAAACAAAGGTGAGGGAAACATACATTGCATTATCATTACATCACAACAAAACACTAGGAGTACAAACAGGGAACACAGTACATAACTTACATTACATTACCTTACATTAACTACAAACAGCATATCGCTGAACAGAATGAGCATATAGCAGCAGATAGTGGGTCTCGCACGGTCCACCGCCTAAGGGCCACGCCAAAGGGCCCTCTTGCGAGGCCCTCAGGCGCGGGCCCGCAAGGCACGGGCGCGCCATTGCTGAAGGGATTTTAAATGATTTGAAAAGTGCTCAGATTGGCTGCAGTTTTCTCTCACACACAGTTCCCAACTAAGTAGGCACAGCTGATTCTCACTCACTGCTCACAGGATCGATGGAGCCTTTGCTGAAGGGATTCTAAATGATTTGAAAAGTGCTCAGATTGGCTGCAGTTTTCTCTCACACACAGTTCCCAACTAAGTAGGCACAGCTGATTCTCACTCACTGCTCACAGGATCGTTGGAGCCTTTGCTGAAGGGATTCTAAATGATTTGAAAAGTGCTCAGATTGGCTGCAGTTTTCTCTCACACACAGTTCCCAACTAAGTAGGCACAGCTGATTCTCACTCACTGCTCACAGGATCGTTGGAGCCTTTGCTGAAGGGATTCTAAATGATTTGAAAAGTGCTCAGATTGGCTGCAGTTTTCTCTCACACACAGTTCCCAACTAAGTAGGCACAGCTGATTCTCACTCACTGCTCACAGGATCGTTGGAGCCTTTGCTGAAGGGATTCTAAATGATTTGAAAAGTGCTCAGATTGGCTGCAGTTTTCTCTCACACACAGTTCCCAACTAAGTAGGCACAGCTGATTCTCACTCACTGCTCACAGGATCGTTGGAGCCTTTGCTGAAGGGATTCTAAATGATTTGAAAAGTGCTCAGATTGGCTGCAGTTTTCTCTCACACACAGTTCCCAACTAAGTAGGCACAGCTGATTCTCACTCACTGCTCACAGGATCGTTGGAGCCTTTGCTGAAGGGATTCTAAATGATTTGAAAAGTGCTCAGATTGGCTGCAGTTTTCTCTCACACACAGTTCCCAACTAAGTAGGCACAGCTGATTCTCACTCACTGCTCACAGGATCGTTGGAGCCTTTGCTGAAGGGATTTTAAATGATTTGAAAAGTGCTCAGATTGGCTGCAGTTTTCTCTCACACACAGTTCCCAACTAAGTAGGCACAGCTGATTCTCACTCACTGCTCACAGGATCGTTGGAGCCTTTGCTGAAGGGATTCTAAATGATTTGAAAAGTGCTCAGATTGGCTGCAGTTTTCTCTCACACACAGTTCCCAACTAAGTAGGCACAGCTGATTCTCACTCACTGCTCACAGGATCGTTGGAGCCTTTGCTGAAGGGATTCTAAATGATTTGAAAAGTGCTCAGATTGGCTGCAGTTTTCTCTCACACACAGTTCCCAACTAAGTAGGCACAGCTGATTCTCACTCACTGCTCACAGGATCGTTGGAGCCTTTGCTGAAGGGATTCTAAATGATTTGAAAAGTGCTCAGATTGGCTGCAGTTTTCTCTCACACACAGTTCCCAACTAAGTAGGCACAGCTGATTCTCACTCACTGCTCACAGGATCGTTGGAGCCTTTGCTGAAGGGATTCTAAATGATTTGAAAAGTGCTCAGATTGGCTGCAGTTTTCTCTCACACACAGTTCCCAGGTGGCTGCTCGACAGATCTGGTCAATGGACACAGAGTTTAGATGAGCCATAGAAGTGGCCATGGCCCTCACGTTGTGAGCGGTGACATGGCCCTCCACAGAAAGGTTCTTACTCTGGTAAGCAAAAGAGATACACTGAGCAATCCAATTGGAGAGTGTTCTTTTGGAGACTGGAAGTCCTAAATGAGAAGGATCAAAAGCAACAAAAAGCTGAGAAGACTTTCGATGTTGCTGTTTCCTGTGGAGGTAAAAGGCAAGAGCTCTTTTACAGTCTAGAGTATGAAGGTTCCTCTCTGCATTGGATGCATGAGGAGCTGGAAAAAAGACAGGTAAATAAACCTCTTGATTAAGATGAAAAGGTGAGACCACTTTAGGCATAAAGTGAGGATTTGTCCTAAGGACTACCTTATCATGATGGAACCTTGTGTAAGGTGGATTAGCCACTAAGGCCTGCAGTTCACTGATGCGGCGAGCTGAAGTGACTGCAATGAGGAAAATAACCTTCCAGGAAAGAAATTTCAAGGAGGTAGTGGCTAAGGGTTCAAAAGGTGGCTTCATAAGCTGACCAAGAACCAAGTTTAAGTCCCATGCCACCGGAGGAGGTCGAATGGGAGGTTTAGTTAAAGTTAAGCCTCTCATGAATCTTGCAATAAGAGGATGAGAGGAAACAGGTTGTCCATTGATGGGCTTAAGTGATGCCGCAATAGCACTCAAATGGACTCTTACTGAATTCGTTTTGAGTCCTGCATTGGAAAGATGCAGGAGGTATTCCAAAAGAGAATTCAATGGGAGTGCCAGAGGGTTAAGACCCTTTTGAGCACACCAAATGGAAAATCTTTTCCATTTAAAAGCGTAAGAACGCCTAGTGGAAGGTTTCCTAGAGGCATGTAGGATATCCTTCACTTGCTGCGAAAGATTGAAGTGTTGAAGGTCTAGGCCTTCAGTAACCAAGCTCTGAGGTGAAGGGACTTGGGGTTTGGGTGCCACAAAGTCCCCTCCTCTTGAGACAGAAGGTCTGGAGCCGCTCCCAAGTCCAGGGAGGGGGCTTGGGAGAGATGCAGAAGTAGAGGGTACCACACTTGGCGTGGCCAGTGTGGAGCTATGAGGATCATGGACCCTTGATCCCTTTGAAGTTTGAACAGAGTCTTGGGAATCAAAGGAATGGGTGGAAAGGTATACAGGAAACCCTGACCCCAATGCAGGAGGAAGGCATCCTTGGTCTGAACTCCCTGACACGGAATTCTGGAACAGAACCGGGGAAGTTTGGCATTCCACGGACTTGCAAAGAGGTCTATGTCCGGGGTTCCCCATTTCTGGAAGATTCTGAGTACCTGATCCATGTGCAGGGACCATTCGTGTGGAAGCAGAACTCGACTGAGTCTGTCTGCCCAAGAGTTTTGGATTCCTGGAAGATATACTGCCAGGAGATGGATTTGATGCTCTCTGGCGAAGGCCCATAATCTTAGAGCTTCGTTGCAAAGCGACAGAGAGCCAGTCCCTCCTTGTTTGTTTATGTAAAACATGGCTACTTGATTGTCCGTGTGAATAAGGACTGTCATGTTGCTGAGGAGGGTATGAAAAACTTTGAGAGCTAGAAAGATTGCTCGAAGTTCCAAGTGGTTGATATGAAGGGTGGTCTCCTGTGGAGACCAAGTGCCCTGAGTGGAGAGATCTTGGAGATGAGCCCCCCAACCTGTTTGGGAGGCATCTGTTGTGAGGGTTGCTTGGGGCAACAATGGTTGAAAGGGGACCCCCAACAACAGATTTTGAGTGGATATCCACCATTGGAGAGACCAAAAGAGATGATTGGAGTTTGCTATTTGGTCTGAGAGAGCTCCTGATGCTTAAGTCCACTGGGTGGATAAAGTCCACTGAGCTGCTCTCATATGTAGGCGAGCATAAGGCACCACATGCACTGTGGAGGCCATGTGGCCTAAAAGTTGTAGCATCTCTCTGGCAGTCAAGTGGCTTCTGGACTGAGTCTGAGAGGCTAAGTGCACTAGACGTTTGCAATGGGCCTGAGGTAGATAGGCCCTTGCGGTGGTGGTATCCAACCAGACCCCTATGAATTCTAGGGATTGAGTAGGGGTGAGTTGGGACTTTGGCAGATTGATCACAAGTCCCAGATACTGTAGAATTCGCCTGGTGCGATCCAGGGAAGTCTGAGCCTCGGACTGAGACGGAGCTCGGATGAGCCAGTCGTCCAGGTATGGGAAGACAAAAATTCCCAGGGTGCGTAGGAATGCAGCTACTATTGCCATGCATTTGGTAAATACCCTTGGAGCAGAGGCTAGACCGAAGGGAAGTACTCTGTATTGTAAGTGTTTTCCCTGGAACAGAAACCGTATGAATTTTCTGTGGGATGGATGGATGAGTATATGTGTGTACGCATCCTTGAGATCTAGAGAACAAAGCCAGTCCTGACTCTGTAGGTATGGAAGGAGAGTGCCTAGAGAAAGCATCTTGAATTTCTCCCTGTATAGAAATTTGTTCAATTCTCTGAGATCCAAAATGGGTCTGTACCCCCCTGTTTTCTTGGGAAAGAGAAAATAAGGGGAGTAAAAACCTGACCCTTGTTGAGGAAGAGGAACCTCTTCTATTGCCTTTTGGGCGAGAAGAGTGGTCACCTCCTGACCCAACAGGTCTAGGAGAGATGGGGGAGAATTGAAACTTCTCACCATGGTATGGGGAGGAAGGTTGGAGAAATGTAGTTTGTAGCCCTCTCTGATGATAGAGAGGGTCCATTGCTCTGATGTGATTTGCTCCCATCTGGGAGCAAAATGAGTTAACCTTCCTGGAATGGTGAGAGGTTCTGGATGTTTTAGAGCCAGAAAGGTTAAGTTCTCTAGTTTTAAGTCAAAAACCCTGAGGGGGTTGGGACTGTTGGGCTGTAGCAGCCCCTGCAGGTTTTGCCCTGGCCTGTTTAGGCTGTTGACGCTTAGGAGCAAAGCGAGCTGCAGAAGATTGTTGGCCAGTATTTGTGGCAAATCTGGCCTTCTTGTAGAAAGGCTTTTTGAAAGATTTCTTCTTGACAGGGGTAGAGGTAGACTTAGAAAGTCTATCTAAAGCAGCATTTTCTGCATCCATTTGAGTGGCTTTGATTTGCCACTCCTTACCAAACAGATTCTCACCCGTACAGGGCAAATTTCCCAACCCATCCTGGACCCAGGGTTCAAGGTTAGAGGCCTGGAGCCAAGCAATTCTGTGAGCCGCTATGGCAATACCTGAGGCTCTGCTAGCACCTTCAAAGGAGTCAAAGGCTGCTCTGTTGGAGAACTTTGAAATATCTTGGGTATGCTTCAGCAGAAGAAGGAACTCCTCCTTTCTATCCTCTGGGATAAAGGGGAGAAAATGGCGTATTTTTAATGCAATTTCCTTCAGAAACATGCCCATATAGAGGCTGTATGAGTTGATTCTGGCAATCAGCATACTTGCTTGGAAGATTTTTCTTCCAAAAGCATCCAGAGTCCTACATTCTCTTCCTGGGGGAGTAGAAGAGTGTCTTTTAGTACTCTTGATCCTTTTCATAGCTGACTGCACCACAATGGAGTGGTACGGGAGCTGAGTTTTTTGAAACCCAGGAGAAGGGGGGACACGATACATGGTGTCCAGACGACGAGAATGTGGAGATAGGGTGAGAGGAGTCTCCCATAAGTCCATCATGTGATCTTGAAGAATTTCATGGATGGGCAGGGTGACTGCCTCTTTGGGAACCTTAGAGTATCTTAAAATGTCTAACTTTTTTGCTCTAGGTTCTTTTTCAGAGGATACAGAAATAGAAAGACCTTTAGCTACTTCAATGATGAAGTCTTGAAAGGATAAATCCTCTGGAGGAGACATTCTCCTCTTTGGAGAAGAGGGCTCCTCAGGTAGAGTAAGGGATACTTCAGCAGAGTCATCTGATGAATCAGGATCATCAGAAGACTCAAAGTATCGTCTGTTTGCTTCCAGGGATCGATAAGCGTATCGACCGGTATCGACATCGGGGGTACCCGGAACCGGATCGGTATCGGGAAAAACCCCGGAACCGGGAACCGGAATCGGTATCCTGGTCGATGTGGAAGGCATGGGTACTGGTATCGGTTGTGGTACCGGAACCGGAGTCGGTACCGCAGGGTGCGGTACCGAGGGCGTCGCAGCCTTAATAAAAGCCAAAATGGCCTGCTGCATGGATTGAACTGTATGATCCATGGACGCCACGACTGTCTGGATGTCGGTACCGGATGATTGAGCCGGTACCCCAGAACAGTCTAACAGGTGATCGGTCGAGGCCGTGCCATCGATGTCAACCTGTAACCGCATAGGAGGAGCTTTGCAAGCCGGAGCTTCCCGCCGGGGTTGTTTGGCTGGGGCAGGGTCCTCAGGGTCAAGCCCAGGCGTATTTCGATACTTAGAGGGAGATTTGCCCTTTGAGAACCTGCCAGAGGAATGTTTGGTTACCTGAGATCCATCAGGAGAGGAAGACCTGGAAGATGTCGATGCTGGAGTATCTGTAGAAAACAGCATGTGAAACTTGGCTGCCCGGTTCTGTAAGCCACGTTTAGACATCAAAGAACAGGATGGGCAATCCGGAATGGAATGGTCAGGCCCCAAACATTTAAGACACCATTCATGGGTGTCTGTGACTGAAATAGTACCGCTGCACTTGGTGCATTTTTTAAACCCAGAGGCTTGTTTCTCCATGAGGGAGAATTAGTGAAGGCCTAAAGGCCTCACAGAACTAACACACCAAGTGAGGAAAAAAAAAAGAAGATTTTTTTTTTTTTTTTTTTTTTTAAATAAAGGAAAAAAGACCGGCGGTACCGGTCTGGAATCGGGGAAGGCAGACACGCGGCCAAAGAAATAAATTAAAATAACAACTTCTTCAGCGGTGACAGGAACACGACCTGCTGCCTCCGCGGAAAAAGAAGAACTGAGGAGAGTTGGTCAGGAAGGCAGGAAGGCAGCGCGCATGCGCAGTGGGAGGCCCCAAAAGCTTTCCTTCTGGGAAGCTGGGGAGCTTTCCCGCTCAGGCTCCGTCGGTACCGACGTACCCATATGTGAGGACTTATTCCTGCTTGTTCCTGGAGATATTGCAACCTCACAAAGGGGTAGTGTCTTTGTTGTGCCTCACCCAGAAGGAGGAGTCAGGATCCTGAGAGGAAGCTCAGCTGCAGGTGATACAAAAAGGGGAGGAGCCCAGATAGAACTTTCCCCACCCCCTTAGCATAAGAGCCACATTATCACTGACTGTTGTACTCTGCCCCACTTTAAGGGGTAATTTTTTTAAAGGATGTTTCACCCATATATGCCAGTGCTCACATTTAATAAAGGTTGTTTTATATCTGGGCACCTAGTTTTAGGCACCCAGAAAGCGGCTATCCCAAGTCTATTTTTTAAAGAGAAGTAGGATCCTGATACCACATTACTGGCTGAAAGTGAAGATGATCTGAAACATTTGCTTCTCACAATCAAAGAACATAGTCTCAAAATGGGCCTGCACATTAATGTAAAGAAGACAAAGATCATGACAACTGGCAAAATCAAAAAGTTCATCTTTGAAGGAGAAGAAATTGAAATTGTGGACAACTTTATCCTACTTGGATCAACTAGCAATAAAGAAGCAACAAGCAGTCAAGAAATCCGATGATGCATTGCTCTTGGCAGAATGACTATGAAAGACCTAGACAAGATTCTCAAGAGCACAGATGTCTCTCGCACAGATGTCTCTCTCTAAACAAAGATTTGACTTGTTCAGGCCATGGTATTTTCAATAACATCATATGGATGTGAAAGATGGACAGTGAAAAAATAGACAGGAAGAAAACTGATGCCTTTGAATTATGGTGCTGGCGGCGAATACCGTGTATACCATGGACGTCCTGAAGAACAAACCAGTCAGTACTAGAGGAGATCAAACCTAAACTTTCTTTAGAAGCTCAGATGACAAGACTTCGACTTTTATACTTTGGACACATCATGCAAAGAAAGAGATAGAGAAAGACATCATGCTTGGAAAGATAGAAGGTCAATGCAAAAGAGGAAGGCCAGCAATGAGATGGATCGATACAATAACAGCAGCTACGGGTACCAGCCTGTCAACAATGAGCCGCCTGACTGAAGACCAAACACAATTTAGGACAACTATCAAGATGGTCGCCATGAGTCGACACCGACTCGACGGCACTTAACAACAACCACAACTTTACTTTATAAAATAGGGACATAACATGTATTAAATCTAGGTGCGATCACTTCTTGTATAAAACGTCTGCGACACCTGTCTCCATTCGCTGACATTGCTGCCTCTTCCTAAACCCTAGTGACACAGAGTGATCCGCCATTGCAATCCTACCACCCATGCCCCATAGGTTTACATCCTCTGATCAGTGTCTTTGTGCATACTGGGGCCAGTATTCCTCCTGTGCCTGCTTTGTTCCTTTCTTAGTTCCTTCAGTCTTCATTTCACCATTGCTAGTGTCACTTTACCCTCTCTTCTGTGAACACATTTTGTGCATCCAATTACTTCAGGAGACCTTGAATCCTGATGGCACTTGTAATGCTGATCTGCCCATTGAACTCCCTGGTCAAATCTTTGTAGGATACCGCCCCCCCCCCCCCCAAACTGCTAAACAGCAATGCCTAAACTCTTCATCCTCATTGCCTTTGGGCCTTCTAGCCCATGACAGTGCTGCGTGGCCCTCTGATAGCACCTTGAGTTCTTCCACTTTGCTACTACTACTGTTGTTTATCCCTTCTCACATCAGTTTGGGGTCTTCAAAAAAATGCTGGTGTCATTTCATACCTCTCTGAATGCTTTGGGGTTCCTAAGGAAACTGTTTCTTTATGTATTGATTTCATATTTTACAGTCCTACTGTCCCAGAAGCTATGTTTCGGGTCTGGTGAATAGTAGCTCCTTTGTGATAAGGAAACAATACAGATGAACCTTTAGGCTGTATTCCAGTCTTACTTTCAAAGTAACGTTTATGGCAGAAGAACAGAAAATAGGCTCTTGCCATCAAATTCTCCTGGGCAGACTTGCCTATGGAGACAATCACGCACCTCAACTGGGCTCAGTTTCCCATCAAAATCTGACAAACCTAACCCTCCTGGGGTTTCTTTATTCCATTCCCAGATGTTTTAAGATTTTCCAGTCAACAGTATCCGTTGGCCATGTGAACAGTGGTGTTCAGCAGCCCTGTAAGAGAAATCCTGTGGTTACTGACAAATATAAAATGATTTAACTATCAGTTCTTTTGGTAAGTTGCCAAATGGCCACTAGCCTTTAGATCTGCTGGCCAAACATTTAGAACATATATCATGTGCATGAGCTATACCACGCTTAACATAAGCCTTCTCCAGCACCAGGCATATTGTGAAGTCATACAAAGTCCTACAGTCACTCAGTACCTATAGAGCAATTCTGTCCTACCGTAAGTGCATAGAGGAACTACAATGTACATGACACACAAATTCTGGAATCAACTTAGTATCATAAGAACATAAGATATGCCATACTGGGTCAGACCAAGGTCCATCAAGCCCAGTATCCTGTTTCCAACAGTGGCTAATCTAGGTCATACGTACCTAGCAGTTTCCCCAAAAGACACAGGTTCTGCAATGCTTGTACTGGGTCAAACATTGATATCCTGGGTCCCTTCTGTAAGAAACGCAGACTCTCACTAACAAATACCTATTATACTAAGATGGCACTAATGTTCAGGACTCAATTAGTAATATTCCTTCTTATGAAAGGCAGCACTCTAGAATACCAATATGCTTCCTACTGGAAAAACAGAAGTCCGACTGCTACGGGTCCCTACACAGAAAATAAATACTAGCAGAATTACTCTCTTCTGTCACACCTTCAGAATACAGACAGAGTCTCAAATACAGAACAGGTGACCACTGATCAGAAATGAGAAACGCTAAGACATTAAACACTGGAAAAACAGAAATATATTTTCTTCTCTACTATGAAAAATACACATTTCAAAAGCTGACAACATATTCTAAATCACTAAACTGAAAAGAAACTGCAGCTCTGTGGGATATTCAGCGGCACTAAAATGATTAATGCTGCTGAATATCTGCGGGGGCCGCTGCATTTCCCGATGCTTCCCGGTGGGGCAGCACCTATCATTAACCAGGCGGTGGCGATATTGAGCTGCTGCCTGGTTAGCAATATGTGACAAAAGTGAGGCACAGGAAACCCTGGCCTAATGTTCTCTACAGAAGCTAACCAGGCAGTGGCTGACCATTGCCGCTGCCTGGTTAACTTAGTGGGAAACAGAGCAGCCCAGATATTCAGTGCCAGAGCGTGGATATGGCCCCGGCATTGAATATCAGGGTTTAAACTTTAGCACCAGCGGCTAGCCGCTTTAGCAGCACTAGCCCCCGGTGCTGAATATTGGGACTGTTGTTTTCTGGCATTATATATATTGATATTGCATTGGTCTTCGTCTTTTTTTTCCAGCCTTCAATGTCTTCCTATTCTCTGCTCCAAACTTTTTTCCAGGGTCTGCTTTCCATTTTCTGCTTCTCTCCTCCTGTTTACTTCACTTCCTCCCCTACGTCTGTCTCTTAACACTGATCATTTACTTGTCTCAATTATCTGCTTCTTTATTCACGCACAACTTAACTTTAGCCTTCTTTCCATTCCAGTTCTCCCTGCCTCAGTAACTCACTTCCTCAATTCTGCCCTTCATTGCCCAATCTCAGCCCTCCTATTCCTCCTCACTGATTTTCAGTTATCTGGCTCCTTTATCCTCCCCCCCCCCCCCAACTACTGTCTAACATTCTGAGTTGTTCTCGTCCACCATCCCCCCAAGTTGGGTCTCTCTCCATCTGCTCTCATGTCTCCCTACCAATCTTTCACATTTTTCCCTGCATCAAATCCCTTCCCTCAACCCTCTTCAGGTCTAGGCTCAAGACGCACCTCTTGGAGACCGCCTTTGGCTCATCATCCCCATCCTTGGTTTCAGGTCCTTATTGCCCCTTTTGTCCTTCTCCTTTCATCCTACTGTATGTCCATCCTTTTAGATTGTAAGCTCGATGAGCAAGGACTGTCTTTTCTGTGTCTGTACAGCGCTGCGTACGCCTGGTAGCGCTTTATAAATACTCATTAATAATAGTAATAATAATAATAAAAATAATATTTTATGGTCTTTCACAATCCTCAATATTCTTTTTTTCACCTCCTGCTTACCTCCCAGCTTTCGATTTCATACTCTCATCCTTTTCCCAGGTCTTCTATTCCCTCATTCTTGCTCCTTCCCCAGCTCCTTGTTTCCTCTTGTTTTCCATCCACTCTCTCCTTTATTTCTACCTTCTATATTCACCCTCACTACAATCATCTATTTTGTTCAGACTCTCATCCTTCAGCAGATCGAGTTCCTTCCCTGTCATTCAGAACAGAAGAACATTAGATATGCCATAGTGGGTCAGACCAAGGGTCCATCAAGCCCAGTATCTTCTTTCCAACAGTGGCCAATCCAGGTTATACGTACCTGTCAGGTTTCCAAAAGGTATCCAGATTCCATGCTGCTTATCCAATGGGTAAGCAGTGGATTTCCCTGGTCCTCTGTAATAGAGTTTATGGACTTTTCCTCCAGGAACTTGTTTAAACCTCTTTAAAATCCAGCTTCACTGACAGTTTTTACTATATCCTTTGGTGAAAAACTATTTTCTCCAATTAGTCTTAAATGTGCTACATTGTAGCTTCATTGTGTATCCTCTTGCAATTTTTTACAATCTTCTTTGGTTTTAACAACTTTGAATAATGTTCTGTCATCTGCAAATTTTATCACCTGTTATCCCTATTTGCAGGTCACTTGCCCAGCACAGATCTTTAGGGTACTTTACTATTCACTTTTCTCCATTTAGCCCTACTCACTGTTTTCTTTCAACTAGGTCCTAATCCACAATAGTACACTGCTTCTATCCCATGACCTTTTAAATTCACCATTCCTCAGCCCTTCATTTCTACTCTCTCTTACATCCCTTACCCAGTCCTCCAGGTTATTTGAATTGAGGCCAATTCCATTAATGCACGTCCAGCCTCTGTATAGCCAGGCAGCATCGGGCGTGCAAAGTTAGACCTTATTCTGATTCCACAGCACCCGCAGGATCAGAATCGGGTCTAGCACCTGAACATGTAGGCCTGAACTCAATTCTGTCCGGCGACTACCCAGCTAACTCAGCCGGTCCCATGAATGGAGCCACAATGCCATGGTACCACAGCTCCATTCATGAGTTGTGATCCTGTCCTCTAAGTTCCACCTGTGTAAAAATATTTTGCCTTTCATCCACTCCCAAGATTATCTTATATGCTGAGGTATGTTAATTGAGTAAGCATCATCCAAACTTGCTCCTAGCCTGCTCATTCCATCTTGCAAAATGGTGCCAGTTGGTCACGAGGATCAATCTCAATAAGGGTTATATTTAGCTGACTGATAAGGCAGGCAAAGGGAGAATTTGAGAAGAAGCTTGCTGCGGAAGCAAAAACACGTAATAAAGACTTTTTCAAGTACATTCGTAGCAAAAAACCTGTGAGAGAGGCAGTTGGTCCATTAGATGATAGAGGGGTTAAAGGGGCACTAAGAGGCAACAAGGCGATAGCAGAGAGACTGAATGAATTCTTTGCTTTGGTCTTTACTGAGGAAGATGTAGGGATGTTACCCATGATTGAAGTGGTATTTAAAGGTGCGGAAGAATTGAAGGAAATATCGATACATCGGGAAGATGTATTACAACTATTTGATAAACTGAAGAGTAGCAAATCATCTGGACCGGATAATATACATCCAAGGTTGTTGAAAGAACTGAAATATGAGATTGCAGACCTGCTATTAGTAATCTGTGAACTATCATTAAAATCATCTGTAAACCCTGAAGATTGGAGGATGGCCAACCTAACACCAATTTTTAAAAAAGGTTCCAGGGGTGATCCAGGAAACTATAGACCGGTGAGCTTGACATCAGTACCGGGAAAAATTATAGAAACCATCATAAAGAATAAAATTGCTGAACATGTAGATAGTAATGGCTTAATGGGAGACAGCCAACATTGCTTTAGACAAGGAAGATCTTGTTTTACTAATCTATTGTGTTTTTTTGAAGATGCGAATAAACAGGTAGACAAAGGTGAGTCGGTTGATCTAGTGTATTCAGGGGCGGCCAAGGGGGGTGCGGGGCCATGTGCGGAGACTCGGTGTGTGGCCTCATTTGCATAAGGGGCCTCATTTGCATAAATATTTGCATAATGTAACCATACACTAACTTTTAGTAAACATGCCTCTTAATAAGTATATGGATAAAGAAAGACTAAAAGATTTCTACATTACTATAATCCAGTACCAACTGCCAGGCACATTAGGAACTACTACAAACACTGCCCATTTAGAACCCATAGCAAACCCGCCGTATCCTAACAGCACTACCAGGACTCACAAAGCACCATACCCTAACTATCAAAAGGCAACACTGCAAATATTAAACCAATACATTTCAGAGAATAACAATACATAACCTACTGGGGAAAGAGAAGAAGTGGCAATGTCAAATAGGAATTATATAAACAGAATACCTCAGCTCAGTTACACATGCAGAACATAGACCATCACCAAACAAGGAATCACAATTTAGAAACAGGAAGACAAAAATTAAACTGGGAACCCCAAAAGTCAAACTTGGAATGTACAACACTGTAGAAATAAAACTAAAAATTAATTTCTTCTTGTACTAAACAAAGCACAGACGTTAATGATGCACATTTCCCAGAGCTGACATATTCCAGTTAATAAATTCAAAATAAAGAGATATTTTTCTACCTTTTGTGCATTTTTTTCAGTTACAATTGTTCCAGCCACTTTCTTCTAGTTTCTTCATGTCTTCTGCTAACTCTCCATTTGTCCTTTCTTCTCTCTTCTAGTTTTTTTCCATTCTCTCTCTATATCTGTTTTAACATACTAATCTTTCTCCTTTTGCTCTTTCCTCATTCCTATTTCATCCACTCAAATTTTACCCCTCCATCCTCAATCCCCACTTACTCTCCCAATATCCGGCCAATTGTAGATTTGTCTTCCCTCCCACACAAAATATTTTTCCCTCTCCATTTCACTCTCCCAGCTCCATCCCATTCTAATCCTCCCCCAACATCAGCTCCCTTCTATTTCCAGCCCCACCCAGCATCTGCTCCCTTCTAGTCCCTGCATCAGCCTATTTACAGTCCTAGCCCCCCCATCAGCCTATTTCCTATCCTAGCCCCACCATCAGCCCATTTCCAGTCCTAGCTCCCCCCATCCATTTCCAGTCCTATCCGAGTCCCTCCATCAGCTCTTTTCCAATCCCAGCCCCCCATCAGCTCATTTCTAGTCCTTTCCTAGCCCCAGCATCAGCCCATGTCAAATCCTAGCTCCCCTCCACTCAACCCATTTCCAATCCAAACCCCCCCCATGAGCCTACTTCCAGTTCTAGCCCCTCCATGAGTCCATTTCAATTCAAGCCCCACCACAGCCCATTTCCAACCTTAGCATCCCCCAAAAGCCCATTTCCAGTCCTATCCTAGCCCCTCCATCAGCCCATTTCCTGTCCTAGCCCCCTCCCACTCAGCCCATTTCCAGTCCTAGCTCCCTCCCCTCACAGACCATTTCCATTCCAAGCCCCCCTCCCCATCAGCTATTTGCAGTTCAAGCCCCCCCTTCCACTCAGCCCATTTCCATTCTAAGCCCCTGTCCCCATCAGCTATTTGCAGTTCCAGTTCTAGCAACCCTCATCCCATTTCCAGTCCTAGCCCCCCATAGCCCATTACCAGTCCTAACCCCCATCAGCCCATTACCAGTCTTACCCCCCCCCCACAACCCATTACCAGTCTTAACCACCCATCACCCCATTTTCAGTCTTACCAGTCCTAACCCCCCATCACCCCATTTTCAGTCTTACCCCCCACAGTCCACTACCAGTCCCAACTCCCCCATCAGCCCATTACCAGTCCCAACGCCCCCCATCAGCCCATTTCCAGTCAGCCCCCCGCCCCCATAGCCCATTACCAGTCCCAACCCCCCCATCAGCCCACTTCCAGTCCCAACCCCCCCATCAGCCCATTACCAGCCCTAGCTCCCCCCCATAGCCCATTACCAGTCCCAAGGCTCCCATCAGCCCACCTGTAGTCCCAGCACCCCACAGCCCATTACCTGTCGTAACCCCCCATAGCCCATTACCAGTCCAAACCCCCCCATCAGCCCACCTCCAGTCCCAACCTCCCCATCAGCCCACTTCCAGTCCCAGCCCCCCCCCATAGTCCATTACCAGTACCAAGCCCCCCCATCAGCTCACTTGTAGCCTTAGCCCCCCCACAGCCCATTACCTGTCATAACACCCATCAGCCCACTTCCAGTCTTAGCCCCCCCATAGCCCATTACCTGTCGTAACCCCCCCATCAGCCCACTTCTAGTCCTAGCCCCCCATAGCCCATTTCCAGTCCTAGCCCCCCCATAGCCCATTACCAGTCCTAAGCCCCCCATCACCCCATTTCCAGACTGCCCCCCTTCAGCCCACCGCCCATTACCAGTCTTAACCCCTCCATAGCCCATTGCCAGTCCTACCCCCCCCCCCCCCACCACCACACATCGGCTCATGGAAAATTTTTTTAAAAAAATAAGCTGGCTGCTGCCGCTGCCGCCGCAGCAGCAGCAGAATGGAGTGTCCCGCGGGGCCCCCTCTGCCTGGCTGAGCTCTCCCGGCCCGGCTGAGCCCCTCTGTGCCGGCTTTCAGATACGTGAAGGGAGAGTGTCTCCCTCGCGTCTCTGTTAAGCCTGCAGGGGCTGATGGGAAGCAGGGGCTGATGGGAAATTTCCAAAATGTTCCAAAAATACATAAATCTCTCAAATCTCCGCCGAGTAGACCGATTGTGTCTTGTAGAGGATCTGTTTTGGAACTTCTCTCCCAATACTGTGATGTTTTTTTGCAAAAAGAAGCTTTTCTGGTAATATCTTATGTACGGGATACAGCTCATTTTCTTCGACAATTGATGATGCTAAATGTCCCTACTTGTGATTTTTTAATGGTCACACTTGATGTTGCTGCCTTGTACACCAATATCAATCAGACTGAGGCTTTAGAATTGTTACAAACTAAATTTACAACAGCACCTTCACGTCTTCCTCGTCAATTTTTGATGGAATTAATTACACTGGTTCTAACGCGAAATTATTTTTTGTCTCAGGGGCATTTTTATCAACAAGTTTTTGGAATTGCTATGGGGGCGTCTGCTGCGCCCTCTATAGCGACCCTTTACATGGCAGAATTTGAGGAGTAATATCTGTATGCTTCTGTATATTTCCGTTATGTTCTATTTTGGAAACGTTTTTTGGACAATGTTTTTTTCCTTTGGATTGGAACATCAGGTGATTTATGTGAGTTCTTGACATGGTTAAATGGCATTAAATCAAATCTGACTTTTACGGCACAAATAGCGGACCGACAAATTGATTTTCTTGATGTAACAGTTTTTAAGGAAGAGGGTCAGTTCCGCACTTCACTATATCGAAAATCGATACAACGCAATAGCTTGTTGAAATTTCAAAGCTTTCATCCTAGCCCCCTGAAGAGGGGTCTCCCATATGGCCAGTTTTTGAGATTACGGCGTATTTGTTCATCTGTGGGAGATTTTAAAGTGCATGCCCTGGATTTGAGCAAGCGACTTCTGGACAGGGGGTATCCATCAAAAGTGATAAATGCTGCATATCGTCAGGCTTTATATACCCATCGAGAATGGTTATTGACTGAAGATAAACCTGCTAACTCTGCTGAAGATATGTCTACATCTTTGGTAGGAATTTTACCTTACATGATTTCAAGTAAAGGGATTGTTAATATTCTTAAGAAGCACTGGCCGATTTTGGAATTACACCCTTGTTTTCAAAAACCATTGATGGTAGCATTTGTAAGGGGAGCCAATTTAGGGGATATGGTGGCTCGTTCTGCCGTCCTGGTGGATAGACCTCCCCTACCATCTTCTCAACATAATGGCCATACGACTTGCGGTAATTGTGGTTACTGCCCCTCTGCTTTAACGGGAGCTTCCTGGATCTATCCTGTGACTGGTCAGTTTTTTTAAAAGGCGGTGGGAAACAGACTGCACTTCCTCTTTTGTTGTTTATGTGATCTATTGTCCGTGTCCCCTGGCCTATGTGGGGAGGACAACTCGGATGATTAAGATTCGGTTAAG
Organism: Ichthyophis bannanicus; assembly: GCA_033557465.1. NCBI lineage: Eukaryota > Metazoa > Chordata > Amphibia > Gymnophiona > Ichthyophiidae > Ichthyophis > Ichthyophis bannanicus. Next base: position 623,537,186 of record CM066031.1, on the reverse strand, counting down.
CGAACATGCCTCCCGTCTTCGGCAAAAAATAGAGACAGCCCCAATGGTTGAACACTGCCTTACCTTCGGTCACATTTTTCAGGACTTAAGTTGGACTGTGATCGACCATGTGCCTCCAGATCCCCGAGGGGGGGATCGTATCAATAGGTTGCAGAGCTGTGAGCAACGTTGGATTTATCAACTACGGACTGTGCATCCTGATGGTCTCAACAAAGAAATCGATTGGCTTAGCATCTCTTGATGTCATCCGGTGAACACAGGGTTCCCCTGAGTTAGTGGGGTGTTCCTGGTGTTTCATTGGTCGTTTGGGGTGATTGACAGCAAAAATCAGCCATTCTTGGAATTTTTTGACTCTTATGAGGAAACAGCTGGTTTCAGCGTCTGATGGCGGTTGTTTTGAATTGCATGGTGATGGCAGCACTTGAAACAGGGCTACAGACCCGAAACGTGCACGTCGTGCCTGAATATTTTGAGTCTCACTGCTTCTGATCCAGCTAAGCAGTGGAGTTTTTTTGTTTTTACGAATATTTATTAAAAGGATGTAACTGAGTGGTGGACATAGTTTTAGTACATGTTCCTTTCCTGTAACATCCGACAAAAAGTATTTTTGCATGTTCTCACAGGGGTGTTTTGGTGGTCTTTTTGTCAAAGTTTAAAGGTAAGCACCATGGGGCAGTTTGATACCATTGCTGCTACTGCACATCCTGCAGAGGGCTGGCAGTGGGTGCCAGGGAGAGCTCAAGGGATGAGATTCGCCTAGGGCGCCTCATCTCCTTGCGCAAGCCCCGCCTGTGACTGAACAGCCTCATGCTATTTTAAGCGATTTCAATCTACATCTTAAAAAATGTCCATTGAGTGTTTCATGTAGCACCTTTCTACATATTATGAGTGCTCTTGAGTATACTTAAGTAATCACTGATGCTACACATGTTCGAGGGGAGACACTAGATTTCATTTTTATTGCTATGTACATGAGATAGGAACACTGATAGCTTATAAACTAGTACTGTGGTCTGACCATAGTTTGATTAAAAAGTCATTAAATATGTCTGTGGTAAATGATTGTAGAGAACCTCTGCAAATAACAACAAAAAAAACCCACAATCACAGTATGACATCAATGATCTATAAAGACTTGATTGCCTAAGGGGGTTATTTTAGAAGCTCTATTTGTGCTTTGGACATCCGAAAATGGTCATAGAGATGTCCAACGCACAGAAATGGTCTCCAGATCCGTTTCAGAAGCCAGTTGTGGGGGTGTCGAGGAGGCATGGTTGCGGCATTTCTAGGACCCTGAAGGCATGATTAGGACATTCCCAGGGACCAGAACATCCCTACATGATTACAGAATCATCATGGATGTCCAGCATCACGTCTAACTTTAGACCTGCTCCAAGGTATGTACTGTATATCAACAAACAAGCATATGAGAAGTGCCCTTATTAGCTGAAAAACATCCAGAGGGTGTAGAGGAAAGCACTCCATCATCCCCAGTACTTAGCACAAGCTCAACTATAGCAGCAGCAGGATTTGAACCCTGGCTGCCCTGTTCCTAACCCACTACTGCAACCATTATGCTATCCTATCTCCTTGCTTCCTCCCCCCCCCCCCTCCCATCTAATGTACATAGTTGCCTCATCAAGCATCTGGCATTATAACTGACTTATTTTTTGTTTGACCTTATCTAAGTTCTCCCTAAGTTTTTGTTCTATGTAAAACAGCTTTATCTACACTGTTATTGTTGGGTTCCATGTAAACCGTCTTGAATTGTAGAAAGACGGAATATAAACAAACTTTACATAAATAAATCCTAGACATCTGGGTTCTGAAATATGGTTCTGGGTATGTCTAAGTAGATGCCCCTGCAGACGTCCTTATCAGGCACCTCCAGGTTTGTGAAATCATGTCGGCACCTTGATGTGCCTGCACTTTTTTCATACATTCTGGCTTAGACATCTAAGATTGCACTTGGACAGATCTTCTAAAATTCCCCTCTAAGTTGTTTGGGATAGATGATTTAGGTGTGTGAGATGTTAGAGAGTCTTCAACTTTGTGGATGTAATCCTTTTATGAATCTTTGAACATTGTTGCTCTTTTAAAAGAAATCACTATTAATAATAAATCTCAGCCCCCCATGAATTACCAGTGCTACAGTAGAACAGAAGAGAGAGTTATGTAGAAGGGAAAGGAAATGGAGTAGTGTTCCAGACCACTTTTCACAAGATTATCGAAGTTGTATATAATTACATCAGGAAGCAATTTTAAGTGCTAAGAAGGAATATCATAGCAAACAAATTTAGACTAGATTAGGTCAGACTATTCACCTTTTCTCTATAGTAGAGAGACTCACTTGTTCTCTGTCAGACCATAATGAAGGTATATCCATCGATCAGCAGAAAATTATGGATTCTTTATGTAAGATGTTTGATGGTATTAGAGCACTCTTTCCTGATACAGTTCTACCTCAGTCTTCATCAACCATAAAAAGTTCATGGATAAATATCATGTTGGCGTCTGCTGAGCAGGTTCGAGAAGCTATTGTCTCCTTGAACAGTATGTATAGTCCTTTAGATAACTGTCCCATCAAGAGAGTTATAACACTGAAATACATCCTCTGTGATTCGGTCATCTCAATCATTAACAGCTCACTTTTGAGTGGTATTGTTCCCAATATTTTGAAAAAGGCATCCGTTTTTCCGAAATTGAAAAATCCATCCTTAAACAGAAACAATCCTCTTAATTATCAGCCTCTCTCTTACTTGCCTTTTTTGGCAAAAGCTTTGGAGAAATTAGTCATGAACCAGCATCAAAAGTACATTAACGAGCAAGAAGTACTTAGCATCACGAGATGGAGACTTATCTAGTGACATCCCAAGGACAGGGCAGTGGGTATGGTCTGCCCAGAAGCTGGCCAGGAGGGGCAAACTTTTGGGCCCACACACGCAGCAAACTTACTAAATTCTTCTGCTGGCTTGCCGCTCTGCTTCTGTTCCAGGCCCATTGGCTGTTCCTCATGCGCCGAGGTCTCACAATATTCCTAGACTTCAGCCCAAGAGGGAACAGCCACCAGGCCTGGAGCAGAGACAGCACAGCAAGTCAACAGAGAAGAGGAGTTTAGTAAGTTTGTCCTGAGCATGGACACGGGATTTCAGCACCCTCGTCCTGGAGGGAGCGTTGAGTGTCAGTGTGGAAGGGCATCCTCTCCAGGTACCGAATAGACTTAGCACGCCACTGCTTCTATCTTCTATGAATTTGTTTCTTCAGAGTTCAATCAAGGGAGAGCAAATTTTCTAATTTTACTTCATGTTTTGGCTCACTTTTTTTTTCTCGACATATAGACTTCATGAGATTGTACTTCGAAGGTAGTGTACAATTAGTTTCATTTGTTTTTGTCTGAACAGAGTTCAAGTAAGGTCAGTCAGTAAGCGTTGTTCTTATTTCAGGATCTCTCAGAGGGTCTGCACTTTCCTCTATGCCGTTTAACCTATACCATCACACCTATTTGCAAATTATTTACTTGAATGCATATTGTTTATTGAATTTAGTTAACTTGTTGATTCCTACTCATTTAAATGTTGATGACTGGCCTCTCCTAATAGCTACTCAGGTTACACAGGTGTTACATTTGATACACAGTTGTCTACACAGCAACAGATTCTAAAGGCATTCAAGGCTGCATTCTACAAATTGAGTATTGTTTGCAGATTAAAGCCTTTTCTATCAAGAGTAATCACCGAACAATAGTTCAAGCCTTGATTATTTCCACATTGGACTGCTGTAACAGCTTGTATCTTGAGCTCCATATTTTTCAGGTTGTTCAAAATGCTGCCAAAAGCATAATTACAGGAACTGGACACTGATTGCATCACTTCAGTTTTGTACAGACTTCACTGGTTGCCAGTCAAGTGGCACATTGCATATAAGGTGCTCATGCTAGTTTATGTCTTTAAATCATGACGCCCCACTTAAATTTGTCATCAGCTTTGATTAATTACTGCCCTTCCTGTGATTTGTGGTCTCCGACATTGCGATTGGACATGCCTATGTTTAATGTGGCATTTCCATGAGCTTCAGGTGCACATGTTTTTTACGACTGCTTCCAGGCCCCGGAATTCACCATCAGCAGAACTACTAATCACATCAGACTCACTTTTATTTGGGAAGCCATTAAAATCCTATTTAGGCAAGTATATCCAGCCCTCTAGCAGTAGATATTATGCTTGCGACTGACAGCTAATATTAGTAATTTTGTTAATGCATTTCATTATAATCTAACTAGTAGTGCAGAATACTTTAAATAATAAGACATAAATAAATGGTTCCATCTCAAGCTAACACATCTGTAACCAAGTATAACCCATAGAAATGGTGCAAAGCATCTGTTAGTATTTCTGTTTGTAATCTCCAGAACCGTAAATTAAAGCATATGTGTGTTCTCAGTGTGCCAACCATTCCCCTGCAATAAAATGGCAGAATGAATAGACAGCTGACGAAATGCTAACAGAAATTAGGAAAGCTAAAACATTTGCAACACAATAATAATGGGTGATGTCAGTTACCACAATATTGACTGGATAAATGACACATCAGGACATATTAGGGAGGCAAAGTTCTTGACAAAATAAAGGACTCCTTCATGGAGCAACTGGCTTAGAAATAGACATGAGGGGGAACTATTTTAGACCTAGTCTTAAGTGAAACACAGCCTCTAGTGTGAAAGATAACAATGTTGAAGCCATTTGGCAACAGGGATCATAACATGATCAAATTTGACTTAATAAATGGAGTGAGAACACTAAGGAAATCTGCACTAGCATTTAATTTTCAAAAGGGAGAATACGATAAAAATAAAGAAATGGAAAGAAAAACCAGCAAAGGAGCAGCTGCAAAGGTTAAACATGGGATTTTAGAAGGGCCGTCTAGGAGGCATCTGGGATGTGCAGGGGACCGTATTGAAAATTCTGGGGCAGTGGGGGCAGTGAAGAGAAGCATGTGCATGTGTCTTCTGCAATCATTCCGTCTGTGTCCCAAAAGATGCACGTCCCTGCAAGCGGGTCTGGAAACGGGCTGGGACCGATAGCAAGGCCAGGTGTATGCAAGATTGCAGGCCCTTTCAAAAATGTAGACATCCCTGAAATGCATAGCCGCAGAAAACGGTCCTTGGATGTGCCGGCCAGGGTATTTCAGAACAGGGCCGTCTGTTATAAGCCATGTACATTCTAGCAGGCTATTTCAAATTAGCAGATGTGCGGCAGTGGGGCAGTAAAATAATTTTTTTTGTGGGTGCCATTGAGTTAATGCTGACTCCTGGCAACCCAGCAGCCCCTGGGTTTTCTTAGCAAGGTGCGATCAGAAGTAGATGCCAGACCTTTCTTCTGAAGCAATGGAAGGTAAAGTGACTTGCCCAAAACCACAATTTGCTCAGTGGAGTGGCTCAGTGGTCGGGACAGGTTACCTCAGGCCAGTAAGGCTGGGGGTTCAATTCCTGCATGGGGACAAGCAACCTCAGGCCGGAGGGACTGGGGTCTCTAGTCCCATGGCCACTCCTTGTGGCCTTGGGCAAGCCACTTAACCCTTCATTGCCTCAGGTACACTTAGATTGTGAGCCCTTTGGGGACAAGGGAATAAAAAGTACCTGTTAGTATACATGTAAACCACACTGATTCTAAAGAGCGTGGTATAAAAATAAAATAAATAAAGTTATGCCAGTGGGAATCAGACCCTGATTTTTTTTTGCTTTCTAGGCCACTGCTCTAACCACTAGGCTGCTCTCAGGAAAGCAAATAAAACTAAAAAGACTCATTCAAATGTCATGTTGAACAAGAGAGGTTACTGTGGTTCAAAAGCCATCTCTTACCAGGAATCAGAACATTGTATATGGAGTAATGCAAATGGGTAAGCTAAAGTCCGCCTCTATACAGGGCATTCAGAGCTGTCAAGTTATCCACATCCAGGACGGAAATGTTTTGCCATTGCCAGTTTTCTACTTACATTTATCTTTGCTAACACTTGATATACCATCCTAGACTTTAGGGTATCAGAGCAGTTTACAATTTCCAAAAACGGCTGTATAGAAGATAGAAAAGAACGCTGTAATCAGACAAGACAGAATGAGGAGAGAAACAGAGGAGCGCAGGCAAAGCAGGATATAGAGCAGTCAGCTAGAGCTGGAGGGGGGGGGTCAAAGGCAAGTTGGAATAGGGGGGTCTTTAGCATGGATTAAAATGCACGCTAATCAGGATCATGAGATAGGGCAGGGAAACGGGTAGAGAGTGGGCATGGAAAGCACATTGCTGCTAGCATCAGGGCAATTGCCACATGCTCAGTGGAAATGCAGCTCATAATATGGGTTCGGCTAACTCCTCCTCTATAGGAGTCATTGAGCGTAATGGAGTGCACTTTAGGAAAACCCTTCGTGCGTTAGCTACTGGGGAACTGGGCCAGCCCTAGGCACGTGCAGGTATGTTGCTTGCACATGGCTCCATGCCGCTTGGAAGCATAGCTGAAAAAATAAATGCTCCCTCCAGCTCAGCAAGATCACCCAGTCCTGGCAGTGGCAGCAGTAAGATCCACGCCTCAGCCCTGGCCCTGGCCACGATAGCAGCAAGAATTGCACAGCTCCGGCTACCATGATAGAAAAATTGAGTGGCCCATCCCCAGCTTAAGCACTCCTCCTTAGAGCATGCACTGCTGGGCCGATCGGATTAAGGATGAAGGCTGGAAGCTGAAGCGGTGAAAAGTAAGATGGTCACCTCACTTCAAATCCAGCCCTCCTCCCCTTCTCCACCACTGGTAATCAAAGCTAGCACAGGCACAAGGCCTTTCCGTCCTAGACATGCCTTGAAGGACCTCCAAGTCCTGTCTTCTCTGTTGCATAATTGTCGCATCAGAAGAGGGCAGGACCAGCAGGGACTTAGAGGTATGCGCGTGCCTGTATTGGAAAGGTTCCACCCCTCTGTTATTTTTTATTGCCAATGGTGGGGAGGAAGAGGAGGGCTGGATTTGAAAAGAAATGCAGGCATGTGGATCAGTGGGGGAGGGGGAGGTTGGCGGAAGAAAGAAAGAGGATATCCAAGACATGAGGGTGGAAGGAGACAGCTGCTGCTGGACATAGAGGGAGACATTGGGTGACAGAGGGGTGATGATGGACATGAGGAGAAACATAGGAAGACAGAGGTGATGCTGGACATGGGGCAGGAAGTGCCAAGGGGAATACAGATGCTGTGGATAGGGAGAAAGAGAAGGGGGATGCTAGTAATAGGGTAGAGGGAGAGTGGGGGAGGATGCTGGATGTAAAGGAGAGAGAGAAGGGGAAAGATTCTGGACATTGGTAGTTAGAGAGGGGGGAAGACACTGGGAAGGGAGAGGGAGAGAGGGAATGGGGAAGGCACTGGGCAGGGAGGGGAGCAGCAGTAGTAGTAGTAAGATACCAGATGGGGGGGAGGGGGAGAAAGGGGGGAAGATGCTGGGAAAGGAGGGTGAGAGGGATGAAGATGCTGGTTCGGACCATTTAGGAAAGACTGGGGAATAAGTGGTTGAGGAAAGAGAGAGGTAGAGAATGGGAGGATGGGGTGAGGGCTGGAAAACTATAGATATAGTAGATGCAGTAAAAGGGAGGAAGAGGAGTGAAATCTGGGTGGATGGAATGAGAAAAATATAAAGGGAAGAAAGATCAAAAGATAAGATCAATGTCAGAGAACAAGTGAAGAAGACAGGAGGAGAGAGATGGATTGTAGACTCTAGGAAAAGAGGGTTAGGAGAAGACAGAAGATGCAGAAACCAGACACTAGGACCGAGGCAACTAGAAAAATACAATAGCCAGACAACAAAAGGTAGAAAAGGGTATTTTATTTCCAATTAAGTGATTGGACTATATCAGTTTTTATAATTTACATGTGCTTTCTTCATATACATCTTTCTATTATCTGGCGTTGCACTGCATGCAGAATGTGGCTTTTTGGGGTTTAAGTTTAATTTCTGTCAATATATATTTCTAGTTTTAGCTTGTGGTCACTTATTCTGTACTTGGTGAAGGTCTATCTACATTCTCAGTGTGAGACTGGGGCCAGGTATTCTGTTAGTATGGCGTTTTTGTAAAGGAATCTGGCTTGTTTGGTCTTCCTAGTAAGTGTATAGATGTTCTAGGTTCTACTGCAGTGTTTATGGTGCCACCTTTGTCTGACTATGCTCCTTGCTTTGTGAATTTTGGAAGTTAGTGTTGTTATGCAATGGTAGATTTGCTCTATAGACCCTGTACTGTGTGTTCTTGGTGGCTGATAGTGCAAAAAGGATTGTCTTTGAGATTTTCACTTTTCAGTTCTTGAAGCTGTCAGTCTGAATAAAATGTTTTTTATTTTATTTTTATTTATTTATTTAACATTTCTTTTATACCGCGCTATTAAAATCAGTGCGGTGTACATCGAACAAAACATACTACAATGCATACAAGTAACATTGAGTTTTACATAGAACAGGGAAAGAAACATAGGACAACCGGGGTAACTATTCACAGGGTAACTATTTACAGGTTACATTAGTATTGTCACCAGTACTTTAAGCTAATTTGGTTTTATCAGTTCAGATTCAAGGATCTCATATTTTAAGGGATCGTCTCAGTTTAATTTTGTTTGGTAGCCCAGTAGCTTTACTGATGATGATTTCTGGGCTTTTCCAGCTCTAGCACAGTACAATCCAGCCTGGGCACCATGATCTTGATACATGGCTACCAAGATCAGTGCTATAACAAGTTTGATGAGGAGGAAAGATATAAAATGAAAAAAACTAAACAAATCCGTTATGCAGATATTTATAATTTTTTGGTTTTTGTAGGTACATCAAAGTGGTTTGAAGTTCATTTTGATTTATGTTTGTTATGTTATTTTTTGTAATGTCTGTTTTAATAATAAATTGTGCATGTATGTTTGGAAGCCTGAGGTTTTAGATGGGAAGCATATACATTTTAAAATAAGGTAAATTAAATTGATGCAAATGAGGCTCAATGGATATGTAAACATTTATGCAAATCAGGCCCCAAAATGAGTCTCCCCAATGGCCCCGCATCACCCTCGAGTCAACTCTGCCGGGGAAATACTGAAGATGCCTCCGGCAGCTAATGTGCAACCTTTGCTATTAATATGCTCGAGATCATCGTGTTAATGGCAAATACTTATGAGGCTTTAGTAAAAGGGACCCTAACAAATCTATAAGCCAAGGACAAGGCATGCTAACTTTGATGGAACAGTACATGATGACGACTCTAGCAAAAGAGCAAAGGAAAATACATGGGTTGCAACTGCTGAGAATGGTCTGCGTACAGCCACACTACAAAACCACTCTTGCTATTCTCAAGCTCTATCAAAACAAAGGAAGACACATCACCTTGCAAAGGCATAACAAATCCTGGCAGAAAGCTACATATCCAACGCAAATATATCAAGAACAATGACTGACAAAGATATACTGCTTAAAAAGGTATGAAAGATCAGAGAGGGCAAATGAAATTTCGGCATCATCATTACCATCATGAAGGAGATGTGGGTGCTGAGCAATCATCTAAACCCCCCTCCCATTCCCCTTGAGCCACAGGAAACAGTTGGCTGACTGCCAGTAAGTTTTTCATGCAAAGATAATTAACAGAAACTTACTTTCAGGCTATAAATTCCTCATGAGATCAAGTGATGGCAAATGCCTAAATTATACAACTATATGCTTTAATTGGATTGATCATATTTTTTATTTTGTACTGCTACCATTTTTATGACTAATTCCCCTCACAAATCTTGTGATGGAGTCAGAAATGCCTTATGGGAAAACATGGGAGTAGGAGAATCATTCCTTGAAAAGCACAATAGCAAAACCATTTGGAAGGTAGCTGTAGTATCCAACAAGGACTTGGAGATATACTCAGATGCAACAGTTGGTACTGGTTTCAGGATATACTGACTGCGATCCTTGCGTGTCACCTTCTAGCCTAATGACTAGCATAAAATGCATAGCACCAGAAATATCACTTTACTGGAGTTCTTCCCAGTTGTGGTGGTGCTAGTTATGTAGGGCCATCAGATCAGTGAGAGAAAAATAATTTTCTGATGTGCTAGTATGGTTATGTAGTGGTGATAATCAGGCAGTCTGCAAAGTGTTAACAGATAGTCAATTTGCTTAGGATGTTTGTGCTAACATGGTTGCCGCTCAAAATTGTTTTTAATACAGAGATTAAGATAAGGGGAGGGTGAACGTTTTTTTTTATTGCATTATACATTACTTCTGTAAGATTATTACTATTTTTATTGATTTTTAATGTAGCGACTAAGATCAGGGAGAGGAGGATTTTTTTGTCTTTCCTTATATTTAATATTCTACTGTATACTGCTTTGGGGTATTATAGAAAGAGGTATGTCAAAATGAAAATATAAATAAACTTAGCACGACTGGGCAAAATATGTCCTGGGGGTACAGAATGGGCTAACTAGCTTTAGTATTCTAAGTGGTCTCTTTTCATAAAGCCGACCCAAAAAATGGGTGAGACGGCAGCAGCGGCCCCAGAGTATCTATGAAGATTTGGAGTCTAGTGCCATATTTGCTGCTCAGAAATAAACATTTAACAAACAAAAACATGAACATGTATAACGTGATAATTTTATTTTGGACTAACAATGAATTTCTGGACTAGCTTTCAGGAGCTCTCTCTCCCTTCCTCAGGTCAGAACTGAATGAGCAAAAGAAGACACTGCCAGAAATGTAAGTGAATCATAAAAGGTCCTCCAGTGATTAAGTGGAAAAGGTGGGAGTGGAGGAGGCTGAGGAGTGATTAGAAAGTAACAGGCAGTGGAATGTTAGGCCTCAAGATCAGTTAAGAAACATACAGATTGGTCAAGTCCTTTCTTTTCAGTTCCAAAACGTCCGATTATTTTAACTTCAAAGTCTTACATTCCTGGATTGTTTTGAATTTCCCTTTTAGTGTCACGATCATAAGATCTTTAATGCATTGGAAAATGCTGAGAGGCTCTGTAGTCCCAGTGACATGAACGGTATCGAGTATTCAACAACGGCTTGGAGCTATGCTCAGATGCAATGGCGAGCCTTTCATTAGGAGCCTGGTGGCTGCAATTTTGTATCCACAGATCCAAAATAAATCTAGCAAGCTGAGGTAATCTGTTAGGTTTGGGAATAATATGCCCCTTGGTGACCAGAACATTGGGGCATACATGGCTGTGACATTAAAGGGTGGAAAAGGTGTGCAGTGGTATGCATGAGACAGCATGCATGGGAAGGTCATGGCTAGCTAGAAGATCTCACAGGTATCTTTTTGCCACCCATGGAGCCTGCGACTTTAGTATGAAAATGGAAGAGTAAAATGGCATTCTCAATCACACAGCAATTGGTAGGAAATGAGAATCAAAGTGGGTTATCCAGTTTCTCAGATCTATGTTCCAAATAACCATTCAGCCTTAAAGCAGTACTTATCAGAAGTGAAACCTTATAGGACAAGCTGACCTTGTGACTCAGGCAATTGTGCTATATGCGGACACGTGAGCCTGACAGGGCTAGTAGGGCTCAGATTACTGTGGAGGTGACACTTGATACCAGAAGGGACGGAGGAACGAAAGGAAAGGAAGATAGCTGCGACATCTACGGCCATAGACCTGTGCTGAAGGATCATCTCCAGCTGGCCATGGAAAGCTGCACCAAGGTCCCTCTAGACTTAAGAATGGCAAGGGTTCTCAAGTATGGCATCTAAGGAAGGAGGATTTATAAATAAGGGGAAAAATAAAGCTACAGAAGGTTGAAACAATTGAGCTTTTGAATATTTACATTACAGTAAATGTGTGGCACTGGATAGTGAAGAACAGAGCTAGCAGATTGATGGTAGTGTGGGTGGCTTGAGCACTCCAGCATGAGACCGGCCTCCCATGTTGCCTCTTCAGTCTCCATTCTAAGCAGCTACAGGTTCAGGAGTGTGAAAGAGTGATATAGAAGCCAATCAAACAAGGGGGGGGGGGGAAGGGGCGGTGCTCAAACTCCTACAGTAAGCACACAGCTGGACCTTTGGTGCAAAGATGAAGTAGAGGCAAGAAGGAATGGGGCACAGCTGCAGCAGGAAAGAATGTTCTGATCCTAGTCAATAAAAAATTCTAAAAGGAAGCAAATCTAAAAAGTTTATAGAAAATCCCAACCTTCATATCAAAAGAAGTGAGTGACATAGTGCATAGATGGAAATTTTAAGGGTAAAAAAAAAAATAAAGTTACATGTTGAAGTAAATGGAAAATAAAATCCAAAAGGAAATAAAGACAGCAGCAAAGTTCTGATTTTACTGTACATAAAGCAAATAGTGTGCAAGCTGTCAGCTGGGCCTTTAAAGGCCAGGCGTGGGAAGCTGGTGGCACATGAAAAAGCTATTAGGAGGAAAGCAAAAAGGATTTCCTGCCTCAGTCACATACACTAAGAAAAAAAAGTCAGAAATCACATCTAAAAAAACAGGAACTGTTCATCTCCCTGGAGTGGTTGTGGTAATGGCAAGGTTGTAATTGTTAAATTGTTTTATTCTCTTTCTAGACATATCGCTGAGCAGTGAAATTAAAGCAGAGGCACAAGCTCGGATTACTTGCATCTCTGAGCTGAGAAGAAAATCCAGTACAGCACTGTGCCAAGAGAGAGACCAGCACTACCGCAGGCACGGACAGTTCATAACCGAAAAGCACAGAGGGCAGTCTCCTAACTGGAGTGGAGGAATAGTCTAATGGTTACAGCAGCAAACTAGAACCAGGGAAGCCAGTTTTCAAATCCCACTGCTCCATGTCAGCTTGGGCAAATCACTTAACCCTCTATTGCCTCAGGTACAAATATAAGATATGCCAATCTGGGTCAGACCAAGGGGATATCAAGCTCAGTATCCTGTTTCCAACAGTGGTCAATCCAAGTCACAAGTATTATTCATTGAACAATACAACTACCTCCACCATCTCAATACCCACCCCAACTAAACCTATAAGTTCAATGAATAATATGGTTAAGTAATGTACGGTGTATAGTGTGCAGTGTATAATGTATAGTGTGCAGTGTATAATGTCTTTATAATGTACAATGTACAGTATAATGTCATTAAGTACCCTGATGTTAAATGTAACCCTCCAATTGTGATGTGGCCACTTTGATTGTAGGATAAGGTGGTATATAAATCCATCTAAATAAACAAATAAATTATTTATTTTATTTTATTTTATTTATTTATTTATTTGGTTCTTCTATACTGCCCCTTCCAGAGATCAGGGATGGTTTACAGTTAACATAACATATTACATGGAACAGAGATCAAACTATTTACATAGTTACATGTTACATAGCAGGTAGCTGACTACTACAAACTTTGCAGTCTAAAACTGATAACTATTTACAAATTTTCTGATTGTGTACAGTTCTGTGAGTTTAGGTGCGTGACATGTGCTAAACAGGTAGAGGGAAGATTTATGGGACTGAGTAGTGATCATTGAGTGTGTTGATTGTTTTTTTGCGAGGCGGGGTTTTCGTTTGCATTACCATAGTGCTCAGTAAACAGGTACGTTTTGAGTTCCCTTCTGAATACCTGGAAGTCTTTGATAACACGACTTGATAATGGCAGGAAGTTCCAGAGACTAGGAGCAGTGAATGTGAAGGCTCTGGAACTAGTGGTCTGTATTACCAAGGAGTGTTTTGCATTTTGCCTATGGGATCTTGAGTCTGGAAGTGTTTGGATAAGAGTAGATAGATATGATGGGGCGATGTCATTGATCCGTTGAAGGCTGTCAATAGCATCTTGTATTTTATCCGGCTCCAAATTGGGAGCCAGTGGAGGTCATACAAGATAGGAGGTATGTGTTCAGTCAGTTGGGCCTTGCAAACGATTCTGGCAGTTATGTTTTGTGCTCTTTGGAGGATGTTTAAATTTTTGGCTGGTAAACCCTGTAATAGACTATTACAGTAGTTGAAATGGGGAGTAATGATAGCGTGTACTACTGACCTGAAATCGTGAATGTCTAGCAGGGGTCTGAGGAGTTGTACAGTTTTTATCTCGAAATAGATGGTTCTAGCTGTTTGTTTTAGATGGAGAATCATGCTGAGAGATTGGTTTAATATTATGTTAAGGTATTTCACCTCTTGTTTTAGGGGGAAGGATGACATTGTTAATCGTGATGGATTGAGGGGGTGTAATTTTGATTTTTTGATATAAATGATACTTCTGGTTTTTTTGAAATTTATATTAAGGTTATTGGCATTCAGCCAGGATTCAGTTTCCCTGATACATTCTGAAAGTTTGTAGAAGTTAATGTTGTATTTTCTGAAAATATTGATAATTGGCTGCAGGTACAGATTAAAAAGTAGGGCTGAAAGCGCAGATCCTTGTGGTATACCTTGGTCTTGGGGGAATATGTGATGTTTCTTGGACTATTTGGACACGCAACCTGTGGTTTGAGATGTATGATGTGAACCAATGGAGGACTGTACCTCCTAAGCCTATATGCGCTAACCTTGCAATTAGGGTGTTATGGTTAAGGTTGTCAAAAGCCGATGTGATGTCTATAAAGAGGAGGATAAAAGCTTGATATGGTTGTCTGTCTCTGATGAGATGGTCTATTAAGGTTATCAACAGAGTTTGAACTCCATGGAAAGGGAAGAATCTAAACTAGTATGTATCCAGTGGGGCATTAAGGTCAATGTAATCTTGAAATTGTATTTGAATGACTTTAATTATTTTAGCAACAAAAGGAATACTGGCTATATTATATTGTATTATATTGTAAGCCCCCCAGGGACAGAAAAATACCTACTATTGAAAGTACATGCTATCAGATCAACACGCTGGCTGCTACTTATTTATTTTATTTTATTTATTATTATTTTTTATTTTACAGTTTTTATATACCGCGCTCTTTGGTATCAGCGCGGTTTACAGATAACAAATTTCGCATTAGAACAGTCCTTTGCGGGGGGCGGAGCCTGATGTCCAGCGGGTAAGACGCTTCGCGCTGAAGCTCCCGAGAGGCCTACTTAGAATCCTGACTTAATACCTATACAAACTTACTATTTCGCTCCGAGCTGACCGGGGTACCTCGGGGGGGATGGCGGCCCATAAACCAGCGCGCTTGGACTTCGGGTCTCCTTCTTCTTCTCACGGAAAACGCTCCAAAACAGAGGTGTCCTCTCCACAGAAGATGGTTCCATTTCGTGAAAACCCCGAAATGCACCTGGAGATTTTAGAGGAAATACGCGGCGTGAAGGAATTGGTGCAGTCCAATGGAGAAGCGCTTCGAGCCATGCGAGAAGACTTTGGAGTACTCCAGGACCGACTTGAAAGTCTCTCATTACGGCAGGACAACATGGCGGGGGTCCTCGACTCGCACGCGGTGCGCTTGGGCAAACTGGACAAGGCTGAGCGCCAGATACAGAATCTTCAAAAGGAGTTAGAAGATAGCAATAATCGAGCCCGTCGCAACAATGTGAGGCTCCTCGGAATACCGGAGGGGGTGGAAGCAGGAGATATAAGAGAATTCCTGCTCAAAACTCTTCCCTCCTTGCTGAAGATCACTTTTCATAGAGAACTGGAAATCTATCGTGCACATCGTGTTCCTACTCATATGGCGCTCAGCCGAACGACCCCCCGGCCTATTATCTTTCGCTTGCTACGATATCAACAAGTGGAACAAATTTTAAATGCTGCCCGGGCGAATCATCATTTGGAATTTGAAGGTCGCAAAGTCTCCTTCTTCCCTGATTTGGCAAAGCCTACCGTTGACCGTCGGAAGAAACTCCTTGCTTTTCGCCCTCGACTTCAACAGCTACAGGCTCGCTTTGGCCTGTTGTATCCAGCGAAGCTCCGAGTGACTCTCCACAACCAAACCAGGACATTCGAAGATCCTGATCTACTATCAACATTTTTAGACTCCAAAGAAGCAGAGCAGATGCGCTAATCCAAAACTTGGACTTTTATCTGCTGGCTCTGTCCGCCATTTTGAAGGGCCCGATGCGGCGGTCATAGTCAAGCACAGAGACTACCTGGACTTTCTTTCTTTCTCTATATGACTTTTTTGTTTTTTGGTCTCCTATCCCTCCATGATGTGTGCCTCGGTCGGACTCGGAGCACGCACAGTCCTACAGGTTATGTGTTTTTTCAATTTCGGCCTTCTCTGGGGTTTCTCCCCGCAGACACATGGTCGCCAGTTATTTCTGGGTTTCTGCTTCTCCTCTACCGCACTGCGGTTTTCTTTGTTAATGTGGGGCGCTTCATTGTATTATATTAGCTTATTTTTTTTTATGTCATGTGTACAGCCAGATACAGTCAATATGAGGGACATTGTGAAATTATGTGCGCTATCATGCTCAGAATTTTTAACTTTTCTGAATGGCCTTATGTAAAATCTTATCACTCAACGTAAAAGGCATTAATAGTCCACTCAAAAGAAAGAAAATCCTTAGCTATCTTAGCCCTGAGCATGCTGATTTAGTGTTTCTTCAGGAAACGCATCTAAACTCTGCTGAAACACTGAAACTCAATGCTAAGCCTTACATGGTGGCTGCCTATTCTCCCGCCGTTTCCAAACGGTACGGGGTAGCCATTCTGGTTAAGAAGTCTTTGCAAGCTACTGTATTTGATACTAGCGCTGACAAGGAGGGTAGATGGGCCCGTGTACACCTTGAGGTTGGAGATAGTGAACTCACGTGTATTTGCATTTATGCCCCGAATGTGGACAACCCTGCTTACTATGCAAGTATTGCGCAGTTGGCATAGGCCTCTGCCAATGCTCCATTAATACTTGGTGGTGATTTTAATCAAGTGTTCCATCAATCTTTTCTTCTCAAACAAGGCGCTCGTTGGCTGGAAGATCCAGTCCCGAGTAGACCTGTGTGGCTAGACATAGAAGAGGACCTTTGCAAACCGATTCCTCTTACTTTTCTCCTTGGTATGACTCTCTCATCAGACTCCCACTATCCACCAATGCTTTTAGACACTTTAGGTGCCTTTAATACTCTTATGCAATCTTTAGACTCCCGACTCTGTCCGTTCGACAGGCTCCCGCTTTGGTACAATACTCGATTTCGAATACAAAATAAGTCGATGGCGTACTAGAGATACCCCTATAGCGCAGAAAGCATGGGAGAGAGAATTGCATGTGACTTTGACCTCGGAGCAATGGAGCCTTGTCTGGAGTAGAGTGATACGGGTTTCCCGATCCGCCTCACTCACTCAGACCCTCTTCTTTCTAGCCCACCGGTGTTTTTACACTCCTGACAGATTAGCCAAATGGAACACTACTCAGGGCAATAGTTGTTGGACATGCCATGCGGCCATTGGTTCACTACCTCATGTTATGTATGAATATCCCGCACTACAGTATTACTGGCGTCGGGTCTGGGGTCGTATCCAGTCTATTTTGCACTTTCAAGAGCCCCTTTCTTGGAGGATAGTGGGACTTCGCCCAGTTGCGGGGATCCCCTCTCTTCCAAAAACGGCTTACCTCCTTTTGGACCTTTTGCTTGGCATTGCTATTTCCCTAATTACGTAATACTGGAAAAATAGCTCCCCTCTGAGCCCCAATGAATGGTGGAATCATGTCTGTCTCTACAGTAAATATGAACAAATACCTCGTATGTTTGCTTCCCCCGTTCAGACTCCTCATCATCGGTCTAAATGGAAGATGCTCAATGACTATGTACATTCTGCTAAATGCTCTCATCTGACTGTCTAAATTTGTATATATCTCTGTCCCATGATCATTCTGTATCGTAGATACTCTTTTGATCGTTTTGATGTATAATCACTGTTAATTGGAAGCGCTCACATGCTGACATAATCGGCTAGAGAAGAAGCATGGGGGTGGGGGGTAATTGGGTTTACTTTTCCTTATTGTATACTTGTTTTGTCTCCTTTGGTGTGTTGTTTCTTTTGTTTGTTGCAAAATGAAAATAAAAGTTTAAAAAAAAGAACAGTCCTTTGCTTACATTATAACAAGGTCTTTTGCTTACATTATAACAGGGTCAGTAACTTGGAGACAACATGGTAAACTATATACAAGCTATATACAGAAAGATATATTACCTCTGAAAATTTACAGTTAAATTGGGTCGTAACTTTGGGTGTGCAGAGCGTCTAGGTCGAGTTCTGTTATGACTATGTTGTTGGAATGTCAGAGGCTGTGTGAGTGATTTGTGAGATGGGGGGAGGAGGTGTAGGGTTAGGGCCTAAGAGATGATGACAGAATAGGTAGTGTTTGAGGGCCTTTTTAAATTGAGAGAGGTCTTTTATTGATCGGATATGAGGAGGGAGATTATTCCAGCAAGTTGGAGCGAATAAGGTGAAGGCCCTGTCTCTGGTTGTTTGATTACATTTAGTGTACTCCTTTGGTACGACAAGGGTATTGGCGGCTGCGGATCTTCTCAGTCTGTTCGTGGGGGTGTTGATAATAAGTGATGAGAGGGAAGGTGGGGCTATTTGATTAATTGCTTTAAAGGATAGCAGAAGTGCTTTGTAAGTTATCCTGGCTTGTAGGGGTAACCAGTGAAGCTCTGTTAGTATGGGGGTGATGTGGTCTCTACTGGAAGTACCGCAGAGAATGCGAGCTGCTGAGTTCATCGCCAATTGGAGTGGGTTGAGGGTGCTCTTGGGTAGACCATGCAGGATGATATTAGCATAGTCAAAATGAGGTGTTATAAGGGTTTGGAAGATTGTTCGGAAGTCATTGGAGGCGAGTAGTGGTCTTAAGGGTTTCAGCGTTCTTAATTTGTAGTAAATGGATTTAACGGTCTGCTTTATGTGATCTTTGAAGGTCAGTTCTTGGTCGATGGTTACTCCCAGGTAGCGAATTGATGGTTTACATGGTAGTTCCGCGTCTCTCACCTTCAAAGTTGCAGGGGGGGAGAATTTCTTATTCCTGGTTACGAATAGGACTTCCGTTTTCTTGAAGTTTATTCACAGGTTCTGTGATAGGAGCCAATCTGTAATCGCGTTGAAGCAGGCGATAATTGGGGAGAAGTCAGGGGCATTAATTTTTATTGGCGTGAATATTAGTACGTCATCTGCGTAGATCAAGCTGGAGGCGTTAAATGTTTTGATGATTTCACAGATTGGTTGTATATATATGTTAAACAGAAGAGCTGAAAGAGAGGATCCCTGGGGTACACCCTGTTGTTGCTGGAAAGGATCGGAGGTTGAAGATCCTATCCGCACCTGTTGCCAGCGGTTGTTTAGGTAGGATCTACACCATTCCCAAGCTGATCCCTGGACTCCCTTTTCTTTAAGACGATGAAGAAGTTGTGCATGGTTAACCGAGTCGAAAGCTGCTGAGATGTCAAGGAAGATGAGGATGAACCCATTTTCAATTTTGTCAATCCCTCTTGATAAGGTGTTGATGAGTAGTGTGAGAAGGGTCTCTATGCCATGTGATTCACGGAATCCGTGTTGGCAGGGATCGAGAGGAGCTGAAGTATCTATATGCTGTTGCAATTGGATTTGTACCACCTTCTCGATGATTTTGGCTAGAAGGGGTATACTTGAAATTGGACGATATGAATCAGTTTTTGCTGGGTCGAGTTTATTGTTCTTCAGGAGAGGGCGTATTGAAGTTTGCTTGAGAGATGATGGGAATGATCCGGTTGTGAAGGAGAGTTGCATGATAAGGGCAAGTATGGGGCTCAGTTCAGCACGCATTGTTCTGATCCAGTAGGCAGGGCATGGATCGTTTGGGGCTGTGGTAGTATTCAAGGTGGCAATAAGGTCAGTGATGGATTTCACTGTGGGAGCGACAAAATTTTTTAGAGGCTGAGTAATTGAGATGGGGTTAGGTATACAACTTGGTGTGGAGTTCGTGTTAATGGATTTGGATTGAAGATAGTCGGCAAAAGCCTGAGGTTGAATTGATATTGTTTGGTTGGAGGATGGTGCCTTGGTTAAGGATTTGGTGATGTTAAAGAGGTCACGTGGTTTGTTCAGTGATCGGAGGAGGGTTTCTGTATGGTGTTCCCTCATCTTTTCAGCTATTTTCTCCCGGTGTTTCTTTAGGGCATTTTCGTAATCCATTTGGTCAAGTGGAGCACGTGATCTGCGCCATTTTCTCTCTTGTTTTCTTAGATTCTGGAGGGATAGTCGTAGTTCAGTGGAGAACCATGGTTTTGTGTTTCTACTTTTTAGTGCTGTGCTGGATGCTGGTGGTCTTACTGAGGAAGGTAGATGTGAAGAGGAGTTCAGGGTGTTGTACCAATTGTTGATCAGTTCATCAAGGTCATTGGTTGGTAGACAAAGGGTTGGAAGAGTCTGGCTGATGAAGTCATCCTTGTTGAGCGTATTGAAACGGGCTGTTGGTCCTGATGAGATTACATTTGTATGTCTTGCTGGGATACTGTTTTGCTGATATGGGACTTGGAAGGATAATAAATCATGATCAGACCATGGGACAGGGGTATGAGATAGCTTAAAGTTGGTGTTCGCTGTAGACTGAGGCGCGAAAATGAGGTCAAGGGTGTTACCCTTGAGGTGTGTAGGGGAGCTAACTAACTGCGAGTAGTTGAGGTCAGCCATGGCATCAAGGAATGTGGTAGAGTGGCTATGGTGAAGTGAAGAGAGGTTAAAGTCACCCATTAACCAGTTGGATTTGTGTGGGCTTTCTGGGTTGCAGGCAAGCTCTATTATGTTAGATAAATCTTCTGGTGGTGAGGATGGGGCTCTATATATGAGATTTAGGATGATATGTTTGTTAGCTATAGTAACTAGGTCCATGTGTGTGGTACTCCTGGTGGAAAGTAATCTAAATTGAAGGTTAGTTCGTGAAAGAATGAGAACACCACCTCCTCTTCGGTCTGCTCTGTGACATGTGTGTATTGAGTATTCTGGGGGAATGAGTTGGTTTATAAGGACATTGTCTGTGTCCGCTAGCCATGATTCTGTGACCAGGAGGATGTCTAATTTCAGCTTTGTGATGAGATCTGTAATGGCTGGCCACTTTTTACGTACTGAGCGGGCGTTGATGAGTGCACAGTTTAAGTTAGCATGTGAGGGAACAGGATTGGGTTTAGAACTACTAACAGTGTTAAGGGAGATATATAGTAGATGAGAGTGCCTAACATGGTGTGGTTGTGGAGCTGAGTGATGATAGGAGGAATGATATTTTCTTCCTAGTCCATGTAATATGGGGATCTTGTGTGAGGTGGTAGGGAATGCTGCTGTGTTTTGGGTGGTGTGTGTTAACAGATAGAGGCTAACTAATGCAAATAGAGAGAGAGCCATGGTTACAGCAATGGGAGGATACAATGTAAGGTAATACGGTCTTTAGAAACAGTAAATGCAGATTAACTGGTTAGGTACAGAACAGTGGAAATAGGTGAACAATTGTATCAACGCAGGCCTATCAAGTAGGAACAATGTATTCTGTTAACTAGATACAGTAGCAAATCTTATTTTAAGGGAGGTCTGTTTGTAACAGAGTAACAAGGAGTGAACTTTTCTAGTATATTAGGTCTACTGTTACCTTATAGATGGGGTAGAAGTGGGGTTACCTAGGTAAGTTGTTAGGGTGTATCAGAGTCTCAGGTTATTATTCTGATGGTTTCTTGGCGCAGGAGTCAGATTCTGTTGCAGGTGAGAGTTCTAGCTTCCTTCGTAGGGTTGCTGACGTGCCACTGCCTAAGGGCCACGCCAAAGGGCCCTCTGGCGAGGCCCTCAGGCGCGGGCCCGCAAGGCGCGGGTGCGCTTGCCGGCGGCCCCTTTAAAGAGGCTGCCGGTACCTCCCACAACCCGGATTGGGCTGGAGTGCAGGAGCGGGAAACCGAAGCTCCCCCTGTGCTCTACCCCGACCGGGGAGCTAAACAAATGGCTGCTGGCTTATAAGGCTCCACTCACATGTGCATATGGCTGACCACATGCAAATGTAAATGATTAAAACCACCAATTTTAGACACCTACTCTCACGTATAAGGCAGGTGCCTCTTTATAAAAATTACTCCCATGATGGATAAATAACATACGAGTTCTGGTATATGTGCAGTATAGGAGCCAAGTGCTAACTTGAAATGGACTGTTTTGGGGCAAGTTTTAAAAGATCACACAATTGCAATGTAACCTCTCCCTCTCATGTGTAGACACCCTGTAGATTTGATGCACTGAGAAAAGTAGCAAAGTAGCATCATCCAGTGGCTCTATTAATTATAGTCAGTAATTGTGAAAATGCGTGGTAATTTCCAGATCAGGGGAGGTTCCCCCTGCCAATCATGTTTAGGCTGGGATGAGATTTTCCTGAAAAAAGGAACCACCCCTAGGTAATAAAAATCCTCAGTCAAAGGAAGTTTCCTGTCTTTGGCTCCAAGCCAGCGTACCAGCGGCATCTAAGTGAGTGTTTGCCCCTTAGTGGCAAGTGCCTTTGGTACCCAGCTAAGGTACCTTGCCCACTTTAAAGAAAGATATGTACATATCATAACCAGTAGAAGCAACAAAGAAGCGTGGAGCCACTGCACAAGTGCAGGGGGGTGCTTAGCTGAAGGGAGTCCCTGCTGGGACCTGCACAGCAAAGTGAAGGGGAATGAGTCTCTCAGTACAGAGGAACTGACATGATGATAATCCTAAACCCAAGTCCTTTAACTAAAAGAAGTGCAGATTGTGGAAGTTGGAGAAAACTATATTCCAGAAATTACCTAAGAAATAAATCTAATGTACTATCATTATTCCATAAGACTGTAAGTTGTTCAGAAGTTGAAGATGTCTATCAGTGACCCTAATTTTAAGTAACCCTTGGCTCAGAACATAAATTTCTGGCCTGGACTCTAGTTATTAAGTAGGATGAAGGGAGTGTGTCATGTGCCTAAATATTAAGTATTGGTTGCCACAGAAGAGATTCTTTCCCTCAAGTCTGAACCCTGATATTTTACAGAGCAAGAGCGCAGAAAAACTCTGGCTCTTGGATCAGGGTTGCTCTCTTGTTCTGTCTAGTAGTTCCACAGAGAACAGAGGGTTACATATGGCTGTGTCTGCTTTGTAGTATGTTTTCAAAGGGACACTGCCCAGCTTTGAAACTCAGCATAAAATACATATACACAAGGGGTAATCTTACAACAGCAAGCCTAGGTTAATAGGCTAAAGATTTATTTATTTATTTACATTCTCTTATATACCGCGCTATTCTGCATCAGTGTGGTTTACATTGAACAAACTGAAATTACATTGAACAGGGCATTATATTTATTTTATTTATTTATTATTTATTTAACATTTTTTATATACCGCACTATTTACATCAGCGCGGTTCACATGTAACACAAATGTCCAGTGTGGGGAAACTACATTGGACTTACAATAAACAGGAATTTGAACTTGGAGAACATGTCAAACTATGTACATCACTCTTCGATCTATCTATGCATGTATTTAAAATCCATTGTGAGGTGTAGAGTTAAGGTCGGTCAGGTGATTAACCGGGAGAGGAGGGACGGAGGGTCGGAGAGGGCGATTGGATGGATGGTGGGTAGGGATGAGGTGTGGCTACGTAATGTCTTCTAAGTTGGGGAAGCATTGCAGGAAGAGGTAGTGCTTCAAAGCCTTTCTGAATTGGTGAAGGTTGTTTATGGCACGGATGTTGGTTGGTATATAACTTGGAGATAACTATTTTACAGGGAACATGGGCTATGGAGGGTTAAGTGGCTTGCCCAAGACCACAAGGAGCACCTGTGAGACTAGAAACCCCAGTCCTTCCGGCCCAAGGTTGCTGTCCTCTAGTGGGATTTGAACCCCTTACCTTCCGGCCTGAAGTACCTTGCCCCAACCACTAGGCCACTCCTCCACTCCAAGATATGCACCTCCCTGCCCTATTTTATAAACACACACAGCGGCTTGAGAGCAGGCATAAATGTTAAGGTGTAAAGTATGTACAAATATTATTTTATAAAAAAAAAAATCCTGTGTAACTCCAGACCTGAAGGCACCTACTATGCAAGTATGTGCCATACGTTTTGGCATAAGAACTCAAATACATCCATCAATCAGCATTTTACACACAAATATGGTTCATAAGATTATCTTTTAAAAGTTCTGCATATTTTGCACCTAGCGTCAGATGCAAATATCTGGTCGCCAAGGTTGCCTGGCGCCTGGAATTTGTCGAGCTCTGTTTGTATGTTGGAGGTAATTTTTTAGGAGGCATTTTACACCTGTATACTTGAATATACATATGAAAATCAGTTATCAAATTATTACATTATTTCCAGAGCCAACGGTTCTAAAGTGGTTTTAATAACGGGGAAAGAAGACAACCAAGTCTGCTTCCCCTATGAAAATGAAATAAGTCGGAGGACATACTATTGACAAAAAGTCTTGCTTTTGGGACTATGTACAGAGGTTTAAACATATGAATGCAATTAGTGTGAAACCCAAACCACTCTATACTCAAACAGATATTGCCATTGTATATGGTCAAAAGCTTTCTCTGCATCCAAAGAAAACACAAGCAATGGAGAATAGTCAGGTCTGGCTAGGAAAATGATGATACAGAACAATCTAGCATTGGCAGTAATTCTTTGGCCATAAGCTGATTTTGATCGCTATGAATAATAGCACTTAACACATTAGTAAGCCTTCAGGCAATAACTTTTTCATTTGTTTTCTAGTCTACATTTATTAAAGAAATGGGTATATATAGGATGGCTTTTTACTCTTTACTAGGTTTCTCCAAGGCTATAATTTTGGCTTCAGCAGAGGAACCGTCTGCTGTACCTGTAGTTAACAATTCTTGACATAGCTCAAGTCTGGTAGTGAGCATCTTCTTAAAAGCTTGATAGTCATTTGGCCCAGGAGATTTCCTAGTGGATAATAACAATTTCAATTACAGTTTCTACTTATATAATCTCTGCAATCTCGCCGACTCTCAGTTACAGCTGTATCTCATTTAAAAATTAACCAATACAATCAGCATTGCTGGATACTTCCACAGGTTTGCCCTTTTCTGACTGATAAATCATTTGTACAGCATTTGCTTTCCATTGGACAACTGTCTTGCTCTTTAGGTAAAGCTCTGGCATCCCAACTCCAATGAAGGCTTTTCTCTTGCATAGATTATGCCATATAGGGCAACCTCTATTGTACCTTCATGGTGTGGCAGTTCACAACAGTTGTTGCACATCAACACAGGACAGCAAGAATAGAACAGATGTTCTCCAGCTATGTTGTGACGGCGCACCCCCCGGCCGCACAGCACCCCCTGGTGGCGGCGTAGTAGTTCCACCGGAGGGCTGGAGCCGGGGGGGGGGGGGTCACTAAGATGATGGTAATCAGGGTTGGCCAGGTGCGAGGGTCGTGGGTCAGAGCCTTGTGTCAGCCTCGTTACCAACTCCTGAAGAGATTCAGACTTGCACAAAAGTGGTGGGAAAAAAAAACAGGCTTTATTTTCCCCTTTAAGCACTAAGGGTTCAAAAACAAAGGATATACACTCCGGTACGTGGCAAAATAAGTCTTTACAGCAGATTTTTAAAGGTGAGAAATAAAATAACCAAACACTGTTAACTTCACAGTATTCAAACATGTAACAGCAAAAAAGGCTTCCTTCGCTTAATGACTCTGGAAAGCCTCTATTTCGCTTCCAGCACAGAATGTGCATTCCATGGGACTATCACTGTCTTCATACACAGATTCCACATGCATGGCCTCCTCTGACTGCTCTGAGGTATCAGGGCAAGTGTCCTTCATGGGATTTAGTCTTACTGTTTCCCACGGCTTAGCAGTCTGTCTAGGCCCACGATTCAGCTTAGTGGCATACCAGAAAGGCATTGCTTGCTCAAGAGGTTTAAAAACATTATCTCTATGTTTTCCTCTAACAGTCCTTTTGTTGCACAAGCTATCCTTTAACTTTTGCTTCTGCTCTTGTCTTCTATATAGAGAATCTCCTTCCCAGGATTCTTCTCTTAGCTTAAGTTCAGGTATACAATGACAAAGGTTAAAAGTTTTACCGTTTGCTTTGTGTTTGATTCTCTGGGGTGAGGCTGGAGGTGTACCGTGACTGCTGCCTTCAGTATCGGTGCTCTCTGGAGTATACCTCCTGCTTTCCCAGTCTTTCCTTCTCTGGCCCTTAAGGCCTGTTCTCTTGTGGGCTTCTGGGCCCGGTATGGCTTGGCTTCTGCCTTCTCGGCCTGTCCTCTCTCTCTCAGGACTGGTTCTCCTCTCCCAGCCTGTCCTTTTTCTCTCAGCTGATGAGGCTTTGGCAGCTGAGCTCCTTACAGGCAAGTCCCTTGACTCTTGCTGGTCTCCAGACTCTTGCTTGCCTCCAAACTCCGGCTTGCCTCCCAACTCTTGCTTGCCCCCAGATTCTTGCTTGCCTGCTCTTAAATGTGAGCTTTTGGAATAAGAGTCCTGCCCACTAGGGCGTGGTTCTGTGGTCTCTGTCCTAGCTCTCCTGCTCCCTCTAGGTAAGTTCTCTGGAAATTGCAGGCAATTTCTTTTTCTTTCAGAGTTTAAAACTTTTTTCCTCTCCAGCAGAGGGTCCGCTGCATCACATATCCCCCTTCTCAAAATATTACATGCTGGGACAGCCACTTCTCCACAGCATGTAATACTAAATTCTGCTCTGATCAGCGGTCTTTTACCACAGTGATATGAAGTCTTTGTAGAAGTTAGAAACGCAGCGCGCTCATACCATGGTCGGAGAAGGTTAGCATGATACACCTGCTCTCGTCCGCTCGTCTCTCGAACGACGTATGAAGTGGCCCCTACCGGGCGGATGACCGTAGAGGGCCCTTTCCAGCGAGGCTCAAACTTAGGCGTGGCTCCAGGGACTAACACCATCACCTTGTCTCTGTTTTTTAAATGTCTGGGCTTCACTCGCCTGTCATAGTAGAATTTTTGTTTCCTCTGGCTTTACTCCAGTTCCTCAGTGGCGAACCTGGAAGTTCGCTCGAGTCGGGTCCTCAAGTTCTGTAGGAATAAGGGTATCCCCACTTCGACCTCCTTCGGCTCAGACCACTGCTCTCTAAGCACATCGAGAATGCCTCTGGGTGTTCGGCCATACATAAGTTCGTACGGGGACGTCCCTAATGAGGTCTGCTTTCTCTCTCTGCAGGCATAAAGCACGAAAGGTAGCATCGTGTCCCATTCACTCATCTGTCCATCCAGAGCACGCCTGAGCATCTGCTTTATGCTCTGGTTTAACCGCTCTACCAGGCCGTTGCACTGTGGGTGGTAAGCGGCTGTCTGCACGTGGCGGATGCCAAAAGCGTCCCATACTTGGTTCAAGTATTTCGACCGGAAATTGCTTCCTTGATCTGTCAACACTTCTTGTGGGAATCCCACTTCGCAGAATAGTTTTATCAATTCGATGGCCACAGATTTGGCCGAAATATTCCTCAAGGGAACGGCCCAAGGGAATCTGGTGGCTTGATCAATAATCACTAGTATATATTGAAACCCCCGTGGCGTCTTGATGAGGGGTCCTACCAGGTCCACAGCAAGTCTACGGACGGGGTCTGTGATTATAGGCATCGAAACTAACGGCACTCCAGTTGGTTTCTGCGTCGTGACTCTTTGGCATGAGGCACAAGACTCACAGAAACGTGTCGTCTCTCGGAACACCCCTGGCCAGTAAAATCTAGTCAAAATCTGATCCAGGGTGCCCTGCGCACCCTTATGACCCCCAACGGGGTGGTCATGTGCCAGACGTAAAACTGAAGCCTTAAAATTACTCGGGACCACCAGTTGTTTCCTTATTAGACCAGTTCGCAGGTCCTTACTTTCATGATAGAGGATCTCCTCCTCTAGGAGAAATCTTGGGTATGTCTCTCTTTTCTCTTTAGCCTGCTCAAAGGCGTGAGTGAGCGCTGAATCCGCTCTCTGTTCCATTTTAAATGATGGGAACCTTTCCATCACCTCGGCCGGAATCCATGGCATCCCTTTTCCTGCTTCCAGCTCCGCTCTTGCTTTAGAGCGGTGTTGCCTCTCTCTTCTTCGCTCTGCCTTCGGCTTCCTTTCCCGGCTTGAGGGGTCCCCTATTAGTCCGTCATGGGAAGGGAGATCGCCTGGGGAAATATCCTTGGAGCAGGAAGGCTGCTCACCATCTTGCGTATGCGACCTTGTAGAGACTAGAGCCTTCACCAAAGGACCATCTTGGCGGGTCTGACTCTGTAGTAGGGATGAGCATTCATCAGGTTTTGGCTGGATGCAGGTGGAATCTGATTTTGCCACTGGCACTAAACCTTTCTTTAGGATCCTCTTAAACTGTGGCCAGTCACGGCCCAGAACCAATTCCTTTGGTAGCCTAGGTACCACGGCAATTGGCATTTCCCTTACAATGCCCACGTATTTTACCTGTAATCTGTACACAGGATATCTAGAGGCTGCACCATGCACACATTTAATTTTTACTTGTCCTATTGGAGATTCTGGAACCGGTAGACCCTGAGCTTGGATCAGCGACCATAATTTTTTAGAGACCATGGTCTGATCGGCTCCAGTATCCAACAATGCTTTCACCTTTATGCCCTGTATCTTTACATCCAGGACCAACCCTTCACGTATTGCACTGGGGGACTCTCCCACCAAAGCAGTTCGTGAAAAACATTCATACTGGAGGTGTCCTCTCTTACCACATTTAAAACATTCTTTTACATTCCCCCTTGCCTAGGGTTTCACACTTCTCCTACCAGCGAATGGAGGACGAGAAGGGTTCTCCAGCATTTTTACCTCAGCTCCTATCACTATCTTGGAGCTCACCCTAGGTTGGGCAACTTTTTCGGCTTCTAAATACCTTTCAGTGAGGATTATAGCATCAGACGTAGTGCAGCAATTTTGCAGTATTAAAAAGTTCTGCACTCGATTGGGCAGAGCAGCCATATACTGTTCGAGGATTATAACATCCATTAGGGTGTCTATATCTCTCCTCTCAGGCTGTAGCCATTTCTGAGCTAAACTACGGACACGATGACCTAGGGCCTTAGGTGTTTCATTATCTCTTAAACAAGTAGCCCTAAACATTTTGTTATATGTAAAAGATGAGAGGCCTAGACGATCTCTTATAGCTAACACTACATCCTCATGTGAACCTGCTAAGCTTGGAGGCATTGCCCTATAGGCGGCTAGCGCCTCGCCCGTAAGGGACGCAGCTAGGCGAATTGCCCACTGTTCGCTCGGCCATTTAGCCGAAGTAGCTATTCGAGCAAAGGTATCTAGGAAATCATCTATATCATCGTTTGCACACAATTTTCCCATCACCAAGTCATTACATGCCCATTGTCCATGGTCCATGTTCAAGGGTCCAGCTGTTGCCTGACTCTCAGCTTTGCTCCTTGCCAATGCTTCTTGCTGCTGTGCAAGCCACTTATTCATGGTCTCTATGACTGGCTGCTGCTGCTTCTGCATTGCTTGTAGTGCCTGCGTTTGGCTTAACTGTGCCAACTCCGCTTGTTTGTTAAACTGTTGTGCCATCCAAGCACATAGCTCCTTGGGTTCCATGATCCCTGAAACACAATAAACAGAAGAGAAAGGAAACCCAAGTGCGGCACTTCCCTCAAAAAAAAAAACGCTACTTTTTTTTTTTTTCACTTAACCTCGCTTAACCTCTATTCAGCATACTTCCCCAGTATCCAACACAAACAGGTTTAATTACTTATTACCTGGTTTAAGTGTTGAGTCAGCTTAGAGGAAGGTACGCTGCTGTCCACGGCCTTGCCGCTTCTCCCGGACGGTCTTAGGATGGTCAGCTCACAGGACTTTCCTTCGAATCCGATCCGCACTTTCCAGCAACTCCGTTCCAGGTTTTCGCGAGTCCAATCCAGAAAAAATGTCGGTTCCGTTCCGGATTTTCCACGTCCTTTTTTTTTTTTTTTTTTCCTTTTTTCCTCAAAAAAAAATTCGTCTTTCCACTTTTACTGCTGTGGGTCAACTTGGCACGTCCGTTGCGTTGGCGTATATCCTGCCAACTACGCCACTTGTGACGGCGCACCCCCCGGCCGCACAGCACCCCCTGGTGGCAGCATAGTAGTTCCACCGGAGGGCTGGAGCCGGGGGGGGGGGGTCACTAAGATGATGGTAATCAGGGTTGGCCAGGTGCGAGGGTCGTGGGTCAGAGCCTTGTGTCAGCCTCGTTACCAACTCCTGAAGAGATTCAGACTTGCACAAAAGTGGTGGGAAAAAAAACCAGGCTTTATTTTCCCCTTTAAGCACTAAGGGTTCAAAAACAAAGGATATACACTCCGGTACGTGGCAAAATAAGTCTTTACAGCAGATTTTTAAAGGTGAGAAATAAAATAACCAAACACTGTTAACTTCACAGTATTCAAACATGTAACAGCAAAAAAGGCTTCCTTCGCTTAATGACTCTGGAAAGCCTCTATTTCGCTTCCAGCACAGAATGTGCATTCCATGGGACTATCACTGTCTTCATACACAGATTCCACTTGCATGGCCTCCTCTGACTGCTCTGAGGTATCAGGGCAAGTGTCCTTCATGGGATTTAGTCTTACTGTTTCCCACGGCTTAGCAGTCTGTCTAGGCCCACGATTCAGCTTAGTGGCATACCAGAAAGGCATTGCTTGCTCAAGAGGTTTAAAAACATTATCTCTATGTTTTCCTCTAACAGTCCTTTTGTTGCACAAGCTATCCTTTAACTTTTGCTTCTGCTCTTGTCTTCTATATAGAGAATCTCCTTCCCAGGATTCTTCTCTTAGCTTAAGTTCAGGTATACAATGACAAAGGTTAAAAGTTTTACCTTTTGCTTTGTGTTTGATTCTCTGGGGTGAGGCTGGAGGTGTACCGTGACTGCTGCCTTCAGTATCGGTGCTCTCTGGAGTATACCTCCTGCTTTCCCAGTCTTTCCTTCTCTGGCCCTTAAGGCCTGTTCTCTTGTGGGCTTCTGGGCCCGGTCTGGCTTGGCTTCGGCCTTCTCGGCCTGTCCTCTCTCTCTCAGGACTGGTTCTCCTCTCCCAGCCTGTCCTTTTTCTCTCAGCTGATGAGGCTTTGGCAGCTGAGCTCCTTACAGGCAAGTCCCTTGACTCTTGCTGGTCTCCAGACTCTTGCTTGCCTCCAAACTCCGGCTTGCTTCCAAACTCTGGCTTGCCTCCCAACTCTTGCTTGCCCCCAGATTCTTGCTTGCCTGCTCTTAAATGTGAGCTTTTGGAATAAGAGTCCTGCCCACTAGGGCGTGGTTCTGTGGTCTCTGTCCTAGCTCTCCTGCTCCCTCTAGGTAAGTTCTCTGGAAATTGCAGGCAATTTCTTTTTCTTTCAGAGTTTAAAACTTTTTTCCTCTCCAGCAGAGGGTCCGCTGCATCACAATGTATCACTTACCCTAAAGGACTTCATCTCTAAGGCATTCACAGCAATCATACCCTCATAGAAGGGAGTCAGCCTTCATATATGTCACTCCTGATACTTGACTACCCCTGCTTCCATCAGCCACTTTGTGAAAATGAGCCATTCAACCCCCAAGAACACCATTTCTAAGTTCACGTTTCAAAATACCATTCGCAGGTTGTGATCTGGCCTTGTCTGCTCTAGTATCAATGTACCAGGAGTCTCTCTACCACGTACAGCCATCAGCAAAGTTCTACTCAGCATTGCTTCCCTATTGGAAAAAAAGAAAAAAGGGGGAGAAGTGGTTGAGCTGCCTTGGGGATTGTGAGAACCCACTAATAGCTCCATGTAGCAGAACAGAGAAAGGACAGAATAAAAGGAACAGAAGTTTCAGCACCATGGAGAAAGGGAAGGGAGAGTGAAAATAAAGGACCAAGAGGTATGGAGACAGACGTGTGAAGGCTACCGTTCACTTTTCCTTTGGAAAAAAAAAAGATACTGTTCATCTGACTCTGTGTCTGCTCTACTGTAAGTGCCTTTGTTTTTTCTCTTTCTATATGGTTTCAAATTATGCAGCAGTTGAATTGCTGTAAGTTTAACTAAGTATTCTCAGTGGACTAGCAAAATAATATCAGTAATTCTATACATTGCCTATTATGAACATAACTTGGGGAAGTTTCATTAACATGCTGGATGTATAAATAATTAAATGCACAGTGTGCTACAGATGCAGCATGCTTTGCATTAATAATGAGGGGCACTTTTGGATTCTGTTTTACTACTGTACTTACGTTAAGGATAGTCAGTAACTCATTATGTCTAATGGTATTCCATTGTTGTTGTTGTTAAGTGCCGTTGAGTCAGGGTCAACTTATGGCCATCCTGTGGATAGTTGTTCTAAGCTTTGTTCAATCTTCAGTCAGGCGGCTAATTGTTGATAGAGTGGCATCCGTAACTATGGTTATTATATCGATCCATCACATTGCCAGTCTTCCTTTCTGCTGGCAAGAACAAGTGTAGTCTACTGCAGGGATTCACAACCTGTTCCTTACGTATCACTAACTAGTTCAGTTTAAAGGTCATTTAAAATTATTATACAAGAGAGATTCCCATACAATAAATGTAGTGCAAGCAAGTCTACTTATTGTTCATATCTTGAAAACCAGAATGGCTAGGGTGCAAGTCCGAAAGCTGCCCCAGTAGCCCCACAACCAGTCTGGTTTTCATGATATGCCCAAAGAACATGCATGAGGTGCATTTGTATATAGCAGAGACTCAGTATATGCAAATGTATTTCTTGCACATTCATTATGGATACCCTGGAAGAGTTTTGGGCACACCCTCCACTGCCCCCTAAGATGAATTTCCACATCAGATGTTTAAGTCGGCAGTTAACATTCTCTGTTAACAGAATGGGCTAATTTTTCTTGAGTCCCATGTTAGTAGCAGCATGTTAAAATCCCTATTAATCACCTACCACATTTTAGTAAATAGCCATCATAATATAATGGCATCATTACTTGTTTCCAGACTAAAATTTGCACTACACATGGGATTGAAGACCCTGCACATGGCACAGTCATCTGGGTTCTTCCTGGAACCACCTAGCATTGCCAGCTATTGTTTTTGTATCAAAGGTTCAACGAAAGGTGTTTCAGCAAAGACCAAAAGGAACCTCTAACAGACCATTTACTTCATACTTCAACTGGGCAGTATTATCTATTTTTAAAATGGTAATACAGAGCCCAATTTTCAGCCAGAGCAGTAACTGGAATAAATTAAGCATCCATATAGGTAACAATACTGAATGTACAGAAAGACCTGTCACCATGCCAGGACTATCTATTTAGTTTAGTCTTTCTATTTAACAGGTTTAAACTAAAGGTATACAAGGTATGGCTTTAGCATGGTGCAGGTCATATTTGAGCGACAGGTCACAACAAGTCAGGGTAGGATCCACTACATCCGATCCATTCATACTCAAACAAGGAGTCCCCCAAGGTTCATCCCTTTCATCCCTCATGTTTAATATATATGCAACCCATCTGCGATTTAATCCGCTCTTTCAATATTCAGTGTTTAGCATATGCAGATGACATCCTGATGTACTCATCTTTCAAGCTTGACCAACCAGACTTCTCAACAATCACAAAATGCTTCAATGCTGTTTCTGAATGGCTCCTCTCCCAAAACCTGCGCATTAATCACAGCAAGACCGATGTCCTTTTTGTCACTCGCAATCAGAATTTCATACCACCGCCATCCTTGCGAGTCAATAACTACGACCTCACAGTCAAATCTACCATCCGGTACTTGGGCATCATTCTCGACCAAAAGCTGGACATGGCACCGCATATCAAAAACATTACTAAATCTATCTACCACAAGATACGGTCATTACGCCACCTTCGATCATTACTGGATCCCTCCGATTTCCGCTCAATCTTCCAAGCTCTGGTAACCCCCCACCTTGACTTTGCTAACATTATCCTCCTTGGGCTCCCACAAGCAACATTGAACCCGCTTAAGTTAGCCATGAACTCTGCAGCTCGAATACTGACCGGAACATCTAGATCGGAGCACATAACTCCAGTACTAATGAGCCTACACTGGCTGCCTCTACACGCCAGAATCTTAAACAAAACCCTCGTTCTAACCTTCAAGGCCTCAAGAAATCAGCCCCCCACCCCGCTTACCAAGCTCATCCAGCCCATTCCACCAAACAGAAACAGACGTTCGTCATGTATGAACAAACTAGAAGTGCCTAAAACAATCACGAAATGCTCAAAGACAACAGCCAATAGAGCCTTCTCTCTATTTGCACCAGGAGCATGGAACTCCCTCCCCCCGGAAATCCGTTCCATTGCCAATATCATTTCGTTCAGAAAGGCTATTAAACAACATCTGTTCTTAAAATACTATTCCAATCTCATCCCCCCCAGCCAATCCCAAAATAATACACGTCCTCACCAAAACCCACGCTTAACACAACCCCAACTAGAAAGCACAGTTACTTACCTGTAACAGGTGATCTCTGGGAACAGCAGGAATTAGTCCTCACATATGGGTACGTCGGTACCGACGGAGCCTGCGCGGGAAAGCTCCCCAGCCTTTCAGATGAAAGGCTTTTGGGGCCTCCCACTGCACATGCGCGCTGCCTTCCCGCCTTCCTGACCAGCTCTCTTCAGTTCGAGTTTAAAGCTGAGACAATAGAGAGAGGAAAGGAAGATAGATAGATAGAGATACAACTCCTAGGGGAGGTGGGTGGGTTGTGAGGACTAATTCCTGCTGTTCCCAGAGATCACCTGTTACAGGTAAGTAACTGTGCTATCTCCAGGAACAAGCAGGAATAAGTCCTCACATATGGGGACTCCCTAGCTAAGATGCCTGGGAGATCCCCCTCCAAGGGTAAACCATCTTCGTATGGATCTCAGGCATCCATCCAGGGAAGGTGGGCAGGAGTTGTTTAAGTATGGAACAGGTGTTTGAGGACAGCCTGACCAAACAAGGCATCCCGGCGGGAGTCCTTGTCCAAGCAGTAATGGGCTGTGAAGGTATGAACCGAGGCCCAAGTGGCTGCTTGACAGATCTGATCTATGGACACAGAGTGAAGATGAGCCATAGAAGTAGCCATGGCTCTCACATTGTGAGCTGTGACATGGCCTTCCAGAGAAATGTTCTTACTCTGGTAAGCAAAAGAAATACACTGAGCAATCCAATTGGAAAGTGTACGTTTGGTGACTGGAAGTCCCAAATGAGAAGGATCAAAAGCCACGAAAAGTTGGGAAGACTTTCGATGTGGCTGAGTCCTGTTGAGGTAAAAGGCGAGAGCTCTTTTACAGTCAAGAGTATGAAGGTTCCGCTCTGCACTGGATGCATGAGGAGCCGGGAAAAAAACAGGTATATATACCTCTTGATTAAGATGAAAAGGCGAGACCACTTTAGGCATAAAGTGGGGATTCGTCCTAAGGACCACCTTATCATGATGAAATCTGGTATAAGGTGGATTAGCCACCAAAGCCTGCAGTTCACTGATGCGGCGAGCCGAAGTGACTGCAATAAGGAAAAGAACCTTCCAGGAAAGAAATTTCAGGGAGGTAGATACCAACGGTTCAAAAGGTGGCTTCATAAGTTGACCCAGAACTAGATTCAAGTCCCATGCTACCGGAGGAGGTCGGATGGGAGGCTTAGTGAGGGTCAGGCCTCTCATGAACCTTGCAATAAGAGGATGAGAGGAGACAGGTTGTCCATTTATAGGTTTTAAGGATGCTGCAATAGCACTTAAATGGACTCGTACTGAATTCGTCTTGAGGCCTGCATTGGAAAGATGCAGGAGATAGTCCAGTAGAGAATTCAAAGGAAGTGCTAGAGGGTCAAGACCCTGTTGTGCACACCAAATGGAAAAACGTTTCCATTTGAAAGCATAGGAACGCCTAGTAGAGGGTTTCCTAGAGGCATGAAGGATATCTTTCACTGGTTGGGAAAGATTAAACTCATGAAGGCTTAAGCCTTCAGTAACCAAGCTCGGAGATGTAGGGACTTGGGGTTTGGATGCCACAAAGTCCCCTTCTCCTGAGACAGAAGGTCTGGTGCAGCTCCCAGGTCCAGGGAGGAGCCCTGGGAGAGCTGTAGAAGGAGAGGGAACCACACTTGGCGTGGCCAGCGTGGAGCAATGAGGATCATGGATCCGTGATCCCTCTGAAGTTTGAACAGAGTCTTGGGAATCAAAGGAATGGGTGGAAAAGCGTACAGGAATTCCTGACCCCAATGTAGGAGAAAGGCATCGTTGGCCTGAGCTCCCTGACACGGAGTCCTGGAACAGAACCGGGGAAGTTTGGCATTCCACGGACTTGCAAAGAGGTCTATGTCCGGGGTCCCCCATTCCTGAAAGATTCTGCATATCTGGTCCATATGTAGGGACTATTCGTGTGGGAGCAGAACTCGACTGAGTCTGTCTGCCCGAGAGTTTTGAACTCCTGGAAGATATACTGCCAGAAGATGAATTTGGTGCTCTCTGGCGAAGGCCCATAATCTGAGAGCTTCGTTGCAAAGCGACAGAGAGCCCGTACCTCCTTGTTTGTTGACATAGAACATGGCTACCTGATTGTCTGTTTGGACTAGGACAGTCAGGTTGACAAGGAGGGTGTGGAAGACTGTGAGGGCAAGGAAGATTGCTCGCAGTTCCAGAAGGTTGATGTGAAGGGTGGTCTCCTGAGGAGACCAGGTGCCCTGAGTGGAGAGGTGCTGGAGATGAGCTCCCCACCCTGCTTGGGAGGCATCTGTTGTGAGGGTTGCTTGGGGCAACGAAGGTTGGAAGGGGATCCCCAACAACAGATTTTTGGAGGATGTCCACCACTGGAGAGACCAAAACAGTCATTTTGAGGTGAGTATTTGGTCTGAGAGCAGTCCTGATGCTTGAGACCACTGGGTGGCCAAGGTCCATTGAGCTGCTCTCATATGAAGACGAGCGTAGGGCACCACATGTACCGTGGAGGCCATGTGGCCCAGAAGTTGCAGCATTTCTCTGGCTGACAAGTGACTTCTGGACTGAGCCTGGGGGGCCAAGCTTATTAGTCTTTGGCCTCGGACCAGAGGGAGGTAGGCCCTTGCAGTGGTGGAGTCCAATTGGGCCCCTATGAATTCCAGAGACTGAGTAGGGATGAGTTGGGATTTGGGAATGTTTACCACAAGTCCCAGATATTGAAGAATACGCCTTGTGCGGTCCAGAGACATCTGGGCTTCTGACTGAGATGGAGCTCGGATGAGCCAGTCGTCCAGATATGGGAAGACAAAGATTCCCATGCCTCTGAGAAATGCGGCTACGACTGCCATGCATTTTGTGAAGATTCTTGGAGCAGAGGCCAGACCGAAGGGTAGTACTCTGTACTGGAAATGTTTTCCCTGGAACAGAAATCTTAGATATTTTCTGTGGGATGGATGGATGAGTATATGAGTGTACGCATCCTTGAGATCTAGAGAACAAAGCCAATCCTGACTCTGAAGGTATGGAAGGAGAAGGCCCAGAGAGAGCATTTTGAATTTCTCCTTGAATAGAAACCTGTTCAATTCTCTCAGATCTAGGATAGGTCTGAAGCCCCCTGTCTTCTTTGTTATGAGAAAGTAAGGGGAGTAGAAACCTAACCCCTGTTGTGGAAGAGGAACCTCCTCTATTGCCCCTTGGGCAAGAAGAGAAGAGACTTCCTGACCCAACAGGGTCAGAAGAGATGGGGGAGAACTGAATTGCCTCACCATGGTATGGGGAGGAAGGCTGGAGAAATGAAGTTTGTAGCCCTCCCGGATAATAGAGAGGGTCCATTGCTCTGATGTGATTTGTTCCCATCTGGGAGCAAAATGAGCTAGCCTTCCAGGAATGGTGAGGGGCTCTGGTTGTTCTAGAGCCAGAAACGGCAAGTTCTCTAGAGGCAAGTCAAAACCCCTGAGGGGGTTGAGCCTGCTGGGGTGTAGCAGACACTGCAGGCTTTGACTTTACCTGCTTAGATTGTTGACGCTTAGCCGCAAAGCGAGGCTGAGCAGATTGCTGGCCAGTATTTGTGGGAAATCTGGTCTTTTTATAGTAAGGCCTTTTAAAAGACTTCTTTTTGGCAGGGGTAGAAGTAGACTTGGAAAGTCTATCTAGAGTGGCATTTTCTGCATCCATTTGAGCAGCTTTAATCTGCCAGTCTTCCCCAAATAAGTTCTCACCGGTACAGGGCA
Source organism: Ichthyophis bannanicus (assembly GCA_033557465.1). Taxonomy (NCBI): domain Eukaryota; kingdom Metazoa; phylum Chordata; class Amphibia; order Gymnophiona; family Ichthyophiidae; genus Ichthyophis; species Ichthyophis bannanicus. Next base: position 623,499,198 of record CM066031.1, on the reverse strand, counting down.
GATTCCTGAGGCCATCTACAACCCAGGGTTCTAGGTCAGAAGCCTGGAGCCAAGCGAGACGTCGGGCTGCAATAGCAATTCCCGAAGCTCTGCCTGCAACTTCAAAGGAATCAAAGGCTGCCCTGTTGGAGAACTTGGAGACCTCTGAAAGTTGTGTCACCATAGAAAAGAAGTCCGCCCTTTGATCATCAGGGATAAAGGGGGCAAAATTCTGTATTTTTAGGGCAAGTTGCCCAAGAAACATGCCCATATAAAGGCTATAAGAATTGATCCTGGCTATAAGCATACTAGCCTGGAACATCTTTCTTCCAAAAGAGTCTAGGGTCTTACATTCTCACCCTGGAGGGGTAGAAGAATGCCTTTTAGGACTCTTTATTTTCTTCATGGCAGACTTCACCACAATAGAGTGGTGAGGCAGCTGAGTTTTCTGGAACCCAGGCGAAGGAGGGACCCGATACATGGTGTCCAACCTACGGGAATGGGGAGACAGTGTTAAAGGAGTCTCCCACAAATCCATCAAGTGTTCTTGAAGGATTTCATGGACAGGCAGAGTGACTGCCTCTTTAGGAGCTTTTGAGTATCCTAAAATGTCCAATTTTTTTGATCTGGGTTCTTTTCAGAAGATGTAGCAATAGAAAGTGCTTTAGCTACATCAACAATGAAATCCTGAAAGGATAAATCCTCTGGAGGAGACATCCTCCTCTTTGGAGAAGAGGGCTCCTCAGGAAGAGTAAGCTCAGCAGAGTCATCAGAGGAATTGAATTCATCAGAAGAATCTGAGTCTTCCCTCTGTACTGCCAATGTACGATACGCATACCGATCGGTATCGACATCGGGCGTATCGGGCATGGGATCGGTACCAGGCGAAAGCCGGAATCCGGCATGCGGAACCGATCGACGTTTGGAAGTCGATGGTCTCGGTTCCGGTGTGGATACCGGAACCGGGGTCGGTACCGATGAAATCGGTACCGAGGGCGTCGCAGCCTTTATGAATGCCAGAACGGCCTGCTGCATGGTCTGGACAGTACTGCCCATAGACGCCACTACTGCCTGGATGTCGGTACCGGTATGGGCCGGTACCCCAGAGCAGTCCAACAGGTGATCGGTCGAAGCCGTGCCATCGATGTCAACCTGTGACCCCATGATTGCTTTGGAGGCCGGAACCTCCCGCCGGGGTTTTTTGGCCTGGGCAGAATCCTCGAACTCAAAATTGAGAGCCTCTCGATCTTTAGAAAGAGATTTGCTTTTAGAGGATTTGCCCACAGAAGTTTTGGTTACCTGAGATCCATCCGGAGAGGAAGACCTGGATGACTGTGATGCTTCTGAAGGAAACAGCACATGGAGCTTGTTGGCCCGGTTCTGCAAACCACGTTTAGACATCTGGGTGCAGGATGGGCAGTCCGGTATGGAGTGTTCAGGTCCCAAACATTTGAGACACCATTCATGGGTGTCTGTGACAGAAATGACAGCACTGCATTTGGTACATTTTTTAAAACCAGGGACTGACTTCTCCATGAGGAGAATTTGTGTAGGCCTTAAGGCCTAACAGGTACCAAGCTGTGCTGAAGAAAATAAAAAAGTCTTTTTTTTTTTTTTTATAAAGAAAGAAAGAGACCGGCGGTACCGGTTTCGGTATGGGGAAGGCAGGTACGCGGTCTAAAGAAAAATAACAAATTTAACAATTTCTTCAGCGGTGACAGGAACACGACCTGCTGGCTCCGCGGAAAAAGAGAAACTGAAGAGAGCTGGTCAGGAAGGCGGGAAGGCAGCGCGCATGTGCAGTGGGAGGCCCCAAAAGCCTTTCATCTGAAAGGCTGGGGAGCTTTCCCGCGCAGGCTCCGTCGGTACCGACGTACCCATATGTGAGGACTTATTCCTGCTTGTTCCTGGAGATAATTCGATAGCCTGACACTCCTCCTGTTACCTGTCCATTCCCCATACCACAACCCCTAAACATGCCATCCGTATGATGTTGTAATCTTCTTCTTTACATAACACTGTACATAGTTTTTCACCATGTTATCCAAGTTTGTATCCCTTGTTCATTGTAAACCCAATGTAAATTGTTACATTGTTGTATGTTTTTGTTCCAATGTAAACCGCACTGATTTTAATAGCGCGGTATATAAGAAACGCAAATAAATAAATAAATATAATTTCAGCAGCTGAATATCCATTTAGTGGACCAATAAGATATGCCATACTGGGTCAGATCAAGGTCAAACAATCCCAGAATCTTGTTTCCAACAGTGGCCAATCCAGATCACAAGTATCTGTTAGGTTCCCCAAAGGTATTCAGATTCCATGCTGCTTGTCCAATGGGAAAGCAGTGGATTTTCCCGTCTTCTTAAATAATAGTTTATGGACTTTTCCTGCAGCTTTTACTACATCCTCTGGTAACGAATTCCAGAGTTTGATTACATTTTGAGTGAAAAAATATTTTCTATAATTAGTCTTAAATGTGCTACATTGTAGCTTGTCATGTAGAGGATCCTTCCGAGGCTATGAAACTGGGTAAAGCTGAAGAGATTGTGTCAGAAACTGACAGCCAGGCAAAGCACATGGCCCAGGGTTGCCAGGGACAACATAAACAGAATGTGTCATGAGGGGAGAAAACACGCCCAAACTGCAAAGTAGCCCCGAGCTCAGGGATTAAGGAGAAGCACCTGGTTGGGGGAGGGGCGCAGTTAAGCCCTAGGTTACAGGAATATAAAAAGTACTCACCAGAAGAGAGCTGGAGGTCCAGAGAGGGAACCGGAGGGGGAACTAGAAGGGGAACCAGCTGCAGTTGGAGAAGGAGACCGGAAGAGAGTTTCCAAACGGAGAGCTTCAGGTCCAGAGAGAGAGAGATGTCCTGGCCAGAGGACATTTGTATGACTGAGAGGAAAGAAAGGTTAAAAGGCAGGAAAACACAGCCGGTGTGTGACAGCCTTGCTGAACCAGCTGTGCTAAGAAATCCCTCTGTGAAGAAGCCAAAAGGTAGGCTGTATAAGCCGTGTAGAAGGGAAACTGGGTTTGAAGGTTTTCCCTGTAATTGCCAAGGTTTGCTGGACTCTCCCTTTGCTAAATCCCATATATATGGTTATGCTCCACCCTGCTCTGTAGCACCTGGTGAGGAGAAGTCTCGGGGAAGTAGAGAGAGACTGCATTTTGAAGTACCGTATAATTATCTACAAACTTACTTGTCTGAAAGTGACTGTGAGGAAATGCAGACAGAGTTTGTTAATGAACAGACATCAGATGAGCAGATGGATTGTACACTGTCTTTAGCAGATCACGTCATATCACTTTGCTAAACTAGCTGTTAACAAGGCTGTTGGAACAGCAGTGGGAAAAAGCAAGAGTGTTTGCCTTTGTTTGAAAAGGGACTGCTGCATTTGAGTTGGTTCTGAATACTGTTTGTGAAAGCTGAAAACCACAGAAGCTGTTTTTGTTCCTGCATTGTTTTTCTTTGTACCAGAAGTATGGTCATTTTTGTCCTTAATTTCCTTTGCAATGAATCCACCCGGAAGGGGAAATAAAACCTGTCAGACGGCTGCCTAGGGTGAGAACTTACACAATCTTGACGATGCATATATTCATATGATTCTTGCAAGGTATTGTGGGTAATGTAGTTCTTTCACTCCCAAACACAGCTGAAGACAATAATTGAGTTGTGATACCGGTGGTAAGGCCAATAAAATATTCCTTTTATTGATGGGGTTTAATTCACCCAGCACAAATATGCTTGGTAGCAATATAAATGAGGTTACTTGCTTGCAGTGTTTAAATGGATAACATAAAGTCACAAAGCAAATCAGAAAACAACCTTCAACTTGTCAGGCAATTAGCTAATGTTTTCTTAGCAAATAATTACCAAATACAAAGGCACAAAGAAATGAATAAACTTTGTTTGTTAGGTTAACTTCTGCTTATTTTCCACGCGGATCCCAGCAGTGATTCTCCCTTGCTCACACACACAATCAGGTGCAGCTTTTATTACTATCAATTGACCAGCTGAAAGCCTTTAGCTGGCTGGCTGCTACTGTGTGAACCCAAATCCTGCTTTAAGAGCTGTTTGCAGTGGAAATAAAGAACAAAGTTAGGTTTCTTTGTGATGGCTGATGTGTTTGCTCACAGAAAGCTAGCAATAGCATTTAGATAGAGAACAGTCCATGTAAGTAATAGTTTCATCTGCTGTATCTCCCCCTTCATCAATCAGCATAGGGTCACTATCATACATTGGCACAGACGAGTCTTTCCATAAGGCACTATCATGAGAATGCTTATTCCCTTGCTGCCATTCACTATTATAGATAGGGTCTGGATCAGTGTTCATACCTGAGCCTCTCCTGCTATCATTATTCCTCTCTGTATAGCCTGGCCAGTATGTAATCCAATTCTGATGTCCAGCCTTCCAATCTTGATCCCTGGACACTGGATCTCCTCTCACATACCTTCTGGCCTTGGTCTGAAAGTCCCTTCCACGTGCAGTCTTCTCTCTTCCAGGTAGCCACTGGTGATTCCTATCTCTGCCATTCCATTCCTCTGGCTGACTCCCGTCCAATGGACTCTGCTGGCATTTGGAATACCTCCCAGTATAGGTACTGCCTTGGACTCTCCCAGACCTGCCAATGGCCTTTCTTCTCTTCCTTCTAGAGAGTTTCCTTCTCTCTCTATCCGCTTGGCTTGGCTTCTGCTTCTCCAGGTGATACTGGTGCTTGAGCTTGTAGCCGTTGCTGTATCTGTGTCTGAAGCTCTTTCTGTCGCTCTTTCTGTAGCTATTCTTATTCTGTCCTAATGTGTGCTCCTCCCTAACACAGCGCAGCTGTGTTGAATCAGGCCCTGCCCTTTGAGATGAGTGCTTAGGGATTACCTCATAGCTCTCTTGATTGCACACACATTTTCTCACTTCAGCCCCTCTCATGGCTGCTGGAAACCTGGTGCATTCTGGGACTGGTAGTCTTTTATGTGAAAACTCTGTTTTCTTGCTTCTACCAGAACTGACAGGTTGCTTGTTCAGAGTCACATCATCTTTTCTATAGCTCCTACCTGAGCTATGATAAGCTTCCTTATCACAAACCTTGTCATTTTTGCCTAACCCACTCGACTACAATTATTCCTTGGCTTAGAGAGTAAGAGGGACTACAACACCCAGAAGGCAGTGCAGGGCCAACTGCACTACCCTGCTCCTTAAGTTTTGCATAGCCCAGGCTGACCTACCCTACATGCCTCTGGCTCTAGGGGGGTTACTGGTGACAAGCTTCATTGTGTATCCCCTAGTCTTTCTACCTTTTGAAGGAGTAAACAACCAATCTACATTTCATTATTTTATAGACCTCAATCATATCTCCCCCCAGCTGTTTCTTTTCCAAGTTGAAGAGCCCTAACCTTTTCAGCCTTTCCATATAGGGCTATCCTTCCTTCATAATTTTTGTCACTCTTCCCTGTACCTTTTCTAATTCTGTTATATCCTTTTTAAGATATGGAAACCAGAATGTACAAAAAATTCAAGATGTGGTCACACCGTGAAGCAATACAGAGGCATTATAACTTCATTTTATTCTCCATTTCTTTTTTTATGATTCCTGGCATTCTATTTCCTTTCTTGGCTGCCACTGCACATTGGGTAGAGGATTTCATCATATTATCCACGATGATGCCTAAATCATTTTACTGGGTAGTGGTTCCTAATGTGGAATCTTGCATTGTATAACTGTAGTTTGGGTTGTTCTTCTCTAAGTGCATAACTTTGCACTTGTCCACATTATATTTCATCTGCCATTTGGATGCCCAGTCTCCCAGTTTATCAATGTCTTTTTTGCAATTTTTAACAATCCTCTTGAGTTTTAACAACTTTGAATAATTTTGTATCATCTGCAAATTTGATCACTTCACTCATTATTCCCATTTCCAGGTCATTTATAAATATGTTAAAAAGCCATGGGCCAGCACAGATCCTTGGGGTACTCCACTATTTACCTTTCTTCATTGAGAAAATTGGCTATTTAGCCCTATTCTCTGTTTTCTATCTTTCTGTCAGTTCCCAATCAACAAATAGTGCATTGCCTCCTATCCCATGGCTTTTTAATTGTTATTTTATTTTATTTTTTTATTTATTTAACAACTCTTCTATAACGCTGTATCTACCAGTCACTGCGATTTACATGGCATGGATAGGAATTTACATTGAACAATTCTTAACAAAGTAAACTGAATCAATTAAACTATAGAACATTTGACTAGGCAACAGAGTAACCATAGAATGTAAACCTTGGAAACTTTGGTAACAAAGCTAACTACAAAGTAATATACAAAGGGTTCCCTGCTATTCATGCCTTCCCCTGCCGGCTTCTAACCTCCGGTTGTGCAGAGAAGTTAGATGGGGGCAGGGAAGGGGCGGCTCGAGGGTGGGGTCTGGGCGGGCAGTGGGCGGTCACCAGCCCTGAACGTACAAGGCCGATTCTAATGTCAGCCCTGTATGTTCAGTGCTGGCGACATGTGCGGGGAAGTTATTCCACCCTGGCCTTAAGAGGCCAAGTCGGGGGTCGGGCTGCGGGGAATATGCACTTTTATCCAGCAGTCGGCATCACAGCTGTTAAATGGAGCCACAGTGCCATGGCATCATGGCTCCATTTAAAAGCCCCGAATGAATTAGTTGGGCTTGTCATGTAAGTGCAGGCCAGGCTGAATCGCAGTCCCGACCTGCACGTACATGACTGATCGTAATTCTTATCCCGCGGGGCTAAGCGTGCCCTGTGGGATCAGAATCGCAACCCCTCTGTACATCCGGAATGGAATGAGTCTGAAAAGGAATAGTAGGGAAAGAGCTGTGAGTTGCACTGTAGATTGTGTGGATAATGTGCTTGTGGGCTTGGTGAGGAGTCTGGAGGCCAGCTGTTAAGATCTATGGTCATTGCTATGGTCACTGCTCTGTGTGAGGGGCTATTAAGGTATGGCTAGGTGTCAGAGCCGAAGAACTCCAGGAAGAGGAGAGTCTTTAGCTTACAGCGAAAGTCTCCAACGTCTGTGAGGGAGCGAAGGTCTGGGGGTAGTGAGTTCCAGATGGTTGGAGCGTAGAAGCAGAAAGCTCTGTTGGAAGTGGAAGTGCTGGTGCAGGCGATTAAGGTAGGTACTGTGAGAAGAGAGTGGTTTGCGCTTCTATGTAATCTTTGGCATTGAGGTTTGTCAAGCAGGGCCTGTAGAGAATCTGCAGAAAGCTGGAGGATTGTTCTGAAGACTGTTAGTTCCACCTTGTACCTCACTCTGCTGTGGATGGAGAGCCAGTGTAGCTGCTTCAGTATGGGTAATATGTTGTTGTGACGGCTACATCCTGTGAGGAGTCTGGCAGCTACATTCTGAGCGAGCTACAGAGGTTGCAATGAGGATTTTGGAAGGCCCTGATAGATGATGTTAGTGTAGTCAAAGATGATGGGTGCCTGGCAGACGTTTCTGAAGTCTGCATGGTCAAGGAGTGGTTTAAGGTTCCTCAGGGTTCTGATACGGTGGAATACTGCTTCAGTGACATTCTTGATATGTGTGTTGAAGTTCAGATTCTGATCCAGAATTATGCCCAGGTATTTTACTTGCTGTTTTACTTGTAGGGTTAGATTTGCAAGGTTTATTGTAGATGGAGGGGAGAAAGAGGGGTGCCTGGTTATAAAGAGTACTTCGGAGTTGTTGGGGTTGATGTGTAGGTTGTGGATATTAAGCCAGCCTATGACTGCCTCTAAGCATCTGCTGATTGTGGAGTAAGCTGGCTTTTTAAAGGGTTTTTATATACCATCTTTAATCCAAGGCGGTTTACATAGAACAACAGTATACCATCTCATGAGAGTTGTTTTACATAGAATATGGGCAAGTAAACTTGCCATTAAATATGGGGGTTATACATAAATCAAAAGGCGTGTGGATGGTTATGATATATACAGTTAGGTAATGTCATTAGGACCAAAATGTTCAATGAAGAAATGTGTTTTTAATAGTTTCTTCAGATCTTGTGGAGATTTTGCAGATCTAATGGCTTCTGGTAGTGAGTTCCATGGGGCGCAGATGAGGATATCATCAGCGTAAAGGTGGTAAAGAATCTTGTATTCCTGTATGACCTTGCAGAGGGGCTGTGTGAAGATGTTGAAGAGCAGGGAGGATAATGCTGAGCCCTGTGGCAATCTTTGGAGGAGCTTGAATGGAGTTGAAGTCTGTGATCTGAGAGATATGATTGGAACCATTGTAAGGTCTTTCCTCTTAGCACATATACATGAAATTGACCTATGAGCTGAGGATGTGCAATGGAGTCAAAGGCTGTGGCCAGATCCAGGAACACTAGGATAAATCCTTGTGAGGCTCTCTCTGTGCCAATGATCAATGTGTTGAAGAGGGATGCTATTAGTGTCTCTGTGCTGTGGAAGTGCTTAAAGCTGGGCTGGTTCTCTTCCGAGGGGGGGGGGGGGGTGAGAGAGATTCCATGAATTCCTGAGTTTGTAGTTGTAAAGCCTTCTTGACTTTGGCAAGTGATGGGCTGCTTGAGATGGGCCTGTATGAAGAGGGAAGTGCTGTGTTGAGAGTATGGGATTTTAGTAATGGTCTGACGGATGCTTGCTTCAATGTTGTAGGCATGTATCCAATGGGGAGCGATGACTGGACAATGCGTAGGATGAGTGTATGAATTCCTGTTTGTATATTTTAATCCATGTAAATGGGCAAGGATCCTGTGGGGAGGTGGTGCTGTTCAGGTCGGATACGATGTTCTCCACCTGTCGGGTGGAGACTGTGTTGAAGGTTGACCATATTCCCTTGTCAGGACAGTCTGAGGTGTGGCTTATGTATTGAGGTGGTGAGACTGCTGCTGAATTTCTGGCTTGCTTAGCTTGTAAGTGCTGGGCCATCTCAGTTGGGGAAATAGTTATGGTGGTTCTTGTGGTGGAAGGGGCTTTGATGAGGTGCTGGGCAATGTCAAATAATTCCCTGGGGCGGTTGAGGTAGGAGTTGAGTAGGTTGGAGTGTTTTCTTTTCTTTAGCAGGGTAAGAGAACAGTATTGCTTCAGGGCTGAGATGTAGGCTGTATATGTGTCAGGTCTCCTCTGCCTTCTCCATGTGCGCTCTAGACGTTTGAGCTTGGTCTTCATTGATTTGAGCTCAGGGGTGAACCATGGTGCTAGGTGTGCTCTCATCTTCTTGAGTATACTGTTCGGCCTGATGGCATATGAGGATATGTGAGATTTCCATTGTGCGATGGTGTCATCTAGGTTGCAGGGGTGGTTTAGCTCTTGGTCCAGGCATATGAGTGGTTGGATTGCATTGGCAAAGGACTCTTTGTTGAACATCCTGAGTTTCTGGGAATGCGCTTGCGCAGGTGTGTTCATGTGCTGGGTGTCGCTGTTGGAAGGAAGAATGTAAGAAGGTTGTGGTCCAATCTTTGTCAAAGGCTTTCTGAAAAGCCTGATACACTATAACAACTGACTCACCTTTATCTACCTATTTATTCACACCTTCAAATAAATATGAGCTTGGTGAGACAAGACTTTCCTTGGCTGAATCCATGTTGTCTTTCTTTGATTAAACCATGACTATTTATATGTTCAGTAATTTTGGATTTTTTATAATGATTTATAATGATTAGGAGGGAGGAGTGGCTCAGTGGTAGGGATAGGTTACCTCAGGCCGGAGGGCAAGGGGGGTTCAATTCCTGCATGGGGACAAGTAACCTCAGGCCAGAGGGACTGGGGTCTCTAGTCCCATGGCCACTCCTTGTGGCCTTGGGCAAGCCACTTAACCCTCCATTGCCTCAGGTACACTTAGATTGTAAGCCCTTTGGGGACAAGGGAATAAAAAGTACCTGTTAGTATATACATACATGTAAACCACTCTGATGCACAAGTAAAAGGGCAGCATATCAAGGGCCTAAACCATACCCGTAACCATACCATTTTTCCCAGTACTGACATCAGGCTAACTTGTCTATAGTTTCCTGGATCACTCCTTGAACCCTTTAAAAACTGGTGTTACATTGGCCACTCTCCAGTCTTCGGGTACTACAGATGATTTTAATGATAGTAGAACTACTATTAGTAATCGGTGATCTATCTTATATTTTAGTTCGTTCAGCACCTTGGATATATGCCATCCAGCTGGGTGATTTGCACCTCTTTAGTTTAATTTAAAAAAACAGTATTACATCTTCCTGATTTATCGAGATTTGTTTCACTTCCTCTGATACATCACCTTTAAATATCATTTTTGGTGTAGGACGGTAAGTTTCCTACATTTTCTTTAGTAAAGACTGAAGCTAAAGATTTATTCAGTCTCTTCGCTATGACCTTGTCCTCTTTCAGTGCACCTTTTACCCCTCCATCATCTAATGATCCAACTGACTCCCTCACAGGTGCTTTGCTATGAATATACTTGAAAAAGTTTTTATTATGTGCTTTTGCTTACACAATAAGCTTCCTTTCAAATTTTCTCTTGGTCTGCCATATCAATGCATTTAACTTGCCAGTATTTATGCTGTTTTCAACATTTAGTTCACTTTTCCATTTTCTAAAAGGTGCTCTCTTGGCTGTAACAGTCTCATTGACCTCACCTTTAAGCCACACTGGCTGTCATTTGCCCTTCCCTCTACCTTTTTTAAAGCATGGAATATATCTTGTCTGGGCTTCCAAGATACTATTTTAAAATAATGCCCAGGTCTGATGTAAGCTTTTAACCTTTGCAGTTTCTCCTTTTAGTTTTCTCTTAACCATTTTCTTCATTTTAAGGCCTTGGGCAAGTCACTTAACCTTCCACTGCCTCAGAAAAATCCAAGTTATCAATGTCCCTGTTTAACACACATTTCCATGTTTAAGTTACAATATAAACCACTTTGACTAAAATGATGAAGAGGTATTAAAACCTCCCTGTTAAATAAATAAATAAATAGTCCTTGCTATCCTCCCACTATTTATTAAATCTTATGTGATCATGTTATGATCACTATTGTGAAGCAGACATGAAACAGTACCTCTTTCACTACATCCTGTGTTCAACTGAGGACTAGATCTAAAATAGAGTCCTCTCATGTTGGTTCCTGAACCAGCTGCTCCATGAAGCAGGCATTTACTGTACTTCATCTAGAAACTTCATCTCCCTGGCATGTCCTGATACGACATTGACCCATTAATATGTCCATCATTACTGTGCAGTAAACTTTGCTAGCTTCCCTAATTTCTGTTAGCATTTCATCATCTGTCTGTTCATTCTGTCCAGACGAAAAATAGTATACACCACTACCATTCCCATCCCCTTTTTTCATGGAATTTCTATACATAGAGATTCTAAAGTGTATTTTATTTCCTGCAAAATCTTTATCCTGGTGACTTGATGCCTTCTTTATAGAACTACCCCTCCACCAAGGTGACCTACCCTATCATTGCAATATAGTTTGTAGCCTGGTATCAGTGTCCCACTGGTTATCCTCCTTCCACCAGCTCTCTGAAATGGCATTTATATCTAACCTTTCATTCAGTGCTATATAGCCTAACTTTCCCATCCTTTTTTTCTACTTCTAGAATTTGTGTACAGGCATTTCAAAGGGTTTTTTTTGCTAATATTAACAGTCTGGCTATTTGACAGGGCTAATTTGGAATCTTTCAACTCTGATTTTTACTTAAAGGCATCTGGGTTACTTTTACCTCTATTGGAACCTCTCTATTAGGATGCCCTAACTTCCTTGTTTTGCTATTATCCTTCAAGAATACACCATTCTGAACCATGCGCTCGGCATTCTCCCATCAGGAGCCTAACACAGTTTAGGAAAGCCCTCAAACACCACCTTTTCATCAAGTACCTCATTGATAACAAAGACACCACACCCCAAGCAATCAAGGGATCCTCAACAACACGCCCAGACAGATACTCTAACTCCAAGTGGTTCATATGATTCTATGAAACCTCCCTGTTCATATGACTTTACGTAGTTTGCTTTGTAAATAGTTGCTCCTTGATATCCAAGTTTTTTGCCCTGTTATCTGTAAACTCATACGTGTTAACTGTACTGAGAATTTTTGTTCCATGTAAACCGCGCTGATGCCGAATAGTGCGGTATAAAAGAGACTGTAAATAAATAAAATAAATTATCTAGTTTAATAGCTGATCTATCTCCTTTTAAAAGGTTAATGCCAGCAGCCTAGTTCCACCCTGGTTAAGGTGGAGCCCATTCTTTCAGAAAAGCCCCCCTCCCTTCCCCAGAATATTGCCCATTTCCTAAAAAATCTAAAACCCTCTTCCTTGCACCATGGTCTCATCCACACATTAAAACTGGAGCTCTGCCTGCCTCTTGAGTCCTGCGCGTGGAATGGAAGCATTTCTGAGAATCCTACCCTGGAAGTTCTAGATTTCAGCTTTCTACCTAAAAGCCTAAATTTGGCTTTCAGAACCTCCCTCCCACACTTTCCTATGTCATTGGTACCAACATGCACCAAGACAGCAGGCTCCTTCCCAGCACTATCTAAAACCTTGTCTAGATGGCACATGAGGTCTGCTACCTTTGCACCATAAGAACATAAGATATGCCATACTGGGTCAGACCAAGGTCCATCAAGCCCAGTATCCTGCTTCCAACAGTGGCCAATCTAGGTCATACGTACCTAGCAGTTTCCCCAAAAGACACAGGTTCCGCAAAGCTTGCACTGGGTCAAGCATTGATATCCTGGGTCCCTTCTTAATAATGGTTTATGGACCTTTCCTCCAGGAACTTGTCCAAACCTTTTTTAAACCCAGCTACACTAACAGCCTTTACTACATCCTCCGGTAACAAATTCCAGAGTTTGACTACACGTTGAGTGAAAAAATATTTTCTTTTATTAGTCTTAAATAGTTTACCCTGTAGCTTCATTGCATATCCCCTAGTCTTTCTATATTCTGATTACGTAAACAATCGATCTACGTTTACCCGTTCCACTCTGTTCATTAATTTATAGACTTCTATCATATCTCCCCTCAGCCGTCTCTTTTCCAGGTTAAAGAGCCCTAACCTTTTTAGCCTTTCTTCATAGGAGTATCCTTCCATCCCCTTTACCATTTTGGTGGGTCTTCTCTGAACCTTTTCTAATAACTCCATATCCTTTTTTAGATACGGCGACCAGAATTGCACACAATATTCAAGGTGCGGTCTCACCATGGAACGATATAGAGGCATTATATCTTTTGGTTTATTTTCCATTCCTTTCCTTATGATACCTAGCATTCTATTTGCTCTCTTGGCTGCCACTGCACACTGGGCCGAGGGTTTTAACATGCTATCCACAATGACGCCTAAATCTTTTTCCTGGGCGGTGGTTCCTTATGTGGAACCTTGCATTGTGTAACCATAGTTTGGGTTGTTCTTCCCTAGGTGCATAACTTTGCACTTGTCCACATTAAATTTCATCTGCCATTTTGATGCCCAGTCTTCTAATTTATCAAGATCCTCTTGCAATTTTCCACAATCCTCTTGGGTTTTAACAACTTTAAATAGTTTTGTGTCATCTGCAAATTTGATAACCTCACTTGTTATTCCACTTTCCAGGTCATTTATGAATATGTCAAAAAGCAGCGGACCCAGCACAGATCCCTGGGGTACACCACTATTTACCTTTCTCCATTGGGAAAATTGGCCATTTAGCCCAACCCTCTGCTTTCTATCTTTTAACCAGTCCTTGATCCACAGTAGTACACTGCCTCCTATCCCATGACTCTTTAGTTTTGCCAAAATTCTCTGATGAGAGACCTTGTCAAAGGCTTTCTGAAAGTCCAGATACACTATATCAGCCGACTCACCTTTGTCCACCTGTTTATTCACACTTTCAAAAAAACACAACAGATTAGTAAGACAAGATCTTCCTTGTCTAAAGCCATGTTGGCTGTCTCCCACTAGGCCATGACTATCTACATGCTGAGTGATTTTATTCTTTATGATGGTTTCTACCATTTTTCCCAGTACTGACGTGAGGCTCACCGGTCTGTAGTTTCCCGGATCACCCCTGGAACCCTTTTTAAAAATTGGTGTTACATTGGCGATCCTCCAATCTTCAGGTATTAGAGATGATTTTAATGATAGTTCACAGATTACTAATAGCAGGTCTGCAATCTCATATTTCAGTTCTTTCAACACCCTTGGATGTATACCATCTGGCACAGGTGATTTGCTACTCTTCAGTTTATCTAATAGTTGAAATACATCTTCTCGATGTATCGATATTTCCTTCAATTCTTCCGCACCTTTAAATACCACTTCAGTCATGAATAACATCCCTACATCTTCCTCAGTAAAGACCGAAGCAAAGAATTCATTCAGTCTCTCCGCTATCGCCTTATCGCCTCTTAGTGCCCCTTTAACTCATGTATCATCTAATGGACCAACTGACTCTCTCACAGGTTTTTTGCTACAAATGTACATGAAAAAAATCTTTATTTCGCGTTTTTGCTTCCACAGCAAGCTTCTTCTCAAATTCTCCCTTTGCCTGCTTTATCAATACCCTGTCCTGTGCTGCTGAGGTAAGCTATATTCTTATTTGATTTAAATTATAGCTCTTTGCTGCTGCTAGGCTCTAACTTATTATGAAATTTAAACTACAAGCTCTCTGCTGAGTTCTAAATTTAACCAGAAAGCGCTCTTCTGTGTTTTAAATGTAAACTTAAACTGCTGCTTCTAGGCCCTGACTGATTTAACAAAAAATAGTGGGTTCAAAGATTAATTAGCTTTAATAAAAAGAATTCCTTTCAGAAAATTCCCAGAAGTATATACTCACAATTGCAGCTCTCTCTCCAGAAGTAACAGTCCCCTTTTCTAGTCTTTCAAGGCAGGCACATTAGCAAATGATCCTCATGTCCACCAGCCAATCAGCTATCTACTTGCCTAATGACTGAATCACCAACTAACAGCAATCCTAACCCTTCCTTCATGGAAACATGACTCTGGAGACACATCCTCTCTGCAAGAGGATATTACATCACCTAGAAGACAGGTTCTAGCTACAGAATCACTTCTTCCTACATCAAGGTGATGCTTTCCTTTCATGTGCCTTCTCTCCTCCATGGCAGTAAAGAGGCTGCCAGACTGGAGGAGGACTTTCCTACTATATCCCTGTAGGTCTCATCTATATACAGTGGTGGTCAACATTATTGGCACCCTTGCATTTTAGGTACGTTAGGTGCATACCATATCTTGAGAAATAATTTTTAATGTACCAACTGCATGTCATCACAACATTTTAATAGTATGTTCAAACGTATATAACAAAAAAAATGTCTGTGCAACTTAGACATAGTAATTTCTGAGAAAAAAACAAAATATGACCTGAACAGGATTAATGTCACCCTTCACTAATATTTGATTGCACAACCCTTTGCAGCGATGACAGCCTCCAAACATTTTTTGTAGCTGTCTAAGTTTCTTAACATCTGTCTGCTAGTAGTTTCTCCCACTCTTCAACTGCGATTTGTTCCAGCTCATGAATTGTTCCAGGATTCCTTTTACCAATGGCAGATTTCAGCTCTTTCCAAAGGTTCTTTGATTGGTTGAGATCAGGACTCATTGCTGGCCAGTTTAAAACAGTCCATTGGTTCCTTTTGAACCATTCTTTTATACTTTTGGATGTACGTTTTGGGTCATTGTCCCATTGGAAGACTCATGGCCTTCGACCCAGACTTGCTTTCTGACACTAGGTAGCATATTTTTCTCCAAAATACCTTGATAGTCCTCTGACTTCATGATTCCTTTAATATGTTTCAGGCCTCCAGTTCCTGAGGCAGCAAAACAGTCCCGCAACATTATGGAACCTCCAACATATTTAACTGTAGGAAGGGTGTGCTTTTCCTTGTAGGCTTAATTTCTTCACATTTCTAAAGTGCTCATGTTTGGTTTCATCTGTCCACAGAACATTTTCCCAGAAGGACTGTGGTTTCTCAAAGTGGATTTGGGCAAGGATCAAATGTACCTTTTTATGTCTGTCTTTTAGCAGTTGGGTCCTCCTTGGCCGTCACCCATGCAGTCCTTCTTTGTTTAATAGGTGGCCTATGATGCAGGTTGAAACCATCACTCCAGATTACATAAGAACATAAGAACATAAGATATGCCATACTGGGTCAGACCAAGGTCCATCAAGCCCAGTATTCTGTTTCCAACAGTGGCCAATCTAGGTCATATGTACCTAGCAGTTTCCCCAAGAGACACAAGTTCCACAATGCTTGTACTGGGTCAAGCATTGATATCTTCGGTCACTTCTTAATAATGGTTTATGGACCTTTCCTCCAGGAACTTGTCCAAACCTTTTTTAAACCCAGCTACACTAACAGCCTTTACTACATCCTCCGGTAACAAATTCCAGAGTTTGATTACACGTTGAGTGAAAAAATATTTTCTTTTATTAGTCTTAAATAGTTTACCCTGTAGCTTCATTGCATGTCCCCTAGTCTTTCTATATTCTGATAACGTAAACAATCGATCTACGTTTACCCGTTCCACTCCGTTCATTAATTTATAGACTTCTATCATATCTCCCCTCAGCCGTCTCTTTTCCAGGTTAAAGAGCCCTAACCTTTTTAGCCTTTCCTCATAGGAGTATCCTTCCATCCCCTTTACCATTTTGGTGGCTCTTCTCTGAACCTTTTCTAAAATCGCTATATCCTTTTTAAGATACGGCGACCAGAATTGCACACAATATTCAAGGTGCGGTCTCACCATGGAACGATATAGAGGCATTATAATATCTTTTGTTTTATTTTCCATTCCTTTCCTTATCATACCTAGCATTCTATTTGCTCTCTTGGCTGCCGCTGCACACTGGGCCGAGGCTTTTAACATGGTATCCACAATGACGCCTAAATCTTTTTCCTGGGTGGTGGTTCCTAATGTGGAACCTTGCATCGTGTAACCATAGTTTGGGTTGTTCTTCCCTAGGTGCATAACCTTGCACTTGTCCACATTAAATTTCATCTGCCATTTTGATGCCCAGTCTTCCAATTTAACAAGATCCTCTTGCAATTTTTCACAATCCTCTTGGGTTTTAACAACTTTAAATAGTTTTGTGTCATCTGCAAATTTGATAACCTCACTCGTTATTCCACTTTCCAGGTCATTTATGAATATGTCAAAAAGCAGCGGACCCAGCACAGATCCCTGGGGTACACCACTATTCACCTTTCTCCATTGGGAAAATTGGCCATTTAGCCCTACCCTCTGCTTTCTATCTTTTAACCAGTTCCTGATCCACAATAGTACACTGCCTCCTATCCCATGACTCTTTAGTTTTGCCAAACGTCTCTGATGAGGGACCTTGTCAAAGGCTTTCTGAAAGTCCAGATACACAATATCAACCGACTCACCTTTGTCCACCTGTTTATTCACTCCTTCAAAAAAACATAACAGATTAGTAAGACAAGATCTTCCTTGTCTAAAGCCATGTTGGCTGTCTCCCATTAGGTCATGACTATCTACATGCTGAGTAATTTTATTTTTTATGATGGTTTCTACCATTTTTCCGGGTACTGACGTGAGGCTCACCGGTCTGTAGTTTCCCGGATCACCCCTGGAACCCTTTTTAAAAATTGGTGTTACATTGGTGATCCTCCAATCTTCAGGTATTAGAGATGATTTTAATGATAGTTCACAGATTACTAATAACAGGTCTGCAATCTCATATTTCAGTTCTTTCAACACCCTTGGATGTATACCATCCGGCCCAGGTGATTTGCTACTCTTCAGTTTATCTAATAGTTGTAAGACATCTTCCCGATGTATCGATATTTCCTTCAATTCTTCCGCACCTTTAAATACCACTTCAGTCATGGGTAACATCCCTACATCTTCCTCAGTAAAGACCGAAGCAAAGAATTCATTCAGTCTCTCCGCTATCGCCTTGTCGCCTCTTAGTGCTCCTTTAACCCCTTTATCATCTAATGGACCAACTGACTCTCTCACAGGTTTTTTGCTACGAATGTACTTGAAAAGGTCTTTATTTTATGTTTTTGCTTCCGCAGCAAGCTTCTTCTCAAATTCTCTCTTTGCCTGCCTTATCAATGCCTTGCATTTGACTTGCCAGTGCTTGTGCTGTTTCCAGGTTTCGTCATTTGGCTCTTTTTTCCATTTCCTGAAAGATGCTTTTTTGGCAACAACAGCCTCTCTGACCTCACCTTTAAACCATGCTGGCAGTTTTTTGGACTTCCTTCCACTTTTCTTAAAGCGTGGAATACAGCTGGTACAGCTGGAATACAGATTGTTCCAGGTCAGCTTTAAACTCTTTGGATGTTGTACGTGGTGTTTTTCCAACAGTTCACACTAACCTTCAAAGACTTCTTGGATTAATTGTCCTCTTCCTACAACGTCCTGAGGTTCCTAACAGTTCCATGAACAGAACACTTTATTAATATTTCAAACTATAAACACAGGAATCTCAAGGTCTTTGGAGATGGCCTGCTACTCCTTTGAAGTTTCATGTTTGGTGATAATGGCTTTTCTGACAGTCTCAGGCAGCTCTCTTGTCTTTATCATTGTATTAATGGAACAGGGAGTGAATGTGGCCATTTTAAATGTTAGAGCCATCATTCATTGGGTTGATCCAAGTCATGTGAGTACTGACAACTGATTACAGGCGCATCTAATTTTACTACAATGGGAATATGGTTCTTCTGTTCAAACTGATTTGAATTGTTTATAAGGGTGCCAATAATCATATCCTGGTAATGTCCCGGTTTTTATATTAGTTCCTATTCTTTTCTTTTTTAACTGATCTTTTCTATTTGATTCTTTTATGTGTCAAATGTGTGTGCTGTGATGCAGCAAGGGGTACACAGCTCATGGAAGGGCAGGTAAAAGAAAGACTTACCTCAGATTCAGCATTGGAAAAGAGCACTAGGCACTCTGAATCAGTTGAGCAAAGGAAATTGTTACTGCGTAACAAACAGAAAACTCATCAGGAACACCTGATTGAAAATCCCCAGGTCACGTGTAGGGCTAGGGATTACTTAAGACAGGGTTCCAGTCAGAGAGTAGCAAGAGGTGTGGCAGCAAGAGTTGTGGCAGGAAGAGTTGCAGAGGGAGCAGCAGATGCAGTTGCACCAGCAGATGTAGATGAAGGCAGAGAGAGAGAAAGGCACGTTACAACTCTCGAGCAAGGCAAAAGCCGGGGAGAGAGTGGCAGGAGGTGTGGCTCTCATCAGCTGAGCAGAAACCCCAGGGGAGTGCTGGGAGGAAACTTTTCTCACGGAGAACCAGGAAGTGAATCTGGCTCCAGCACTCAGGAAGAGAGGTTCAAGGCAAGCCGTACTAGGAGAAAACCTGCTACCAGAATTAGTCTTGAAGGGAAGCCAGGAGGGTCCCACTACACAAGAGACCGGTATGTGCCAGCTCTAAGCACAGGTCAGTGTAAGAAGAAAGTGTTGGGGGATGGGAACTCCAAGCACATCTGCAGCATAAGAAATAGTTGTAAAGCTAGGACCAATTATACTTCTGCACAACCAGCCTGGGAGGCTAGAACCAAAAGACATAGGGAGCCAAGTACCAAGGCAATCCCTGCAGAGAGAAAGAAACCTCCTTATGCTTACAGGGAGAGGTTTAAAACTTATAACTGCCAAGGGCGTGGTCCTGATTATAACCGCACGAAGCAAGATGTTTCAGAGCTGATGTTCTGGGAGGAAAGCCCAGGCAGAAGCTACTATAGAGGGAGGTATAGACCCGAAGGGAGAAGAGCCTCCATTGATTACCATAGCGAATTGTCACAAGACGCTGTGTCTGAACATTGTTCACAAGAGGAGTCTGACACAGGGAGTTTGGGAAGTGCTGGAGAAAGCATGGTATGGGAAGATGGTAGCAGTCTTCCAGAGCCCATTCCCATGGATTGCAGCATGTGTTATAAATGCAGCCTTGATATTTGAGTAAATGCAAAAGAGAACTTTGTGCCTCTAACAAAGAATATATGTTTGCCACTATTTTTGTTACTTCGCTTACGTTTTGAAGTTTCTGTTCTTCTTGACAGTCCGAGCGGGACGGGGAATAAAATCCCACTTTATTTTCATTCAATTTGCTCTGAAAGACTCTTTTATTTATAAAGCCGGAGCAGTTTACTTGTCATATAGACCCTAGGCAACCGCCTATACAGGGCTAAAAGGGCTCTAACCACGGGCCCCATCACAGTGCATATATAGTTGAAAGTCATTTCATTGACCATTTTTTTTTAGGAGATACTAGACATTAAGGAGTTGAACTGCAAGGGTGCCAATAATGTTGGCCACAACTGTATCTCTGTCTGCTTCAGTTTCTCTAAGTCTGGTACTCTAGCTTCCAGAGATCAGACTCATTCCCTGAGAGCAAAGAGCTCTTTGCACTTAGTGCACACATAAGACCTCTCAACAACTGGGAAAAAGAATCATACATGTAACACTCCATACAAAAGAATGGATAGCCCCCATTTCACTGATGGACTGCTGTCATCATCTTAGATTTAAAGATTTATTTTAGCTATTTAAAGTTGTTATTTAAAGTTGCTAGGGGAAAAGGAATATTTGAAACAATACAATTATACCTAATAAGTGTAAAGAATTTTTAGTGTTCACTCAAGGTGAACTGCAAGTACTTAATTACATACCCCTAAAGCCCAATAACTTGCTGATGAAGATAAAACACAGGTCTGCAAAAAAAAATTTTTCGAGAGCTGTTTTGGTTATTCTACGGATTCTTTATGTTTTTTGGTGCGCTGAATCCGAAAATCACCTCCATTTTGTCATAGGACATCACGTTTCCTGACAATTTAGGTAACTATGTTAAATAAGGCAATACCTCAAAATAAATGGAAATAGACTTATAAAATTAAAAGTTTTATTACAATATTTTCATGAAAATCCTTTTTTGAACTGAAATGAGCTCACCTACACACACTAAACTCGATTCTTCTTCCTTGTGAGGCTCCTCTTGGTGCATTTACGCTTGTGAGTAGCATCTGGAATGTCTCTCTGAAGCATCCAACAGTAGTCTGCCATCATTGTAATGCTCCATTTTCCCTGGTATCTCCTTTCCATCCCTTTAATGTCTTGGTGGAATCGTTCACCTTGTTCCTCACTCACAGCTCCCGAATTTTTAGGAAAGTAGTCAAGGTGGGACTGGAGGAAATGCACTTTCAAACTCATCAGGCAACCTAAAGCTTGAAATACTTTCAGCATTCGTCCGACGATCTTTTTGTAGTGAGGATCTTTGTTATTGCCTAAAAATTTCTGTACGACTTCTTTAAATGCAATCCACCCTTCTTTTTGAGGATCTGTCATGGTACTGACAAACTCTTGATCAACTATAAGCCTTCTAATGTCTGGTCTGACGAACATACCTTCCTTCAATTTTGCCTCCGACAGGCCTGGAAACTTGGTGACCAAGTATTTGAAGCATTCTCCATCTCTTGGAAGTGATTTTACCAATTGCTTCATCAATCCCAATTTTATGTGGAGAGGTGGTAGAAGAACTTTATGGGAAGGTACCAAAGTTTCTCGGAGGACATTTTTTCACCGACTGTTAACACCCTCGGCTGCCAACTCTTCTTGGTCCAGTGATTTTGTCTGTATTTGGTATACCCAACTTGTTGCCCGAGCAGCATGCACAAGACCTTCAAGTCCCCACACACTTGCCAACCATGGTCTTCATATTTAAGTTTACGAAGAACCAATTCCAAGTTCTCGTAGGTTTCCTTCAAGTGTATGGAATGACCTACAGGTATGGAAGCGTAAAAAACATTGTGGAGTAAAACTGCTTTGAGACTTCTTTTTGAAGAATCTATAAAAAGACGCCATTGCTCTGAATCATATTGGATTTTAAATTAACCCATCAGACCTTCGACATCGATGCAATAAACCAACTTGTCTTTCTGGGTGAAGTAAGGAACGAACTCCTTTTCACGATGTCTGAACCATGAAGATGACACTCCTGGCAACAATAAATTCCTGCTTTTCAGCCTTGATCCGAGTAACTCAGCAGCATCTTTGGGAAGATTCAAGTCTCTTACCAAATCATTCATCTCCTCCTGAGAAAACAATTTTGGTCTTGTTTCATCTTCAAAGTCAGAACTTGATTCGTCATCTGGTTCAGGTATGACTTCACCTTCAATTGGAGCTAGGTATCTTTTCCAAGGTAGCAGGGGGCTTGGGTACTGATATATCTGTGCCATGGGGGATGGGACGAATTGCCGAGTGAAGATTGGGGTATGAAATGGAATGCTTCCATTTGGAATTAAACCCTTTCACATCGCATGAACAAAAGTAACAGTCGTCACTATGGTTCTTTTGCTTTCGCCATACCATAGGAATTCCATAACGGAAAGATTTTTTTCTTACCCTTGAACCAGTTTCGGAGGTCCTCAACACACCGTTTGCACGCTTTATGAGGCGCCCAGACTTTATCTTGATCTCCAATTTTTAGTCCAAAGTATGCAAAGTATACTTTTTTCACAAAGTCTAATATTCTGCTGTTGCTTCAACACTGTATATTCACCACAGATGAAACAGAAACTGTCTGGCGAATTAATACACTTTCGCGGAGCCATAACATAACGGATGAAGAATGACGAGCTAACACGAATTGCGATGAAAAAGTGTGAACTGTCTAGAACCAAGAACCTGATGATGATTCGTGCACAAGTGTGGCATGCAGGAGAGAGCAGCTCTGTGTCTGTACACGAGACGTCACAGTGCTGGCCACGCCCCCCTGCACTGACCGGAGCTGCTGCTATCTGCCCTGTGTCTCCCTCCCACTGGATTCTTCAGGAAAGATTAACCTCTTCTACCAAGCACGGACTTAAAACTTGCTTAGCTTATGTATATATTGCTGACCATCAGATTTACAGTGCTATATTTCTTTTTACATAACTCAGACAACCCCTTTAAGCTTTTTTTGGCATTTTATATCTTAAATGCACTTAAGTGAATTAATTAATAGTAATTTGAATTAATTAATAGTAATTTGAAAATATTTGATAAATTTGAAGACAAATTTGCATGTTGTGGCAAATCATGATGTCTAGGAGTTTTTTCACTATTTTATTTGTTTTCAGCACACCAAAATACATGGAAATTAGATGAAAATAATCAAACAGCTTTTTAGTCGCAGACCTTAATCAGTTAAACCTGAAAGTGAGTAAAATCACCCCCTTCCCCTTATCTGGTTTAGGAGGCTATAAATCAAGGATTATGCCTGGGATGGGTGGGTGGGTGGAAGGGATGACACTGAATTTTAAAATACACAGATCTTTATCAATTTTAAGCCAAAGAATTCCCTTTTCCCCAAGATTCAGAGGTGCCGCAAGTATTTACAAGTGCAGATTTCTTCCTACCAGTAGCAGCCTTCCTTAAACAGGTGAAGTATGTTTTAGAAAGAGCATCCAAGTGCAATCAGGGATGTCCAGGGCTGAACGTGCAGAAAAACACTAGGGATGTTTACGTTTCAGCATGATTTTAGAAACAGAGGCCCCCAACGTGCACAACTAGGCTGCTCTCCATCAAGATGCCCACTATGAAACCGTGGGGACGTCCATCTAAAGCAAGGTTGCATATGGGGATGCCCATTGGTGAGGTAAAATGGAAACATGAGTCCACATTCCCCTGCAATGTTTGTTGTCAACATGAAGAATATAGGGGAGATGAGTATACTGCCTTCTCCACACCCTCCTATGTCTGGATGTCCCTATGCCTGTTTTCAGACATCCAAAGCACAAATACGGCTTCTCATACAACCCCTTTAGTATCAGGCTGTTTAGCAATTTAAATGACCTGATATTATCTCTAGATTTTCTAAACACATATATGGATAGGCAAGATGTATGTTCACCAGCTGCCAGCGAACAGAACTTTTTTTGAGTTTTGACCTTGTGGTGTACAGTCTTGGACTTTCCTACCAGCTGATTATGCATGTCCCTCTTTATGAAGGGAAAGAAAATTCTTATACTTTCACATCCATACTCCCTGCTTTTAAAATCCATTTGCAATGAAGTCACTGTTCAGGTGTATATGCTTTGATCACGTCATTCATTTCATTATGTAGCTTGTCCTGCCAACAAGCTCAGGACGGGTTATATAAAAACACATTAAACAACGTTCTCAAACAATAGCGAGTAGCAGCAACATAAATTAGTATCTCAAGAAAAGCGAAAGCATAGGCAATATTGACTGTTTCCAAGAAAAACACCCTCTGATATGACTTAATATTATTTCAAATTGAGAGGAACAAGTGCTTCTTTAAAACTCTTCCAAAAGTGCATCCCTCCTGTCTCTTTGTTTAGAGCTAAGCAAAAATAACCTGCAACAAGAGTTGGTGGTGCCATCTTGCCAGTTGAATAATGCCATTCTGATTTAATTAGCATCCTACTGATCTACGCTGTCAAATGAACCAAGGAATGCTTCTAATTAGGACTATCCATTCACTTTGAAAACAGTTTTTAAAAATATCACAGGCTTTCACAAAAGGTTAATTTGAATGGCACTGACAAAATCTGGCAGAATCGAAAAGCGTCAAACAAAAAAGTCACTCAACTAATGGCACAGCTGCAGGTCATCAGCACACTACTTTGGCGGTGATGATCCTGAGCTACAGTACACATGGAAGAAAAGAATTTCAGAAAGATAACACTACAATATTCTCAACACAGATTTAATTAATTGTGCTGCCCTAAGCTGATGTAATAATAATCAAAGATACTCATATGCAAATAAATAGCATCAAAGAGATGCTGGTTGTCCTTTATTTCCAGTTAATGATGTCTCTGGTCTAGCTGTAGCTTGGGCAAACTAATATAATCGGCAGTAGCTTGAGTTTAGTATTTCAACTAGACAAACAAGGCAGATGGTCTTTCTTTCACACAGCTGACATTTGCCACTGGAAATAGTTTCTCAAAATGGATTAGTTTTACGCATACCATGATGGTAATAGCACTCACTCCTAAGCCAGGGTATGTAGAGTATGATCTCAGTCTTTCAATTTACTACTAATGTTTGCAGTAATACTTGCATCATGCCGTCTGGAGTTCATAAGATGTAACATGTATAGAAATAATTGGAAATAATTCTTACTCAGTCCTGTGGCCCACAATGTGATGGGAAATATTTCTTTATCTTTCTGACACATTTTCTTGGTCTCTGATTGCATTTCTTGAGGATCTTCTCCCTCTCCATTTGATTTACAGAATAATCACTTAGAAAGGACACCTCTGTTCAATGTCGTTCTGATGATTTCCTTCTTACCACTATGTTGGGTTTCCTTGCATGCAGCTTTGTATTGTTTTCAATGAGAATATCCTAGGTGATCATCACCTCTTCATTCTCCATATGCCATTCAGGGTCGTGATCACAGTGCTTTTCCAGAACAGTGATGTTGTAGTGTTTATAGAGTTTCCAATGGATGAGACATGCCATTTTATACCTTTCTGAATAAAACATTTTGCTATCAAAACCTTTTATGCTGGTCAGTATTTTATGAAACCATTCATGTGCATATGTGGCCAAAATACCAACAAAGTCCAATAGGTGAATACTTTAAATGGTAAAGTACATGTGCCCTTATTTAATGGCCCCCTTTGTGAATGATATTGATCCTGCATTAACTGCAAGGTGGAGTTATTTGCTTTCTTGGCCACCACTGCACACTGGGTTGAGGGTTTCAAAGTATTATCCAAGATGACACCTAAAACGTTTTGTTGGGTGATGGTTTCTAAGGTGGTACCTTGCATCATGTAACCATAGTTTGGATTGTTCTTTCCTAGGTGCATAACTTTGTACTTGTCCACATTAAAATGTATCTACTATTTGGACATCCAGTCTTCCAATTTATCAAGGCAATTTTTCACAATCCTCTTGCTTTTTAACAACTTTGAATAATTTTCTGTCATCTGCAAATTTGATCACCTCACTCGGTATTCCAATTTCCAGGTCATTTATGAATATGTTAAAAAGCAGCAGCCTCAGCACAGATCCCTGGAGTACTCTACTATTCATTTTTCTCCATTGAGAAAATTGGCCATCTAGCCCTACTCTCTGCTTTCTATCTTTTAACCAATTCCTGATCTACAATACTACACTGTCTCCGATCCCATGACTTCTTAAATTCAACAAGAGGGACCTTGTCAAAGACTTTCTGAAAATCCAGATATACTATATCAGTATATCAACCAGTTCACGATTCTCTACCTGTTTATTTACACTTTCAAAAAAAAATGTACAGATTAGAAAGACAAGAGTTTCCATGGCAAAATCCATATTGGCTTTCTCCCATTCAACCATGACTATCTACATGTTCAGTAATTTTATTCTTTATAATGGTTTCTAACATTTTGCCCAGTACTGACATCAGGCTCACCCGTCTGTAGTTTCCCAGATTACCCCTGGAAACCTTTTTAAAAATTGGCGTTGCATTGGCCATTCTCCAATCTTCGGTACTGCAGATGATTTTAATGATAGTTCACAGATTACTAAAAATAGGTCTGCAATCTCATATTTCAGTTCTTTCAACACCCTTGGATGTATACCATCAAGCCCAGGTGATTTACTTCTCTTCAGTTTATCAAACAGTCATAGTATATCTTCCTGGTTTATCGATATTTCTTTCAATTCTTCTGATACATCACCTTTCTATACCATTTCAGGCACAGGTAACTTCCCTATATCTTCTTCAATAAAGACCAAAGCAAAGAATTCATTCAGTCTCTCTGCTATGGCCTTGTCCTCACTTAGTGCCTCCCATTTTCCCCCCTCTATCATCCAATGGTCCAATTGACACTCACGGGTTTTTTGCTAAGAATGTACTTGAAAAAGTTTTTATTAAGGATTTTTGCTTCCATAGCAACCTCTTTTTCAAATTCTCTTTGCCTGCCTTATCAATGCCCTTCCATGTAAGTTGCCAATGTTTATATATCCCATTTTTGTCATTTTGGCTCCTTTTTCCATTTCATGAAAGATGTTTTTTGGCTACAACAGCTTCTCCATCTTTGCCTTTAAACCATGCAGGCAGTTTTTTCGCCTTCCTCCCACTTTTCTTAAAGCATGGAATACATCTGTTCTGGGCTTCGAAGATAGCACTTTTAAACAATGCCCATGCTTGATGTAAATCTTTAACCTTTGCAGTTGCTCCTTTTAGTTTTTTTCTTAACTATTTTCCTAATTTTATCATAGTCTCCCTTTTGAAAGTTAAAAAGTAGTACTGTGGATTTTCTTGCTATCCTTCTTCCATTTATTAAATCAAATCCGATCATGCTATGATTACTGTTACGAAGTGGCCCCAAAACCCTTATATCTTGCACCAGATCCTGTGTTCCACTAAGGACTAGGTTCAAAATAGCTTCCACTCTTGTTGGTTCATGAACCAGCTGCTCCAAGAAGAAGTCACTTTATCTCCCTAGCATGTCCTGCTGTGACACTGACCCAGCATAATTGCAATCATCTTTACAGTGTTGTAACTTTCATTAACTTCTCTGATTTCTTTCAGAATTTTGTCATCCAACTGGTCATTCAGTAATTTGCCCCCACTGAATGGGATTTCCCCTTTTAACATGGAATTTCTATCCATAGAGGTTCTTCAGTGTATTTTGTTTCCCGCAAAAATGTAATCCATATTTTATTCAATGCCCTCTCTAACAAAGAGCACAACCTCTCCACCAAATTTATCTACCCTATCATTGTGATATAGTTTGCACCCAGGTATCAATGTTCCATTGGTTGTCCTCCTTCTACCAGGTTTCTGAGATGCCAATCATATCTAAGCTTTAATTTAGTATTATATATTCTAGCTCTCTCATCTTATTTTTGTTTTACTTCTAGCATTTGCATACAGGCATTTTAGGGGTTGTATTTTATTCATATTAATCTGGTTATCAGTTGATAGGGGTAATTTGCAATTTTTCAGCTCTGCACTTAAGGGCATCTGGGTTACTTTTATCTTTATTGGAACCTCTCTGTTGGGATGCCCTTACTTCTCTCTTTTGTTAATATCCTTCAAGGATACATCCTTCTGAACCATGCGTTCTTGGGTGACTGTTGGCTTTCTATTATCTAGTTTAAAAGCTGTTCTCTCTCCTTTTTAAAGGTTAATGCCAGCAGTCTGATCCCATCCCAATTTAGGTGGAGCCCATCCTTTCTGAAAAGTCCTTACCAAAATGTTGCCAGTACCTAACAAATCCAAAAGTCTTCTCTTGACACCATAGTCTTATTGAGACCCTGGAGCTCTACCTGCCTTTTGGGTCCTGCATGTGGAACGGGAAGCATTTCAGAGAATGTTACCCTGGCAGTTCTGGATTTCAACTTCCTACCTAAACCCTAAATTTGGCCTACAGAACCTCCCTCCCACGCTTTCCTATGTCTAGGAGGCACATGTGATCCGCTACCTTTGCATTAGGCAGCCACATTACCACAGGTACATCAAATCGCCAGATATAATGGCCATGCTAACCCTTCCCTCATGTGCACATGGCCATGGATAAATTTCCTCAGTGTGAAAAGGTTTTACATCTCCTGATGGACAGCTCCTAGCTACAGGATCACTTCCTACCACACCAAGATAATGATGTCTGATCATGTGAACTCTCTTTTCCATGGCAACTGAGAGGCTGCCAGACTGGAGGTGGGACTTCAGTACTATGTCCCTGAAGGTCTCATCTATATATCTCTCTGTTTTCCTTATGTCTTCCAAGTCTGCTACTCAAGCCTCCAAAAATTGGACTTGTTCCCTGGGAGCAAAGAGCTCCTTTTGCCTAACGTACACATAAGACCCCTCACCAGCAGGGAGAAAAATCGTACATATAGCACTTAATGCAAAAGACTGGATAATCTTCATCTTGCTGCTGGACTGCTGTCTGTATCTTAGTTTTAAGATTGTGTTTAGCTATTTAAGTTGTTTACTGAAAGTTGCTAGAGATACTTGTACTGAAACTATACCAAGTAAGTTTAAAGGACTTTGTTCACCTGGAGATTAATTAATTTCAGAGCCTTAATTAATCTATTCCTGGTGAGGATAACCAGTTGAACCTGAAAGTGAATTTGACCCCTCGTCCCCTTTTATAGGTTTAAGAGCCTATAAAGCAGTGGCTCTCAACCCAGTCCTCTGAAACCCCCAGGCCAGTCAGGTTTTCAGGATATCCACAATGAATATGCATGAGATAGATCTGCATGCAGTGAAAAAGCACAGTTACTTACCTGTAACAGGTGATCTCTGGGAACAGCAGGAATAAGTCTTCACATATGGGTACGTCGGTACCGACGGAGTCTGCGCGGGAACGCTTCCCAAAGTCCAATCAAGAGCTTTTGGAAGCATCCCAGCACGCCTGCGTGCTGCCTTCCCGCCTTTCCCAACTGCCTCTCCTCAGTTAAGTTTTAAAGCTGAGACAAAGAGAGAGAGAGGAAAGGAAAGATAGATAGAGATACAACTCCTGGGGAGGTGGGAGGGTTGTGAAGACTTATTCCTGCTGTTCCCAGAGATCACCTGTTACAGGTAAGTAACTGTGCTATCTCCAGGAACAAGCAGGAATGAGTCTTCACATATGGGGACTCCCAAGCTGAGATGCCTGGAGTCCCAGCATGTTATAGGCTGGAACATGCTATCTCCCAGAACACCAGGCATTCTGAGGATGGAGGGTAGGAGTTGAAGAAAGAAGGATGCTGTGGAACAGCTAACCTAGCATAGGACTGCAGGGATGGAGTCCATGTGTGGATGATGATGGTCATCAATAATATTGCAAAGGATATTGCAATATGGACCTCCCCTGACAGGATTTCACAGAAGTATGGAGGTTCATGGATCTACTGGGAAACCTAGTAGAGGAACCTTAAAGAGGACCTCACTGTAAGTAGAGGTAATAATCCTGTAGGAAAACCAGTGGAGGTCAGAATCTTGAAAGGTAACAGGTAACCCCAGTAGGGAAACTGGGGTAGTCCAAAAATGGTGGGCCTTCAGTGGAAGGCTTTATGAGAAAAACCTTAGCTCTTTTGGAGGCAGAGTGAGTCACTCTTAGGAGCAAAAAGAGAAGGCTAACCGATTTGGACAAACAGGCACAGTCCTTGTGGGGAGAAAGGGTGTGGGAACTCCTTGTATCCCAAAAAGAGAAGACAAATGCCTGAGGCATTAAAGCCTGTGATTAACTGAAGATCCACAATGTCTCTCCTAACTGGGGTAAGCTAGGAGAGATATTGGGCACGGAGAGCTTCAGAGGTACCTAAACCGTTAGGTTATGGTATAAAAATTGTTGACTACCACAGGAGTGGTTGTGTGTGTAGAACCCCAAACCTGCTAGATAGCATAGGTATGGGTAAAGCCCCTTTGTCAGAATCATATAGCTATATGAGGATAGACAGTGAGATAGATAAGTATGTGGATACATATCTATCTATAATAAAATATCTCAACAGATAGATAGATAGATAGATAGACATAAGAATATATCTATAGTGAGATATGGCAGGGCATAAAATACACACAAAAAAATAAATATGGATATGTAGGCCTACATATGGGTGTCTGCAATTAAACAGACAGAGATATGCCTACAGCACAGTGATCACATAGGATATGTAGAGAGGAAAGATTCATCTAACAAGGAGGTGGAACCTACTTGAGAAGACATATAGAGAATCTATTCCTCCTGGTCATGATCTGCAAGAATGCTAGTTAGTGAAAAATAACCAGGACTGTTACGTGAAAAACAAAGGACAATGTCAATGTGCAGCCAGCAAGTCCCGAGTCTTCCAGGAGTCTAGCATGATAAGTAGACAGAAGACGCCTAGCGATGAGATACCATGTTGACCTGCTTAAGGGCAAAGGTATCATGCATTCTTACCATGAGGACGAGCATATCCCCGATTGGGAATACTATGGACCAAAGCAGGGAACTGGCAACTCCTTGAGCTTTCACGTAAGAGAAGGCCTATGTCCTTTATATCAAAAAAGGAGATAGTCAAAGAAGGGAGAACCTTCTAGTCATGGGAGACATGACTGAAAAGCCTTTTCTAACCAGCTAGGATAGCTGTTGGAGAAAAAAAAACCCATGCTCTCTAGGAAGGGCCCATAGTGGAAAGCTTCTCTGTAGATTGCAGAGAGCATGATGCAGGAGAATGAGGAGATAGAACTGGCTGTTAGAGAGCCAGTATCTCTGCCAACTATGCTGCCAAATTCAGGAAAATGAAGATGGCAGAATAGAAGACAATCTAGAAAGCTTGTAGTGAGATGATCTCCAAGAGAGATGAAGCACTGACTTGGAGCCACTACTAAGACTAGACAGAATGTTAGTGGAGGACAATCTGGTTGTTTGTGGACAAGAACCAGTGGTCCAAACATTAAAGCTCCTGCATAGGCAGCTGTTAGGAAGACAGCAGAAAGAATCTTACTGTTCAAAAACAGAAAGGACAGAACAGGAGTAGGAAACTCTGGACTTGTCTGATAAGCTGCCCCAAAGCAAGATTGAGCAGAGGAGGTAAACTCCGCACTGGAAAGTGAGAAAAGTAGAGAAGCTGAAGAAAAAGCCTCCCAGTAAGTAATTCCCTCTTACAGGTGAAAAACTTGGTAAGAGGGTGAAGAGAATGGAGCTGAAGAAGACTTACAAAGTAGGAAGTCTATAGAAAGGAAAGATACATGCTGGCACAGGAACTATCATTTGATAGTGGTTAGACCTCTTTCCCTAGCAGGAAAAAGAGGAGAAACCTGTGACCTATAGGCATGAATATCCTGACAGCTCATAGAAATATAGAAAAAATGGATATCTTTTGGAAAGGGATCCATGTGTAGGGGTTAGAATGAAGCGGTGGATTGCCTCCATTGAGAAGAAGCAACTGTAGATGCTAACCCCAAGAGTCACAAGCATCTGATGATGATTGATCAGAAACCCTGCAGATGCTGGGTTTGCTGAGCCTGGTGAGAGGTTGGATTCTTCAGACCAGGACGATGCCTCCCCTGGTGGGGAACATTTGTATGATGGGCAAGTGATGAATAAAACCTTCTCCTATGGGAAGAAAGTTTGGTAGGAGATTTCCTACCTAGTGGGACAGAAGAAGGTGTAGAACAAACCTTAGGAACAGGTAAATCAGTGGATAACTGAGTAACCTGACGTAAAGACTCCTTGTTGAAAAGATTTTCTCCAGTGCAAGGAGTATGTCCCAGACGTTGTTGTGCCCATTTGTCCAAGTCTGAAGATTGGAGCCAGGCTTTACGTCGTGCCCCTATAGCAATAGCAGAAGTTCTGCTAACAGACTCAAAAGAGTCTAGGGAAGCACAAGAAAGAAACCAAGAAATATTCTGGATATGCTTAAGCAGTGAAGAATAGTCTTTGCTCCTAGAATCTGGAAGGAAAGGAGTCAAAAGATGTAACTGCTTTGTGACCTCCTCAAGAGATAGACTCATATAAAAAAAATATGAGAGAACTCTTGCAGAAAGCATAGATGTCTGGAAGGTTTGACGTCCAAAGGCATCTAGTGTCCTAGACTCACGACCTGGCGGATAAGAAGAGTGCTTTTTCTTACTCTTTACCCGCCTCATTGCTGATTCCACTACTATGGAATGATGAGGAAGTTGAGTCTTTTGAAACCCTGGAGAGGGGGGCACCTGATATAAAAGATCAGTTGCCCTGGGAGGTGGGGGTACCCTTAAAGGTGTTTCCCACATTCCTAGAAGGAGATACTGCAAGGAATGATGCAAAGGAAGCATTATGTTGTCCTTTGCTTTGGCAGAAACAGAGCCTTGTGCAGGATCATGTCCTGGAATAGGAATGGCAAGAGATCTTGCTATATCCTGGAGGAAACTCTGAAAAGAGGGATCCCCAACAGGAATCTCCCCTGGACAGGCTAGATCTAAAGAACTAGCCTGAGCATCCACAGAGTTATCCAAATATATAGGAATAGAAGATCCTGCAGAGTGCAGTGTGAAATGCTTAAAAGATGGTTGCTGGTACTGGCTGTCAGGAGCAGCCCCCATCCTTACCACATCATCCATGCCAGGTATCGACTCCAAGCTTGGTATAGAATGGAGTGATCCTGTTGAAAAAAGCATGGCAGGAATTGGCAACGATGCTACTTTGGGTACCAGTACCGATGCTGATACCGGTACCGATGTCGGAGTCGAACCCGACAAAGACATCTGAGCAGTCATTGGTGACAGTTCAAACGGTACCGAGGTAACCGAAAACCTCTGGCTGCTATTCTCGGTACCGAAACACCGGTATCGATCGGCGTCGGTACCAAAATCTATTGGTACCCAGTCTTCTAGACTAGAGATCGATTCCAAACTCAGTATCGAGGGCAAAGAGCCTGATAAGCGAAGCATGGACGGCACCGACCATGAAGGTAATGAGGACATCGGCACCAACTTCGGTACCGTGTCTGATACCAGTGAAGGAAGGGCAACCAGTGGCAAATCAATCGGCGTCGGGGGAACCGAGAGTTGCGGATCCGAATCATCGGAACCGAGCCTTCGGTACCGTCGAGAGCCGGTACCAAGGCGAGTCGGTACCCAGTCCTCCAGACTGGAGATGGATTCCAGACTCGGCATCGAAGGAAGCAAGGCTATCGATGCACATCTGGAGGGTACAGATGTCGGTTGGAGTATCGGTGTTGGTACCGATAATGGAAAGTCAATCTGGAGGGTATCCACCGGTCCCGAAGGTACCAAGGATGACAGATGACGATCCCTGGTGAGGAGTGTTTCATCCAACACCAGTGCCGATGCCGGGGTATCGGTACCGCTCGAAGCGGATGCCACCACCGTAAACGGCTTAGGTATGTTCTGTGGGGGGTGAATCCCAGGAACAACCTGAAACCCCTTATAGGCTTTGGAGACCGAAGACTCCCGCCGGGGTTTTGAAGCCAGTGGGCCCTCGAGGGCAAGGCCGGAGCCGTCTACATGCTGCGCATGAGACCTACCACTCGAGGACTGGCTAGTCTTAACAGACCGTTTGTGGGTTACCTGATCCTGTGTGGACAAAGAAGGGGACGGTGCCCCGAAGTTGAAGGGCAACCGTGTATCGAGGGAGCCTAGATGTTGAAAACCTCTTCTTACCAAATTGTTGTCAGGACCCAAGCAGGTTAGACACCGACTTCGAGGGTCTAAAAATAAAGTTGTACCGCCACAGTCTGAACATTTCTTGGAGAAAGTGTCTGGCGGTTCCATGAAGGAAAAAGAAGAGGCCTAAAAGGCCTAAGAGACCGTGGGACACTATTAAGAAAAGATATCCCGTGGAAAAGGAAATTTTTCAAGAAAAGAAAAGAAAACACCGGCGGTACCGGTGGCATCGGGAAGACAGCCGCGACCACAAGAAAAATAAAAAATAAAAACAAGAATTTTCTGCAGTGACAGGAGGACGTCCTGCCGGCTCCGCTAAGGTATACTCTGATTTGGTATACTCTGATTTGATTTAAACCAAAAGCTCTCTGCTGATACTAGGCCCTGATTGAGTTTTACATTTAAACTAAAATCTCTCTGCTGATACTCAGGGGCGGCCCAAGGGGGGTGCGGGGCCATGTGCGGAGACTCGGTGCGGGGCCTCATTTGCATAAGGGGCCTCATTTGCATAAATATTTGCATAATGTTACCATACACTAACTTTTAGTAAACATGCCTCTTCATGAGTGTATGGATAAAGAAAGACAAAGATTTCTACATTACTATAATCCAGTGCCAACCGCCAGGCACATTAGGAACTACTACAAACACTGCCCATTTAGAACCCATAGCAAACCCACCGTATCCTAACAGCACTACCAAGACTCATAAAGCACCATACCCTACCTATCAAAAGGCAACACTGCAAATATTAAACCAATACATTTCAGAGAATAACAATACATGACCTACTGGGGAAAGAGAACAAGTGGCAATGTCAAATAGGAATTATATAAACAGAACACCTCAGCTCAGTTACACATGCAGAACATAGACCATCACCAAACAAGTAATCACAATTTAGAAACAGGAAGACAATAATTAAACTGGGAACCCTAAAAGCCAAACTTGGAATGTACAACAATGTTGAAATAAAACTATAAATTAATTTCCTCTTGTACTAAACAAAGCACCGACATTAATGATGCACATTTCCCAGAGCTGACATATTCCAGTTAATAAATTCAAAATAAAGAGATATCTTTGTACC
The DNA here is from genome assembly GCA_033557465.1 of Ichthyophis bannanicus. Classification (NCBI taxonomy): domain Eukaryota; kingdom Metazoa; phylum Chordata; class Amphibia; order Gymnophiona; family Ichthyophiidae; genus Ichthyophis; species Ichthyophis bannanicus. The sequence continues at coordinate 623,464,123 of CM066031.1, read as the reverse complement.
TTTTGTGCATTTTTTTTTCAGTTGCAATTGTTCCAGTCACTTTCTTCTGGTTTATTTGTGTCTTCTGCTAACTCTCCATCGTCTGCTGTCCATTTGTCCTTTCTTCTCTCCTCTAGTTTTTTTCCATTCTCTCTCTACATCTGCTTTAACATAATAATCTTTCTCCTTTTGCTCTTTCCTCATTCCTATTTCATCCACTCAAATTTTACCCCTCCATCCTCAATCCCCACTTAGGGGCTTGTTTACAAAGCCGCGGTAGCGGTTTGCGATCGTAATCGGAGCAGCGGCCCCATTGATTTCAATGGGGCCGCGATCGCGAACCACTACCGCGGCTTTGTAAACAAGCCCCTTAGTCTCCCAATACCCGGCCAATTGTAGATTTTTCTTCCCTCCCACACAAAATATTCTTCCCCTCTCCATTTCACTCTCCCAGCCCCATCCCCTTCTAATCTCCCCCAACATCAGCTCCCTTTTAGTTGCAGCCCCACCCAGTATCCGCTCCCTTCTAGTCCCCACATCAGCCCATTTCCAGTCCTAGCTCCCCCATCCATTTCCAGTCCTATCCGAGTCCCTTCATCAGCTCATTTCCAATACCAGCCTCCCATCAGCCCATTTCTAGTCCTTTCCTAGCCCCACCATCAGCCCATGTTAAATCCTAGCTCCCCTCCACTCAGCCCATTTCTAATCCAAGCCCCCCATGAACCTACTTCCAGTTCTAGCCCCTCCATGAGTCCATTTCAATCCAAGCCCCCACCACAGCCCATTTCCAATCTTAGCTCCCCCAACACCCAATTCCCAGTCCTATCCTAGCCCCTCCATCAGCCCATTTCCTGTCCTAGCTCCTTCCCCTAAGAGCCCATTCCAAGCCCCCCTCCCCATCAGCTATTTGCAGTTCAAGCCCCCTTCCACTCAGCCCATTTCCAGTCCTAGCAACCCCCCCCAACCCATTACCAGTCCTAACCTCCCCATCAGCCCACTCCCAGTCCTAATCCCACCAGCCCATTTCCAGTCCTAATCCCCCATCACCCAATTTTTAGTTTAAGCCCCCCCATAGCCCATTACCAGTCCTAACCCCCCATCAACCCACTTTCAGTCCTAATCCCATCAACCCATATACAGATTTAGCTCCCCCATTGCCCCTCAACACTTCTAACCCCCCCCCAGCCCATCAACACTCCTACCCCCCAGCCCATCAACACTCCTAACCCCCCCCCCAGCCCAGCCCAGCAACACTCCTAAACCCCCCCCCCAGCCCAGCCCAGCCCAGCCCAGCCCATCAACACTCCTAAACCCCCCCCCCCAGCCCAGCCCCGCCCCCCAACCCCCCCAAACCCCCCCCCCCCCCAGCCCAGCCCAGCCCAGCCCAGCCCAGCGAAAATTAAAAGAAAAGAAAACCTGTCTGCTGCCGCGGTCGGGGCCGCCGCGGCAGAATCGAGCGTGCCGCGGGGCCCCCCTGTGCACGGCAGAGCCTGCCCTCCTTGTAGCAGCTCTCTTTGGAGCTGAAAAGTCAGACGCGCCGGCTTGCAGAGCAGAGCGCGAGGGAAGAGTTTCTCCCTCGCTGCTCTGTTAAGCCCGCGGGGGCTGATGGGAACTTCCCATCAGCCCCCGCGGGCTTAACAGAGCAGCGAGGGAGAAACTCTTCCCTCGCGCTCTGCAAGCCGGCGCGTCTGACTTCAGCTCCAAAGAGAGAGCTGCTACAAGGAGGGCAGGCTCTGCCGTGCACAGGGGGGCCCCGCGGCACGCTCGATTCTGCCGCGGCGGCCCCGACCGCGGCAGCAGACAGGTTTTTTTTTTTTCTTTTCAATTTTACTTTTCAAAAAGAATGTTTTTTGCGCGGGGCCCCCTGAAACGCGGGGCCCTGTGCAAAAAACATTCTCGCTCAATGGACGGGCCGGCCCTGCTGATACTAGGCCCTGACAAATAAATCTGTGTATTTTAGAATCCAGTGTATCAGCTTTAACCCAAGAATTCCCTTTTCCCCAAGATTTAGAGAATTTCCCAGAAGTAAATACTTACAAGTGCAGATTTCTTTCCAGCTGTAGCAGTCCCTTTTGGTAGTCCTTCAAGACTGTACCTGAATGTAACTGACTTTGATCTCCTGAAAAGGCATGAGCTAAATACTAATAATAAATATTCTGCAAAGTAAGGTGACGGGGGCTTCCCCTCTATGGCACTTGTACATCTACTGTATAAACATTGTAGCCCTAATTCTTGTAAATATTTGGCTAAGTAGAATTTCTTCACCTGTGCTGATTCAGCCCTTCATTTCCCAGAGGAAGAGTCATTCAAATTAGAGATTTTGGTACATCTGATGGAAGCCTTAGAGGCACATAAAGGAAACACTGAGGAGGACCCTCTTGAATGGCAGCAAGAGTTACAGATTTTTTTTTGATAACTATGATCCTACGTGTATTTTGGGTCATTATATTATTGCGTACTGATTAGGTTTAAATTAGAATAGAAAACAAACGTTGAAATCAAATGGGAAATAAGTGGACGAGTAAAGTGGTCAGATGTGCTCAGGTAACCATTTATATACCTTTCTACCGTTCTTTGTCTGGGGGATAGATGAAAGCAGCCAACAAGCCAAACTAACTTTTGAATTTCAGTAAGAGTATGCCGTTAGTGTAAAAAAGGGAGTCAGAACTAAGTCTGAAAATTGCAGAAATAGATCTATGGAGTTACTAAGTCACTTAGACAAAAAAAAAGCCGCAAAGAAAGCATTTAAGCAAGATGGTGGAACAGGCTTACTTTCTTATTGTATACATGTAATATTTGTATATTACAATTTAAATAATTTCTTGCTTACCTATTATGATTGTGGAGTAGCCGCCTACTGGTTAGAGTACTGGCATGGTAGCCGAGATCAAAGTTTAATTCCCACTAGCATGTTTATGTTTATGTTTATTACATTTGATATACCGCTCAGGCCAAGAAGCATCAGAGCGGTTTACAATCCTACATTTATGTTATGGAAAATAAGAAAAGAACGCCATTAATAAGACAGGACAGAGTAGGAGAAACAGATAGACAAAGTGATAGCACAGATAGGAGAAAACAGAACAGCAGACTACCTTCACAAACTACAGGCATGACAAATAGACTCACAATTTCTGTATGATTTTAATCATTCGCCACGGACCCCGCCTAAGGGCCACACCAAAGGGCCCTCTGGCGAGGCCCTCTGGTGCGGGCCCGCCTCCGGAGTGGCGGTTTAAATGCTGGTGAGCAGGGCAGTTGCTAGGCAGTCTGTGAGGTGAGGAGAGGTTCCCGCCCACAAACCAAGATGAAATCAGCCTTGGGCAAGTCACGTAACCCTCTATTGCCTTGAAAGAAAGGCCTGGCAAACTACTTCCAGTCACACTAGAGCTGCCAGTCACCAGGATTCAATGAAAAAAAGGCCTGCTAGATAATCACCATTACATCATCAGTGATTTGTTTTAAGAAACAGTGTAGTGCACATTTGTTTGTGTTACAATTTTTTGTCGGATCGTCTGTGAATGAGGATGTAAAACATTCTCGTATAACAGACCCTCTATTTTATTCAATTTTTAAAACGGTCTCATCGACCTAAATTTGCCAGAGGCTATAAACGGCCTAAAAGACCAGCCACTGCAAACACATAACTTTTAAATTGTTATCAATCCCTGGTTGTGAACAGTTTCCTGTAATCACCAAATGTCACAATAAGGAATTCACATTATTCATCGAAAACTTTGTCAGATGATATAGTTATATGGCTGAACATGCTTAAACTTACCTTCCCCTTTCGATTTTAAATTTTCATCTCATCTCAGTGGGGTCCGTAAGCTGGTTCGCCGTGACCATTTTCCTTAAAAGACATTCCCTCCTAACATCGGGTAATCCTACGACACAAAGCTTTGTGTTTCAAGCCCAATACGAGAATGGCCCTTTATCAAGCACCATACCCGATTTCCTGTTCCGGTTTGAACAAAGATGTCGTCATTCTTGCTGAATCCAATGACAGCTTCCAATAACACAAACTGAAGATCAATTTAAAGACCACCATTCAATCTCCGCATTTAATCCCTGGGGGGCCACTGTCTGGAGCATGAAAATCCAGCGTTGTTCTCGATAACGCAACATGGCTTGCCGGTCACCCCCACGTATAGATAAAGGAACCGCATCTACTATTGTCATCTTAGTTGATCAAAAGTATGGGAATGCTGTATGCAATGTTGAACTACTGGAGCACTCATCACCTCGGTGTTTATACGTGACCTATGTTCCTGCAATCGCGTCTTTACTGGGCGTGTTGTCATACCCACATACATCAGTGTGCAAGGACATATGATCAAATAAACGACATAGGTAGACATGCAATTAGTTGAGTGACGTAAAGAATAATGTTTACCATCTCGTGGATCCACCCATTCCATCCCTTCTAGAGTCAATGAACACATATCACACTGACCACAGGCTCGATGACCCACTCCGGAGGCCCCTATAGCCAATCTCGTGGTGGTGTGAACTACTCGGTCTGCTATATTCGCTCCACGACAATAAGCTAATCGTAGGGGTATCTGAAAACAAGAATGCTCAGCCAAAATGTGCCAATGAGATCGTAGAATCTTAGAAATCTCCATTGTAGGCGGCATATATGGCAAAACCCCTGTAAAACAACCTGAAGATTCATTCTCCATCTGCCGCGGAATCTCCCACCATTCCGGATGATTATTAAGAGCTCGCTTATATGCGGAATTGATTAAAGGCAGAGGATATCCTCGAGCTTGCAACCGATTCCGTAAATCCGCGGCATGTTTTTTGTATTCAGCCTTGGTTGAACAGAGACGTCGAATGCGAATAAATTGACCGACTGGAAGAGCTTGTCTCAAAGAACGAGGATGGAAACTAGTGTATTGCAGCAGTGTATTCCGTTGAACTGGCTTGCGGTAAAGAGTGGAATGTAATCTCATGTTTTCCTTAAAAAGAACCATATCCAAAAATTCAATCTGAAAGTCATTTGACTTAGCCTCACCAGGATTCAGCACTGACTTGAAAGCACATATTGCGTACCTATTATGATTAAATATTTTCCTATATCTGCTGTCTAAAAGGTGAAGTGCCCAAACCACCTTCATGCTCCTCCCACCTCTTTTCTTCTATTTGTAGACAGGGTAAAGTAATAATTTTGCAGCCTTTTAAACTGTATGATCTCTTCCAGCTAGATTTTTTTTCGAAATGTAGTGTTTCTCGTTGAGCAAATTAATTGTTTTTTTCTTAAGATTGGTGTGTAAAATAGAAAAAATTGAACTTGTGAAGCATGTGTTTTCCTATTAAGACTGTGAAAAGGCAAAAAGACCAGTTAAGTCAGCCTTGTTGTTTTTAAGAAATGTCCCAGGTGGTTTGTCTCGTGGGAAAGACTGGAGGCAGCAGCTGTGTTGCTGTGATTTTAGATTGTCTGCCACTGCATTTGCTTTGGGTTGCCACTTTGCTTGTTTTAAAGGGAAAAACCATTAATTTATTTACTTCATTTGGAGTATGGTGTGCAATTCTGGAGACCGCACCTTCAAAAGGATGTGAACAGGATGGAGTCGGTACAGAGGGGTGCTACTAAGATGATTAGTGGTCTTCATTATAAAGCATATGAGGACAGACTTAAGGATCTTAATATGTACACCTTAGAGGAAAGGCGGGATAGAGGTGATATGATTGAGATGTTTAAATACCTCCGTGGCATAAATGTTCAGGGAGAGAGCCTCTTTCAATTGAAAGCAAGTTCTGCGACGAGGGGACATGGGATGAGGGTGAAGGGAGATAGATTCAGGAGTGATATGCGGAAATATTTCTTTACGGAAAGAGTAGTGGATCCGTGGAATAGTCTCCCAGTGGAGGTGGTAGAGATGAGGACAGTAACTGAATTCAAAAAAGCATGGGACCAACACAGAGGATCTCTAAAGGTAAAAAGTGGACTGTTGTAGTTGTTGTTATGGAAGGACAGACTAGATGGGCCTTGTGGTCTTTTTCTGTCATCATGTTTCTATGTTTCTATGTTTCTATATCACATTCAAAGCCTTAGTTTTGAGAAAGTTTGATGTATATTGGAGGAAAAGTGTGACGTTTTGAAACTTTGAGGTGTGCAGTCACTTCCTGGCTGATATTTAGAAGTTTAATCTTAGGATTTAGTCATGTAATTAGAAATGTGGGTACTGCATGTATATACCGATTCTGCCTCCTAGATAATGCCTTATCTAGAAATGTTCAGAATCCCATTATGCTGTTGTAGTTTGAAGTTTAAGAGATAGATCAGGGTCATATTAGTGTTTATATAAGAATTTTAAACCTTAAAAAGAAATGACAGAAGGTTGGGTAGAAATCTTTACTTTTATCTTTCCTAATTCAGTATATATGCATAAAGACAATTCTAGTCTGTTAGAAAAAAATGATTTATGGAAATATATTTTACTTTTATTTGCCTATATAGTTACTGTCTTTGTATTCAAACCTCTTGGGGGTTATTCTTAGATACAAATAGCAGGGATGGACATCCTGCGATTCATGCCAGCGGCAACCTCCGACTAACTTCCCCGTCGGTTGTGCAGGGAAGTTAGTTGGGGCAGGGAATGGGCGGCCCAGGGGCGGAGAGTGGGCAGGCAGTGGGCAGTCACCAGCCCTGGATGTACAGGGTCGGGGAAGTTATTCCACCTCTGAAGTGGAATAACTTCCCTGGACGTGGTTTTCTTTGTGGCCCGGAGCACGGAAGAGGCTGGGGGGAGGGCCAGGGTTTATTCCCCTCAGCCTGACCCTGGCCTTAGGAATAAACTTTAGATTCTGGCGGCCAACATCGCAGCTTTTAAATGGAGCCGCAGTGCCGTGGCAACATGACGCCATGGCGACATGGCGCCGTGGCAACGTGACGCCATGGCGCCGTGATGTCATGGCTCCATTTAAAAGCCTGACTGAGCTATCCAGGCAGTGCCTGTAAGTGCAGGCCGGGACTGAATCGCAGTCCCGACCTGCAAGTACAGGCCTATTCGTGATTCTGATCCCGCAGGTCTAGACATGCCCCATGGGATCAGAATCGCAATCCCCTTTTGTAGTGAAAATGAGTTAAAGTTGACCACTGATTATGCATCAGCAGTGAGTTAGGGATTAATTAAACCTCAGTTTTATGAGAGAGATTCCTGTACAATTTGGTGAAAATCATCATCGTGCATAACTACATCATGTGAAACGTATGAGAGGGAGTCCTGATACAAGGATGAAGATAAGGAAAAGCTTCTTTCCATAGCAACTATGCTTTTTCTCATAAACTAAAGGTCATCTACCAGAGTTCTGAGCTTCTGAACCATGGGATGGGAGATGCCCCTCCCTTGAGCATACTCAGGCGTCTGGCCTGCGTTTTGATTATGTTTAGCTGATCCTATTCTGTGTGTATGTCACCTGATGGAAAATTACTGGTTGCTCTTGCAACAGGATAAAATGGGTGCCTTTTTCAGTCAGGAGAGAGAAAAAGGGATCCCATCTATGGAGTGGACACGTGCGCTGCCTAGAAGTCTCCCAACTGAGAAGTCTCTCTCGCCTGGCTGAATCTGGCATCTATTTAGTCAAAGTGTGGCATGAGATGAAGTTCATGGCTCAGTCGGTGGTGTATCATTTTCCTTTATTCCAAAGTTCCAACAAATCACAAATACTTTATTCCAACAAATCAAATACTACATTCGGAACATAACCTCCATGTCACTCACCCAAGGCTACATGCCAACAACTCTCAAACAAGCCATTATACGACCATTACTCAAAGATGCATCACTCAACCTGAACGACCCAGCTGCATATAGACCAATCTCCTGCTTACCTTTCATCGCTAAAATAGAAAAAACTGTTCAAAGACAACTTCAGGACCACCTAGACCAACATGCTCCATTAGACCAGCATCAACATGGGTTCAGACCCAACAATAGCACGGAAACACTTCTATTATCATTGACTGACAGCATCATAAGAGGGATAGATAACACAAGAACAGGATTTATCCTCATCTTCATGGACATATTCTCAGCCTTCGACACAAGCTCCCACAGCATCCTACTTCAACGCCTACAAGAAACTGGCCTACATAACATCACGCTAAAATGGTTTCATTTATTTATTTAACATTTCTTATATACCGCCTTTCATGATATCAAGGCGGTTTACATTGAACAAACTGAAATTACATTGAACAGGGCATTATAACTTGGAGATAACTATTTTACAGGGAACATGGGCTATGGAGGGTTAAGTGGCTTGCCCAAGACCACAAGGAGCACCTGTGGGACTAGAAACCCCAGTCCTTCCGGCTCAAGGTTGCTGTCCTCTAGTGGGATTTGAACCCCCGACCTTCCGGCCTGAAGTACCTTGCCCCAAGCACTAGGCCACTCCTCAAATCATACCTCTCCAACAGACAAGTAAAATGTGGTACAGTCAAATCAAAGCACTTCCCCAGAAACCAAGGAGTCCCGAAAGGATCATCCCTCTCTGCAATTTTGTTTAACATCTACATAAAACCAATAAGTGAAATTATCAAAAAACACAAACTACAATATAAACTATATGCTGATGACATCATGGTATACACTCCTATAGAAATACACAATCCTGATCTCTCAAACATAACAGCTTGCGTAGAGGACATGATCAACTGGCTTAACAACAAACCTATCAATAAAGTACAAAAAGACAGAAGCACTCTTTATCACTAGGGACACATCATTTACGCCAATACAAACAATCAAAATACTGCAAAAGCATATACAGTAGCAGTCAAAAAAGAAGTTAAATACCTGGGAGTCATTATAGACCAAAACCTGACCATGCAACCACACATAGCAAAAACAACCACAAATGCCTACTATAAGATTTATTATTTATTTATTTATTTATTTACATTCTCTTATATACCGCGCTATTCTGCATCAGTGCGGTTTACATTGAACAAACTGAAATTACATTGAACAGGGCATTATAACTTGGAGATAACTATTTTACAGGGAACATGGGCTATAGATGAAGATAATAAGAAGACTAAAACCAATTCTAGACCATGATCACTTCTGAACCATCTGCCAAACAATCATCGCCCCAATGCTCAACTATTGCAATTCACTGTACCAGGGACTCCCAAAGCATACCATTTTACCACTCCAACTGGTAAAAAACACTGCAGCTTGCCTAATCACAGAAACAGACAGATATGGCCACATCACACCAATACTTAATCAGCTACATTGGCTCCCAATCCATTCCCGTATCAGATATAAGCCAACATTAATCATATTCAAGATCATTCACCAACTATCGGCATACATCTTACAAGACATTATAACAAGAGACACATGTACCCGACCCAGAAGAAATAGCAAAAAGAATATGATTATCACACCCCTTGGATACCAAAAGACCACACAAACCACATCTGGAACAGCACTATCACTCTAAGCTTCATCACTTTGGAACTCTCTCCCAGACAACCTGCGGGCAACTTCAGACATCAAGTTTATGTTAACCCAGTTTTCTTACAATCCTAACTCCACTGAGATCATCATACATAATGTTGTTAAAGGGACTTTAGCTCCCTGATTTAAACGTGATAGCAGCATCCTGTACGCAGATAAACCTTTTTACTGGGCGGAAAAAAAAGGGGATGTATAAGGCTTGTTGTGCCATCAAAATTTGCATGGACCTCATGTTATTGTACCCATAGATATGGTAATAATTTGGCAACCTCTTGGAAAAACTAGACTTAAGCTTCAAAGAAGGAAAGTAAACTTTGAAATTCTGAAGAACTGCTGGGAAGGAAGACCAAACCATCTGAAGATAAAAAAGACCTTATGATCCTGAAGCTACTATTTGAACTATTCTCACACTATACTTAGCACTGTCAAAGCTATTACCCCCAAGGAACATGAGAGGCAATGATATTGTCATCACTTGGACATGCTGCCACCAGCACAACGGTCCAGTGGTTAGAACTTCCAACATGAATCGATGCATCTTCTGCAGCAGGACGACAGTGGAAACTTGTTATCAAAGCAACATCTTCTCGAATATCTTGCACCAATATGCCTAAGGACTTGAATCTGATTGCCTGTTAGAAAGGATGCTTATGTATCCCATTTCTCTAAAGATAGACTTCAACCGAATTGTAACAAATGTGTGCTATCACATGTTTAGAGAATGTCTCATTTCTCGTAAATATTGCTTGCTAGAAATTGAGAAAAAAGTAAGAACTTTCAATATGGTCGTAGCTGACAATGATTGGAATTGACATTAGATCTTATCCTTATTTGCTTCCTGTAAGGGTTCTCTCATTGCTTTGTTTCTACAGAATATGAAACAACTACTTGCTGTGCAGCCCAGTGCACAGACCTGGCAATGGAAGAAGAAGAAAAAGATGGAGACTATTGTTGAGGGCTAGAAAGCCATGGCTAATGCAGTTAAAAATAAACTCATCCATTTCCCTCACCCAGGGACTGAAATTCCTGGATTAGGGATGAAGCATAGAACTTAAATGTATAACGCGTTCTAGCCTGGCCTCCCAGACCCCAATGCCTACCCTGTCCTTTGCCTATGAGGACACCTGCTGGAAGACAGCCTATACTGGACAGAGTCTTGTTTCATTGTTGGAAGAGCTTGGGATAAGTGCCCTCGAGAGGTGAAACACATATTTAACTGTAGCTCAGGAATGGTAGACCTCTAGCAGGATGACAAACAATTATTTTTAAGGTATATAATTGTTTCTCATCTAAGGAGTAATGGAGATGAACTTGTAAAGATTAAACAATTGATCTACTGAGGGATATCAATATTCAAAGGGGAGGAACTGAGGTGCAAAATAGTTTAAACTGCTTGCTATGAACTACTAGAAAAATAAGCAAAGGTTTATGTAAGTGCTGGACATGCACGTTTATTCTTGCTAGAAGAGGAAGAGGATCATCTGTTAGCTGTCTGTTACCTATTCTAGGTAGTGAAACCAGGAAGACAGGAGAACAGGAGTAGGTTAACATTGGATCATCTATCTTTGGTGGTCAGCGTCATCATGATGACTAGGCTTGATCTTGTAGGGAAAAATAACTAAAGGGGAACAGTGAAGACTGTTGGCATAGAAGTTGGGAAAAGTTTGGAAAATGTTGTTTGCTAAAGGTACAGTATATTGTGTAACTATATTAAGGAAACCAGTACAGGGTTCTTGCAAACATCTGCCTGAAATATTTGTTACAAGACATCTTCACTTCTCTGTTCTTACACCTTCACTTCTGTAAATCTTTAAGAGTTGATGCTGCTAAACTTCTATTTTTGACCTATAAAGGATTAGCCCAATCAATGATAGTCAGAGACTTATATTACAAGCTGAAATCCCTGCACGTCTTGTCAATGCTTTCAATTGCACAGTTTACAGTTGTGGTCAACATTATTGGCACCCTTGCAATTCAGTCCCTTAATATATAATATTTCTTTAAAAAAGTGGCCAGTGAAATGGCTGTGGACTATATATGCGCACATACAGTATTTGACACGTAAAGGAATCAAATAAAACAAGACCAATAAAAAAAGGAAATAGTATAAAAACCGGGACATTGCCAGGTCATGATTTTTTTTCTCAGAAATTACTATATCTAAGTTGCACAGGCATCTTTCTTTTGTTGTATACCTTTGAACATACTATTAAAATATTTGGAAATATTCCAAATATAAATCGTCCTATTATTTCTCAAGATATTGTACACAACTTACCTAAAATGCAATGGTGCCAATTGAGCTGACCACAACTGTATATAATAAAGCTCTTACTAACATAAATCAGTTTGTGTGTTACTGATTCAAATCACCTGGAGGCTTCTGCTCCCTAATGCGTCAGTGCTTTCATAAAACTGGGCAGAACATCCTGGTTCTCAGGAGAGCAGTAAACAGCAAGCTCTGCGTTTTTCATTAAGCTAGGCCTAATATCCTGTTTCCTATCTTAAGGGCAGTAGCAGCAGCAGTAGTATTTCCCACAAGGCCAAGTTTCATAGCAGCAGTATCAATATTGCCTAGAGAACTACATTCCCACTGAATTACTTGCTGCCCGCTTGATTAGTACTGGGAAAAACACTGCTACCTTCTCATACAGTTGTGTTCAACATTGCTGGCATCCTTGCAGTTCAACCCCTTAATGTCCGATATCGCCTAAAAAACAAAGTGGCTAGTGAAATGGCTTTGGACTATATATGCACACATATTTGACACATAAAAGAATCAAATAAAACAAGGCCAATTAAAAAAGGAAATAGTAGGAAATGATATACAAATTGGAACATTGCTAAGACATGGTTATAATAATTACCAAAGGGATAACTGAACCTACTAAAGTTAATTTTTTGTCGGAATTATTGCCTTGAAGATACCATCTTCTAGTGGCTATCTGTTCCTTTTTATTCTTTATTTAGGGACACAACCCTCAACATTCCCCAAGGGATACACCAACCCCTTAGTTAAAAAACGGTGAAGAACCAAGGATAACAAAGCGCCGTGCACTTAGCTGTCTGAAGATAATACTCCAATCCGAGAGTCGGCGTTACATTCTTCATGAAATCATCATGGCCGTACTCCACCGTTCTCCCAACAGCTCATAATCCAGCCATATAGTGTCACCAAGTGCTAGTAGTCCTTCCAAGAAAGTGCAACATTTAGTAACCCAACGTTGTGTTTCAGGCCGTAGATCCTCCTGGCCCTTCTTCAAACATACAGTTGGAATATTTCAAATTATTTCTGAAGATATTGTACATAACATAGCAAAAATGCAAGGGTACCAATAATGTTAGCCACAACTGTATGTGCTGGATGTTTGTTCTTAGTAATCTACATCCTAGTAAAATGATAGGATAAGAATATTTTAAGGAGGAAAATGAACTGCAGGCTAGGATTGTGGCTGAATTTTGCTGCTGCTTGGTTAGCTTTGTTGCTATCTGGCCAACCCAGATATTAATGTCAGTGGCCCAATATGATCCCAGCACTGAATATCCAGGTTTAACTTTCAGTGGCAACAGTTAGCCATGGCTACTCAATATAGGGCCCTACATCTTTAGCAATGCAGACACTCATGTATTAACTATTATACTATTGGGGTTTTTTTGCTAATTTAGTTAGCTGAATTATTTGATTATGGCTGTTATAGTTTCCCTTCTAGGGGTATGATTCATCTTCGGTGGAGAGGGTTTGCAGGGTACTGGAGGAGTTGGGAGGAGGGATGCCAGAAGGACTGGTGGCTCCCCTCACATATTTTTAAATTGAAAGTGGGAGGGTTGCAGAAAATCTGGAAACTCCTCCTCTCCTCCACCTGTCCCAGCACATCATTTTATAGGTGGTGGAACGGAGAGTAGAAGTCAGGGGGACTGATGGCTCAGTAGCCAGAACTGAATATTTGGAGGCTACCAAGGTTAACATGGGTGAGCACTAGACATGCAGGTTGTCAACAAAGAAATTTAAATTTAGCCAGAGACAAGTCTGCTATAAATACAAACACCTCAACGCACATCACATCCTTCAAAATGTTCTGAAACTCCTCCTGATGTTATGACAAATTACTATAACTTAGCATATATCTTTCAACTTTGAGCAAGGGCTTCCCGTACTGAGCAAAATACATTACACATTCCCAAAGCCAGCATATTACAAGTGATAAAAATTGAAAATTAACTACATTTTTGCATATTTGCCACATCTGCTCATTTTCTTTTTCTGACTGGGCTGTTCTTCCTTTCTTTGTTCCGCTTGTCAGTCATCTCCTAAGTCCTTTCCCTGGATCTCTTCCATTTTCTGTTTCTTCTTGCTCCTTCTCTTCTTCCCTTCCTCCTCTACCTCAATTCTCTTTCATCCTGTATCTCCACTTCTCTTTTCCACCCAGGTTGTTAAAACCTAGGGCCATTTTTGATAAAGCGTAAAAAGGATTTGCAATTAATCTGCCAAAGAAACACAAGTTTATTGCAAATCCTCTGTGCCAGCTGTTGGTGGCACGACCAGCATGTTCCTGGCTGCTAATGCGTGACGGATTCGTCTGACGTGTGCTCCACCAAGGCAGGTTCACTTAATGACTCCTATAGAGATGTCATTAGGTGAACCCACATTAAGAGCGTTGTTGCCACTGAGCATGCAGCAATTGCCCTGGCACTAGTGTTTATGCCATCTCCACACAGCACACATTCCCTGCCCCATCCCAAAATCACCGATTAACGTGCATTTTACCATGCAGTAGCAGATATGTTCATGTTAGTATTCCTGAATGCCAGCTGCCGTGCAATAAAGCACAGTTACTTACCTGTAATAGGTGATCTCTGGGAACAGCAGGAATAAGTCTTCACATATGGGTACGTCGGTACCGACGGAGCCTGCGTGGGAACGCTCCCCAGCGTCCAATCAGAAAGCTTTTGGGAGCATCCCACAGCGCCTGCGTGCTGCCTTCCCGCCTTTCCAACTGTCTCTCCTCAGTTGAGTTTTATAGCTGAGAGAAAGAGGGAGAGAGAGGGAAAGGAAGAGAGAGAGAGAGGGAAAGGAAGAGAGAGAGAGAGAGAGAGAGACAACTCCTAGGGGAGGTGGGTGGGTTGTGAAGACTTATTCCTGCTGTTCCCAGAGATCACCTGTTACAGGTAAGTAACTGTGCTATCTCCAGGAACAAGCAGGAATGAGTCTTCACATATGGGGACTCCCCAGCTTTTGATGCCAGGGAGAGCGCCCAGAAGTTGTGTGTCCCTGGGACAGGGCTGCACTTCCCCACCTGGATCTCTGGCATCTCATGAGGGATGGTGCGTAGGAGTTGATTAAGTATGGAACAGGTGTTTGAGAACAGCCTGACCAAGCAAGGCATCCCGGCGGGAGTCCTTGTCTAAGCAGTAATGGGCTGCGAAGGTATGAACTGAGGACCAAGTGGCTGCTCGACAGATGTCGTCGATAGACACAGAGTTCAGATGAGCGGTTGAGGCTGCCATGGCTCTCACATTGTGAGCTGTGACATGGCCCTCCAGAGAAATGTTCTTGCTCTGATATGCGAAAGAAATACATTGGGCAATCCAGTTGGAAAAAGAGTTCTCTTGGAGACTGGGTGTCCCAAATGAGAAGGATCAAAAGCAACAAAGAGTTGGGAAGACTTTCTATGTTGCTGTGTCCTCTGTAAGTAAAAAGCCAGAGCTCTTTTACAGTCCAGGGTATGAAGATTCCTCTCTGCAGGTGATGCATGAGGTCCTGGAAAAAATATAGGTAGGTAGACTTCTTGGTTGAGGTGAAAAGGCGAGACCACCTTAGGCATAAAATGTGGATTAGTCCTAAGGACCACCTTGTCATGATGGAACCTTGTATAAGGTGGATTAGCTACTAGTGCTTGCAATTCACTGATGCGGCGTGCTGATGTGATTGCAATGAGAAAGATAATCTTCCAAGAAAGGTATTTCAAGGAGGTAGTAGCTAAAGGTTCAAAAGGCAGCTTCATAAGCTGACCAAGAACCAAATTTAAGTCCCTTGCCACCGGTGGTGGTCTAATGGGAGGCTTTGTTAAAAGGAGGCCTCTCATGAACCTTGCTACAAGGGGATGAGAGGAAACAGGTTGTCCATTTAGAGGCTTGAGTGAAGCTGCAATAGCACTCAGATGGACTCTTACTGAATTTGTCTTAAGGTCTGCATTAGACAGATGCAGGAGATACTCCAGCAACGATTCCAGAGGTATGGCACGGGGGTTAAGACCCTTTTCAGAACACCAGATGGTAAACCTTTTCCACTTGAAGGCGTAAGAACGTCTAGTGGAAGGTTTTCTGGAAGCTTGAACAAAATCTTTCACTTGCTGAGAAAGAGGAAGATCCTGGAGATCTAAGCCTTCAGCAACCAAGTCCTGAGATGCAGAGACTGGGGATTGGGATGCCACAACTTTCCATCCTCCTGAGAGAGGCGGTCTGGAGCAGACCCTAACTCTAGGGAGGGAGCTTGAGAGAGATGTAGAAGCAGAGGGTACCACACTTGCCGTGGCCAATGTGGAGCTATGAGAATCATGTGGCCTCTGTCTCTCTGAAGCTTGAATAGGGTTTTGGGAATTAGGGGGATGGGTGGAAAGGCATACAAGAAGTCTTGACCCCAGTGAAGGAGGAAAGCATCCCTTGTCTGAGCCCCCTGAGCCGGAGTTCTGGAACAGAACCGGGGAAGTTTGGCATTCCACAGACTTGCAAAGAGGTCTATGTCCGGGGTTCCCCAAATTTGAAAAATTTTGGAGACCTGGGCCATATGTAGGGACCACTCGTGTGGAAGCAGAACTCGACTGAGTCTGTCTGCCCAAGAGTTTTGAACCCCTGGAAGATAGACTGCCAGAAGATGAATGTGATGCTCTCTGGCGAGGGCCCACAGTCGCAGAGCTTCATTGCAAAGCAACAGAGAGCCAGTTCCTTCCTGCTTGTTTATGTAGAACATGGCTACCTGATTGTCCGTGTGGACAAGGACTGTCTTGTGGCTGAGCAGGGTGTGGAAAACTCGTAGAGCAAGGAAGATTGCTCCGAGTTCCAAGAGATTGATGTGGAGACAAGTCTCTTGTGGGGACCAGATGCCCTTGGTGGAGAGGTCCTGAAGATGAGCTCCCCAGCCCATTGGAGAAGCATCTGTTGTAAGAGTTGCCTGGGGTAGAGGCTGTTGAAAAGGACACCCCAGCAAGAGGTTCTGAGGGGACTTCCACCACTGGAGGGACAAAATGAGGCGACTTGTGTTTGCTATTTTGTTTGACAGGCAGCCTAATGCCTGTGTCCATTGGGTGGATAAAGTCCACTGAGCTGCTCTCATGTGAAGGCGAGTATATGGTACCACATGAACGGTGGAAGCCATGTGGCCTAGCAACTGTAACATCTCTCGAGCAGTGAGTAGGGGTTTCAACTCTGCTTGAGAAGCTAACTGCATCAAGTGAAGGCAACGGGCCTGGGGAAGAAAGACCCTTGCCTTTGTGGTATCCAGCAATGCCCCTATAAACTCCAGAGACTGAGTAGGGATCAAATTGGATTTTGGGATGTTTATTACCAGCCCTAAGTATTGAAGGATACGCATTGTGCAGGTTAGAGCAGTCCTGGCCTCTGATTGAGTGGGAGCTCGAATGAGCCAGTAGTCCAGGTAGGGGAAGACAAATATTCCCAGGGTGCGCAGAAAAGCAGCAACCACTGCCATGCATTTTGTGAACACCCTTGGTGCTGAGGCCAGGCCAAAGGGGAGCACTCTGTATTGATAGTGCTTCTCCTGGAAAAGGAACCGAAGGAACCTTCTGTGAGTTGGATGGATGAGAAAATGAGTGTACGCATCCTTGAGATCTAGAGAACAAAGCCAATCCTGACTCTGAAAGTATGGCAGCAGAGTTCCCAGAGAAACCATCTTGAAATTTTCTTTGACTAGGAATCTGTTCAATTCTCTGAGATCTAAAATGGGTCTGAAGCCCCCCTGTTTTCTTTGGGATAAGAAAATAGGGGGAGTAGAACCCTGTGCCCTGTTGTTGGGAAGGCACTTCCTCTACTGCCCCTTGGGCTAGAAGAGTGGCAACCTCCTGCTCTAATAGGCTGAGGAGGGAGGTTGGAGAATTGAACTGGGGCACTCTTGTGAGAGGGGGCAAGCTGGAAAAATGAAGTTTGTACCCCTCTCTTATGATGGAGAGTGTCCACTGCTCTGCTGTGATTTGCCCCCATCTGGGAGCAAAGTGACATAGCCTTCCTGGAATGGTGGAGGGCTCTGCTCCTTCTAGAGCCAGAAAGGCTAAGTTCTCTAGCAGAAAGTCAAAGGCCCTGAGGTGGCTGAGACTGCTGGGCTGGAGCAGGCCTCGCAGCCTTTGCCTTGGTCTGTTTGGAGGATTGCTGACGTTTGGAAGGGAACTGAGCTGCAGAAGATGCTCTCTGACTATAAGCAGGATAGGATCTTCCCTTCTTTGAAAAAGGTGTTTTCTTGAACAACCTTTTCTTAGCAGGAGCAGCTGTAGATTTGGATAGTCTATCCAAAGCAGAATTTTCAGCATCCATCTGATTGGCTTTTGCTTGCCAATCTTTACCAAACAGATTTTCACCTGTACAAGGGATATTTCCCAATTCATCTTGGACCCAGGTCTCCAAATCAGATGCTTGAAGCCAAGCAACCCTACGTGCTCCTATAACTATAGCTAAGGCTCTGCTTACGCATTCAAAGGAATCGAAAGCTGCACGGTTGGAGAATTTGGAGACATCCTGGGCATGTTTGAGCGCAGAGAGAAATTCTTGCCTTTTATTGTCAGACATAAAAGGACTTAAAGTCTGCAAATGGTTAGTGACCTCTTTTAAGAACATGCCCATGTAGAGACTATAAGAATTAATTCTTGCAGCAGGCATGGAAGCTTGGAAGATTCTTCTACCAAAAGCATCCAGGGTTCTACATTCACGTCCTGGAGGATTAGAGGCATGTCTCTTGGCACTTCTAATCTTTTTCATTGCAGACTCAACCACAATAGAGTGGTGAGGAAGCTGAGTCTTATGGAAACCAGGACAAGGAGGGACACGATACATGGTGTCCAACTTGCGAGAATGAGGAGAGGTGGTTAGAGGTGCTTCCCACATCCTTAAAATGATATCATACAGAATCTCATGAATAGGCAAGGTAGCTGCCTCTTTAGGAGTTTTAGGATATTGTAAAATATCTAACTCCTTAGCTCTAGGCTCTGACTCTGGGGCTACTGTAATAGAGAGACCCCGAGCCACCTCTCTGATAAAGTCCTGAAAAGACAAGTCCTCCGGAGGAGACATCCTTCGTTTAGGAGAGGACTCCTCCTGTGGAAGAAGCATCGCTGCATCGACAGACTCTTCAGAATCCTCAGAGTCATCAGAGGAATCGAAGTATCGTCTGTCGGGATGCTCTTGCAAAGCCCGATACCCGTACTGACCGGGGTCGGTATCGGGAATCATCGGTACCGGGGTATCGGTACCAGAAGGCTGCAGAGGGCAGGGTACCGGCATGGCTGACACCGATGCCAATGCCGATGCCACCGGTACCGGGATCGGCACCGATGGCGATACCAGAGCCGGTACCTGTGGAGTAGTCTGTTGCGGTACCACGGGCATCGATGCCACAAGGAAAGCCGCCAGACTGCGCTCCATGGACAGAATCCTCTGATCCATGGACGCTGCCAATGCCTGGAAGTCGGTACCTGGAACCCCGATGATGATGCTTTAGAAGCCGAAGCCTCCCGCCGGGGTAATTTTGCCGGTGCAGAATCCTCGAGGGCAAGGCCAGAGGCATCTCGATGCTTAGAAGGAGATTTGCCCTTCGAGGACCGGCTGGATTTATGTTTAGTTACCTGAGATCCATGTGAGGAAGAAGCAGCCCTGGAAGACATTGATGCCACTGAAGCTGCATCAGAGGGAAACAGGGTACTAAGCTTGGCAGCTCGGTTCTGTCGACCTCTCTTAGACATCATGGAACAGGACATACAATCTTTGATCGAATGGTCAGCGCCTAAACATTTGCCCGCCACATTTTGTGCACTTCTTATAACCTGAGGCAGTTTTTTCCATATTTAGCATTAGCAGCCAGGAACATGCTGGTCGTGCCACCAACAGCTGGCACAGAGAATTTGCAATAAACTTGTGTTTCTTTGGCAGATTAATTGCAAATCCTTTTTACGCTTTATCAAAAATGGCCCTAGGTTTTAACAACCTGGGTGGAAAAGAGAAGTGGAGATACAGGATGAAAGAGAATTGAGGTAGAGGAGGAAGGGAAGAAGAGAAGGAGCAACAAGAAACAGAAAATGGAAGAGATCCAGGGAAAGGACTTAGGAGATGACTGACAAGCGGAACAAAGAAAGGAAGAACAGCCCAGTCAGAAAAAGAAAATGATCAGATGTGGCAAATATGCAAAAATGTAGTTAATTTTCAATTTTTATCACTTGTAATATGCTGTCTTTGGGAATGTATAATGTATTTTGCTCAGGACGGGAAGCCCTTGCTCAAAGTTGAAAGATATATGCTAAGGCCCAAAACTGAAGTACACTTAAAGAAAAAATAGAAGGTCTTTTTTTTTTTTTAGGAAAAGAATAAGAACTGGCGGTACCGGTATAGCATCGAGGAAGGCAGACGCGACAGAAAAGAAATAAAGAAAAAAATAAGGAAATTCTTCTGCAGTGACAGGAACACGACCTGCTGGCTCTGCGGAAAAACAACAACTGAGGAGAGACAGTTGGAAAGGCGGGAAGGCAGCACGCAGGCGCTGTGGGATGCTCCCAAAAGCTTTCTGATTGGACGCTGGGGAGCGTTCCCGCGCAGGCTCCGTCGGTACCGACGTACCCATATGTGAAGACTCATTCCTGCTTGTTCCTGGAGATAACACGTTTACCAGATAACAGGCTTTAATAAAAGAGGGCCCCTAGTTAAGGCACCTCCTGTATGTTAAGGAGTAGCCTAGTGGTTGGGGCAAGGTACTTCAGGCCGGAAGGTCGGGGGTTCAAATCCCACTAGAGGACAGCAACCTTGGGCCGGAAGGACTGGGGTTTCTAGTCCCACAGGTGCTCCTTGTGGTCTTGGGCAAGCCACTTAACCCTCCATAGCCCTTGTTCCCTGTAAAATAGTTATCTCCAAGTTATAATGCCCTGTTCAATGTAATTTCAGTTTGTTCAATGTAAACCGCACTGATGCAGAATAGCGCGGTATATAAGAGAATGTAAATAAATAAAATAAATAAATAAATGAATAGAAGCCTACTTGCCTATATAAAATACTGGTGCAAGTGGCAGAAACGGACTTTTAAGGCTCGGACATTACCCATTTTCTAGAGCTGATGTCAATGCCTATTAATATAGTTTTCAATATTTTATTATCTACACATGTAGTTGTGCGCTCCGCCCACACTCCACCCGAGCGCCGCCCATGTACACACCCACTGGCAAAGTGCGTGCTATCATGCAGCACACATTATTTTACACTGGTCAGAGTCCAAGGAGGTCATTAACACATGCATATGGCTACATAAGTATGTTCATGACTAAAATAACACCCAAGACGGCTTGTACTGTATGTTGCACCTAAAAGTATGCACCCCCTTATAAAATTACCTTCTAAAGTTTTAAGAGATGCTAATGAATGGAATGTATGTATGTTAACCAATGCATAGCATACCAGTTGCAGCTTATCAGCAGGACCAGTGAGACCCAATTGGCAAGCAAGGCATTTGCCTAAAGCAAAAACATTCCTGGGGTGCCCTTTGCCACCCCTCCCTGGGACCTCCAGCAATAGCAAGCCATTTAAATGGCAACTTAGCACTTACCTGAACTCTGCAGTGCTGCACTGGTGTTCCTTCTCTATGATCTGCCGCTTCTGCCCCCTCTGAGGCAGACTTTCTGCATTGGAAGGGGCAGAAGCGGCAGGTCATAGAGAGAAGGAACAGTAACGCAGCGCCAGAGAGTTCGGGTAAGCGCTAAGTTGCCAGTTTATGGCATTGTCTCTGCCGCCATCGCAAGTCCCACAGAGGGGTGGCGGTGGCAGCAATAAGGGTGGGGGCACAAGCAGGAGAGCTGGAGGACCGAGGGCTCACCTAGGGCGCCTCATCCTCGCACCGGTCCCGCTTATGGAGGCTCAGAATCATACATACAATAGCAGTCCAATTTAGGAAAATCATTTAAATTTTGAGAGAGTTCACATCATGTAAAATTACTAAAGTGCACTGTGCTAGCATGCAGTCGTTCAGATACACCTTTCAGTAAATCTAGCCCACAATTCTTTTGAAAGGGGTACTGTGTAGTCAGCTTTAACTGAAAAGAGAAAACAGTTAGTGAAAATTGGCATAAGGACCCATTAAAATGGCATGAAAGAAAAAGCATTAACGTGTACAAATTCATTCCCCCGATATTCCCCTTCTCCCTGGAATCCCCCTTTTCTCAGTGGTGGAAACATTGGGAGCAATTTTGTGAAGCATTATCTGCATGAAAAGCTTGTTTTATACATGGAATTTAGTGCAGACTGGAAAGCGCACAGCTTATTCCTACTGTGATAAGGAAGCTTATCATAGCTCAGGAAGGAGCTATAGTAAAGGTGAAGTGACTCTGAACAAGCAACCTGTCAGTTCTGGTAGAAATAAGAAAACAGAATTTTCCCATAAAAGACTACCAGTCCCAGAATGCACCAGGTTTCCAACAGCCATTAGAGGAGCTGAAGTGGGGAAACGTGGGGATCCCTAAGCACTCATCTCAAAGGGCAGGGCCTGATTCAGCACAGCTGCGCTGTGTTAGGGAGGAGCACTCATCTAAGCAGAATAAAGGTAGAATTTATTCTACAGAGAATCAGCTTGAGCTTGATCTTCTTCATCATCTGAAGGATCATCAGAAGCAGAAGCCAAACGGACGGACAGAGAGGGAAAGAAACCCTTTGGAAGAAAGAGGAGAAAAGCCTTTGAGAGGTCTAGAAGAGTCCAGAGCAGTACGTATACTGGGAGGCATTCCAAGGGCCAGCATACACTATTGGACTGGGGAAGGCCAGAGGAATGGTGCTGCAGAGCTAGGAATCTCCAGACGGTACCTGTGAGGGAGACGGCTGCATGTGGAAGGGACCCTAAGACCCGTGCCAGAAGGTATGTGAAGAGAGATCCAGTGTCCAGGGATCTGGATTGGAAGGCTGGACATAAGAACTGGACTACATACTGGCCAGGCTATATAGAGAGGAACTCTAACAGCAATGGAAGCTCAGGTATGAACACTGATCTATGCCCTAGCTATAACCTTGAAAGACAGCAGGGAAACAAGTATTCTCCTGAAAGTGCTCCATTGGGAGATTCATCTGTGCCAATCCATGATATTGAACCCATGCTTGTTGAAGAAGAGGGGGTGATAGCAGATGAAGAATCTGTTTACATGGACTGCTCTCTGTCTAAACTCCTTTGGTGATTTTCTGTTATAAAGTACAGCAACCATCACAAAGAAATACAAACTTGTTCTTTAATCTACTCAGAAAAGCTCCTGTGTAGGATTTCTAGCCACGCAGTAGAAAGCAAGCCAGCTAAGGGGTTTCAGCTGGATAACTGCTAGCAATTGAGCCTTACCTAATTGCTTGTGGGCTCTGAGAGAATCACTTCTGAATCTATGTGGGAAGATATAAGAAGTTTACCTGAAAAGAACAGTTTTTTTCTTTCTTTGTGGCTTTTGGTTTGTTGTTTGACATTGCTAAGAGAATATTAGCTAAAGCCTACAGAAAAGACCAGTTTGTTGCCAACCAGGTCTTATTTCTTTTGCTTTGATTGCCTGATAAGTTAAAATGTTGTTTTCCTGATTTTGTTTTTTCAAGTTCAACACTGAAAGCAAGTAACCTGATTTATGTGCTACCAAGCATATCTGTGTTGGGAGAAATAACCCCATAAATAAATATCTTATTAGCTTTACCCAAAAGCACAACTAATTATTGTGAGCAGCTGTGTCTGGTGTGAATGAACTGCATTGCCCACAATCCCTTGCAAATCATATAGATATATGCACTTGCCAAGACTGTGAAGATTCTCACCCAGGCAACCGTCTGACACTACGCAAGAGGCTATCTGATGAGTCAAAGGGGTATGTTCACTAAAGTACGCTAAGAGTTTGCACCTAACGTACACTAACCTTTTGGGGCATGTCCAGCATGTCCCCAGCAATTTCCATAATGAAATGTACCTTAACATGCAGACACACCTAACGCAGGTACGTTTAACACCACCCACTGAAGTGGCATTAAGTGCACCGGTGCTAACTGCAACATTGACAGTTGCCATGTGCTAATAAGCACCCCGCACTAACCATAATGTGCAGTCAATGTCCACTCTCCATCCCTGACCCACCCATTTCCCACCCCATTGCACACTAGGTAGTTAGCATGGAATTTGCAACAGCACAGTAGCAGCTACTATGTCCCTGCACTAGCTAATTAGCATATGTTAAAGCAGACAAATACGGTATCAGACTCTGTAACCACTAGCTCACATCAATGTAATTAACATCTACTGTGGCAAGGAAACTGCTATTAACTGCAACAATTCATTCAATTTGTAGAAAACCCATTACAACAAATTTATTTAACCAAATACAAAACTATTATACCAAGACCACATTATAGAACAACCATGCTATCCATTTACATATTATACTAAATTCTCTCTCTCATACTTCTTACACTAGCACACAATATACACCCCAGTTCCTCAGACTCATACCATACAACCACTACATAACATACAACTACATGATAGCACCTCAATCATGCCCACTCACACACCCCAACTGCACACAACACCACACAACTAGGAGAATCATAACAATACAACCCTCTCCCTATATCCCCCTAGACACCCTACCACAAACAAAACAAAGGTAATCCGCTGTGTCCTAATCAATGCCAGGTCTGTCAGAAACAAAATACATACAATCACAGACCTGCTAACAGAATACCAACTAGATATTCTGTGCATAAACGAACTTGGCTCACAGACACAGACAACATCCTTGCCAACAAAATAAAAACAGATGGCTACTCACTATTCCAACAGAATTCCAACAGAAGAAGAGGAGGAGTAATCCTAACCAAAACACACCTACATTTGCAACCCTTATCAGCCAATAGCACAGATGAAGTGGACACAGTCACCATCACCAATAACAAGATAACCATCAGTCTCATCTACAGAACACCATCATCATCAACAAACGACTTAATAATTAAAAGCTGCAATGAACACTCAAAATCCAAAAAATTCATGATTATTCTCAGCAACTTCAACCTACCCTCCCTTCCAATAACCGCAACAGAATCATTCCTCTCAGCAATGGAATCAATAGAGTTCACCCAAAAAGTAACCCTCCCCACTCAATTCAAAGGAAACACCCTAGACCTAATCTTCATCCCCATCCACACCAGTCCCCCCTCCATAACACACTCACTACCCTGGACAAACCATAGTCTCATCTCCTTTACCTTGCCATTAAAATCACCAATAAAAACAAATCAATAACGCATACAAAGATTCAAAAGATTCAACAAGGCCACCTTTCTAGAAAACACCCTACCAGGAAAGCAAAGATTCAAAAAAAGAGGAGGAAATAGTCAATGCAATAAAATGGGGGGATAAAATATTTTTCAGATATCTTAGTGAGAAGAGGAAGGGCAAAGTGATATTGTCAGACTCAAGGGTGAAAGGCAGGAATATGTGGAAGCTGATGAGAATAAAGTGGAATTGGTTAACAAATATTTCTGTTCTGTGTTCACAGATGAAGAACCAGGAGCAGGACCTCAGAAAACACCCACAAACAGGAAGAGAAGTGAGGGGCATCTTGAACAATTTTCAGGAGACTGTTTTCGTGAGAAACTAGCTAAACTTAAAGTAGACAAAGCAATGGGACCAGATAGGATATACCCGAGAATACTGAGGGAACTTGGGGACGTTCTAGAAGCTCCACTGACTGACCTTTTCAATGCCTCGTTGAAGTCGGGAGTGGTGCCAGAGGACTGGAGAGAGGCACGTGTGGTCCCCTACACAAAAGTGGAAGTAAGGATGTGGTTTAAAACTACAGGCCAGTTAGTTTAACCTCGGTGGTGAATAAATTGGAAGCACTGCTGAAAGAGAAAATAGTGAGGTTTCTGGAGTCCAACGGATTACTGGATCCGAGGCAGCATGGATTCACCAGAGGTAGGTCTTGTCAGACAAATCTTATTGATTTCTTTGATTGGGTGACCAGGGAGTTGGACTGAGGGAGAGCCCTAGATGTGATGTATTTAGATTTATTAAAACCTTTGACACCGTTCCACACAGGCGACTTATAAACAAACTGAGAACCCTAGAGATGAACCCTAAAGTTACTGCTTGGGTTAGAAATTGGCTGAGTGGGAGGCAACAAAGAGTACAGGTAAATGGAGCTCACTCTGAGGAGCAGGAGGTTACCAGTGGTGTGCCACAGGGATCTCCTCTCGGTCCAATTCTTTTAACATCTTTGTTAGCGATATCGTGGAAGGGCTGTCAGGAAAGGTGTGGCTCTTTGCAGATGACACCAAAACCTGCCATAGAGTAGACACCCAGGAATGTGTAGATAACATTAGGAGGGATCTAGCTAAGCTTGAAGAATGGTCTAGAACAGGGGTTCTCAACCCTGTCCTCGGGACCCACCTAGCCAGTCGGGTTTTCAGGATAACCACAATGAATATGTATGAGAGAGATTTGCATACACTGCCTCCGTTATATGCAAATCTCTCCCATGCATATTCATTGTGGTTATCCTGAAAACCCGACTGGCTAGGTGGGTCCCGAGGACAGGGTTGAGAATCCCTGGTCTAGAATTTGGCAGCTGAAATTTAATGTTAAAAAATGCAAGGTCATACAATTCGGCTGCACCAATCCAAGGGAGTGTTATAGTATAGGAGGTGAAGTACTTCTGTCCACAAAAGAAGAGCAAGACCTTGGTATGATTGGGTCAAGTTGCCTCGGAACAGAGGGCCGGGGGTTCGAATCCTGCTGCAGGACAGCAACCTCAGGCTTGAGCAACTGGGGTTTCTAGTCCCACAGGTACTCCTTGTGGCCTTGGGCAAGCCACTTAACCCTCCGTTGCATCAGGTACATAACGTAGATTGTGAGTCCTTCGGGGACAAGGGAAATATATACCGTACCTGAATGTACACCACTTTGACCCGGTGAAAAGCAGTATAAAAGCATTGCTAAATAAAATAAATAAATAATTGTATCTGATGATCTTAAAGTAACAGGTAGATAAGGCAACGGCGAAAGCTAGAAGGATGCTTGGGTACATAGGGAGAGGAATGGCCAGCAGAAGAAAGGAGATGATAGTGCCTCTGTATAGGTCTTTGGTGCGACCTCATTTGGAGTATTTTGGGCAATTCAAGAGACCGCACCTTCAAAAAAATATAAACAGGTTGGAGTTGGTAAAGAGGGTGGCTACTAAAATGGTTAGTGGTCTTCGTTATACAGCATATGAGGACAGACTTAGGGATCTTAATATGTATACTTTAGAGGAAAGGCAGGAGAGAGGTGATATGATTGAGACGTTTAAATACCTCTATGGCATAAATGCACAGGAGGAGATCCTCTTTTGATTGAAAGCAAGCTCTGTTATGAGGGGACATAGGATAAGGATGAAAGGGGATAGACTCAGGAGTAATATGCCGAAATTTTCTTTATGGAAAGAATGGTAGATGCATGGAATAGTCTCCCAGTAGAGGTTGTAGAGACGAGGATAGTATCTGAATTCAAAAAAGCATATGACAAACACAGAGGATCTCTAAAGGGAAAAAGTAGACTGTTGTAGTGGTTGATATGGAAGGGCAGACTAGATAGATACAAACATGACGGCAGAAAAAGACCACGTGGCCTTTCTATGTTTCTTACCATATCTGACCACCAATTCAGACAAGACAGAACTGAAAATTGGAACAAGGTGATTTGAACTGTAGCAAAACTACCAGAAAAGCGTCAAACCCACACCCGAAAAAAACCCATGGTATACCTTTATTCTTAGAAATCTAAAAACAGAACTGAGAAGAGCTGAGAGAAGATGGCAGAAAACCACCTCAAAGGAAGACAAGAACAAATACCTCATACTTCTTCAAAACTATCATATCAGCACAGATCAAGCCAAGAAAGAATACCACTCAAAAATCATCAGCACAGCAGCAAACCATCCAAGAGAACTATTTGAAATTGTAAAACGACTCACAGAAACTCCAACAAACCCCAACCAATCAACATCACTCACCAACATTTAGCTGCCAATTACAAACATCTACACCCTGACCCTGCTCACAACATCCCAACCCTCACTGAGAAAACTACCACAGGGACTTGCTGGCACATATTCGAAACAATTGATACCTAAAATATCCTAACAAAGTTAACCACCACCACCTCACCACTAGATCCATGCACCCTAATTGGATCAAGTTAGCAAGCACAGAAAACATCCCATTCCTAGCTATGATAGTGAATTAAACACTTCAACAAGGAATAATGTCTCCCAATCTTAAGATCTCCTTCATCCGTCCTACACTGAAAAAAACCAAACCTAGACCCTGCAGACCCAACATCATACTGTCCTACTGCCAGTTTCCCAAGTCACAGCGAAAACTTTACAGATCCAACTACCAAAACCACATAAACTAAAATAATCTACTGGATCCCCAACATGGATGGTGTTGAAACCCTCATGACCTGCCTCGTTGACACCATAACCAAGGGAATTCAAGATCATACACGAACCTAGATGTTACTATTCCTTGACATCTCCTCAGCATTTGACACAGTCAACCACAACATAATACTACAAAGACTACAACTATTTGGAATCCAGCACACAGTACTTGAATGATTTAAATCTTCTAATAGAGAGAAAACAACAAATAAAAATCGGTACAAGAATATCTGAACCCTTCAAGCAAAACACAAGGAGTATCTCAAGGCTCCACTCTTTCCACACTTCTCTTTAATTTATACTTGCAACCCCTATGCTGAATAATCAAAAACACAAACATCCACTATCACATATATGCCGTTGATGTCATACTACTCCTCTCCAATCAACCTCATTACAAACAAATTCAAGACTGTTTTACGGAAATTATGCACTGACTGTCATCCAACAACCTATCCTTCAACTTAAAAAAGACAGAAGCTATGTTCATTACAAGAGATACCACCTTTGCTCACCTTCCCCCCCCCCATACCATAAAACTAAACATACCAATAACTGTGAAAACGGAACAGTGCCAATACAATCTGATATAATCCCAGGGGTATAAATGATATCACCCAATGAAACATGGTGGCAGTTTATGAAAATAAGTAAATATGTAAATATGTAATGTCTGAATCATCTCCATATGACCTTTCCCCGTGTGCTGTGCTTTCTCCTCCAAATCAATGTGTGTATACTTCAAAAATTTTGACATGATTGTACAAATCCATTTTGTTAATCAAACCGCTACTGATCGCTGGAAGTAGCGGTATACAAATGTATGCTAAATAAAAAAAATAAATAAATAAACTCAAATACCTCAGCATCATAAATGACCAGCAATTATCCTTCAAACCACAACTAATAGCAAGGACAATCTACTTCAAAACAAAGACCCTACAGAGACTTAGACCACTCCTAGAACCAACAGACTTCAGATCCGCACTACAAGCCCTCACACTCCCCCACGCAGACTTCTGTAACATCTACCAAGGATTACCTCAATCAACACTCCCCCCTCTTCAAACTGCCCTATACACTGCTGCACGTATCATACAAGGTGCAAATAAATGTGATCATATCCATATCGCTCCTATCCTAAAACAACTACACTGGTTACCACTTTCCAGCAGAATAAACTACAAATACATCCTCCTCACCCACAAAGCACTTCACTCCCAACAAGAAACTTGTCTTCAATCCCTACTACAAAAACCACAAATATCAGCAAACTCAGCATACCACAAATCAAACAAATACAACCAACAAATGTGTCACAGAGCATTTGAACTGTACGCCACATCCCTATGGAACTCTCTCCCGTACACCCTAAGAAACATCACCAAACACCTAAAGACCTTTCTATTTACAGAACGCTTTAGATCTCCTACCTAACCCTCTAAAATACAACTCAACACAATAAACCTATGAATGTAAATAGTTTATATATACCAGCTAAAATGTTAATAGCTATTTATATTAATTAAATGTTATAAAGTTGCATTAGAAAATGTTTGAATGTTATAATATTTCTTGTATAAAATACTCAATGTAAAATGTTTTGCTCTATGTAAACTGCTTTGACCTGGTAAAAAAGTGGCATATACATACAGCTAAATAAATAAATAAATAAATAGAGGAATTTAGTAAACATGACCCAAAGCGTATATTACATAGTTAAAAAGAAACCTGGATAAAACATTCATTTCTCTGACAAGGGGTTCTGCAGCTGGGAGTTTCGTCTTGGCTAAACCTCCTTTGTAAATATTTGGTTATTTCTAGGAATGTTAAATATAGTTTTTTGCAATCCAGGCCAACTTACAAAATTTCTCCCAGGTAACACAGCCCAGGGCTACTCCAAGACCTTCCTCTCTGTATAACCTGCTGCTTAACACACTCATGCATACATAGGATAATCATTAGCTACGTTACTGTTTTATTCCTTTTTTCTTTTGGCTGCATTAGCATTATTCTGGATTTGCATTCACATCATTGCAAACTGCTGAAGCATTGATTCTATCTTCTTAGTTCCCTTTGTTTTTCTTTTTCACTTCTCATATATGCTCTTCAGATAACTGTTTTGACTCCATGTCATTTTTCTTGGATATAATTGTTCATTTTCAAAAGATAAATATAACTGAAAAGGAAACCATTCACCCTTGCCTCAAAACACACAAGTAACACATGATAGATTTTCTGAGGGCCAGTACTTTGTTGACACAGCTTCAAATTCAAGTAAGAACAGTGTTCTGCTTCATAAGTGTCGGAAACACAAAACGGATTATTTAGTAAGCAGCAGCCATCACACACTATGCTTTCCCCTCCACTACATCCATCTTCTGCCAACACACATCACTAAACTCCATACATGCAGCTCGCCTACATTGCCCTCCTCCCCCCTTCCACGGGCACATCCCCTTGCCCCTTGCCCCCTCCTGCCTGGACCCTCAGGGATAGCTACAGACTGTGTGGATATGGGTGATGCATCCAGAAAGACTTCACAATCGTGTCTTCTTATGATGTCACAATGCAGAATGGAATGAGGAAACCGCTGCACCACATCTTCTTATAACCGTTAATATAAAGTGAAGCGCAAACAATGTCTACTTTTAATGCTGCAATGATTATCTTGAAGAAGGTGATTACATGAAATAAATCATCAAAATAATTCACCATGAAACCTCCTGACATGCTATGTAAACACTGTCCACCATAAAACATATGCAGCAACTATATATTTAAACAAAATGGTATGTTAAATCCTGCATTAAACTGCATACAGAGAATTTTAAGTTAATGTGAGCAAAGGAGTAAGAAAGAGGATGAGTGGGTGGCATTGATCTTAATGCCCATTACTATAACTTATGTTAATGGTGAGGTGGACATTTACCGCAGGACAGTTGCACATTATCTGCATTAATCTGCAGTAACATATGTTAATTCCACAGCTGTTCCTCCCCACCTTCTCGACGAGCCTCATCACCCTAAAAATATTTATCCTGAGAGTTTGCTGCTAATACGTGTTAAAAGTGGTCATTAATGTATGTTAACAGGCAAACCTTACCATGGGTTAATATATAGGTCCCTTGATGTGCTTTTCACTCCAGGGCATAAAGTCATTAGTCATGTTGGATGTGCGGCGATAATGTGCTTTAAAAATGCACACCACCACATGCTTTTAGTTCAGACGCCTAAGAATCTGAGTTAATCAGGGTTTTTGCCTTGCAGATCCTTATCAGGACCTCATGCATGCATCATATTCCTACATGTAAGAAATGACATGAACAAGGAGTTTCAGAGAAAACTATTCTTAAAAGCAAGGTGTATGGCCCTAATCATACCTATGTCCTGCTTTGAAAAAGTGTAAAAAACATACACACACACGAGCAGAGTAAATAAAAAAAACTGAGGAACAAGACTCAGAATGGAAACCAAGGAAGCCAGCAAAATAGTAGGTGATCTTCAAAGAATCTAGCGGTATTGCTACATTAATATTTGCTTTTGGCTCTGTATGTATAGTAAAAAGTAAAAGTACTGTACTGGAGCCAAATGCTTAATGTAGACATAATCATTTGAAATAATTTATAGATTAAACTTGTGTTAAATGTTGTAGATTATATTATATGACTGTAGTTGTAAAATATGCTTTCCTCTTCTATAGGACTATGAACACAGATGCCGACTCAAGGTTCTTCTCATTGGGGTAGAATAGTGCAGTTGCCATTTATTAGGGTGCATCCGGACTGCTGTCAGTAGACTCAGACGTGCTGTCCTCCTCATCTCCCAACCCCTCAGTGCCCTGTTCACTAGCAGAGTGGAAGTTGGGAAATCTCATGGGGGGAGTCTGTTTTTGTTTACAAACGTTACATGTGTAGTGCAGTGCTTGCCGTGGAACATGTTTAGCTTCATTATACATCGAAGTGTTGGACAAGGACACAGTGTATAAGTTGTATCTATATGGTTGTGGCCGAGTGGTTGAGGCAGTGGGGTTTCCCTGCACAGGTTTGAATCCTACCAACTGGCTCTGAACATTTTTGGAATTCAAAAAGGCATGGGACAGACACAGAGGATCACTACATAGCAAGAGAATGGAATCAAAGCAAACAAATAACTTATATATGGAGAGGGATAACCTATCTGGAGTGGCACATCCAGCTCTATAGTTCTGGCACCTTACTGGGCAGACAAAATGGACCATGCTGGTTTTTATCTGCCCTCACTCACTGACTATGTTTGACAGTAAGAGTGGTGAGTTCTTTGCAGGTGTAGAAGAATGCTTGAATTGTAAAATTAAACACTCTGGAATTGCATGCATCTAACTGAATGAGTATATACCTCCCAGATTTTCCTTAGAGCTGTGGCTCCATCAATTGGTTCTATTTCTCACTGAAGTTTGTTTTTGATGTGAAGAGAGTTTATGGTCATTGCACTGGTTTAAAAGGTTTTTTTTGGAAATAATCTTTCATTCATCTAAGTCTAAAAAAAAAGCTTTAGGTAAAAAAATGTTTGAGAATGAGCATGCAAGAAGAAAGCACAGTTACTTACCTGTAACAGGTGATCTCTGGGAACAGCAAGAATAAGTCTTCACATATGGGTACGTCGGTACCGACGGAGTCTGCGCGGGAACGCTTCCCAGTGTCCAATCAGAAAGCCTCTGGAAGCATTCCAACACGCCTGCGTGCTGCCTTCCCGCCTTCCCAACTGCCTCTCCTCAGTTAAGTTTGAAAGCTGAGACAAAGAGAGAGAGAGAGCAAGGAAGGGAAAGATAGAGATAGAGAAAAAGCAACTCCTAAGGGAGGTGGGTGGGTTGTGAAGACTTATTCCTTCTGTTCCCAGAGATCACCTGTTACAGGTAAGTAACTGTGCTATCTCCAGGAACAAGCAGGAATGAGTCTTCACATATGGGGACTCCCAAGCTCAGATGCCCAGAGGGAGTCCTAGATGTTGCAAGTCTAGAACGAGCCATGCTATTCCTCAGGACCTCAGGCATCCTGGGGATGGAGGGTAGGAGTTGAATACAGAAAAGGAGCTGTGGAACAGCTGGCTAGAACAGGGCTTCAAAAGGGGAAGACCCTGTATAGAAGGCATTTAGTAGTATAATATTGTAATCTGGGTCTCCCTTGTTGGCATTGCACAAGTCCACTGAGCTACATATGGATCTGTTAGAAGAGCCAGTGAATTTATTTATTTACATTCTCTTATATACCGTGCTATTCTGCATCAGTGCGGTTTACATTGAACAAACTGAAATTACATTGAACAGGGCATTATAACTTGGAGATAACTATTTTACAGGGAACATGGGCTATGGAGGGTTAAGTGGCTTGCCCAAGACCACAAGGAGCACCTGTGGGACTAGAAACCCCAGTCCTTCCGGCCCAAGGCTGCTGTCCTCTAGTGGGATTTGAACCCCCGACCTTCCAGCCTGAAGTACCTTGCCCCAACCACTAGGCCACTCCTCCACTCCAATGTGAATGTGCTCAAGGGGTACCTCACTGAGAAGTAGAGGTAATAGGTAGAACAAAAACAAGTGGAGGTCAGAACCCTTCAGGGTGAGAAATAGCCCCAGGGGAAAAACTGGGGTAGTATAAGAGGTAGAGCTTCAGTGGAGACGCAGAAGGTACTATGAAAGAAACCTAAGCTGTTTTGGTCCAAAAACAGTACAAACCTTGGACCAAGAGAAAAAATGAGTCTGACCCAACTGGACTGGGGTTGGAATCAGTCCATGTAGGGGAGAAAGGGTATGGAGACCCTTGTATCTGATAAGAAAGTAAGGACAGACTCAGGAGCGCTAAGCTTTAGAGTAACTGAAGCTCCGCAATGTCTTTCCTAAATGGGGTCAATTAGGAAAGAAAAAAGGTACATGGAGAGCTTCAGGAGTACCTAACCTTAAAAGGTTATGGTAAGGAAAAAGTGTGTTAATTACCACAGGAAGTGGTTATAAGTGTAGCCCCCTAAGTATGCTGGCACAGCATTGATAGGGGTAGTGCCCATTTGTCAGGATCATATAGGAATGTAAGGATATCTGAACCTAAGAGACAGATAGATAAGTAGATGGATACAGATCTATCTAAAAATATATCTCACTATATATATCTATATCTATATTTAAATATATACACATATAGGGTATATATGCATATATCTATAAAGAGATATGGATGGGCAGAAGACACACAGATATAGATAAGTATATATGTATCTATATATATATCTATATATACCTAAATGAATATGTAGGCATATAGACATGTCTCCAGGTATGTGGATGGAGAGATGTCCATAGAACCTCATCCCCCCTAGCGATAGGGAGAGAGGAAGATTCATCTGACAGCAAGAAGGTTGATACCTGCTTGAATAGATACATAGAGAATCCTCTTTTCCTGGTTATGACTGGGAGAGTCAGAGGAAAGGTCTCCTTGACAAGAAGAAGTCTGAATTTTTTGCAGAATTTGAGCTCTTGAATAACCAGGATGGCCTATGTGAAAATTGCAGAGGATCACTTCCGTCTGCAGACAGGAAGTCCAGATTTCTCCAGAATTGCAGTATGGAGAATGGAGAGAGGACGCCCCTGGAGGAAGATACCCTAGTGTCCCGCTTATGAGGGCAAGATGGGTATTAGGCGTCCTCTAGCTGCCATTGAAGAAAATTATCTCTGGACGAGAAGACCCAAGGAGATATGGGCCAAGCCAGGGAATTGGCCCTCCTTTAGGTTTTCACATAATGAAAGGCCTGAGGCTTATGCCTCAAAAGAGATTTAAGATGAGATGGTAAGGGTAGGGAATACCTGTCAGACATGGAACATGACTGGGGGAACCCCTCCTAACCATCTGGGGTTATCTGCTAGGCAAGATACTGATGCTCTCTAGCAAGGGCCCATAGTGTAAAGCTACTCTGTAGAGATGCAGAGAGCATGCTGCAGGTTGGTTAGAAGAAAAAACTGGCTGTGGAAAGCCAGCAGGTAACCAACTATTCTGCCAAGGACAAGGGGGTGAAGAATAGAAGTTAACCAACCAGACTGTGATAATAGGGTTTCCCAAACGAGGTTGATAACCAGTTTGGGACTTAGCACTGAGGCTAGGAGGATTGCTAGTGGAGGGGAATCCCTGGCTGTGTAGTGAACAAAACCAGTGGTTAACCACTAGGAATTGCTGTATCTGCAGCAACTACCAGGGCAGCGTGGAAAATTTATTTTCCCTCTTCCTTGTTTAGATTGGGAAAAACAACAGACATGGTAGGAGTTCCTATTGTCTGATGAGCTGCCCTAAGGTAACAAGGGGGGGGAGACAACTCCAGAAGGGAGAATCCCCCGGTAGAACAGGTAGAGGACCATAGGGGCTTACCAGTGTAAAAGGGCCACTCTTACAAACCAAATGTAGTAAGAAGGAGGTAAGACAGAGTTGCAAGAGACAGACTATGGAGGAAGTCTCTGACAGGTGAGATGATACATGCCAGTAGAGGGAAACAACTGTCTATTGAGAGTTGTTACCTGTTTCCTTCAAGAGGAAGAGGAAACTGTTAAGTATGGGCATGATCATCATAAAGACTCTTAGAAAAAAGATGTCTCATGAAGAGATAGCACAGTTACTTACCTGTAACAGGTGATCTCTGGGAACAGCAGGAATTAGTCTTCACATATGGGTACGTCGGTACCGATGGAGCCTGCATGGGAATGCTCCCCAGCATCCAATCAGAAAGCTTTTGGGAGCATCCCTCACGCCTGCGCGGTGACTTCCCACCTTTCCCACTGCCTCTCCTCAGTTGAGTTTCATAGCTGAGACAGAAGGAGAGAAAGAGGAAAGGAGATAGATAGATAGAACTCCTAGGGGAGGTGGGTAGGTTGTGAAGACTAATTCCTGCTGTTCCCAGAGATCACCTCTTACAGGTAAGTAACTGTGCTATCTCCAGGAACAAGCAGGAATGAGTCTTCACATATGGGGACTCCCTAGCTGTGGGTGCCAGGGGAGATTCCCTAAAATGCGTATGCCTGGACAGGACGGCATTTTCCAAACCTGGATCCCCTGCATCCCCTGAGGGATGGGGGGTAGGAGTTGAATAGAGAAGAGCTGCAAGGAACGGAAAATCTAAAGACTACAGAAGAGATGAGTCTTTAGAATGTATGTCAAGTATCATTAAAATATTTAATGAACTAGTACAACATAGAACTTACCTACTGGATTGTAGGAAGTAGAACTGTGATGGAGTGTACTGTAGATGCAGTAGCGGAATCTTCAAGGTAACTTCACAGCAGTGAGGATGAAGTTCCAAATCTGGAATGGGCAGGTGACCCAGGTGTCAACTGGGGCAGGAGAAGAACGGCAGGTCTTCAATGGAAAGCTTTATGGGAAAAAGCTGAGAACTCTTTTAGGTACAGAGTTATTATCATTGAGGACTAAAAGAAGAAGACTGACCGATCTGGAGAATTAGCCCAGTCCGGAAGGGAAGAGAGGGTATGGAAAAAACCCTATTCCCAAGGAGAACAGAAGTGTACTCATAACTACTGAAGATGTACACTGTCTTTCCTAGCTGGTAAGAGATAGGAAGACATTGAAGTTTGATACTTCATAGATAGGGAGATCTGTAACAAAAATAGAAGCTGTTGACGTCACAGCAGTAATTGTGTGTATAACCGCTCCCAGTTACTGAGCCATATGAGAATAGGCAAGTTGACTGTCTGGACCCTTTAAGAAGGTAAAAGCTTTATAGCACAGACAGTTAGGGAGATAGTAGGTAATACCTAGCGTCCTATGGACATCTCCCAATGGGGGGATATATATATATATATATATATATATATATATATATATATATATATATATATATATATACATATACATACATATGAAGATAGCTACACATATATCTAGATATGTATGTATGTCTAGATATGTGATATATATAGATATAGATATATATAGATATATATAGATATAGATAGATAGATAGATATAGATATATAGAGGTATAGATATACATATATAGATATAGATGGGCATGGCTTATGCCCACACAGATTATAAAAATATGTATGGTTATAAGTCTGAGGATATATGCCTGCAACGGAGCCCCACAAAAACATTCACATGGGGAATGTGATGGGAAAAGATTCATCTAATAATAAGGGGGTGAAAACCACCTGAAGATATATAGAGAATCTATTTCCGTGGTGCAGGAATGTATTTCAGTGGATAACCAGTATGGTTGCGTGAAAAACAGAGGATAATAGCAGTCTGGTAAGAGCACGTCAGGAGTACTTGGGGACTCTGACATGTCCAAAGGACAAGAAAACGCATAGACTAAGACACCTGGATGACCCAGCTAAGGGACTCAGGGGTATCATGTACAGTAAAAGAGTATGCGTTGTCCAAGTGGAGTAGAAAAGATAATGCCAAGCTGTAAGGAAAAAAGGGGTAGATTCCTGCCATATTGGGAACTCCTTGGACATTCACGCAGAAAAAGCTTGTCTTCTGTATCACAATAGGAGACAAGAGGGTAGAAAGAACCTACATAGCCATGGAATGACTATATAAGCCTTTTCTTATTATATGGAAAAACCCTGAGAGACAAAGTTCAATGCTCTACAGCAAGGGCCCATAGTAGAAAGCTTCTCAGAAGATTGCAGAGAGCATTGTGCAGGAGAATTATGAGATAACTGACAGCAGTCAGATGTGTTGCCACATGCTAGGTAAGGATATGGCTAGAAGAAGATAACCTGCAGTGAGTAGTATTATGCAAGACAGATGAAAGTAGCTTGCAAGAAACATTAAAGTAAGCACTGGAACTTCTGCATGTACAGCAACTGAACAAAGAGCAGAGGGGATCCCCCTGTATAAAAACAGGGAGAAAAACAGACAGAGGGAGCGGAGATATTCCCGTCCCTGTCTGATTAGTTGTTCAGAGCATGCATTGAAGGATAGCAAAAAGTCTACACTGGAAAGAAAGAGAAGTGTTTCAGTATGGTACCAACTCGAGCAGGGGAAACCCTGGAAGAGAGGGGCTTGGAAGGTGACGTACCATATGGTAAGTCAGCTGAAGGAAAAAATGTCCATGTGGGGACAGAAACTATCATGGGATAATTGTAATCTCCCTTTATGATAAAAAGAAAGGGAGAATTCTGTAACCCATGGACAAAAAGATTCTAACAGCTTAGCATACTGAAAAGAAAAACCAGTGTAGAGTTTGAAGAATAACTTCTGGGAAGAAGAAGTTAACTGTAGAATTGCAACATACAGGAACCTATGGTTGCTGGTTATGATTAGCCTGGTTAGAGTCTGGAGACTTCAGACTAGGATGAGATGTCCCTTGCTTGGGTACATCTGGAGGATGGGCAGAAGAAGGGTGAAACTTTCTTTTCTTGGGAAAGAAGGTTTGGTAGGACATTTCCTACGTCCTGGGGAAAAAGAAGGCTTAGGACGGTTTCCAGAACTAGGAAAGTCAGTGGAGCAATGAGCAACCTGACGTAAAGCCTCTCTATTGAAGAGATTTTCTCCAGTACAAGGAGAATTACCCAGTGTATGTTGTGCCCATCTGCTCAAGTCTGAAGCCTGCAGCCAGGCTGTATGACGTGCTCCAATGGCAATAGCAGAGGATCTGGTAACAGACTCAAAAGAGTCTAGAGAAGCACAAGAAAGGAACCAAGAGATATTCCTGCTATGATTAAGAAGCAAGGAATAGTCAGAGGCCTGAGGTTCTGAAAAAAAGGAGACAAGAGAGATAATTTCTCTGTGACCTCCTGAAGTGTCAGACTCATATAAAAAATATATGAAATAATTCTTGAAGCCAGCATAGAAGTTTGGAAGGTTTGACGTCCAAAGGCATCAAGTGCTTTAGATGCACGACCTGGCGGATAAGAAGAATGCTTCTTCTTGCTTCTTACCTTCCTCAGTGCTGATTCCACTACAATGGAATGATGTGGAAGTTGGTTTTTCTGAAACCCTGGAGAGGGAGGTACCTGATACAGAACGATAATGGCTGTAGAAGGCAAAGGAACCTTTAAGGGTGATTCCCATATCCTCAGAAGAAGATCCTGTAAAGAATGATGTAAAGGAAGCATTATATTTTCCTTTTCTGCAGGATCTTGGTCAAGAGAAAAACCAGGAATAGGAATGGCAAGAAAGGTTGCCATGTCAAGGAGAAACTTCTGAAAAGAAGGATTTCCAATAGGAACTAATCCTGGGCAAGCTGAGGTTGAAGGAGCAGCTTGAGCACCAGAAGATATACTGGACTGGTGCAGAAAAAGAATCCTGCTCGATGGACAGTGATCCTGACAGTTCTGATTTGAGGCAGTTAGTACTGCATCGTCAGTGCCTGGTATCGATTCCAAACCAGGCATAGAAAGGATCGATGGCACTGATGGAACTGCAGGAATCGACCCCGACACCGGTACCGGTATCAGAGACAATAATGTCATCGAAGCAGTAATCGGGGGCTACTGAAATGGTACCGAGGTAAGCAGAGAGCCTTGGTGAATATCCTCGGTACTGCATAGCTGGAAACGATATGGATCGGTTCCGAAACGCGTCGGTACCAAGTCATCTAGACTGGATATCGATTCCAGACTCGGCATCGAAGCGAGCGAGTCTATCAATGCATGTCTAGAAGGTACCGACGTTGGTGGTGGTATCAGCAATGCCGATACATGAAAGTCAATTGGAATCGCATCAAACGGTACCGAAGGTACTGAGGACGTTCGAAGACGATGCCCGGTGAAGAGAAGAATAGTCGACACCGGCGCCAATGTCGGGGTATCGGTACCGCTCGAAGCCGATACCAACCCCGAGCATGGCGAAGATACAGGAAAGTCAATCTGGGTCGTATCGATCGGCCCCGAAGGTACCGAGGACACCAGATGACGATCCCAGGTAAAGAGTGGAACACTCGATACCGATGCCGATGCCGGGGTATCGGTACCGCTCGAAGCCGGTACCAACCCCGAGCATGGCTGGGATACAGGAAAGCCAATCTGGGTCGTATCGATCAGCCCTGAAGGTACTGAGGACACCAGATGACGATCCCTGGTGAAGAGTGGAACACTCGACACCGGTGCCGATGCCGGGGGGGATCGGTACCGCTCGAAGCAGATACCACCCCCGAGCATGGCTCAGGTATGTTCTGTGGGGGGTGAGCCCCAGGAACAACCTGAAACCCCGTAAATGCTTTGGAGCCCGAAGACTCCCGCCGGGGTTTTATTGCCAATGGAGTCTTGAGGGCAAGGCCGGAGCCGTCATCAAGCTGGGCATGAGACTTACCCTTCAAGGATTGGCTAGTCTTAACAGACTGTTTGTGGGTTACCTGATCCTGGAGAGAAGAATAAACCGGTGTCCTGACCTCAGGAGGAAAAACGGTATCGAGGGAAACTCGAAAAAGGGAATGTCTTCTCCCAATAATATAGCCTGAGGTATCAGGGGAAAAAGGGTCAGGACCCAAACAGGTTAGACACCAAGCATTGGACTCTAAAAAGAAAACTAAGTTTCCACAGTGAAGGCACTTCTTAGGGGAAGAAGGCTCCATGTTGGAAAGGCCTGGTAGGCCCAAAAAAGTTAAAACAAAAAACTGAGGAGAAATATTTCTCTAAGTTTGAAAAAGAAAAGAATAAAGCACCGGCGGTACCGGTATCGGCGGGAAAGACAGCCGCGACAACAAGAAAATAAGGATTTTAAAGAAAAAAGTTTCTGCGGTGACAGGAGGATGTCCTGTTGGCTCCGCGGAAAAATGAAAACTGAGGAGAGGCAGTGGGAAAGGCGGGAAGTCACCGCACAGGCGCGAGGGATGCTCCCAAAAGCTTTCTGATTGGATGCTGGGGAGCATTCCCGTGCAGGCTCCGTCAGTACCTACGTACCCATATGTGAAGACTCATTCCTGCTTGTTCCTGGAGATA
This sequence comes from Ichthyophis bannanicus, assembly GCA_033557465.1. Taxonomy (NCBI): domain Eukaryota; kingdom Metazoa; phylum Chordata; class Amphibia; order Gymnophiona; family Ichthyophiidae; genus Ichthyophis; species Ichthyophis bannanicus. The sequence continues at coordinate 623,423,057 of CM066031.1, read as the reverse complement.
TCTAGGTAGGTTAGGATAAATTTAGTGCAGATACTGCCAGTGAAGGAAGCAGACTGCCACCCTAGCCAGCAACCAAGAAGGACAATGATCTATTTGAAACCCTGCGACTGCTGGGTTTGTTGACCCTGTGGAGGTTGTGGATTCTTCAGACCAGGGCGATGTTTCCCCTGTTTGGGAACATCTGTATGATGGGCAGATGATGGGTAAAACCTTCTCCCCCTAGGGGAAGAAAGTGTGGTAGGACATTTCCTACCTACTGGGAAAGAAGGCGGCGTAGAACAGCCTCTGGAAAAAGGAAAGTCAGTGGATAACTGAGTAACCTGGAGTAAAGACTCCTTGTTGAAGAGATTTTCTCCAGTGCAAGGAGTATTTCCCAGTCTTTCTTGTGCCCATTTGTCCAAGTCTGAAGCTTGAAGCCAGGCTCTACGTCGTGCCCCTATAGCTAGAGCAGAAGTCCTGCTAACAGACTCAAAAGGAGTCTAGGGTAGCACGAGTAAGAAACCTAGAGATATTTTGAGTATGACTAACCAGTGAGGAATAGTCTTTACTCCTGGGCTCTTGAAGAAAAGGAGTCAAAAGATGTAATTTCCTTGTGACCTCCTCAAGAGATAGACCCATATAAAAAATATATGAGAGAATTCTTGCTGAAAGCATGGATGTCTGGAAGGTTTGACGTCCAAAGGCATCTAGTGTCTTAGACTCACGACATGGCGGACAAGAAGAGTGCTTTTTATTACTCTTCACTCGCCTCATTGCTGATTCTACCACAATGGAATGAGGAAGTTGAGTCCTTTGAAACCCTGGAGAGGGGGGCACCTGATATAGGAGATTAGTTGCTCTGGAAGGTGGGGGTACCTTTAAAGGAGCTTCCCACATTCGTAGAAGGAGAACCTGCAAAGAATGATGCAAAGGAAGCATTATATTCTCCTTTGCTTTGATAGGAACAGAGAGGTATTCTGTATTCCCTTGTGTAGGATCTTGTCCAGGAATAGGAATGGCAAGTGATTTTGCCATATCCAGGAGGAAAGTCTGGAAAGAAGGATCCCCAGAGGGAACTTCCCTTGGATAGGCTAGATCTGATGAACATAAGAACATAAGATATGCCATAATGGGTCAGACCAAGGTCCATCAAGCCCAGTATTCTGTTTCCAACAGTGGCCAATCTAGGTCATACGTACCTAGCAGTTTCCCCAAGGGACACAGGTTCCACAATGCTTGTATTGGTTCAAGCATTGATATCCTGGGTCCCTTCTTAATAATGGTTTATGGACCTTTCCTCCAGGAACTTGTCCAAACCTTTCTTAAACCCAGCTACACTAACAGCCTTTACTACATCCTCCGGTAACAAATTCCAGAGTTTGATTACACGTTGAGTGAAAAAATATTTTCTTTTATTAGTCTTAAATAGTTTACCGTGTAGCTTCATTGCATGTCCCCTAGTCTTTCTATATTCTGATAAGGTAAACAATCGATCTACGTTTACCCGTTCCACTCCGTTCATTAATTTATAGACTTCTATCATATCTCCCCTCAGCCATCTCTTTTCCAGGTTAAAGAGCCCCAACCTTTTTAGCCTTTCATAGGAGTATCCTTCCATCCCCTTTACCATTTTGGTGGCTCTTCTCTGAACCTTTTCTAAAATCGCTAAATCCTTTTTAAGATACGGCGACCAGAATTTCACACAATATTCAAGGTGCGGTCTCACCATGGAACGATATAGAGGCATTATAATATCTTTTGTTTTATTTTCCATTCCTTTCCTTATCATACCTAGCATTCTATTTCCTCTCTTGGCCGCCGCTGCACACTGGGCCGAGGGTTTTAACATGGTATCCACAATGACGCCTAAATCTTTTTCCTGGGTGGTGGTTCCTAATGTGGAACCTTGCATCGTGTAACCATAGTTTGGGTTGTTCTTCCCTAGGTGCATAACCTTGCATTTGTCCACATTAAATTTCATCTGCCATTTTGATGCCCAGTCATCCAATTTATCAAGATCCTCTTGCAATTTTCCACAATCCTCTTGGGTTTTAACAACTTTAAATAGTTTTGTGTCATCTGCAAATTTGATAACCTCACTCGTTATTCCACTTTCCAGGTCATTTATGAATATGTCAAAAAGCAGCGGACCCAGCACAGATCCCTGGGGTACACCACTATTCACCTTTCTCCATTGGGAAAATTGGCCATTTAGCCCTACCCTCTGCTTTCTATCTTTTAACCAGTTCCTGATCCACAATAGTACACTGCCTCCTATCCCATGACTCTTTAGTTTTGCCAAAAGTCTCTAATGAGGGACCTTGTCAAAGGCTTTCTGAAAGTCCAGATACACAATATCAACCGACTCACCTTTGTCCACCTGATTATTCACTCCTTCAAAGAAACATAACAGATTAGTAAGACAAGATCTTCCTTGTCTAAAGCCATGTTGGCTGTCTCCCATTAGGTCATAACTATCTACATGCTGAGTAATTTTATTCTTTATGATGGTTTCTACCATTTTTCCCGGTACTGATGTCAGGCTCACCGGTCAGTAGTTTCCCGGATCACCCCTGGAACCCTTTTTAAAAATTGGTGTTACATTGGCGATCCTCCAATCTTCTGGTATTAGAGATGATTTTAATGATAGTTCACAGATTACTAATAGCAGGTCTGCAATCTCGTATTTCAGTTCTTTCAACACCCTTGGATGTATACCATCCAGCCCAGGTGATTTGCTACTCTTCAGTTTATCCATTAGTTGTAATACATCTTCCCGATGTATCGATATTTCCTTCAATTCTTCCGCACCTTTAAATACAACTTCAGTCATGGGTAACATCCCTACATCTTCCTCAGTAAAGACTGAAGCAAAGAATTCAGTCAATCTCTCTGCTATTGCCTTGTCGCCTCTTAGTGCTCCTTTAACCCCTTTATCATCTAATGGACCAACTGACTCTCTCACAGGTTTTTTGCTACGAATGTATTTGAAAAGGTCTTTACTTCGCGTTTTTGCTTCCGCAGCAAGCTTCTTCTCAAATTCTCCCTTTGCCTGCCTTATCAATGCCTTGCATTTGACTTGCCAGTACTTGTGCTGTTTCCAGGTTTCGTCGTTTGGCTCTTTTTTCCATTTCCTGAAAGATGCTTTTTTGGCAACAGCCTCTCTGACCTCACCTTTAAACCATGCTGGCAGTTTTTTGGACTTCCTTCCACTTTTCTTAAAGCGTGGAATACAGCTGGTCTGGGCTTCCAAGATAGTATTTTTCAACAACAGCCAAGCCTGATGTACGTCTTTAACCTTTGCAACTGCTCCTTTTAGTTTTTTCTTAACTGTTTTCCTCATTTTATCATACTTTCCCTTTCGAATGTTAAAAGGTAGTACTGTGGATTTCCTTACTATCCCCTCCTCCACTAATTAAATCAAAGGCGATCATGCTATGATCACTATTGCCAAGTGGCCCCAACACCCTTATCTCTTGCACTAGATCTGGTGTTCCACTAAGGACTAGGTCTAATATGGCTTCCCCTCTGGTCGGTTCATGAACCAGCTGCTCCAAGAAGCAGTCATTTATTTCATCTAGGAACTTTATCTCCCTAGCATGTCCTGACGTGACCTGACCCAGTCGATACCGGGGTAATTGAAATCACCCATTATTATTACTGCGCTGTAACTTTTGTTAGCTTCCTTGATTTCTTTGAGCATTTCATCATCCATTTGGTCATTCTGGCCAGGTGCTCGATAGTACACCCCCACTGCCATTGCCTTCCCCCTTTTATATGGAATTTCAATCCATATAGATTCTACAGCAGATTTTGTTTCCTGCAAAACTTTAATCCTTTCTGAGTCAATGCCCTCTCTAACATAGAGCGCAACCCCTCCACCAATTTGATCAGCTCTATCATTACGATATAGTTTGTACCCAGGTATCACAGTGTCCCACTGGTTGTCCTCCTTCCACCATGTCTCTGATATTCCAATCATATCTAACCTTTCATTTAGTGCTATATATTCTAACTCTCCCATCTTATTCTTTAGACTTCTAGCATTTGCATACAAGCATTTTAGAGAATGTATTTTATTCATGTTAATTTGGCTATTGTTAGACATGGGTAAACTGGGATCTTTAAGCTCTGTCTGCTCCATACTTGAGGGCATTTGGGCTACTTTACTCTTTTGTGGAACCTCTCTGCTTTTGGTAGTATCCTTCAAGGATACATTCTTCCGAGCCATCCGCTCTTGGGCGACTGTCGGCTTTCCCCTAATATCTAGTTTAAAAGCTGCTCTATCTCATTTTTAAAGGTTAATGCCAGCAGCCTGGTTCCATCCCGTTAAGGTGAAGCCCATCCCTTCGGAAGAGCCCCTCCTTTCCCCAGAATGTTCCCCAGTTCCTAACAAATCCAAAACCCTCATCTCTGCACCATTGTCTCATCCACGCATTGAGACTCCGGAGCTCTGCCTGCCTTTTGGGTCCTGCGCGTGGAACAGCAAGCATTTCGGAGAATGCTACCATGGAAGTTCTGGATTTCAACTTCCTACCTAAAAGCCTAAATTTTGCCTCCAGAACCTCCCTACCACATTTTCCTATGTCATTGGTACCGACATGTACCAAGACAGCAGACTCCTCCCCAGCACTATCTAAGACCTTATCTAGGTGACGCGTGAGGTCCGCTACCTTCGTACCAGGCAGGCATGTTACCAGGCGATCCTCACGTCCACCAGCCACCCAACTATCTACATGCCTAATGATCGAATCACCAACTATAACGGCTGTCCTAACCCTTCCCTCATGGGCACATGGCCCTGGAGAAACCTCCTCGGTGCGAGAGGGTTTTACATCACCTGGAGGACAGGTTCTAGTTACAGGATCACTTCCTGCCACACCAGGGTGATGCTCTCCTGTCACGTGACCTCTCTCCTCCATGGCAACAGGGGTGCTGCCAGACTGGAGGTGGGACTTCAGGACTATATCCCTGTAGGTCTCGTCTATGTACCTCTCTGTCTGTCTTATGTTTTCCAAGTCTGCTACTTTAGCCTCTAGAGAACGGACTTGTTCCCTGAGAGCAAAGAGCTCCTTGCACCTAGTGCACATGTAAGACCTCTCACCAACTGGGAGAAAATCATACATGTGACACTCAATGCAAAAGACTGGAAAGCCCCCATCCCGCTGCTGGACTGCTGTCTGCATCTTAGTTTTAAGTTTGTGTCTAGATCTTTAAGTTCTTACTTACTAGGGGTTGCTATGGGTATTTATACCAATAAAACTGTACCTAATACGTTTAATATACCTTGTTCACCTGAAGCTTAATTAATCTCAGGTCCTTAGTGTATGACTGATTTGGGTAATGAGCTTCACCTGAAAGCACCTCCTGTCTTTTAAGATGTGTAAGTACCTATAAAGCTATGATTATCCCAGGGGAGGGTGGGTGTGGGGAGGGAGGGAGGGAAATAACACTTATTAAAAGAGGGCTGCTACACAGTACCCTGTCTTGTGCTGCTGAGGTAAGCTAAATTCTGATTTGATTTAAATTACAGCTCTTAGCTGCTGCTAGGCTCTAACTTCTTATGAAATTTAAACTACAAGCTCTCTGCTGGGTACTAAATTTAACCAGAAAGCTCTCTTCTGTGTGTTAAAATTAAACTAAAAGTACTTTGCTGTTACTTGGCCCTGAGTGACTATTAAATTTAAACTACAAGTTCTCTGCTGGGTATGAATGTAACCAGAAAGCTCTACTCTGTGTTTTAAATTCAAACTTTAATTGCTGCTACTAGGCCCTAACTGATCCAACAAAAAACAGTGGGTTCACAGATTAAGTAGCTTTAATACAAAGAATTCTTTTTAGAAAATTACCAGAAGTATATACTCACAGTTGCAGATTTCTCTCCAGAAGTAACAGTCCCCCTTTCTAGTCCTTCAAGACAGAACTAGCGTTGGCATCGAGGGATCTATTCAAGTATATAGGAATAGAAGATCCTGAATGGTATAGTATGGGATCCTTAGATGGTGGTCACTGGTACTGCAGGTCAGAACCAGCGACAGTCGGTAACAGATCGTCCATGCTAGGGATCGATTCCAAACTTGGCATCAAGGGAAGCGAGCCTGACAAGAGAAGCATGGAAGGTACCGACAGCAATGGTACTGTGGATATCGGTACCGATCTCGGTACCATATCTGATACCGGTGGATGAAGACCAGCCGATGGCAACTCTAACGGTATCGGAGGAACCGAGAGTTGCGGATCTGAATTATCGGAACCGAGCCTTCGGTACCGACGGGAGTCGGTACCAAGGTGAGTCGATACCCAGTCCTCCAGACTGGAGATCGATTCCAGACTCGGCATCGAGGGAAGCGAGTCTATCGATGCACGTCTGGAGGGTACCGACGTCGGTACTAGTATCGGTGTCGGTACCGATACTGGAAGGTTGATCTGGAGCGTATCCACCGGCCCCGCAGGTACCGAGGATGCCAGACGACGATCCTTGGTGAGGAATGTTTCATCCAACACCAGTGCCGATGCTGGGGCATCGGTACCGCTCGAAGCAGATGCCACCACCGGGCATGGCTCAGGTATGTTCTGTGAGGGGTGAACCTCAGGAACAACCTGAAACCACACACAGGCTTTGGAGGCCGAAGACTCCCACCGGGGTTTTGAAGCCAGTGGATTCTCGAGGACAAGGCCATAGGCATCTCTATGCTGTGCATGAGAAGTGCCGCTCGAGGACTGGCTAGTCTTAACAGACTGTTTTTGGGTTACCTGATCCTGTGTAGAAGATGATATGGTCGGCGCCCTGAAGTTGGAGGGGGACCGCATGTCGAGGGGAACTCTATGTTGAAAACTTCTTCTCGCAATACTATTGCCCGAGGGCTCCGGAGGAAAATGGTCAGGACCCAAGCAGGTTAGACACCAATTGTGAGTGTCTAAAAATAAAGTTGTACCACCACAGTTTGTACATTTCTTGGGGAAAGTGGCTGGCGGTTCCATGAAGGAAAATGGAGAGGCCTAGAAGGCCTGAGAACCATGAGACACTAAGGAAGAAAAACATATTCCTTAAAAAGGAAAAAATTTTACAAGAAAAAAAAGAAAGAAACACTGGCGGTACCGGTGGCGTCGGGGAAGGCAGCCGCGACCACAAGAAAAATAAAAAATAAAAGAAGAATTTTCTGCGGTGACAGGACGTCCTGCCGGCTCCGCGGAAAAACGAAAACTGAGGAGAGGCAGTTGGGAAGGCGGGAAGGCAGCACGCAGGCGTGTTGGGATGCTTCCAAAGGCTTTCTGATTGGACGCTGGGAAGCATTCCCGCGCAGACTCCGTCGGTACCGACGTACCCATATGTGAAGACTCATTCCTGCTTGTTCCTGGAGATTGACTTGTAAGTATTACTTAGGCATTTTGGCAGATTTATAGAGAAATTGCAGTATTCATTGATCATTTGTGGAATGTCTGGGACTGTCTTTAGGACTGGGGGTCGAGTCCCTGGCAAAGCTACAAGTATAACGTGAGCCACTGAATTGTGTTCCTTTGAGATTAGTGCTTCTAAGAAGAAAGTTCTCTAGAAGTTATTAACTATAATGTTTTTAGGCCAATGATAATTTGCATTTTATTTATGGTAACTGGTGTTCTTTTGACCTACAATAATAACTACTGCTGATAGACCTTTGATGAAGTCCTGAGGTTGTGGTTCATGTATCTGATTTCATATAAGGGTCGCACATGGCTGACAGAAATTCCCCATTTCTGTATTTGCATCTGCCCCAGGGCATGTTTAGGTTTTTAAAAAGTGCTTATTTCAGCCACCCCTTTACAGAAAGAATTAAGAGAGACATCTCTCTCAATCCTCATAGGCCCGATACAGAGTTGGACGTGCCGGTCTTCTGTGCGCCTGGTCGCAACCAGACGCATAGAGTGAGCCGGGATTCTGATCCTGTGGGGCACGTCTAGCCAGCGGGAAAAGAATCACGTCTGGGCTGTGACCCCTATTCTGGTCGGCCTGCATGTACAGACCTTCCCCAGCTAACGCAGTCAGGGCTCCTGAATGGAGCTGCAGCGCCCCAGCTGCTGAACTGGAATGTTCATTCCCGAGGACAGGGTCGGGCTGTGGGGAATTTCCTCTGCCCCCTCCTGCCTTTTCTGCACCAGATCCACCCAACTAGGGGAACTTATTCCACCTCAGAGGTTCCCTGTTCAGACTGCCATCCCCGAACATACAGGGCAGACATTGGAATTGGGCCTGTACATCCAGGGCCACCGACCGCCAACTGCCCACCCTAATGCCGACCCCACAATGCCCTTTTCCTGCCCCATCTAACCTCCCCATACAACATCCCCAATGGGACGTCCATCCCCGCTATTCATGCCTCGGAATGACCCTGTTAATGTTTATTTTCCCCTCCACACAGTACTTCGGTAGACCTTGAACCATCTGTAATTGATGAAGGGTGGGGGATGTCAATGGTTCCAAAATGGCTAGGATGATCGTATGTGTGCTGACATTTACACATGCACATTCTGAAATACCGCATTGACACATGCAAGTCACAAGGGTTCTCGCATATATATTTCCCATATGTATATTTTCAAAATAGCATCTTCCACTGCAGGGGGGGGGATATCTATCCCTGTATGCGTTTCCTGGTTTCCTGTAACACACACCTCTATGGGGAGGGGTGCAGATATGGTGATTTTAGATCAGACTTACATGCGACCACCTTCACTTTTGAAAATGACATAGAATTGCAGCCATTTGCACTTGGACCAATTGAACGGGCTTTTTAACTGTGCCTTAATGTATATGGCGAGGACTGATTTGGTGGTGTCGATGCACTAGTTCATGTTAAAACTCATATTACAGTGATGTGCAAAAGTCTGGAATCACTTGTGAGTTTTGCGTTTTTCGTACTTTCTAATGTTTTTTTTTAATTTTGCGTTAGCCTAGCATATTCATCTTTCTACCACGTTAAAAGGGATACATTTGGCTATTATAGTTTTTTATTTATTTTTTTTTTATACTGCGCTCTTTAGAATCAGTGCGGTTTACATGTATACTAACAGGTACTTTTTATTCCCTTGTCCCCGAAGGGCTCACAATCTAAGTGTACCTGAGGCAATGGAGGGTTAAGTGGCTTGCCCAAGGCCACAAGGAGTGGCCATGGGACTAGAGACCCCAGTCCCTCCGGCCTGAGGTTGCTTGTCCCCATACGGGAATTGAACCCCTGCCCCTCCGGCCCGAGGTAACCTGTCCCAACCACTGAGCCACTCCAGAGTTGACTTTTTTGCATTCCTTGCTTCCAATTTAAATACTTTACAGACACTGGGAGATAGCTACTGCGATTTTTGTGGATCCTGCGTCAAAACTGGATCAAGATTATCCAATATGGACACGTTATTTCTGACCAATCAGGAGGCTGGTTTCACTATCCAATCACAATGCAGATATCTAGCCAACAGTGCAGCTATAAAAACGCACGGAAATTTTGAATTTCATACGCTTTCTGGATTGACCATGAAGATGACTCGGACCCTGACGTTGGAGGAGCGTGTTCGTGTGTCCTTTATGAGCGAGGAAGGATTTTCAAGCCATCTGATAGCCAGGAAAGTTGGCTTCAGTCAGAGCGCTGTTGTTAAGATTGTACACAAGAAGAAAGAAACGGGTTCAGTGGTGGACAAGCCTCATTCAGGTCATCCACGTGCATCAATATCACGCCAGGACCGCGCACTGAGACACATTTCACTGACTAATCGCAAGTTGACCTCTCCTCAGCTACTTCGAGAGTGGTCATACAAGAGTGAGGTCAGTGTCAGCTCATCAACAGTTCGACACTGGTGCCTGCAGTTTGGTCTCTAGGGCTGCAAAGCACGGAATAAGCCACTGATGACTGACATACAAAGGCGCAACTGGATCGCGTGGGCGAGAAAGCACTGAACCTAGTCGACTGAAATCTTTATCTTTATTGATACAACTTGATTAACCGCCCAGGCCGGAGCGTCAGGGCGGTGTACAATACAAATTATAGGCTACCGAAAATAAAGTTAGAAAGGAATGCCAAAAAACTGACAGGAAAGAGAGGTAATAAGGTAAAGACAGAAAGAAAGAAGAGCCCAGTAGGGCAAAGTGGGCAAGGTAGAGGGAGGGCAGAAAGGGGAGGGAGAGGGAACGGACTGCTGGGGGATGCTCATGGGGGGAGGGCACGACCAGAGGACAGAGCACCAAATGTGGGAAAAGGTGCTATTCAGCGATGAAAGAACCTTCTGCCTGTTTGGTAACCAGGCCCACACCTATGTGAGGAGATTTCCTGGAGAGGAATTCAAGCCCGATTGTCTCAACCTCACTGTGAAGCATCCTTTGAAGGTCATGGTCTGGGCTGCATGTCTGCCAGTGGCATTGGACGTCTTCACATTGTCGATGGAATGGTCAATGGGGCCAAGTACATCACCTTACTGCAAAAGTGCATGGTGCCATCAGCACACCAGCTGTTTCCTGGCCAGTTCCTGTTCCAAGATGACAATGCACCCTGCCATCTCTCCAGACAGGTGATCAGCTGGAAGCAGCGGAACAACATCAAGTCAATGGACTGGTCTGCCCAGTCTCCAGATCTGAATCCAACCGAGAACCTGTGGCACAAGGTGGCCTTGGAAATATCCAAGAGGCATCCGACATCAAAGCGTGAGCTGATTGAGTCACTCATTGCAGCTTGGAACCGCATTGTCACCAACGATCACCTTGTCAGACTGGTTTATTCAATGCCGACAAGGTGCAGTCAGGTGATCAAGAACAAAGGGTGGCCCATCAAATACTGAGCCATCACTGACACATAAAAATGGCCTTTTTCAAGGCCACATACATCAATTTGAAGGAAACCTGGCATGCGTCCATAATATTTTAAAGCATACTTATAATAATATATCATTGGCCAACGATGTACATTACACGATTTTCGCAGAAAATCTTTCAACAGGACAACTATGAGGAACAAACTCAGAAAATAAGGGCCAAACCAATACTAAAAGTTGGTCCTAATAGCCAAATCTATCACTTATCCTGAGATACACAAAAAAAGCCACTGGGAGGAAAAAGAAATTAAGATATAAGGTCACGAAGTTGAAAAAACGTCAAATTTACAAGTGATTCCAGACTTTTGCACAACACTGTACTAACACAGTTTAGTAAATAGACCCCTATAGCACTGTAAAAAGGTACATTAAAAGTATGCCTTATACTTGCTTTTGAAAGAAAGATCTTTTAAGTATTTTCCTAGCAATGAAGTTAAAGTTTTGCTTTGATGGCATTAAAGTGGATTTTTGCATTAATGTGATCCATGATTATAGTCAAATGAGCTGATTAAAAAGGCAAATTATGCTAATCAGCTCTTGCAATTTAGCAGTAAAAATCTGCATTAATGCAAAGACAGTAACATTGATTTTAATGTGCACTAGGCGGCTTAGTAAATAGGCATCATAATGATGTGTGTAGACATGTTGAAGGATCTCTCAAAATCTTTTTGAAATGTGACATACATCAGGATGAAAAGAGGGATAGGTTTAAGGAATTTCAGCATTTTGAGTGCTTCCTGTCAAAATATTTGCTGGTACTGTTGCTTCGACGTGTGCCTTGAGCTAGTCAGTTGCCTAAAAGCATATCTCCTTAAATGTTTACAACTCTGACTAAACAGAAACACAAACTTAAACCCAAGCGCATCATATCCAAGCCAATCCAGTTTCATTATGGACATTAAGAGGTCGATATTCAAAAAGCCATTGAGCATGTAACTTATCTAGATAAAGTTATGTGCATAAATTTATCTGGGCATTCAATGGCAGTTATGCATATAAATCAGCCACTGAATATATATGGATAAAATTATCCAGATAACGCAATCTGGTTAATTTAAGGATAGCTCTTTACCCAAACATACTTCGATATATAAGTTTAACCAGTCGGTGGGTTGTATATTCCATTGACTGAATAAAATTTAACTGTGCCCTGAGAATATTTCCAACAGTCTTTTAATGCTGCTAAATGTTGCGCGTAAAATAAATTGGTAGCACAATATTTATCCACCATTCAGGGTGGGAAATTCAAACCTCAGGGTTTGTCCAGCAAATTTTAGAAGTTAAATTTTGAATATTGGCCCTTTACCATTTCAACCAAATTAGGAGTTATGATATTGGAGCCTCTGAATTCAATAATATATCAGCAACAAAACTTCATATGGACAGACAGCAAAAGAAAAGTCTATTGATCAGTGCGGGCTGGTCAGCCGTTTTTTCTAAACTCCAACTGCGGCATTTAAAAATTCCACATATTCAATACTGTTCCTCATGTAGTGAGTGATACTGAATATATATGTAATACACCAACTCTAGTCAGTGTACCTAGAGCGACAATATTCCACCACTACAGCTGACATCAGGAAGCAGCATAGCTATAGACATTGCAACTGAACATCACTATTGCTTAGGGATGGGCAATGGCATTTCCTATATCATATATCATCATTTTTGAGCGAAAACAGAAAAAAAAACCTGAAATTCTCTCACTTCCCATCTGCGGTAAATAGCATTCACTACTCAGCAATAGTGTGCACTATTAACCCATTAATGCATGAATTCTACATGTATTCCTAATACAATATTGCGTGACTGAAGTTTTTTATGCGTGGTTTCATATGACCTGAGGCATAAAAGTTGAGCGTCCCCCTTTTGGGGATACTATGCATAAATTAATGACATTTCTCCCAAAACAAAATTTTTTTGGGAATAAAAAAAGAAAAATCCCAGAAACAACACAGGAAAGTAAACAAAATAAAACACACTCCCACACTATGACTAGCTTCCACTACTATTATCCAGAGTCCAACAGAGCTCGACATCATACATGAGGCAGCGCAACATCAGAATTCAGACAAAAATACCATGCAGGTTTTTTTCATGCTTATTGCCGAGTACACATACCTCAAACCACTGTCCGTGCGATTGCATTTTCAGGATGACACAGGGATCTGGCTTGGAAAGTGCATCTCGGTCGGATATGGCCTTGCATGACACTCGCAGCTCAACCTTAGTCAGGCAGGGGCTGCTAAAGATTCCAAGCGTATTGGCTGCGGATTCATAGATGTTACTCATTTTCTGCATGTTATTCTGGCCCTGTGAAAAGAGAAGAAGCAAATCAGAAATTACACATGGTGGGTTTTCTACCTAATGGCATAATAGCACCCGTAACAGGGTGTAAACTCATTATTCTGGTTTATAGTCCTTTTCTAGTATTCTGGTTTATAGTCCTTTTCTAGTATTCCAAGCCAGGTTTACCACAAAAAAACAAACAAACAAAATCAGAAAGTCATTGTACAAAGCCTTAGCACTGTAGACTGCAGAGATTCCAGTTCCCACATATTTTGTGCCTGATATGTGATTGGAGGATCTCATGTTTTCATGCAGAAAAACCCTTGTCTCAGGTGTTCAGGCAAACCAGAGCAGCCCTGCCAAGCAGGTCGGCAGATTTCCACAGGCCTCTCTGCAGTGAAATTAAAAAGAGTCCAGAAACTGCGCAGCAGGACCATGGTAGAGAAATTGAAATTAGGGGGGAGCGAGTAATGGCTTTGAAGGCAGGGGGAATGATTGAGGCCTAAGCAGGGAGGTATGCTGGGTGTGGTATGATTGAGGCCAGAAGGAATAAATTTACTCAAGGGAAATAATTAAGGCCAAGTGGGGGGAAAGATTGCTTGGGATGGAGGAGTGACTGAGACCTGAAAGGGGAGGTTTGATAAGGATATCAAGGGGAGGTGGCAAGCAAATGGAAGTTAAGGGGGAGAGTGATGAAAACTGATTTCTGACCGAAAACGGTGTTTCCAAAGAGATAAGCCTAAGCCTGCATCCCCCAGAGATGAAATTGAACTTCTGTTCTCAAAGAAGTGAGTTTGAACTTGTGTTCTAACAAACAGCTTAAATCACTATTCCCAAATCAAAATCCGAACCTGTTGTTCCACAAACATGACATATTATTTCTACGTAAGTGCTGGAGTAAAAAAGTAGTTACTCACCTGTAACAGGTGTTCTCCAGGAGCAGCAGGAATCAGTCCTCACATATGGGTGTCATCGACGCCGATGAAGCCCCAGCGGAGCATTTCCCCAGCTTTCTATGAAAGCTTTTGGGAATGCAGGCACGCATGCGCGGTTCCCTTCCCGCCTAAAGGTGCCGTCTTACCTCAGTCAAATGACAGCACACAAAAATGAAAAAATTAAACTATGTACAACTGCTACTCCCAGGGGAGGAGGAAGGGTTGTGAGGACTGATTCCTGCTGCTCCTGGAGAACACCTGTTACAGGTGAGTAACTACACTTTCTCCAGGACCAAGCAGGAAGTCAGTCCTCACATATGGGTGACTCCCTAGCTCTGGGCTACCGAGGAACCCAGGCTGAACAAGAGAACTCCCTCTAGTCCCAGCAGCAAAGAAAGGCTTTTCACAGACACAACCTCCACCGGTAGCCCAACAGAGGGCAGGAGGGCAGAAGTTGCCTAAACCTCAAAGAGATTCTGGAGTACTGCTTGGCCAAAAGCACTGTCCCTACGGGACTCCCTCTCCAGACAGTAATGGGCCGCAAAAGTCTGGCTTGAAGACCAAGTTGCAGCCCTGCAGATGTCTACCAAGGGCACAGAGTGGAGATGAGCCACTGAGGCAGCCATTGCCCTGACATGGTGGGCCATGACCCGACCCTGCAAAGGAAGATCAGCCGCCTTGTAAGTCCAGGTGATACAGTCAGCCACCCAGATGGACAAGGTACACTTGGACACAGCCAACCCCAAGTTATTAGGGTCAAAGGATACGAAGAGCTGAGTAGCCCTTCTATGCCCCTGCGTATGGTCAAGGTAGAAGGATAAGGCCCTCCTACAGTCCAGGGTATGCAGGACTGCTTCAGCCTGGCTTGCATGAGGTCTAGGGAAGAATGTTGGAAGAACCACCTCTTGGTTAAGGTGGAAAGAGGAGACAACTATTGGGAGGAACTTTGGATGAGTCCTAAGGACTACCCTGTTCCTATAGAAGCGAGTGTAAGGCCTATCACAGACCAGGGCCTGAAGCTCACTCACTCGCCTAGCCGAGATAAGGGCTACTAAGAAGAGTGT
Source organism: Ichthyophis bannanicus (assembly GCA_033557465.1). Classification (NCBI taxonomy): domain Eukaryota; kingdom Metazoa; phylum Chordata; class Amphibia; order Gymnophiona; family Ichthyophiidae; genus Ichthyophis; species Ichthyophis bannanicus. The sequence continues at coordinate 623,407,963 of CM066031.1, read as the reverse complement.
CTTCCAAGACAGGAAGCGTAGAGGGCAAGTAGCCATCGGCTCAAAGGGTGGGCGAGTCAGCTGCTGCAAGACCACATTCAACTCCCACTCAGGAGCAGGAGGATGGATTGGAGGCTTGAGCAAAAGCAAGCCTCTGAGAAAGCGGGACACCAAGGGGTGAACCGACAGAGAATGTCCATCTACCAGTGAGTGGTGGACCCGAACAGAATTGGACTTAAGTCCTTGATTGGATAAGTGCAGTAAGTACTGAAGCACTACTGGTACAGTACAGGAGAAAGGGTCCTCTGTACGTAGCTGACACCAGAGAGAAAACCTTTTGCATTTGAGAGCATAGGTTTTCCTAGTGGATTGCTTCCTAGAGGCTAGGACAACCTCCTCAACTTCCTGAGGGAGGCCCCAGGGAGCCAAAACTACCCTTGCAGCCTGCAGGCCATCAAATTGAGAGCCTTGAGATTGGGGTGCAAAAGGGAACCCTGATCCTGAGAGAGAAGGTCAGGTTGCAGCCCCAGAGGCAGTGGAGGATCAACCGCCAGCTGAAGCAGGAGTGGAAACCAAGGCTGTCTGGTCCACCTGGGAGCCACCAGCAGGACCGAGGCCTTGTCCTGAAGAATCTTGAACAGAGTTCGGGCCACCAAGGGCATGGGAGGAAACGCATACAGGAGGCCCTGAGACCATGGAATCAGAAAAGCATCTGCTGCTATCCACAGAGGATGCGGTTGCCTGGAGCAGAACTTTGGCAGTTGCTTGTTCAGTGGACTGGCAAACAGATCTATCAAAGGAAGACCCCATTTTAGGAAGATCTTCTGAACTACCAAAGGATGCAGCTGCCACTCGTGGGGCTGTAAAATCCTGCTCAACCTGTCTGCTAGGAAGTTCTCCTGGCCTGGAAGGTACACAGCCTTGAGGAGCATGTTGTGCTTGAGGGCAAAGGAGCAAAGGTCCTGAGCCTCCCGACAAAGGAGTCTGGACCCAGTCCCTCCCTGTTTGTTCACATAAAACATGGCCACTTGGTTGTCTGTCTGAACCAGGACAGACTGATGAGCCAGGGGAGGAGAGAAAGCTTTGAGCGCTAGTCGAATAGCCCTGAGTTCCAGGAGATTGATCTGCTGTGCCACCTCCCAAGGAGACCACAGGCCCTGGGTGCACTTGTTCAGACAATGAGCTCCCCAGCCCTGCAGGGAGGTGTCTGTGGTCAGCACCACTGTGTACCCAGGAATTTGAAAGTGTACCCCTTTCAGAAGATTGAGTGGGTGCAGCCACCAGCTGAGGGAGTCCAGAAATGGTTTGGACACCCTTATTCTGTCTCTGAGGCTGCCTGTAGCCTGAGACCACTGACTCCGAAGGCACCATTGTGCAGGCCACATATGGAACCGGGCATTGGGGGTGATATGAACTGTCGAAGCCATGTGGCCAAGCAGCCTCAGGCAGAGTCTGGCGGAGACCACTGACCCGCTGAGAAACTGATTTGCCAAGTCCATCAGTCTTTGGGCTCTGTTTGTTGGCAAGAATGCCTTTGCCAGGGCAGAGTCCAGCCTTGCCCCTAAGAACTCCAAGTTCTGGGAGGGGAGCAAAGTGGACTTTACGAAGTTTATTACAAATCCCAAGCTTTGAAGAAGAGCAATATTTCTAAGAGTGGCCTGTCAGGCCTCCTGGCACGTCTGACCCCTGATGAGCCAGTCGTCCAGATAAGGGAAGACAAAGATCCCTTGATTTCTTAGGTAAGCCGCCACCACTGCCAGGCATTTGGTAAAGACTCTGGGAGCGGAGGTGAGGCCAAAAGGCAGTACTCTGTACTGATAATGGTTTCCTCCCACAATGAACCTGAGGTACTTTCTGTGGTCTGGATGAATGAGGATGTGAGTGTACGCATCCTTTAGATCTAAGGAGCATAGCCAATCTCCCTGCTGGAGGTAGGGCAGAAGTGTTCCAAGAGTAAGCATCTTGAACTTTTCTTTCTCTAGGAACTTGTTTAGGTTCCTGAGATCCAGAATAGGCCGAAGGCCACCGGTTCTCTTGGGTACCAGGAAATACCTGGAGTAGAACCCTTGACCCTGCAAGTGGGGAGGCACAGGCTCCACCGCCCTGTCCACCAACAGACCTTGAAGCTCTTGAAGGAGAAGATTTGTGTGCAGGGGAGTCCTTGGAGGCTCCCCTGGAAAGTATGGTGGAGGCAGTTGGTGAAAATGTAGTGCATAGCCCCTTTGGACTATGTTCAACACCCAACTGTCTCCAGTTATGTGGGGCCACTGGTGGGCAAAGAGGGCGAGATGACCTCGTGTGCAGGGTTGGGAGAGCAGGGACTGAGAGGCTATGCTCAAGGAGTCAAAAACCCCCACCCTGCTGAGTGGGAGCAGGGGCCGGAGGCTTGGGGGTCCTCTGCCTATGGGGCCCATTACCCTGCCCCTTGGCTTGCTGACCCTGGGGTGCAGCTTGGGCAGCCTGATACTGAGGGTACTGTTTGTAGGCAGTGCCCTTCCTCGGGTAAAAGGGCTTCTTACCCGAGGCCTTCTTCTTGTGAGAAGGGGCAGAGGTCTTCCTAGACAGCCTTGTCCTTGTAAGGTGCTCAGTCTCGAGCTGTGCGGCCTTTTCGACCATGGGCTTGCCAAAAAGTTTTTCACCTCGGCAAGGGACATCGACCAACTTGTCCTGAACCCATGGCTCGAGGTCCGATGACTGCAGCCATGCCTGGTGTCGAGCCGCGATGCCGGCTGCCGCAACTCAGGCCGAAGCCTCGAAGCCATCACAGGTGGCGCGGGACATAAACTTCGAGCAGTCCCGAATCCCCGAGGACAAGGACTTAAATCTCTGCAAGGGTTCCCTGGAGAGACCAGCAGAGAACCCGGCCAACTCCTTGGCCAGGTCTCGCAAGTACATGCCCATGTACAGCTGGTAAGACTGCACACGGCAAGCAAGCATCAAGCCCTGGAAGCACTTTCTACCTACACCATCGAGGTTCCGGGCCTTTCAGACGATGCATGACCGAGTCCACCACCATGGAATGGTGTGGTAGCTGCGCCTTCTGAAAACCGGAGTCGATAAATCGAATCGACTCGCTTGCTTAGAACCGGCGCCGAGGCCGGTGCCTCCCACATCCGGAAGAGGAGCCGTTCCAGCATCGGAGGAACCGGACAGTAAAGGCCTCCTGCGGAGGAGAGTCGTACTGTAGGGCCTCGAGCTCCTCAGCTCGAAGCTCTTCCTCGGGGTCCGCCAGAATAGCAAACGCGGTGGCCATATCCCGGACAAACTCCGAGAACCGGAGGGGATCTACTCCAGGGGCTCAGATTGCGGTGAGTCCAAGGGGACGCACCGAGTTTTGAATGTGTCGGGAGACTCCTCATCCTCCGTCTCCCAGGCGGACTCGTCCGACGAGGAGTCAGGGTCTGACCCCGCGGGGCCCTGGGGCATCCGCCCCGATGCCGGAGGCACCGGCGTCAACGCCCTCGGTCCCGAACGGGAGGTCGAGGGAGACCACGACAGAGGTCGACTTCAAGCCATGATGGACTCGAGTATCGGCTCAGTCTCCGGGGTCGACTTCGATGTCGATGTCCCAGTGGTCGGGGCAGATATGCCAGACAGGCTGGCCATCAGTGCCCGCTGCTGCTCCATGAAGGCAGACAGTCTGCTCTCAAAGGCTGTCATCCTGAGACTCAGCTCGGGAGACGCAGCAGCCACCGACTCGGGCCCCGGCAGCGCCAGGCCCGATGTCGGCTCTCTGGGTGGAGAGTCCTCGAGGACCAGACGACTCCGGCTCCACGCGAGGAACTTTGGCAGGCTTCTCTTGTTCCATGGGCCCGGGGCGACGGTCGGGGGTCTTAGACCTGGCCCTCGAGGAGCCAGGGACCTCCTCCGACGACGCCCTCACGAGCCGCTTCTTCCTTTTGCATTCCCGGTCGGGGGACCCCCTGTCCGAGGAGCTTCGACGGTGCTCGGGATCCGAATCCCGAGATGTCGAGGCTTCAGACGAGGTCCAGGCCTGGCCGGAGGCTGAGTCTGAGAAAAGTCTTTCTTTCTGCTGCTGGTGACTTCGCAAGTGCCTTGGAAGACATCTTCCTACATGGTCCACACGTCTTAGGGTCGTGATCAGGACCGAGGCACCAAAGGCAGCAGTCGTGTGTGTCGGTGAGAGACATTAACTTCTTACACCGATCACACTTCTTGAAACCGCTGGAAGCCATCGGGGAAAAAAGAGTCCCCGCGAGGTCAAAGGACCGGCCTTCCAGTGGAAAATCAAAAAAGGGCGCGAACGCCAGCGACGAAGGGCAAAAACCGAAAAAGAAGAATCGGGCTCGATACCGGTGTACCGAATCCGGCGGGAGGGGAACCGGCGTCGAACCGGGAGGAAAAAATAGCGAGAATCGCCGAAAAAAATCAAACTTTCATCCGGGATGACAGGACACACGTCCAGTGGGCTTCTTGGAAAAAGAGAGACTGAGGTAAGATGGCACCTTTAGGCGGGAAGGGAACCGCGCATGCGTGCCTGCATTCCCGAAGGCTTTCATAGAAAGCTGGGGAAATGCTCCGCTGGGGCTTCATCGGCGTCGATGACACCCATATGTGAGAACTGACTTCCTGCTTGGTCCTGGAGAAGCTAGTAATTCAATTCCTATTTTTCTCCTGTTCACTAAAGGAATGTGTTGTGGAAAGGAAGGGTTAACTAAAAACAAAAAAACCCTTAGAAATAACTCTTTTCTGTACAGCTTGTATTAATTGTTGGAAAAATTCTTGAAGATTATAAAGAAACAAAAACTTTATTGCTTGTTAGTTTTCTCAAGGTCTCTGTTTTTCCAAATTGATAAGAGATATTGGGGACTTATTCCACCCCAGTTTGTACGTTCAACCCCCACTATTTGCAGGGACCTGATTCAGGCCATAGAGCTCCTCTCACGTAGGTGGTCTTTGTGCAGGGAGCTCTAGATGGGAGCAGGAGGGGGCAGCAACAGGGCGGAGAGGGGCTAAGCGGGGGTGGGGTGCTCAACCCATACAGGAGCATAGGATGGCCTAAGATGGTGGGGGGGGGGGGTTCAGTTGTGCAGCAGGCCTGAATTGAGGCACATCCAAACCATCTAAGTACCCCAATTCTGCTCCTATGGGAATGGCTAGCTCTAGCGGGTGCAGACTTGGAGCCATATCTGAGATGTCCATATTTTGGACATCCGGAAAGCATGGGTTCACAAATGGCTTCATTGCTTTTTCAAAACTATCCAGGGGGCCCAGTCAAGTATGCAGGGTGAAGTTTTTCTTATTCTGATATGACAAGGTGTTATAATTAAAGACTAGCAGATGTCTAGACATAAATCATCTGTAAGGTTTGATCCATCTTCAGGGCCATACCAAGCCATAAATGTGCCCCTTGCGACTTGTACACTCCCCCATCACATTTCCCCCTTGACTAGCATCTACCCATCTTACCCCACACTTCCATGTCCAGCCAGCTCCCCCCTCCCCCCGCCCACGCTGCCTGCCCTTGCCCTGCTGCTGCTTTTTGTGTTTCATTGTCAGCGGCGATAGTGCCGGCATGAGAGGAGCAGACCTGAACTGATCTCAAATTGAAAAAATAAAAATGCGGGTCTTTCCGATTCCATGCTTACATGCAGGTTTAATCCCTCCCTTCTCTGATGTAGGCTCGCATCAGAAGAGGGAGGGACCAAACCAGCCATTCAAGCGCAGAGTCAGAAAGACATGCATGGGTTTTTTTCCATTTGAGATCAAGTTTGCTCCACTGCCGCTATCATGGCCGCCACCGAGGGAACACAAAGCGGCGGCAGTGGCAGTCAGCATAGTGGGAGCCAAGGCCAACAACCCCAAATGCGCCCCTAATCTTTTGCGCCTTTTGCAGCTGCACCACTCACACAGGGTCGTCTGTCTTGTATTTAAACCAGAGTGGCTCCAATGTATGCTCAGAGAAAGCATTCGATCTATACACTATGGGGTCTATTCCAGTCCACATTTAACAAGGATATATGTCTAGATCAGATGTATATGCCCCGCTAAATGCCTGAGTCTGATTCCCTCAGAAGAGCTCTCTGCATGTACATCAGAGATGTGTGGGGAGCTCTGTATGAGGGTGGGAAGCGGCAGGCCGGAGGAAGAGCAGGGGGGTGCCAGATGCTTGACCCTGACCCCGGACGTACAAGGATTATTCTGGTGAAGGCCCTGTACAGCCCGGCTTGGACAGTTAGATAGTCTACCTCCGAAGTAGAATAAGTGCCCTAAGTTCCCCACAAAGTCAATGGACAGCCGGGAAGGACCCACCAAATTGGTGAGCTGGCCAGGGAATTCCCCACAGCCCATTCCTGGCCCCAGGTGGCCCAATCAGGGATCAGGCTGCAGGAAAAATGCACTTTGCAGCTAAGCAGATTGGGAACTCTGCATGGCGTCCCAGTACCATGGCACTGCACCGTCCTCCATGCAGGGGCCCTGGCTGGATTAGACGGGGGGTTGCCAGGACATCTAATCCATCTGGATCAGGGCACGGCTGTCCAACCCCTCTGCACCTGATTCTGCTCCCCCAGGAATGTATCTTCCGCGGGTGCAGAATCGGGCGTAGATCCGGGCCGTCCAGATTTTGGACATCCGGACGTCCCGGCCGTGCCCAGAGTGGAATTGGCCTCCACCTGTTTTCTCTCATTGTCAGCAATAAAAACATAAAATAATGCTCGAGCAGGTATTCTGTAGTATATTGCTTTATTATATGATCCACAATTTGGTGCATTGGCAGGAATCTCTAACTCCACAGCTCCTGGATGCTGAACTGACCAGAGCTCTTGCCAAAGCTGAGGAAAAACCCCCAGAAACGTAAGGAAAATACTTTTCATTTCCTTTGACATTCAAAGTAAGGGCTGAGAGCTCTGCCAGGGCAATAGGACATCCTGAGCTAGTGGATACAAGATTGGAACTTGAAAATTATTTAAATTCTGAGCAAATAAGTAAAAACCTTTAAGAACCTTTTTTTTTTTTTTTTTTTAACTTTTAGGCAGACTGAAATCCAGTGAGTGAGGGTCTGTTTCCATTTCAGGGGACATATGTGGGGGTCGGAACACTGCTAGTGCTTCCTCATGAGGGGTGGAGTTTCTCTCAATGGGGAAACAGGTAGCATTCTCTCGAGAGACGTGGGAATTTCATTGATGAAATAAGCCATAACTGGGTTTTCAGTGAAGTTGTGCATCCCAAGAAAAAAAATAAAGGAAATAAAAATGAGTGTTCAGGACAGTAAAGGAAATGAAGACTTCACTCACTGGTTCAGCTGCAAATGTTTAGATAAATGAAATGCCAAATTGCAGTTTCCTGAAGGATTTTGTTTATAATGCATTTTAAGGAGAGCAAAGGAAAAAAAACAAGACTGCATTTTTTTAATTATCTGTCTCTGAAGAAAAATAAAAGGGAGAGCTGTTTGCTTTCCTTATAATATCTGTGCTTTCAAAGGATAACATTTTCCCGTTGTAAAAGATTTAAACAAGAATGGCTGTAACTTGGTAATTTGCTTTAAAATACCTCTACCTTCACAGTCTTCCAGATCTGTTTAATATATTAAATTAAATTATACTTCATTTTCCATGTGCAGTTTTACCATTCTCAGGTATAACATAAAAGGTTTTCATTTAAATCTGACTGGCATTTTGGTTTAAAAAAAAATAAAGTAGGAAATTCATAAGGAGAGATATGATAGATATAGGAATTCAACAAGTAACATAGTAAACGATGATAGATAAAGACCAGCATGGTCTATCTATTCTGCCCAGTAAGGTGCCAGAGTGTACATGCCGCTCTCCATTTAGAAGTTATTTATGTTTGCTTTGATTCCATCCTCTTGCTGGGTAGTGATCCTGTGTGTCTGACCCATGCCTTTTTGAATTCCGTCACTGTTTTTGCTCCCGCCGCCACCTCTTTCGGGAGGTCATTCCAGGCATCCACCACCCTTCCTGTGAAAAAGTATTTCCTTATGTTGCTTTTACATTTACCTCCTTATAGCGTCATTCAATGACCTTTAATTCTATGGCTACCCCATCTTTGAAAAATGTTTGTTCATTAATACCCTTTAAGTATTTAAATGTCTGTTTTCTTGTTACCGCTGGCTGGCAATTTGTAAATAAACAGCGTGTACATATAGAGGCACATTCCAATGTGGCTGTCAAGGCCCCTGTGCGTCCAATCGGAATTGGGATGCCCAGAGGTAGACCCGATTCTTATCCCTTGGAGGCTAGACGTGCCCATGGAATCAGAATCAGATCTAGGGCCTGAACTTGCAGGCTGGGCCCTGCTTCCCATCGGCCTGAACACACAGCCACTTGCCTGGCTACCTCAGTCAGGCTCCTGAATGGAGCTGCAATGCCATGGTGTCCCATCACGATGACACCGCGGCTCCATTCAGGAGCCGCGAATGCTGGCCGCCATCAATTCTCTGCATTCCCCGCAGCCAGACCCTCAATCCAACCTCCCATGGCCAAGGTCCGGCTGCAGAGAGCTTCCTGCAGCCCCCTACCTTTCCGTTGTGACCCAGTGACAGGATTCCCCGACGTCCATGGAGACATTCCACCTCTGCGGTGGAATAAGTCCCCCATCCTAGTTCACAGTCCCGGATGTACAGGGCCGACCTCAGAATCGGCCCTGTACGTCTAAGGTTGCAGACCACCCATGCCCTGCCGTCACTCTACCTCTGGAACATCCCCTCCAACCTCCGTCTAAGCCTCCCATACAACGTGTTGTTCATACGAGGAGGCTTTTGCCGGGGCCAGTAGGGGGGCGAATAGCAGGGAAGAATGGCCCCCATAGTCTGAATAGTAGGACTATTGCTTGTTAAGCTCAGTGCTGAGACAGAGAGAAAAAAAATTGATCCGGTTTCATTTCATGACTGTGGATGTTACCTTCTGTGATTGTGGTGTAGCTGTGCTATTCACCAGAGTTAAATATTAAGAAAAAGTATGAAACCAATTGGTTTCCAGAGAGGAAATACACTTCATTTTGAAAGCTTTCCTGATCTCAGTTAAAGGGAAACAACTGAGAAAAAATATTTTAAATACTGAGAGATACTAATTTTATTTAGTTTATACACATGTACTTATGTCACCAAATGTGCTCCTTGTATTACTGCATTAGGCAGGGGTCCAGTATACTGACAGCAGTTACAGGACGAGTTAAGATTATTGTTTCTTTCGAACTTGCATTGCCCTTAGGTTTGCTGGAATTTGGAAAGAGACTGATTTGAAATTACTTTATTCTCAAGCAGGGGCGGCCCAAGGGGAGTGCGGGGCCATGTGCGGAGACTCGGTGCGGGGCCTCATTTGCATAAGGTGCCTCATTTGCATAAATATTTGCATAATGTTACCATACACTAACTTTTAGTAAACATGCCTCTTAATGAGTATATGGATAAAGAAAGACTAAAAGGTTTCTACATTACTATAATCCAGTACCAACCGCCAGGCACATTAGGAACTACTACAAACACTGCCCATTTAGAACCTATAGCAAACCCGCCGTATCCTAACAGCACTACCAGGACTCACAAAGCACCATACCCTAACTATCAAAAGGCAACACTGCAAATATTAAACCAATACATTTCAGAGAACAATAATACATGACCTACTGGGGAAAGAACAAGTGGCAATGTCAAATAGGAATTACATAAACAGAATACCTCAGCTCAGTTACACATGCAGAACATAGACCATCACCAAACAAGGAATCACAATTTAGAAACAGGAAGACAATAATTAAACTGGGAACCCCAAAAGCCAAACTTGGAATATACAACAACACTGTAGAAATAAAACTATAAATTAATTTCCTCTTGTACTAAACAAAGCGCAAAAATTAATGATGCACATTTCCCAGAGCTGACATATTCCAGTTAATAAATTCAAAATAAAGAGATATTTTTCTACCTTTTGTGCATTTTTTTTCAGTTGCAATTGTTCCAGCCACTTTCTTCTGGTTTCTTCGTGTCTTCTGCTAACTCTCCATCTGCTGTCCATTTGTCCTTTCTTCTGTCTTCTTGGGTTTTTTTTCCATTCTCTCTCTACATCTGCTTTAACATACTAATCTTTCTCCTTTTGCTCTTTCCTCATTCCTATTTCATCCACTCAAATTTTATCCCTCCATCCTCAATCCCCACTTACTCTCCCAATATCCGGCCAATTGTAGATTTGTCTTCCCTCCCACGCAAATATTTTTCCCTCTCCATTTCACTCTCCCAACTCCATCCCATTCTAATCCTCCCCCAACATCAGCTCCTTTCTAGTTCCAGCCCCACCCAGCATCTGCTCCCTTCTTGTCCCTGCATCAGCCCATTTCCAGTCTTAGTCCCCCATCAGCCCATTTCCAATCCTATCCTAGCCCCACCATCAGCCCATTTCCAGTCCTAGCTCCCCCATCCATTTCCAGTCCTATCAGTTCCTCCATTAGCTCATTTCCAATCCCAGCCCCCCATCAGCTCATTTCTATTCCTTTCCTAGCCCCACCATCAGCCCATGTCAAATCCTAGCTCCCCTCCACTCAGCCCATTTCCAATCCAAGCCCCCCATGAGCCTACTTCCAGTTTTAGCCCCTCCATGAGTCCATTTCAATTCAAGCCCCCACCACAGCCCATTTCCAACCTTAGCACCCCCAACAGCCCATTTCCAGTCCTATCCTGGCCCCTCCATCAGCCCATTTCCTGTCCTAGCCCCCCCCCCAACTCAGTCCATTTCCAGTCCTAGCTCCCTCTCCTCACAGCCCCTTTCCATTCCAAGCCCCCCTTCCTATCAGCTATTTGCAGTTCAAGCCCCCTTTCCACTCAGCCCATTTCCATTCCAAGCCCCTGTCCCCATCAGCTATTTGCCGTTCAAGCCCCCCTTCCCCACAGCCCATTTCCAGTCCTAGCAACCCCCGATCCCATTACCTGTCCTTTGTCCCCCATCTTGCCATTTCCAGACCGAACCCCCTATAGCCCCTTTCCACTCCTATCCCCCCCATCAGCCCACTTCCAGTCCGAACCCCCTATAGCCTATTACCAGTCCTAACCCCCCCATCAGCCCACTTCCAGTCCTTACCCTCCCATCAGCCCATTTTCAGTCTTACCCCCCATCAACCCATTACCAGTCCTAACCCCCCAGCAGCCCACTTGTAGTCTTAGCCCCCATAGCCCATTACCTGTTGTAACCCCCCATCAGCCCATTACCTGTCCTAACCCCCCATAGTCCATTTCCAGTCCTAATCCCCCAATCAGCCCACTTGTAGTCGTAGCTCCCCATAGCCCATTACCTGTTGTAACCCCGCCATAGCCCAGTACCAGTCCTAACCCCCCCCAGCCCATTACCAGTCCTAACGCCCCCCACAGCCCATTACCAGTCCTAACCCCCTATCAGCCTACTTGTAGTCTTAGCCCCCCCATAGCCCATTACCTGTTGTAACCCCCCATCAGCCCATTACCTGTCCTAAACCCCCCCCATAGCCCATTTCCAGTCCTAATCCCCCCATCAGCCCACTTGTAGTCGTAGCTCCCCATAGCCCATTACCTGTTGTAACCCCCCCATAGCCCAGTACCAGTCCTAACCCCCCCAGCCCATTACCAGTCCTAACCCCCTATCAGCCTACTTGTAGTTTTATCCCCCCCATAGCCCAGTACCTGTTGTAACCCCCCATCACCCCATTACCTGTCCTAACCCCCCATAGCCCATTTCCAGTCCTAATCCCCCCATCAGCCCACTTGTAGTCGTACCTCCCCATAGCCCATTACCTGTTGTAACCCCCCCATAGCCCATTACCAGTCCTAATGCCCCCCACAGCCCATTACCAGTCCTAACACCCCCCCCATCAGCCCATTTCCAGTCTTAGCCCACCGCCCCATAGCCCGTTTCCAGTCCTAATCCCCCATCAGCCCACTTGTAGTCGTAGCCCCCCATAGCCCATTTACCTGTCATAACTTCCCCCATCAGCCCATTTCCAGTCTTAGCCCCTCCATAGTCTATTACCTGTCCTAACCCCCCATAGCCCATTCCCAGTCTTAACCCCCCCCCCATCAGCCCACTTCCAGTCCGAACCCCCTATAGCCCATTACCAGTCCTAAACTCCCCCCCCCCCAACAGCCCATTTCCAGTCCTTACCCCCCCCCCCATCAGCCCAGCTAAGTTAAAAAAAAAACCCAGAAACCGGCTGCTGCTGCCGCTGCCGCCGTGGCAGCAGCAGAATGGAGAATCCCGCGGGGCCCCCCTGTCCTGCAGTCTTCTATGCAGCCTCAGCGCGGGCTTTTCAGAGCCGCACGAAGGGAGAGTTTCCCTTTCTCGCGGCTCTGTTAATCCCGCCGCGGAGCTGATGGGATTTCCCATCAGCCCCGCGGCGTGATTAACAGAGCTGTGAGAGGAGAAGCTCTCTCTCTTCGCGCAGCTCTGACAGCCGACGGAGGCCGCATAGAAGACTGCAGGACAGGGGGGCCCCGTGGGATTCTCCATTCTGCCGCTGCCACGGCGGCAGCGGCAGCAGCAGCCGGTTTCTGGGTTTGTTTTTTTTTTAAACTTAGCTGGGCTGATGGGGGGGGGGTGGTAAGGACTGTAAATGGGCTGATTCTCGATTCTGCCGCTGCCACGGCGGCAGCGGCAGCCGCAGCCGGTTTATGATTTTTTAAAACTTTGCTGGGATGCAAGATGTTTTTTGCGCGGGGCCCCCTGAAACGTGGGGCCCTGTGCAAAAAACATTCTTGCTCAATGGACGGGCCGGCCCTGTTCTCAAGCATAAAGACTACATTTTAGCAGAAAGACTGAACTGAGTTCCCAGAAATACGAGAGTACCTTTTCTTTTTCTAACTGATTTATATACTTTCATAATGTTATTTAACCCATTGCAGTAGCTTACTCAACATTATCAAAGTATTCTCTTTAAAGATTAGCCCTTAGGATCCTATGTGGCAGTGAATTTATTTATTTAACAAGTTTTCTATACCGCCTTTCTTAGTATCAAAGAAGTTTACATTACAACTTCAACAGAACATTACGGAGAACTCATTTAGAAACGTGGGAAGGGGTACATGCAGGACATGCTAGGCACATAACTTATTTACAGTTGATGTATTTGGGTATAAAATTATTTAGGTGTCAATGAAATATAAACTAAGCTGAATTAAAAAACACATTGCCATTTAAAGTGATTGGTAAAGAAGCAGAGAGAGGCTCCAGACTAGCAAAGAAAAACTACTGAATCCACAGCTGCATTCTTTTCAAGCAGGCAGCTCTGCAGGCAATAGTACCACTCACAAAAGAGGCAGAGGATGAAGCTACAGTCCAGGAAAAGGCAACAAATATGAACCAACAGATGGATGCTTACCCCAATCTACCTCCTCGAGGATCCCAAGGCCTGCAGTAAATGAAACTATGTATATTCATGACTCTGAAGAGGAATGACGATGCATGGAGGATATCAGCCAAGAAGAACCTCAGGTCTCATCACCAGGTCCACCCACAAAAGCCTTGTGCTCTCTGATTTCTCTTACCTCAGAAGGATCTTTTAACACTACAATTAATAGGCAACTTGTACAAATCCTCGTAGACACTCTAGTCACAAGCAGGGCCGGCCCGTCCATTGAGCAAGAATGTTTTTTGCACAGGGCCCCGCGTTTCGGGGGGCCCCGCGCAAAGAACATTCTGCTTTTTTTTTCTTAATTAAATTTAAAAAAAAAAAAAAAGCTGGCCGCTGCCGCCGTGGCGGCATGGAGTGTCCCGCGGGGCTCCCTCTGCCCGGCGGAACTCTCCCGGCGCGGCTGAGCCCCTCTGCGCCGGCTTGCAGATACGCGAAGGGAGCGGGCAGCTTTTTTTCTTTTTTTTAAATTGCCATGAGCCGATGGGGGGGGGTTAAGACTGGCAGTGGGCTAGGGGGGGGTTAAGACTGGCAATGGGCTAGGGGGGGGTTAAGACTGGCAATGGGCTGTGGGCTGATGGAGGATGTCTGGAAAACGGGTGATGGGGGGTGAGGACTGGTAATGGGCTATGGGGGGATGGGGTTAAGACTGGCAATGGGCTATGGGGGGGTTAAGACTGGCAATGGGCAGTGGGCTGATGGGGGCTGTCAGGAAATGGGGTGATGGGGGTTAGGACTGGTAATGGGCTGATGGGGTGGGGGTTAAGACTGGTAGTGGGCTGATGGGGTGGGGTTAAGACTGGTAATGGGCTATGGGGGGGAGTTAAGACTGGTAATGGGCTGTGGGCTGACGGGGCCTGTCTGGAAATGGGATGATGGGGGGTTAGGACTGGTAGTGGGCTGATGGGGGGGTTTAGGACTGATAATGGGCTATGGGGGGGCTAGGACAGGAAATGGGCTGATGGGGAGGGGTTAGGACTTGAGGTGGGCTGATGTGGTTAGGACTGGTAATGGGCTGTGGGCTGATGGGGGGTTTAGGACTGGCAATGGGCTATGGGGGGTTAGGACTGGAAGTGGGCTGATGGGGGGTTAGGACTGGTAATGGGTTATAGGGGGGGCTTAAACTGAAAATGGGGTGATGGGGGTTAGGACTGGAAGTTGACGGGGGGCTAGGACTGGTAATGGGTTGGGGGTTGCTTTGACTGGAAATGGGCTGAGTGGACGGGGAGGCGTGAACTGCAAATAGCTGATGGGGAGGGGGCTTGGAATGGAAATGGGCTGTGAGGGAAGGGAGCTAGGACTGAAAATGGGCTGATGGAACAGCTAGGATAGGACTGGAAATGGGCTGTTGGGGGGAGCTAAGATTGGAAATGGGCTGTGGTGGGGGCTTGAATTGAAATGGACTCATGGAGGGGCTAGAACTGGAAGTAGGCTCATGGGGGGGGCTTGGACTGGAATTGGGCTGAGTGGAGGGGAGCTATGATTTGACATGGGCTGATGGTGGGGCTAGGAAATGACTAGAAATGGGCTGATGGGGGGCTAGGATTGGAAATGAGCTGATGAAGGGACTTGGACTGGAAATGGATGGGGGAGCTAGGACTGGAAATGGGCTGATGGGGGGCTAGGACTGGAAATGGGCTGATGCAGGGACTAGAAGGGAATGGATGCTTGGTGAGACTGGAACTAGAAGGGAGCTGATGTTGGGGGAGGATTAGAATGGGATGGGGCTGGGAGAGTAAAATGGAGAGGGGAAAATATTTTGTGTAGGAGGGATGAAAAATCTACAATTGGCCGGGTATTGGGAGAGTAAGTGGGGATTGAGGATGGAGGGGTAAAATTTGTGTGGATGAAATTGGAATGAGGAAAGAGCAAAAGGAGAAAGATTAGTATGTTAAAGCAGATGTAGAGAGAGAGAATGGAAAAAAACTAGAAGAGAGAAGAAAGGACAAATGGACAGCAGATGATGGAGAGTTAGCAGAAAACATGAAGAAACCAGAAGAAAGTGGCTGGACCAATTGCAACTGAAAAAAAATGCACAAAAGGTAGAAAGATATCTCTTTATTTTGAATTTATTAACTGGAATATGTCAGCTCTGGGAAATGTGCGTCATTAACGTCTGTGCTTTGTTTGGTACAAGAGGAAATTAATTTATAGTTTTATTTCTACAGTGTTGTTGCACATTCCAAGTTTTGCTTTTGGGGTTCCCAGTTTAATTATTGCCTTCCTGTTTCTAAATTGTGATTCCTTGTTTGGTGATGGTCTACGTTCTGCATGTGTAACTGAGCTGAGGTATTCTGTTTATGTAATTCCTATTTGACGTTGCCACATGTTCTCTTTCCCCAGTATTCTCTGAAATGTATTGGTTTAATATTTGCAGTGTTGCCTTTTGATAGGTAGGGTATGGTGCTTTGTGAGTCCTGGTAGTGCTGTCAGGATACGACGGGTTTGCTATGGGTTCTAAATGGGCAGCGTTTGTAGTAGTTCCTAATGTGCCTGGCGGTTGGCACTGGATTATAGTAATGTAGAAATCTTTTAGTCTTTCTTTATCCATACACTCATTAAGAGACATGTTTACTAAAAGTTAGTGTATGGTAACATTATGCAAATATTTATGCAAATAAGGCCACTTATGCAAATGAGGCCCCGCACCGAGTCTCCGCACATGGCCCCGCACCCCCCTTGGGCCACCCCTGGTCACAAGATCAGTTCTCAAATGTTTGAGTTTCTTAAAGCACTCTCACTGGAGACCTTCAGGAAACCCTGCATCACATCCTTTATCCACACCTACACTCATAGAAAAAGGGCCCTCTCCTAGAAGAAAGCACTGTCCTCATGACCCCTCCAAGACTCTACTCCTGAGTAAGAATGTAACCCTATTCTAGAGGAGCATCTCTCATCCAGGGGTGGCCCCAGAGGTGGTTCAAAGTTTTGGTCCCCTAGACAGACCTTAAAGCTTTTACCCCCACCCCCACCCCCCTTGGCAGTCAAAATCTATTGTTTAGCTTTGAATGCCCTGCTCTTTGATGCCAAGAAGTTGATGCCCCAGGCGACTCCACACTGCTCACGACCGTGGTTCATTCACCCTTGCCATCTCACTTGATCTCTCCGCTGCGTTTGACCTCGTTTACCACCGCACCCTTCTTTCACGCTTACAAGATGCTGGTCTTTCCAGCACTGTGCTTCACTGGTTTCAGTCTTTCCTCTCGGGTCATTCTTTCTCAGTTTCCTCTGCCTCTTTATCCTCACCCTCTACTCCCCTTCCCTGCGGTGTCCCTCAAGGGTCTGTTCTTGCACCCCTCCTGTTCAATGTCTTTCTAGCTCCTCTCACTCTCTTGGTGCAACAGGGCATTTCTGCACATTACTATGCCGACGATATCTTCCTTCTCTATCACACTGACTCTGCTTCCCCTGACATCACTCCTCTTAACGACTGTCTTTCTTCCGTGGCATCTTGGCTTTCTTCCAACTTCCTGCACATCAATCTTTCTAAGACTTCCGCCATTTGGTTTACCGCCGGTAGTCCCGCCCCCCCCCCCTCATGTCCCTCTACTCTCTTCCTCCCCCATCCCCCTTGTAACATCCCTGCGCTACCTAGGCGTAATCCTCGACTCGTCACTGTCCTTTAAAGTCCATATCTCCTCTGTTGTCCAACGTTGTTTTTCCACCCTAAGACAACTTCACTCTGTCCGCCCCTTCCTTTCTTCCTCGTCTATGACCACCCTTCTTCTTTCTCTTGTTGTCACTCGCCTCGATTACTGCAATGTTTCCCTGGCCGGTCTTCCTCAATCCCAACTACAACGTCTACAGAGAGTTCACAACACCGCAGCCCGCATCCTCACTTGTTCCTCTCGCTTTGACCACATCACCCCACTTCTCATACATCTACATTGGCTTCCTATTCCTTTTCGCATACAGTATAAGTTTCTCACCTTCACCCACAAATCCATTCACACTGGCACCCCTCTCTATCTTGCTGACTTGATTCCCCTCCACGCTCCTCACCGCTCTCTCCGTTCAATCCATGCTAATCGTCTGAACTTACCCTCTCCCTCTCAAGCCCACCTTGAATCCACACGCTCCTCTGCCTTCTACTTCCTTGGACCCCGCCTCTGGAATTCGCTTCCCCCGGACCTCCGCCTGGAACCCTCTCTGAAGACCTCTAAGGCCCGCCTGAAAACTTACCTCTTCTGCTTAGCTTTTGATCTTCCCCCACCACCCTCCCCTCTTTCCCCACCTCCCCGATGATTTCTCTCAATCTATCCGACTCTTGATTTCTCCTTTAGTTCCTGAACCTTTTTTTTTTTTTCTGACTGTCCTATAATTTAATTGGCGTTCTTTTCCTTTTCCTAGCATCTTTTGTATATTTTGTAAACCGCTCAGATGCTGTTGCATTGAGCGGTATATTAAGCCTCCAAATAAAGATAAAGACTGCCTAGTTTGCCTAATGGTTGGCCCAGTCCCGCTCTCTGTGGTTCCTAAGACCTTATGGACAGTCCAAATGAAGTTGATCATCTTTAGCCAGAAATTGTCAAGGTTGTCTTGAATCCTAGCAAAGCTTTTCCAAGAATTCCACAGTACCCTTTGAACTCTGAAGCAGAGGACATCAGATCAGTAAAATAAAAGAACTTTTGAATCAAGATTTCATCTCTCCTAAAAACACTGTACTTCCTCTGAAGTTATAAAAAAATGTCCCTTTGCCTGATATTACCAGGGCCCAATTTGCTGTCCTTTTAGCCCTTCCTAGATCCTTAGTTACAGTGTATATAGACAGACAGTAAATGTCTGGGGGGATACGTGGCCGCCCTATTAAATGCCATATTTTTTCCTATTGAGATTGTTGTTACAAAATGTTGTGAGAGAATAACTTTCATGTTATAAGGACTTTAGCTATATTAAATGCTTAATGCTAATGAAGATTTATATTTAGAGAGTTCCTATTTAGAATGAGCACATATCCACCTGTTGCTAGGCCAATTGCATTTAGTGTGAAAGCAGCATTGTTTACTCACACTAGGCCCGATTCCAATCCCAATGTACAACTCCTTTGTACGTCTGGACTGATCCGGATGTACAAAGGAGATCACGATCCTGATCCCGCGGGGCACGTCTAGCCCTGCGGGATCAGAATCACGAACAGCACTGTACGTGCAGGCCGGTACTGCGATTCAGTCCCGGCCTGCATGTACAGGCACTGCCCGGCTAACTCAGCCAGGGCTTTTAAATGGAGCCACGTGCCGTGGCACTGCGGCTCCATTAAAAAGCCATGATGCTGGCCGCCTGCTCATAATGTTAATTCCCCGCAGCCTGACCCCCGATCCGGCCACCTTGAACTACTCTACTACTACTACTACTATTAATCATTTGTATAGCACTACAAAGAATATGCACCACTGTACAGACACATATAAAAGATTATAAACTGATCAGCAGGGACTATCTAATCAAGACAGACAGAACAATAGATGAGAACAATAGGAAAGGGTAATGAGACAGAAGGAGAACAAAGGATTAAGAACCAAAAGCGGCCTGAAAGGGGTGAGCCTTTAGCATGGATTTGAAAAAGGGGAGAGATGAAACCTGACGTAAAGATACAGGTAGTTAGTTCCAGGTATAAGGGGCAGCAAGGTGAAAGGATCGAAGTCTGGAATTGGCTAATGTATAGAAGGGCATAGAGAGAAGCAAGCCAGAGGAAGAGCAGAGTTCACGAGGAAGGGTATAGGGAGAGCGAAGAGAGGAAAGGTAGTGAGAAGCAATAGAATGAATGCACTTATAGGTCAGAAGGAGACGTTTGTACTGGATATGGAAACGGAAGGGAAACCAATGAAGTGATTCGAGAGGAGGGCTGGCAGAAAATTAGCTGTGCAGCAAAGTTTTGACTGAAGGGGAGAACAATGACTCAGAGGGAGACCAGCAAGGAGGAGGTTGCAATAGTCTAGGTAAGACGTTCAATAGAAGATACTTCCGATTTTAGAAAGAAGATGAAGACACTACTTTTCTCAGAGCATTTTGGACTAACTATCAAATAGACTCTCCAATACATTAATAGAGCTCATACACAATAGACACCTCTTCACAGCATGCTGCAGACACAGTCAAGTTGCAGCTCCCCTTCCTATTGATGGTCTAATCCCAGAATCTCAGAATGTAACCTTAACCTCAGCCTTGAAATTGTGAATTAGATTGTACCATAGTTTGCTCTTAACATTACAATATATCATAGTTTGATAAACCACTTCAATGTAACAGTTGCTCATATCCTAACAATGCATCATAGTTTGTACAATATATCATAGTTTGTTGACCTAGTTCAATGAAATTCACTAAGTTCAATGCATTAACCTCTCTGTTCCATGTATAACATTGAGTTAATTGTAAACTGCTTTGATACCCTGAAAGGTGGTATAAAAAAATCATTAAAAAAATAAATAAAGAGTGGATAAGTGTTTTATTAGTATGTTCAGAAAGGAAAGAGCGAATTTTGTTAATGTAGGGAAAGAAATGAAAGATATTTGCTAGCTGTTGGATATGTGTGGAGGAGAGGGAGGGGTCAAAGAGCCAAGGTTGTGGGCTGAGGAAACAGGAAGCAGAAGAGTGTTATCAACAGAGATAGAAAAGGGAGGAAAGTGGGGGGGGGGAGGGGAGAGAGTTTAGGGGGAAAAATAAGAAGTTCGGTTTTGGCCATGTTCAATTTCAACGGCGGTGAGACATTCAGGCAGCAATGTCAGATAGGCAGGCAGATATATGGGCTTGGTGTGTGAGAGAAATATCAGGTGTTGATTGATAGATCTGAGAATCATCAGCATAAAAATGATATTGAAAGTCATGGGAGGAGATGAGAGCACCAAGGACTGGGTATAGATAGAGAAAAGGAGAGGACCTAGAACAGACCTTTGGGGTACACCAACTGAAAAAGGGATAGCAGTAGAGGAGGAACCGCCAGAACAGACATGGAAGGAGTGATGGGAGAGAGGAGGAGAACCAGGACAGCACAGAGCCCCTAAAACTACAGTAAGTAAGGAGAAGTTGGTGGTCAACAGTGTCAAAAGCAGCAGAAAGGTCAAGAAGAATGAAAAAGACATGAACTATATCCACGTCCCTTCCTCTTTTTACCTTGGACTGTGCAAAGGTTTCAAGGGGAAGGTCCACGCATGCTTTTCCTCTAAAAGTTGTTTTAGGCAGAAACTCTATGGTCTTTGGAAGCTGCATTTTGTGTGAGTAGATCTTGTACAAGAAATAATGCAGGCAGATAAGTAAAATGCATGTCTTGTTTTTCACTCCTTTCCAAAACAAGCCCTGGGGAATGCTTCCTCCAAATGAAGCTAAAATGCACAGAACACTGCACATGCCCTAAAGTGGATTAGGGAGAGCAATGTTCACACAGCCAATTTACATGGTTAAATAACTGTTTTCCAGTGTAAATGCTTTTGAAAGTTATTCTAATTTGATCCAGCATTTTATAGAAACATGATGGCAGAAAAAAAAATAAAAAAAAAAGACTATTGGCCCGATACTGAAGTGCCTCTCTGCCGATCCTTAACCCCAGATATTCAATATCTTGGCAATGGCTTTGAATATCTGGGGTAGCTGCACATGCCCCGGAGCCACAAAGCTAACCGGGTTGCAACGATATTGCACTGCTAACCAGTTAGCTTCCGCAGGTAAAACTAGGCCAGCTTTTGCTAAGCTTAGTTTCACCCACTGATCGCTAACTGGATAGCGGTGCAATATTGCCAGTACCCAATTAACGACAGTCTCCGCCTCTGCTCCGCACCGGAATATCCCCAACATGCCCCAAAGATAACCGCATAGTATCAGGATTAGAAGGGGATATGCAACGGCACTAACTATAACTATCCTGATTTAAAGCATTTACATGGTTTATGGGCTATAAACCATGTAAATGCCTTTTGAATATCAGGCTCCATATGGCCTATTTAGTCTGCCCTTGTGTGTAATTCTGGAGACCACATCTTCAAAAGGATATAAACAGGATGGAGTCTGTGCAGAGGGCCGCTACCACAATGGTCAGTGGTCTTCATTTAAACCATATGGGGACAGACTTAAAGATCTCAGTATGTATGTTTTAGCATAAAGGTGGGATGGAGGAGATATGATAGAGACTTTAAAATACTGCAGCTTCATGGCATAAATGCACAGGCGAGCCTCTTTCAGTTGCAAGTAAGCTGTGCAATGAGGGGACTATAATCCCTTGTTTTCCTTTACAGATCTTCCATGTTTGTCCCATGCTTTCTTGAATTCAGATACTGTTCTTGCCTCTACCTTCACTGGGAGACATTTCCACCATCTACCACTCTTTCTGTAAATAAATATTTTCGCATATTACTCCTGAGTCTATCCCCTTTCACCCTCACCCTATGTCCCCCTCATTGCACAGCTTATTTGCAACTGAAAGAGGCTCGCCTGTGCATTTATGCCATGGAGCTACAGTATTTTAAAATCTCTATCATATCTCCTCTGGACACCAGCACAGTTTATAGAAATCCATGAACAGAGTGATGAGTATTGATGCAGTGTCTACCCTGGCTCCTCCTACATGGACTAAATCTCTTTTTCAGGCTTTCACTATTATATTCTGTTGGGTTTTTTTGTTTTGCTAAATATCTTTGTTTATGAGAATTATTAGTTCGTAAAGCCTGAATATTTCAGTCAGAAAGCATTTGGGTGAATCGAGTCCCAAGATAATTCTGATATGTTCTGTTAGTCATCCATTTAAGATACTGAAGTAGAAAAGTCCACAGTCTGACCCCACAAGGCTTC
Organism: Ichthyophis bannanicus; assembly: GCA_033557465.1. Lineage (NCBI taxonomy): Eukaryota > Metazoa > Chordata > Amphibia > Gymnophiona > Ichthyophiidae > Ichthyophis > Ichthyophis bannanicus. The sequence continues at coordinate 623,385,859 of CM066031.1, read as the reverse complement.
TACAGTGGCATATCCGCAGTGGTCCCTGATGCACAACCAGATTTGTATATCTATCATTTCCTTAATTCTCCCCCGGAGAAGGGCATGGCCAGACTCTTCCAATAATACCTCAGATGATGTAGTGTAGAACAGTGAGCCAAGTGGATACCTTAGAGTCCCCCTCCGGTAGAGGCTTACAGAAGTTACTAACCTCGTCTCTTACAGCTCCACTATTGGGTGGAGAAAGGCTGAGAGGAAAATAAACTAAGTTGGGATAAGCCTCTACCAAGGTGATGTTACAATTAGAGTGATAGGGTAGACTTTGCAAGAATGGGACGCAGAACAGAATTTTCAGAAAAATTTATTAAGCTCATATAACTTGTTGAACAAGCTTAAAGATGGATTCAGAAATTTTAAAAGTTTTAATTAAACAAGTTAAATCAATAAGGTATTTATACATGGTGGCACCTCAGAACTCAGAATTAAATCAACATTCAGTGTATCTCTTTTGTTCATAGCAGTCTTCTAATACAAAATACTCAAATATTTCAGTTTTTCTCTTTAGGATACTCTAAAGTTTCTCTTACTATGAAAAGACTGCTTTATACAGGAACTCCCACCTTTTAACAGGTGAGTTCTATTATCCAGAGTACTCTATATGTATTTCAATTAGTAATGTAAAGTATGAGCCGAGAAATGCAATTTTTAGTCTCTCTGAAGTTATCTTGTGAAGTGGCCCAGTCTCTTATCCATGATGTCTTCTTTTAGGAGATCTGATGTCTCAGGAACTCAGGATTCTTCTGGTCTGGCCTTGATCCGGACTTTACCTACTCCCTAACTTTAATAAATCAATAAATAAAACTAATCTAAATTGAGGCTGCATCCACAGTCACTTGGCGGTTAATATGTTTACTGGGATCTGATGTGGAATACTGTCCCTATTCCTATACAAAAATAAGATAAGTGAATGTCCATATCTAAGCCCATACAAACACTGTCCACTCACATCTTTCACAGCCATAAAATTGTATTCTTTTAAGAGCTCAGGAATTTCTAATTTAAACCTTAAATTAGGCAGTGTCCTTCTGCCAGAAGTCTAAAACCAGTGCCTCTCTCTCTCCCTCTGCATTGTTTCCAATAGCATGCAGCAGTGTCTCTACTCTTAGCAGAGCTAGCTGGATTCCTTCAAAGGATTAAACATATATATTTTCCAAAGAGCTTCTCTAAAGTTTCACCTTCCAGTAATCTTAGGTTCGTTAGAGGAGCTCAATACAGCTTTCCTTTCCAATTTCTCAAGCTGTTTCAAAGAAAGACAGTTTCTCCTTTCCTCCCTGCTCAGAGGACTCCACACGCAGCAGAATTACCAGCTCCTCTGCACAGAATTTAATATATTTATTTCCTATCAGAAACTTTGCTATAATTTTAGCTTTCAGAACATTTAGGGGTACCTTTTACTAAAGGGTGTTAAGGTAGCAGGCGTTAATGGCAGCAATAAGGGGCTTTACATGCGTAAAGGGCGCTGGGTGAGTACGAGGCATTCTAGTGTAAAGGGTGCAATGGGCCATTTAACATGTGTTAACAGGACATCGGGTGTTAAGGTGTCAAGCATGCACCTTAACATCCGAAAATGGCTGTCACAATAACGCTGGATAAGGGAGCACTAAGGAAAGTCAATGTAAAGGTGATGGATGAAAGGACAGGTGGGATCTGTCAGATCCGTGGGCACCCTACATGGCAGCCCATAATTTGGATGAGCATGTGGGAAGCAGCTGTACAAATGAACTGGTGGGTGCCAGTGGAAAATGGCACAATGTCAGTGTATGGCATAGGGTCTCCCAGCAGAGTCAGAAGTGGCAGGATGTGTGCAGAGAAAGGAGGATGGAGCGGGGAATGGTGATGTGCAGATCAGGCACAGGAGAGGCATGTGTGAAGAGCTGAAATGCAGGAAAGAGTACCTGTGTAGGCCATGATGCAGCAGCTTGTATGAGAAGACATGATTTCACCCAGCTGACAGAAGTAGAAGGAAGGATGGCAGCAGAGGAGAGGGTAGCATGGGCTGGCAGCACCGATATACCGTAGGTGCCATCTGCAACGTATTTGTACTGTGTGAGAAAATGTGTGTCAGTGCCATGTGGAAGGTCTGATACTAGACATATGGGTCTCACACCTGTCCCAGCCACACAACCACCATAAAACACTCCAGACAAATGTTCAGATAACAACTGGACAGGTGTCATCCAAACTGCGCAAATGGGGCATGTACAGACATAAGGTGATATCTGCAGGTGGTTATCCGAGGGATAGGATGTGTCTGAATGTACTGCAGAGATGTGATGGAGCCAAAGCTGTACAATCACAGTTATGTCATATATGACTCATGTTTCACATGTAGGTTACAGCTGTATGCATGTAACTGCCAGTTAGTATACTGCTAAATCAGTGCAGTCGCGTAGGGGTACATCTTACCAACGAATTGGTAATGTCAGATGATAAACTGGGACTGTATGGACCTGTAGTCAGCTGAGCCACTGGTGGGTTAAGTGACCTGCTCAAGATCACATGGAGGTGGTGTCAGTCCATGAAGGTTATGGTAGATATAAAATGTGACAGTAACACATTCCAAAATGTCACATAAGTAGTAGTAGTGGGCCTCAAACCCTGGTATCTTGGTCATGGCTAATGGCCATAAGACCATTACACCATGCCTCCAAGCAGGTGCCTGATATCTGCAGGTGAACATGTCTGACCCCCTGCAATGGCCTGCAGCAGAGTCAAAATCATGCTCTTAAAAGGGCATGATGAGGAATAGCATGTTTACTGACCCAAAGTGTGGCTAGAATGCATAACAAAGTAGAAGGATGTATGCCTGCAAGTCACAGCAGAGCCTGGACTGTTACAGGCAGGAAAATGACCCGAGTAGCACACAGGCCCAAAATGAACAAGTGGGAATTGAACCCTTGGTCCCTGACTTATGGAGACATTGCACTAACCAGTAGGCTACATCTCCAAATCTCTCTGTAAAGCAATCTCTGCATTCAAAGAGACTGCAAGTCACTGCCTAACATCTTCTGTGTGTGTCAGTATAGGTTTACCCCTCCAGTACCCATGAGGCACTACACCCATGGGACAGCAGTCTGCAGCTGATCAGCAAATGGAGAAAGTGTGTCTTACTGAGCTGATGTGATCACATCAGCTCAGTAAGACACACTAACAGTGTGTGCTACAAGCACAGAACAGCTACAAACCATGCTACTGAGCAGTTTCAGCAGTCACTCTGAGGGTGAGGATGGGTGCCCAGCACCTGGCCCCCAGAGCTTGCACTGTAAGAGATGGTCTCTACCGGCCATGCTGCAAATCCATATCACTGCCAGTGAGTGGCAGGTATTGTTTGTAGTGTGTTATGCTAGTCATCTTGTTTCTTGCACAACTGCAGCATGCTGTAGGCACCTGTCGCATCTGGGACCTGTGTCCTACCCCTGTTACACAGGGACCCTCCTAGAACAGTGCATGTCAGTGCCTAGTGTTGCAGCTGCTGATGCCATGAATGCTAAATGCAGTGGGGTCTTCTAGGCTTGCATGGGGCTGCTGCTACTACCATCCTGTTGGTCCTGCCAGGACCAGTGAGCAGACCAGAAACTACTGTCCCAAACAGCTGGAAATCTCAATCCACCACAGCAAGCACAGTCAGATTGCACCTGCTGCCCACTACAAGGATGTTTCAGCCATGCACATACTACCTGTTGCTGATCAGCACACAATACATGTGCACAAAGCTTAAGACAAACAGCATAGAGCTGGTCATTATAATAGATTATGTGGATACATAGCCATGCTATGGTCACAATTTGGTCAGAGTGAGAGTGCCCTCGCAGCATGAGCTGCTGTGGCTACCCAGGCCATGCACATGGCAGACTGGCACTATGAAGACTCAGCCACTGACCTGACCTCCAATGCAGACACATCCTGGGCAAACCGCTCTGTTTCAGGCCATACCCACAATCCGCTGCTCCTCATCATGCACATTTGTAGACTAATACTGGGTGCAGCCTAGGCAATGTGGGGCACAAGCAGTGCAGAATGCCACAGAACTCTGGACACACACACTCTCTCATATCACCGCGCTGTGTAAAAGGTGGGTATGGTTGGCATTCCTGCCTGCCACTTTGGTCTCCATATCAGCTCAGGCATTGTTAACATGTGCTCATTGTGCAGGCTCTAGTAGCATGCTCTGAGTGGGCATTAACAGTGGGTGTGAATGTCAGTGTGCCAGTGCTATCAGTCTGCCTTTCCATCCAGCTGGGGATGTCTGTCTGTGTGGCCGATGGGTGTTTGGACCCTTGCTGGCCGATTCATTGGGGGTTGCACATGCTGGTGCTATACCTGCACTGTAGGCTAATGTTTACCCACAGGGACATGCAAGATATGATTCAAAGCCAGGTCTTGAACCTGTGACTCTCCACTCATATACACGCTGGCTTTGTGTGGTGTGTTACAGAGCTGCCAAATGGATTCAGCAGTCCCTGTTTGGAGCTGTGGTCACTGACAGGGTGAATGTGGGCATGAGTATGGGGTCTTCCTATGTCTGCTGTGATCTCCATATCCTGTGCCATACCTGTCTGACAAGGTGTGTTTGGCAGATCTTGGAGGGGGAGCATGATGTCCTATCTGCATGTCGCAATGGCTCTGTATGCTGCTGGCAGCTGGTGCTGCATCTGCCACCATCACCCTCACACCATGCTGACATGGCAGCATGCTTGTCAATGGGGGTGGGGTTCAGTCCCAACCCATCCACCATGTGGCTTAGGCTTCAGTTCTGAATGGGGGGCCATAGACATACATGGGCAGCCATGTTGCCCCCTCAAACAACTACCACCAGTGTAACCCCATCTCTGCCAGCTGTAGATACGTCTCAGGGGGAGGCGGACAGCCATGGCAGTGGTATTTCCCTGGGCAGCTGCTTTTTGCAACCCCCTGTAGAGCTATAGCTACTGGTGCTAACGGCCTCTTACTCTGGAACTACCATCAGCAGCAGCAGGGAGGGCAGCCGGGGTCTCTGCCTAGGGTGCTACAGACCTTGGACTGCCCCATGTTGCACATCACCTTTTCACAGCAGCAGCATGTTTGTGTGCCGCCACTGTCACTGTGGCATCATGGCGGACATCACCGATGTGCAACTTGGGCAGGTGCCTGGCCTTCCTTGAGCACCAGCAACCCCCACTGCATGACCCATGTGCCACCCCCTTTGCACCATCAACATAGTGCCCTTTCATACTTGAGTACTAAGTAGTGCTCCATTAGCAGCAACAGCAATCACTATCTTGGGCTCACCTTTGCAGACATTTAAATAGACATTCTCCCCTCAAAATACCCCCTTTCTGTGAGGTTTTACTTGATGTTAGTACCCTTTAATGCTGGGAAACCTAACGCAACAGGCGTTAAGGGAGCACCCGCTGTTAACACCCACTCTCCACCCCGTTAACGCCCACTATCCACCTACAGTTCCCATAACATTGCAGAAGCCTTTAACACTCATTAATGCAGCTTTTTTGCAGTGCTAAGGGAGCAAGGGTGCCGATAACTGGAACTAATGGCAGCCTTGCTCCCTTAACGCCCTTTAGTAAACATACTCCTTAGTTTGTTGAAGGAGCTTAATCCAATATTCCTTAGAAACTTTCCAATTTATAAAGCAGGAAAAGTTTCCCTGTTTCTTTTCAAACCCTGCTCCAAGAAATCCTTTCAGGATTTTGGTTGTACTTTCCAACAGACAAAAGTTGAGCCAATTCCTTATGCTCAGAAGCTTTTCACTACTTCAAAAAAATTCTTAAAGAAGCTCCCTTCTGTTCCTCCTTATACACTCTTAGTTCTGTCCTAAACCAGGACTTTTAAAATGAAAAAACTCAGTCAGAAGGTTCTTCTCTAAGCTGTTAGAGAAAATCCTTTCTCTCCAATACAGCTTATACCCAGCAAATCTGTGCTTCAAATACAAGGCACAACTAATATAACTCAGAGTCTCTTAACTCTGTCTTCCAATTCTCTCTAAGCAGACATCAAATAATAACGGACCAATGACTTAACGTTAAACCTTTTTAACCCAATTTCCAGTTACCTTAAACTTTCAAAGCACCTACAGACCTCATTCCCTCTTCTTTTCCAACCCTCAACTGCTTCTTTCAGTTCACATCAGTCCTCCCAAGATAAACTGCTTAGCGGTCTTCCACTGCTGGAACTGAAAATAGTACCGCAGCACTGCTATGGAAAAGGGCAAAAAACCCCAAATCTTCAGTTACACAAGCATTTTTCCACAACACATCAGAATATATCCTAGGGTTCTGTGCTGTTCTTATAAGCCTCTGAAGCAGCAAATTTAAAATACTGCCTCCCTGCCTCAGTCTCTGCAGTTTATTTCCTGAAAGACTTCTCACAATAGAGATCCCTGCACTTCCCCCAAGCCCCTGCATTTCCCCTAACACACTCAATTCTTTCCAATGGAGCCAGGACTTGTTTTTAAATTAAACTTCAACTTTAGCATTAAAATAGGCTTTTTAAAGCCTGCAAATCCAGGATTACACTTTTTAATTTATCTGAGCCTGCAGTGCTCTCTCTGGGTCCTGGGAGTGAAGCCCTGCAGCCCTCTTGGGGCACCAAACAGGCAATCTATTAATTTTAACCTACTGGTTACATAAAGGCAAAAGTAGTGCCTGCTCAAAATAATTTAGAGGAAGAAAGAGGATGGCAAAAGCCAGGAACTAGCATTCCTTCTTGTGGATGAAAAGAAAACAATTTTTGTAAATTGCAGAGCTTTCCCTTCACAGCACTCAAGCATTTGACCATAAAACATTCTGTTGTCTGCTACAACTCAAGAAAAATATGTTAGGAAATCTCATTCAGCAGAATTTTGGATGATTGCTTATACTTTTGTTCTTCAAGAGCACTAAAAAAGTTTCATGCTCGTTCGGTGATTTAGTGACAGTGCTGTGTGCCCCCATGCGGAAGGTCCCCAGCCCAATCCCAAAATCAAGTATGCCACTATCCAAGTTGACTGAAGCTAGAGATGCTACAAAGGATGTATTCACAGTCATCATTCCCCCCTCCCCCATCTCCATAGCAGAGGACGGGGAAGTCATGACACCTAGTTACCAGATTCAGGGCCCCTTATTGCTGCATATCAGAAAGAGCCCTGGCAAACAACCTTGGGCCCAAATTAGGCAGAAGCCTAGAGCAAGAGGAGCAATCGCAGCTTGACAACTTGCCTATACATGTTACATCTTATGAATATGTTTAATGGGAGACAGTCGACATAGCTTTAGCCAAGGAAGGTCTTGTCTTATTAATCTGTTATAGTTTTTGAAGGTGTAAATAAACAGGTAGACAAAGGTGAGCCGGTTAATATAGTGTATCTGGACTTTCAGAAAGCCTTTGACAAGGTCCCTCATGAGACTCTTGGCGAAGTTACGAAGTCATGGGATAAGAGGCAGTGTACTATTGTGGATCAGGACCTGGTTAAAAGATAGAAAGCAGAGGATAGGGCTGAATGGCCAATTTTCCCAATGGCGAAAGGTGAATAGTGGAGTAGCGCAGGGATCTGTGCTGGGTCCTCTGCTTTTTAACATATTTGTTAATGACTTGGAAATGGGAACAAGTGAGGTAGTCAAATCTGCAGATGACACAAAATGATTGAAAGTTGTTAAAACCCAAGAGGATTGTGAAAAATTGCAAGAGGATCTTAATAAATTGGAAGACTGAACGTTCAAATGGCAGATGAAATTTAATGTGGACAAGTGCAAACTTATGCATCTAGGAAAGAAAAACCCAAATTATGCTACACGATGCATTCTTCATTAGGAACCACCACCCAGGAAAAAGATTTAGGTGTCATCATAGATAACACATTGAAACCCTCCGCCCAGTGTGCAGCTGCAGCCAAGAAGGCAAAAAAAAAAAAAAAAAAAGATAGTAATCATAAGGAAAGGAATGGAGAATAAAAGAAAGGATGTTATAATGCCTCTGTATCATTGCACCTTGAATATTGTGTGCAATACTGGTCACCGTATCTTAAAAAGGATATTGCGGAATAAAAAAGGTACAGAGAAGAGCCACCAAAATGGTAAAGGGGATGGAAGGATGCCCCTATGAGAAGAGGCTTAAAAGATTAGGACTTTTCAACCTGGAAAAGAGATGGCTGAGGGGAGATATGATAGAGGTCTATAAATTAATGAATGGAGTGGAACGGGTAAACAGACAGATTCTTTATGGCATCAAAAAGTAGAAAGACTAGGGGACATGCAGTGAAGCTACAGTGTAACCTGTTTAAGACTAATAAGAGAAAATATTTTTTCACTCGATCCATAATCCAACTCTGGAATTCGTTACCGGAGGATGTAGTAAAAGCTGTTAGCGTAGCCGGGTTTAAAAAAAGGTTTGGACAAGTTCCTGGAGGAAAGGTCCATAAACCATTATTAAAGAGGACCCAGGAAATCCACTGCTTGCCCCAGTACAAGCATTGTGGAACTGGTGTGTCTTTTGGAGAAACTGTGACCTGGCTTGGCCACTGTTGGAAACAGGATATTGGGCTTGATGCACCTTGGTCTGTCCCAGTATGACATTTCTTATGTTCTTAGCTCCAGAAGGCGGCTCTCTTCAACATGATGAAAGTATTATGGCAAGCATTAGCAATAAATCTGAGAGACTGAGATCATACTACACATACCCTAGCTTAAGAGTGAGGTTCATGACTCATGGTATGCACAAAACTAACCAATTTGGAGAAATTATCCCAGAACAAGAGAAAACTGCCAGCTAATAGTTTCCTTTGCGGTGAGCATAATTAATTGTTTTTCCTCAATTTCTAATCAATAATGCATTAGAATTGTTACATAACAGCATCGTATTAGTTTTATGTCAGTTTTCAGTCTGCAGTTTGTAAATAAACAGCAAACAAGTGACTGTAGGAAGTAGCTAAAATTAAAACTTAAAGACAACAGATACTGCACAATAAATTAGATTAGAATAGGTATTTGTACTAAAAGAGCTGAAAAATGGTGGTGGAAAATATGGGTCTAGTATTTCTCCCTCACCATCCTCTTCCTACTCTTGTAGTATTTTCTGTATTCTAGGTAACTATAGTCTGTCTTGTAACAATGCATTCCCTTTTTCATGTAGTTATTAAACAACAATAAGAATTATGCCTCAGTCTTGCACTTTTGTTCCATTATATTGCATTGTCACTACAGTGACTGGTTGGTTTTCTTCTTATGTCAACTAACAGGAAGTGGGAGGCTGTTGAAATTGTTTAAGACCTTAAATAGATATGGATAAAAAAATATTTTTAGCCTTGCATAAGAGAAAATAAAATCATCTAATGAAATGCTAGCCAACTCACATCTAATGGAATCAGGAAAGGGATAGGACTACAGCCATTGACAAGTCAATCATTAGGTAACAGACCTCTCTGGACCCTGGGATTTTAGAGAGTATCTAATGACATAAGAAAGTGTGGGAGGAAGGTTCTAGTGGCCAACTTTAGGCTGCTAGGTAGATTAAAATCCAGACCCTCCAGGGTAGCAATCTCAAAACGCCTCTCTGCTCGGTTCACTTGTAGGACCACAGGAGCAGGCTGAGCTCTAGAATCACAGAGCATGGATGAAATGATGGTACAGGAATAGGACTTTGGCTTTGTTAGGAACTAGCAAACAATTTGGGAAGAGAGGTGCCTGTTTTGATACAATCCTACCATAGTAACTTTGCAGATGATGGCAGATCAGTATAGTCCATCTAGTCTGCCCAGTGCGATGGCTAGAGTGGTTGTATCTACCGCTCCTTGCAAGTCACCCCCCTCTATGTCTTTGTTTAGGATTGTACCTGGTACTCCATACAGGTCATCCCCTGTTTATGTTTGTTTTGATTTCATTCTCTTGCTATAATGGGATCCACTGTGTCTGTCCCATGACATTTGAATACAGTCTCCATTTTTGCCCCCACCACCTCCACTCTATTAGGAATGAAATAAAGCAGTTGTTGCTCTTGATCTTAGAGAAAGACCAACGGTCATTCAGGAGCACATGATCCAGAGAGAGGTATCTTCAAAGGATACTGATACAACAGTGAAATCAGGGTATCCTGAAAGAGAATGTGGAAAAAGCCAAAGGTAGCTGTGGTAAATTTACCTGAAGAACAAACAGAAATAAATAACTCCAAATTATCTGAGCCAGCTGCTAAATCTAATAATCAGACTAAGATGCAGTCCCCACTAATTCCATGCCCTCTTCCATAGTAACTGTTGAACACAGCATTCTTTTCTGCATTAAGGGCATGTTCACTAAAGTGTGCTAACAGCATGGAGTTTTCAGGGGTGGAATGTGCACACTGGTGTAAGTGTGGATGTCTTTGGTGCACTCTAACCAGCAATGTTGCAGTAAGCATGGGCGCACTTATTACCATCTCAATGGGTGGCAGTAATTGCCCCTGCTTTAATTACTGCAAACAATTTGAGAGGGGGACAGAGCCAGCAGGCTTTCTAGCCATGATGGTCCTGAAAAGGGGCACCACTTGGTGGGGGAAGATTGCAAGAGGGATCTTTCTGTGGAGAAATCAAGGGAGGAGATTTTTTTTGGGGGGGGAGGGGGCTTTTGATTGGGTGGGGCAGATTGCCACTGAGGCATTAACTGCAGCCGCACTACCAGGTCGCAGTTGGTACTGCCGCAATTACCACCACCTCTAAGGTTATTGCAGCCACATTATAAGCAGTCATGACAGCCAGAACACAGCAATATTGTGCACACTGCCACTAACTGACATGCCCATTTGACACTCCAACCCCGCCCTGATTTCACCCTGATCCCACCCATCCTTTTGCATTGCAATCAGCATGATTGTTTTCACTGTGCTGTCTGCAATTGCTCCACAGTAGTGGTTACTATGGGGGGGTTTGTATTCTAAGTAACCTGCAGTAAGCATTTACTGCACTTTAGTAAAAAGGCCCTTTAGATTGGTAGACCTGCATCTTGTAGGAAGAGCTATAATGTCCACGAGGGGAGAGGGGAAGGGGTGGAGATGGTTGGCATTAGCCAGCCTGCTCTTAACTGTATCTTGTATTTCAGCTGTTCTTCATTCCTGTTTCCTCTTTGAGCCAAAGGTTACCTGGTCTGGGGCTTCCTGGGTTTTTTGCCTTGTGAATCTATTGACTCCTGTTCTAGAGATTTAGTCCAAAGATCTTTCTTTTACCACATTCTTGTGCAGGAATTCTGTGAAACCAGGTCTAAATATATTGTCGAAGACATTTATGAAGCCTACCCCAGATCCTGATTGTCCATTTTGGACAAGATTACTAAATGGATCAGGATCTGGAGTAGGGTTGCCAACTTTTTCACCGAGAAAAACCTGACACCTGTGGCTCGCCATGCCCCACCCATTCTCCGCCCCTAGCCACACCCCTGCCCCACCCCCAGTCCCACCCATGCTGCACCCCAGCCCCACCCACAAAAATTACCGAGGATAAGTGTAGGCTAACTCCCTTGGTCAGATAATAATTAAACTGGAAACCCCAAAAGCCAAACATGAAATGTACAATACTGGAGAAATAAAACTATAAAGTAATTTCCTCTTGCACTAAACAAAAACACAAAGATGTTAGTAATACACACTTCCCAGACCAGACATATTCCAGTTAACAAATTCAAAATAAAAAGTATTTTTCTACCTTCTGTTTGGGAATTTTATTTTTCAGTTGCAATTGCTCCAGTCACTTTCTTCTGGTTTCTTCATGTCTTCTGCGAGCTATCCATTTGTCCTTTCTTCTCTTTTAGATGTTTTCCATTCTCTCTATATATCTGCTTTAACATACTGATCGTTTCCCTTTTGCTCTTTCCCCCATTTCTTTCCTTATTCCTTTATCATCCACTCAACTTTCACCCTTCCATTCTCAATCCCCTCTTACTCTCCCAATACCCGGCCCATCGTAGACTTTTCTTCCACACAAAATATCTTTTCCCCTCTCCATTCTCATTCCTCATCCCCATCCCCTTCTAGTCCTCCCCCCAAATCAGATCCCTTATAGTTCTAGACCCACCCAGCATCCACTCCCTTCTAGTCCCATTCTCCCATGCCACCACATCAGCCCATTTCCAGTCCTATTCTAGCCCATCACCAATTTGCAGTCCAAGCTCCCCCCCCCATCAGTCCGTTTCCAGTCCTAGCCCCACATATGCTCTTTTCCAGTTCCATTCCAGCCCCCCATCAGCCAATTTCCAATCCTAGCCCCCTCGTCAGCCCACTTCCAGTCCTATTCCAGCCCCCATCAGCCCATTTCCAGTGCTAGCCCTCCCATCACAGGCCATTTCCAGTCCTAGCCCCCCATCACAGCCTCTTTCCAGTCCAGGTCCCCCCCCCAACCATCACAGCCCATTTGCAGTCCTAGCCCCTCCTAATCACAGCCTATTTCCAGTCCAAGTTCCCCCTCCCTCCACCATAGCCCAATTCCATTGCAGCCCCCCCCCCATAGCCCATTTCCAGTCCAGGTACACCCCCCCATAGCCCAATTCAAGTCCAGATCCCCCCCATAGCCTATTCAAGTCCAGGTTCCACCCCCCCATAGCCAAATTTCAGTCTAGGTTCCCCCCCATAGCTCATTTCCAGTCAAGGTACACCCCCCCAATAGCCCATTTCCAGTGTAGGTACCACCCCCCCCCCATAGCCCAATTCCAGTCCAGTCCCCCCCCCCATAGCCTATTTCTAGTCCAGGTCCCCCCCCCCATAGCCCATTTCCAGTCCAGGTACACTCCATCACAGCCCATCCAGTCCTTGGCCCCCCCTCCCTTCCATCAAAGCCCATTTGTAGTCCTAGCCTCCCCCCCCCCCCCGACCAGCCCCACAGCTGTCTGAGGTGCTTCAGAGGGAGCCGGGGACGCCCGCGCGAGGCCCCAGCTCCCTCTGTACAACCGCCAGCGTGAAGATCTTTTTCCTTCATGCTGGCGGTTGTTTCTGTGAAGCCGCGAATGCTGGGAAAGGTTAAAGGGCATTGCCTTTAACCTTTCCCAGCAATCGCGGCTTCACATTAACAGCCGCCAGCGTGAAGGAAAAAGATCTTCATGCTGGCGGTTGTACAGAGGGAGCCAGGGCCTCGCGCAGGCTTCCCTGGCTCCCTCCCCCCACGGACGTTGGGAGAAAAGCCGGTTTTTTGCTCTGGCCGCTCCCGATCTTGCGGCCAGAGCAAAAAAACGGCTTTTCAAGGGCCGGTTTTACTTCTCTGCCGGCAGCCAGCCTGGCCATGGAAAAACCGGCCAGGCCGGCTGAATACCGGGCAACCCTAATCTGGAGTAAACTTGGTAAATGTTTCTGATAGTATACAGAGTCATGGTTTCAAGCCTAATGTTCAATCAGGATCTGCATTAGGCATGGTAAATGTCTCAGACAGTGCACTTAAACATGGTTTCACAGAATGCCTGGCACAAGAACATAAAAGAAAAATCTTTGGACTAAATCTCTACAAAGTAATAAATGTAGTTAGCATTTTACATAGAGCTGTAGACCAGACAAACCTTAGGCCTAACAGGAAGGAAAATCCCTACAGAGTCATGGTGGCTCTTCTGCAAGATGTCTACCTTCTAACCCAAAGGTTACCAGTTTGAAGTCAGCCTGGCCTGTGACAAATGTTTCAGATTGAAATGATAGAAAATGTCATTGATATTTCCTTTTTCACTTCAAATTAATGCGCATTTCTATTTCCTGTAAGTACTTTGTGGTTGTTTTGAGGTATGTTTCAGATTGTGGGACCTTAGCTTCTAATATATCTAGATATTCAGTCAAATCTGTTTTCACTTGCATGATATTTCCTGTGCTGGCTTTCACGCAAACCCAAAATCTGACCAGTTTTCTGGTAGTTCTATCAGAGATTTCACAGTTCCACGTAACTTCTGACAGCTGAAATTGCAAGCTGAAAGCATTTAGAGATTTCTTTTTAGGTTTCCACTATTTTGATGTAAATTATCTACATTTTCAAATATCTAAGAGTTGCTTAAAGGGCCCCCTGACTGTAGAAAATAAACAGAACAGTCACAAGCTAAGAGGTTGGAAGGATCAGTGTATTTGTTCAACTGTGAAATTATCTTCACATGACTAATGGAAGGCTAATGTCACTAAACTGGAAGAATGTTCAAACTTTTCCACTTGCTATATTCACTTTATTACTTTCAGTCTGTAAAATCAGCAAATAAGCAGTAATTATGCATTAAAATTTGCAGAAAGAGTTGCACAGCTTGCTTTGGAGAGAACTTCCTCTGTGAGGGCCCCTACTACTTCCATGGTCTGAGGGCCATGTCAGTACAATCTGGGATTTCAAATTCAAAATATCCAAAATTCCATGGGAGGAGCAACAGTGAGTGGGGATACAGCGTTTCTAAAATTGACCCATCTCCATCAGATAGAAAAAAAGACACATGGACGTACAGCATTATATCCTAGACATGTGCAAGTTTCGGGGTGTTCTAAAATGGCTCATGGGACATCAATGTGATTGCACGTCTAAATGAGCATTTTTGGACTTGGGAATCATGAATAGTGCTTCTAAATGGACCTCATTTGGTTTTAACTTTGTACCACGTAGAGACTGTGCAGGCTTCTGTTCATTTAGAGCTTCATTGAAATAGACAATTTGACCAGGTGTGCCTAAACTTGTATATGACTATAACTGACAGACTTAAACAGCATTGGAGAGCACTTCTTCATACCAGAGTTAAGTGTTCTTATGATAATGAGGCAGAACGGAGAAATGTCATCATTTATTGCATCTGAATGGAAATGGTCCTGCTCAACAACTGCAAGGTCCTGTTCTGTGATCATCTTGTTATCGTAGAGACTGAACTCTCTTTAAATTTTGTTTGAACTACATCTTCCTCAAGAATAGAATAAGCAGCTAGGAAATAGCCAGCTCTTGCATGGAAAATCAGCTATACGAATAAGAAATTACTATTTAGCTGTATAATGAGTTTGAAAGAGCTAAGGGCTTTATTCAGCTAATTGAGGGCTTAGAATGATTTACAGTGATTTATACGTGTTTATAATTTACTAAAATATTTTAACCAAGTTAATTTAATTTGGCATTTATATCCTGCTTCTATCCTCAAAGGATATTAGGTGTTTAAATGCAGATTACATAACATTGTATCTTCTTAAAGCATAGTCAGTCCCTACTAACCAATCTCACCTCCTCACATCATCATTGCATACTTATCCTCTTCCACGGATTAAAATTGCTCAGATAATGGGGAGAGAGATTGCCTGGAATACCTTCCTGCTGATTGAAGAGATGTGTGGGGGCATTCTGGACCCAGGGCAGGGTTTCCAGAGGAGATTGCATGACCAGAGGCTGATACTCCACCTCCCCTTGGTGACATCATCAGCCATCGCAGCATAAACTCTTTTCTGCAGTGTGCAGCCCCGGGTGTCTGACCTACGGAGCACAAAGGCATGGCTCTGCCCCTTTGGTGCCAATTCAGTGCCAATTTGGTGCCATTATTGCACCCTGTGGATTTTATGATGTTGAAGAGGAAAAATAAAAATAAGGGGAAGAGTCAGTCTGTTAAAACATTTCTCAGGTAAACACTTGTTTGTATCATCTAAGAAAACAGAGTCAGCTGGGATACAAGGTACTATCCCCCACCCTTTCTGGAGTGTCTTGGAGCTCCATTGATAGGACCACACTTCCCCCACCTAGGTGTACAAGTAAAGGCAGCACTGATGTCTCTAGTTTGGACAGAGTTGGTGTCTGTGGCGATTGACTCAAACCTTGAATGCTGCTTCTGGCTTAACTGTTCACAAATGCCATGTCCAGCTCCTATTAACATTCCATCAGGTACAGCTTCTATTGTGAGCAGGGCCAGCCCAACCACTAAGCAAAGTAGGTGGTCACCTATGCAGCAAAGCAATGTGTTATCGGTGCATACTTTTACCCACAAGAAGAATGGACAATATGCAAATAGCCACTTCTAAAGGTAAATAGGCTTTCTGAAATCTCCCTCATTTGGTATATATTTACAAAACAAAGAAGCCTTTCTACTAAAGGACACTATGGTGTTGCACTTAATGCGCTGATGGCGCTCAAATTATAGAGTATTAGGTGCAGCGCTACCATGTTAACTGTCACCTGCCCTAACATGGCCTAAAATCAGCACAGGTGCACTTGTCACCATCTATGGAGGTGGCGGTAAGCGCAGCCGCACTAATCGCACACCTTGCAGATAGCGTGAGGCTTACTCACTGTGAGGCGCTCAGCCCACCTGCTATCTGCCCCTAACTTGCCCACTTAACATCCCAATGTGTGCAGCACAGTTAGCACAGAAATTGGGCCACACTAACTGTTCTGGCCCCTTGCTAACCATTATCATGCGTCACAACGTGGGGTTAGCACGGGCCATAACCCACGCCAGCCGCTTAGTGCCTTTTAACAAGGCCCCAAAGTTTAATATTTAAAAGGCTGATGTCCAAATCTGCACTTTTATAATATTGTTCTGGAAGGGAAGGCGTTGAGATGATTACAATTGAGTTTAATAACCAAAATCTTCTGGGGAGGGGGGCCTCCTCTAAGGGTCTAAAAGCTAATTGTGAGGGAGTACAAAGGCTGAAGTTCCACCTAGGATGCCTAATATCCTTGAACTGGTTCCAGTTAAAAGTCCTGTTGGAGCTGTTCTTGATCAAGATATTTCTTTAACACTAGAAGCCCCAAAAGGCATTTTACCTAGAAATCCCAAAGTGTGTCAATTGATGCATTATCACGACAACTGCGTTTAGCATAAAATGCAGATGTGAATTAATTTGAAGTTACTTATTTGTTAAATACGTGCAGTATGTGACGTCATTACTTGACATCATCGTGTGTTTGTTTGTAATGTCGGAGTAAAACTGTAAACAGTGATTGATTTAAAACCGAAATTTACTCTGTTACACAGGTATGTACAATGACGTGACTTTCGAACACGCCCTAGAACAGGCAGACATTCCAGAACTTTTAGCATATCGCTTCCTCCCTGAAGTTTTATTCAATTTTTTCTACGATTCTATTTACAGAATGCCGAGACCTCGTAAGAAGACAGCAGTGCCTAGATGTGCTGGTGCAAAATCAGATTCAAACGTTGACCTACACATTACAGGTTGTGCAGGCATACATGCTTATCCTTTTCGTTCATTAACTGAATGGACTTTGCAGTTACTTTTGAATTTGAAGTTACTTTTACATTTAGTTAACACTGTTCTCATGTTAGTCGTTGTATGAAACTTGTGAAAACCACTCAATTTTCTTGGTTGCGTCAATTGCCGTACTTTTGGGGCTTCTAGATATAAATTCATTTTCCCGCTAGGTGGCGCATCTCATTAATTTTTGATGCACATGTTTGAACATCTTGACCTCTCCAACAAAGCCATGGAACATAACTGACATGGTTCTAGCAGTGGCACTGGTATACAACTTCGAAGATGCATTTGCGTCAATTGATGCACTTTGGGGCTTCTAGTGTTAAAAGACATATGGACTGTAGTTTCTCATATAGACTCCTTATTAAGAGCTTTTTCAGAGCAGATAACCGTTTTCTCGGTTGCAAAATTGAAGGCACAAGACTTAATCTTCTGGAACAAGCTTATTTTAAGTTGGCATCGCAAATGTTAGAGATGCAGGCTGCTGGGTTATCTAATATTATAGTCTGACTCTCCATAGAAACAATGAAATGTTTGGAAATAATTTGCATTCTAGAAGTTTACATTTTCTAAATTTTCCCAAGACTCATTTGAAGATGATTCCAATGATTTCTTTTAGGAAATATTACAGAGGGGTACTGCAGTTTGCAGATGCTGATTCCATCTTCTCTTTAATTTAACTTAATACAGGTTTTATATTCCACTGCATCCCAGCAAGTTTAAAGTGGATTTCATCTTAGAGAATAATACAAAACACAAATAGGTCACAAGTTCCAGGAAATACTATATCAAATTTTTGAAACAGTCATATAAAATCAAATCATTGAATATAAAAAAATAAAATAGCCTAAAACGAATAAAATAAATAAAAATCATTACTCCATTACATTCAAATAAATCCTAAACATGTGTATCTCTGGACACACTGTTACTCAAAGTCCATGTGAGAAGGGTTTGAATATTCTAAGTCCAGCTAGTTTGGACATTTCTGCTTTTTCAGAATACTCAACTGAAGAAATTTCTTCCGTGCAAAATCTCCTTGCATTTCAGAATGAGTCTGATAAGGTTAGAGTTCTATGAGCTCTTTTTTCATAAAAAGGATGTTGTCTACTGTGGTCAGAAAATTAATGCATTTCCTGGTGTCTGTAAAGTCATTCAGGCACAGAGGAGATAATACTCCAGGTTTCAATGGGAGAAATAATCTCTACGAGATTCCTTTTTTCTCTGACTTCCATGCAAGTGGTTGGCGACTTATCAGGGGAATAATTATGTATTCCTTGAACCGTCACATTTAGAAAAGTTTAGCTACCGTGTCATTAGCTTAATGTGATTGCCTTTTCTTTTATTCCTTGTTTGTTTCCAGCTGGGGATATTGAGAGGTTTATGAAATTTAGGGGCGCGTTTACTATAATGTGCTATATGGTAGCATGTGGTTTAGTTCATTAAAATGTAGCACAGGCCCCCTTGCTAAAAATCCCCTGCTATCTTGATAGCATGCATCTCGGCGTAGACTGGGCAGGATGAGGGTATTCCCACCATGGCGCAGCTAGCTTAGGTGTTGGTAGCTCATACCACTTGTGCTCGGCGCAAGCAGCGCAAGTACAACTAATGCCACTAAAGCCAGCTTACTGTGGTGACCCACAATAACTGCAGTGGAATAGCTAACACAGAGCCCCCGCGCTAGTAACGCAACCCAGGCCTGCATTATCAGTGCAGGGCTTAATAAATATGCCTCTTAATGCACGCTCTCCCCCCCCCTTTGAAGTGGGCTCTCTTTATATACTTATTTCGCATATGTTTTTCCTTCTTGCTTTCCTTGAGCTCCTAAATAATGCCTGGATCAAATATTGTATTGCAAACTGCTTCAAAAAATAAAATAAAATAAAAAAAGGCAGCTCAGAAAATATAACTACATTCTTTACGCAGACCAACAAAATCCAATTTAAACTGATCTGCTCCAGCCATGACATATATAACAAGGTTTTCAGGTTTTTTTCTAAATAGGTCTTCTCCCGCTTTAAAGTCTTTGGTAGATTATTCCAGGTACATGCTCTCGTACCCTTCAGAGTCTGATATAGTGTCCCAGCTAATGCACATTCCTTAATACTGTAGAAGGCATTTCACTCAATAATTCCTGCTTCATGGCTGCAATGACACATGTACCCACAGGACTCTATTAAAATATTCCTCAATAAAGTCTTATGGATTAGACTCAGTATTTAAATCTAATTCCAAATACTAATGATAGCGAATGTAATTCTTTAAGAATAGAGGATGCTCTATCTCCTCTCTTAGCCTCCAAGATATTCAATTTTGCAGCACCAAGTCACTTAACCCTCCATAGCCTTGGAAGAACGGCCTGGCATTCTTCTTCCGGTCACAATGCCAAGAATACCCAGGGGCTGCTGGGTCGCCACAAGTCAGCAGTGCCTCAAAGGCACACATCGCATTTACAAGTATTTAACTCGGTGTCATGCAGCTCTTTTTCATGCTAAGCTGTGTTACATAACATGTGAAGGATGTGCAGTCATTTTGGGGAATGTTTAGTATAAGTACAGTGGTACCATGGAATTATCACGCAGATGTAGCACCTAACATGAGAAAAATGCAGACACTGCAGAGATTTTCTGAAACGTTTTCATTTTGTGCGGTATGTGCAGGCTTGGACAGGATTTGGACAGAGAGTGGGAGGAGAGTGCATATGCCTACAACGGCCGATTACCGTGGACTTTGCCAGCAGACGGTAATCACCAAAGTTTGCAGGCTTGGGGGATGCTGCTATTGCTACCTCGATGTGTGGCGATAGCTGCATCCACAAAGTTATTCCCCTGTGAGCCCAGCATGTTTTCCACGGTATCTGCAAAGGAAATGAGCACGTCCCCAGTACCTACTGTGGGACGTTTCCAGCTAACACTGGCATTTGGAGCTAATGTTGGGTGAAAGCTGTAAAAGCCTAATGCAGTTTAGTAAACATACCCCCTTGCAGGGCCGGATTTACGTATACGCCATGTACGCCATGGCGTAGGGCCCACAGCTGGGAAGGGCCCACAAAAAAGGAACAAGTTCGGCTTTTTTTTTAAAATAAAATTTTAAAAAAAAAACCTGCTGGCTGCCGCCGCGGGGCCCCCTCTGCTGCCGCGGCAGCATGGACTGACCCGCGGGGGCCCCCTCAGCAAGCTCGATCCCTCCCTCCGTGCAGGCTGTGAGAGACGCGAAGGCAGACTGTCTCCTTCGCGTCTCTGTTAAGCCCGCAGGGGCTGATGGGACATTTCCCATCAGCCCCTGCGGGCTTAACAGAGACGCGAGGGAGGGAGACAGTCTTCCTTCGCGCCTCTCACAGCCTGCACGGAGGGAGGCACGGAGGGATCGAGCTTGCTGAGGGGGCCCCCGCGGGTCAGTCCATGCTTCCGCGGCAGCAGAGGGGGCCCCGCGGCGGCAGCCAGCAGGTTTTTTTTTTTAAATCAAATTTTACTTTAGGCCGGGGGAGGGGGAAGGGGAAGGGGAGGGTAGGACTGGTAGTGGGCTATTGGGGGGGCTGGGACTGGAAATGGGTTGGGGGATTAAGGCTGGAGGTGGGCTGATGAGGTTAGGACTGTTAATGGGCTGTGGGCTGTTGGGGGGGGTAAGAACTGGAAATGCGCTATGGGGGGGGGTAAAGACAGGTAATGGGCTGATGGGAGCTGTCTGGTAAAGGGCTATGGGGGGGCTAGGACTGGACATGGGCTGGGGGGGGTTAAGACTGGAGGTGGGCTGATGGGGTTAGGACTGATAATGGGCTGTTGGGGGGGTTTAGAACGGGTAATGGGCTTTGGGGGGGGGTTAAGACTGGTAATGGGCTGTGGGCTGATGGGGGCTGTCTGGTAATGGGCTATGGGGGGGCTAGGACTGGAAATGGGCTGGGGGGGTTAAGACTGGAGGTGGGCTGATGGGGTTAGGACTGGTAATGGGCTGTGGGCTGATGGGGGGGTTAGGACTGGCAATGGGCTATGGGGGGCTGACTGGAAATGGGTTGATGGGGTTAGGACTGGAAGTGGGATGATGGGGGTAGGACTGGCACTGGGCTATGGGGGGCTGACTGGAAATGGGTTGATGGGGTTAGGACTGGAAGTGGGCTGATGGGGGGTTAGGACTGGTAATGGGTTATAGGGGGGGCTTAAACTGAAAATGGGGTGATGGGGGGTTAGGACTGTAAGTGGGTTGAAGGGGGGCTAGGACTGGTATTGGGTTGGGGGGTTGCTAGGACTGGAAATGGGCTGATGGTGGCTAGGACTGGAAATGGGCTGATGCAGGGACTAGAAGGGAATGGATGCTGGGTGAGGCTGGAACTAGAAGGGAGCTGTTGTTGGGGGAGGATTAGAATGGGATGGGGCTGGAAGAGTAAAATGGAGAAGGGAAAATATTTTGTGTGGGAGGGATAAAAAATCTACAATTGGCCGGGTATTGGGAGAGTAAGTGGGGATTGAGGATGGAGGGGTAAAATTTGAGTGGATAAAATAGGAATGAGGAAAGAGCAAAAGGAGAAAGATTAGTATGTTAAAGCAGATGTAGAGAGAGAATGGAAAAAAACTAGAAGAGAGAAGAAAGGACAAATGGACAGCAGACGATGGAGAGCTAGCAGAAGACACGAAGAAACCAGAAGAAAGTGGCTGGAGCAATTGCAGCTGAAAAAAATGCACAAAAGGTAGAAAAATATCTCTTTATTTTGAATTTATTAATTGGAATATGTCAGCTCTGGTAAATGTGCATCATTAACGTCTGCGCTTTGTTTAGTACAAGAGCAAATTAATGTATAGTTTTATTTCTACAGTGTTGTACATTCCAAGATTGGCTTTTGGGATTCCCAGTTTAATTATTGTCTTCCTGTTTCTAAAATGTGATTATTTGTTTGGTGATGGTCTATGTTCTGCATGTGTAACTGAGCTGAGGTGTTCTGTTTATATAATTCCTATTTGACATTGCCACTTGTTCTCTTTCCCCAGTAGGTCATGTATTGTTGTTCTCTGAAATGTATTGGTTTAATATTTGCAGTGTTGCCTTTTGATTGGTAGAGTATGGTGCTTTGTGAGTCCTGGTAGTGCTGTTAGGATACGGCGGGTTTGCTATGGGTTCTAAATGGGCAGTGTTTGTAGTAGTTCCTAATGTGTCTGGCAGTTGGCACTGGATTATAGTAATGTAGAAATCTTTTAGTCTTTCTTTATCCATACACTCATTAAGAGGCACGTTTACTAAAAGTTAGTATATGGTAACATTATGCAAATATTCATGCAAATGAAGCCCCTTATGCAAATGAGGCCCACACCCCCCTTGGGCCGCCCCTGCTGGGGGCCCACAATTTTTGTTGGCGTAGGGCCTCACTCAAGGTAAATCCGGCCCTGCCCCCTTGTGTTATGAAAAATTGAAATGACACAAAATAAGTAAAGCATGTTTAATGTAGTCTATTTTCAGAGCGCAAGAGTCAACATGTTTTAGTAAAATTTGCTATACAGCATTCAGACACAATAAAGCAGTTTACATATTTAAAAATACATTACTAAAGTGCACTTTTCCTAGGAAAAAAAAGGTGCCGTACAATACATATATGCAGGGCTCTTTCATTAATATGCGAGGACCATGGGTTAATTTTAGCAGGCAATGAAAGCACAGTTACTTACCTGTAACAGGTGATCTCTGGGAACAGCAGGAATTAGTCCTCACATATGGGTACGTCGGAACCGACGGAGCCTGCACGGGAAAGCTCCCCAGCTTCCCAGGAAGGAAGCTTTTGGGGTCTCCCACTGCACAGATGCTTCAGAGTGAGAAAATCTCTAACCAATGATAGGTGGCTGAAAAAATGAGTAAAAGCTCAGCCACAAAGGCAAGAAATTCAAACTTTTTCCCGGACTGCAGAAACACATCCTGAGGGGCTCCACAGAAAAAATAAGACTGGAGAACATGGCACTATGGTGGTTGGGACGGCAGGCGCGCATGCATGGCATACCTCTCAAAAGTTTCCTTTGGAAGCTGGGGAGGTTCCATGTGGGGTTCTAATGGTGATGCCACCCATACATGATGACTTATTTCCTGCTTGTTCATGGAGAAAGCATTGTGCCCTTTTGTCCTTATGCATTCATCCTGTTAAGTTTTCACTCTTCCTTCCCTACCTCCAACCCCTCCCCACTCTGTTCTGCTTCCAGACTTCCTCCCCTTCTCCCTCCCACTTCCATAGTACTTCCATCCCCTGCCCTGGATTTCCCCCATCCTCTTTCCTTCTGTTTTTTAGTTTCTAGCCCTTTAAGATTTAGGTTTACTCTGCCCCCCCCCCCCCTTCCATCTAATTTTGTTTGTTTGTTTTTCTTTATTGCAGGTCCCGCCAGCTCAGATCCCTATGGGCAGCCTGCTTCCCTTTCTCTTCTGCCCATGGGGATCTAATCTCCCCCTAGCAGAAGAGGACTGCTATCGAAGCACAGAAACAATCTGTCTGCCCAGAGGACTCCCATCTCCCATGGACAGACACTTGCATCTGGGCTATAATCACAACTATCTCCTTCTCTTCTGCCTGCAGGAGCTTGGACCCCCATGGGCAGACAGGGCTGGTCATGCTGCTGCACAGGTGTACCAAGCTCCAGGTCCGATATTTTAGTCCCCATGGAGTCCTAGTACCTGGAGTTTGTCGAGCCTTGGGTTAGTCCATACTAAAGGGAGTTACAGTAATCAATCCAATTGTGTATGAGCGCAGATAGCAAAATACAAAGGCCATTAAGTCCCAGAAGTGCTCCAACTGAATGAATCTGTTGCAAAGAGAAGTAACTTGATTTGAGCACAGCAAAAATATTAGATACTCCTGCTGGAATTCTGCACACAGAAATTCAGAATTTTGCACTTGTGTGATTTTTTTCTGTTCTATATTTTAAATGAAATATCACTCAAACACAATATGCTTTGTTATTTCGACAAAGCATGCAGAATTTGGCACGAGTCAGACCTTTTGACACAGAAGTTTGAATTTTGTTTACAGAATTCCAGCAGGATAGAAAAATGTCATTAAAAAATATTCAAGGTGAGAGCCCAGCTCACTATATAGAAATGCTATGAATAGCAGGGGACACCTGAGGAAAAGGGGACTTCTTTGGAAACCACATAGCAATGGACTTAGAGGTTTTATTTATTGATATATTTATTCCAAAAATTAGAAACAAAGGAAATCATAGGTCAACCTCTATAAATCACATATATGTGAAGAAATCACTGTAACATCTGCCAGACTGTATGTTCCTTTCAACAGTCTGCAGTGCTGCTAAGGGCACAAACATCCAGGAGCCAGACTTATCCTGCTATGTCGGACTCTTGGGGTTTGCTAGGATTCTTGGTATGGGGTCAGTATATTTCTGAGAGGCCTACTGCACTCACAGTCACTCTTCCACTCTCTACAGCAAAAGAACTCAGTCTAAACACACTTTTCACCCTCTACAAAAGGCCCATTATACTGCAGCAAGAATATCTACAGAGTCCCTTGTCAAGTCCACATTACTCCCATACTAAAGCAACTCCACTGGCTGTCCATTGCAGCAAGAGTCAGACATAAGGTTCTCATCTTAATATTTAAAGTCCTACACAAGAAGTCAGCTATCTTGATATCCAGACTCAGGAAGGAAAGACTAAAATGACAGCACCATCAACCTCCTCCTCATCTCATCTCAGAAGATTAAGGGCAAGCAGTCCACCTGTAACCATTGCATTCATTCTTTTTGCACCTATATTATGGAACTCCTTACCCCAGACCTAAGAGCATGTTCTTACCAGAGTAATTTTTGGAAGAGATTGAAAACATCTCTCTTCCAAGATCACTTCAATATAACTTCAACTCCAGAGGCACGTCACCTAGCAGCCACTAAAAGTCCATTCTTCGAGACGCACAGTCAGTAGATTCAAGAGCTGCTCATTTTATAAATGCGGATTGATGGCACCCTCATATTACCTTGTACATAGTTACTGTTACCGTTTACTATGTTATGCTTTGTTGTACTGTACAACAGAGTGCATCTTGATGCCCTGTCAGGTTGTTGTTATATGTTAACTGCTTTGAATAGTAGAAAATATAAACCATGCCCTCCACACGGTTCGGTCCTTTTTAATAAAGTATATGTTGAAACAATGTGGAACAAACAACCACTACTTAGCTTAGAAAAAATTATGTGAATGCCTCTCAACTCCGGCACGACGTGCACGTTTCGGGTTTTCACCCTGTCTCAAGTGCCACCATCTTGACTTGTCGTAACCGTTGTGAAACGCTGAAACACAGCTGATTCATTCATAAGGCTGCTTCATCAGAGATTGGCCAAAACCTTGCCTTCAATCAGAATTAATCAACCAATGAAAAACCATCAGGGAATACCCACTCATTCAGGGAAATCCCTAGGTATTAAATGATGCTAGACCAATCAAGTTCTTTGTTTAACCCCGCTGGGTGCACTGAATGCAAATGGAAGATCCAGAATTGTTCGCGTTCTTGAAGGAGCTGAATACGATCTCCCCCACGCGGATCGGTAGGAATATAATCAATGACAGTCCAATGAAGGTCTTGAAAAGTATGTTGCAATGTAAGGCAGTGCTCCACAATCGGCGCTGTATCAATATGCAAACGAAGCTGTGAAGCATGTTCTGCTAAACGGATCTTAATCCGACGAATGGTTCTGCCAACATAAATCATAGAGCAGGAACATTGAATTAAATATACCACATAAGAAGTATTGCAATCAGTATTCCATTTTCGAACAATAGATTGCCCGGTCAAAGGATGGACCCATTCAAGCCCTGTCAGGGAGGTTGCACAATAGGAACAAGATCCACAAGAATGATGTCCTATAGACAGTAAAGGTGGAATATGAGGTCTATCTTCAGATACCGTCGTTCTCGCCACCATATCTCCAAGATTCATTCCCCTAGAAAATGCAACCATAAAAGGTCTTTGAAAACAAGCATAAAGACCCAATAAAGACCAGTGTTGTCTGAGAATCCTGACCACCGCGGTGCTAGACGTCATATATGGTAAAAACCCCCACAATGGCAGACGAGGAGCTATGACTGGTTTCATTCGTTTGTAAAAAAAGCCATTCTCGATGGGTATACAATTACATGCTCATGAACTTCTTCAAAGATTGCGGGTTCGGGGTTATCCTGAACATGTTATCCAGGGGGCTTATCGACGAGCCTTGTATACCCATCGAGAATGGCTTTTTTTTACAAACGAATGAAACCAGCCATAGCTCCTCGTCTGCCATTGTGGGGGATTGAATGTTCCATAGTATAGGAGGTAAAGCGTTCCAAAGGGTGGGAGCACAGAGTTCAAAAGGCTCTCATACATGCACATTATAAGCTCGTATGTAACAGAGGTGGGGGGAGAAGGTTGAATGTGCTCTGTCTGTGTGGTCTATTGGAGTTTGGGCATCTAATGAGCGTTTGGAGATGCTCAGATGAGGTGCTGGTAAGTGCTTTATGCCTGATAGTGAGGACTTTGTGTTTGATCCTTGATGCAATGGGAAGCCAGTGGAGGGATTTCAATATGGAAGTGATATGGATGTGTCTGGAGGCTCTGGCAATAGTGCGTGCTGCCGTGTTTGGTGTTTTGTCACTTGACCTGCAGTTTGGTGTCCTCAATTTTGATGAAAGGAGGTGGTGTGAAGTTAAGGTCCTTGGTCACATGGAAAATCTTAGTCTTACTGAAGTTAATTGCTAGGTTGTGGAGTTGACGGCAAGAGATGATTTCTTTGAAACAGGTGGTTAGATTGGAGTAATCAGGAGCAGTGGCAATATAATCTTTCCTCCATTTGACATCTGCATAGAGTTGATATCCAATATTAAACTTTCATACTGTGTAGCAGAGGGGCCTGATGTAGATAGTGAAGAGTAAGGAAGAGAGTGCAGAACTCTGGGGAACTCCTTGGGGAAAGGTGTAGGGTGTCGAGGAGTGGTGTATCTGTTCCATTCCATTCATTCATTCATTCCATTCCATCTCCCCTCAGCAGTCTCTTTTCCAGGTTGAAGAGCCCTAACCTTTTTAACCTCTCTTCATAGGGGTATCCCTCCATCCCCTTTACCATTTTGGTGGCTCTTCTCTGTACTTTTTTTTTTTATATAACGCTATATCCTTTTTAAGCTACAGCAACCAGAATTGCACACAATATTCAAGGTGCAGTACTTATGGTTCCTAGCATTTTATTTGCTTTCTTGGTCGCCGCTGTACATTGGATGGAGGGTTTCAACGTGTTATCCACGATGACGCCTAAATCTTTTTCCTGGGTGCTGATTCCTAATGTGGAACCTTGCATCATGTAACCATAATTTGGGTTGTTCTTTCCTAGGTGCATAACTTTGCACTTCTCTACATTAAATTTCATCTGCCATTTGAATGTCCAGTCTTCCAGTTTATCAAGGTCCTCTTGCAATTTTTCACAATCCCCTTGGGTTTTAAACAACTTTGAATAATTTTGTGTCATCTGCAAATTTGATTACCTCACTCGTTATTCCCATTTCCAGGTCATTTATGATATGTTTAAAAGCAGCAGACCCAGCCAGATCCCTGGGGTACTCCACTATTCACCTTTCTCTATTGGGAAAATTGCCCATTTAGCCCTATCCTCTGATTTCTATATTTTAACCAGTTACTGATCTACAATAGTACATTTCAATGATACCTTTTAAAATATATTTTCCTACTGCCACCTATCCCATGACTTTTTAATTTCCTGAAGAGTCTCTCATGAGGGACCCCGTCAAAGGCTGTCTGAAAATCCAGATACACTACATCAGCCAGCTCGCCTTTCTCTACCTGTTCATTCACACCTTCAAAAAAACTTAACAGATCTGCATGCACTGCTTCCATTGTATGCAGATCAATTTCATGCATAGTCATTGTGGATATCCTGAAAACCTGACTGGCCTGTGGGTCCCAGAGGACTGGGTTGAGAACCACCGAGTTAAACCATTATTCAAGGACAATAACAAGTGATTCTACTGACAGATAATTGGTATACCTAATTCATTAGTGGAAACGATATTTTAAGAGGTACCATTGAAATAATAATAGGGGCATTTAAAGGCACATTTTAGATAACTCAGGGAGAGGGTAATTGAGATGTCCAGATCAGGACATACACAATTCCTCCTGTATTTTACAAAAGACCCTGTCAAAAATGGAACCACATGTAAAATACATATAAGGATGTGTAGAAGTGCATGTGGATTTCTACCATGTCCAGTGGGAGCCGTAATTTTAAAAAGCTGCATGTGGGGGGGGGAAAAAGTGTCATGCTGTCACCCCATTGTGTATGGGAACAGCTTTGTAGAATCACTCTGACATCCACACTCACACCACCTCATCTCCTGA
This sequence comes from Ichthyophis bannanicus, assembly GCA_033557465.1. Classification (NCBI taxonomy): domain Eukaryota; kingdom Metazoa; phylum Chordata; class Amphibia; order Gymnophiona; family Ichthyophiidae; genus Ichthyophis; species Ichthyophis bannanicus. The sequence goes on along the minus strand of CM066031.1, from coordinate 623,357,340 downwards.
CCTTTTCCGATTCCTCCCCAAAACCCTATCTCCCGACACATCCCTGTCAGCATTCAGTCTCCAACACTCTCCCTGACACCCCCTAACACCCTCTCCCCAACAACCACACAACCAAAGCTTCTGAAACTCCAACACCTCCTGATATCAGTATTCTCTCTGATACTTCCCCCCCCCCCCCCTCAGGCCTTCTGACCAGAGTATCCATTCTCTGAGCCCACTTGGTTTACCCCCTGGCCAAAACATCCAATCCCTGATACCCCCTAACAACCTTCATGAAAAAAATATCCAGTCCCTGACGCCCCCCCCCCCCCCCACCCCGATATCTTCCGTTTCCTACTGGGCCACAAGGGTATTTCTTCTTCCATGGCCTTTGCCCTTTATTAAAGGTATTCCAGTTTCTCTTTGGGAATCTGTGGCCATTCTTGGGGGGTACATCTGCTAAGAGGCACTGAAAAAATATCAGATAGATATTGGGGGTTTGAGAAGCTGAGCTAAGACCACGTTGAGATCCCATGCCAATGACAGTGGGTCAAATGGGTGGCTTAGAGAGGAGACCTTTCATGAAACATAAGAACATAAGATCATAAGATATGCCATACTGGGTCAGACCAAGGTCCATCAAGCCCAGTATTCTGTTTCCAACAGTGACCAATCTAGGTCATATGTACCTAGCAGTTTCCCCAAGGGACACAGGTTCCACAATGCTTGTATTGGTTCAAGCATTGATATCCTGGGTCCCTTCTTAATAATGGCTTATGGACATTTCCTCCAGGAACTTCTCCAAACATTTTTTAAACCCAGCTACACTAACAGCCTTTACTACATCCTCCGGTAACAAATTCCAGAGTTTGATTACACGTTGAGTGAAAAAATATTTTCTCTTATTAGTCTTAAATAGTTTACCCTGTAGCTTCATTGCATGTCCCCTAGTCTTTCTATATTCTGATAAAGTAAACAATCGATCTACGTTTACCCGTTCCACTCCGCTCATTAATTTATAGACTTCTATCATATCTCCCCTCAGCTGTCTCTTTTCCAGGTTAAAGAGCCCTAACCTTTTTAGCCTTTCTTCATAGAAGTATCCTTCCATCCCCTTTACCATTTTGGTGGCTCTTCTCTGAACCTTTTCTAATAACTCTATATCCTTTTTAATATACGGCGACCAGAATTGCAACAATATTCAAGGTGCGGTCTCACCATGGAACGATATAGAGGCATTATAATATCCTTTGTTTTATTTTCCATTCCTTTCCTTATCATACCTAGCATTCTATTTGCTCTCTTGGCCGCCGCTGCACACTGGGCCGAGGGTTTTAACATGGTATCCGCAATGACGCCTAAATCTTTTTCCTGGGTGGTCGTTCCTAATGTGGAACCTTGCATCGTGTAACCATAGTTTGGGTTGTTCTTCCCTAGGTGCATAACCTTGCACTTGTCCACATTAAATTTCATCTGCCATTTTGATGCCCAGTCTTCCAATTTATCAAGATCCTCTTGCAATTTTCCACAATCCTCTTGGGTTTTAACAACTTTAAATAGTCTTGTGTCATCTGCAAATTTGATAACCTCACTCGTTATTCCACTTTCCAGGTCATTTATGAATATGTCAAAAAGCAGCGGACCCAGCACAGATCCCTGGGGTACACCACTATTCACCTTTCTCCATTGGTAAAATTGGCCATTTAGCCCTACCCTCTGCTTTCTATCTTTTAACCAGTTCCTGATCCACAATAGTACACTGCCTCCTATCCCATGACTCTTTAGTTTTGCCAAAAGTCTCTCATGAGGGACCTTGTCAAAGGCTCTCTGAAAGTCCAGATACACAATATCAACCGACTCACCTTTGTCCACCTGATTATTCACTCCTTCAAAAAAACATAACAGATTAGTAAGACAAGATCTTCCTTGTCTAAAGCCATGTTGGCTGTCTCTCATTAGTTCATGACTATCTACATGCTGAGTAATTTTATTCTTTATGATGGTTTCTATCATTTTTCCCGGTATTGACGTCAGGCTCACCGGTCTGTAGTTTCCCGGATCACCCCTGGAACCCTTTTTAAAAATTGGTGTTACATTGGCGATCCTCCAATCTTCAGGTATTAGAGATGATTTTAATGATAGTTCACAGATTACTAATAGCAGGTCTGCAATCTCATATTTCAGTTCTTTCAATACCCTTGGATGTATACCATCCGGCCCAGGTGATTTGCTACTCTTCAGCTTATCTAATAGTTGTAATACATCTTCTCGATGTATCGATATTTCCTTCAATTCTTCCGCACCTTTAAATACCACTTTAGTCATGGGTAACATCCCTACATCTTCCTTAGTAAAGACTGAAGCAAAGAATTCGTTCAGTCTCTCTGCTATCGCCTTGTCGCCTCTTAGTGCTCCTTTAACCCCTTTATCATCTAATGGACCAACTGACTCTCTCACAGGTTTTTTGCTACGAATGTACTTGAAAAGGTCTTTACTTCGCGTTTTTGCTTCTGCAGCAAGCTTCTTCTCAAATTCTCCCTTTGCCTGCCTTATCAATGCCTTGCATTTGACTTGCCAGTGCTTGTGCTGTTTCCAGGTTTCGTCGTTTGGCTCTTTTTTTCCATTTCCTGAAAGATGCTTTTTTGGCAACAACAGCCTCTCTGACCTCAACTTTAAACCATGCTGGCAGTTTTTTGGACTTCTTTCCACTTTTCTTAAAGCGTGGAATACAGCTGGTCTGGGCTTCCAAGATAGTATTTTTCAACAACAGCCAAGCCTGATGTACGTCTTTAACCTTTGCAACTGCTCCTTTTAGTTTTTTCTTGACTGTTTTCCTCATTTTATCATAGTCTCCCTTTCGAAAGTTAAAAGGTAGTACTGTGGATTTCCTTACTATCCCTCCTCCACTAATTAAATCAAAGGCGATCATGCTATGATCACTATTGCCAAGTGGCCCCAACAACCTTATCTCTTGCACTAGATCTGGTGTTCCACTAAGGATTAGGTCTAATATGGCTTCCCCTCTGGTCGGTTCATGAACCAGCTGCTCCAAGAAGCAGTCATTTATATCAACTAGGAACTTTATCTCCCTAGCATGTCCTGACGTGACACTGACCCAGTCGATACCGGGGTAGTTGAAATCACCCATTATTATTACTGTGCTGTAACTTTTGTTAGCTTCCTTGATTTCTTTGAGCATTTCATCATCCATTTGGTCATTCTGGCCAGGCGCTCGATAGTACACCCCCACTGCCATTGCCTTCCCCCTTTTACATGGAATTTCAATCCATATAGATTCTACAGCAGATTTTATTTCCTGCAAAACTTTAATCCTTTCTGACTCAATGCCCTCTCTAACATAGAGAGCAACCCCTCCACCAATTTGATCAGCTCTATCATTACGATATAGTTTGTACCCAGGTATCACAGTGTCCCACTGGTTGTCGTCCTTCCACCATGTCTCTGATATTCCAGTCATATCTAACCTTTCATTTAGTGCTATATATTCTAACTCTCCCATCTTATTTTTTAGACTTCTAGCATTTGCATACAAGCATTTTAGAGAATGTATTTTATCCATATTAATTTGTCTGTTAGACATGAGTAATTTGGGATCTTTAAGCTCTGTCTGCTCCATACTTGAGGGCATTTGGGCTACTTTATTCTTTTGTGGAACCTCTCTGCTTTTGGTAGTATCCTTCAAAGATACATTCTTCCGAACCATCTGCTCTTGGGCGACTGTCGGCTTTCCCCTAATATCTAGTTTAAAAGCTGCTCTATCTCCTTTTTAAAGGTTAATGCCAGCAGCCTGGTTCCATCCCGGTTAAGGTGAAGCCCATCCCTTCGGAAGAGCCCCTCCTTTCCCCAGAATGTTCCCCAGTTCCTAACAAATCCAAACCCCTCATCTCTGCACCATTGTCTCATCCACGCATTGAGACTCCGGAGCTCTGTCTGCCTTTTGGGTCCTGCGCGTGGAACAGGAAGCATTTCGGAGAATGCTACCCTGGAAGTTCTGGATTTCAACTTCCTACCTAAAAGCCTAAATTTAGCCTCCAGAACCTCCCTACCACATTTTCCTATGTCATTGGTACCAACATGTACCAAGACAGCAGACTCCTCCCCAGCACTATCTAAGACCTTATCTAGGTGGCGCGTGAGGTCCGCTACCTTCGCACCAGGCAGGCATGTTACCAGGCGATCCTCACGTCCACCAGCCACCCAGCTATCTACATGCCTAATGATCGAATCACCAACTATAACGGCTGTCCTAACCCTTCCCTCATGGGCACATGGCCCTGGAGAAACTTCCTCGGTGCGAGAGGGTTTTACATCACCTGGAGGACAGGTCCTAGTTACAGGATCACTTCCTGCCACACCAGGGTGATGCTCTCCTGTCACGTGACCTCTCTCCTCCATGGCAACAGGGATGCTGCCAGACTGGAGGTGGGACTTCAGGACTATATCCCTGTAGGTCTCGTCTATGTACCTCTCTGTCTGTCTTATGCTTTCCAAGTCTGCTACTTTAGCCTCTAGAGAACGGACTCGTTCCCTGAGAGCAAAGAGCTCCTTGCACCTAGTGCACACGTAAGACCTCTCACCAACTGGGAGAAAATCATACATGTGACACTCAATGCAAAAGACTGGAAAGCCCCCATCCCGCTGCTGGACTGCTGTCTGCATCTTAGTTTTAAGTTTGTGTTTAGATCTAAGTTCTTTACTTACTAAGGGTTGCTATGGATATTTATACTAATAAAACTGAACCTAATACGTGTAATATACCTTGTTCACCTGAAGCTTAACTAATCTCAGGTCCTTAGTGTATGACTGATTTGGGTAATGAGCTTCACCTGAGAGCACCTCCTGTCTTTTAAGATGTGTAAGTACCTATAAAGCTACGATTATCCCAGGGGTGGGAGGGAATTAACACCTATTAAAAGAGGGCTGCTACACAGTACCCTGTCTTGTGCTGCTGAGGTAAGCTATATTCTGATTTGATTTAAATTATAGCTCTTAGCTGCTGCTAGGCTCTAACTTCTTATGAAATTTAAAGTACAAGCTCTCTGCTGGGTTCTAAATTTAACCAGAAAGCTCTTTTCTGTGTTGTAAATTTAAGCTAAAAGAACTTTGCTGATGCTAGGCCCTGAGTGACTATTAAATGTAAACTACAAGCTCTCTGCTGGGTATGAAATGTAACCAGAGAGTTCTCCTCTGTGTTTTAAATGTAAACTTAAACTGCTGCTACTAGGCCCTGACTGATTTAACAAAAATAGTGGATCACAGATTAATTAGCTTTAATACAAAGAATTCCTTTTAGAAAATTACCAGAAGTGAATACTCACAGTTGCAGATCTCCCTCCAGAAGCAACAGTCCCCCTTACCAGTCTTTCATGCCACCAGGGGGTGCACCAAGATGGATTGGCCATCGATTGGTTTGTGAAAAGCTGCAATAGCATAGAGGTGAACTCTAACCAAATTGGTCTTTAGTTCTGAAGACGACAAGTGCAATAGATATTGCAGAAGTGCAGACACTGGTGCATCGAAGAGACAGATTTTCGTGAGTACCATGATCCATATCTGTGCCATTTGAATGAGTAGGCCCTTCTGGTGGAGGGTTTCTTGAAAGCCAGGAGAATGTCTTTTACTTCCTGAGGAAGACTGAGATGTTGGAGTATCACCCCTTCAGCAGTCATGCAGTCAGATGGAGAGATCGCATATTGGGATGTAGGACTGTTCCATCGTCCTGGGATAGAAGATCCGGATTGCAGCCCAGACGGATTGGGTGTGTCTGCTGCAGTTGAAGTAGAAGGGGAAACCATGGTCGATGGGGCCAGAAGGGGGCTAAGAGAATGATAGTGTCTCTGTCATGCTGGAGTTTGAAGAGGGTCTTCGGTATTAGGGTGTGGGGGGAAATGCATAAAGAAGTCCCTGACCCCAATGTAGGTGAAAAGCATTGTTTGCTTGGCTTAGCTTAGACGGAACGCTGGAGCAGAACTGCAGGAGTTTGCTGTTCTGTGTGGTGGCAAAGAGGTCGATGACTGGTGTTCCCCAGGCTTTGAAGATCTAAGACACTGTGCAATGATCTAGACTCCACTCATGTGGGTGGAGGATCAGACTGAGCCTGTCCACAAGCCGATTCTGATCACCCAGAATATACATTGCATGAAGGTGTATGTAGTGAGAGATGACGAAGTTCCACAGGCGACAAGCCTCTTTCACAGAGGGGAAGCAAGCCTGTCCTGCATTGCTTGTTCACATAGAACATTGCCACATGGTTGTCTGTCCTGACAAGCACCTGGCTGTTTGCGAGGTAGTGTTGAAACACCTGAAGGGCATTCGAGATTGCCCAAAGTTCCAACAAGTTGATCTGTAAGGATGACTCCTGAGTTGTTCACAGACCCTGTGTGGACAGTGACTCCAGGTGGGTTCCACAACCCAGTTTGGACACATCTATGTTTAGGGTGTGTTGAGGTTCAGGCATCCAAATAGGTGACCCTCTCAACAGGTTTGCTGAGGTGCACCACCATAGGAGGGATTGGACTACTGGGTGGGTGATCTGAATAATGTTCTGTAGGTGTCCTGTGGCTTGAGTCCATTGGGATGCAAGGGTCCATTGTGCAAGGCACATATGTAGTCTTGCATATGGCACCATGTGCACTGTGGATGCCTTGTGGCCTAAGAGACAAAGGGAAGACTCAAGCTGTGGAGGTTGTCTGTTGACACAGGTGGGTGACTAGGGCAGAAAGGTTCTGGATAGCTGAGTGTCTAGCACTGCTCCTATAAACGCGTCTTTGAGTTGGGGGTTAGATGGGACTTTGGGAAGTTTACTACAAATCCCAGGTGTTGCAGCATTGCAAGGGTAATTTGGAGTTCTCCTGGGGAATCTGCCTTTACCAACCAGTCATCTAAGTAAGGGAAGACAAACATCCCCTTGCCTCACAGGTAGGCTGCTACCACTGACATGCATTTTATACACACCCTGGGGGCTGATGCCAGGTCGAAGGGGAGGACTCTGTACTGGTAGTGGGTCCCTTGAAAGGCAAAATGAAGATATTTCCTGTGTCCTAGATATATCAGGATATGGATATATGCATCTTTGAGATCTAGGGAACACAGCCAATCTTGCTCCTGCAGATAGGGTAAAAGAGTTCCAAGGGAAATCATTTTGAACTTTTCATTGATCAGAATTTATTGAGATTTTGGAGGTCGAGGATAGGCCTGTATCCTCCTGACTTCTTCGGTGTGAGGAAGTAAGGAGAATAGAAGCCCTCATGAAATCTCCTCTATAGCCCCTTGGGTGAGCAGGTTGGAGATTTGTTCTTTCGGTAGGGCCCTGAGGATAGGTTAGAGAGGATATTCGCCTCTAAAGTGAGGCGGAGGAGGTTTTTTGAAATTTAGTTGGTACCTCTCCTGAATGATGTTTAGGATCCACTTTTCTGAGGTAATCATTTGCCAATGGCTGGCAAAGGAACAAAGATGGCCTGCTATTTTTGTTGGATTGGGGGCTCTGCAGGGGCAAGGTTACCATGTTCCCCAGGACTGAGTCAAAAGCTGGGTGTCACTTGTGTCTGAGCTGCTGTCTGTTGCTTAGCAGTTCTGGGCTTCTTAGCAGGTTTAGGCCTCCATTGCTTGCCCTGAGGCTGGTAAGATGGTTGTGAATAAGAAGGGTAGAAACTCTTAGGATAGAAAGGCTTGTTTGCTGCTGGTTTCTTTGAGGGGTCAGCAGTCTTTCTGGAGAGCCTCTTCACAGTGGTATCATTGGTTTCAAGCTTGCCAGCTTTCTCTCCAGTTTTTGCAAAAAAGATTTTCTCCAGTGCAGGGGATGTTACCCAGTTTGTCTTGGACCCATTGCTCTAGGTCTGAGGCCTGTAACCATGCTAGTCTTTGAGCACCTGTGGCAATAGCTGATGCTCTCCTAGTGGATTTGAATGCATCAAAGGCTGCCCTCTTTACAAACTTGGAGACATTCTGGCTGTTTGAGGTCTGTTAAAAGCCGACTTCTTTTCTTCTGGGATGAAGGAAAGGAAGGCTTCCCAATCCTTATTGATGTCCTTAAGGAACATTCCCATATATAAGGTATAGGAACTGATCCTGCTTGCCAGTATGGAGGCCTGAAATGACTGTCGAGCAAAGGCATCGAGGTTCCTTGAATCTCTGCCGGGGGTATCGACGCATGTGTCTTACCAACTTTGATGCGGCACATTGTTGATTCAACTACCATCAAGTGATGTGGTAGCTGTGTGTTTTGAAAGCCTGAGACCTCTGGTACTCGATACATTGTATCGAGGCATCTGCTAATGGGCAAGACTGTAAGCGGGATCTCCCACATGTGAAGCATCAGGTTATCTAGGATCTTATGAACTGCCAAGATCGTTGCCTCCTTTGGGGCCGTGGGATACTGTAGAATCTCCAGTTCCTCCACCCAGGGCTCCAATCCCACCGCAGCTGATATCGATAGCCCTGCTGTCCTGTCCCGAATCCATTCCTGGACTTTTGTCAAGAGGTGGTGCTTAGAGGCGACGGCTCCAATGCCAATGCCATATCCAGTAGCTCCTCAGTTGAGGGACCAGTGGTCTGAATTGGAGGCCTCAGAATCTGAGCTCAGTGAGTGCTGTCATTGCCGATGACCATGTGAATGGTGTTGCCAGTACCGGTCATGCTCGATGCCCTCCCCTTGCTGTCTTAGTAGTGGTGCTGAACCTGGAATCGACCAAGTTGATGGGGCTCTGAACACTGGTCCCAGTGGTGGAGCAGGGGTATGGGGAATGTGGACATCAGGTGGTTGTCAGTACTGATACTGCTTCCACTGTTGAACCAATGTCGATACCGATGTAAGCAATCCCGGAGTCATCAGTACTTGGGGTACTGAGGCTGCCAGGAGAGGCGCTAAGGTCTTCTCGATGGATAGCATGTGCTGATCCAACAAGATTGCCGGTGTCTCGTCTGGAGACAGAACGGGACTTGTAGCCACTGTACCAGAGCATGGCACCAAGGGCATTCGGTTTGATGGCCAGCTTCAGAGGAGGTCTTCGGGAAGTCTGTGCTTTGAATGGAGCCTCTCCCTCAATCCTCCTGATGTCTCTTGGGATTCCTTAGATGAAGCTCAAGACTCCTTCAGATTCAGTGGAGATTTTTGCGGGGGATCTTGAAGTTTTCTTCCTCTTAAAGTCTGAACTATGTTTTGAGGTCTTCAAGGCTTTGGATACCTTTGAAGCCAATGAAGTTTGGGAGGATGTCGATGCCAATGAGACTGAATCTGATTGGAAAAGCTCCAACAACTTTCTGGCCTGGATTCCTAGTCCTCTCTTAGTCATCTGCTTACAGAGAGAACAAGAGTCTGGGTCATCGTTGGGACCAAGGCATTTGAGGCACTATTCATGTGTGTCTGACAGAAATTGTCCAGGAATACTTTATGCATTTCTTGAAACCACTAGGATGTTTCTCCATGGTAGAGAGGGTAGGCCTAAGGCCTATGAGGGGCACAAGACCCTCAAAGGAAAAACAATGAAAAACAAAGTAAAAGAAATAAAACTGAAAGAACTGTAATCGGGGGTGATGCTGAAGTAAAAAACAGGAAGGCAGAAGTGCTATTCCAAGAAATGTCTCTGCAGTGACAGGAAAAGTGAAGTTAGTGATCCTGCTGACTCCATAGAAAAAGAACTGAGGAGAGGGAGTCAGAAGAGTGGGAAGACAGTCATGCAGGCACAGTGAGAGCATTCCCACGCAGGCTCCGTCAGTGCCAACATCACCCATATGTGAAAACTACATTCCTGCTTGTTCCTGGAGATTGCATGTTTTGGCTGTACGGTAGCAAGAAGTAGGTGGCCCAAAGGTGACCAGGCTAAAAATTCCTGTGTGCGAATAGGCAAGGTTAAGACGGAGAGTGGACAGAGTGTTAGGAAATGGGAAGGGCAGAAAGAGGACAACTACAATGGAAGAAAGGCAACAAACAGGAAAGACAACAGAATATTTAGCCATTTTCAGTTTAATCTGGTAAATGACTAGGAGACAGTGGTGATCTTTAAGGAGAGGGTTTATATGATCATATTTGCTTGAAAAAGTAATACAATTGATACAAAATACAGCAAACACTCTTAAGTATTTGAGGATAGAGGTAAACAATTGTAGAGAGAATTACAGTAGTTAATATGGGATATAACTAAGGCAGGGCCGTAAAAAGCTGCAATCGTGCCCTGTGCATCTTGCAGCTCAGGCGTGTGCCCCCCTCCCCCCCCCCCCATACCTTCATCCAGCGCAGCCTGCTCTTTCCCTGCTGCTGCTGCCGCCACCCTCTGTTTTTTTTCAAGGTGGCACAAGCAGCAGGGAAAGAGCAGGCAGCGCTGGACGGAGGTATGGGGGAGGAGGAGGGTGGCATGCACCCGATCTGAAAGGCACCGGCACTTTAAGCAGATCTGTCCCTCCCTGCTCTGACATCACATCGGAGGAAGGAGGGACCAGACCTGCTTAATGTTCTGCGAAAAGGCTTAGGGCTGCATTTTGGCTGCCTGCTATTGTCCTGCCAGTGGCAGCAGGGCAACAGCAGACAGCCGAAATGTGCCCCCCCAAGACTTTACACCCTGTGTGGCTGCACCGCTTGCACAGGGCTAGGTATAGTCCTGAACTAAGGTAAAAAAACTCTATTAGAAGTGCTGTTTTATTTAAAAATGGTCTTTCAAACCAAATGGTTCTGAGATTTAGAAAAGGTGACTGTTGATGACAGATATAATCTGAGAAGTGAATGACAACGTAGGATTCTCTTTGAAGGGCCAAGAGGAAATGTATGGCTAGATAATATTGGGGCAAAATCTGGACCCAGAGCACAGCCTGTTATCCACATTGCTTAAACTGAACCCATTAAAATATAAGGCAAATTGTCATCAGCCAGGAAGATACAGCGGATAAGCAGGCTTTCGGGAATTGAAGATTGGGGGCTGAATGATCTATATACGTTGCCAATTGAATGTCATCAGCAAATAAAAAAATACCATTTATGCAAAGTGATTGGACAAGTAGGGCCAGAGGGCTAAGAAACAAGTTGAAAAGGATGAAGGGGAATATTGAACCCCGTGGAAGTCCACATTCTAGCCAATGAATAGAAGAGGTGGTAGACTTGATTGTAACTGAAAAAGAGTGATTAGATAAGAAGGACTCCTATTTCAATTAAGCACTTCTTAAGTAGGGTGTGGTCAACAAGATCAAATGTTGCAAATAAAAACCAGGGAAAGCAATGAAAGTGGCCTTTCCTGCATCCAGGAATATATGTATTTCACTAATTAAGGTTACCAAGGCTATTTCAGTGCTATGTAATACTCTAAAACCTAATTGTCATGGGTGGAGAATGGTCTTATCTATAAAATCTCTAAGTTGCAGAAAAACTGATTTTTCTACAATCTTAATCAGAAAAGGCATAGAAGAAATTGGTCTGTAAGATTCCAAAGTTGAAGGGTCTTTGGACCTTTTTTGGGGGGTAGGTCTTACTAAGGCTTGTTTGCAAATAGCTGGAACTATGACGGATTCTAAAGTAGTGTTAAGCAGTGATTAAATAGTTTGATGAAGTGGCTGAAGATGACTTGCGATTAGCCTTATGGGTAGATAATCGATGGAAGATGTGGTAAGTTTTAGCTGGGAAAGGAGTATGTTTAGTTGAGCAGCTGCAACAGGATTAAATGCAGACCATAGAGGGCAGTCTTTGGCAGAAAACCTATGAGTCTCCAAAGTAGCAGGGTCAATAGCAGGAACATGTGAAGCAGAAGGGGTGGATTGTGAAGTGTATTTCAAAGTGTGGTGATTTTAATCAGAAAGAATGACACAAAATCTGCAGCAGAGGGTATATAATTGGGAATTATATCAGTCAGTCAAATTCAGATGCTTGTCCAAGATGCTAAAATAACTCCTTAGCGGGGTTGTAACTTATAAATTGGCTGAGAAAGAGGGCAATACTTTTGGAGTACTGGAGAGCTTTCTCCTTAAAAAAAGCAGGAGCCTAAAAGAGATTTGGATTCTCTCAGATCAATTCAGCTTGGCCTAATCCTCAGTGATACCATGGGTTAGTTTTCTTTGGAGCACTGCCAGTTTTTAATGGGGCAATCTCATGGGCTGCCTTTTTCAACATGGAGTTCCAAAGAAGAGCCTTTTTGTTTAGCGAGAGGGAAATGGGGGGGGGGGGGGGACTGACATTTCTGGAGCAAAATGTCATAGGGGCCTGTCTACTAAAGGATTTTTCCTATTTTGTGCCTATGGGAAAAGTACCTAGTAGACAGGCCCCCTAATCTAAATTTTTAAGGTTTCTGAATTTAAAAAATTGGGTAGCAGAGGATCATTTAGGAACTCTGACATTAAATTTCACAGGAATGAAAGAAATGGTTAGACCAGGGGAGAAGCAATATTACAGACAGAAACATAGAAACATGACAGCAGAAAAAGACCATGTGGACTATCTAGTCTGCCCTTCCATATCAACTACTATAGTCCCCTTTTTTCCCCCTCGAGAGATCTTCTGTGTTTGTCCCATGCTTTCTCTAATTCAGATACTGTCCTGATCTGAAAGGGGTTGAAGAGAGAATGAGATAAAAAAAAAGAAAAAGAGACCTCCACTATGGTTGAGGACTAAGACATGCTGAGTAATGCCTAAGCCATCCAGGAATACTGTGAAGCCCCTGTCTCTATAGCTGCCAGTTTTTCAAAAATATAGTAGAGCATAAGTCCTCAAATGGATAATGCATAACCGTATGCACTTTTAAAGCATCAATGTATATGACCATAAATATAACGAACATAACATCTCCCACAACTACTGTCTGTTGTAAAAATAGTTATAATGGCTTTATTCAACACACTCGACTTTGAAACAGGTCACAGAGGCTTTGAGTTAGGTGTGAACATGAAAAAGGGGATTTTCAGTAATTAACAGGAACCGCCCTTTAACTCTAGTAGCGTTTGTGTTAATAGAAGTTATTACATGTATTAAAGCAGTAAATAAATATTAATAATGGCATTGAAGTAACAAGCAAAATCAATCATTCTAACCATATTCTTAAATGGAAGGGTTGTAAGGTTAATGTTGGGAAAAATACTTCTGTTGTCTTTAGAGTCTATGCGACAGGAGGGGATAAAGACATCAGCTATGGAAATGGAAGCTGATGGAACTCTTCAAAAAATGGGTAATAACACAATGGAAAATGAGCAGAGCCAGAGGATCCCGACTGGATAGTGCCAAACATCAGTAAGATCTCATACTGCAAGGAATTTACTCAGACAGAAGGTTAAAAGGTCTTGGAACAAAGTGCCACCTGTGTAATTGGAAATATACAGATGCTGACAGCCCAAAAGGCCTCATTACCATATAAGCAACTGGTTCAATTATAAGGGCATAAGAGAGAACCACTGGGAGGAAATTGCAAGTTTGACATATGACAGAATGAAGAATAGGAACATACTTTAACTGTCAAAATAAGGACACTTACTATTGCAAAATGGCAGAAAATTCACAAATAATTTTAGGTACAATGTAAGCATATATGTGAAAGATATACATCTCTAGAATAAATAGATACTACATGCTTACACTACAAAATGCAAGACTGAGCAATGGAGACTAACATTTCTTGCCTAACAGATTTAGAAGACAGCAGAAACAGGTTGCCAGTTGTTTAAATCTTGGTAAGATACCCACTGGGAACATTTGGGTTGTGATGCTCCGTTTTCTGAGAGGTAGGAAAAATGCTCTCAGTTCAGAACTGAGAGATTACACAGCACCATCTTTTAGCTATTTCTCACACTGCTGACCACACTGCGCATTCGGCTTGGCCACTTGTTCAAGATTTTGCTAAGTTGTGGGAGTAGCAAGGAGAGACAGCATGGCATGTGGGAGTTTTTTGCATTTTGGGTGAGGGAGAGAGTTATTGTGAACCAGGGAGCAGGGCTTATCCATTTACACTTGCTGGGCAGACGTATGTGACCCACAGGTGGCTCACTTTTATAAGGGGCATTTGGTGTTGGGGGGTTGCTTCTGTGCAGCGGTTTTGTAAGTTATAGTTTTATTTATACAGCAACCAATGGTCTTCTTCCTGAGCTAATATGTCTATCAAACTTATTGTATATACTCAGTTATAGAAAGTAGAACCTCATTCCTTGGGTCTTAATGACTCTCTTATCTTTTTTATCCGAGGTCTCAGACTTCAAAGCACGATTTTTCTAGATTTAATATCCATCCAGCTTTTGTGCTTATTTTGCATCCATGACCTCCTATATATTATCTTCTGAGACTGAACTTCGTTTTTATCTAAGCCTATTCTACAAGCTTTTCTAGTCTGTCCAGCTTCTCAATTAACAAACTCTGAAAAAAAGAGTGATCACAAACTCGTGATAAAATCTATTCAGGGGCTTAATGGTAACCCTCTGACCCCACCACCACACGAGTCGCAATTCAAACTCTTAAAATTAATGATAAGCTTTAACAGTGTAGTGGCTCACGAATCCCAATGCCTATCCTAGGCGCCACAGTCGCGTTTCACTTCTGTTTCTTCAGGGGATTTGTTCTCTTCTTTGTCTCACTTCTACAAAATAAAGCACAGTCCAATAGCCCAATGCATTTAAAAACTTCTACTCAAGTTTCATGTGCCAATCTTAACTTAAGTCAATACCTACTTTTATGCTGCACACATCTCATACCAACTCTGTGTGAATAATACCATTTACTCGAAAAGATTTTCTACAATCACTTCAGAGGAATGCCACGCATGCGGTTCAGGGACTACCTAATCCCTTTAAATCCTCCTCCTTCCTATTGATTGGTGATCGTATTAGCGTCCAAACTGATGATGTCATCTTCAACATTCTAGTCGTGCGCTAATCATGAAACTTAATTAATAACATAACTATCCTCCTAGCGGTTCCACCTCATTATTACAATCTCTCCACAAAAAAGGACTAATTAATAATCCCATGTGAATCTGATCAATTTGCATCTTCTATTGTATCGGAGGCCACCTTTGTCATATACAAACAGACCATTCTATAATATTGTTAAGACCTTCCGCTTCCACTGAATTCAAAGTATATATCCATTTTTGTTCTTTTATTAGCAGGGATTGGTCCAATGATTTTCCCCCACACCCTCCTTCTAATTTGTCAATGCAAAAACATTTTAATTGTTCAAAGCCATGGCCTTTCTGTAGACAACGTTGAACCAATGGTGCTTCCTTTCTCATACATTTTAAACAACTATGATGTTCATCCATTCTTATTTTAAACTGACGATTCGTTTTCCCAACATAGATCAAACCACATGGGCAATGAATGATGTAAACCACATTTATGGAAGTGCAAGTTGTTCGTTTCTGTAACTTTATATATTTTCGTTTTATATTCAAAAACTTCTATCTCCCATGTGATCTCACAGATCGTACAGTTTCCACACTTCCTATGTCCTGTTGTATCTTCGGAGGTTGAACTTAAAGATCTTAAAACTGCTGGACTAAGATATTCTTTTAAAATTACGGTTTCGTGTCCAAACACATCGTATTTTTTTTATTCTCTAGTCCTGGTACTACTTTTAATATCTGTGTATGTTTCTTCAACACTTTTTGTATGCCAGTGCTCAATGGGGAATACCGAGTTATTAAATTAATGTTTACCGAATCATATTCTTCAATCACTTTTCTTTTCCGTTCCAATAACAGATTCCGATTGTTATATCCAGCTCTTGTATATGCTTGTTTCAATATGTTAGATGGATACCCTCGGTTCTTAAAATTATTAATCAATTCTTTTGATGAAGCTTTATAAACTTTATCTTCCGAGCAAATTTGCCTATACCTTAAAAACTGTGAATATGGAAGACTCTCTTTTAATCTTAAAGGGTGCGCACTCTGAAAATGTAAAAAAGTATTACGATCTGTAATTTTTCGAAATACTGAAGTGGACCATCTGACCTGTCCTCTAGTAATCAGGACATCTAAATAAGCTAATTTTTCATTGTGGAATGAATATGTAAAATGTATATTAGGATCACATGAATTAATCCATTGTACAAATAATGCTAATTCTTCTCCTGTACCCCTCCACAACAAAAATACGTCATCTATGTATCGATTCCATGAAATTATGTTGGACTTAAACACTGTTTGAGGCAACCATTTTTGTTCAAACTCACACATGTAAAAAATTTGCTACGGAAGGGGCACATGTTGCTCCCATCGCTACTCCCGATATTTGTTGATAGATGGTCTCTTCAAAAATGAAATGATTCTGAAAAACGGTCAGCTCGGCTAATTGTAACACAAATGCTATGAAATCTTCTGAAAGATCACTCCGTTATCTACAAGATAGAACCGTCTATAAGATCTTGACGGAGGATCCAAAATTTACATTACAAATGGAAATTTAAAAAATTACTCAATCAGCTTTACAAAAGATAATTACTAGAAAGGAATACCAGTATCTGAACACAACAACTTCTGCAATAGCAAACTTTTATACGGTCCCGAAGATACATAAAAATATAGATAAACCTCCATGGAGACCAATAGTATCTACTAGAGGCACCATATTGGAACCTCTGTCTACATTTGTCGATTCTTTTTTACATCCATTATTGGAGACTATTCCATCTTACATTAGGGACACTACACATTTTTTAAACATTTTGCAGACACTGGCCCATTGGGCAACACAAGCTGATATATTATTGGTTACTATGGACGTGACGTCCTTATACACTAGTATCCCTCAGAGAACAGCGTTTCATGTTATAGAACAGGTTTTACATCAACGGGGTGATCAGCAAGGAGGTTACAATAATCTAGACAGGAGGTGACTAAAGAGTGGGTAAGTGTCTAAGCAGTGTATGTAGAAAGGAAGGGATGAATTTTCCCAATGATACAGAGAAAGAAGCAACAGGTTTTAGCTATGGATGTGTGCAGTGAAAGAGAGAGTAGAGTCATAGTAGCATATTGTAACATAGGGGCATGTTTACTAACAGGCCGGTAAAGTGCGGGTCGCGGTAGAGTGAGTGTGCCGTATAAGGAGTGGGCGTTCCGTCGTGAAGAACAGAAGCTGTGATTGACAGATGCGCTAAGGTGCGCGGCGCCCGTGTGGTTAGTGCCCTGTGACATTACGGAGTTTGATCTGTGCACATGGTTCACACTGCTCACGGTTTTTGGGCTTCCACTATTGTGCTGCACATTGCTGACGGAAACGGTTTCTTTTCCCGGCACAGCACCTCTAACGCGAGTGTTTCACTGGCGTTATATTTCTTTGCAGATTCGGGCACGCTCCTGTGCGGCGAGTCTCTCCCCTCCCACATTCCGCCCACTGACCCCGTCTCTCCGCCCCTAGGGGGCCTTCCTCCGCCCTCATTTCGCCTTTGCACGCCTCTTTCGCACATTACCGCCCCGCAAATGTGCGCGTTGTCGGCGCACGCTTGCGGGACCCGTTAATGTGCCGCGCACTCGTACGGGGCGCTTAAGAGCACTTAAATACATCTTTTAGAGCGCTCATGTGCGCCCCGTACAAGTGCGCCGTTTAGTAAACAGACCCCATAGTATATGATGGCAGATAAAGACCAGTATGGTCCATCTAGTCTGACCAGCAAGGCAGCAAGAGTAGGTGCACATGCCGCTCTGTGCAGGTCACCTCTCCCCATGCCTTTCTTTAGGGGTTTACCTACCGCTCTGTGTAGGTCACCCCTATTTGTTCAGATATAAGAAACAGTTACGCTTATTTTGATTTTATCCTGTTACTGTAAAGGGATCCACTATGTTTGTCCCATGCCATTTTGAATTCTGTCACTGTATTTGCCCCCACCACTTCCATTGGGAGGGCATTCCAAGCATCCACCAACCTTTCAGTGAAAAAGTATTTCCTGACATTGCCTTTCAGTTTACCCCCTTGCAGCTTCATGTTATGCCCTCTAGTTTTACAGCTTTCCCGTCTTTGGAAGAGGTTTGTTTGTCCATTAATACTCTAATTATTTAAAGGTCTGAATCAAAGATGACCCTGAGGTTGTGAGCTGAAGAAACAGGGAGGAGTGTAGTGTTATCCACAGAACTACAGAAGGGAGGAAGGGGGAGGTGGGTTTGGGGGAAAGATGAGGAGCTCGGTTTTGGCCATATTCAGTTTCAGATAGCGATGAGACATCCAGATGACAATGTCAGATAAGCAGGCAGAGATCCAGGCCTGGATTCCTGGAGAGGTAGATCTGAGAGTCATCAGCATAAAGATGGTACTGAAAACCATGGGAGGAAATAACTGCACCAAGGGACTAAGTGTAGAGAGAAAAGGAGAGGTCTCAAGACAGAGCCTTGAGGTACTCCAACTGAAAGCAGATTGGTGGCAGAGGAGGAACCACCAGAACATACACTAAAAGTATGATGGGAGAGATAAGAAGAAAACCTGGACAGAACAGAGCCACTAAATCCAAGCAAAGACAGGGTATCAAGGTGGTGGCAATCAACAGTGTCAAAAGCAGCAGAAAGATCAAGAAGGATGAGAATCGAGTAGAGGCCTTTAGATTTGCCAAGGAACAAGTCACTGGAGACTTTGGCAAGACATGTTTCTGTGGAATGTAGAGAACAAAAAACAGATTACAACGGGTCCAGAAGTCTTGAGAGGAAAGAAAGTCAAGACAGTGGCAATGAACCGCTCGTTCAATTAGTTCTGAAGCAAAGGGGAGGAGAGAGATAGGTTGATACCTGGAAGAACAGGTAGGATCTAGTGAAGGCTTCATGAGGAGAGGTGTAACCACAGCATGTCTGAAGGCCACAGGAACAGTTGCAGTGTAAAGAGATTAGTTAAGGATTTGACAGATGGAAGGGATGATGGCAGAAGAGATAGAGCTTAGTAGACAAGTAGGGATGGGAACAGGGGAACAGGTAGTCAGTTTGGAGGAGGAGAGATTTGCAGTTTCCTCCTCAGTGATTTTAGAAAAGGAAGAAAGGGTGACCAAAAGCGAGGGAAGTATTTGGGATTGAAGAGGGGTTAGAAGAGGTGGAGGTGACCTTACAGAGAATTCAAGGCTAATCTATTGGACTTTTTCATGAAAGTAGTCAGCTAAGGTCTGGGCAGACAGTGAAGGAGGGACCTTGAGGAGAGAATGGAGTGTAGCAAAAAGACAGCAAGGGTCAGAGGCAAGAGTGTCAGATGAGCATAGTACTTTTGATTGACAAGTGCTTCGGCCAACTGGAAAGAGGTTAGCATAAATTTGAAATGTAGGTAGTGCCACTCACCCGCTCCCTGGACCTTGAGGGTTTCAGGAGGGGGTGGCCTTTGATGCCCTTCAGGGTTGAGAATTGTAGTTGTGTGTGCTCAAGTAGTAAGGCAGGCAAAGAAAATTTCTTTGATGAGGTTTATTTCCGCATTGCAGTTCAAGTGCAAATAGACGCAAATAAAGTATAATAGCACAAAACAAGAGTGAGAAACCAAAACAAGGTATTGCACTGCTAGGCTAAATAACCATTATCTTCTGTGATCACATTCAGTTGTCATGTGACCCTTTTCACTAACGGAAGAAACAAACTTTGGCAAACAGCAATGCTCCTGGTATGCAGACAATTATGCTTTGACTTATTCCCTTCTGATAAGTTTCTCAGCATAGGAATCAATACAGCAACTTCTGTTATATTGCTTCATATAACTTTGTACAGCATTTCAATTAAATGTCCTTCTCAATGACACAAGCTGAACAGTCCATTGGCATGTCTGGCTCTGTGAACGGTAGAGAAGAGACTAAAGGCATTTCCTCTTCACAGCTGTTTGTGGGCTGTGCTACATTAGAGGAAGAAACTGCCCTGCTTTCAAGGAACTCTCTGAAATCTTTAAGAAGCAATTCAGCCTGCGTTCTTCCTGGGCTAAGCTGATAATGTCTTCCTCCTTCAGGTAACTGTTTGTTTAAACTGCTTATCTCTTGATACTTAGCAATGCTGCTTTTACTAGGACAACAGTTCTGCGTGTTTGAATTATCCTTCCCCCACTTATCACTAAACGTAAGTGCTGGGTTTAAAACTTCAGCTGTGAGTGGAGAGTTTCTCAAGAGTGTGTTAAAAGTAGAACCGTCAGGCTTCTCTTGGCTCACGTCTCTATAATAAGAGTCAGTTGTTCTCTTACTATAAGTTTCTGCTGGCTTATGAGAATAGCCTAGGCTGCTTAAATGCTTTTCAGACTGCAACCAATTGCTACCATGTTGTCTGACCTTGTCCTGGCTTTTAACGTTAGCCTTTACTCTTCCTGGATCCCAATGTTAAACTTGCTAGCTGTTTCAAACTCACTGTGTACCTTGTGCTGTGGCTTTCTCCAGGGTATTTCACTGTCCCTCTGCCTTCGGTTCCAAGGTTCTGCTTGGTCCTCTAGAAGCCTGTGCTGTAGCTTTGGGTCTCTCAGTGCTCCTGAATCCTTCTGGTCACAGAAGATTCTCCCTGCCCCTGAGTCTCCCAGGTACTTGCTTCCTGAGTCCAGTCTTCTCCTTAGTGGATCACAGCTGCCTAATTGCTCTCTCTCCAACTCTTTCTCCTCGTCGTCTTCTTTCAAATCTGAATCAAAATCTGACTCTCTGTTTCTGAGTGCTTAACAAGCTGCCTGTGTACTGCACTGCCCGCCTCCTGCTTGAGCGTGCCCAATCAGGGACTTGGCTTCTCTCCTTCCTTGAGGTGAGGTGTGGTTCCTGATTAGCTCTGTGTTTTTTTCTCTCTGAAGAGAAAATCCTGCATTCTCTTGCAGTACCGGTTCTCTCCACCGGATCACTACCTGTTTCCATAGCATCTTGAGAGGCTTCTACGTCACAGTAGTCAGCAAAGGTATGTGATTTAAGCTAAAGGCGCTCATCTGAGCAGGCACAGGAATGTAGGTAGCAGGTTGTTGAGGCCAGCCAGGGTTGAGGTACGGTATGCCTTACAGGGTATGTAATGGGAGGAGCAAGTGCATCCAGAGCAGAGCATAGTGTTATAGGAGGATACTGCCCCATCAATGGATTCAGATGACATAGTGGAGAGAACAAGTGATAAGACAGCAGTGGAGAGAGCTGAAGGGTCGACGATGTGAAGATTCTTAGACATGTTGGTGGAGATCAGGCGAGAACAAGATTAAGGTTAAGGGTGAAGGTTAGCTAGTGATGGTCAGATAAGGGCAGAACTGAGGTGGAGAAGTTTGGAGGGTGAGGATATAGAGCAGAAAACTGGTGGGCAATGGCAGGGGGGAGTGAGAGAGACTACAAGAGATGGGAAAGGGAAGGGAGATAAAGAGGACTGTTGGGAACAGATTTGGTGTTGGGGGGAAGGGGTCTAGGAAGAGTGGTGAAGATTAAGTGGGGGTCTAGGAAGAGAGGTGAAGATGAAGTGGGGGTCCATGCAATCAAAAGGTTTGGGAACTTCTGATCTAGAGGACTAGAGAGAGGGTAAGAGGTGTGAAAAGATGGATCTTTGAAGGGGGGTGAAAGCGGGTAGAAATGCAGCTAGGAAAATGGTGAAAAAGAGGTAACAAAAGATTAGATGAGGTAAGACACTGAAGAATGGGCTGGAGGACAGGGAAGGAATAAAGACTGGTGAGTGGATAAGAGGCAGATGATAGTAGGTAAGGGTTGAGAAGGGGACTATAGGGGATAGAAATAAGGAAGTAAGGAGTGGGTGAAAGGTAGATGGGTGTAGGAGGCTGAGGAATGATAAGAAAGTGAGTAATAGGGGCACTAGAGAGTGGGATAAGAGTGAGAGATGGAAAGCGAGTAAGTAGCCGAGAGGTGAAAAAGATGAAACTGAGGATTAAGAGTGAAAGAATAAAACTGTCAATTAGAGGTGGAAAAAGAGAATGGAAAAAAAGATGAATAGGGAAAGATAAAGCGTCAAAGATACATAGAGAAGGAAGGGAAATTAGAGAGAAGGAGAAAGAAGAAATGGAAATGAGATGCTGAGAAGACAAATACAAGGAAAGTGGAAAAGGGAGACTGGAGCCAGCCCAAATTAGAAATATAAAATGCCCAGGTAACAAAGACAGAAATAAAAAAAAACAAAAAAAAAAACCCCACAAACCACCCACAAACTATTTTCAATTTGTATGGATTGGATTACGTCAGTTTGAGGAATTTTGCATCTCTTCTCTTTTTGTAGTTTGCAAAGTGCAGTAAACATGCATCCGTTTCCTTTTTTCCAGTACTATACTTCTCAGTCTGGCTTTTTGGAATTTATATTTATGTTTTTGGCTGCATACTTCTATTTCTAATTTCTGGTCCCTTAGTCTGTATTAGCTGAGGGTCTGTCCATGTTCTGTGTGCATGACTTGGGGTGAAGGATTCTGCTTAAAGTTGCCTGCCTCAGCAGTTAGAGTGGGAGCACCTTCACTACCTGTCATGGCAGGAAATTCACTCCTGGAGTCACAAAGGGCCAAGCAGCAACAGATGTGAACTTTTGGTCCCCTTCCAATCACCCTGCCTTGGCACAACCCCCCTCATCCCACTTCCTACTTAGTCACAGTCACGCAGAGCATCCCCACCTCACCTATCACAAGCCCCCTTGATTGTAAACCCCCTGCTTCATCAAGCCCTCCTTTTTAACACCCCCCCCCAAAATGGCCATTCATGCAATAGTAAAAGTCCCTCCTCCAGACGCTTCCTCAGAACACCCCCCTGCACTCCCTCTGAGCTCCTCCCTTAGTCTTACAGGGTCATTCCTGATGTCTAGAAGACATTAGGGCAGCATCAGTCCCCCTCCCTTCCTACCCCAAATGGGGAGGCTCTAATATCGTGCCTTCACCCCTAGCTGTAGTCTTGCAGTCTGATGGGGTGTATAGGAAGTTACCCATCCCTCTCCAAAAGAATTATCAGCAGTCCACCTTAAAAGGATCTACAGCTCAGAAGCCAGGGCTGGGAGCGGGCGACTCAAAGGGATTAAGAAGCCAGCTGTGTGCACAAGAGAGGAGAGAGGCCCATGGAGACAAAAAGCTCCATCCAAGCACGGCTGAGAAGGGAGTCTGGCTGTAAGGTATGCAGTTCAGGAGGTTTGAGTCATATTTACAGACACTGAAGCCCAAGTGAATGCCTGGACTTTGTACTCAACTGAATTCTGTGCTTTCAATTATGGGTCAAGGGAAGGGCACTGAAGACCAGCCTTGTGAAGGTAACAAGCTGGGAGTGATTGTTGGACCACTGAAAAGAAATCAAAAAGTGTTTGGCCCTGAACGGTTCTGTGCTTGATATTTTAAAAGCCTCTTGCCACCGCACCCCTATGCTATACTACATTTGATGGCAGTTTGGCAATTTCCACTTAATCACATGACAGGGGGAAAATCCACGTAGCTCCAGGGCTGTGCCTCTCTGCAGCAGGGCAGGATTTTTTGTTGTTGTTTGTATGGGCTAAGAGAGTTAGCCTTGCCCTAGCCAAGGAGCTTGAAAAAAAGTTTAGTCAATGTCAGACAGGTAGAGCTTTGTTTTGGCCACCAGAAGCCACTAAAGGTGTTGGAGCTGGAATGCTGCAGTGTTAACTCAGCTGCAGAAGAGTGAGCTGTGGTTGTATTGAAGGATAACAGTGACAAGCCAGAATGGCTCCTCCAGGTTCTGGCAGAACAGCAGCAATTTCAATGTGCCTTGTTATATGGACAGCAACAACAGCATCAACACAGACTCTCATTCAGTCCCTACAGAGACCGCTACTCCACCCTCCATTGCAAACACTACTTAAAAATGATGGTGGAAGAGGAACCTGATCATTTTTGGGTGAACTTTAAACAAACGTCTCCTATGGTTCGGTGGCTGGAGGAGACATGGATTACTTGCACAGCTGTCAAGACCTCTGTACTGGAACAGGCCAGCTATACACCAGAGGCCTACCACCAGCGATTCAGAAAGGGAGGGACTCCAGATAGAGACTTCAAAGGTTCTTCTATCGACTGAAGGATCTCACATGGAAGTGGCTACAACTGGAGGGAAAGACCAGGACTGAGATTCCTCCAATAATACTAATCTTGGCTGTTTTTATAGGGCTTGCCTACCCCGATGAAACAATGGGTACACAAGCACCCCAAGCTAACACTGGAGAGTGCACTGGATATAGCGGAAGGGTATTACGAAGCACAGCTGGTGAATGGAGCGAACAGTAGGAAGGGGAAGGAGGAGGATGGAAAGAATGGAAAGGGAAGCCAGAGCGCATGTTGGCTCAATGTTTCAAACCCTGAAGTCACCTCCTAGGTAAGGATATGGGCCCAGTCATGACCACTTCACCTGTTTTAGGTATGGAGCCCGGGAAAAATCTTTGCCTCGGAATGTCTCCTTGGATGTCAGCCTAACTATACCTTACACCTGCACTTTTGTGGACATTCCCCGCCCAGTGGAGCTTGAGGGGACCCATCTCCAGCTCTTGATAGACTCACGGAGTATGCGGACCCTCATTTGCCAAGGAACTGTAAAGCAATTTCATATCAATTATGCAAAGACTAAACACTGGCCTGTGTACATGGAGACCAGAGGCAGTATCCAACAGCACAGGTTTCACGCAAGACTCTGGCAGGGCATGACACCTTCGAAGATGTAGTGCTGCCCTGGCTCCTATACCCAGTAGTAATCGGCCAAGACTACCCAAGCTTCTGGGAGATAAGGGCCCAGCTAAATGATTACTTCACTAAGTTGAACCAGGAAAGTTTCCCAAAGGTTTCCCCCTAGAAGACCTGGATCTGTATATCAAGAATCCCAAGCCTGCTAAATCCTGGAGTCTGTGACACCGAGAGAAGCTACACTCGCATCAGAATCTGGGCATGGCTATAGAGGAGGGGTCCAGAGAGGAACAGCCTAGTGAAGAAATCCCTGGGGACAGCTCAAGTCCCAGCGGTAGTGACCCAAAAATACTAGACCCCCTCCCAGAGTGGAAGCTGGAGACAGACCCAAGGAGCTTCAAGAGGGCCCAGCAAAAGGATAAGCCCCTTAAACATGCCTGAGAACAGGTCTTGGAAATAGACAGGGTTCCAGTAAGCAGCAGAAACTCCCCTAGGAAAACCTTTCCCTATTTTGTGCTAAAAGTAGATTTGTTATACAGAGTGGCCGAGGGTTCCCTAGAGGCGGAGGAGGTAGAACAACTGATAGTTCCCCGATCCTAACATCAGCAAGTGCTATCGTTAGCACATAGCCATTTGTTAGGGGGACACCTGGGAATGGAGAAAACACTAGACTGTATTTTAGCTCGATTTTTCTGGCATGGGGTCCATAAGCAGGTGCAGTTGTATTGCCAGTCATGCCCTACCTGTCAACTTCATAACCCTGCCAGAGTCAGACTTACCCTTCTTGTGCTTATGTCCATCATTGAAACCCCGTTTGAAAGAGTGGCCATGGATCTGATAGGGCCTCTGGAGCAAACCACTTGAGGTAACACATATATTTTAGTCATACTGGATTATGTTACCAGATATCTGGAGGCCTTCACTCTGAGAAATATGAGGACTACTACGATTGTGAATGCTCTCTAGGAAGTCTTTTCTTGGGTGGGAATCCCCAGCGAGATCCCCACAGACCAAGGAACACCCTTTGTATCCAGAGTGATAAAGAAAGTGTGTGCCTTGGTGAAGGTTAATATGCTGCAAACATCAGTATATCACCCACAAATGGATGGCCCTGTCAAGTGATTAAATAAAACTCTGAAGCAGATGTTAAAAGGTTTGTGTACAAGGATGGGAAGAATTGGGACATTCTCCTACCCTACTTGATGTTCGCCAACCGCAAGGTGCCTCAGAGATCCACAGGGTTTTCGTCTTTTGAATTGCTTTTCAGAAGATAGCAAAGAGACATATTAGATGTGTTGAGGGAAACCTAGGAAGAGGAGCCCCATCTAAGGCATAATCTGTTGGAGTATGTCATACAAATGCAAGACTGGCTGAAGAAAGCTGGAGAGGTGGCCAGACTCAATCTGGGAAAAGCTCAGGCCAAACAGGCCAAAGGCTACAACCGAGCAGTTGTGCACTGCACCTTCCAACCAGGGGACAAAGTTTTAGTCTTAGTCTTTCTGCCCTCTTCCACCTCACAGGGCCCCTGCCATTTACAAAGTAACTTGCTCTTGGACAAGAAAGCGGGACCGGTTAACTACAAAATTGCCCAGCCAGATAAATGGAAGAATACCAAAATTTGCCATATTAATCTACTGAAAAAGTGGACTCCAGTGATGGCTGTGATGGTACAGGAAGATTTTGGGCTGGAAACGTCAGCCCTGTTGGATCCAGCTTAAGTCCTGAATGGAGACCAGCACTCTGCGGCCCAGAGAAGAAACTTAGAGGGTCTGATCCACCGGAACCTAGAGTTATTCTCCATCCACCCGGGATGAACCCACCTCACTTATTACAATATCATTACTGACCCTAGGTTGGTTATCCAACAACAACCCAAGCGAATTCCAGAGGCTGTCGACAGGCTGTCGCCAAGGAACTTGACGAAATGTTAACCTGGGAGTCATAGAAGAGTCTATGAGTGACTGGTCATCCCCCAGCAACTTGGTTCCCAACCCAGATGGGAGCATCAGATTCTGCATTGACTTCCGGAAGGTCAATGCCATTTCTAAATTAGACAAAAGGCAAAAAGTCAAAACATGAGATGTTACCCGTGAATCCGTTTATAAGGAAAACAACATTTTTCAAATTAGCATTTTTTCTGTCGGGATCCGCCGACCCGAGACGGGGAGAGGAAAAGCTCCCCGTCTCTGCCGACACAGAGAGGGGAGCTTTTCCTCTCCCCGTCTCGGGTTGGCGGATCCCGACAGAAAAAATGCTAATTTGAAAAATGTTGTTTTCCTTATAAACGGATTCACGGGTAACATCTCATGTTTTGACTTTTTGCCTTTTGACTCATCGTGTGTCATCACATTTTTGGAGGTTTTTTTCTTTATTTCTAAATTAGAAGCATATCCAATGCCCCGAGTAGATGAGCTAATAAAGCATGCTCCACTGAGTTGCTCTATCTAGACACTGAACTTTACCAAGGGAACTTGACTTTTGCTGCCAAGTAGAAAACTGTCTGTTCAACATCGCATGGCTTGTTCTAGTTTACCATACTGCTATTTGGATTGCACAGAGCTCCAGCCATGTTTCAATGCCTGGTTGATCGCCTGCTGAGACCACACAAGGAGTATGCGGCTGCATATCTAGACGACATCGTCATCTACAGCAAAGATTGGGCCGCTCATCTAACCCAATACAAGCTGTGTTGACCAGCCTGAGAAAAGTCAGGTTGATGGCTAATCCTACGAAATGCTTCCTGGGAGGCCAGGATGTCCAATACCTGAGTTATTTAATTGGAAAAGGTCAGATATGACCTCAACTACGGAAGGTGGATGCCACTGCCCAGGTCCCCAGGTTAAAGTCAAAGAAAGATGTTCAGGCCTTCCTTGGATTGGTTGGCTATTACCACCCGTTTATCCCTAACTTTACAGAGATTGTGGAGCCATCAACTAATCTCTTCCAGAAGACACCTTATGAGTGGACTCAATGGTCACCAGACCTGGACCAGGCCTTCCAGCATCTCAAAGAGGCCGTGTGCTCAGCACCTGTCCTGATTAGCCCTGATTTCTCTCTACCATTTATTTTACAAACAGATGCCTTGGAAGTGGGTCGGGGAGCTGTTCTGGCCCAGGAAGTCAGAGATGAAGAACATCCAGTGGCATTCATCAGCATGAAGTTTCTTCCTCGGGAGAAACATTATGTTGTGATCCAGAAAGAAGCCTTAGCTGTCAAGTGGGCACTTGAAACCTTCAGGTACTTACTACTGGGCCATCCATTTATACTGCTAATGGACCACCAACCCTTCAAATGGCTGGCTCAACATAAGGAGTCCAACAGCCATATTATGTGGTAGTTTGAGTCTCCATCCCTAGCAGTATCAGATCCGCCACAGGGCGGTTTGGGCCCAATTGAATGCTGATTTCCTTTAGCAAGTGTGGCAGGCACTCAAAATAACATGGTTGAGCTGGGGGAGGGGGGGAGGGTATGTGATGGGGTATATAGAAAGCTACCTGTCCCTCTCCAAAGGGATTATCAGCAGTCCACCTTAAAAGGGTCTACAACTCAGAATCCAGGGCTGGGAGGGCATAACCCAGACAGAGGGATTAAGAAGCCAGCTGTGTGCACAAGAGAAGAGAGGCCCGTGGAGACAGAAAGCTCCATCCAAGCAGAGCTGGGAGGGGAGTCCAGCTGTAAGGCATGGGATTCAGGAGGTAGGAGTCATATTTACAGACAGACAAAGCCCAAGTGACTGCCTGGACTTTGTGCTGAACTGAATTCTGTGCTTTAAATTGTAGGTCAAGGGAAGGGCAATGAGAATCAGCCTTATGAACTTAACAAGCTGGGAGCAATTGCTGGACCATTAAAGGGAAATAAGTGGTTTTTGTTTGGCCCTGAAATGCTGTATTCCTCATATTTCAAAAGCCACCTTGCCACCGCATGCCACACTATTCCACACAGTCCCACTCCTGTCCTGATGTCCACTAAACATCAGGGATGGGTCCGGTAAGACCGGGGGGGGGGGGTTGGGGACTGGAGGGTGGGTCCGAGGTAGAGTCTTGAGTGCAGGGAGGGGTCTTGTTGGGGGGGAATCCATGGAGGGGGGAGGGCTTTCATTATTGAGTGAATGGCCAATCTGTGAGAAGTGGAGGATTTAAGGAAGGAGTTTGATCAAGACACAGGGTTTATGGTGAGGTAGGCAAAGGCTTTCGAGGGTGTGAGATTGGGGAGCAAAACGTGGGTGAGGTTGTGCAAAAGGGTTGAATAGGAGGGGGCATCTGTATTTATGAACTTGAGGTCACAAATGCCTAGATCTGACTTTATAAAATTATTTCTATTACATAATAACAGAAGACATGCCATACTGGATCAGACCAAGGTCCATCAAGCCCTGTATCCTGTTTCCAACAGTGGCCAATCTAGGTTACAAGTACCTAGCAGTTTCCCCAAAGGACACAGGTTCCACAGTGCTTGTATTGTGGCAAGCAGTGGATTTCCCGGGTATTCATTAATAATGGTTTATGGATCTTTCCTCCAAGAACTTGTCCAAACCCTTTTTGAACCCAGCTGCACTGACAGCTTTTACTACATCCTCCGGTAACGAATTCCAGAGTTTGATTACACGTTGAGTGAAAAAATATTCTCTTATTAGTCTTAAATAGGTTACATTGTAACTTCATTGCATGTCCCCTAGTTTTTCTATATTTTGATGACAAACAATCGATATATGTTTACCTGTTACACTCCATTCATTATAGACCTCTATCATATCTCCCCTCAGCTGTCTCTTTTCCAGGTTGGAGCCCTAACCTTTTTACCCTCTCCTCATAGGGGGTATCCTTCCATCCCCTTTACAATTTTAGTGGCTTCTCTGTACCTTTTCTAATAATGTTATATCCTTAAGATACAGTGACTAGAATTGCACACAATATTCAAGGTGCAGTCACACCATGGAACGATACAGAGGCATTATAAATATCCTTTGTTTTATTCTTCATTCCTTTCCTTAAAATTCCAAGCATTCTATTTGCTTTCTTGGCCACCGTTGCACACTGGGTGGAGGGTTTCAACATTTTATCTACGATGACGCCTAAATCTTTTTCCTGGGTGGTGGTTCTTAATTTGGAACCTTGCATCGTGAAACCATAGTTTGGTTTGTTCTTTCCTAGGTGCATAACTTTGGATGTTCAAATGACAGATTAAATTTAATGTGGACAGGTGCAGTCTTCAAATTTATCAAGGTCTCTTGCAATTTTTCAAAATCCTCTTGGGTTTTAACAACTTTGAATAATTTTGTGTCATCTGCAATTTTGATTACCTCACTCGTTATTCCCATTTCCTGGTCATTTACGAATATGTTAAAAAGCAGCGGACCCAGCACAGATCCCTGAGGTATTTCACTGTTCTTCACCTTTCTCCATTGGGAAAATTGGCCATTTAGCCCTACCCTCCGCTTTCTAATCTTTTAACCAGTTCTTGATCCACAATAGTACACTGCCTCTTATCCCATGACTTTTTAATTTTGCCAAGAGTCTCATGAGGGACCTTGTCAAAGGCTTTCTGAAAATCCAGATACACTATATCAGACTCACCTTTGTCTACCTGTTTATTCACACCTTAAAAAAAACCCCAGATTAGTAAGACAAGACCTTTCTTAGAAACATAACGACAGAAAAAGACCACATGGCCTATCTAGTCCATCCTTCCATAACTACAACAGTCCCCTTTTTACCTTTAGAGATCCTCTGTGTTTGTCCTATGCTTTTTTGAATTCAGCTACTGTCCTCATCTCTACCACCTCCACTGGGAGACTATTCCACGGCTAAAGCCATGTTGGCTGTCTCCCATTAAGCCATGACTATCTACATGTTCAGTAATTTTGTTCTTTATAAGGGTTTCTACTATTTTTCCGGTACCGACGTCAGGCTCACTGGTCTGTAGTTTACTGATCACCTCTGGAACACTTTTTTAAAAACTGGCATTACATTGGCCATCCTCCAATCTTCAGGTATTACAGATGATTTTAATGATAGTTCACAGATTACTAATAGTGGGTCTGCAATCACATATTTCAGTTCTTTCAACACCCTTGGATGCATACCATCCGGTCCAAGTGATTTGTTACTCTTCAGTTTATCAAAAAGTTGTAATACATCTTCCCGGTGTATTGATATTTCTTTCAATTCTTCTGCAACATCACCTTTAAATACCATTTCAGTCATGTGTAACATTCCTACATCTTTTTCAGTAAAGAATGAAGCAAAGAATTTTGAGCATAATTTTATAACCATGTACTAATTTAAAGGCAGCCAAAACACGTCTATTTTATAAACTATTACTATAAGTGACAGTGATCGCACCTTAAAATTACACTTGCTCAATGACAGGTGTAAAATTCTCACACAAAAAAATTCACAAGTACACATGATAATTAAGGTATTTTATAATCAACACACGCATTTGCGAACTCCACCTACCCTTCATCCAGGCCACACACCCGGCTATGCCTAACAGAAAAGTGTGCCATGAAAATTACTTTATAAAATTACCTCCACTGTGTGAAATTAATGAATATCTGGTGTTGCTGAGTTTATGTATAGACTACAGTACATCAGCTCTATTAACGAAAGTATATTACTGCGTTAGCCTGGAGAATGTGCTTTATTAGTGAAGAGGCCCCACTAAAATGAACGGCAGCAAGAATAAAATAACACGTTTTCCTATATTAAACACTGCAACACGCCTTTGCAAACAAGGGCTACAAGTCACTTGAAACTGTGGTCAGCTTATGTGACCTACAGCTATTCACCTAGTTCATGTTCACAGGAAACAGATCAGTGCTCAATTGCACTTGCGTTGAGCTTCTGCTTTTGCTATTGAGATTACGAAGAATACCAGACATAAATGTTAACACTGGAAATAGAAAATCTGCACTAACTCACCTTTCAGTGGCTGGAAATCAGGGGTTCACTCTATGTGAATATGCAGCCTTCTTCAGTGAACTATCCTGCAATGAAAAAATGATTTCAATGTAGCTGATAAAACTGCACCAAATCCCAGTCACCACCTTCTTTAACTGTCAGTTGTCCCCCCCCCTCCCCCCCCCATTACCACTTCCCAGGAACACCTGAAGCTAAAAGATCCAATTTAAATTAGCCTGAATATTTCCATATATTTTGTTCAACCCAATTCCATCCTAGAATAATAAATGCTTATCAAGAGCCAATTTCCAAAACCCTGCAGATCTTCGCAAGCCCATTTTGGATCCAATGGCCTTCAAGTTCATTCTCATTTTTTAAACAGAAATTCCCCCATGCTAGCACAGTCAATGTGAAAGAGTTGGTTAACTCACAGAATTTCATGAGATAGCTGTTGTGAAAGAATAAGTTTCAATATTTTTTATTTAGACTTTTTTTCTTTAAGCAGAAAAGGGATTTATATTAACTGCTGGCTTAAATAAATTAATGCTTATGATTAGCCAGTATTCATTAAAATACAAAGAGCAATAAGAAAATGCACTGTGTAACCGTATTATCCTTTAATTCATAGCTTACACATATATAATGATAAGTCACCATGTATACTTCTTAGGCTAGGATCAGTAGTACTGTATTGTTTAAAATATTTATAATAATGTAGTTTATAGAAGCAGTATGTCACACTAAAGGATATAAATCCTGACAGATTGCTGCAATAAAGTAACCATAGAGCAACCTTTGCTTGATGCTTCTAGAAGCTTTACCATATAAGGAGAAAATAGTACAGACTTGTGTACATAGGAGAGGAGACAATGCATGTAGTAGAAGGTCTTTTAAAAGTTGGGATGGGATATTATAATGCAGAATACCACATAATGAATAATGATAATACTCATGAACAGTAGAACTGGTTCTGGATGGTGCCAGAAATAACCAAAAGGTAACCAAATGATGTGGAGTGATATGTTAGCCATGAGCCTGATCCCAGTAGGGGCACGTCTGGACAGCCCCGAGCAGGACAGGCTATTTAGAACCAGATTCTGCACTGTGGGATAGGGTTGCCAACTTTTTCACCGAGAAAAACCCGACACCTGTGGCTCGCCATGCTCCACCCATTCTCCGCCCCTAGTCCCACCCCTGCCCCGCCCCCAGCCCCACCCACAAAAATTACCGGAGGATTCAGTCACACCCCCCCTCAGTGTTGGTTCTCACACCCCCCCTCCCCTCAGTGCTGGTTCACTCACTCACTCACTCACCCCCCCCTGCTGACTCACTCACCCCCTCCCCTGCTGGTTCACTCACTCACCCCCCCTCCCCTGCTGGTTCACTCACCCACCCGAGTCACCCCAGCCCAACCCCCACCCCTCTCAGTGCTGGTTCACTCACCCTGACCACCCCGCCCCTCTCAGTGCTGGTGCACTCACCCTGACCTCCCCCCTCCTCCTCTTCCTTCTCTCAGTGCTGGTTCACATCACTCACCCAGTGATCCCCCCCCCCTTTCAGTGCTGGTTCACATCACTCATCCACACCCAGTTATCCCCACCCCTCTAAGTGCTGGTTCACATCACTTATCCACACCCAGTTATCCCCCCCCCCTCTCAGTGCTGGTTCACATCACTCATCCACACCCAGTTATCCCCCCCCCCCTCTCAGTGCTGGTTCACATCACTCATCCACACCCAGTTATCCCCCCCCCTCTCAGTGCTGGTTCACTCACCCTGACCCCCCCTCCTCCTCCTCTCAGTGCTGGTTCACATCACTCACCCAGTGATCCCCCCTCCCTTTCAGTGCTGGTTCACTCACCCTGACCGCCCCTCCTCCTGCTCCTCTCAGTGCTGGTTCACTCTCCCCCTGCTGAAGCCGCTGCTTCTGCTTTTTACAAAGCAGCGGCTGTAATAAACTTACTTTGAAAATTAAAGACAACCTGTGAGGAGCCCTCTGGACGTCCTTCCTTCTACAGCGCAGCGCACGAGGAAGGAAGTCTGGACGTCTTTCTACAGCGCAGCGCATGAGGAAGGAAGTGATGTCATAGGGGGTGGGCTCCTCGCAGGTTGTCTTCCCTCAAATTAACTTTATTGCAGCCGCTGTTCTATGAAAAGCAGAAGCAGCGGCTGCACTGTGCCACGGGGGATCGGCGATCACTTTCATGCTGGCGGTGCCGGTGCCGCAGACATCTGGACTTCTGGAGTCAGGAGAAAAGCCGTTTTTTTGCTCTGGCTGCTCCCGATCTTGCGGCCAGAGCAAAAAAACGGCTTTTCAAAGGCCGGTTTTACACCTGTGCCAGCAGCCGGCCTGGCCATGGAAAAACCGGCCAGGCCGGCTGAAAACCGGCCGGTTGGCAACCCTACTGTGGGAGCAGGATCGGGCCCTGAGACATGCCGGCGTGCCCCTGCCTCCCTGCAGGGATATCCACTCCACATTCTGGTGTGCCCACCACAGCGCCAATCCCCAATTACCCTGCTGCCCGACCCTGGGCTGGGAAGCTGGTGCTCGGATGGAGCAGCGGGGACCTACCAGCTTCCGATCCTGACCCTGTGTGCAGTTCCTGGGCCCAATCGCCTTCCTCTTCACCGCTTATTTCACCTCCACAGTGGAATAAGCATGTCCAGTCCGTCCCTGCAGAACATAGAGGGCTGAGACCTGGATTGGCCCTGTACATCCTTCCGTCTCGACCCGTCCCAGCTCCACCCAGCCCCCTCCTGCTCTCTCAGGCCCCTAATGAAATTGCAAAACAAACATCAAGGACATATCTGTGCTTGCTTAAACACTGGGAGCATGCCTTGCATGGCCATGTGAACTTATAAGAAGTATGAATAAGCATAGCATTCAAAATGTTAAAAGATTTTCTAATGCATATGCTAAAGGCTTAACAGAAAATATAAAAATAATAAATTTTTGCTGTGTATGGGTCGGAATTTTTATGCTCTTGCCTTGGTCTCACAAATTGTGATTTGGTTCTTTGATACCATTAAATTTTGACTTAGCGGGCACACACACAACATAGCATGTGGAGGCAAACATTCAATGCTGTTTCAGGTATGTCCATTAATACCTAAGTTGCATGCAGCTATATGTTAATTGTATCACATACTGTACCCTATCCACAGCATGTGGAGGTGTAGATTGGTTTAATATGATAAGATATTAGCATAAAATACAATTGCAGGCTATGCACTAATCTTTACTGCCCACACCCCTAGGTGTCACTATTGGAAGAAACCTTCTCACCTCCACCCACCGCCCACTTCCACCGACTATGATATCAGAAGTTATTTAAGAGCTAGCCTGCACATGGCATAATTATTTCTATTTTGTATAAAGGAGAATATTTTTATTCAGCAAAATCTTAAAAATATTCAAATCCCCTTATGCAGCCAGCTTTGGGTACTGTCGCTCAACAGGGGGCACTCATCATGCTTCAGCCCCTCTCACTCCCAAATTCACTTCACTAGTAGAACTGCTCAAGCAAACATACTTCCAATAGCCACTTTATTAGTCAAAGTTCCAAAATCAGAGTAGCTTTTCTGTAGATCCACTCCAAACAGCAATAATTCGCACGTGGGGTTTATTCCCGCCTCCTCCACAGTCCTGGCCTCCAGCCCTGACTGTGCCTCAGTAACAGCCAAATAACGTGCTATGTCTCTTTTCTTCAGTACTTAAGGCTTCACTTAAACAGTCTCTTTTGTGCTACAGCACTAGTCCCATGCTTTACCACAGCAATGTTAGTCTCTTTCACAGCAGACTAATTATCCCTCCATAGCATTCTTTGCAAACAAAACCATTTTATGTAGCTCAGTAAAGTTTATAAAGTTCTTTCACATACTACTGTTTAGCACAGCATCACACTCTTCTCAATCACATTCAATTATATTCCCCAAACTCATAACTCTCTCCTGCTAAGAATGGAGTGGACAGTTCCTCCCTTTGGTAGACCAGTTGTGCTTTCTAGCTAACATTTCGTCTCCCTCTAAATACTGTCTCTCCTCCTCCTGTATTTAACTCTGAAAGTATGCGTGTAACTCCTACCTCCACTGGAGCTTAGCCCCATTGCTTCAGGTTCTTCCCAAGGTTCAAGAACAGATACTTAATTTATTTCCTGTTCCATATCTTCACATTGTCAGTGAGGGTCATTCTGAGGCATGAATAGCAGGGGCATCCCTGCTATTCAGGCCCCCTTCTGACCCCAACCAACTT
The DNA here is from genome assembly GCA_033557465.1 of Ichthyophis bannanicus. Classification (NCBI taxonomy): domain Eukaryota; kingdom Metazoa; phylum Chordata; class Amphibia; order Gymnophiona; family Ichthyophiidae; genus Ichthyophis; species Ichthyophis bannanicus. Next base: position 623,321,746 of record CM066031.1, on the reverse strand, counting down.
CCCCACTTATTGTATGGGGAAGTTAGATGGGCGGATCATGGGCGGCATTAGGGCGGACAGTAGGCAGTCATCGGTCCCGGACGTTCAGGGCAGATTCCAATGTCAGCCCTGTACATCTGGGACCGTCAGCCTGAACGGAGAACTTATTCCACCTCCGAGGTGGAATATGTTCCCCTAGTTGGCACAGGATGGCAGGCCCAGGGCTGGAAAGCGGCGGGAGGAGCAGAGGAGATTCCCTGTAGCCCGTCCCTGGCCTTGGAAGGCCAGATTGGGGGTCGGGCTGTGGGAATGAAGCATGCAGTCTGACAGCCAGGGATCACGGCTTTTGAATGGCACTGCAGTGCCATGGCAACCGGACGCCATGGCACTTTGGCTCCATTCAAAAGCCCTGACTGAGCTATCCGGATAAGGCCTATACATGCAGGCCAACCTAAATCGGGGTCCCGGCCTGCACATACAGGCCTGGATGAGATTCTGATCCCGCAGGGCTAGACATGCACCATGGGATCACAATCCCAACTAACTCTGTACGTCCAGTTCTGACCAGGACATCCAGGTCTGAATCGGCCCCAGTGTGTGCTCAATAATCCTGAGCCTGCTGACTCCACAGTATCCTGTCCCCAAGCTGCGCTTCCTGTTCAGCTGTCTCAGTCACCTGGAGAGCTTTTTCAGCATCAAGACCTTCCTCTCATTATCCAAAGGGCATCTGGGATTTGTAGTATGTCCTGTGTTACTGACCCTGCCACAGTACTGACCACTTGTTTTTTTTTATTTTAAATAAACAAGCATGGCAATAAATAAATAAACGGTGGCATGTCACCACAGGCTTCATTTTATATCATGACACCTGTCTGATTAATCCCAAAAAGGCAACATAGGTGCCTGTATAAAACAATGCCAACACCCAAAATATTCCTTTTCCAAAAGGGGAATCAATTTTTCCCCCACATACTCTACACGTGAGCCCACAAATTTAATAAAACACACATGTCAGGAATGCCAACATGCAGATTGCTTAAAAGTAGGTGAATGTTTTCCGTGTGCGTACTGTTAACATGTGTATGTTTGGAGTTTTACAAAGCCCTTTTCCAGGTGTAAAACTGGCTTTATAAATGGAATAACGTTTTTATTAGGTTACCCTCATGTGACCAAAAGTGATTCATTTAAAGAGTGTGAGGTCAGCAGTTATACAGATAGTGATAATAGTCGACCATTATCTAATGCCGTTAAATCTTGAATGTATAACTTGGCTGGAAATATGCCTAAAATAAATTATACACATTTTATGCATTTGCCAGGCTGGTCGATATTGATCCTTATAACGTATAGTATGGCATGTAATGTATAGTAAGTCATTTATCTGGATTTATTTTTGCAATTACAGTACATATCATTCCTCGTTCTCACAGAAGTACAGAAAATAATGGCAGATGAAGACTACGGCTGAACCCTTGACCTGGATATTCAGTACTGGGGTGATATCCAGCCACCACCATTGAATATCCAAGTCAACCAGCTAGCCAGGAAGCTAATGGAGCAGCAGTGATATTCAGCCGCTGCCCAGTTAGCTTCAACCGTGACAATTAGGACAGTCTTTACTGTGCCTGACTTTTGCAGCCAAGGGATAACCAAGTAGCAGCTGAATATCACTGCTGCACGGTTATCCCCAGGTCCTGCCCCCAGAATGCCCCCATGCTTACCCGTTAGCATCAAGCTGTTCAGTGGCAGCACTCATGAATATTCAGTGGTAGCACTCATGAATATTCAGTGGTAGTAACCATTTTAGTGTCACTGAAAATCCTGGCCAAGAGGATTAACATAGTTAGTAGGTCTGCTAACCATGTTAATCCTTTACAATATCAGGCCCCAATGACCTATCCAGTCTGCCTAATCTACAACTACTAAGCTCTACAGACCCTTTGTCTCTTTTAGAAATCCTCTATGCTTGTCCCATGCTTTCTAAATACAGTGTTCACCTCTGCCACCCTTACTGGAAGGCTATTCCACACATCTACTACCTTTCTATATGGAACTATTTCCTCAGATTATCCCCAAGTATATCCTCTTTCACCTTTATCCTATGGTCCTTCATTCTAGAGTTTCCTTTCAACTGAAAGATGCCTACCTCTTGTGCATTTATGCCATGGAGGAATTTATCATATCTCCCCCTACTGTCTTTCTTCCAAAGTATATACACTGAGATCTTTAAGTCCATTTCCATGTACTTTATGATGAAGACCACTGACCATTTTAGTTGATGTCCTCTGCATCCTATTATGTTTTTTGAAGGTGCAGTCTACAGAATTGCACACTATATTTACCAGAGACTTGCAGAGGCATTATCACTTCTTTTCCTGTTCGTCATTCTGATCCCTTTTCACCCAAGCATTCTTCTGGATTTTGCCATTGCCTTTTCTACCTCTTTGGCCACATTAAAATCAACAGATACGATCATCCCCAGGTCTTGGTCTTCCTTCATGCACAGAAGTACTATATCCCCTATACTCTACCACTCATTTGGATTTTTGAATCCCAAATGCATAACCCTGCGCTTTTTAGCATTCAAATTTAGATGCCAAATTCTCAACAATTCTTCAAACTTCATTAGATTCCTCCTCATGTTGTTATCTACACATTGCAGAGTGTCTACCCTATTGCACATTTTGGTATCCTATAAAGACACAAAATTTACCCAACAGTCCTTTTGCAAAATTGCTTGCAAAAATATTAAAAAGAACCAGACCAAGGACTGATCCCTGTCGCATTCCACTAGTAACATTCTTATCCTTTGTCACAAACAGTTTCTAACCAAGCTAGTCACTTTAAGAGCCCATCCCAAGGACACTCAGTTCCTTTATAAGTCGCCTATGTGGAACCATGTCAAACGCTTTGCTGAAATCTAAGTGCACTATATCTAGCGCTCGCCCTTTATACCCGTTTAGCTACCTTAAGATCATTGGATACAATCACCCCAAGCACGCTCTTCTTTCATGGACAGAAGTACTTCTCTCCGTACTGTAGCACTCTTGGATTTTTACAGCCTGAATGCATAATCCTGTAATTTTTAGCATTAAATCTCAGATGCCAAATTCTTTCAAGCTTCACTAGATCCCTCATGCTAGCTACAACTTCCTGGATATCTACCATATTGCAGATATTGCTATCATCCACAAAGAAGCAAACCTTACCCAACAGTCTTTCTCCAATATCAGTTATAAAACTGTTCAAAGGAACAAAACAAGGACAAAATCGCTGTGGCACACCGCTGATGTTCTTCTCAGAGGACCTCCTTTTACCTGTACCTTTTTGTTGTTGCCTCCCACTCAACCAAATTCACTTTATTCCCAGGGTGCTCAATTTATTTATAAGTCGCCTGTATGGAATACTGTCAAAGGCTTTACTGAAATTGAAGTACAGCACATTTGGCGCTCTGCTTCTGTCCAACTCTTTGGTCGCCCAGTCAAAGAAATGAATTAGATTTTTCTGACAAGACCTGCCTCTAGTATAACCATTCCGCCTCAGATCCTGCAATCCATTGGATTCCTGAAAAACTTCACGATCCCCTGTTTTAGTAGCTTTCCATTAATTTACTCATCACAGAGGTCAGACTAACTGGCCTGTGATTCCCAACCTCGCCCTTACTTCTGCTTTTGTGAGAGACCACAGACACCCATCTCCAATCAAACTCAAAAGAGCATTGAAAAGGTCAGAAAGTGGAGTTGCCAGAACTTCCCTAACTTCCTTCGATACCCTCGGATATATCCCATCTGGCTCCTTTGCTTTGTCTACTTTTTGTTTAGCAAGCTCCTCATGAACACAATCTTTTGAAAATCATTCAAGATCCACCACATTTCTGTACTTATTTGTGTGCATTTGAGGTTCTACTCCTGACCTTTCATCTGTTAAGCAATTCTGTTTATCCTTATCAGCTTCTACACATTCCGTCCTTTCACTTTTGAGTTTGACAATACCACTTTTGCCCTTCCTCCTGTCACTAACATATCTTTGTTTTGACTACTTTCCTAGCTTCTCTTAGCTTTTCCCAAATATTGATGTTTGCCTTCCTCTTTCTGTGATCTCCTATATTCTGTTTCAAGAACCAGCGGCTTCCTTTTCCTTCTACATTTATTTACTTTCTTAGCAAAAATGTTCATTGCCCTTGCTTTTCTCCATCTCCCAGTTGATCCCATCCAGCTAACGACTCCTTGAGGTCTTGTCCCATCTTGACAAAATTAGTTTTCGTAAAGTCTAGGACCCTCATTTTTGAATGAATTCTCTCAGCCCTTTTTTTTAATACTGAACTGCATCAGTGATCACTGGATGTAAGATGATCACCCTCTAACATCAGAAACTCTCCCCATTTGTAACCACCAAATCCAATATAGGCTCCTCTCATGTGGGCTCCATTACCAGTTGCCGGAATACTTCTCCCTGAAGAGAATCTAGGAACTCCTTACTTCTAGATGACACCACAGCATGGATGTCCCAATCAACATCAGTCATATTAAAATCACCTATCAGTAGCACTTCTCCTTTCATAGCAATACTGAAAACGTTTTCAATTAAATTTCTGCCCACTTCTTCTGTCTGTGAAGGAGGCCTGTATGTCATACCAATAAAAATGGATTCTCTATTCCCTCTTTTCAGTTTAACCCACAGTGCCGCCTCCTTAAGCCCTGCATTTCTATTGTTTTAATATTATTGTTTACATATAATGCCACTCCTCCCTTTCCTCCAACCCTGTCCTTCCTGATTAAAATCTAGCCCAGTATAATTATTTCTCATTTATGGTTCTCAATGAACAATGTCTCTGTAGTGGGTACTATATCCAAGTTGGCCTCTTCCATTAAAACTCCAATATCCAGAATCATATTTCCCATAATATGGGTGTTAATGCATTCCACTTTACAGATGTTGCCCTTTTTCCCATTTCTACAGAGGCATTTAACGTTTTCCTTATCTGAGGGCTTTTATTTACCTGGGGATTTTCTTCATCCATTCCCAATGAATTGAGGAAAACACAACCTGCACATCTATCTGCTTCGCCCTCTCTCTGAGCCAAGAAGTCACTCTTGATATGATTGGAGGGATACCTAGCAATATCATTTGTGCCAACATGGATTAGCTGCATTGGATAAGTCAGTAGGCTTGAAAAGCCTTGGAAAACTCTCCATAATGTCTCTGATTTTGGTACCTGGCAGACAGAACACCTCCTGAGACATCAGGTCTGCTCTGCAGATGGACCCCTCAGAAGGGAATAAACCTTCACTTCCTTGTTGCTGAATCAATGGCCATACTGGGCACTTTGAGCTCTGGTTCCTCCTATTCCTGGGATGTTACCTCCTCTACTTCTAGGGCTGCATTCTTGGAGGTGTTCTATTTCATACAAAGTAATTCTGTGGCTGTTAATACATATTCTCTGCCTGAAAGTTCTTGACATTTTTTGCTGCTTAGACTGCTAGTTTATTTTTTGTAGTTTGCAGAAGCGGATTTTTTCTGTTTAGGCAAATCTTTTCTGCCGCTGAGCGAGACGTTCACTGAAATTTGTTTTAATTCACTCAACTATTATTTCTGGCATATGTATCTCCCCTATATCATCTTAAGTAAAGACCAAAGCAAATAATTCATGTGGAGGCACATTCCAACATGTGCATCCAGGCCCCTGTGTGCCCCGTGGGATCAGAATCGGGTCTAGGGCCTGTACGTGCTGTAGGCCAGGTCCACCTACAAAGTGTTCCCAAATATCACCAATGAATGGCTCAGACAACAGTTGTTTGGCTACAAAAACTCTTTATTTGGCATAGCAAAATAAATGCAGATAGCAAATGTCTGTGAGAGATGGCGGGCAACGTTCCTTCTCCTAACATAGAAGCAAGGCTGCCCCTGAAGCTCTACAGCAGATTACAGGATCCAAGGCAGCATGGATTCACCAGAGGCAGGTCTTGTCAGACAAATCTGATTGATTTCTGTGACCTGGGAGTTGGACCGAGGGAGAGCCCTAGATGTGGTGCATTTAGATCTCAGTAAAGCCTTTGACACTGTTCCTCACAGGCGACTTATAAACAAACTGAGCACCCTAGGGATGGACCCTAAAGTTACTGCTTGGGTTAGAAATTGGGTGGGTGGGAGGCGACAAAGAGTACAAGTAAATGGAGCTCACTCTGAGGAGAAGGATGTTACCAGTGGTGTGCCCCAGGGATATGTCCTTGGTCCGATTCTTTTTAACATCTTTGTTAGTGATAGAGCGGAAGGGCTTTCAGGTAAGGTTTGCCTCTTTGCGGATGATACCAAAATCTGCAATAGAGTAGACACCCAGGAAGGGGTAGATAACATGAGGAGAGATCTAGCTAAGCTTGAAGAATGGTCTAGAATTTGGCAGCTGGGATTTAATGTTAAAAAATGTAAGGTCATGCATTTGGGCTGCAGCAATCCAAGGGAGCAATATAGTATAGGGGTGAAGTACTTTTGTCCACTAAAGAAGAGCGGGACCTAGGCGTGGTTGTGTCTGATGATCTTAAAGTAGCTAAACAGGTAGAAAAGGCGACGGCAAAAGCTAGAAGGATGCTTGGGTGCATACGGACAGGAATGGCTAGCAGAAAAAAGGAGGTGATAATGCCTCTGTATAAGTCTTTGGTGCGACCTCATTTGGAGTATAGTGTGCAATTCTGGAGACCGCACCTTCAAAAGGATGTGAACAGGATGGAGTCAGTGCAGAGGGTGGCTACTAAAATGATTAGTGGTCTTCATTATAAAGCATATGAGGACAGACTGAAGGATCTTAATATGTACAGTTGTACACCTTAGAGGAAAGGCGGGATAGAGGTGATATGATTAAGATGTTTAAATACCTCCGTAGCATAAATGTTCAGGGAGAGAGCCTCTTTCAATTGAAAGCAAGTTCTGCTATGAGGGGACATGGCATGAGGGTGAAGGGAGATAGATTCAGGAGTGATATGCAGAAATATTTCTTTACGGAAAAAGTAGTGGATCCGTGGAATAGTCTCCCAGTGGAGGTGGTAGAGATGAGGACAGTAACTGAATTCAAAAAAGCATAGGACAAACACAGAGGATCTCTAAAGGTAAAAAGGGGACTGTTGTAGTTGTTATGGAAGGACAGACTAGATAGGCCATGTGGTCTTTTTCTGTCGGCATATTTCTATGTTTCTATAGTTGCTCTCTTATATACCTCTCTGTCCCAAAGTTCCAGAAAGTTCTGCATAAATTCTTAAGTCATTTGCAGCTTTCTGCAAAGTTCTCTTCCCTGGACCCTCCCATGTTTATCAGTTTTTTCAGCTTGTGTTTCAAAGTCTGCTTATCTGTGCTGCTGACCGCAGCCTCCTGCTTCTGCCTGTGTTCCATACATGTTCTCCTGGCATTGCTTGTAATCTTCAAGGCTCAGAGTATTTGTGCTCATTGTTTCTAGCTTGGCCTGTATTTTTCTTGTCTGGGCCCAAACTCTGCACATTCTTGTCCAAAGTGTGTTTCCCTAGACTCTTTTATAGCAGGCCGCATATGCTCTCTCTTGTAGCCCACATGCTTTTTCTTCTGTGCCAGCCATATGTTGCTGTGTGCATTTCCAGCAGGCAAGGGTGCAGTCATATAAAGCAAACATATAAAGCAGACCTGAGCCAATTATCCCTTCAGTGCAGGCCAGACCAGATTCAGATCAGCCTGCATGAACAGAGCCAAGCCCAGCTAACTCAGTTAGGCTCTTGAATGCAGCTGTGCTGCCAAGGCGTCCCATTGCCATGGCACCGCGGCTCCATTCAGGAACCGCAATCCCTGGCCGCCAACCACTCTTTCCTTTCCCCGCAGCCTGACCCCCAATCCGGCCTTCCATGGTCAGGGACGGGCTGCAGGGAACCCCTTTCACCCCTTCAACTTACTTGCACTGCCCAGGCCTGCCATTTCCCAACATCCAGGGGGACTTATTCCACCTCCAAGGTGGATTAAGTCCTTCTTCCAGTCTGCTGACCTCAGACACACAGGGCCAACTTCAGAATCGGCTCTGCAGATCTGGGGGTTGTAGACCACCCACTGCCTGCCCTAACTCCGCCTCCACAATGCCCCCTTCCGGGGAGGCTTTTGACAGGGCCAGCAGAGGGGCAAATAGCAGGGATGGATGTCCTAATGTGACAGAATAGACCTTAGTCTCCGTTATGGCCTCATCCTCTTAGTGCCCCTTTTACTCATCATTTAATGGTTCAACTAATTCCCTCACAGGAGTTTTGCTTTCTCCTGCAGTACTCTCAACCCAGTAACTTAACTTCTCCCACCATACACCCTGCTAGGAAATTGTAAGTTACGGACAACTCATGTTAATATTGTAGATAACTGTAGATAGTTCACCCAGTTGAAACCCAAGTTGTATCTCCATTTCATTGTAAGTGCTTAATGGTGCGCCTGTTCTGCACAAAAACGTTATCTGTAAACCGCACTGATTTTAAAGAGCACGGTATATAAAAACAATAAAATAAACACTTTTCCAGATACATCTTGTTTTTGCTTCCATGGCAACTTCTCTTCAAATTCTCTCTGCCTGCCTTATTAGTGCTTTGTATCTAACTTGCCAGCGCTGATGCCGTTTCCTGTATTCTTCATGCAGATCCTTTTCCTGGTTGTTGGTTTTTTTTAATGTATTTTTTGGCTATAACTGCCTCTCTAACCTCACCTTTAAACCATTCTGGCTGTCATTAGGCTTTCCTTCCATCTTTTAGAAGAATGGAATACATCTGGTTTGGGTTTGATGCAAAGTCTTAACATTACTAGCTACTCCTTTTAGCTTTTTCATAACCTTTTTCTCATTTTTTCATAGTCACCCTGTGATGGGGTCTATAGAGTGTTGCTCGTCCCTCTCCAGAGGGATTATCAACAGGCCCCTTTAAGACAGCTTGCAGTCCAGAGTTTAGGGCTAGGAGGGCATGGCTCACAAGGAGAAGTTAAAAAGTCAGCAGATTGCAGTAGGGAGATCCCTGGAGCCAGGAGTCCTTCAAGGCAAGCCACACAAAAGGTAACTGGGCAAGGAAGAAACTTTAATTGGACTGGAGGAAGGGCTAGGAGACCAGTTTTGTGAAGGTGTAACAAGCTGGGTCTGAATAAACAAGTTTTGTTTTCCCTGAACTGCTGTCTGTTTGGTGTTTTAACAAAAAACCCTTCCCCACTGCACGCCATGCTACCATATATGGTGGCCCGTATGGGGATTTTCTCTACCACATGACTAACGGCAAATCCATGTTCCTCCAGGGTTGGGCTTCTACAACAGGTCAGGAGATTTTGTTTGTTTGTGTAGGCTAAGAGTAGCCAGGCCTTAATTGGAACTTTCAGAAGGTTTAGTCAGTGCCGGACAGGCAGGCTTTGTTTTGGCCACTAGAGGCCACTAAAAATTTGTTGGAACTGGAATACTGCAGGGTTAAGTCCACTGCAGAAGAGGAAGCTACGGTGGTGTTGCAAGAGAACAGTGAAAAGCCAAGATGGAGTGGCTCCTCCAGATTCTGACTGAAGGGCAGCAACAGCAACTAAAGTATCAAAAGCAACAGTATCAGGAGTGACAACATTTTCAATGTGTCCTGCTGGAAAGGCTTCAACAGCAGCAGCAGTTGATTTAGACACTGCAGAGGCCGTAACTTCACCCTGCAGTGCAGGCGCTTCTTAAAATGATGGCAGAAGATTAACTGGGATGGGAGGCTTTTTGCCTGAAGTTTAAAGCATTTCGCGGATACTTTGTATATCCGGATTCTTTAATGTGGTTGATAAAGATGTTACAAGAACTCCTGAAGAAGCCTGCTTTAGGTGAAACAGAAGCTTTTGTTGAGGTGTGCGGTGCAAATAACTTATTACCACAACAGGGAATACCTTTTGAATGTGGCGGTGTAGTAGCCGTTTCGTTTGGACACCAACATGCGCTGGAGTTCAGAACCTTGCAGATAAGTGATTACTAACTTTGTAATGCATGTACGGAGAATTCTAATTCATGAAGTTTAATTCTTTTTTAGGATAACTAATTGGTGGTCCCGATCTTCCAGGCCCACGTGGGAGTGCAGACGCTTTGTAATTGTTCCTGTGTAGTTGTAGTTATTTATTGGAAGAATCCTTAAAAAGCACTTTTTTGGATGTAATTTGATTAACTGATGTGGGAATTGTGTAATATAAACGGAGTAGAAAATAAGAAGGCTAATGACCTGTTATGTAAGTGTCTGCTTTAACCCTATGGTGATTTATTTCACCACATGTAGGGGCGAGGCCATCCTGAGGTCTTTTATGCCTTATGCAGTTTGGGGATTATTAAATTTAAAATACTTTGAGTAAATTTGTGGGTAATATGGTTTACTAAGGGTCTCTTTATTTAGAAGATTAACTGGACCATTTCTTGGTGAACTTTGAACAAACCACCCACATGGCCTATCTATTTGGGGAATCTGACGATGGGTGTCAGTCAGGCTGTATTCCAGAGTGCTAACCCAGATGGATGAGTTACATATGCAGATGTCAAGGCCGCCAAACTGGAAGCCAACTGTATCCCAGAGACCTACCGCCAGTGATTCAGAAAGGGGGGCTTCAGATAAAGGAGAGCCCTTGGAGGTTCCTCTATCGGTTGAAGAATCTCACATGGGAGTGGTTGCAACCAGAGGGGAAGAGTGGGCCTGAGATAGCCAAGACTGTGCTGTTGGAGCAGTGTTTTGGAGGGCTTGACCACCCCAATGAAACAGTGAGTACATCAGCACCCCAAATTTACACTAGAGAATGCACTGGAAATAGGCAAGAGGTATTATGAAGCCCAGCTGGTGACTGAAGCGGACAGTGAGATGGCGAAGATGTCACCTGCTAGCCCAGGAGGACTAAAGAGGAAGCTAGAACGGATGTTGGCTCCCATGTTCTGACTCACAAAGTCACCTCCTAAGCAAGCCAAAAACAAATTGAGAGAATAGCTATTCAGAGCTAGCGTGTGTGAGTGTATTGTAATATAATGTCGGAAGTATAGCCATGAAGCGAAATTCACCTCTTGAAGCTAATCTTCCATTTTACTCAATTATGATTGAGCCCATTAAAGAGCTAACAATAAATAAGGTTAAAACACTACAAAAGTGCAACCAATAATCTTCATGCAAAATGATTAATTTGCCAGGATAAGATGAACCACTAAAAGTCTATGCTGGAGCTCAAAACAGCCAGAATTTGGAAAAAAATAACTTATCTGAATCCAACCAAGTCCGACGATGAGCAGCAATCCGTAGTAGCAGATTTTAAAGTCCATCCAGATAGACTTCTGGTGATGTTGCCAGCACAAATTTCACAAGATAGCAGACACAGTACTGCGTTTCGGGCGAACAATATTTACACGCCCTGCTTCAACGCTCAGCACTCTGTACCGACAAACTTCTGTCTTCGTCTTCACACCACTCAAAAGAACGCCAACGCATGCTCAGTAGCAAACTGAGCCTGGTTTCAGGATTTAACATCTTAAACATCCAATCAGCAATCAAATCCTTTCTTAAAGGTATAACCCCCAAGTTTGTAAAGTCAAATGTTGTTAAAGCAGGCTAGCCCATTCAAGTTCTTTGTTTAATCCCAAAGGTTGAACAGTTGCCCAACGAAAAATCCACTGTTGCTCAAGCAATTGTAATGTGTGTTCCCGGTCACCCCCTCGGGGATGAGGGGGCACATGATCCAACACTCGCCAGAGCAAATCTTCAAAAACATGATGGTGGTCAGAGCAATGTTGAACCAACGGAGCCGACAATACTACATTCTTTACTCTAGAGGCATGTTCATTCAAACGGGTCTTAACAGATCGGATAGTTCGGCCAATGTACAAAAGTTGACATGGGCAAATAAGCACATACACCACATGAGTAGTAGAACAATCAGTTAACCACTGAGAGATATGGATATGAGAAGAACCAGGAACTGTCCATTGGACGCCCTCAATCGTCCGAGAGCAATGAGAACATGAAGCACATTTATAATGTCCTGTCTGTAAAGGACGGTTGATTCGCCTATCCAAAGGGGACGAAGTGGGACCCACATAATCACGCAAGTTAGACCCCCGAGAATGTGCTATCTGAAGGGGCTTTTGAAAACAAGAGTGGAGTTGTAAAATAGACCAATGTTTGCATAAGATCTTTTTAACTTGCCAAGAATGAAACATAAAGGGCAAGACTCCCACAATTGTCTGAGAAGTAGTAGCCGGCCCAGCATAATCCTCAGAAAAGAGCCACTCGCGATGAGTGTAACGGGCTCGTAACCAAGCTTGACGAATGACCCGCTTAGGGTACCCCCGCTGAACTAGACGTGCAGATAGTTCTTTTGCATGATATGAAAAATCATCCAAGGTGGAACAAATCCGTCTGAGCCTAAGAAATTGGCCGTAAGGAAGACCACGTTTCAAAGGACCAGGATGAAAGCTGGAATAGGACAACAACGTATTCCTTTGTACGGGTTTTCTATATAAGGACGTCTGGAATGAAGAATTGCCCTTAGTCACAGTAACATCCAAAAATTCAATGTGAGAAAAATGATAATGTAAAGTAAAAGATACATTAGATGTTAAAGAATTTAACCATCCCACAAATTGTTGTAAAGCTTCTTCTGTGCCTTTCCATAAAAAGAATATGTCATCTAAAAATCTGACCCAAAAGGTCACATCCTTAAACCCAGAAGATGGATACACCTGGGAGGCTTCAAATTCAGCCATATAAAGAGTAGCTACTGACGGGGCCACAGTCGCCCCCATAGCAATGCCATGAGTTTGATGGTAGATTTCTTGTTCAAATTGGAAATAATTTTTAGTAAGCACCAAAGTGAGCATTTCCATAAAAAAGGACTGTGGAATACGAGCAGGCAAAGCCAGATCCAATTGATTGATTACTTCCAATGCTTGGTCTTGATTAATATTTGTGTACATAGCCGTGACATCCAAGGAGGCCAGCCACCAAGAAGTAATATCTCCTTCAATCTTTTGTATTTTTGAAAGAAATTGTGTGGTGTCCTTTAAAAAGGAAGGTACCCGTTGGGCACAGGGTTGCAAAAATTTGTCGCAAAATTTAGACAAAGGTTCCAAGGAAGACCCACGACAAGACACAATGGGTCTCCCTGGTGGTGCTGTGACAGACTTATGAATTTTGGGCACAGTATATATGAAAGGTATTTTGGGATGTTTCAAAAACAAAAAGCCAAACTCCTTCTTAGTGATCCAGTTGTGCTCTAAAGCTGTCGTCATTAATGCACGAATAGTATTTTGCAAAGTGACAAATGGACTATCTGATAATTTAACATAATGAGCAGGGTTGTTTAGCTGGTCCAAAAGGTGCGCTCTATATTGATCATATGATTGAATAACCGTAGCGCCACCCTTATCAGCCCTACGAATGACCAAAGAATGATCATCCCGAAGTTGCTTAACTGCTAACCACTGTTCTGCAGATAGATTGTAGTGGCGAGTTCGAACCACAGTATTCTCAAATCTCTGTAAATCTGAAAGAACTAGTTTCTGATAAGCTGATACCAGAACATCAGGCATCTCAGCAGGAATCCAACGAGAAAGAGGTCTAACTATTGAAATGTCACCTCCCATGTCATGAGTTGCACAAAAGTGAGTGACAATTAATTTGACGGATTTGTTCCACCTTGGATGATTTTTCATATCATGCAAAAGAACTATCTGCACGTCTAGTTCAGCGGGGGTACCCTAAGCGGGTCATTCGTCAAGCTTGGTTACGAGCCCGTTACACTCATCGCGAGTGGCTCTTTTCTGAGGATTATGCTGGGCCGGCTACTACTTCTCAGACAATTGTGGGAGTCTTGCCCTTTATGTTTCATTCTTGGCAAGTTAAAAAGATCTTATGCAAACATTGGTCTATTTTACAACTCCACTCTTGTTTTCAAAAGCCCCTTCAGATAGCACATTCTCGGGGGTCTAACTTGCGTGATTATGTGGGTCCCACTTCGTCCCCTTTGGATAGGCGAATCAACCGTCCTTTACAGACAGGACATTATAAATGTGCTTCATGTTCTTATTGCTCTCGGACGATTGAGGGCGTCCAATGGACAGTTCCTGGTTCTTCTCATATCCATATCTCTCAGTGGTTAACTGATTGTTCTACTACTCATGTGGTGTATGTGCTTATTTGCCCATGTCAACTTTTGTACATTGGCCGAACTATCCGATCTGTTAAGACCCGTTTGAATGAACATGCCTCTAGAGTAAAGAATGTAGTATTGTCGGCTCCGTTGGTTCAACATTGCTCTGACCACCATCATGTTTTTGAAGATTTGCTCTGGCGAGTGTTGGATCATGTGCCCCCTCATCCCCGAGGGGGTGACCGGGAACACATTACAATTGCTTGAGCAACAGTGGATTTTTCGTTGGGCAACTGTTCAACCTTTGGGATTAAACAAAGAACTTGAATGGGCTAGCCTGCTTTAACAACATTTGACTTTACAAACTTGGGGGTTATACCTTTAAGAAAGGATTTGATTGCTGATTGGATGTTTAAGATGTTAAATCCTGAAACCAGGCTCAGTTTGCTACTGAGCATGCATTGGCGTTCTTTTGAGTGGTGTGAAGACGAAGACAGAAGTTTGTCGGTACAGAGTGCTGAGCGTTGAAGCAGGGCGTGTAAATATTGTTCGCCCGAAACGCAGTACTGTGTCTGCTATCTTGTGAAATTTGTGCTGGCAACATCACCAGAAGTCTATCTGGATGGACTTTAAAATCTGCTACTATGGATTGCTGCTCATCGTCGGACTTGGTTGGATTCAGATAAGTTATTTTTTTCCAAATTCTGGCTGTTTTGAGCTCCAGCATAGACTTTTAGTGGTTCATCTTATCCTGGCAAATTAATCATTTTGCATGAAGATTATTGGTTGCACTTTTGTAGTGTTTTAACCTTATTTATTGTTAGCTCTTTAATGGGCTCAATCATAATTGAGTAAAATGGAAGATTAGCTTCAAGAGGTGAATTTCGCTTCATGGCTATACTTCCGACATTATATTACAATACACTCACACACGCTAGCTCTGAATAGCTATTCTCTCAATTTGTTTTTGGATTTTATATTTGTAGAGAATTTTGGTTAGGTTGTCTTTTTTGGATACCTCCTAAGCAAGGGCATGGTCCCTGCCATGACCCATTAACTTGTTTTAAGTGTGGAGCTTGGGGACACTTTGCTCAGGCATGCCCCCTGGATACAGAACAGCTCATGGAGATCAGCCTAACCACCCCTCACACCTGCGCTTTTGTGGACAGTCCCCACTCGGGGGGCCCAGAACTTTGTGGTTCCTGTGGAGCTCGAGCGGACCCACCAACAGGCCTTGATATATTCCAGAAGTGTCCAGACCCTCATTCGCCGGGAAACTATAACTCAATTTCAAACTGACTAGACTCGAAGGCACACATTGCATTGCATACAAAGATAGTAACACTGGTCTGTGTGCATAGAGACCAGAGGCAGTATCCAACAGCATGGGTTTTACTTAAGACTCCAGCCAGGCAAGCTACGTTCAATGTTGTGGTGCTGCTCTGGCTACTGTATCCAGTGGCGATTGGCCATGACCACCCAAATCTCAGAGTAATATGGGCCCGGCAGAATAAAGGCTCTGCTAAGTTGGACCAGGAAGATTTCCCAGAGATCTTCCCCCTGGAAGACCCAGATCTATATGTCAAGACTCAAGCCTGCAAAATCCTGGAGTCAGTGTTGCCGGGAAAAAGGTATGCTACCAACAGAATCTGGGGGCGGCTAGAGGGGGGGAGGGAGCGCCTAGGGAAGAAACCCCAGGGGATAGCTTAGGGCTCAGCAGTAGTGACCCGAATACAAACTGTCCCCTTCCCAGAGTGGAGGCTGGGAAAGATCCAGGGAGCTTCAGGAGGCCCCAGCAAAATAAGTTCCTTAAACATGCCCAAGAGCATGTTTTGGAAATGAATGGGGTTCCAGTAGGTAACAGAGTCCCCTGCATGAACCTTCATTATTTTGTGCTAAAGTGAGATTTATTATACCGAGTAGCCAAGGGGAACCTAGAGGGAGAAGAGGTAGAATAACTGATAACACATGTTGACAATAGGGCCAAGGAACTACTGTTGGCTTATAGCCTTTTATTAGGAGGACACCCGAGGGTGGAGAAACAAGTCCATAAACGGGTGCAGTTATATTGCCAGTCATGCCCCACCTGTCAACTTCATAACTCCACCAGAGTCCGACATGCCCCTCTAGTGCCTATGCCTATTATTGAAACCCCATTTGAAATAGTGGCCATGGAACTGGTAAGTCCCTTGGAGCAAACCATTCAAAGTAATAAGTATATTTTAATCATACTAGACTACACTACCTGCTACCCAGAGGTGCTTGCTCTAAGGAATATGAAGACTACTATGATTGCAAATGCCCTCTGGGAAGTATTTCTGCGGGTGGAAATACCCAATGAAATCTTCACAGATCAAGGAACACTCTTTGTATCCAAGGTAATGAATCAAGTGTGTGCCCTGGTGAAGGTCAAAATGCAGCGAACATCAGTATATCACCCACAGATGGATGGCCTTGTTGAGCGGTTCAACAAAACTCTGAAAAATGTTTAAAACGTTTGTGTAGGATGACCAGAAGAATTGGGACAGTCTCCTACCCTATTTTGTTTGCCATCATCATCTATCTCAGAGTTCCATGGGGTTTTCATCCTTTGAGTTTCTCTTCGGAAGACAACCAAGAGGCATATTAGATGTGGTAAGGGAAATCTGGGAAGAAGAACCCCATGCAGGGTTTATTTGGTGGAATACATTATACAAATGCAAGACCAGTTGAGGGAAGCTGGAGAGGTGACCAAACTCAGTCTGGAAAAAGCCAAAGCCAAAGCTAAGCAGGCTAGGGGCTACAGTTGGGCAACAGTGTACCGCACCTTCCATGCGGGAGACAGATTTTTAGTCTTGCTGCCCTCTTTTGAAAGCAAGTTACTCTGTAAAGAAAGGGGCCCTATGAGGTCACAGAGAAAGTAGGACCCGTTAACTACAAAGCTGCCCAGCCATATAAATGGAAAAAAGCCAAAAATTTACCATATTAATTTATTGAAAAAGTGGACTCCAATGCCAGCTATGATGGTACATGGAGATGATTTTGGACTGGAAGAAAAGAGAACTAGAAGAGCTGATCCACTGGAACCTGAAGTCTTCTCCACCTACCCAGGATGAACCCACCCCATTTGTCATGATATCATTACTGACCCTGGGATGGTTATCCAGCAATGAACCTATTGGGTTCCAGAGGCCTGGCAACAGACTACCACCAAGAATCTGAAAGAGATGCTTAACTTGGGAGTTATAAAAAAGAGTCCATGAATGACTGGTCAACACCCATTGTCTTGGTTCCTAAATCCACTGGAAGCATCTGGAGGGTCAATGCAGTTTCTAAACTGGAAGCATATCCCATGCCCAGAGTAGATGAGCTAATTGAGTGACCAGGGAGTTGGACCGAGGGAGAGCCCTAGATGTGGTGTATTTAGATTTCAGTAAAGCCTTTGACACTGTTCCTCACAGGCGACTTATAAAACAAACTGAGCACCCTAGGGATGGACCCTAAAGTTACTGCTTGGGTTAGAAATTGGTTGGGTGGGAGGCAACAAAGAGTACACGTAAATGGAGCTCACTCTGAGGAGAAGGATGTTACCAGTGGTGTGCCCCAGGGATCTGTCCTTGGTCCAATTCTTTTTAACATCTTTGCTAGTGATATAGCGGAAGGGCTGTCGGGTAAGGTTTACCTCTTTGCAGATGATACCAAAATCTGCAATAGAGTAGACACCCAGGAAGATGTAGATAACATGAGGAGGGATCTAGCTAAGCTTGAAGAATGGTCTAGAATTTGGCAGCTGGGATTTAATGTTAAAAATGTAGGGTCATGCATTTGGGCTGCAGCAATCCAAGGGAGCAATATAGTATAGGGGGTGAAGTACTTTTGTCCACTAAAAAGAGCGGGACCTAGGCGTGGTTGTGTCTGATGATCTTAAAGTAGCTAAACAGGTAGAAAAGGTGACCACAAAAGCTAGAAGGATGCTTGGGTGCATACGGAGAGGAATGGCTAGCAGAAAAAAAGGAGGTGATAATGCCTCTGTATAAGTCTTTGGTGCGACCTCATTTGGAGTATAGTGTGCAATTCTGGAGACCGCACCTTCAAAAGGATGTGAACAGGATGGAGTCGGTGCAGAGGGTGGCTACTAAAATGATTAGTGGTCTTCATTATAAAGCATATGAGGACAGACTTAAGGATCTTAATATGTACACCTTAGAGGAAAGGCGGGATAGAGGTGATATGATTGAGATATTTAAATACCTCCGTGACATAAATGTTCAGGGAGAGAACCTCTTTCAATTGAAAGCAAGTTCTGCTACGAGGTGACATCGGATGAGGGTGAAGGGAGATATATTTCTGTATATCACTCCTGAATCTTTTACAGAAAGAGTAGTGGATCCGTGGAATAGTCTCCCAGTGGAGGTGGTAGAGATGAGGACAGTAACTGAATTCAAAAAAAGCATGGGAGAAATAGAGGATCTCTAAAGGTAAAAAGGGGACTGTTGTAGTTGTTGATATGGAAGGACAGACTAGACAGGCCATGTGGTCTTTTTCTGTCATCATATTCCTATCTTTCTATTTCTATGACCTCAACTGGGAAAAGTGGATGCCATTACCCAGGACCCCACCCCGAACTTAAATAAAGAGGTTTGTGCCTTCCTTGGACCGATTGGCTATTACTGCCAGTTCATCCCAAATTTTGTAGAAGTGGCAGAGTCTTTAAACAATCTCCTCCAGAACAGAGCTCCCAAATGAATCCAGTGGTCATTGGACCTAGACCTGGCCTTCCAGCATCTCAAGAAGGCCATGTGCTCTGAACCTGTACCATGTAGCCCCAATTTCTCTCTACCATTTATTGTGCAAACTGATGCCTCGGAGGTGAACTTAGGAGCAATTCTGGCCCAGGAAGTCAGGGGTGAAGAACATCCCATAGCACTCATCTGCAGGAAACTGCTTCTTTGGGAGAAGCATTATGCAGTGATTGAGAAGAAGGCCCTTGCTATTAAGTAGGCACTCAAAACTTTCAAATACTACCTGCTCAGCCATCCGTTTACACTAATAACAGATCACCAACCCCTCAAGTGGCTGACTCGGCACAAAGAGTCCAATGGCTATTTTATGCAATGGTTCTTGAGTCTCTAACCCTACCAGCCCTATGGCAGACCTGGAACTGGTCAGATTTTATTTATTTATTTTATTTATTATTTATTTACAGTCTCTTATATACCGCACTATTCAGCATCAGCGCGGTTTACATGGAACAGAAATGCTCAGTACAGTTAACATGTATGAGTTTACAGATAACAGGGCAAGTAACTTGGATAACAGATTCACCTGAACGCAGACTTCCTATCCCATGTGGGGGTCTGGGGTGAGCCAAGCGCTTACCAGAGCATGTTTGAGCTGAGGGGGATGGGGTCTAGAGTGTTGCCCATTCCTCTCCAGAGTGATCATCAACAGGCCCCTTTAAAAGGGTCTGCAGCCCGGAGTTCAGAGCTGGGAGGGCATGGCTCAGAAAGAGAAGTTGAAAACCCAGCAGGCTGCAGGACAGAGAGAGAGGCCCATGGAGTCAGGAGTCCTTTCAAGGCAAGCTGAACAAAGGCAGGAACTGTAACTAGGCAAGGAAGGAACTTTAACTGGGCTAGAGTAAGGGCCAGGAGACCAGCTATATGATGGTATAACAAGCTGGGTTCTGAATAAAA
This sequence comes from Ichthyophis bannanicus, assembly GCA_033557465.1. NCBI lineage: Eukaryota > Metazoa > Chordata > Amphibia > Gymnophiona > Ichthyophiidae > Ichthyophis > Ichthyophis bannanicus. Next base: position 623,301,998 of record CM066031.1, on the reverse strand, counting down.
ACAAGTTTTGTTTTCCTTTAAACTGCTGTTTGGTGTTTTAACAGAAAGCCCCTTCCCCACTGCATGCCACACTACCACACTCTCTTTTCAAAGTTAAATGCTAGTGCAATAGATTTCCTTGCAGTTACATAAGAACATAAGAAATGCCATATCTAGGTCAGACCAAAGTCCACCAAGCCTAGTATCTTGTTTCCAACAGTGGCCAATCCAGGTCACAAGTACCTAGCAGTTTCCCAAAAAGACACACAAGTTCCATAATGCTTGTATTGGGGCAAGCAGTGGATTTTCTGGGTCCTCTTTAGTAATGGTTTATGGACCTTTCCTCCGGGTACTTGTCCAAACCTTTTTTAAACCCAGCTACACTAACAGCTTTTACTACATCTTCTGTTAATGAATTCTAGCGTTTGATTATGTGTTGAGTGAAAAAATGTTCTCTTATTAGTCTTAAATGGGTTACACTGTAGCTTCATTGCATGTCCCCTAGTCTTTCTACTTTGATGGCATAAAGAAATCGATCTACATTTACACGTTCCATTCTATTCATTAATTTATAGACCTCTATCATATCTCCCCTCAGTCATCTCTTTTCCAGGTTGAAGAGCCCTAACCTTTTAAGCCTCGCTTCATAGGCATATCCTTCCGTCCCCTTTACCATTTTCATGGCTCTTCTCTGTACCTTTTCTAATTCTGCTATATCCTTTTTAAGATATGGCGACCAGAACTGCACACAATATTCAAGGTGTGCTTGCACCATGGAATGATAAAGGCATTCTAATATCCTCTTATTCTCCATTCCTTTCCATATAATTCCTAAAATTCTATTTGCCTTCTTGGCCGCCACTGCACACTGGGTGGAGGATTTTAACATGTTATCCACGATGACACCTAAATCTTTTTCCTGGGTGGTGATTCCTAATGTAGAATCTTGCCTCATATGACTATAGTTTGGGTTGTTCTTTCCTAGGTGCATAACTTTGCACCTATCCACATTAAATTTCATCTGCCATTTGAGCGTCCAGTCTTCTTTTAAAATTTAGTCAAACAGTTTAAAAGACCATTGGCCTTTATGTTAGAAACCCCCAGAGGTCTCAGTTTTGCAGTTCTGCAAAGGCAGTAAAAAAGTAATTGCCCCAAGAATGGAAGATTCTAGTTCTGTGCACTCCAAAGCTGTGTACCCAAGCCCCTCATAGGAAGATCGTGCAGTGGAACTGTTGAGATCTCCTTTTTACAAGGGTTCCTGATTGTGTGTTCCTAGAGAAGTAATATTGTTATTCTTGACAAATCTGCAGATCATGTCTATTGACTAGGATTTGTAGAAAGTGAAGAAAAAAAATCCTTTAGCTCACGGGGGCAAGGGCTTTAGCTAGAACTGCTATACTGTTGTGATAGGCGATGGCCTAGTATGTAGCAGAGCTAGGTCTGAAGCCCTTTTTCCTATTTTAAAATGTTATTGCTGATTTTGGAAAATTGCAGAATGCTGTTAGCTGTTAGAAAGAAATACTGTTCTATTCTGGTTTGATAACATGTTCTGCTCTCTTGGAGATAAGAGAATTAAACCTTGGTACTGTTTATTGTTTAGAAGTCAGATGTCTCTTTCAGTAGAATGCCGCGCCACTGTATCTTTGCTGATTGTGCACTGACCTCGTAATTAGGATGAAAATATAGCAGAGAAACTGAACAGTGTAAGAATATTTTGTCTAGCATTATGAAGATTGTTTAGTGTTTTGAGCCAAGGCTAGAGATACATTTTAGCCTTGCTATGTTTGGCCTCGCTTTGTTTTGCTTTTGTTAAGAATGCTTCTGATATGCCTTCCACTATCTTTGTGGCTAACTGACCTTGCAAGAATAGCGAAATATACTGTATACTTTAGCGAAAGTATTATGTTTAGTGTTATGTCTAATTGCTGACCCGTGGCTAGTGTGACCCAAGCAGGGGGAGCGAGTCCTGGGCCCGGTCAGAGATGTCTATTGGATGAGAGTAAGTAGCCAATGAGGAGTTTTGCCTGTATTAGACTGGAGAAGAAAAGTATATAAACTGTCATTTTTCTGAGCTCTGGGCTCAGACCATTTTGAATGCTACTGCAATCTGAGTCTGTGCACATTAAACCGGCTTGAATCTTTGCCTGACTCCGGGTATTATTTATTGCATGCTTATCAGCTACAACACTGTAATTACTCTTGAATCTCTCAATCGTCTGAATGCTGAATTTTCCATATCTAGAAATGTCTTCTGAGGATAAAATGCTTGGAGGAAGCAGAGAGTTTCCTTATATGCTGCTGCTAATTCTTGTACTTCAGAAGAAATGCTGTAGATATCTACCATGTCTGTTAGACAAATGAAAGCTGTTTACCCTGACCAGAGCAGAAATAATTTCACATTAGGTATAATTGATGTTCAGGAACATGTTGATGCAAAGCATGGTTTTAATGTAAACCAAAGCATATAAATATAGCCAATGATGGCAGATAAAGACTTTATGGTCTATCTAGTCTGCTCATTCATACCAACTATTCTCCCTACAATCCTTACCTCTCCCTCACAGATCTCCTGTGCTTGATCCATGCTTTCTTGAATTCAGATACAGTCATCTCCACTACTTCTGCTGGGAGTCTGTTCCACATATCCACACCAACCCTTCCATAAAGGAATATTTCCTTAGGATTACTCTGCAACTTTGGCAAGAACAGTTTCTATAGAATGTAGAGGCTGAAAGCCAGATTGTAGTGGATCCAGAAAGGCTTGAGAGAAAAGAAAGTTAAGACAATGGCAGTGAACCGCACGTCTGAATGGTTTAGAAGCAAAGGGGAAGAGGGAGATGACCGATAACTAGGACTGGTAGGGTCTAGTGAAGGTTTGAAAGATGCAGGAACAGTTGCATTCGAAAAGTGAAAGGTTGAGGATATGACAGAAGGAAGGAAGGAATGACAGGGGAAGAAACAGCACTTAATAGACAGGTGGGAATGGGATTAGCAGAGCAGTTAGTGAGTTTGGAGGAGGAGAGAAGATGTGCAGTTTCTCAGTGACCTCAGAAAAGGAAGAAAGGGTGACAGAGCTTGAGGGAATGATTTGCGAGTGAGGAGAAAGGGGAAGGGGGAAAGGAGATCATCATGTGGAGAAACAAAGACCAAATCTTGTGGACATTATCATGGAAATAAATAGTCAGCCAGAGTAAGGGCAGAAAGCAAAGGAAAGATCAGGGTAGAGGCACTTTGAGGAGAGTTGAGTGTTGCAAAGAGACAGCAAGAGTCAGAGGCAAAAGGGTTAGTCAGGTGGACGTAATATTCTTGCTTGGTGAGTGCTAAGGCCAACTGGAAAGAGGTTAACATGAAATACAGGAAATCAGCAAGGGTATGGGATTTAAGCCAAAGACACTCAGCTGAGTAGGCACAGGAATGTAGTGGGTTTTAGAGGACAGCCAAGGTTGAGGGATAGTGCACCTCACAAGGCATGGAATTGGAAAAGCAAGAGCATCCAGAACAGAAGAGAGTATAGACCGTGCATCAGACTTAAGATGACTTAGTAAAGAGGTGATGAGACAGCAGTGGAGAAAGCTGAAGGGTCAATAGTGTGGAGATTCCTAAACATATTGGTGGAGGCTGGGTGAGATTGAGGTAGTGGGTGGTTAAGAGTGAAGGTTAGCAGGTGATAGTTGGATAAAGGAAGAACAGAGATGGAGAAGTTTGAAGGCAAGCAGTTGAAGAAAAAAAGAGAAGTCAAGGCAATGGCCATGCTGGTGAGCAGGGGCAGTAGAGCACAGCTGGAGGCCAAATGAGGAGTTTAGAGAAAAGAGCTTTGATGCATAAGGATCAGAGGGGTCATCAGCATGAATGTTAACATCCCCAAGAATAAGGGATGGGGAAGATGCATCCAGAAAGAACGAAAGTCAGGCGTCAAAGTCAGTAAGAAAGATAGAGGCAGTAGAGTAAATAGTTGGATGAAGTGGACTTTAAAGGAAGACAAGGTGTGAGATTGAGGTAAAAGGAAGGGTTGAAATTGGCAGGAGTGAGAATAGAAGTCCAAAACCACTATCATGGCCAGTGGGCTGAGCTATATGGAAGAACAGGTAGCTTCCATGACAGAGGACACAACTGAAGCAGAGTCTTCAAAAAGAAGCCAAGCCTCAGTTAGAGCAAGATGATGCAGAACCTTGAGGAAAAGAGGTCATGAATGAAGGCACGTTTAATGGAGACAGAGTGTACATGCCACAAGGTGCATAAGAAAGAGGGAAGAGGGATAAAGGAGGAGCATACAAATAAGATGAGAAGGGATGCACATGCCTTGGGAATGTGAAATAGTCTAAGGGGGGCAAGAGATGGGATTGATATCACCAGATGAGAGAAGCAGAAGCAGCAAGAGAGAGTATGGGGGAGAGAGGAGGAGCCATGATGGAGATGAAGCTTAGCTTCTCTCAGAGAAAAGTGGAGATGGCAGAATGAGAGGAAGAAAATGCTCGAGAGCAGAGAAGAGAATAGCTGGCAAAATGGCAGAAGAGGTAAAGAAAGTAAATAGTGGGTGAACAGGATTTGGGGACTGAAGCTGTTGGTATTAAGGGAAAAGATTAGGGAGAATTAGCATCAAGAAGAGAAAGTGATGTGGAGCCATACAGCTAGATGGGGAGGTGAAGGTACAGGTATGAGGAAATATGATGTGTTAAGACAGGACAGAAGCCCCAGTGAGCTGGGGTGTGCCAGAGACCGAGAGTTAATGAGCACCAGGAAGGTTTTATATGAAATTTGGGGTAGAGGAGCAAGGGGAGGGAATAAAGAGCAGGGCAATCCGAGGGTTTCTGCCACCCTAGGCAGGCCCTCAGTACAGCCCTCTACCCAACTGCGGTGCCACCCTGCACCCCCCCCCCTGGAATTCTGGGAGGGTGGCGTGGAGATCCCTGCTTGTGCTTAAGTGGCAGCTGACCTGCCACATCAGTGTCATTTTGGTCTTAAAGTGCCCATATGCACGCGCACTCACAGCCTGCCACTTCTGCACCTTTCCAACACAACTTCCTGTTAGAGGGGGCAGGAGCGGCAGGCCATAACCACACACGAGCATTTTAAAGCCCCCCTTAGCACTGACACAACAGTTCAGCTACCGCTTCACAGGGGAGGGGAATAGCCATGCCACCCACCAGAGTCTGTTGCCCTAGGTGACCACTTAGTTTGCCTAGTGGGCCCCCGTCCCTGATAAAGTGTCAGATGGATAACCAGAGGAGGTGAAAAAAAGTTTCAAAAGTAAATTCCTTCTGAGTGAAAGGTTAAGATAAATAGGCCCAGAAATTAGTAGAAAGAAAAGAACCACAAGTAGAAAGTGGGAGGAGAGCAGCCCGAACTTAAGAGCAGAGCAATTTCTAAGATAGGTACAAATAAAGGCAAGCACAAACAGCAAAAATAAGAGCAAGAGAATTATGAGTAATATCACAGAGCTGGGAGATGTATCTGACTCTCTCAAGCAAAGCTTGTCCAGAAAGACAGACAAGTCACATGGAAACCAAACATCCTCCAAGATCAACCAAAGAATCATAGCAGGGGATCACCCGATCCCCTTCCTACACCAGCACTTAACAGCAATTACCTGAAAAACTACAAGGCAGACTTCTCCAATATGTAGTTTAAATCAGATTTTAAAATGAAAGACAAACATGAACGATCTTAATATATTACCAGTCAGAGACAGATGCAGAGCCAGGACAAAGAGCTTGAGACAAGCAGAGACACAGCACCAAAAGCAGAGAGGAGAGCAGCGTGCAGGGAGGAGGGCAGCCCACATTCCAGATGCCATCTGAAACTGAACATGGCCAAGACAGAGCTCATTATCTTTCCCTCCTAAGCTCACCTCCCCACTTCCTCCTTTTTCTATTTCTGTGGATAACACTTATCCTCTGGTTTCCTTGGCTTACAACCTTGGGATCATCTTTCCTTCTCTGCACATATCCAACATATAGCTAAAATCTAGCTTTTATTTCTCTAACACATCAGCAAAATTCACCCCTTCCTTTCTGAACACACTACCAAGACCCTTAAACAAACTCTAGTCCCGTTCTGCCTTGACTATTGTAACCTGCTCCTGACTTGTCTACCTCTGAATCATCTCTCTTCCATTCAATCTGTTCAAAACTCAGCTGTACGGCTAATCTTCCACCATTGTCACTATGCCCACATAACCCCCTCCCTTCTCAAGTCACTTCAATGGCTCCCCATCCATTTCCACATCCAGTTCAAACTTCTCCTAATAATCTATAAGTGCATTCATAGCAACATAGTATATGACGGCTGATGAAGACCAGTATAGTCCATCTAGTCTACCCAGCAAGGTGGCAAGAGTAGGTGCACCTGCTTCTCTGTGCAAGTCCCCCCTCCCCCCATGCCTTTGTTCAGGGGTGTACCCACCACTCCATGCAGGTCACCCCTAGTTTGCAGCTCTTCACTACCTTTCCTCTCTTCTCTCACTCGACACCCCACCTCCGTAATGTTGCTCCTCTGGCAGATCCCTTTTATCTTTGCTCTTCTCTGCCGCTGCCAACTCCAGACTTCATTCATTCCACCTTCCTGCTTCATATGCCTGGAACAAACTACCTGAGTCAGTACATCAGGCTCCATCTCTGGCCCTGATCAAATCCAGGCTAAAAGCCCACTTCTTCAAAGCTGCTTTTGGGTCCTGGATCCCCTCATTCTCCTGTTCACTGCCTGTTTTGTATCTTTACCATTCCCCTAGATGGATCCTAGTCCCCAGTTTGCTGTGTTGTCTATCTTGATTAGATTGTAAGCTCTGCTGAACTGGGATGGTCTCTTATGTGTATCTGTAAAGTGCTGCATATGCCTGGATTCTACCCTCCTGGCTTTAACCGAATGTTTCCGTTTTGAATGGAATTCCCTCTACTGCCCTCTGTTTCAATGTTTTGTCTCTGTGTTAGTCTTGTACTGTCCTTTTTACCTCTTTGTTTTTAAATTTTATGTTTCTATTTTGTTTTAACATTTGTAAACAGCTCTGGTTGTCCCAGAAGAACAGCATATCAAGACTAAATAAACCATAAATCGTAAGCCATTTAGCGCTATACAAATGATTAGTAGTAGTATCCTCCCTCTGGATCAACTTCATCCTGTTTATATCCTAATGAAGGTGCAGTTTCCAAAAGTGCGCAATAGTGTTCCCAAACGCGGTCTCGCTGGAGACTTGCACGAAGGCACAATGCCTCCTTTTTCCTGCTGGCCATTCCTTCCTCATGCACCCAAGAAGCCTTCTGGCTTTTGCTGTCGCCTCTGCTGCTGCCCCAGGTCCTGCTCTTCTTTCATGAACAGAAGTACTTTATCCCCATTCTCTACCACCGCCTTAGGTTTTTGCAGCCCAAATGCATAGCCTTGCATTTTTTAGCATTAAAATAACTTAGCTGCCAAATTCTAGCCCATTCTTCAAGCTTTGCTAGATCCTCTCCTCATGTTCTCTATACTCTATAGGGTGTTTACCTTGCTGCAGAGTTTGGTATTATCTTCTAAGAGGCAAGTCTTTCATAAAAGTCCTTACTACTACTACTGAACATTTGTATAGTGCTACAAGATGTACGCAGCACTGCACAGACACATGTAAAAGACGGTCCCTGCTCATCGGAGCTTACAATCTAGTCGACACAGACACCAAAGTAACTGTAGACATGGGATACATCTAGGGTGAATGGTAAGGAAACACAAAGGAGATCAGATGAGTCAAGATCCAAAAGCGGCAGCGAAGAGGTAAGTTTAAAGCCTGGATTTGAAAAGGGTCAGAGAAGGCGCCTGACATACAGACTCTGGTAGTTTGTTCCAGGCATAAGGAGCAGCAAGGGAAAAGGAGAAAAGTGAGGCGTTAGCAATAGTAGAGACGGGCATAGATAGGAATAATTTGCCAGAAGATAGGAGCTCCCCAGGAGGGGTGTAGGGAGAGAATATCATGTACAAAAATGTTGAAGAGCCAGAATAAGGACCAATCCCTACAGCAGCAGACCAATGGTAAAGCACAGTTACTTACCTGTAACAGGTGATCTCTGGGAACAGCAGGAATTAGTCTTCACATATGGGTATCGTCGGTACTGACGGAGTCTGCGCGGGAACGCTCCCCAGCGTCCAAAAGGAAAGCTTTTGGGAGCATCCCACAGCGCCTGTGCGCTGCCTTCCCGCCTTTCCCAACCGTCTCTCTCCAGTTCGAGTTTTAAAGCTGAGACAAAGAGAGAGAGAGGAAAGGAAAGATAGAGAGCTACAACTCCTAGGGGAGGTGGGAGGGTTGTGAAAACTAATTCCTGCTGTTCCCAGAGATCACCTGTTACAGGTAAGTAACTGTGCTATCTCCAGGAACAAGCAGGAATGAGTCTTCACATATGGGGACTCCCCAGCTAGAGATGCCTGGGAGATCACCCAGATTGTGAGTCCCTGGAAGGGCTCCATCTCCACCTATGAATCTCAGGCATCCAATCAGGGATGGAGGGCAGGAGTTGATTAGGTATGGAACAGGTGTTTGAGAACAGCCTGACCAAACAAGGCATCCCGGCGGGAATCATTTGTCCAAGCAGTAATGGGCTGTGAAGGTATGAACCGAGGCCCAGGTGGCTGATCGACAGATCTGGCCGATGGACACAGAGTTTAGATGAGCCATAGAGGCTGCCATGGCCCTCACATTGTGAGCTGTGACATGGCCTTCCAGAGAAAGGTTCTTACTCTGGTAGGTGAAGGAAATACACTGAGCAATCCAATTGGACAGAGTTCTCTTAGAGACTGGAAGTCCTAAATGGGAAGGATCAAAAGCAACAAAAAGTTGAGAGGACTTTCTATGTTGCTGTGTCCTCTGTAAATAAAAAGTAAGTGCTCTTTTACAATCCAGGGTATGAAGACTCCTCTCTGCACTTGATGCATGAGGTCCTGGAAAGAAGACAGGTAAATATACCTCCTGGTTCAGATGAAAGGGTGAGACCACTTTAGGCATAAAGTGTGGATTAGTTCTGAGAACTACCTTGTCATGATGGAACCTTGTATAAGGAGGATTAGCCACTAGAGCTTGCAACTCACTAATATTACGAGCTGAGGTGAGTGCAATGAGAAAAATAACCTTCCAGGAAAGGAATTTCAAGGAGGTAGTGGCTAAGGGTTCAAAGGGTGGCTTCATAAGCTGGCCAAGAACCAGATTCAAGTCCCATGCCACTGGAGGTGGTCTAATGGGAGGTTTAGTTAAAAGAAGGCATCTCATGAATCTTGCTATAAGAGGATGAGAGGAAATAGGTTGTCCATTAAGAGGCTTCAGGGATGCTGCAATAGCACTCAAATGGACCCTGATTGAATTTGTTTTAAGGCCTGCATGGGATAAATGCAGCAAATAGTCTAGTAAAGAATTCAAAAGGTATTGCAGAAGGGTTAAGACCATTTTCTGCACACCAAATGGAAAACCTTTTCCATTTAAAAGCATAAGAGCGTCTGGTGGAAGTCTTTCTGGAAGCATGAAGGATAGCCTTCACTTGCTGAGAAAGGTGTAAAACTTGAAAGTCTAGGCCTTCAGCAACCAGGCCCTGAGATGAAGAGACTGAGAATTTGGATGCCACAAGGTTCCCTCCTCTTGGGAGAGGAGATCTGGAGCAGACCCCAGGTCTAGGGAGGGAGCTTGAGAGAGATGCAGAAGTAGAGGGTACCACACTTGACGTGGCCAACGTGGTGCTATGAGGATCATAGACCCCTTGTCTCTCTGAAGCTTGAACAGAGTCTTGGAGATGAGGGGAATAGGTGGAAAGGCATAGAGGAAGTCTCGCCCCCAGTGAAGGAGGAAGGCATCCTTGGCCTGAACTCCCTGACACGGAATCCTGGAACAAAACCGGGGAAGTTTGGCATTCCACGGACTTGCAAATAGGTCTATGTCTGGGGTACCTCAAATCCGAAAAATCCTGGCTATCTGGTCCTCATGGAGGGAGCATTCGTGTGGAAGCAGAACTCGACTGAGTCTGTCTGCCCAAGAGTTTTGAACCCCTGGAAGATACACTGCCATGAGATGGATTTGATGCTCTCTGGCGAAGGCCCACAATCTCAGAGCTTCGTTGCAAAGCGACAGAGAGCCCGTCCCCCCCTGCTTGTTCACGTAGAACATGGCTACTTGATTGTCCGTGTGGATGAGGACTGTCTTGTAGCTGAGCAGGGTGTGGAAGACTCAGAGCTAAAAAGATTGCTCTGAGCTCCAAGAGGTTGATATGGAGACATGTCTCCTGTGGAGACCAGATGCCTTGAGTGGAGAGATCTTGTAGATGCCTCTCCAAGGGGTTGGGGAACTCATCTGTTGTAAGGGTTGCTTGGGGCAGCACCTGTTGTAAGGGGGACCCCAGCAACAGATTTTGAGTGGACTTCCACCAGTGGAGGGACCAAAAGAGGCGACTGGAGGTTGCTATTTTGTCTGACAGGCAACCAGATGCCTGGGTCCATTGGGTGGATAGAGTCCACTGAGCTGCCCTCATGTGAAGGCGAGTGTAAGGAACCACATGCACTGTGGATGCCATGTGGCCTAAGAGTTGCAACATCTCTCGAGCAGTTAAATGGGATTTTAACTGAATCTGGGAGGCTAACTGCACCAAGCATAGGCAACGGGCCTGGGGAAGATAGGCTCTTGCAGTTTTGGTATCCAGTAAGGCCCCTATGAACTCTAGAGACTGAGTAGGGGTGAGATGGGATTTGGGAATGTTGATTACCAGTCCCAGATACTGAAGAATATGCTTTGTGCAGGCCAGGGAAGTCTGGGCCTCTGACTGGGATGGAGCTCGGATGAGCCAGTCGTCCAGATATGGGAATACGAATATTCCTAAAGTGCGTAAGAATGCAGCTACCACTGCCATGCATTTTTTGAACACTCTTGGAGCAGAGGCCAGACCGAAAGGAAGCACTCTGTATTGGTAGTGCTTTCCTTGGTAAAGGAATCGAAGAAACCTTCTGTGTGTTGGATGGATGAGGACATGGCTGTACGCATCCTTGAGGTCTAGAGAACAAAGCCAGTCCTGACTCTGGAGGTATGGAAGGAGAGTTCCAAGAGAAATCTTGAATTTCTCCTTGCATAGAAACTTGTTCAACTCTCTGGGATCTAGAATGGGTCTGTAGCCCCCCGTTTTCTTTGGGATGAGAAAATAGGGGGAGTAGAACCCTGAGCCCTGTTGAAGAAGGGGTACTTCTTTTGCCCCTTGGGCAAGAAGGGTAGCAATCTCTTGAGCTAGAAGGTCGAGGAGAGATGTTGGAGAATTGAACTGTTTCACCATGGTGTGAGGAGGAAGGTTTAAGAAATGTAGCTTGTACCCCTCCCTTATAATGGAGAGGGTCCATTGCTCTGCTGTGATTTGTTCCCATCTGGGAGCAAAGTGAGCTAACCTTCCTGGGATGGTGAGAGACTCTGGATGTTCTAGAGCCAGAAATGCTAAGTTCTCTAGTGGAAAGTCAAAGGCCCTGAGGAGGCTGAGGCTGTTGAGCTGCAGCAGTCCTTGCAGCCTGAGGCTTGGCCTGTTTTGGTTGTTGTCTCTTTGTAGCAAAACGACCTTGAGAAGAGGCCTGATTATAACCAGAAGAAAAATTTCCCTTTCTGTGGGAAAGGCCCCTTCTTAAATAACCTCTTCTTGAAAGGAGTGGTAGTAGACTTTGAGAGTCTATCTAAAGCAGAATTTTCAGCATCCATCTGAGTGGCTTTTGCTTGCCAATCTTTACCAAATAGGTTTTCCCCTGTACAGGGGAGGTTGCCCAGACCATCCTGTACCCAGGATTCCAAATCAGAGGCTTGTAAACAAGCTACTCTGTGTGCGCCTATGGCAATAGCCGAAGCTCTACTGGCACCCTCAAAGGAGTCAAAGGCTGCACGGTTGGAAAACTTGGATACATCCTGTGCATGTTTAAGCCAGGTCATATATTCTTCTCTCTTATCTTCTGATATGAAAGGAGATAAGGGGTGTAGATGACCTGTAACCTCTTTTAGAATCATCCCCATATAGAGACTATAGGAGTTGATTCTGGCTACAAGCATACTGGCCTGGAAAATTTTCCTGCCAAAAGCATCTAAGGTTCTGCATTCTCTTCCTGGAGGAGCAGAGGAGTGTCTTTTTGTACTCTTGATTTTTTTCATAGCAGACTCTACCACAATAGAGTGGTGAGGAAGCTGAGTCTTATGAAATCCAGGACAAGGAAGAACACGATACATGGTGTCCAACCTACGAGAAAAAGGAGAGGTGGAAAGAGGAGTTTCCCATATACCCAACATGTGGTCATAAAGAATCTCATGCATTGGTAAAATGGCTGCCGCTTTAGGAGCCTTAGGATATTGAAAAATATCCAATTTTTTGTCTCTGGGCTCAGTTTCAGAGGCTACTGCAATGGACAGGCCTCTGGCCACCTCCCTGATGAAATCATGGAAAGACAAGTCCTCAGGAGGAGACATTCTCCTTTTTGGAGAAGAGGGTTCCTGAGGACGGATCTCCGATGCTTCGATGGAAACCTCTGATGAATCAGATTCTTCAGAGGAATCGAAGTATCGACTGTCTGGATGCTCTCGCAGAGCCCGATACGAGTACCGAGGGGTATCGACATCGGGAGTCATTGGTACCGGATCGGTACTAACAGGCATCACTGGATACCGTATCGCTGCTGTTGATGCTGATGCCGATGCAAGCGATACTGGTATTGGAACCAGAGCTGGATCCGGAACCGGAATCGACAACGGGGTTTGTTGTTCTACCGAGGGCGTCGCAGCTTGTATGAAGGCCGTAATGGCACGCTGCATGGTCAGAATATTCTGATCCATCGACGCCAACAATGTCTGGATGTCGGTACCGGGAACCGCCGGTACCCCAGAACATTGTAACAGGTGATCGGTCGAGGCCGTGCCATCGATGTCAACCTGTGACCCCATAGATAATGCTTTGGAAGCCGGAGCCTCCCGCCGGGGTAATTTTGCCGGTGTGGATTCCTCAATAGTAAGCTCGGGTACAATCTCGATACTTAGAGGGAGATGTACCCTTTGAGGACCGACCGGACTTAAGTTTTGTTACCTGAGATCCATGGGATGAAGAAGAAGCCCTGGAAGACGTTGATGCCACAGAAGCTGCATCAGAGGGAAACAGGGTACTGAGCTTGGCTGCCCGATTCTGTAACCCTCTTTTAGACATCATGGAGCAGGACTCACAATCCGCGATGGAATGATCAGGACCTAAACATTTTAGACACCAGTGCACCAGTGCACCAGTGCACTTTTTAAACCCGGAGGCGGGCTTTTCCATGAGGAAAAAGACTATAGGCCTAGGGCCCCAGAAGAAAATGCACTGAAGCAGAAAGAAAGCTTTTTTTTTTTTTTTATTAAAGAAAGAAATAAAGACCGGTGGAACCGGTCCTCGAGAAGGCAGACACGCGACTAAAGAAAATAAGAAAATAAGAAATTCTTCAGCGGTGACAGGAAACACGACCTGCTGGCTCCGCGGAAAAGAAGAACTGGAGAGAGATGGTTGGGAAAGGCGGGAAGGCAGCGCGCAGGCACTGTGGGATGCTCCCAAAAGCTTTCCTTTTGGACGCTGGGGAGCGTTCCCGCGCAGGCTTCGTCTGTACCGACGATACCCATATGTGAAGACTCATTCCTGCTTGTTCCTGGAGATAGCCCCTATCCTCAGATGAATTCCACTTAACCACTACCCCTTGCAATCCCGCTCAATCGTTTTCTGACACAGTCAGTCATTTTAGAGACCACACCAAGGGTACTCAGTTTATTCATTTTATTTAATTTTAACTGCTTTTTATACCGCCCCTTCCAGTGATCAGGGGCAGTTTACATGTAACTAACTCAAAAAGGTACATGGAACATGTTTAACCGCTACATATTTTGAACATGGAACGTAAAACAAAGACCTATTTACATACCAGTGCACACTATTACAAAGGCATGGTGTTGGCTGGATTCTCTTAGCTATTTACAATGAGATACAGTTGGGGGATTGGTGGAAGGATAGAAGTATTGCATGTGTTGTTGGAGAAGGGAGCATTATAATATTTAACTCCAATTTAACTTTCAATTACATAGAACCATCCCTTACAGGGCTGGTATTACAAATCCATCTACGATGCAACCCTCTTTATGTACATAGTGTATAAAGTTCACCTGTTATCCAAGTTGGAATTCCCTGTTATATGTAAGTTCAATGTCTGATTGTTCCACATTGTACAAACCTGTTCATTGTAAACCGCGCTGATGCCGAATAGTGCGGTATAGAAAAACTAAAAATAAATAAAATAAATAAATAAATATTCTGAGAAAAGGTGTGCTTTTAATTCCTTGTGGAACGTTAGGTCGTCTTTGATTGACCTTTTGGTCAGGGAGAGCATTTGAGTGTAGGGGCAGTTTGTTTACGAGCTGCCTATATGGACCCGTGTTAAATAACGGGTAATTAATGGAAATTGCATCAGAAAGCATTGAATAACTAAATTCTGATAATACTATATGCGATACATACTGTATGAATCTCTTCTCACTACATACCACAAATGGCCAGAATGACTTTCCATTCCAAGCATGTGCTCTTACTAAACAAAGTGCAATTTTACTGAAGTGGAGGGAAGTGCACTGAAGCTAGATACAGTACCTCAGACAGAGCACTTGAAAAAAAAAAAGGGCTGAATCACAGACTTATGAATTACATTAGAAAACTCAGTGATTGCATGCTAATATCCCTAATGCATGCCTACCGTACATACCATGGAGGTAATACCATAGATAGCACTGCACATTCAGTTTTAAAATGTTTATGAAGAACTCAAATAGCTGTGTGTTTCCACTTTGGGGCATCATTTGTTTTAGCTGCCAGGAAGCCATTCGAAAGGGGGGTACTAAAATGTCATACCGAAGGTCAGCTCTCTGATAGCATTTTAGAAGTGATAAGTAGTTGTATTAGCTCAGTGGGGATGTCGTAAGGAAGTAGCTCAGTTTTGGTAGCAGATTCAGGACTTGCTAATGCAGCGGGAGACCTGAATGGGAGTATTACTGGATTCTGTGGAGGGGGTATCTGTAGTGCTGCCTAAAGTCAGTGGTTCTCAACACCGGTCCTAAAGAAAGTTATAAAACAGGTTTTCAAGATACTCACCATGAATATTCATCAGACATATTTGGTCCTAGACCTGGGGCAATATTTTGGTTACTCTCAATGCCAGACCTGTTTATGGCCCCTGGAGACAAGAATTGGGAACCCTTGGGCTAAGACTATACCAAGCCACTCCATAGAACAGCACCAAAATCTTGTATCAAAAGGTAGACACACAGCCTCTCTCCCGATGGATATCTTTCCAGCATCTGAATCATATCTCCCCTACCCCTCTTCTCTTTGGGATCTGTGATTAAATAATTTGAATGCCCATTATAAATTCATTTTAAAATAAATTAGTTATGAGGACTACTACTAGGATTATGCAGCTCCCATTATATGCAATTAGGCAATACTAAGAATGTGGAGACTGGGGGGTAAACAATGCATTTATTTATGTTGTTTCCATCACGAGTACTGTATACAGTAATGGCGGTAATACAATCTGGACTGATTGAGTGCTTTTCATCTGGAGAGCAATATGGTTTGCACTCACATTACCAGAGAAAGCTGCCAAAAACCAGCTCTTATGTGGAAATCACAGCAGATTTTTCAGTAATTAGACATCGTACGAGAAACTCCAAAGGGAGGAAGCTTGAAAGAACAATGCTATTGCAATTATCCAGTTACAAAATGTGTAATGAAGCTTGTGGAAGGGAAGTAACTTGCTCAAAGCCATTTGGAGTTACTAGCAGAGTGGGTATTGCAGAGGTATTCCTTACACTTAACCCTCTGCTCTAACCACAACAGCTGATTTCATAGGTGGCAGAATGCTTCGCCAAAGTTATAGATTATAAGCATTCACATTATAGAAGGCACTTTTGAAAAAGGTTAAATATGGGTAAAATCTGCTTTTGAAAGCTGCCCTGCCCATGACTGTGATGACATGTACTTTAAGCCATGCCCAAAATGGGTGGGGTAGGGAGAAGAATGTATGCATGGGGGCTTCATTTTTAAACCCCACAAGTGTTTTACCCTGTGTTCTTTGCACCAGCAAAGCACAGGTCCCCAACTTTAAACGGGAAGCTTCCTAGGGAGGTTCCCTTTGAAATCTCTCTTGCAGGCTGATGGCTACAAAATACTCAGAGGTCTGCAAGCATCCTGTGTTTGAGAAAGCGCCTCCACAGAGTTTTGCTAACTAAAAGCAAACCTCTCAGCTACCTAACTTAAAAATATATATTTTGGTTTTGATTGACCGCCTTTAGGAATAGTTGAATGAAATATTCAACAATCAAGATTTAAAAACCAGGCATTTTAAGATATATGCAAGCATGCATAATAAATTTGCAGCTGTTGTGCATGTAGCAAAGATATTAAGCATACACATTATTTTCTTGTCAATAGCACAGACCAGCTGTATCATTAATTGAAAGCAAGTAGAAATAATCTGTCCTGCAATTTGCATAACATGAATTTATTAATTGATTTATTTTTGCATTAGTAATACAAAATGTTTAGTAACATAGTATATAAAAACAGCAGATAAAGTCCAGTATGGTCCATCTAGTCTGCCCAGCAAGGTGGCAAGAGTAGGTGCACCTGCTGCTCCGTGCAGTCACCCCTCCCCATGCCTTTGTTTAGGGGTGTACCCACAGCTCTGTGCAGGTCACCCTTATTTGTTGAGATAACAGAGCTCTCCAAACACTTCAAGCCATGCTGAATCAAGAGGCTATATTGCTTTATTTTCCTATAACTAAAGGTCAATAGCTTAAACTTAGTATTAAAGAGCAATTGACAGCAACTTTAGGGCCCTACTTATTAACTTGTGTTATGGCTATTGTGCACGGTATTGACAACTACTAATACATTACTTGGCAATAATGTGTATTTATTTCCCAGGAACTCTGCTTAAGTCCATAGGGCCCGATATTCAGTACTTGCGGCTAATGCTGCTGATGCTGCTAGCTGCCAGTGCTGAATATTAAACCCAGATATCCAGGGTCTCTGCACAGGTCACTTGCTAACCAGGCAGCTGTGATTTGAGCCACTGCCTGGATAGTGATACGCAGTGAAAGTTAGGCCAGAGTTTCCTGCACCTGGCCTTCACCCCATATCACTAACTATATCGCCGCTGCCCGGTTAGTGAGCAATACCATCTCCACTCCACCCTGGAACGCCTCTAACCAGTTAGCATCGGGGCGTGTAGAGCTGACAACTGTGGATATTCCAAATATCCTGTTCACCACGATTAATCGCTTTGATATTGGACCCATAATTTTTTACTGCATGTACTGCATCCCAAGATACTGAAAGAGCTCATGGAATACATCCCAGGATACTGAAAGAGCTCAGAGAGATTCTTGCAGGGCCATTAAAGGATGTTTTTAACAGATCCTTGAAAACAGAAGTTCCTCAGGACTGGAGAATGGCTGATGTGGTACCTCTTCACAAAAGTGGTGACAGGGAAGAAGTGACAAACTACAGGCCAGTAAGCCTTACCTCGGTGGCGGGAAAAGTAATGGAGGCACTCCTAAAAGAGCGAATAGTGGACTCTCTCAAAACCAACAGGTTGCATGATCCGAGAACATAGTTTTACCAGAGGTTGATCTTGCCAAACAAATCTGATTGAGTTCTTTGACTGGGTGACCCGAGAACTAGATCAGGGGCATGCGATGGATGTCATCTACCTGGATTTCAGAAAAGACTTTGATACTGTTCCTTATAGGAGGCTTATAAATAAACTCAGTAGTTTGGGGAAGGGTCCCAAGGTGGTAAACTGGATCAGAAATTGGCTGACTGACAGAAGACAAAAGGCAATGGTTAATGGAGCTCACTTGGATGAAAAGAGGGTGATTATCGGAGTGCCCCAGGGTTCGGTCCTGGGCCCGGACTGTTCAATGTACTTGTGAGTGATATTGCTGGAGGACTGAATGGAAAAGTCTGTCTTTTTGCAGATGACACGAAAATTTGCAACAGAGTGGACTCCGAGGGAGTAGATAACATGAGGAAAGAACTACAAAAGCTGGAAGAATGGTCTAATGCTTGGCAGTTAAGATTTAATGTGAAGAAGTGCATTGTCATGCACTTGGTAAGCAGAAATCCAAGGGAAATGTACGCGATAGGGGGCGAGAGGTTGGTGTGCATGGACCAGGAGAAGGACCTTGGTGCGATTTATTTCTGAGGATCTCAAGGTGGCAAAACAGTACGACAAGGCAGTGGCAAAAGCCAGGAGGATGTTGGCTTGCATACGAAAAGGTACCAATGCCACTGTATAAGTCACTGGTGAGGCCTCACTTGGAATACTGTGTTCAGTTTTGGAGACCATATCTTGCAAAGGATATAAAAAGACAGGAAACTGTTCAAAGGAAGGCGACTAAAATGATTTGGAACCTGCGTTAGAAGCCTTATGAGAAGAGACTTTAAGACCTAAATATGTACACTCTGGAGGAGAGGAGGGATAGGGGAGATATGATTCAGACCTTTAAATACTTAGAGTATTTAAGTATCGAAAGGCATGTTGCTCTCTAATTTTGACATTTCATCAGCTGTTGCTCATCACTTTTAGTGCAAGGCAAGACTGGAGACCCTAGCCAGAAGGCACTGTGGCATGTTTATTGCAATCTCTCATCCTTGGAAGCAAAAATATTTTTCCAAGGATCTTTTGCAGGTCAATCTTCAACACCCTTAGTCAGCCAGTCAGCCAAAAGGAAGCTGGCCTGCTCAGGGCACCGACTGTGATAGTCAGTGGCACTCTCCCGATAGGTCTGGGGAGAGATTCAGCGGCACTGTCTTGGAGATGTAATATACCCCCTCTCATCCAGGCCGGTAGCTTACAAGAACAAAGACAAATGGGGACAAAGCTACACAGAAAACACTACCCAGGATTCATAAGCAAAAAGTACAAGCCAGGAGACATAGGGCGACTAATAGAGCTGATCCCACTAACCCAGAACCCTAAAGGCCAAGGAAAAAATTACTAAGACATGTTGACAAGCACCAGCCAGAAGCCAACCTGGAGTTTCTATGACACTGTTAAAGGTCCAAACAAATAAGCAAGTTTTTAAAGTTGCCTTAAAATGTCAGGTAACTCTCTCACTTCTAGTCTAGAAGGAGCTCATGCTAGAGTGAGGTGGTCATGTAGGGGCAACCAAAGCTCAAAGAGGAGCAACTGAAAATTTGCAGGCCAAAAAAAATTTAAAAAGTCACTGAAAGCGTCATTTTAGCCAACTGGTCAGCTCTGTAGTTAACTCGCCCAAATGAAAATGTGGTATGTGCTTTTCATCATTTAAATGATACTCAGTTTATCTATCATTTTAGATGCTGAACGCAGCTCAGAATAGCTTTACTCTTATCAGGAAGGTCATGCGGTTAAAACCAGTCATGAAACTGGATTGGCATCTAAACTAAAAACCATACATATTCGTTCTAAATGTTACTTCTTTCTCTGGCAGTCTGTCAATGAATCTGAGAATATTGAACATCCTTGCCAAATAACTAGAGATGTACAGCCAGACTATGTAAACTGTTCAGACTTTGCCAAGTATTCATTCATTATTAGTGTCTTATTTACTAAAATGTTTAATCACGTACATGGCACAAGGAAACACCTGGTGAAAAATGCATATGCTCTCATTCAACTCCTAGGCAGAACAAGTGAGTCACAGAACATTAGGGTTTGCTTCAGTTTCAGTTGCATTTCTGTTCATAGTAAAAGAAGAGACAATAGAGGTAAATTCAACACCTTTTGTAATGAACTGGCTGGTAGTTCCTTCAATGTGCCGTGTCCTGCTGTGTCACTAGTTTGTTCCCCAGGTTGATGCTGCAAATAGGGAACTTACAGCCTCTGGGAGGGAGGGAGCTGTGGTCACTGTTCAAGGTAGCGCCTAGAGGGTAATTTCATAAGGGAGCACAGACCTTGAGCATGAACGTAGCTGCCTACTTAGGCACAATTTTATAAAGACGTATAGGTGCTAATGTGGCTTTATAAACTACCAGCATACTGGCGAAACCCACACCTACATTGCAAGCGCAGACACCTGGAGCAGTGTAAATATTCACATCTCTAGTTGTTCAGTGCACATGTACATTACTATATTTTACACACATACTCCATCTACAGCCCACCCAAACTTTATCCCTGTATATCTACTGACAATGTATACAGCATCATGCCAAAGTGTGTAGTTTTATGGCAGCTGGTATTTTCTAAGAGGCATATGTGGCCACACAGGCACAAGAATGACTTTATGAAAAATATTTCCTGTGATAGATGTGGCCGGTGTAAGGCATGATACAGGACTTCACAGCCAAGAGAGGTTTCATTTGGGGGACCAGCATCCAGACACTTGCCCTGGCCCTCTGAGGTTTTAGGCACATGGAAGGTTAATCCTCTGTTGCCCTAGGCTTTTCCCCCCAGCTGTAACCAGTCCTTAATTGCTTTCAGCAGGACTACTCTGCTGAACAGCTGAACACTGCTCCAGCACAGACAATATTTCCAAAACAAACAAAACTGCTCCTCAAGGTTTCCTCACTTCTGGCAGCATAGCCCAGCAAAAGTCTCTCCGACCGAGTAGAACTCCAGGAGCAAGGCTGAGCAGGCAGTAATAAGTTTAAATGCTTCTTACCTCCACAATGA
This sequence comes from Ichthyophis bannanicus, assembly GCA_033557465.1. NCBI lineage: Eukaryota > Metazoa > Chordata > Amphibia > Gymnophiona > Ichthyophiidae > Ichthyophis > Ichthyophis bannanicus. The sequence goes on along the minus strand of CM066031.1, from coordinate 623,281,340 downwards.
CTCTTTTTTTACAAGTACAGTAAGTAGTCTTCAGGTATACTCCAGATCTCCGAGTTTCTCTCTCTCTCTCTTTCTCTCTCTCTCTCTCAGGTCTTCTGCTTCCTGGTTTAAACCCAGGGGCCAAGCCACACCCTCTCCAGGCATTTTCCAGCCTAGTTTCTTAAAGGGGCAGGGAGTGTCTCTGCAGAGGACGGGGAGTTTCCTATACATCACCTACCCACCCCTTCAGTTCATCCCTAGGAGACTGAGTATCTGGCATCCCTGAGCCTTCCCTATGGGACAAGTCGTCAGCATTTTGGTGTGCCTTACCAACCCAATGTCTGACATCATATAGAAAGGGATGGAGGCTGAGGAACCAGTGCATGATCCATCCATTGGTCTCCTTATTCTGTGCCAACCACTTGAGTGACTGATGATCAGTAACCAACGTAAACGGGCAGCCAAGCAGGTAATGCTGGCACGTCTAGAGCCCACTTGACCACCAGGGCCTCCTTTTCGATTGGGACATAATGCTGTTCTTGGAGCAGTAATTTTCAGCTAATAAAAAAGTCACTAGAGGTTCTTCTTCCTCTACATCTTGGGCTAAGATGGCCCCAAGACCGACAGCTGAGGTATTCGTCTGAATGAAGAATGGCCATGTGAAGTCTGGACTGACCAAGATTGGTTCAAAACATAATGCTTTCTTTAAATTTCCTAAAGGCCTCTTCCAACTCAGCTGTCCAGAGGACCTTGTCTGAGGATTTCTTCTGGAAGAGTCGGATCAAGGGTTTGGCTATTTCTGCCAAATGTGGAATTTATAGGCGATAATAGCCAATCATTCCCAAAAAAAGCCCATACCCGTTTCTTAGTTTTAGGAACTGGTACCTGGGAAATGGCCTCCACTTTAAGTTGAGGCCGCACTTGATCATTCCTGACCAAATATCCCAGGTATTGGGCCTCTTTGCCTTGTAGGAAACATTTTCATGGGTTGGCCGTCAGACTGGCCTTCCTCAAACCCCTCAAGACAGCTTGTAGATTTGACAGGTGGGTTTTCCAGTCGTGACTATAGATCACAATATCATCCAAGTAGGTTGCCACATACCACCCCCCCCCCCCCGTGGGGTCTCAGTAGGTGGTCAATAAGGCGCTGAAATGTCATGGGAGCCCCATGCAGTCCAAAAGGCAGCACCATGAAGTAGAATAGTCCTTGGGGTGTAGAGAATATGGTCTTCTCTCTGACAAAGATTAGAAGGATCTGCCAATATCCCTTCATTAAGTCCAATGTTGAAATGAACTGGGATCCCTTGAAGCACTCAATAAGATCAGCCACTCTGGGCATGGGATAGGCATTGCACTTGGAAAATGCATTAATCTTCCTAAAGTTGATACAAAACCGGATGCTCCCATTTTGCTAAGGCACCAGTACAATGGAGGGGTGACCACTTGCTTTGGAACTATTACTCCCAATTTAAGCATAACCTCTCCTTTGTTCGCCATGGCCTGTCTTAGCACTTCTGGAAGTCGGTGGGGCTGTTGGTGCACCATCACCTCAGGATCTGTGACAATGTTATGGTAGGCAAGATGGGTACACCCTGAAACACTGGTGAACACATCCCTATTCTGCTGAACTCTATGTTCTAGATCCACTTTCTGGGTGTTTGACAGGTGTTCCCTGAATGGAACCTGGTCCGATTCCAAAGGCAGCTGTACCTCAGGCCCAAACTCCTCCCCTTGGACAATCGCAGTGAGGGCAGGAGTCCACTTCTTCAGCAGATTCACAAGGTAGATTGCACAGCTGGATAAAGCACAGTTACTTACCTGTAACAGGTGATCTCTGGGAACAGCAGGAATTAGTCTTCACATATGGGTATCGTCGGTACCGATGGAGCCTGCGCGGGAACGCTCCCCAGCGTCCAAAAGGAAAGCTTTAGGGAGCATCCCACAGTGCCTGCGCGTTGCCTTCCCGCCTTTCCCAACTGTCTCTCTCCAGTTTGAGTTTTCAAGCTGAGACAAAGAGAGAGAGAGAGGGGAAGGGAAAGATAGAGAGATACAACTACTAGGGGAGGTGGGAGGGTTGTGAAGACTAATTCCTGCTGTTCCCAGAGATCACCTGTTACAGGTAAGTAACTGTGCTATCTCCAGGAACAAGCAGGAATGAGTCTTCACATATGGGGACTCCCCAGCTAGAGATGCCTGGGAGATCACCCTGATTGTGAGTCCCTGGAAGGGCTCCATCTCCACCTATGAATCTTAGGCATCCAGTGAGGGATGGAGGGCAGAAGTTGATTAGGTATGGAACAGGTGTTTGAGAACAGCCTGACCAAACAAGGCATCCCGGCGGGAATCCTTGTCCAAGCAGTAATGGGCTGTGAAGGTATGAACCGAGGCCCAGGTGGCCGCTCGACAGATCTGGTCGATGGACACAGAGTTTAGATGAGCCATAGAGGCTGCCATGGCCCTCACATTATGAGCCGTGACATAGCCCTCCAGAGAAAGGTTCTTACTCTGGTAGGCGAAAGAAATACACTGAGCAATCCAATTGGACAGAGTTCTCTTAGAGACTGGAAGTCCTAAATGGGAAGGATCAAAAGCAACAAAAAGTTGAGAGGACTTCCTATGTTGCTGTCCTTTGTAAATAGAAAGCAAGTGCTCTTTTACAATCCAGGGTATGAAGACTCCTCTCTGCACTTGATGCATGAGGCCCAGGAAAGAAGACAGGTAAATAAACCTCCAGGTTCAGATGAAAGGGTGAGACCACTTTAGGCATAAAGTGTGGATTAGTTCTGAGAACTACCTTGTCATGATGGAACCTTGTATAAGGAGGATTAGCCACTAGAGCTTGCAACTCACTAATATGACGAGCTGAGGTGAGTGCAATGAGAAAAATAACCTTCCAGGAAAGGAATTTCAAAGAGGTAGTGGCTAAGGGTTCAAAGGGTGGCTTCATAAGCTGGCCAAGAACCAGATTCAAGTCCCATGCCACTAGAGGTAGTCTAATGGGAGGTTTAGTTAAAAGAAGGCCTCATGAATCTTGCTATAAGAGGATGAGAGGAAATAGGTTGTCCATTAAGAGGCTTCAGGGATGCTGCAATAGCACTCAAATGGACCCTGATTGAATTTGTTTTAAGGTCTGCATGGGATAAATGCAGCAAATAGTCTAGTAACGAATTCAAAGGTATTGCAGAAGGGTTAAGACCATTTTCTGCACACCAAATGGAAAACCTTTTCCATTTAAAAGCATAAGAGCGTCTGGTGGAAGTCTTTCTGGAAGCATGAAGGATATCCTTCACTTGCTGAGAAAGGTGTAGATCTTGAAGGTCTAGGCCTTCAGCAACCAGGCCTTGAGATGAAGAGACTGAGGATTTGGATGCCACAAGGTTCCCTCCTCCTGGGAGAGATCTGGAGCAGACCGCAGATCCAGGGAGGGAGCTTGAGAGCGATGTAGAAATAGAGGGTACCACACTTGGCGTGGCCAACGTGGTGCTATGAGGATCATAGACCCTTTGTCTCTCTGAAGCTTGAACAGAGTTTTGGGGATGAGGGGAATAGGTGGAAAGGCATAGAGGAAGTCTTGCCCCCAGTGAAGGAGGAAGGCATCCTTGGCATGAACTTCCTGACACGGAATTCTGGAACAAAACCGGGGAAGTTTGGCATTCCACGGACTTGCAAATAGGTCTATGTCTGGGGTACCCCAAATCCGAAAAATCCTGGCTATCTGTTCCCCATGGAGGGACCATTCGTGTGGAAGCAGAACTCGACTGAGTCTGTCTGCCCAAGAGTTTTGAACCCCTGGAAGATACACTGCCATGAGATGGATTTAATGCTCTCTGGCGAAAGCCCACAATCTCAGAGTTTCGTTGCAAAGCGACAGAGAGCCCGTCCCCCCCTGCTTGTTCACATAGAACATGGCTACCTGATTGTCCGTATGGATGAGGACTGTCTTGTAGCTGAGCAGGGTGTGGAACACTCTGAGAGCTAAGAAGATTGCTCTGAGCTCTAAGAGGTTGATATGGAGAGATGTCTCCTGTGGAGACCAGATGCCTTGAGTGGAGAGATCTTGTAGATGAGCTCCCCAAACCTTTGGAGAGGCATCTGTTGTAAGGGTTGCTTGGGGTAGCACCTGTTGAAAGGGGGAACCCCAACAGATTTTGAGTGGACTTCCACCAGTGGAGGGACGAAAAGAGGCGACTGGAGGTTGCTATTTTGTCTGACAGGCAACCTGATGCCTGGGTCCATTGAGTGGATAGAGTCCACTGAGCTGCCCTCATGTGAAGGCGAGCGTAAGGAACCACATGCAATGTGGATGACATGTGGCCTAAGAGTTGCAACATCTCTCGAGCAGTTAAATGGGATTTTGACTGAATCTGGGAGGCTAACTGCACCAAGCGTAGGCAACGGGCCCGGGGAAGATAGGCTCTTGCAGTTGTGGTATCCAGTAAGGCCCCTATGAACTCTAGAGACTGAGTAGGGGTGAGATGGGATTTGGGAATATTGATTACCAATCCCAGATACTGAAGAACATGCTTTGTGCAGGCCAGGGAAGTCTGGGCCTCTGACTGGGATGGAGCTCGGATGAGCCAGTCGTCCAGATATGGGAATACGAATATCCCTAGAGTGCGTAAAAATGCAGCTACCACTGCCATGCATTTTGTGAACACTCTTGGAGCAGAGGCCAGACCGAAAGGAAGCAGTCTGTATTGGTAGTGCTTTCCTTGGTAAAGGAACCGAAGGAACCTTCTGTGTGTTGGATTGATGAGGACATGGGTGTACGCATCCTTGAGGTCTAGAGAACAAAACCAGTCCTGACTCTGGAGATATGGAAGGAGAGTACCAAGAGAAATCATCTTGAATTTCTCCTTGCACAGAAACTTGTTCAACTCTCTGAGATCTAGGATGGGTCTGTAGCCCCCTGTTTTCTTTGGGATGAGCCCTGTTGAAGAAGGGGTACTTCTTCTATAGCCCCTTGGGCAAGAAGGGTGGCAATCTCTTGACCTAGCAGGTCGAGAAGAGACGTTGGAGAGTTGAACTGTTTCACCATGGTGTGAGGAAGGTTTAAGAAATGTAGCTTGTATCCCTCCCTTATGATGGAGAGGGTCCATTGCTCTGCTGTGATTTGTTCCCATCTGGGAGCAAAGTCAGCTAACCTTCCTGGGATGGTGAGAGGCTCTGGATGATCTAGAAATGCTAAGTTCTCTAGTGGAAAGTCAAAGGCCCTGAGGAGGCTGAGGCTGTTGGGCCGTAGCAGTCCTCGTAGCCTGAGGCTTGGCCTGTTTTGGTTGTTGCTGTCTCTTTGTAGCAAAACGACCATGAGAAGAGGCTTGACCATAACCAGAAGAAAATTTCCCTTTTTTTGGGAAAGATCCTTTCTTGAATAACCTCTTCTTGAAAGGAATAGTAGTAGACTTTGAGAGTCTATATAAAGCAGAATTTTCATCTGGGTGACTTTTGCTTGCCAATCTTTGCCAAACAGGTTTTCCCCTGTACAGGGAAGGTTGCCCAGACCATCCTGTACCCAGGATTCCAAATCAGAGGCTTGTAACCAAGCTACTCTGGTGTGCCTATGGCAATAGCCGAAGCTCTACTGGCACCCTCAAAGGAGTCAAAGGCTGCACGGTTGGAAAACTTGGATACATCCTGTGCATGTTTAAGCCAGGTCATATATTCTTCTCTCTTATCTTCTGACATAAGAGGAGATAAGGTGTGTAGATGATCTGTAACTTCTTTTAGAAACATCCCCATATAGAGACTTTAGGAGTTGATTCTGGCCACAAGCATACTGGCCTGGAAGATTTTTCTGCCAAAAGCATCTAAGGTTCTGCATTCTCTTCCTGGAGGAGCAGAGGAGTGTCTTTTTGTACTCTTGATTTTTTTCATAGCAGACTCAACCACAATGGAGTGGTGAGGAAGCTGAGTCTTATGAAATCCAGGACAAGGAGGAACACGATACATGTGTCCAACCTACGAGAAAAAAAGGAGAGGTGATAAGAGGAGTTTCCCATATACCCAACATGTGGTCATAAAAAAATCTCATGTATTGGTAAAATGGCAGCCTCTTTAGGAGCCTTAGGATATTGAAGAATATCCAATTTTTTGGCTCTGGGCTCAGTTTCAGAGGCTACTGTAATGGACAGGCCTCTGGCCACCTCCCTGATGAAGTCCTGGAAAGACAAGTCCTCAGGAGGAGACATTCTCCTTTTTGGAGAAGAGGGTTCCTGAGGACGGATCTCCGATGCTTCGATGGAAACCTCTGATGAATCAGATTCTTCAGAGGAATTGAAGTATCGACTGTCTGGATGCTCTCGCAGAGCCCGATACGAGTACCGAGGGGTATCGACATCGGGAGTCATTGGTACCGAATCGGTACTAACAGGCATCACTGGATACCGTATCGCTGCTGTCGATGCTGATGCCAATGCAAGCGGTACTGGTATCGGAACCGGAGCTGGATCCGGAACCGGAATCAGTATCGACAACGGAGTTTGTTGTTGTACCATGGGTGTCGCAGCTTGTATGAAGGCCGTAATGGCACACTGCATGGTCAGAATATTCTGATCCATCGATGCCACCAATGTCTGGATGTCGGTACCGGGAACCGCCGGGAACATTGTAACAGGTGATCGGTCGAGGCCGTGCCATCGATGTCAACCTGTGACCCTATAGATAATGCTTTGGAAGCCGGAGCCTCCCGCCGGGGCAATTTTGCCGGTGTGGATTCCTCAATAGTGAGATCGGGTACATCTCGATACTTAGAGGGAGATGTACCCTTTGAGGACCGACCGGACTTAGGTTTTGTTACCTGAGATCCATGGGATGAAGAAGCAGCCCTGGAAGATGTCGATGCCACAGAAGCTGCATCAGAGGGAAACAGGGTACTGAGCTTGGCTGCCCGATTCTGTAACCCTCTTTTAGACATCATGGAGCAGGACTCACAATCCGCGATGGAATGATCAGGACCTAAACATTTTAGACACCAGTCATGGGTGTCCGTTACAGAAATAGTGCCACTGCACTTCGTGCACTTTTTAAACCCGGAGGCGGGCTTTTCCATGAGGAAAAAGACTGTAGGCCTAAGGCCACAGAAGAAAATGCACTGAAGCAGAAAGTAAGTTGTTTTTTTTTTTTTTTAAAGAAAGAAAAAAAAGACCGGTGGTACCTGTCCTCGAGACGGCAGACACGCGACTAAAGAAAATAAGAAGAAATAAGAAAATAAGAAATTCTTCAGCGGTGACAGGAAACACGACCTGCTGGCTCCGCGGAAAAGAAGAACTGGAGAGAGACAGTTGGGAAAGGCGGGAAGGCAGTGTGCAGGTGCTGTGGGATGCTCCCAAAAGCTTTCCTTTTGGACGCTGGGGTGCGTTCCCGCGCAGGCTCTGTCGGTACCGACGATACCCATATGTGAAGACTCATTCCTGCTTGTTCCTGGAGATAAGGAATAAACTCTCAATCTTGTAGTTGGCAGGTCCCATCTGTTCTATCACCTCAAAGGGACTCTGCCATTTACAGAAAAGTTTACTCTCCCAGATAGGCAGCAAAACTATGACCAAGTCCCCAGGCTTGAAAGTCTGCTGCATTGCCTTCCAATTATAGGCATAGACCTGGCCCTCCTGAGCCTTCTCCAAGTGCTGTCTCGCTGTTGTCCCAGATTTCTTTAAGCGCTCCTGCACCCGAAGTATGTAGTCTACTACATTCCGGCTGGGGCTGGATTTCTCTTCCCAGGTCTCTCAAAGTATCTGTAAGATTCCCCGGGATTGTAACCCATACAGCCACTCAAGAGAAAAACTGGTTGAACTTTGGGGTAATTCTGATGGCGAAAAAAGATAGGGGTATAAAAGATCCCAGTCCTTCCCCTCTTCATTCAAAAATTTCTTTAGCATCTGTTTCAACATTTTGTTAAAATGTTCAACGAAACCGTCAATTTGTGAATGATACATCAATGTCTGCAGGTCTTAATCTTCAACAAGGTGCATATTTGCTGATTTACATGGGAGACAAATTTTATTTAAATGGATTTGTATCCCGCCTTATCCTAAAATCAAGGTGGTTTTCACATCAAATGATTCAAAATTGTGATGGGGTGGGGGTGTTGGCATGCAGTGATTAGACAGAAGTGTTTCTGAGCGGGTAGGACCTGTGAAGATTAATTAATAGATGCAATATATACAGCGTGTGCTATTTACAGTGTACTATATACAGTTGGGGGAGGGGTAGTTAGAGAGGGGGGGTACTTTGTAGGGCTGGGAAAGGCGGTGAAGGAGCAGAGTGTGATCTATGGACAGTTTACGTGATGTCGCTGTAATGCTCTATGTAAAGTGTGGTCTTGAGTAACTTTCTGAAGTCCTTCAGGTCAACAGTTGATTGTAGGCTGTCAGGGAGGAGTTCCATATGGCTGGCGCTGCGAGGGATGTTGCTCTCTGTTTTGGTGAAGTCCTTGGGGGTTGCGATGGTGTTGTAGGTGCCTTTCCTCCTTGGCCTATTTGTGTCGAAGCTGATGATGGATAGTAGACTGTTCGTTGAGAGTCCCTGTTTGATTTTGAAAACATTCAGTATTGTTTTATATCAGATGTGAGAATCAATTGGGAGCCAGTGCAGGCGGTTCATGATGGGGGTGATGTGATCCTGCTCTGAGGAACCAGTGATTATGCGAGCAGTGGTATTCTGCACTAACTGCAAGGGTCGGAGTGTTTGTTTTGGGAGTCCAAGGTAGATGTGATTGCAGTAGTCCAAACAAGGTGTGATGATGGCTTGACAAACTGTCCGGAAGTGGTCTTGGCAGAGAATTGGTTTGAGGTGTGATGATTCTCATCTTTAGATAGGCATTCCTGGTAGTTTTGCAGATGTGGGTTTGGAGGTTCAGCTCTGTCAAGGGTGACTCAAAGGTATTTTACCTCTGGTTTTATGGGAATTGTGATGTTGTTGAGTTCAATGGAACAGAAGTACCACCATATCCGAACTGGCACTCCAAATAAGACTTCCCCACCACCCCATCACCTGATTGTTGCAGAATTGAAATGAGTGAGAGTCCTCCACCAAATCACAAGGCAACCATTGCTCATAGAGGTCTGCACTTCCTGCAACAAAGTAACTAAGCGAACATTGAGCCACTATTCGATCAATCTCCGCAACCCTGTATTCAGATTTGTTTAGATTTGCTTAATGCTTCGAAGAGACCCATAGCCTTACGATTTAAGCTATTTAGACGTCTTGAGATCCCTGTTACCCTGAGCTTAACTGTTTGATTACCTCCCTACTGCACCAAACCACTGAGTCCTATGGTCCACACACCCACACTCATTCTAAGCCTCATACAAATCAGCTAAAACACCTCAGGAATGCCCCAAGATGTGTGTGATCCTATCATTAGTTGTTTTCTTCCTCACATCAGGGCTCCCCAGCATATCACATGCCTTCAATACCTGTTCTAACTATATCCCAATCCTCCACAGTAATGGAAGGAGATGGTCAGAAAACCCTCACCACACCACAACAAAAACCACTAACATTTCATCCGCACTTACTACACATCCCCCTACAGATCAAGAAGAATCAATCCGAGAAGCACCAGCCCCAACAGCCCTTGAGATGCGCACTCATAAATGCTAGGTCAATACTCTCAAAATGGCCAGTAATCACCGACCTAATAACACTCCATGACTTTGATATTTTAATGATCACTGAGACATGGCTATCTGACTGACAACGCACTCATCAATCAGATGGCACCAGCTGGTTTCTCACTCTAGCTATCACTACAGGCCCGAATCCATTACAAGGCACTTGTCCTGACATTCAAAGCACTGAAGAACCAGCCTCCCACACCCATCAGCAAGCTGATCAATAACATGCCTGACAACAGAAACAGAAGATCCGCAATGCTGAACGTTTTAGAAGTCCCTAAGATAATGACAAAATGCACAAAGGCAACAGCCAGTAGGGCCTTTTCAATTTATACACCCATAGCTTGGAACGCCCTCCCCACTGGAATTCGAGCCATCAAGAGTCTTACCTTATTCAGAAAAGCGCTAAAATACCATCTGTTCCAAAAACACTACCCAGAAGCTAGCTCTGGAAAAACACATGATGTGCCCTCTGACCCCCCTCCCTAACTGCTCCAACACTCTAACCCAATGGGAGACTGGATAATCAGCTCACCCCCTGGTACAAATTTCCCAGTGCCAGCAACCTGAATATGAATACTCTGTAGCCCTGTAAAATGTCCTATAAATAGTTTCCCCGGTTCTCCCCTAAGCTATTACCTTGTTCTTTGTAAGCACATTGTGTCTTTGATGCATTGTAGCATTGTTTCTGTTCATTGTGCACCGCACCGATTTTAATAGCACGGTATATAAGAAATGTAAAATAAATAAAAATAAATAAAATGGGTGGTGAGATAAAGGTGGGGTTTCTGGTTATGAGTAGGCTTCTGTTTTGTTGTAATTTCTGGTCAAGTTGTTTTGTAGGAGCCAGCTCGTCATTTGTTGTAGGCAGTCTGCTATTTTTGAGTAGTCTGGGTTGTCAATGTTGATTGGGGTGTATATCATGTCGTCATGTCGTGACCCCTGCCTAGGCCAAGGACTGGTAGGCAAAAGGGCTGCCTTATTTGCCTTTAAGTAATGTCCCAAGACTTGGTTTCCAGCAATGGATGCTGGGACTTGTAGTTTCTATCACTCTTCAGACAAAGTAGTTTGACCACACGGGGTGTTCAAGGCAAACAAAGATATTTATTCTGCGTTTCCCCCTCGCATCAAATTCATAGCGCAACACAAGACAAGGATTCTGTCTCCAAAGTAAAGGATATCAGGAACAAATTAGGCTGAAACAAACTCAGAAGTATTCTTTACACAGCAGCTGTTCTCAGGCTCCTCCTAGATAAATGCCCTTCACAGCTACGGCTGGTTATTACATCAGGTAAACTTAAAGTTTTCAGCAACAGTTCTTTCCCTTTCAACTTAACACGCAGGCTATGCAAACTTCTTCTCACAGCATGAGCCTTGCACATGTTCAAGCTGTTTGTTTTACAAAACGAGCAATCCATTTCAATTACGTCATTATCAAGAGGTGTCTCAAACATCTATTTGCATGTCTTCACAAGGTTCAATTGGGTTGTCTTCCTGGGAGCCTTTATCACAGGGTTTAAACTTAATATTGTGCAGAAGCTTCTGAGGTTTTCCTAAAAACTGTTTTTTCTGGTCAGCACCGACGTTACTTAGGGAATAAGCCTCTCTCTCTTGCAACAGCTTTTCCACAGCCTCTAGTGCTGTCTAATTGGACTTACTTGAATTCCTTTTACTTCTGCTTGGAGCTGCTTTCACTGCGTTTCTGCCAGCACTCTGTTCAGTGCTTAACCTCAGCTCCCTGACAACGTCCTCAGCACAGTCCCTGCTAGGAACTGAAGCAAATGTACCTTCCCAACGTATATTGCTCCCCTTGCTATCAGAGCTGTTTCCCCACCTGGAGTCAAACCTTTCCAGTTTCTCCTCTCTGGGGTGCTTTGGCACAAGCTTCAGCTTTGGTTCCAGTGCTCTCTGAGAATAAGAATCAGCAGTCTCCACTTCTCCTTCTCTATCCACTATGTCTCTGGTAAGCTCAGAGACTGTACCTGTGTCTCTGCCGGGCTCCTCCCTACAAAACTCTGAAGCAGCTTTAAAATGGTGCTTCTCCCCAGCCACACCCTCCTTGCTGCACATGTGAGATTTGTTAGGGCTCAAACTAGCTCTTACGTCACTGCTAGGGCAGGGCTTAGCTCTAGCTACTGCATGCTTCGGTAGCTTGTGGTTTCTATTGGAACCTTGTTTACCTCTGCTTTTAAAGGTGTATTCCTCACTTTCCCCCCATTCCATTTGATCCACACAGCTCTCCTTATCACAGTCAGCATAGCTAGCATACTGAATTTTGTGTTTTCTGATTTTACAGATTCGGTGTATGTATATGTTAAATGTAATAGTACAGAGAGGGCTGAGCTTTGTGGTACTCCTTATTTGGCTAAGAAAGCTCGGGAGGTTACTGAGCCACATTTGACTTGTAGCTGTCTGTTAGTGAGATAGGAGGTAAACCAGTTTAGGGTTGTGCCATACAGTCCAATACTTTGGAGTCGTGCTAGCAGGGTGCTGTGGTCGACTGTGTCAAAAGCTGACGTGATGTCGATGAAGATGATGAAGACCCCTCTTTTGATGTTGTCCATCGTCTTGAGCAGGTTATCAAAAAGGAGAATCAGCAGGGTTGACGCTGTGTTGTGGGTGGAACCCATGTTGATGTGGGTCTAGAGGTGCATAGCTGTCGATGTGGTCCTGGAGCTGGACAGCTTTTTCAATGACCTTCGCCAGTAGGGGGAAGGCTTGATATAGGTCTGAAGGCTGCCAGGTTTTTCTTGCTCAGTGTAGTGTTCTTTGGGATGGGGCGGATGGTTGCTAGTTTTAAGGCATCTGGCATTTTCCCCGAGGGTGAGGGAGTTTTCCACTATGTTGTGGATGAAGTGGTTATGTTCATCCTTCGCCGATTTGATCCATGCTACTGGACATGAGTCTGTTGGGGCGGTGCTGGTGTTGAATTTGGTGAGTATTTGGGAGATCTGAACTTGTCCCAGCCTTGGTGGGGTGCTGATTGTTCAGAGGGGATGTTCGGAGTTGGTTTTAGTGGTTTTGTGGGGGTAGAGAATTTGTCTTGCAGGTGGTCAGTGAAGGTCTGAGGATGTATCACGTCTTTTGTCAGGTTTTAGTTTGTTTGTGAGTGTTCTTGCAATCTCGAATAGTTCTCTAGATTTGTTTGCGGATTTCAGAATGAGGTTTGTGTAATATTCCTTTTTCTGCTGGTTTGGTTGATGAGTTTGTTGTATTCCTTCTGTTTTGTTTGGTAGAGCTTCTGGATGTAGTCTGATCTGGCATGTTGTCAGCATCATTCCAGTCTCCTCAGGGTTCTCTTCGCTTTACGTATCTATTGTGAAAACCAGGGGGCTTTTATTTGTTTTTTTGTTTCTGAACGGTGAGTTTGTGAAGTCTTGGTCACTGGGGCTTTGGCGGCAGAAGATATGTTATTCCAATTTTCTATTTGGCTGTTAGAGTCCTTTTCTATTGCGCACAGGTTGGGTAGTATTTTCTGGAGGAATGTGTCCTTGTTGAAGCTTTTAAATCTCCTGCCTGCATGAGGCCTGTCATGATGATCTTTTGGGCTGGTTGACAGTACTTTGAACGCTATTATGTGGTGGTCTTACCAAGGTACGGGTGTGATCAATGGGCCTGAGATGCTGTCCTTTTCTATGGAGGTAGTTAGGTGTAAAGATGAGATCTGGTAAGGATCCATGTCTATGGGTCGGGGCTGTGATGATCTGTGAGTATTGCAGTGATCTCATTGCTGTTACAAATGCTTCTGCGTCCTTGTTATAGGCTGATTTGAGGTTGAAATCTCCCTTGATCTGTGAGGATTTCAGCAGGTATTCCCAACAGGGAGAAGAGTTCCCATAGTGCATTTGCTGATGTTGTAGTCTTAGTATTCTGTACGGCTATTGCTTTCGGATAAAGTGTGGCATAGTCCTTTACCACCAGGATATATTTGTTGTCACAGGCAGTGCGTTCCAAGGGTCCCGTCAAATCCATTGCAACCCTTTCAAATGGGGTCTCAACAACAGTCATTGGCACTAGAGGGGCAGGTCTAACCTTTGCCAGACTATGCAGCTCGCACATGGGGCAGGACTAGCAAAAGAGCTGTACATGTTTGTTTATGAAGCCCCAGCCAGGGCTAAAATGTACTTCTGAGTTTTCTCCACCAGGTGTCCACCCAAGGGATGACTATGGGCAAACTCCATTATCTGCCATCAATACGACTGGGGAACCACCAACTGCTCCATCTCGTCTCCCTCTATTGCCCCCTGGAAACCCTATTCAGTAGGTCTTGTTGTACCAAGTAGAGAAAGCCCCCCCCCCCCCACCCGAGAAGGGTCCAAGTTACCTATAGGGTCCCCTTCTAGCTCTTGAACTTGGTCCCAGGCATTCCTAAGGGTGTTCCCTCCCCTTTGGGTTCTTTTAAACTGGCCTAGACTCTATGCCACCCCACTCAGGTGGGCTATTCTCGGTTCCCAGGGATCCTAGCTGTTGTGCTGGGTTTTCTTGAGGATCATCTGCGGTTCTTTCTCGGGACTCCTCCCTCTCAGAACCTACCTCTACAGCTGCCCCCACATTCAAGTTAACAGGCCCTCTCTAAGCAGTGCTGCCCGTGAGACTTGGGGGTCCTTCACAAACAAGTCTGGGTGTCTCAAATGGAAGAGTTCTGGAAAATCCTGCGCAGTCCTATTGTCTGGGTTGCTCTTTCCTTGGTTCCATATGTCCTTGAAATTTGAGAAATCTCAGCCTATAATCACTGGATAAGCCAGCCAAGGTATGACCACCAACTCAAGAGTCTCCATTCCCACAGAGGTTTTTAATTCAACTTGTATCATCAAATATGATTATTGATCTCCATGGATGCAAACTAAGGTCATGAGCTTCTCACAGTTGATCTGGTGCATTGTCCTGGTGTCTCACCTGATGAGTCCACACACTTCCCAACTCCACCAGGACTTGCAGACAAGTGCCTTCCAATTTTACATGTATCAAACATCCCCCTCTCCACTAGGGACGCTTCCATAATACCACACTCATGGGAGCTCATAACACTTGCATCCAATGGTTCCCCCATTGCCACGGGGCATTCATGGGCATAGTGACTCCTGCCCCCACACTTGAAGCAAGACAAACAGCCATCTCTGGATCCTCAGAAGGTTGGGTACCGTGAAGGCCTTCTTGCGGGGATCCTCAAAGGCTCAGGTTTCTCTCTGGCCCCCTTGGGTTATGCTGACCTTGTTTCCTTTGTCTTGGGTGCCTCAGTTACAGGCAGAGCTTCATAAAACCTTTCTGCTAATTCCACAGCACTTTCCAGAGTCAGTTTAGAGATCTGGTGCACCCACTGTCTCATGGTGAAGTCAAGCCCTCTAGAAACTATACCAACAGAACAATGTTGGCCACGTCCACTCAATCTTCTACTCTGGTTGTAACCATTTCCAGGCAATCTCTTTCAGTCTGTAGAAGAAATTCCAGGAGGATTCTTTAGGCCCTGGAGCTCTTTTTCTGAATCATTGTCAGCAAGCCTCTGGTGTACACCCAGCTCGCTTCAGTATGGAGGTCTTTACTACTGCATAGGAGGCTCAACCATCAGGGTTATCTTCATGGAAGGCAACTTGACTGCTTCCAGTCAGCAAGTTTCCCCATCTCCGGCCACCCAGCCAGCTGGGCTGTCTGCTCAAAATTTACTAGAAGTGGTCCAGGTCCTTGCCCTCCACCAATTTAGGTAGGGGTGGTACTAGAAACAGTGCCTCTGCAGCTCAAAGGGACTTCCAGACTCTGGGAGAGAAACTCAAGCCCACTGTTAACACTATAGCATTCTCAGAAGTTCTACCCATTTTTGCTAAGGGGGCAGAAAGTTTGCATTGCATAAACAACTTTAATACATGGCTCCAAACCTGATGCAAGCAAGGATTTAGATATATAGGCAACTGGGGAAATAGATGGAACAAGAGACTATACTGTGCTGATGGACTACATCTCTGTCACAGGGAAAAGGATCTTAAGTGAAAAATTCAGGCATTATGTGGACAGGCATTTAAAGTAGGGAAAGAGGGTGATGGATGGAGAAGGACAAGTTCAGGACGTCACTCCCAGCAAAAGCATAACATTGGAATCAGCCACACTTTTAAAACACACATCAATGGCAAGTGGGAAGAGGCGTGTAGAATAAAATCCATGCAACAAAAACAAGCCAGTCAAACATTGGAAAGCAATGAGCACAAATGCCTAGCCAACAAAGTTCCTGACTTGGAAGCCATAATGGCAAAAATGGACTTAGACATTCTGGCCATTACAGAAACATGGTTTAATAGCAATAGCTGGCTATAATTTATTTAGAAGAGAGATAGAGAAGGTAGAAAAGGAGGAGAAGCAGCCCTGTATGTCAAAAGCAATATTAAAGCTGCTGAAATGCAGGGGACATGGGGAAAAGAAGAAGCGCTGTGGATTGTGTTGGAAAGAGGAGATGGCACTGTCATCCATGCTGGTGTAGTCTACAGGCCTCCAACTCAAACCAGAGAAATGGATAGCGAATTGATTATTGATATTGCAAAGATAGCTATGAAGGGGGAAGTGATCATACTGGTGACTAATCTATCCGATGTGGATTGCAGTATTCCTTCTGCAAATCTGGGAAGAAGTAAAAAAAATTGTCAATGCCTTACCAAGATGCATTACTTAGAGAAATGGTAAAGGAACTGACCAGGGAAAGCTCAATGCTGAATTTAGTGCTCACTAACGGAGATAGCATGTCAAATATCCAGATGGGTGCCCATGTGAGCAGCAGCAATCATCACACGGTGAGGTTTGAGATAAAAGCCAAGATGGAGTCCAAACACAGCAAGCTCAAAGTCCTAGACTTCAAAAATACTGACTTCAGTAAAATGGCCAAATGTCTGAGGGAGGAGTTGGCTGAGAGGGAGGGGATAAGGAAGTGGAATTGTAATGAGCTAAAGGAGGCAATAAAAGGGGCAACAGATACATATGTAAGGAAAGTAAATAAAAATAAAAAATGTTAAAAAGGGAAACTTATTTGGTTCTCCAAAGAAGTGGCTGCACAAATAAAGCAACATAACACAGCTTTCACAAAATTCAGAAGTTCACAGAGGAACACAGAAAAGAATAAAGGATCAAACTAAGACAAAAAGAGAAATAAGTATACCGAAATTAAAGGCAGAAGAAAGGATGGCTAAAGATGTGAAGTGTGGCGACAAACCTTTTCAGGTATGTTCAGGAGAGGAGGAAAATCAAAGGTGGAAATGTAGGACTCCAAAGTGCTGGGAACATATTTGTGGAAAGTAACAGTGAATAAGCGAAAATGCTAAATACTTGTGTTCTGTTTTTACTAAAGAAAATCCTGGAGAAGGACCACCTGTGATTGACAAATATACAAATGGGAATGAAGTAGATATCACACCATTCACAGAAGATGATGTGTCAGAACAGCTTGCAAAACTGAAAGTGGACAAGGCCATGGGACCGGATGGGATACATCCAGGATACTGAAAGAGCTCAGAGAGGTTCTTGCAGGGCCATTAAAGGATGTTTTTAATAGACCCTTGGAGCAGGGCCGGCCCGTCCATTGAGCAAGAATGTTCTTTGCACAAGGCCCCGCGTTTCAGGGGGCCCCGCGCAAAGAACATTCTGCTTTTTTTTAAAATTATATTAAAAAAAAAAAAAGCTGGCTCTGACTGCTGCCGCGGCCTCCGCAGCAAAATGGAGTGTCCCGCGGGGCCCCCTCTCCTCGCTGAGCCTCTCTGCAAAGGCTTTCAGATTCGCGAAGGGAGAGTGTCTGTCTCCCTCGCGTCTCTGTTAAGCCCGCAGGGGCTAATGGGAAATTTTCCATCTGCCCCTTTAGACGCGAGGGGCTGATGGGAAATTTCCCATTAGCCCCTGCGGGCTTAACAGAGACGCGAGGGAGAAACTCTCCCTTTGCGAATCTGAAAGCCCTTGCAGAGAGGCTCAGCGAGGAGAGGGGGCCCCGCGGGACACTCAATGCTGCCGCGGCGGCAGCGGTAGCAGCCAGAGCCAGGTTTTTTTTTTTAAATTTGCCATAAGCCGATTGGGGGGGGGGGTGTTAAGACTGGGGCTGGGCTGGGCTGGGCTGGGGGGGTGTTAAGACTGGGGCGGGGCTGGGCTGGGCGGGGCTGGGTGGGTGTTAAGACTGGTAATGGGCTGGGGGGGTTAAGTCTGGTAATGGGCTGTGGGCTGATGGGGGCTGTCGGGAAATGGGGTGATGGGGGGTTAAGACTGGTAATGGGCTGTGGGGGGATAAGACAGATAATGGGCTGTGAGCTGTTGGGGGGGTTAGGACTGGTAATGGGCTATGGGGGGGGTTAAGACTGGTAATGGGCTGTGGGCTGATGGGGGCTGTCTGGAAATGGGGTGATGGGGGGTTAGGGCTGGTAATGGGCTGGGGGGGGTTAAGACTGGTAATGGGCTGTGGGCTGATGGGGGCTGTCTGGAAATGGGGTGATGGGGGGTTAGGACTGGTAATGGGCTATGGGGGGATTAGGACTGATAATGGGCTATGGGGGGGCTAGGACAGGACATGGGCTGATGGGGAGGGGTTAGGACTTGAGGTGGGCTGATGTGGTTAGGACTGGTAATGGGCTGTGGGCTGATGGGGAAGGGGGTTAGGACTGGCAGTGGGCTATGGGGGGCTGACTGGAAATGGGCTGATGGGGTTAAGACTGGAAGTGGGCTGATGGGGTTAAGACTGGTAATGGGTTATAGGGGGGGCTTAAACTGAAAATGGGGTGATGGGGGGTTAGGACTGGAAGTGGGTTGATGGGGGGCTAGGACTGGTACTGGAAATGGGCTGTGGTGGGGGCTTGAATTGAAAGGGACTCATGGAGGGGCTTGGACTGGAATTGGGCTGAGTGGAGGGGAGCTAGGATTTGACATGGGCTGATGGTGGGGCTAGGAAATGACTAGAAATGGGCTGATGGGGGGCTAGGATTGGAAATGAGCTGATGAAGGGACTCAGACTGAAAATGGATGGGGGAGCTAGGACCGGAAATGGGTTGATGGGGGGGTAGGACTGGAAATGGGCTGATGCAGGGACTAGAAGGGAATGGATGCTGGGTGAGACTGGAACTAGAAGGGAGCTGATGTTGGGGGAGGATTAGAATGGGATGGGGCTGGGAGAGTAAAATGGAGAGGGGAAAAATATTTTGTGTGGGAGGGATGAAAAATCTACAATTGGCCGGTTATTGGGAGAGTAAGTGGGGATTGAGGATGGAGGGGTAAAATTTGTGTGGATGAAATAGGAATGAGGAAAGAGCAAAAGGAGAAAGATTAGTATGTTAAAGCAGATGTAGAGAGAATGGAAAAAAAAAACTAGAAGAGAGAAGAAAGAACAAATGGACAGCAGACGATGGAGAGTTAGCAGAAAACATGAAGAAACCAGAAGAAAGTGGCTGGAGCAATTGCAACTGAAAAAAAATGCACAAAGGTAGAAAGATATCTCTTTATTTTGAATTTATTAACTGGAATATGAAAGCTCTGGGAAATGTGCATCATTAACGTCTGCGCTTTGTTTGGTACAAGAGGAAATTAATTTATAGTTTTATTTCTACAGTGTTGTTGTACATTCCAAGTTTGGCTTTTGGGGTTCCCAGTTTAATTATTGCCTTCCTGTTTCTAAATTGTGATTCCTTGTTTTATGATGGTCTATGTTCTGCATGTGTAACTGAGCTGAGGTATTCTGTTTATGCAATTCCTATTTGACATTGCCACTTGTTCTCTTTCCCCAGTATTCTCTGAAATGTATTGGTTTAATATTTGCAGTGTTGCCTTTTGATAGGTAGGGTATGGTGCTTTGTGAGTCCTGGTAATGCTGTCAGGATATGGCGGGTTTGCTATGGGTTCTAAATGGGCAGCGTTTGTAGTAGTTCCTAATGTGCCTGGCGGTTGGCACTGGATTATAGTAATGTAGAAATCTTTTAGTCTTTCTTTATCCATACCCTCATTAAGAGACATGTTTACCAAAAAGTTAGTGTATGGTAACATTATGCAAATATTTATGCAAATAAGGCCACTTATGCAAATGAGGCCCCACACCGAGTCTCCGCACATGGCCCCGCACCCCCCTTGGGCCGCCCCTGCCTTGGAGACAGGAGAGATTCCACAGGATTGGAGAAGGGCTGATGTGGTACCTCTCCACAAAAGTGATAATAGAAGAAGTGACAAACTACAGGTCAGTAAGCTTTACCTCGGTGGCAGGAAAAATAATGGAGATGTTCCTGAAAGAGCGAATAGTGGACTTCTCGAAACCAACGGGTTGCACGATCCGAGGCAACATGGTTTTACCAAAAGACAATCTTGCCAAACAAATCTGATTGTGTTCTTTGATTGGGTGATCAGAGAACTAGATCAAGGGCATGCGATTGATGTGATCTACCTAGATTTCAGCAAAGTCTTTGATACTGTTCCTCATAGGAGGCTTATCAATAAACTGAACAGCCTGGGGATGGGTCCCAAGGTGGTGAACTGGATCAGAAATTGGTTGACTGAGACAACAGAAGGTGATGGTAAAACGGAACTCACTCGGATGAAAGGAAGGTGATAAGCGGTGTGCCCCAGGGTTCGGTCCTGGGAGCAGTACTGTTCAATGTATTTATGAGTGATATTGCTGAAGGACTGAATGGAAAGTCTGTCTTTTTGCAGATGACATGAACACTTGCAACAGAGTGGACTCCTCTGAGGGAGTGGATAACATGAGGAAAGATTTACAAAAGCTGGAAAAGTGGTCTAATGCTTGGCAGTTAAGATTTAATGTGAAGAAGTGAAGTGCCATGCACTTGTGAAGCAGAAATCCAAGGGAACTGTATGTGAAAGGGGGCAAGAGATTGTTGTGCAAGGACCAGAAGGAGGAACTTGGAGTGATTGTTTGAGGATCTCAAGGTGACGAAACAGTTTGACAAGGTGGTGGCAAAAGCCAGAAGGATGCTGGGTTGCATACAAACAGGAATTACCAGCAGAAAGGAAGAAGTACTTATGCCACTGTACAAGTCACTAGTGAGGCCTCACTTGGAATATTGTGTTCAGTTTTGAAGACCGTATCTCACAAAGGATATAAAAAGACTGGAAACGGTTCAGAGGAAGGCGACCAAAATGATTTGCAGCCTGCATCAAAAGACTTATTGAGAAGAGATTTGAAGACCTAAATATGTACACTCTGGAGGAGAGGAGGGATAGGGGAGATATGATTCAGACCTTTAAATATTTAAAGAGTCTTAATGAACAAACAAACCTCTTCCAAAGACGGGGAAGCTGTAAAACTAGAGGGCAGAACATGAAGCTGCAAGGGGTAAACTGAAAGGCAATGTCAGGAAATACTTTTTCACTGAAAGGGTGGTGGATGCTTGGAATGTCCTCCTGATGGAAATGGTGGGGGCAAATACAGTGACAGAATTCAAAATGGCATGGGACAGAGACAGTGGATCCCTTTATAGCAACAGGATAAAATCAAAATAAACTTCTCATATCTCAACAAATAGAGGTAACCTGCGGAGCAGTGGGTACGCTCCTAAATAAAGTCATGGGGAGGGGTGACCTGCATGGAGTGGCATGTGCACCTACTCTTTCCTCCTTGCTGGGCAGACTAGATGGACATTCTGGTCTTTATCTGCCATCATATACTATGTTGCTATGTTTCTATAGAGGATGGGGTTTCTGCCCTTGGAATGTCTGGGAGACTTGCGCTAGTGACCCCTGCTGGATTTCCAATGACTTCTGTAGTACTTGTTTTTGCTGTGTCCCTTGGGCTTGCAAAATGTCCTGTAGCAATTGCTGCTGTCCTTCCAATAGGGTACATTGCAGATGTCACTGTCCCTCCATTAGGGCACACTGCAGCTGCTGCTGTTGCTGCGTTTGCTGTTGCTGTTATCCCTCCACTAGAGCCTGGAGTAAACCCTCCATTTTGGGTTTAATTATTCTCTGTCCTAACCAGCTGGGGTAGGAAAAGAAAACAAAACTTCTGCCTGTCCAGCTTTTAACTAAACTGAGGTTTCTTCCATAACTACAGCAGGGCTCTCCTTTAGCCTTGTACCAAAAAAAAAAATCCTTCCTCTCTTCTTCTTCCCTGTACTGTGGAGAGGTCAAGACCCCAGGAGGTGTGTGGTGTTTCCCTTCTGTCACTGAGTTAAGAAGATCTCACCCCGTCCACCATATGTGATAGATGTGGCCAGCATAAGGCATGATACAGGACTCCACAGCCAAGAGAAGTTTTAAAGAAAATGTATTTTATTTGGGGTACCCGCATCCAGACAATTGCCCTTGCCCTCCTTGGGGTTTTAAGCACACAGGTTAAATCCTCTGTTGTCCTATGCTTTTCCCCCAGCTGTAATCAGTCCTTAATTGCTTTCAGCAGGGCTACTCTGCTGAACAGCTGAACACTGCTCCGGCACAGAAAGTACTTCCAAAACAAACAAAACTGCTCCTTAAAGTTTCCTCAAGTCAGGCAGCACAGCACAGCCCAGCCCAGCAAAGGTCTCTCCAACTGAATAGAACTCCAGCAGCAAGGCTGAGCAGGCAGTAATGAATTAAAGTGCTTCTTACCTCGTCCAGAATCCCTGGGCTTCTCTCTCTCCTCCATGTCTCCTGTTTCTGGATTAAAACCTTGGGGCCAGGCCACACCCTCCCCAGGCATTTTCCAGTCTCGTTTTTTAAAGGGGCAGGGGGTGTCTTTGCGGGGGATGGGGAGTTTCCTATACACTCCATCACACTTCCATAGTGGCCATATTCAGAGCCCATGATTGCAAGTTCTGGGAAATGTCTTGGTGCAAAGCCCCTAGCCTAGGGCCATTGCTGTAATAACCAGGCCGGGTTTATTGGAAGAGGGATATAACATAAGGAAAAATTCCCTGCCAGAGCATTTGAGAGAGAACTATTGGTAGCACTATGCAGTGCCTGCTAAACATTTAAGTCCCTTTCAATATTGATTCTCATAGGCACAGGGATCCTATGTATTATCAAGAATAAAATATTAAAACAAATTATTTATAGAAAAAAAAGGCACAAGTTTGTCTGATGGTCAATTATATTTCAGCCCTCGCCTTTCTCCCCATTGCACATGAAGAAAATTAGCCACTCTTTTTGTTTAGGTACATGCAAACTATTCACAAATTTTAAGAGGGCTTCTTCCTTACCAAAGGCACTTCTCAAAGTCAAGCTGAAAGTTCACTTTCTGTTGCAGCAACTGCTTTTTATCAATTTCTTTTCAGGCAAGGTAAATAGCTCTCATTCCAACAAGCTCCACTTTACCACTTTAATCATTGCACTGCCAGATAGCATCAAGAGAACTCCAGCTTTATTCGCTGAGAGTAATTCATAGGTGCATTCAGTTAGGATTTGTGCCAGGAAGCCTCAGATTAGTCTACAGTATCAGTGTAATCCACTGAGGTCTGTGAGACTCGGAAACATTTGCCGCAGAGAGTGTGCCCATGCATGGAATGTTTTCTATATATTCTTTCATCTCCATGATTTAGCCAGACATAATTGAGCAGTAGCAAAATTCTGGGAATGCACATGTCAAAATTCTTGTGTTCGCCAGTATTCCTCAGTGAGGCCCATTTGATTAGCCTTCATATGTCGAACCATTCATGCATTTGTTCTGTTTGTCCCCCTTCAAGTCTATAAGGCAGCCTTTTCAATCTTTTATCCTGTATGACATCATTTTAACAACTGAAAATTCACATGACCTCAGATAATGATGAAATCAAAACAGCAGGTCTCCAGCCTCCTTTCCCTCCCTCCGCTCATCTAAAGCAAGAAACAGCAGCAACAGTAGTGGCAACAGCAGCAGCAGCCATCAGCTCTGGGTCCCTTGTGTCAGTGTGCACATACAGACCCCAGTGCTCAGCATAGGTTTCCAGTATATCAGCCTAGAGGGGCAAAGGCCTACTGTATGAATGTTCACTGGCTCAGAAGCCACATGCTGACTGGTGACTTGGCCTAAGTCGCAGTGAAAGTCCAGAGAGATGGGGTAATGGCCATGTTTCTGTGACCCCATTTGGGGTCCTGACCCCAACTTTGGGAACCACTGCTATAAGGCAAGCTGTTTTAGGAACATTAAGGCTTGTCATCCATTTTAAATCAAACCTGCAATGAAACTTGCTAGAGGCATTTGTAATAGAGGCAACAGCACTACAAGCCATCAAGGGTGTCAAACACTTCACCACATCAGAAGAGAGGCAAAGGGCAAAAACAGGGGTACAAAGCCTACCATCAGAAGGTCAAAGTGCACAAAAAGTGGAAGAAACACTCCAGGGGAGTAGAAGTAGGGAAAGCAGTACCAACCTTGGCACCTTGAGAAGAGTAAAACAGCACCAGCATTGGTAGGAATTCTCCAAGAAACAGGCAGAGTGACAAAGCAGCAACAACACTGTCTAGATGACTCCAAAGGCAGCACTGAGTGGATTAAAGCAGTACTAACATTAGCAGGAAAATGCAGGAAGGAACACCAAAAGAAAGCCAATACAGCACCCAGAATGGCTGGAAGAAGGCACTAAAGCTCTTGAAGAGCGCCAACACAGCAGCAAGATCCTAAAGCATCCAGAGGACCAGCACAGCACCCAGATTGGGTACTTTAGGACCCTGCAGCCAAAGATGGCCAGCAGAGCATCTACATTGGCTGCAAGATCCTAAAGCATCTAAATAAAACCTGCATAGCTGCAAGGCAGGCTGGAAGAGCCAATACAGTAGGAGTGGAGTGAGCTCAGCTAAGCTGTGTGCCTGCAAGTTCAAGTCCTGGCATTGAGAATTTAGTTCCTGTATAACCACATTTGATGAAGATTCTTCCTCCACCCCTCCCCTCAGACTGAGAGAAGACTTGGAGTGATTGACATGAGATCCTGAAAGATTTAAAGAAAGATCATAGGGTGTGCAAAGCAGTGGCAGTAGGTCGAAGGGGCGACACAACCGCTCTGACTGAGAAACCAGGGCACTGGAAGAAAGACCAACTCAGGGCAAGACAGGTTGGATGGCCAATAAACACCCCAAGAGAGCTAGCACTGAAGCAAGGCTGGAAAAGCCAAGAGAGCCAATACAGCAGCAACAAAGGCTGGAAGGCTCAACACCCAAACAGGAATATCTGAAGTCAATTTCTCGTATGCAAGCAAGCTGTTCAGAAGCAGGAGTTAGTTTTATGGCATACCCCAGTGATCTATGAGTTTACCTTTATGCAGCTGAATATAACCACTGCAAATGGCTTCAATCTGTTCAGCATTCTGCTGTGTGACTAATCTTCCGCCAGCCTTGTCATGTTCAGGTTACCCTTCTTCTCAAGTCATTTCATTGGCTTCCTATCCATTTCCTCATCCAGTTCAAAACTCTCCTGCTGACCTATAAGTGCATTCACAATGCAGCTCCTCACTACCTTTTCTCTTATCTCTCCCTACATCCCTCCTCAGGAACTTCGCTCTTCTGGCAAATCATTTCTATCTGTGCCATTCTCTTCTATTGCTAACTCCCGACTTTGCTCCTTTCACCTTGCTGCTCCTTATGCCTGGAACCAACTACCTGAGTCTGTATGTCAGGCGCCTTCTCTGACTCTTTTCAAATCCAGAATGAAAACTCCTCTTCACTACTGCTTTCAGACCTTGAATCACCTGATCGCCTTTGTGTTTCCTTACCATTCCCCCTAGATGTATCCCATGTCTATACTTACTGTGTTGTCCATCTTGACTAGATTGTAAGCTCTGATGAGAAGTACCATCTTATACATGTGTCTGTGCAGCGCTGCATACATTTTGTAGCACTATACAAATGTTCAATAGCAGTAGTAGTAGTAGGCTTTCTGAAGATGGTTATGGGTATAGAACTTATTTATTGAGAAGCAGCTGCCAGAAAAATTAGGCCTCATAATAGCGAGGAGGAAGATCATGTGTGAAAGTTCACTGCTTGGGTCTGCAGCAGGAGCAAGTCATTTGGCCTCAACTGGTGATTGCTCAAATTCTAAATTGGGCCAATAAGAAATGTTTAATGAAAGCCTACTGGCAGGTTAGAGAGCTGAACCACCACTGGACGAAGCTGTTATTATTCCAGGGCTATTAGGCTTAGATGTCAGTCAGCTGGAGAAAGTTCATGCCTGTGTGTGTGGAGCTATACAGTAAGGGCCTGTTTTTGTTTTTGTTTTCCTGGCCAAGCTCCACATCATGCATGGCAGCTGTTTGCTGTACTTTACTGAGGTCCAGAGCTTCTTGGACTGTTTGAACCTACCAGTTAATCTGGTTTGATGCCCAGATTGAATCCATGCAGAATGATGGAGGTGAGTGTGTCTCTGAAGCCTGACTCAAGGAAGGCCATAGACCAGGGGTCTCAAACTCCAGTCCTGGAAGGCCACAAACCAGTCAGGTTTTCAGGGTATCCCTGATGAATATGCATGAGGTATATTTGCATGTACTGCCCCCATTGTATGCAAATATATCACATGCATATTCATTAGGGATACCCTGAAAACCTGACTGGTTTGTGGCCCTCCAGGACTGGAGTTTGAGACCCCTGCCATAGACTGACTGTTAGTGGTGTGCGTATATTGGGTTGAGTGGAATTCTGGGCCCGATTGTGAGTGACTGATTTTTTTTTCTCTTCACGGACGCAGGAGCCCCAGATCATCTCGCCACCAGAGTGTTGGAGCATTGGTGAGAGGTAGTTATGTCGGGGGCCCAATGGCTGTACTGGGCTCTCAAGAACAAGGGGAGCTTGTTATAGACTGGACTGGGCCTTTGTTCATCCAGGATCTAGAAGCAGAGTGTTGAGACTTTGAGACTCAGAGGAGGGGTGGCTTGGACCAGTTGGAGGGGCATGGTTTAGAAGCGGTGGGATAGAATCATTGGCAAAGGGTGGTGTGATGGCAAGTCTTGGGAGTTAGAATGGTTAAGGAGTGATGGCAGTGGTTGGTTGGTCGGTTGGTTATGCATTTGGGGGTGCAGAGCACGAGTGGGGTGTGTGGATAAGGTGATGCAGAGAAGAGAGTGGGGAAGGGGGGATGGGGTGGTTGGGGAGGATTGGTTCTGCAGGGAGTAGAATACTTGATGGTATATGCAGGAAGCACTGGAGGAGATGACTATCAAGATGTTATAGCACCTATATAGAAAGCTGGGGAAGTTAGACTGAAGAGCAGCTGTGCCAAGGTCTCAATGGTGACAGTAAAATTTGCATCCTTGTATGTCAGGGGTGCATTATCCTATTAAAAGGAGAAAACCTCTTTGCATGTTCAAAAAAATGAAGGTTGATGTGGCCCTCTGGCAAGAAATTAATTTAACTGATAAGAAGCACCAGAAGCTTCGATGGGGATGGGTGGGTAAAAGTAATTATTCCTCTCATAACACAAGGAGCAGGGTTGTAGTGATTTTGATACATAAGCAGTTACCTTTTACAGTAGAAGTGGTGTGAGGAAATGGTGAGGGTCACTGAGTTCATGGCTGGACCTTATATGGAAAAAAATATTATGGAGTATATCTATGCCCGCAATGACTATAAACAAAAATATTTTTTTTTAATTGGCCACTGAAGTTCTTGGGTTTCCAGAGCATCCGCTGATTTTTTTTTTTGGGGGGGGGCAACTTTAATATGGTGGCCAATCATACTAGAGACCAGCTAGAGCCTCCTTGAGGAGGGTGGGAGAGAGGGAGGCCTGGAAATTAATATGTTGATCAAACAGATGTGGCAATTTGACATATGAAGAGTACTTCATCAATCTGAAGAGGACTTCACATTTTATTCACGTCTTTATATCTGTTATTCACAGCTAGACTATCTCTTAGTCCATCGAGACCTTTTTCCAGATGTCCAGACTGCACAAACTGGGGCAACTGAATTGTCCGATCATGCATCCATTGACTTGGAGATAGAACAGGGTAGGGCACCACCTGGGACATTTACTTGGAAGATGAATCCCAGCCCATTTCATGAGGGCTTTAAGCAATACTTCCAAGATAGATGGCATGCGTACCTAGCAGATAGAGACAAGATCATTCTATCTATGTTGTGGCTTACAGGCAAAGCAGTAATGAGGGGATATATCATCACTTATGTAGCCAGGTGGCAAAAAAAGGGAGATGCTGAAATTCTGCAGTTAACACAGCTGGTTTAACAGGCTAAGAGGAGGAATATTGTTGATATGATGACAGAATGCAGAAAGGAGTTGGATTGCTTAAGAGAGAATCTTGGGTTCCTGTTACACCAAAGGGCATTAAGGTTCACACTTTTACCATTTTTAACTTTATTGTCATGGGAAGAAGGCTGATAGGCTCTTAGCGAGGCTAGTGGGAGGCATGAGGAAGCATACCCATATTGCTTGTCTCAAGTGAGAGGAAGGGGAGTCTTACATAAAAACTCAGATATAGCCTACAGATTTGTGGCGTATTATTGGGTTCATTATGGGAAAAAAATATCAGGCAGTCATGGACACTTTCTGCCAAGTGTCTGATTAGCCACAGCTAACAGTGGATTAGGTGGACAAATTGAATGTCTCCCTTTCAGAAGTGGAGATTTATGCTGCCATTTGATGATTAAAACTGGGGAAAAGTGGCAGGGTTGGATAGGCTGGGTTGTAAATTCTCTAAGATCTTGGGATTCCCGGCAGTAAAGCCCTTGGAAATATGTAGGAACATGCACTAACCGTGGGCTGGGAGTCAGAAGAGATGAACCGGGTTCTGATAGTTGTGCTATATAAAAAAGGAAAGGATCCCCAGTTGGTGGGCTCCTACTGACCTATCTCCTTACTCAATATAGATACAAACATGTTGGCACTTGTTTTGATGCTTCTAGCCTTAATATGAGATAATCAGGTGGGCTTTATGAGGGGGTGAAGCAGGATGAAGAACATTTACAAGATCCTTGCAGGAATGGATAGAGGCCGGGGCCTAATACTGAGTTTAGACAATGAAAATGCTTTTGACAAGGTAATCTGGGAGTATGTGTTTTGGGCCTGAGTGCCAGAATTCTCATTAATGGTTTTGTAATGGACTGGTTTGTCCTGGAAGGGGGAATGAGACAGGGCTGTCCGCTTTTGCCCCTCCTCTTTATTTTGACACAATCCAGATTTGATGTCATTAGGATTATAGGGGGATTCATGTAGAAGGGCAGGAGTTAAAGCTTTGTATTTTTGGTGAACCTCAACAGGATGTCCCTAAGGTTATAGAGGACTTGGAGCAGTTTGAGCATACTATGGCCTTAAAGATCAACTATAATAAATTAGTGGCTATGGTTCTTATCCTGGGATTAACAGAGGACTGGAGAGGACCCTTCCCATTTCGATAGGAGGGGGAAAAACTTAAATATTTAGGGATTTAGGTCCCTAAGCAGCTAGACTCTCTCTATATTTTGAATTTAACAGAGTGTAGGCAGGGTTTCATCTAATAACTATCACTCTAAAAAGATCTTCAAGCACAATATTCAAAAAAGCTGAGCTCCTAAATTTAGGCCTGCCATTCATTTTTCTGGATTTATGAGCCCGATTTAGGTGCCTAGTGCTGAGAATCGGTGCTAAGCTCTCAACTTTTATTCCCCTCCCTAAATCCACCTACCTTGCCACCCACGTTTTAATAAATTTAGGAGTTTAGTGAAATTTTAAATAAAAATGTAGGCACTTATCCCTAGTAAATTTTCAAACAGGCCAATTTAGGAGCATAGCTCTCAAAGTTAGGAGCATAAATCCTTTGAATATTGGGCCCTTCCTTTCTCTTTATTCAGGCAAAGGGCACTAATGAAGATGTTAATCATGCCAAAATTGTTTTATCTTCTACACTCGCTGCCTTATTGGCTGACAAGAAAGATGTGTGGAAGTTGAAAACAGTAGTTCTATGGAGGGGAAGGTGTCCCTGGCTGATTCAAGAAAAACTGATCTTGTCTAAAGACAAGGGTGGATTGGGTATTTCCAGTTTTCAGCTTTATAATATAATTATGGTATCTCTGGGAAACGAATAGGTGGGGAAGACAGATTTTGTACTGAAGGTGTGGTAGAAGGAATGGTGTCACCTTTCAGTCCTCTGTTCTTGATCCCTGCAATATCTGTACAGCAGAGAGAAGGGAGTCAAGACATTTCCTGGTATCTGCATACATGCACAAATATGGGAGCTGCATTAAGGAGTTTGGGATTTTGTCCCTCTGGAAAAATGAGCCCTAAGCTGGAAAGGGGAGGATGTAAGGTGTAAAAGGCCTTGGGGGAGGGGGGTAGTGACTGTGAAAAGGGAATAACTAGTCAGGTTATCAAATTTGCAGATGACACAAAACTGTTTAAAGTTGTTAAAACCCAAGAGGATTGTGGAAAACTGGGCATCTGGATAAATTGGAAGACTGGGCATCCAAATGGCAGATGAAATTTAATGTGGACAAATGCAAAGTTATGCACCTAGGAAAGAACAACCCACACTATAGTTACACGATGCAAGGCTCCACATTAGAAACCACCACCCAGGAAAAGGACTTAGGAGTCATCGTGGATAACATGTTAAAACCCTCCGCCCAGTGTGCAGCGGCGGCCAAGAAAGCAAATAGAATGCTAGGTATCATAAAGAAAGGGATGGAGAATAAAACAAAGGATATTATAATGCCTCTGTATCGCTCCATGGTACGACCGCACCTTGAATATTGTGTGCAATTCTGGTCGCCGTATCTTAAAAAGGACATAGCGTTATTAGAAAAAGTACAGAGAAGAGCCACCAAATTGGTGAAGGGGATGGAAGGCTACTCCTATGAAGAGAGGCTAAAAAGGTTAGGGCTCTTTAACCTGGAAAAGAGACGGCTGAGGGGAGATATGATAGAGGTCTATAAATTAATGAATGGAGTGGAACGGATAAACGTGGATCAATTGTTTACGCTATCAGAATATAGAAAGACTAGGGGACATGTAATGAAGCTACAGGGTAAACTATTTAAGACAAATAAGAGAAAATATTTTTTCACTCAACGTGTAATCAAACTCTGGAATCTGTTACCGGAGGATGTAGTAAGAGCTGTTAGTATAGCTGGGTTTAAAAAAGGTTTGGACAAGTTCCTGGAGGAAAGGTCCATAAACCACTATTAAAAAGGGACCCAGGATATCAATGCTTGACCCAGTACAAGCATTGTGGAACCTGTGTCTTTTGGGGATATTGCTAGGTATGTAGGACCTGGATTGGCCACTGTTGGAAACAGGATACTGGGCTTGATGGACCTCGGTCTGACCCAGTATGGCATGTCTTATGTTCTTATGTTCTTATGAAAGCCTTGTTCCCAAAGGGAGACTATGTTAAACACATTTGACCAACTTCAGAGAAGGTATGGACTAGGGAAGAATCATTTCTTTACTTATCTTCAAGTATGACTTTAATTTCAGGGGGCAGGGAGAGGAAGGGGGGAGCCAACATGTGGGAAGAGGAGTGGGATTTCTTGGAAGATATGTAGCTCTCCCAAAGTCAAGGGAATTCTATTGCTCATTGGTACCAGAGAGGGCAAGATAAGAAGGCTAGTAAGTTGTGTTCTGGAGTCTGGCACAATCTTGGCACAGGGTTTGAAAAAAGTAGTTACCCTCAAAAGGTTTGCCTTTGGTTTCTAGAGAGGAGTAGAATTTGCCCAGATGTAGACTTATGAGAAGTGGAGTTAAAATTTTGCACCACTGTGGAGGCGATATAAGATGGGGCTAATGGACTCAGCTCTTTGCCTTAAGTGCAAAGACGAGCTGTGGAATTTGTTATAGTTTTGTGCTGTGTAGAGATACAATTTGTTACAGTTTTGTGCTGTGTAGAGATACAAGGGTTTTTGAAGG
This sequence comes from Ichthyophis bannanicus, assembly GCA_033557465.1. Taxonomy (NCBI): domain Eukaryota; kingdom Metazoa; phylum Chordata; class Amphibia; order Gymnophiona; family Ichthyophiidae; genus Ichthyophis; species Ichthyophis bannanicus. Next base: position 623,250,020 of record CM066031.1, on the reverse strand, counting down.
GTAGAGGAGGAATGCTGGAGGGATGCATGGGGGATAGTGATGCTAGAGGAGGAGGCTGTGTTGCTCCTTTCGGGTGCCCAGGTAGTGGGTGCTTGGGACAAGGAGAAGCATTTATTCTTGAATGTGAGTTTGAAGGTGGCATGAAAATGTATCCTGAGCAACTGGATTGACTTATGGTCAGAGAGAAAGAAATAGCGTATGCAGATGAAGCGCTTATTTATTTATTTATTTACATTCTCTTATATACCGCGCTATTCTGCATCAGTGCGGTTTACATTGAACAAACTGAAATTACATTGAACAGGGCATTATAACTTGGAGATAACTATTTTACAGGGAACATGGGCTATGGAGGGTTAAGTGGCTTGCCCAAGACCACAAGGAGCACCTGTGGGACTAGAAACCCCAGTCCTTCCGGCCCAAGGTTGCTGTCCTCTAGTGGGATTTGAACCACCGACCTTCCGGCCTGAAGTACCTTGCCCCAACCACTAGGCTACTCCTCCACTCCACTTAGACAGTTTAAGATTCGATTGACTTCCCTTAGGAGTGTTGCATGTACAAGGTGATATCTGCCTCATATGTGGAAGCCTGGTAAGTCCTCTATGACCTGTTAACTGAGGCACAAAAACAGCACCTCCGGGATAAAGGCTACGAACTGACGTGCGAGATATCTGGGAGAAAAGGGGGCAATAGGAAGGATGAGGGGATTAGAAGAGGTTAATTAAATTTCATAAAAAGGCACAAAGTGGTATGTTGTTGTCTAGATGAGCCATTTTATGTATTTATTTATCTATCTGGGTTTTTTATACCATCTTTTCGTTCAAAGCAGTGTACACTGTACTACAAGGACATACAAAGGCAGGGAGATATATATGCAGAGACCAAAGTGGTAGATAATGGGTCTACATAGAACAGGGAATGACAAGACATACATTGTTACATTTGATATATGGTTTACAGTCATACATCAATTCAAAATATATAACAGATCATCATCTATAACAGGCATGTCCAACAGGTAGATCGCAATCTACCTGTAGATCGGAGGGGTCAGAGGTAGATTGCCAGTCCCACTTGGCTCCATCTCTCCAGCAGCTCGCCCCGTCGCTAGGAGAGAGCTTGTGCCGGCAGGTTGTCTGCCAAGGGCTTTCCGCCACTGCTAATTCTTTGCCTGTCTTTTTCCCTGCCTGCGGGAATCTTGCCTGTGGGTGTATTGGGGACGCTTGTTGTTTTCATGCCAATAGTTTGTGGGTACCCCAGGGGGCCGCCACCCGCGCCCCGCGACGCCACAGGCCCGGCGTCATACCCTGGTCTCCTGCCTCTCAGAATCACCCATTCTTTCCCCCGCCCCAATACCCCTTAGAAGTGTGTTATATACTGGGCGATATCCATTCGCCTGGGCTTTACCTGAATACACTTACTGTATCAGTTGTGTTGTGTGCTGGTCGTTGGTCACTTTATAGTTCGCTTTCATTAAACATTTTCGGGCAGACACAACAAAGTGTCAAGAATTTGGTGATTTTGGTGGGCTTTTCCAATTTTTTTCTAACTTGCCTATGCCTTGCCTTCGAATTGGTTCAAACCACTGACTTTTACTTGCCTCTGCAATTTAATTTTGCATAGCCTTTGCATTGATTCTACACTGCAATTTTATTTCGCCTTGCCTTTGCGTTGATTCTACACTATGTGCAGAATTTATTAAATCGCGTGTGGTGGTATTTGAACTTGTTTGGCGGTATTTGATTTTATCTGGTTTGCTGGACAGGTGTTTGAGTTTTTTTGATGATTGTTTGGTGGTATTTGATTATTGGTGCCAGTATGATGAATTCTTATTTTTACTTTTAGAACTGCATGTGTGCTTTTGGCATCTCCAGTCCTTGTATTGCACATCATCCAGAGGTCTTCAGTTCCTGTTGATCTTTAATACTTTGGCTGAATCTGGTCCAAAACTGTCACTGTCCCAGTGTTTATACTAACTTAGCAGATTTGGCCTTCTTACATCCAGCCACCCCAGTATAATGAGGATGAGCATTACAAAGAAGAGCAAAACCTACCACTTCCATGATGAATGGGAAATGGACTACTTCTTCATCATAGTGAAAGACAAGTGTTATTGTCTAATTTGTAATGCCACAGTATCCTTGCCCAAAAAGAGTAATCTGGAACATCATTATAAGGTTCTGCATAGCAATAAGTTTGATGCTGATTTTCCACCCAAAAGTGAAATTCGTAAACTGAAGCTCAAAGAACTTAAATCGAAATTGGCTACTCAGCAACAGTTGATGGCGAAGCCAAGGTCACATTCGGTCAATGCAACCATAGCATCCTTCAAGGTCAGCAACCTGATCGCAAAGAAATGCAAACCTTTCACTGAAGGGGAATTTGTAAAAGATTGTTTTCTTGAAGCAGCTGACAATCTCAAACTTGAAAACACAGTAGATATGCTTTCTGTTGAGGGCAGTGTCTCCAAATGGGTTAGTTTTGTACATACCATGATATCAATGAAGTCATCCGTGTAGTTTGCCTTCTTATTTAGGGGGGGCAAAGGGTAAAGAAGTCATACTGACAGTAGGGGCAGTAATCCCCCCCCCCCCCACACACAAATTATGTCCATGAATGAAGCTCACTGTTAAGCCAGGGTACGTGGAGTAAGATCTCTGTCTCTCAAATTTACTGCCAATGCTTGGCTTAGTATTTGCATAGTGCCAAAGAAAGCTTCCTTCTGGAGTTTATAAGCTATCACACGTATAATTAATTTGTCAAGGTGTGTTTGGAAATTCCTCTTAATCAAGCCTGTGACTCCCAACACAATGGGAAATATTTCTGCAACTTTCTGTCACATTTTCTTGGTCTCTGATCTTCTCCCTCTCCACACGATTCAAAAAAAATAATGTCTTGGAAAAGACATCTCTATTATTCAATACTGCTCTGGTGTTTTTTTCCTGTATCAATGCATCCAGCTCTTCATCAGTCAGAATGGAAATGTCCCAGGTGATCATAACCTCTTCATTCTATGTAAATTCTCTTAGGGCCATGATCGCAGTGCTTTACTGAAATAGTTATGATGTAGTGTTTATAAAGTTTCCAGTGGATGAGACATGGCACTTTATTGTGCTTTTCTGTACTGAAATTTTCTGCCATCAGAACTTCGAAGGCAGCTATGAGAACTTTAATAATGCCTCAACCATCATTCTTGAAACTTAGTAATACCTACCTCCGGCCAGGGGCAGCTCAAGGCAATCTGCTGCCTGAGGTGAGGGATGAGATGGCGCCCCTCCCCCTCCTGTAGAGGGGGGGAGGCTTTCTCAAAACTCCAGTCAGGTACTAAACCAAACCAAAAGCCGATTAGATTATATGTTTATGTTTATTTGAATTTGATATACCACTCAGACCAAAAGGTATTAGAGCGGTTTACAATACTACATCATTTAGGGAAATAAGAAAAGAACGCCATTTATAAGATAGGACAGAGTAGAGGACAGAGATAGTCAAATAGATAAGAGGAAAAGAAGGACACGGAACAGCAAGTTACCATGATATATAAGCAGGACATCAATACAGACGCCACAGACCAACGCCTAAGGAAATGCAAGAGTCTGCACACCAAGGAACTATAAGAAAGCGTAAGAACGACAGCACAGTTTATAAAATTAAATTGTAACTCATTTTTATTTTGTTATAAACTGCATTATGGTTCTTGCTTTTTCTTTTTGAACATATATTTTGCATCCACAGAACCCCCTTCCTCAACAGTGGGTGCAGAGCAGAACCAGGGCATTCACCCACAGAACTCAATATCTTTAAAAAAACAAACAAACATTATCCAGTACCAGGCATATTGTGAACTAATACAAACCCTACAAGTCACTGAGTATCTATAGAGCAAATCTACCATGCCATATCATACCATACCAGCACCAACTAAGGAGGTTACCCATGTAAAGGCCTTCGAATATCAGGCCCATAAATAATATGTATAAACAATTAAAAGGTAAAAAAATAATAAATAATGAATAATAAAATGGAACCAAATTGGCAGGGACATAAAAATAAATGACAAGATGAAATCATAAAAAAACAATAAAATCTATTGTGAAAGACAATGTAGATCACCGAAGATAAAAAGTGAATATCAGCAGAGCAAAACTGATGAGTAATTAGTTGGTAAATCATGACAAATGTAGTAGGCCGCAGGGAAATCATGACAGAAATGTAGTAGGCCGCAGGGCCAGTGTCCCGGAGGCTGAGCACAAACCAGGTACCCTGGTGCCTGCTGACCTGTAGTGCATGAGGCAGGGTCGGCCAGTAATGGGGAGGAGAGGGGTGAGGGTTGTCAAGGCAAGGACATCTGCTGGGTTTGAAATCTCCCTGCGTGGCGACGCAGGGAGATTTCACTGGTGGCCATTGAGGCGCGTGTTGGGCTGAGCTGTGTAGCTCTGCCAGCACAGCCCTTCCTTCCTTCCTTGGCAGGCAGACGGGTGTCAAATCACGGCATTTGGTGTGCGGCAGGCTCAGTGGGTCTTCTTTTATCTGCTTCAGCGTGGCTATTCTTTTCGGTAGCAGCAGTGGGTGGCGGATCAGGCATTGGAGAGTGTGGCCCAGTGTGTCGCGGATCGCAGCAGTGGTGAGTGGGGCCCAGTGGGGGTTTTCTTGTTGGCCTCAGTGGCGGGGAGCGGGATGAGGTATTGTCGGGTTGAGTGGAGGAGGCATCATTTTTTTGTTGGGAGAGTCTCGTTGGGGTTTGGGGAGAGGTGTCAGTCCAGGGGCACGAGTGGATGCTCAAGCTGAGGTGCACATGAGGGGGCAATCTCAGCGTGGATGGTGTGGAGTATCGCCAATCATTCAGCGGGGAAAGGGGAGAGGCAGGCAGTCTTGGAGATTGACAGGAGTGAAATCTGGCGGGCCCATATCTGGGGGAGGTTCCTGGGTTACAGAAGGGCAATCATCTTAGGAGTAGGGGGGAGGTGTCTGAGTAGGTATGGGGGGGTCACAGTCAAGGGGGAGAAAGCAGGAGGGGGATCCAGCTTTGAGTGCTGGAGGGGCTGATCAGGGGAGAGATGCAGTTGGTGCAGGGCTTTGCAGGCTGGGAGGCAAAGTGGAGGATGAGGGGAGATATGATAGAAGTCTATAAATTAATGAATGGAGTGGAACGAGTAAACATAGATCGATTGTTTACGTTATCAGAGTATAGAAAGACTAGGGGACATGCAATGAAGCTACAGGGTAAACTATTTAAGACTAATAAAGTATTTTTTCACTCAACATGTAATCAAACTCTGGAATTTGTTACCGGAGGATGTAGTAAAGGCTCTTAGGGCAGCTGGGTTTAAAAAAAGGTTTGGACAAATTCCTGGAGGAAAGGTCCATAAACCATTATTAAGAAGGGACCCAGGATATCAATGCTTGACCCAATACAAGCATTGTGGAACCTGTGTCTTTTGGGGAAACTGCTAGGTACGTATGACCTAGATTGGCCACTGCTGGAAACAGGATACTGGGCTTGATGGACCTTGGTCTGACCCACTATGGCATATCTTATGTTCTTATGAGGGTGGTGCAGAATGGGGGGGGAGATGGCAGCCTGGAACTGGTGGTGCTACATAGGGGGGGGGGGGAGGAAAGAGCACCAAGGAGGGGAATGGTGTGGGGTGTGTCCCGACTATGGGGACATGAGACTTGGGTCGGTTGGGGGTCCTGGATGGAAGGGCAGCTTGGAGGGGATGGGAGCTTTGAGACATGTGGGGATAAGTCAGGTGTGGGGTGGGATGGAGGTTTTGCTGGGCAAGCTAGGGCAAGTTTTCCTAAGTAGGCCCGGGGGTGGGCTTATCCCCACATACCCTCAAGGGATAGTGGCTTCCTTGCCTCCAGGCACATGGAGCACCCCAGGAGTGGGGACAACAGCCTTGGAGGATGGCTGCTGTCTTGCTTGGGAGGATATGGAAGTGCTGTTTCTGGGGCTGTGGGGGGGGCAGGGGTCTTCATGCACAAGTTGTGGTGGCAGGTGAGATCCAGCTGTGGGTAGTGTTCCAGCTGTGGGTAGTGTTCCAGATATGGCACCTGGCGGTGTTTGCCCTTTGCTCTCAACCCAGGTGACAACTGAGCAGGTGGCCAGAGTGGGTGCTTTGGAAAGGGCTTGCATGGAGGCAGAGGGACCCAGGATACAGCAACTATGGAATGGGTTGATGGCGCAGATCATCAAGCGTACTTTGGGACCAAGGAGGGCATCTCCATCGGCAGGTGAGCATATGGGCAGGGGCGAATGCAGATCCAGAAGGGACAAGATCTTGTCACCGACTACGGGGAGGGGGAAGAAGTCTAGAGGGAAGCACAAACATACTCACATATGTCAGCATGACTCTGCATCTTCTTCATCCTCTACTTCATTGGATGCATCATCAGAAGAATCTGCAGAAGCGGCTGGGGCAGAGAAAGTGGGGGTAACGCCTACTTTGGTTGCTTATTCAAAGTTCTGGGAAGGGGCACCATAGAAGTTGTGGCATAAGATTAAAAGGAGGTGTTCTATTGCTATTTTTCAGCTGCTCGAGGGGCGGAGACGCTCAGGGGAGAGTCAGAAGAAGTGAAAGGAAGATGAGAAATGTAGTCAGGTGCGGAAGGTATCCCGGAATATGCTTCATTGGGCAAGGGCCTTTTTGAGACTGGCAAGTGTTTGGGGGCACTATTTCCTAGCACAATATGGTTCTTTATTGGCTTATGGAGATGCTATTTTAGCAGTCACTCAGTATTACAAGGGTTGGGCTTGGCTAAACTATGAGGAGGATTTTAGGGATATGATGCAGAATATACACTTGTCATGGGGGATGAAGGACGTTAATTTGTGGCTCACACAAATGTCTGCCAAATGTGGGTCGGCAGGAGGAATGGGGAACTGATCCTTTCGGAGTGCAGCCCAAGGCAAGGGTGAGGAGCAGAAACTTGTGTTGGCACTTCAATAAGTTGTCCTGTCCTTTTCCAGGCTGCAAGTTCCAGCATGCCTGTTCCCTATGTGGACATAAAAAAAACAGGTACAACCCCAATCAATATGACCCAAAAACAAACAAAACCAAAACCATAGATATGCACAAAAAATATATGCTCAAAAATATATGCACAAAAAAAGCTCAGGACTAGCCGTTTACTGGTATAGGAGGAAAAAAGACCTCAGTATCTCCCTGCACAAAAGTGACAGGAATCAAGTCTGTCTACAGACGCCAAAACGTCTAAAGAAACTGAACAGACTTGAAATTACATCAACGGTCATAAAAAAACCTCCAACCAGCAGGCTTCCGAGCAAAGAAATGCTAACGTCACACAACATTAACAAAAAAGGCTCCGGACACTTATCTTTAGATGATAACAGTCACTTAATGATGATGATGATGAAAATAATTATGAAGATATTGAATCAAACAGTGATGAGCTGAAAACCTCGTCGAAGTATGCTTCTACAGTGTTGTACTTCAGGTGATAAGGAACTCCGACATCAGATGTTTCGCTTCAATGGCTTCTTCAGGGAGCAAAAAATCACTCGTCACCGTGCAATCATGTGACTCTATGAAACGAAGCACCGGAGCAAGAAAAGCCTGTATGCTGGATTTGAGAAATAGAGCATGAAAATGCAAAAGATAGCAGCCAAACAGACAGGTTTGGGAAGGTGAGCCAGCAGCCGGTATTTTCACTAGCGTCTGTTTGGCTGCTATCTTTTGCATTTTCATGCTCTATTTCTCAAATCCAGCATACAGGCTTTTCTTGCTCCGGTGCTTCGTTTCATAGAGTCACATGATTGCACGGTGACGAGTGATTTTTTGCTCCCTGAAGAAGCCATTGAAGCGAAACATCTGATGTCGGAGTTCCTTATCACCTGAAGTACAACACTGTAGAAGCATACTTCGACGAGGTTTTCAGCTCATCACTGTTTGATTCAATATCTTCATAATTATTTTCATCATCATCATCATCATTAAGTGACTGTTATCATCTAAAGATAAGTGTCCGGAGCCTTTTTTGTTAATGTTGTGTGACGTTAGCATTTCTTTGCTCGGAAGCCTGCTGGTTGGAGGTTTTTTTATGACCGTTGATGTAATTTCCAGTCTGTTCAGTTTCTTTGGACGTTTTGGCATCTGTAGACAGACTTGATTCCTGTCACTTTTGTGCAAGGAGATACTGAGGTCTTTTTTCCTCCTATACCAGTAAACGGCTAGTCCTGAGCTTTTTTTGTGCATATATTTTTGAGCATATATTTTTTGTGCATATCTATGGTTTTGGTTTTGTTTGTTTTTGGGTCATATTGATTGGGGTTGTACCTGGTTTTTTTTTATGTATAGTTTTCTTGCCCCTTGAGAGGATTTTTGTTAAATTGTTCCCTATGTGGAGGCAGTCATACCACAACCAAATGCAGCACAAAAGACGTGGCTGGGGCCCCACCTGCCAACAAATGGTAAAGAGCTTATGCAGCTGGCCAGGACCCCAGTGACAGTTGAGGCCTTGCAGCCCTGGCTCCTTTACAGGGGGCGGCTGTTGAATGGTTTGAGCAGGGATTTATCATTCCATTTCAAGGAGGCCTGCGGGACACAACAGCAAAGAATGCAGTGTCAGTATGTTGCCTTATGGATGTGATGCGGGGAAAAGTTGAAGCCGAATGCGCACTTGGCAGAATTGCAGGACCGTTCACAGAGTACCCGTTTTGGCCTTTTGTCATTTCCTCATTAGGGAAAAAAGGAACCTGGAAAATTTAGACTTATTCACAATTTATCCTTTCTGCCAGGTGATTCAGTGAATGACCATATACCTCCCGAAGGTTAAACAGTTAAGTACGCTTCCTTTGATTCAGCAGTGTCCCTTGTGTGCAAATGAGGGCCAGGGGCACTCAAGGCAAAAGTAGATATTGAATTGGCTTTTTGACTCCTCCTAGTGCATCCGTCAGCTTTTCATTTATTGGGTTTCCAATTTGAGAATAGGTATTATCTTGATAAATGTATGCCAATGGGTTGCACCATCTCATGTGCCTATTTTGAATACTTTAGCAGTTTTTTGCATTGGGTTTTGGTGCAAAAGATGGGGTCGGCAAGTATAGTGCATTATCTTGATTTTCTATTCATGGGGCCTGATCAGTTGAGATACTTACATGATGCTGTTAATGGCCTTTTTGGGGATGACTGAGGAGCTCAGAGTACCTTTGGCAGAGGAAAGGATATTAGGTCCGGTGACGTGTCTCACTTTTCTGGGGATTGAGTTAGATTCCATAGCTTTAGTGGCTGCATTTGAAGGTGGACAAGTTGAGGGGGCTGATATCAGTATTAGGGTCAGCTAGCAAGGTCACGCTGCAGGATCTACAGTCATTAGTTGATTACACTGGTCAACATTGAAATCGTTACTGACTTTAAAAGGTCCTAATCTGTAGTATCTTGGTGAGCTGAACACAAATATAACTGTCACGTCCTCTCCTTTGTGTAGGCGGATGCCTAGTAGAAGAGGACGGACCACATTTGTGTATCCCTATAAGTGCTGCGGGTCTTATGTTCCATGTAGTTGTGGTCAAGATGAAAACAGCCAAGGATTTAAGGGTAACAATAAGTTTTATTGTTGCACAGGTATTTTTTCTACTACCCCTACTGAACATAAAGAATAAAGGATTCTTCTCCATACAGAAATAAAGTCAACTGATACAGCAAAGTCCATGTGTTATCCACGCACGATTGCTTCAAACAACTTTCCCAAAACCTTCTTCCAGTTGCCAATTCACTTTACTTATCCTTGGGTTAGTTGAGGCATCCAATAAAAATCATCAACCGCTTTTTCTCTTCCTTAGACCAACTGTTGCCTTTGTATAAAAATCAGTAAAACAGTAGCATTCTCTTCATTCAAAGTTGCCAAACTGGCTAGGCTTCACACTTCTAGCATCTTATTGCCTTTCCCAGTGTTAATCCCTCAAGCCCAGTTTCAGGCTTCTTCCAGCACTTATAACATCAGCATAAAACGGTAGCAGCTTTACTCCCTTTGGCAATAAGCACAGTCTGTCTCCATATCAGAACGTTCACTCTCTAAAGGGGCTTCTTCAATTTGCATGGCCTCTTCCTCCGAGTCTGATACAACCTGCCTATTTTCAGGGTTCTCAACAGTAGGCTTCCATTGCTCTAACAGGGTTTTAAGCTGTCTCCATCGAGACTCTTCCGTAAACTGAGGTATAGGGGAAGAACCAAGGAGACCAGTCTCCTTTAACACAGATTTAAAGGTTTCAAAAGGGCTCACCTTTTTCCTAGCACTCCTTGACTTCTCTGGTAGTGCTAAAGGCAACCACTTGTCCCCAGACTGCCTCACCTGGACTCTTGTACCATGCTTCCCAGCAGGGTCTGGCTCGGACTCCTGTCTCCCAAGCTTCTGGTCAGCTAATTGCTTTCTATCAGCGGGGCTTCTCTCGGAACTGGAGCTACAGACACGCTGCCTGCAATAAGAATCCTTATGCAGCTTCCTAATAGGGCCTTTGCTTCTGCCTATTCTCCCACCTTCCAGGACAGCTTCCACAGAAGACTCATGAGAAGAACTCCTCTGACTTCTGGACAAGCTTTCCAGACTTTCCTCTCGAGGATTACTTCTTCTTCTCTCCCACTTCTCTTTGCTGCTCCTCCGGTGGTTTTTTCTGTCTCTCTCCACACCTCTCTCACTAACTGTTTCTTCCTGCTTAAGTGTTTGGGGCTGTCCTATGGGCTTTGACTCCGCCCCTCTGCTTCCCACGTCAGCTCCCTTGGTCACCATGGAGCTGAGGTGTGGCTCCCTCTCTAGCTTTCTGTGCATAGAGTTTTTTTCATTTGTTGGAGGTTTAACCCTTTCCCTTCCTGAACTGCTCTTTGCTTCAGGGGAAAAAGACTGGTTTCTCCTACTTTCTCCAGGGTTTAACCCTGCTTCGCCACCACAATAACATTAAAAAAATTTTATTGGCTCTCGTTTTGAAGATATTGCATGTAGTTCATTTTTGACGTTTCACCGTGTAAATTTATCCAGTAGGACATCAGCAACATCCCAAATAAGCCTTTAATGATGTAATATTGCATCACATTGCATAATACCAGCATGCACACATCATCCAGAGTTGACTGCATCATTTTCTGATGCAGTGCAATACTACTGCCAGATGGCTGCTGAAGCCATCTGACTTCAGCAGTGTACTATACGCAGTCGGAAAGGAAAGTAATCTGGTATTCTGTTCCGATATTGAAAGCCTCATGAATGCCTTAAAAATCACTCATGACCCACAAGACTGGAGACTATTTATAGACCCTTCGAAACTGAGTCTGAAGGCTGTGCTTTTGAACAATGGAAACATCTTCCATCTATTCCAGTAGCGCATGCTGTCCACATGAAAGAGACATACAATAACTTAAAGCATCTACTGACTTCCATTAACTATAACAAGTACAGCTGGCACCTCTGTGGTGATTTGAAGGTAGTTGCCCTTTTAATGGGACTGCAGCAGGGATATATAAAATACATGTGTTTCTTATGTGAGTGGGATAGTCGAGCAAGGGATTGGCACTACTTGCGGAAGGAATGGAATCGCAGACAAAATGTAACAGTTGGAGAAAAGAATATCCAGCACCCAGCTCTGGTTGAGGCTCACAAAATCCTGCTACCACCCCTTCACATCAAACTAGGTTTGATGAAAAACTTTGTGAAAGCCATGGACCGCACTTTGCCAGCTTTCCGATACCTGCATGAAAAATTCCCTCGACTCAGCAAAGCAAAGATTAAAGAGGGAGTTTTTGTGGGTCCTCAGATTCGAGAACTCTTCAAAGATGACCAGTTCAACAACTTGCTGCAGGGTGATGCGAAACAAGCATGGAATGCTTTTCACCTAGTGTCAAACTTTCTCGGGAATGTTAGGGCAGAAAACTACAAGGAACTAGTAGAAGACATGCTGATGCAGTATCAGAAACCTGGCTGCAATATGTCTCTAAAGATCCATTTCCTTGATTCCTATCTCGATTTCTTTCCTGACAACTGTGGTATGGTTAGTGATGAACAGGGTGAATGTTTTCACCAGGATATCGCAACGATGGAGCAAAGATACCAGGGAAAATGGTCCACTACAATGCTGGCTGACTACTGCTGGACACTTCCCAGAGAAGCTCCTGAACAGCTGTACAAGAGACAGGCGAAAAAAAATCTAAGAAGTAGTCTATGACTTGTTTTTTTACAGGTATTAACCGAAGGCCTATTATTTACTATTGACATGCATTTCGTGATGTAAACATTAATTCTTGTAGATTACAAAAAAACTAGAGCCAACTTTGCAATTTCACTGTCATATTTGTGTTCAGCATATAAAAATTGATAAGAAATTACTATTTTTATTTCAGTAACATGACTTTTGTAAAAATTTGTTGACCAGTGACTGAATTTCACATGTCAAGTTATCCCAATGGGGTGCCTTTTTTCTCAGCATTTATTGCTGGCAATGGCGGGGGTGGTGAAGCCTCATCATATCCAGGTGTCTCCAGGCATGCGAGAAGATTTAAGAGTCTGGGATGCCTTCTTGGCAGATTGCAAAGGGTGCATGGTCTTGCAGCTGGCTGAAGTGTCCAATTTGGATTTGCAGTTCTCGGACGTGGTAGGCAGCTGGGAATTTGGACTGTACTGCCAGGGGGGCATGGAGTGCAGAGGCTTGACCAGTAGATTGGCACACTTTGGGGTTGACACGCAACGTCACCTTTTTAGAGCTTTTTCCCGATGTAGTGGCACTGGCAGTGTGGCATAAGCATTTATGGACTAGAAAAGTAGTTTTTTGGTGTGACAACGCAGTAGCAGTAGAGACTATCAAATTGGCAATCTTCCAAGTATTCACATGTGATGGCTCTGATGTGAGTATTTGTGCTCTATTGCTTACAACTCAACGTGACTGCTAGAGCTCATCATGTACCTGGTGTGCTGAATCACATTGCTGATTCTTTGTCTCATTTTCACTGGTCCCAGATCCATTTGCTGGCATCCAGAGCAGAGGTGGTAACCATAGCGGTATCCGTGCATCTTTGGCAAACTGAGACAGACGTGATAGTGTTGTTGCAGTCCTGCATGGCACAGGTGACTTGGATGTCGTACCTTCTGGGATATCATAAGGTGGGTGACTTTATTACAGGTAAGGGTTGGTCAGAAGGTTGGGTTCCTGATGAGCTGCTCAGATTGTTTATTGTCCAAGCCAAGGCCACGGGTCATCCAAAGCGGCAGTCAGGTCGTCTTTAGGGAGATTTTCCTTTTTCAGTAAGGCAGCGGGATGGGGCAATCTTCTGGCTAGATTTGTGGTCTGGAATCTTCTTTCAAGCTGGGAGAGGGAGTCCCCAGTACCTCAAGATTGGCAGCACCCATGACGCATGGCTCGTTATTCCGCATGTGGGTAGCTCTGCTGGTAGTTATCTCTTCGGCTTGGGAGGCACTACTGTTCAGGGCAGTGTTTTCCATAGCAATTTTATGGGGCATTTTGGATTAGTGAATTAGTTCTACACTCCAGAAAGTGGGAGCGGTGGGAGGGATAGAAAGAATGTGCGTGGTGGTCGGACAGACACGGGTGCTCATTTTCCTTCCCCAGTCTAAGACAGATCATGGCAGGCAGGCAGGGGGGTTGGGTTGTGCTCAGTGGGGTAGGGCAGTTGGCCACCTATATGGTTCAGAATTTGCAGGCTTATTTGGCACAGCACCCTACAATTGCTTTTTCAGTATGAGAATTCGCATCCGTTGACACAGTTCCAGTTCACGGCAGGTTGTGCATGGTTCTGCAGCACTTAGGTTCTGACACGTGGCGGTTTGCATCCCATTCATTTAGAATAGGGGCTGCTAAAGTGCTGCAGCAGCAGGGCTCGATGAAGCTGCTATTCAGCAGATTGGCAGGTGGTGTTTTAGTGCTTATGTGGGATACGTTTGTCCGCAAAACGATTAAGAGGGGAACATGGTATCTGTTTCAGCGGGGGAAAGGGGCAAATGTGAATTAAAGGCTTTGTTGTCTTCCAGATGGCAATCAGCTTTGTTATTTTACAGATGGCAGTCTATACCTGGAGGAATGGTGGATGCTGGGTCATTCCTTTGTATACTGGTCCAGGCGTTTGATTGGAATGGCTGGGTGAGAGGAATGCGGTGGTGCCAGCTGCTGCTGATCTTGAGATATCATGCCAGTCAGCATCAACAGCTAGTGGAACTTGTTATACACCTGGGAAGAAATGATCTTTCTGGATGGACTTGTAAACAGCTCATTCGAGCAGCACAATTGGACTTAACTGTCATACGTTCATTGTTGCCAGGTGTGATCACTGGGTGGTCGGATATTATTTCATGGCCTTATTGCCAGTCTCAATGTCAATGGTCTCCGGGACTGGTGAAGGAGAATCGGCAGATCAGGTGGTGGGTCATGCAGAATGGAGGGCTCCAAGTGCAGCACCCTTGGGTTGATGTAGGCTGTGCGAGTTTATATCACACAGATGGGATGCACCTTTCGCAAGTAGGGTAAAATCTCCTATTGAACGATGTCATGAGGCACAAGAATCAGAGCCCATGGAAACAGGGACTATACCTCAGAATGAATACACTTTTGACATTTCAGAGGAAAGCAGGGAGAAGGGTTGGCATAGAAACCCCAAACAAATGATGTCACACAGTGCTAGGGAACGCCCGAGCCAAGTGCTAACCCATGACTCATTAAGAGAGGGGAAGCAGCTGATGGGGGCGGAGCCCAAGCAAACGGAAAAGGCAACACATTTAAAAATCCTCTAGTTAGGAGAGGGGAGGAGGAGGAGGGGTGAAGAACAGGAGAGAGAGAAGGAGTTGATCAAGAAGGAGAGAACAGTGTGGAAGGACAAGAGAAGGGAAGGGAATCCCCATCTTATCCAGGAAAGCTCATCTGGAGAAGGGAGCTGTGAGAGCCACACTGACTCCAGGAATCAGGCAGTTCCATGCTGTGGAAAGCAGTACACGGCTGGTCAGTGCACTGAGGAACTCCATTCTCCTGAAGGCAAGGAATATTATTTTAAACCCCTGAGAAGACAGTCTCAGCCTTCTAATACCAAATATACTGAAAGGAAAACTTGTTTCCCTGAAGCTGAGTTTCTGCCTGTGAGAAAGCCCAGGCAAAGCAAAAGGGAAAAGTTTTACCGTGAGCCGTATTTCAGCCAAGGGAGTTCTCTGGACAAGCAGTTGCTGGAAGGTAGGAAAATACTTCCAAATAGCATAGCAGAAGATTTTGATCAAAACCCTTGTACGTACCAGGAGCTGTGTGAAAGAGCCAACCGTGATTCTTATGCTAAACACCTAAGCTCCTCTAGGCTGTTGGGGGATGGGAACACTTTACCCTTCACAGAGGAAGTGATTGAGCAGGGCGAAGAGTTCACCCCACAGGAAGCTGAGGACGACGTGAATGAGATGCAGTGTGAGTTTTACCAAGCTCCAGACACAGAGGTTTACATGGACTGTACGTACACGATGTCAGACAGCATACAATCTTTATGCTAGCATTGCTATAATACTGCTATAAGAGAGAAAACAGTCCAAAGAATGTTTGGAGGTTTAAACTGTTTTCTGTACCTTATTTTTCTGTTACCTTAAAGAAGCTGAAGATAAGCGTTGCCTAAGTTTGATTACTCTTTTGTTTCATTATACCAGAAGTATGGACTTTATGTTGCTGTATTTTCAAGGTTAAATTCCAACCCTGGGAAGGGAATAAATCCCATTTATACCTTACCATTTTGTGCACAACTATTTTCTTCATTGAGCTAAAGGACTACAATACCCAGGAGGCTTTGCCAAGCCTCAAATTAATGGTTCATAGTCTTAAGAAGAACATCACCCCGCTCACCTTACCCACGCTAAGGCCTCTGGGAGTGAGAGGCGGTGACAACGACTGGCAGGAGACCTTGGAAGTAACTACCCGGCCGGGTCAGTACTGGCCGTAACTTACTTAGTTGGGGGGGATGCGCAAGAATAGTAACACTACCTTGCGCCGGTGACAACGTCCTGAGCCAATGAACACTGTGTGAGTAGGGCCTAATGGCCAGTGTGAGGGAGTAAGGGAACTTAGCTCGTGGAGTTGGGGTGGGCAGAGATCTCGGTGGGGATCTTCACCCAGATCTGGGGAGTAGAAGGGCTAATAATATGGTGAGGCTAGCGGTGGGGGGTGGGGGAGAAGATGATGCACCACTTTGCTAATAACATGGCTGGTGGATGGCATTGTCTGGTAAGGGGATATGGTTGGTATATATATATTGTAATAATGAGTTGTGTTAATAAAGCTGCAGCCATGTTTTGTTCACCAGTTATGAGTGTATTGTCATTTGAGGGCTGAAAAAGGGGAAGTAAAGTGTATGAATTAGGGGATGGAGGGGGAAAGGAAGAGGTTCTCAGAGAGGCCTGGTGTCCAAAAGAGGTATGGCAAAGAATGACTCATTCCAAATGGGGATACTAAATACACACTCTCCTGGCTCTAAACAGTTTTTATCACCTATAAATGATATATGCAAGCACTGAAGACAGGAGCAGCTGAGGACCAACAAGGGTCATATATAACCTCAATCATTCTAAACACTTAAGGGAAAAACTCTGAAAAATACAATATATATTGAATAAAAAATACTAACAAGGAAACAATTGGCTATAACTTATGCTATCCACTGTGCATTCCTGTGTTACGATCAATCATTTGGGCAGACATCAAAGAAGACTGGGTCACAACATTTATGCTGAAGCTGCAAATGCAATCAGCATATTTTACAGGGGATATCCCAAGGAGACTATAGCTATACACAAAAAAAAATAATTAAAAAACCCATTTAAAAGCCGGCAGATATATAAATGCAGTGTGTAAAACTGGCTAGCAAGGCGTGTGTGCCGTTGCCATCAAGATTATTGGATTTAGGCAAAGCAATAGCAAAAATTGGAGGAATTATTTTTGCCTCAAATATTCCATAAGGGAAATCTGTTAGATAAAAGGAATTGGCGCCAGAATATTTATTTTGAAAAGAGGTTATTGACATCACGCCAATGTCACACTATTAAGATAATCGGTACAAAAGAAGTCACTAGAAGTTATTCGAAATAGTGACATCCTTTTTTGTGTGTTATGCAAAATGTATTAACAATGTGTAGACTTAATGCATTAATTATTTAAGATATAATGGGCTCACTGTATATATCATCAAGGACTTGATAGAATTATATAATCATGACATAGAACATAGACGGCAGGTATTATGTGCCGCAAACCATCAAGGTTGCAGATGATTATCGAGAAGAGACACTGGCGTGAATCTTGCAATTTAAAAAAAACTTAAACAAAGAAAAATATTGACACCAAAATGATAAACTGAGGGGGCACCCAGTGGTTGTCTTTATAGCAAGATATGAATTTCAATTGTAAATAAAAAAATGGAAATAATCTTGTACCTCCTTGACTATGAAAATGGCACCGTGCAAAGGAGGTCTACTGAGGTGTGATAATTGCTAATAATCCTGTACTACAGGGATAAATCTATGTTAAAAGAATGGAAGACAAATGATGATCTAACAAAGCATATTCATACAATAACATCAAGGGGATTAAAAGTGATAAATTGAAAATGGCACACATATAACTATAATGTAAGAAGGAGGCTGACAGAGCGCATGTGCAGCCACTGGCAGAATCATGACAAATGGTGACACACCTGGATGCAAAATGCTTACCTCAAAAAAACAATCTGCAGAAAAACTCTATCAAAGAAAAGGATTGGTGTCAAGGTGTTCACTTTAAAGAGAGACCAAGGCCTCATTCCGACATCACGCTAATGCAATAGTCTATTCCAGGGAAGAGTTCCATAGATAGCAGAAACCAATAGGTATTGTAAATGAATATATATAGTGTGACACCCATTTGATATATTGTGCTTAAACATTGAAAAAAAGGGAACAAAGTTGTTTAGCAATAATCAGATCAACATTATATCAATATAATTGGCAACAAGAGACATAATGTCCTTGTTTCACAGTGGGTGAGCCTATCTTAAAGAGCAGTAAATGTGTGCCTTCATGGCATATTTATTTATTTATTTATTTAACTTTCTCATATACCGCGCTCTTCTGCATCAGTGCGGTTTACATTAAAACACAACTGTCCAGGGCAGAAGGTCTGCACTGGACTTACAATAGAACGTGGGGATTTGTAACTGGGTACTGTCACAAGGTAGACCCAATGGAGCCGGAAGAAATGGAGATTAGCAGAGAAGATCAGGCAGAACCTGATGATATAAACAAAAAGCTGTCAAATAGTTGCTATAAGCAACCACAGCACACGTGGGAGAAGGGTAAAAAGACACACCCAGCCAGCATGGGAATGGAGTTTGAATTACCCGATAGGGATCAGCTGAGAGGGGGTGGAACCTGGGGACAGATACATAAGGCACACTCACAAGTAGTGAGGGAGAGTGAGCAAGGACAGAGGTGGAAGCAACAGCCTCAGACGTGGGAACGAAAGGAAAGAGAAAGAGATTTAGTGAGCCAATCTCATCTCCATGACCAGAGTTGGTGGAAGGAGGGAAGTGAAAGAGTGAGTCAGCAAAATATACAACAGGACAGCGTGAATGAGTCTGAGGACTTTGTGAATACACGTGGAGGTAAGCTGCTGAATACAGAGTGTGTGTGTGAAAGCCAGAAGAAATGGGGGAGGAATCATACTGCAGGTAACAAAGCATTCAAAGCTGAACAGGGCTGTTTTACACCTGAATGGGCTAAGTTCAGGGTTAACAGGAGAAGCCAGCCAAGAGCAGACATAAAGGGAAAAGGAAACAACTTCTTTCCTTGTGCTAACAGCTACAAGAGAAAGAAAGATTTCTTACCTTTTGAAGCACCTAATTCTGCTAGCAACTTTAAACTCCCAGATTTCTCCCGAGTGCCGTTGCCAGCACTGCAATCTCCTACAGCTGAGCCAGAAGAACTAACCCTTAGCCGGTTCAGGGCAGGACACAAGCTGTCTAATACTGAAGCCAGTGTATATGGGCAGTTACCTTATAGTTTCCCTCAGGGAAAGTGCTATTATAAACCGCTTTCAAGAATATATGGTAATGCCCAGCAGAGCTTTAGCTCAGAACCAGGAAGTAATCACATACCTGACGTGACCAGCCAGTTTGAGGCCAGCAGAACAACTGACACAGAGAACGTATGTACAAATGATTATCATTTAATGCAATGTGATATTCCTAATGTGCATGAAAGTCCTGAGCCAATGGAATGCTCTTTAATGGTAACTGAAGAAGAAGATTTCTCACTCAGATAAGGGAAATATATGCAACAGGAGGTTTAAGCAGTAAACATATTAATTGGCAGAAGTTCCCTTGATTAAAAGTAAAACCTGGTTGTTTTTGAGGCAGCAAAAGAAAAGGTTAAGTGCTCACAAGGAGAACTGTTTAAGTACTTTTCTTTTGATGAAGTTTAAGCTGAAGAAAGCAATTTTTGTTCTGCATTTGTTTTCTGTTGTTTGCCAGAGTGGCTTTGTTATTTTGTTTACCAAGAGAAGAATACCCTCATTGGACGGGGAATAAAAACCCTTGATTTGAAGTTTGAACTGTGTGCTTGAATTGATTATAAAAGGACGGTAAAACTACCACCCACAAAGGGCCCGGCAAGGCTATCTGCCGTGTACACAGAGCCAGGAGGAGGTATTAACCTGTAGTACCAGTCTCCACCGGAGGGGCCCGATGAGGGTGTGACAGTACAAATAAACAGGGTACAAATAAACAGGGTAACTATATACATATATATACAGGAATATTACATCACAGGTTCAAATATAACTCGGTTGCGTCCTATTGGCTCATCTATGTAAAGGCTGATATTAGAGTGAAGGTGTTGCTACTTGTCGGGTGGATCCGGGTCCGGCGGGTTAGATTTCAATCCTACGTGGTCGTTACTAGTGGGTCGATTATGTGGGTCATTGGGCATGACTTGCTGTGGAGGGTGGGCCTGATCATTGTAATACAGTATGAAAAGATGACGTTTAAGTGCCTTTCTAAATTGGGAAATAACTGAGATAGCCCTGATAGCGGGGGGTAGGGCATTCCAGAGGGTAGGTGCATAGAGCGAAAAAGCTCTGGCCCTAGCTGCTTGTGAGCATTTAGTGATCTGCCTTGGTAAGGTCAAAGTATTTATAGCAGCTGATCTTCTCGCTCTGTTAGGAGGTGTCTTCTGAATGAGATTTATGATTGATGAAGCGGAACAATTGTTAACGGCTTTGAACGTCATAGTCAGCACCTTAAAAGTTATCTGAATGAACATAGCCCCCATGCTGGTCTTTCCCACTTCACCCCGGTAGAAAATGGTTAATCATGATGGTTCATACTTGCACACTCTATTCACACCGTATTATACTGTACTTGTAATTTTACTGTATTTACCACTACCATGCAAATAACCAAAAATTACCATGTATATAGTTAACCCTGTTTACCGCCAAGTTTTTGTATATAGTTAACCCTGTTTACCGCCAAGTTTTTTGTACCCTGTTCATTGTAAAAAACCAATGCTGACTGTGTTCATTGTGTTTAAATTTGTTCCTATGTAAACCGCGCTGATTAAAAGAGCGCGGTATATAAGAAATAAAAATAAATAAATAAATAAAATAAAATCCTGCTTTGAATTGGGAGCCAGTGCAGATTTTTTAGTATTGGTGTTATATGCTCATTCCTTGAAGACCCTTGAAGAATTCGGGCTGCTGCATTCATGGCTAGTTGCAGCGGGTTTATAGTGGCTTTTGGAAGGCCATGTAATATGGCGTTCGCGTAATCAAAATGCGGGGTCACAAGAGCTTGGTAAATGGTCCGAAAATCTTCTGGTTCCAGGAGTGGTCTTAGATGGCAAAGTGTTCTGATTTTGTTAAACTGCTTTCACCATATTGCTTATCTGGGCCTTCATATTGAGCTGTTGATCAAGGATAACTCCGAGGTATCGAACTGATGGTTTACTTATGAGTTCAGCATCTCTGACCTTCAGGGAGCTAGGTGGATTGTATGAAGAATTTCTTGTAAGGAAAAGGAACTCTGTCTCATTAAAATTAATTCTTAGCTTCTGCGTATTTAACCAATCTGTGACCGCATTGAAACAGGTAGAGAGGGGAGACAGGTCTGGTTTGTCTAACATGAAAGGCATGTAGAGGAGAACATTAACATGGCTATCAGCTAAAGTAAAAGTGAAATTGAAATAATTGCTCAATAATCATTACTTTGGCTGGTAACGCAAGGCAATGTGATCTCTTTTAATAACTACATCTATTTTTTATTTTTTAGTTCCCATTTTATATTGTCGCGCCCCCTTCTTTCCAGGCGGCTGCCTAGAGGAGGGGACGTGCCTTAATATAGTCCAGAGCCGGGGTTTATGGGGATTGTAGTTGTGGGTTCAAATAATATTGAGGCCCAAGAGTTTAAGGCAAACACAGGAATATTTTATTTTTGTTTTCCACCTTCCAAAAAGAGCCTTTAAAAGCTCAACGCATGGTACACAAATTAATATAGGATTCTTTCTCCCAAAACCATGTTTTCCACAAAAGAAAAGACTTTTACATACAGCACCACACAGTAACTGTTTCTGTCAGGTAAAAACGTTTGTAGTTATGTCTCTTACAACTTCCAGCATTCAGAACAAAGCTTTAATTGCTTCTTTCAGCATTAAAGACATGTGGCTCTTTTCCTTTTAAAGTTCCAGCCTTCGGCATAAGGTTTTAGCTGCTTCACTTAGCATAAAGCACGTGTAGCTGTTTCCTTCTTTTAAAGGCAAACAGGATTCTTGAGCAATACTGACTTAAACAACGTCCAGCCTGTTTTCTTTTCTGCTTTACCAGAAAGTAAGATTCTAGGCCTTTCTCCTTTCAGTTAAGACCATTACAAAGTCTTATGACATAAAGAACAGTCCATTATAGAAGACTCGGACTCCTGGTCAGATTCATAACATTCAGTTTGCATTTCTTCACCATCAGTGCTTTCTGTATCCTGGTTCAATTCTCCCTGTATAAACTCGGGTTTAACCTCTTCTAGCAGCTCTAGTACTTTCCTCCAATAAGACTTCTCTTTGCACACAGGCTTTTCAGCAGGCACGTGAAGCCTCTTCTCTCTCATTAAGTGGCACAGTGCCTCTAACTGACTTAAATTACTTTTAGTCACAGATTTACTCACGTTCCCTTTTGGAGCTGGCAAATTTCCTATAGCTTCCTGGATTACTGCCAAAGTACGTTGCTCCTCGTCAGGACTTCTCTCAGCTATAAATCTCCTCCTTCTAGAGCCCAAAGCAGCTTCTCTGCAGCACTGGCTCCTCTCTGGATTATGGCTTTTACCACTGAGAGCTCCACTGTATTCCTCAGTGTTCTCTGTGGTTAAACGTTTCCTGTGACTTGGCCTCACAGCTTCCTTCCCTCTGGAACCCTCTCTAGTGTTGTCCTTGGAAATACTCTTCTCTTCAGCTGCCCTGAAGGTCTTCCTTCCTTCAGACTTCCTCGAGTTTCTGCTTCCTTCTATTTCCCTGGTGGTTCCATTTCCTTCTATTCCCCTGCGTTTAAATGAGTGTGCCTGAAGAAGGTTCCCATGCTCCTCCCCCAGGTGGCTCTCATTAACTTTACTACTTGCTTCAGAGCTTGGGCGTGGCTTGTAACCAGGAGCTATGTGTGTTTTTTTCTGTTTAGCTTCAGCATGAGAGCTACAGCCTTCCTGCCTGTCTCTCTCCCTAAAGGTAAATGGGTGTTTTTCTCCTATTTCCATAGGCTCAGAAACACTTTCGCCATCACAATATTTTTCACTTTCCTTTTATTTCAATTTCACCTTTACTTTGCCTGACAGCCGTGTTAACAAGCCACCTGGACTCTAGTCCCACTACTGCCCTCTTCGTACATCCCATGCCTTAAGACAGGGAGAGCCAGAAGAGGGCAGGGTCTGGACAGAACGGAGGAGGGCCAATTTAGGTCATGGCTCTGTACGTCCTGCCAGGCCCATGGGGACGTGCTGCTTATACCACTGCAAAGGTAGTATAAGCTTCACTTACGGAGCGATCGGGGCCGGGGCTGGGTGCAGGGAGGTCCTGCCGCCTGATCCAGGCCACAGCAGGCCAGCTGTGGGTCAAGTGGCAGGGAAAAGGGGGCCAGAGCCACAGATGATGTGGGCACTTACGGGGAGGACGCCCCTGCAGGCAGCAGGGGCACGCCGGGCCATCTTCAGGCCTGATTCTGGCTACTGCAGCAATATTTTGTTCCTGCGGACCAGAATCAGATCCTAACAGCCCTATAGGCTCCACATGAAAAGAAGCAGTGATAGTAGGAATCCTTGTCTAGTTCCTCTTTGGAGCTTTAAGTTTCCTGGAAATCTACCATGAAGAGCAGTGCTGTTTTATGATAAAG
This sequence comes from Ichthyophis bannanicus, assembly GCA_033557465.1. NCBI lineage: Eukaryota > Metazoa > Chordata > Amphibia > Gymnophiona > Ichthyophiidae > Ichthyophis > Ichthyophis bannanicus. The sequence goes on along the minus strand of CM066031.1, from coordinate 623,226,649 downwards.
CTACTACTACTACTACTGATCATTTGTATAGCACTACAAGGCGTAAGCAGTGCTGCACATGTACAAGTGAGACAATCCCTGCTCATCGGAGCTTACAATCTAATCAAGACAGACCACACAACCACTGGGGACTAGTATAAATCAAGGAGAGTGGCTTGATACAGATAGGTGATAAGCAGGAGAACAAGGAAATCAGGATCCAAGTGCAGCCTCGGAGAGGTGGGATTGTAGTCTGGATTTGAATAGGGCCTGGTGTATTAACTCAGGAAGTTTGTTCCATGCATATGGAGCAGTACTACTATATTTCTGCAACACCTAAAATAAATATTCCCAAGTCACCTTATAAAACGCATTTTCGGCATCTAGACTAGCCAGTGCAGCTTACTTCTTGACACTCAGTGTGTCATACTGCTAATGTTTTTAATCAGTTATTAGAGGCATACATCCCCTTTACAAAACCCTCTTGATCCTTGTCTATCAGCTCAGGCAAAAAGCAATTCAACCTTGCTGAACGTACTGCAGCCATATATTTTAATATCCTGATTTAAAAGAGAAATTGGTCTGCATAGCCCCATCTGCTCCCAATCCCTTCCTAGTTTAGGTGTTATTATCATATTCGCATGGTTTTGGAGCTTAGCTCCATTATCCTCATCCACCAATGCTATGGCCTTATTCTTGAATGGGACTGCCACAAGATCTGTCAATATTTTATGGAACTTCCTTCCTCCCCCCATCCCCTCCCATGGCAATCGTGCTTCTTCGTTGGCCTGGCCTATTATGAGAAATGGGACTCAATGGGAATGACCTCTATGTAAAATAAGTAACACTGCCATTGGTATGGTGTTTGTGACAAGAATTATGACATGCAGTAATTTATACAGAAAGTACGGAGGAATAAATACTACTTGAACTGCTCAACTTGAAGCTAATTTTGGAATTTCACAGATAAATATTTTTAAACATTTGTTTTGAGGACTATAAAGCCTTCAAATTAGAGGTTTGTTTGCATGGGAGACAGATGATGAAAGTACGATTTGGAGTACATATGAAAGGTAATAGTACACCTACCAGGGATTTGATGTCTCCTTGAGGTTTTGATTAAATTTCCAATGTTTGTGGTTGGTTGCTCCTTTATTTTGATATTACCCTGAATGATTGGTGGAGCTTTTTCTTGGCACTGCTTTCATGTAATTAATATGCAGAATATATTATCAGAGAAGCAGGACTGTATGAAGACAACTGAAGTGTGAAGATTAGTGGAGGTCTTCACCATGCTAATGATACCACATTACTGGCTGAAAGAGAAGACGATCTGAAACATCTGCTTATCAAGATCAAGGAAAATAGTCTTAAGATGGGTCTGCATCTTAACAAGAAGATGACAAAGATCCTGACAACTGGCAAAATCAATAAGTTCATCTTTGATGGATAAGAAATAGAATTAGTGAACAACTTTAACCTGCTTGGATCAATAAATAAAGAAATGACAAGCAGTCAACAAATCCATTGACATATTGCTCTTGACAGAATGGCCATGAAGAAACTATACAAGATTTGCATGAACAATGAATTCTCTCTCCGTAAAAAGATTCAACTTGTCCAAGCCATGGTATTTTCAATAATGTCATACGGATGCAAAAACTGGACAGTGAAAAAGAAAGACAGGGAAGAAAATTGATGCTTTGGAATTATGGTGCTGGTAAAAAATACTGTGTATACCATGGACTGCCTGAAGAACAAATTAGTAAGTACTAGTGGGGAACAAACCAAAACTATCATTGGACGCTCAAAATGACAAGACTTTGACTTTCATACTTTGGAAACATCATGCAAAGAGTTCATTAGAGGACATCATGCTTGGCAAGGTTGAAGGTCAACACGAAAGAGGAAGGCCAGTAATGCAAAGGATTGATATAACTGCAGCTACATATGTCACTTGGTCAACAATTTAGCTACCTGACTGAAGACCGTACACAATTTAGGACAACTATCCAGAGAGTTGGCATGATTTGGCACCGATTCGACAACTCTTAAAACAAAAGTTCTAAAATAGCACTGTGATTTTTATTTTGTGTTTAATTTTAAGACAGTCCTTTCAGTTGAGAGCTGTTCCCTTAAAGTTATTATATTGTTGGCTTACATCATTGCATTGCTTGACCCAGGTTATGTATTCTTACTAGTGATGTGCATTCATTTGAAATGACATGGGAAATATTTATTTGCATTTCCTATGTTGTTTTATATCATTTTTAATTCAAACATAACATTTAAAAAAATCATGCCCCCCCCCCCCCACCCAAGATTCATCATAGGCTGACAGGCCTCGAGCCAGTAACCATTGAGTTAGAAAGCAGGAATTTTGAAGGAAGAGCTATCACATCTCCATGATGACTGGCTCTAGCCAGCCAGCTCTTAACTGTGTCATGTATTACTGGTGATCTTCATTCCAGTTTCCTGATTGGCCCAAAGTTTGTATGGTCTGGAGCTCTATGTAAAACACTGAGTTTTTTTGCCTTATGAATCTATTTACTCTTGCTCTTCTATAAACTTACAAAGCTTTTTCTATTGCCATTTTCTTGTGCCAGAAATTCTGTTAAACTATACTTAAGTATACTATCAGAGACATTTACCAAGCCTACTACTACTACTAATCATTTGTATAGCACTACAAGGCATACGCAGCACTGTAAAGAGACATGTAATAGACAATCCCTGCTTGTAAGAGCTTACTGTACATTCTAGTCAAGACAGACAACACCACATGTGGGCATAGGATATATCTAGGGCATTGGTAAACGCACATAGGAGGTGAACAGGAGACTACGAGAATCAGGATCCAAAAGCAGTATCAAAGAAGAGAGTTTCTAGCCTGGATTTAAACAGGATCACAGATGGAGCCTGATGTACCGACTCAAATAGTTTGTTCCAGGCATAAGGAGAAGCAAGGTAGAAAGATCAAAGTCTGGAGTTGGCAGTGGAAGAGAAGGTCACAGATGGAAGGGATCTGCCAGAAGAGCGGAGTCCCTGAGGAGGAGTGTAGGGAGAGATAAGAGGAAAGATAGTGAGGTGCAGCTGAATGAAGGCACTTATAGCTCAGTAGTATAATTTTTAACAGGATGTGGAAACAGATAGGGAGCCAATGAAGTGACTTGAGAAGAAGAGTGACATGAGTATAGCGACATTGGCTGAAGATTAGCTGTGTAGCTGATTTTTTGACAGATTGAAGTGAGGAGAGATAATTCAGAGGATGAACAGTTAAGAGGAGGTTGCAAAAGTCTAGACAGGAGGTGACTAGAGAATAGATAAGGGTCTTACTAGTGTGTTCAGAAAGGAAGACACAAATTTTGCAAATGTTATAGAGAAAAAAAAGTGACAGGTTTTAGCTATTTGTTGGATATGTGTGGAGAAGAGGGAGTAGTCAAAGATGACCCCGCCAAGGTTGTGAGCTGAAGAAAGAGGAAGGAGTAAAGTGTTATCCACAGAAATAGAGAAAAGGAGGAAGGAAGAGGAGGGCTTAAGGGGAAATAGAAGATCTCAGTTTTGGCCATGTTCAATTTCAGATGGCAGTGAGAGATCCAGACACTAATATCAGAGAAGCAGGCAAATATCTAGGCCTGGATACCCAGAGAGATTTCAGGCGCAGAGAGGTAGATCTAGGAGTCAATGTAGAGATGGTACTGAAAATCATGGGAGGAGATGTGTGCACCACAAGACTGAGAGTAGAGAGAGAAAAGGAGAGATCCCAAGTCAGAGCCCTGGGGGGTACACTGACTGAAAGCAGGATAGCAGTAGAGGAGGATCCCCAGAACATACACTAAAAGTACAGTGGGAGAGATATGAAGAAACCCAGGACAGGACAGAACCCATAAATCCAAGTGAGGACAAGGTATCGAGGAGAAGATGGTCATCAACAGTGTCAAAAGCAGCAGAAAGGTCAAAAAGAACATAAGAAATGCCATACTAGGTTAGACCAAGGTCCTTCAAGCCCAGTATCCTGTTTCCAGCTGTGGCCAATCCAGGTCACAAGTGCCTAGCAGTTTCGTAAAAAAACACACAGGTTCAATAATGCTTGTATTGGGGCAAGCAATGGATAGCTGGGTCCTATTTAATAATGGTTTATGGACCTTTCATCCAGAAACTTATCCAAACCTTTTTTAAACACAGCTACATTAACAGCTTTTACTATATCCTCCGGTAACGAATTCCAGATTTTGATTATGTGTTGAGTGAAAAAATATTTTCACTTATTAGCCTTAAATGGGTTACATTGTAGCTTCATTGCATGTCCCCTAGCCTTTCTACTTTTTGATGTCATAATGAATCTATCTACGTTTACCATTCATTAATTTATAAACCTTGCTTATATCTCCCCTCAGCCGTCTCTTTTCCAGGTTGAAAAACCCTAACCTTTTAAGCCTCTCCTCATAGAGGTATCCTTCCATCCTCTTTACCATTTGGGTGACTCTTCTCTGTATCTTTTCTAATTCAGCTATATCATTTTTAAGATACGGTGACCAGAATTGCACACAATATGGATGAGGATTGAGTAAAGGTCCTTTGATTTGGCAAGGAGCCTAATCCAGATCCTGGTTGTCCAATCAGTGATCATCACTAACTGGACAGCCAGACTTGGAAAACCTTTCCACAGATCTCCAGACAGATGAGTTTTGGGCCAATCAAGAAACAGTAACAAAGATCACCAGCAATACAAGACAGTTAAGAGCAGGCTAGCTAAAACCAGCCCCTTTCCGTACCTCATTGAGATATAATAGCTCTTCTTGCACTCTGCCTGCCTTCTAATTCAAAGGTCACTGGTTCAGGCCAGTGAGAAAAAAAAGCCAATTTTTTATTAATTTCCTTGAAACTTCTAGTAACCTTTCAACAATGCTCTGAAATGAAAATTTTAAAAATGACACAAAATGACAATTTACTAAAACAAAAAACAAACCTACAAATGGCACAAGAAACTAAACAAAATGATATTTGTTTTACCTGCACGCCCCTACTAACTGGTCATCAGGCTATTTTGGTTTCATGGAAAGCTTGCCACTCTCTGAAATGAAGGTGATGAGATACATCTAGCATTCATTTGCTTAAATATAATTAAGGGGACAGCTTTGAAATTCCTCAATGAGATTGCAAGTAGATGGGAATTTTGTGTTCTTTGTCCCTGCAGACCTGTAAGCTGACTTTCAAAGGGAAGTTTCCAAAAAGGTTTCCCTTGGAAATTTGGGGACATCAAAGCCCTCATACGGAGCAGTATGCATGGATTTTGAATTTGCTTGATTTGGGGGGGGGGGGTTATTTCATTTTAACTGTGGAGGGGAGTTCGGACGGAGTGTAAGGAGCGTTCTCTGCAACGTGGAAAACAGATGAAGAATCCATCTGGTAGCATTCTGCTGGTATATCACAGTAGATCGCCACCTTTGGCAGCTCTTTGCATCATAAGGATCCTTTCTATGATTTTAAAATGTTCAATACAACCTTATAAATCATTAGGATACCAGAGCCCTGATTCCATGAGGCTTTCCTCATTCTATCTCTATAGGAACACAGATTAAAAAATGCAGTCCTGCATTTGCTACTGGAAAGTAGCTAGAACTGTACACAGTCTTGTTTCTAACACTTTCAGGTCCTCACATATGAAAGGGTTCAACATCGACAGATGGGTTGTTTTTTTTTAACAGGTCACCTAAATGAAGAGGCAAATAGGTGCCTATTTTGGGTTACTTTAAAAAGACTTGTGGAAGTCAATTCCGTTCAGGCTGTGCAGCCCCTGTGCGGCCAATCAGAAGTGGGGCATACAGAGATAGACCTGATTCTGATCCCGCAAGGGCTAGATGTGTCCATGGGATCAGAATTAGGTCTACGGCCTGGACGTGCAGGCCAGGTCCCAATTCTGATCAGCCTGCACGCCCAATCTACCCGGCTACTTCAGCCAGGCTCCTGAATGGAGCCACAGCGCCAAGGTGTCCTGTCGCCATAGCACTGTGGCTCCATTCAGGAGCCACGATCCCCAACTACCAACCAAGCTCTTTGTTCCCCCGCTGCCCGACCCCCAATTTGGCCTTCCAAGGGAAGGCCCTGCGTCCCCTTACATGCATCCCCAGGTCCCGCACCATGATTCCCCTCCATTCAGGAGAATTATTCCACCTTCAAGATGGAATAAGTCCCTCATCTAGATTCAAGGCCCTGGACATACAGGGCTGACCTCTGAATAGGCCCTGTACATCCAGGGTCACGGCCTGCCCATGCCCCGCCCTTGATCCACCTCCAGAAGCCCCCTCCTGCCCCCATCTAGACCTCCCTGTACAAACCCGCTGTTTGTATGGGGAGGATATTGCCAGGGCTGGCAGGGGGATGAATAGCGGAGATGGACATCCATCCTCTCTATTTGCTGGACAGAATGATTCCCATAGCCACCTATGGGGCAGGTTTTTAAGCCCCATGCTGGTAACATGATTTTGGTCACATTACTGGCATGGGGCACGGAGTTAGATGCAAGGGGCAGGTACAGCTGTCCCCCTGCATTTTGCATAGCTCGCTACATTATTACTGCAATAGGGAACAACTGCTGCCACCCACAGTGCTGGTGAAGAGCTGCTCCACACTGAACATTGGCAGCACAAACTTTCAAGGTCCGCGCTTGTGGTGGAGTGGCAGGAACACACATGCCACACACAGCTGCACGCGGCTCAAGAAGCACGGGTGCTTTAGCACAGGGCCTTGTGCTGCTTTGTAGTATGGTGCCAAAAATGCCGCTAGCCCCACACTTGAGTAAAAATGCCCCTATGTGTCTTCATAAAATGCCAGCGCAAATCCTGCAGAAATCCAGGGTAAAAGGAACCTGTGTAAAGCATACATGTACATGTATGTTTTATAAGCAATGCGTGTTAATTGTGACTCAACCTGTGCTCTACCAAGCTCCACCCCTGAATACACCCATCCTTGTTATCGCCTGTACTTTTACAGGGGAAGAAATTTTATAAGAAGCATTTTATGTGCATATACTGGTGCAAAAAAGCCTTTCAAAAATCACCTCCCAAAGGTTTAAAAGAAATCCTTAACAAAACCTGGTTAGCACATAGGTTTTGTTGCTTATTCATGTTAATATGTCAACTGTCAGTGATGATCATACATTTTAGTTTATGCCTCTATTGTTTGTTTAATGAATAGCAGCCCTTTCATTTGACATTCGAGAAGCGGCTGTTTGCAAAGCTGTCAGCCTCCGCTGTGCTGCACTCAGCCTCTCCCATCTCTCTGCATCGTGTTTATAGTTCAGCTTATAATTTTCTAGGGGCATGTTTAAATGGGTAAAGCAGCCGAATGAATCAGCTAGCAAGCTCTTTATTCACAGTGGTTTATTTTCATAAATGTCTCAGTGGAAAGGCAAAGACAAAGTCAATCAATGCAGAAAAGTAATTCCAGCTTTCACTCCATAGATACTGTAAATACTAAATAGTTATTTATTTTCATTACCCAGGTGGGTGGCTATAGCCCAGTGATGCATAATTACTGGCAAGACAAGAAGCAGCATCATAGAGATGTCATTTTTTTTCATGAGAAAGTGAGCCCATGAAATCTGGATTCCATTTACTGCACATTAGCCGTCCGTCTATTCTGCTCTTTAAAGGAGTCCCAAAATATCTCAGGCTATCATCATGTCTGAGGATAAATGAAATAAAATGTAAATTCGTTTCACATGCATGAATACAGCTAAGGATATCTTTTAACCGGCACAGATCCTTTGAAGAACCCGATACATTGCGCTAAAAGAAAACCGATTGATTGGGGAGTTAAAAGGAATTAAAAGACTGGCAACTCACTAGACCCTAAATGTACTTGCACAATATATAGAATATTCATGGCACTCAGTTTAAGCAAATTGTGCATGGCAGATAAAACCCTACAGCATAATTGGTGCTGCTAGAAAAAGATTTGGAGGCTCACACAACCAGCAAGTATGTTGAAGAGTGACCAGATGTAAAAAAAAGTTTGAAGGAAACAATATTTAATCTGTAAGAATAATTAACGTATCAGTTCCGCAGTGAGACCTTCTTCAGGACTGGAGATTCTATAAAATATCCATTTTTAGTACATAAGAACATAAGAAACGCCACGATGAATCAGAACAAGGACATTGAGCTCAGCAATACCTGGCAGATCCCAAAGTTCTCCTGTTTTTATCTAAGTGTTTGGCCGAGGTTTTTGCCCTCCAGTGAGAAGAGGAAAGGCAAAAGTGGTATTGTCAGACTCAAGGGTGAAGGGGAGGAATATGTAGAAGCTGATGAGGATAAAGCGGAATTGCTTTAACAAATATTTCTGTTCTGTGTTCACAGATGAAGAACCAGGAGCAGGACCTCAGAAAACATCCACGAACAGAAGCGAGGGGCATCTTCAACAATTTTCAGAAGACTGTGTTCATGAGAAACTAGCTAAACTTAAAGTAAACAAAGCGATGGGACCTAATGGGATACACAATAGAATACTAGAATACTGAAGGTACTTGGGGACGTTCTAGCAGTTCCACTGACTGACCTATTCAATGCCTCGGAGTTGGGAGTGGTGCCAAAGGACTGGAGAGAGGCTCATGTGATCCCTTTACACAAAAGCGGAAGTAAGGATGTGATTGAAAACTACAGGCTGGTTAGTTTAACTTCAGTGGTGAGTAAATTATTTGAAATGCTGCTGAAAGACAAAATAGTGAGGTTTCTGGAGTCCAGCAGATTACAGGATCTGAGGCAGCATGGATTCACCAGAGGCAGGTCTTGTCAGACAAATCTGATTGATTTCTTTGACTGGGTTACCAGGGAGTTGGACAGAGGGAGAGCTTTAGATGTGGTGTATTTGGATTTCAGTAATATCTTTAACACCGTTCCTCACAGGCGACATATAAATAAACTGAGCACCCTAGGGATGGACCCTAAAGTTACTGCTTGGGTTAGAAATTGGTTGGGTGGGAGGAACAAAGGATACAGGTAAATGGAGCTCACTCTGAGGAGAAGGATGTTACCAGTGGTGTGCCCCAGGGATCTGTCCTTGGTCCAATTCTTGTTAACATCTTTGTTAGTGATATAGCGGAAGGGCTGTCAGGTAAAGGTTCCCTCTTTGCGGATGATACCAAAATCTGCAATAGAGTAGACACCCAGGAAGGTGTAGATAACATGAGGAAGGATCTAGCTAAGCTTGAAGAATGGTCTAGAATTTGGCAGCTGGGATTTAATGTTAAAAAATGTAAGGTCATGCATTTGGGCTGCAGCAATTCAAGGGAGCAATATAGTATAGGAGGTGAAGTGTTTCTGTCCATGAAAGAAGAACAGAATCTAGGCATGATTGTGTCTGATGATCTTAAAGTAGCTAAACAGGTAGAAAAGGTGATGGCAAAAGCTAGAAGGATGCTTGGGTGCATAGGGAGAGGAATGGCCAGCAGAAGAAAGGAGGCGATAGTGCCCTCTGTATAGGTCTTTAGTGCGACATCATTTGGAGTATTGTGTGCAATTCTGGAGACCGCACCTTCAAAAGGATATAAACAGGTTGGAGTCGGTACAGAGGGTGGCTACTAAAATGGTTAGTGGTCTTTGTTATAAAGCATATGAGGGCAGACTTAAGGAGCTTAATATGTATACTTTAGAGGAAAGGCAGGATAGAGGTGATGTGACTGAGATGTTTAAATACCTCCATGGAATAACTGCACAGGACGAGAGCCTTTTTCGATTGAAAAACAAGCTCTGCTATGAGAGGACATAGGATGAGGGTGAAAGGGGATAGATTCAGGAGTAATATGCGGAAATATTTCTTTATGGAAAGAGTGGTAGATGCGTGGCATAGTCTCCCAGTGGAGGTGGTAGAGATGAGGACGGTATCTGAATTCAAAACAGCATGGGACAAACACAGAGGATCTCTAAAGAGAAAACGGGGGACTGTTGTGTGATTGATATGGAAGGGCAGATAGGCCATGTGGTCTTTTTTTTGCCATCATGTTTCTATGTTTCGAAAAATTGAATCTGCATGCAAATCGCTTATACACACACATTGCTACAAATTAAAAGTATGTACAATTGATTAGTACACTTTAAAAAGGTCTAGTGCACATAGAATGCATGCAAAAAGAACGAATAAGGGAAACAAACAAAAAAAAAACGCCCAAAAATCTGAAGATATTTGTTTAAAACAAGAACAAACTAAACTTTCTTTTGGGCATGCGCACCCCTAGGTGATTTTATAAAGCTTTCCATACACAGAGCCTGTTTTACACTTAGAAAATGATTCGTTTAAAACTATGTGACTGAATACGAACATACAAATGCATGCACCCACAAGATCCTACATACTCATCTATGCACTGTGTACAGATGTTCCCAGAGCAGACTTTGGGTGGAGTGCGGCTGGAGCTGCGATCAGGGCCTGCCCGTCCATTGAGCGAGAATGTTTTTTGCACAGGGACCCGCACAAACAACATTCTGCATTAAAAGTAAATTAAAAAAAAAAAAGCTGGCTGCTGCCGCCGTGGCAGCAGCAGAATCGAGTGTCCCGCAACCCCCCCCCCGCATCAGTCCCGCTCTGCGCCGGCTTTCAGAGCCGCGAAGGGAGAGTTTCCCTTTTGTGGCTCTGTTAAGCCCGCTGGGGCTGATGGGAACAGGAAATTCTCCCTTCGTGTCTCTGAAAGCCAGCATGGAGAAGGACTGATGCAGGGAGGGAGGGCTCTGCAGGGCAGGGAGAGGGCTGCGGGACACTCGATTCTGCCGCTGCCATGGCGGCAGCGGCAGCAGCCAGCTTTTTTGTTTATTTTAAATTTTCTCTGGGCTGATGGGAGGAAGGGGGTTAGGACTTGTAATGGGCTATGGGGGGGGGCTAAGACTGAAAGTGGGGTGACGGAGGGGTTAGGACTGGAAGTGGGCTGATGGGGGGTTAGGACTGGTAATGGGCTATGGGGGGGGCTAGGACCTGAAATGGACTGAAGGGGGGTTAGGACTTGAGGTGGGCTGATTGGTTTAGGACTGGTAATGGGCTGTGAACTGATGGGGGGGTTAGGACTGGTAATGGGCTATGGGGGGGCTAAGACTGGAAATGGGCTGATGGGGGTTTAGGACTGGTAATGGGCTATGGAGGGCTTGGGACTGGTAATGGCCTGGGGGGTGCTAGGACTGGAAATGGGCTGAGTGGAAGGGGAGGCTTGAACTGCAAACAGCTGATGGGGATGGGGGCATGGAATGGAAATGGGCTGAGTGGAGGGGATCTAGGATTTGACATGGGCTGATGGGTCTAGGAAAGGACTAGAAATGGGCTGATGGGGGGCTGGGATTGGAAATGAGCTGATGGATGGACTCTGATAGGACTGGAAATGGATGGGGGAGCTAGGACTGGAAATGGGCTGATGCGGGGCTAGGACTGGAAATGGGCTGATGTGGGTACTAGAAGGGAGCGGATGCTGGGTGGGGCTGGAACTAGAAGGGAGCTGATGTTGGGGGAGGATTAGAATGGGATGGGGCTGGGAGACTGAAATGGAGAGGGGAAAAATATTGTGTGGGAGGGAAGAAAAATCTACAGTTGGCCAGGTGTTGGGAGAATAAGTTGTGATTGAGGATGGAGGGGTAAAATTTGAGTGGATGAAATAGGAATGAGGAAAGAGCAAAAGGTGAAAGATTAGTATGTTAAAGCAGATGTAGAGAGAGAATGGAAAAAAACTAGAAGAGAGAAGACAGGACAAATGGACAAGAGACGATGGAGAGTTAGCAGAAGACACGAAGAAACCAGAAGAAAGTGGCTGGAGCAATTGCAACTGAAAAAAAATGCACAAAAGGTAGAAAGATCTCTTTATTTTGAATTTATTAACTGGAATAGGTCAGCTCTGGGAAATGTGCATCATTAACGTCTACGCTTTGTTTAGTACAAGAGGAAATTAATTTATAGTTTTATTTCTAGTGTTTTTGTACATTCCAAGTTTGGCTTTTGGGGTTCCCAGTTTAATTATTGTCTTCCTGTTTCTAAATTGTGATTCCTTATTTGGTGATGGTCTATGTTCTGCATGTGTAACTGAGCTGAGGTATTCTGTTTATGTAATTCCTATTTGACATTGCCACTTGTTCTCTTTCCCCAGTAGGTCATGTATTGTTATTCTCTGAAATGTATTGGTTTAATATTTGCAGTGTTGTCTTTTGATAGATAGGGTCTGGTGCTTTGTGAGTCCTGGTAGTGCTGTTACCATACGGTGGGTTTGCTATGGGTTCTAAATGAGCCGTGTTTGTAGTAGTTCCTAATGTGCCTGGTGGTTGGCACTGGATTACTGTATAATAATGTAGAAATCTTTTAGTCTTTCTTCATCCATACACTCATTAAGAGGCATGTTTACTGAAAGTTAGTTTATGGTAACATTATGCAAATATTTATGCAAATGAGGCCCCGCACTGAGTCTCCGCACATGGCCCCGCACCCCCCTTGGGCTGCACCTGGCTGCGATGTACATGTATCTTATAAAACATGCGTGTACATGCATAGAGAACATGCACAAATGTTTGCCTTCTTCAGAGTAGTATAAATTCGTGTAAGAGGATTTGTACACTATCAAGGATAGTTCTGGCTGCGTATTTTCTAAAGGCAGAGAGGCGCCTGTATTGCCTTTATAAAATAGTTGTTTTGTTAGGATTTCTGCGCCTACTTTATAGAATTCACATGCATACACCTTAAATAACCTGGAAATGTGAACATGCTCCATAGCAGCTGCAAATGTGTGTGCTTATTCTCTGTGGGTAATTTCCGAGGGAAGATATACGCAGACTTTCCCTTAAAGATGGTGTCATTTATATGCATATTCACTGCAGTTTAGTCAGCCATTTATAAAATTATCCTCAAAATGACTTGATTGCTTGTCAGTTGGCTTGCATAATAAAATCTAATTTGTGCTCTAAAATGCAAGATAATTCAATTTGATGCACTAGCCTATAACTGTGCTATTGCCTTAACCCACACGGTTACAACTAAAGCACAAAGGGAATCTTATGACCGATTGCTTGCTTTTGTGAGCTTTTTCTTCTGCTAAACTGACACAGTGCAGTCCCAGCCTTCCATGTTCAAGAGAACATTCCGGTTTTAAAAAGGTGATGGACTATTGCATCTTCCGTCATCAGGCAAGACAAACCATAGGCTTCCCTCTGTCTGAAATAATTTGCCATGACTGATCATAATCAATTTGTGCAGGACCCCATGAAATGCTTTCCATATTTTAAAGGAATTGAGGGTCTAATTTAGTCCGCACGCCTATCTATAGGAGTTTAATTATTCAGTTCTTCATCTTAGCAAAAGGTTGTAGGTCTGAGACTATTTTTAGTTACAGATAGAGATGGGAAAGTCGCTTACAATCTTTTATCTTCCCTTTTTTTCTAAAGACATAATTATCTTGTGAAAAAGATAGACGATGTCAATGGAGAGGAATGATAGAAGATTCATCCATAAAATGATACCTGTCAAACAACCCATTGGTCTAATGGAGAGTGGCAGTTTAATCAGTACCTGTAAGCCTAGTTATCACACTTATGACCAGTCATGCAATACTGAAAATCAAAACTGTTCAGATAGGGTGCATATGTGAATTAAATGTAACTACAGTTGTACTTTAAAAATAACACAGTAAAAGGACTCCACTGCGATATCTCCACCCTCAGGATGTGTGAGAGCACTACAGCTCTCATTTAACTTTCCCTACAATCTATTCTGCCCTCCAATGAAATGCATTTCATATTGCATCGGTAATATGAAGGACAACTAGTTCCAATTTTCATACTGTACAAATGAAACCTAAGATGCAGTTTTGAGGGTTTCATTGGTACCACTGTATGGGGAGCTATGTGACCCTTTATACAGGGCTGGGCCAACCACCAGACAAACAAGGCATTGCCTAGGGCAGCCACAGTCAAAGCAAAGCAAACAGTCCTGGAAGCCACACAAAATCAGTCATTAGTGAGTACTTTTACCTGTAGGAAAATAGTTCATTTATCCTTCCCATCTACCTCATTAAACATATATTTCTAAAATAAAGTTTAATATTTAAAAGTGTGATGCCCAAATATGCAGGTTGATAGGACTATTCTGGGAAGGATGGTAGTGGAATGATTACATGAATTTAATAATCAAAATCATGAGGTGGGGGGCAGATGCCTAAAATCTAATTGTAAGGGAGCACCAGGCTGAAATTTTGCCTAAGGGAGCCTAAAACCTTGCACTGGCCCTGTTAAGATGCCCTTTAAAGCCACAATTACAGGTGAAGTAATAACTCTCTTGGATTAGCAGTACTATCTAGTGGTAGGGTCCGAGAACTAGAAGCTGAGAATTCAGAGATACAAATCTCAGTGTGATCTTACAGTACATAAGAATACGATAATAACCAAACTGACTCAGAAGGATAGCATTGTGTCTCTAACAGTGGACTAACACCCCTACCTAAACCACAGCAAATTTATGCGTTCCCTTTTAGATGTGCAAGTAAGTAACAGCCCAGCCCCCACTAAATCTCTAATTTCTTTCTGTGTCCTTGTCTTCCAGCAGCACATTGAGATCTTTTTTAAGCTATAGTATGCTGCTTGCCATAACTACATTCCAGAGCAGTAAATTCTGCAATTAACCATTTGCTGTCTTGTTTCCTCTTGATCAAGTCACCTTATGGTATAACTTATTCCACCATAACTGAACAATAATATTTTTGTCCCTCCATTTACAACCTTTCAGAAGCTGTTTCAGTACATGCTTAAATAAACAACAAAACAGCCTGTTAAGATGTTATCCAAAAGATTGCTCATGGGTTTCAAGGCTAATTTGGGTCTCTTTACTAAGGTGCAGTAAGATTTTGCATTTATTCTGAGGTAACTGCAAAATCTCAGGCATTGCCAGTATTTTGGGGGATACAAACTATGTTGCTGTCACTTTTCAGAGCTTTATGCTGTACAGCTGGAAATTATAATATAAGCTCCACTATTTACCGTAGACTAACTTATATGGTTTTATTGGATTATTATATTATTTTATTATAAGCTATCAGGTCTCAGAATCGAACGTGGCTACACATTGAATCTACTTGTATGATACAGTGAAATGCCTTCAATACATCAATGACCTGTTATATCGCTAATTTACTATAGGAATTTTTTGCTTTTTATTTATTTTCTTTTTATTACAAAACTGCACTGCGGTTTGCCACTCAGGAAGATAACATTCAACAACTAGTCGCTTCTGAAAGTTGTACCATCTTAAATCGTCAACTTCCTGTGTTCAAAGTCGATAACAGCAGTGCCGTCGAGGCAAGATTTATCACATATGTTCCCAACGCATTATCAAGGCACCATAGCGTTTCACAGGTAGCATTTCATCAGGGGAATGCCTTAATAAAGATAAAAGCATTTACCTTAATTTATATGTTGCTTTGAAAATGAAATGAAAGTTAGTCATGTTCTTCAGTGAGATACTCACGGCTCCGTTCAGTTCAGATCCATCTCTCAAAAAACGCCGCGCATGGGGAATGAGGGTTACTCTGAAATTTAAACCTCCTGAAACGGGGTTAATTAAGAAGAATGCTCCGCCTTAATTAATAGATCTCACTAGCACGCTCCCCATTCAATGGAAGTATTTAAACCTCTTGGGTTTAAAGTATCCAGCCGGAAGATCCATTCCTGCTCCCGTCATAGTAATGTTTGATCCCGGGATTTCCCTCCTGCTCCTTGAGTAACCTGATCAAGACAGAAGCACTTTAGTGTTGTGAAGGAATGTTGCGAATGGGCAATGCTTCAGTGGTGGGGGACAGGGGGTACTTGTTCCTGGCCCAGTCGAAGACAGACCAGCACAGTAAAGGGAGGGCAGTATGGCTGAATGCTACAGCGGTGTGGGAGCTTTGTCCAAATCGAGGCCATGCGGAGTATTTGTGGGTACGTCCAACATTGGGTGGACCCCTGCTGCATCACGCGGATGGACCTTGTCTCTCCCAGTATCAGTTTTGGACCCTGTGGCTGAGGGCGGTAAGGGAGGCAGGCTTCGAGACCATCGAGCGGACACTGCATTCCTTTAGGATAGGTGCAGCAACCGTGGTGCATGGGTTGAACTTGGGCACGGGTCAGAGTCAGGCTATCAGGAGGTGGGCTTCGAACTGGTATAAGCTGTACATTAGGCAGTACTGACACTCGCTGATTCTGCTTTCCCTCATGCCCACTAGGTCCTGGAGTGATTTCAGTCTGGATTGTAGGGCACTCCTATGTCTACTGGACAGGAAGAAGGTCAATTTGGTGACACTTTGGCAAGCAGCTCGGCTTCTACCCTGACAGCATCTGTATACACCGGAAGGGACATAGAGGGATACGGTGGGATCAGTTGAGGTCTGCTCTCACCGGCCAGAGAAAGGCTTGCCATCCGCTGGACTGGGTAGTCCTGCACTGTGGGGGTAATGATCTGGTATCCATGGTCTAGAATTTGGCAGCTGGGTTTAATGTTAAAAAATGCAAGGTCATGCATTTGGGCTGCAGCAATCCAAGGGAGCAATATAGTATAGGGGGTGAAGTACTTTTGTCCACTAAAGAGCAGGACCTCGGTGTGGTTGTGTCTGATGATCTTAAAGTAGCTAAACAGGTAGAAAAGGCGACGGCAAAAGCTAGAAGGATGCTTGGGTGCATACGGAGAGGAATGGCTAGCAGAAAAAAGGAGGTGATAGTGCCTCTTTATAAGTCTTTGGTGCAATCTCATTTGGAGTATTGTGGGCAATTCTGGAGACCACACCTTCAAAAGTATATAAACAGGATGGAGTCAGTACAGAGGGTGGCTACTAAAATGGTTAGTGGTTTTCATTATAAAGCATATGAGGACAGACTTAAGGATCTTAATATGTACACCTTAGAGGAAAGGCGGAATAGAGGTGATATGATTGAGATGTTTAAATATCTCCGTGGCATAAATGCACAGGTGGAGAGCCTCTTTCGATTGAAAGTAAGTTCTGCTATGAGGGGACATGGGATGAGGGTGAAAGGGGATAGATTCAGGAGTGATATGCAGAAATATTTCTTTACGGAAAGAGTGGTGGATCCGTGGAAAAGTCTCCCAGTGGAGGTGGTAGAGATGAGGACAGTATCTGAATTCAAAAAAGCATGGGACAAACACAGAGGATCTCTAAAGGAAAAAAGGGGACCGTTATAGTTGTTGATATGGAAGGACAGACTAGATAGACCATGTGGTCTTTTTCTGTCATCATTTTTCTATGTATGGCATAGATCTCATCATCAGGAATAAAGCTGACATGGCCTGGATAAGCACCAAGCTGGGGGTCATCTGGTCCCACATCATCCCACAGCAGAAGTGAAGTGGAGTGGAATGACTGAAAGGTATCGAAAAGAACAGGAGGAAGCTAAACAAAGAAGTTGGGACCTTCGTGCAGATGTTAGGCAGGGTGGTAGTGGAACACCAAGGCATACTGGCAGGAGGGGAGATGGTGTACTCAGGAGAGGGGGTCTACCTGAATGACATCGGCTTGGAACTGTTCCTTGCAGGTTTGCGGCATGCCATCAGTTTGGTACTCACTATGGGGCGAGTTGGGCCACAGGGCCCTCCTGGTGGTGGGTCCTCAAAGGAAAAGGAGGGGAGGGATACCATGGAGAAAAAGGAGGAACCCTGGTACCGAGATGTGGGTGGCAGGGCCCGGTAACAGGGTGGCCAGGGGTGCCTGGCCTCTGTTACCAGGAGCATAGACAAAATGGGCCACCCAACACAGAGCGGTTGGTGACGGGAGGTAAAAGGGGCCAGGGCTGCAGACCAGGCAACAGAGACGGTGGTACCCCTCTACATTAACCCAGCTTAATCTTTGTTTGCTTACTGGATACCTATTGTTTACTTAATATTCACATGGAACCTGATCCACATGGGGCACGTCCAGGCACATCCAGGCTGTCCAGACGGCCCCAAGCAAGATGGACCGTTTGGACCAGATTCTGGACCATGGGAATAAAACATTCCCGTGGTGCACAGCATCAGTCACATGGATGGCCCGACATGCCCCTGCCACCTGTGGGGACGACCTCCCCGCAGGTGCCCCGACTCCTGTGGCTTAAACCCCCCCCCCCCTCATCCTTGCAGCTCGACCTATGGCTGGCCTTCCGAGCCCAGATCAAGCAATGGGGACCCCAGGGGGAGATCCTCGGGCCTGATTGCTGGGTCGATGCTGCGTATTCCACCTTTAAGGTGGAATAAGCAGCACGTCCCCTTTGACCCGGCAAGACGTACAGGGCAATGACCCAAATCAGCCCTGTACATCCTGCCAGGCTGGCCTGCTCCCGCTCCACCTAGATCCCGCCCCCCGCCAGCTCTCCCCGTCCTGCTGCTTAGGGCATCTGGAGGGAGATTTTTAAAATGGGTATGCTCCACTCCCAGGGTCTTAACCAAGAGAATGACTTGTCCATTTTCCTATGAAGACCCATCCTATGAAGATTTCCCTGCTGCTCCTGCATGTATCTGCTGCCACGACTTCCCCATTCTAGTTCCCTTCCAGGATGTCCCCTTCTTTTTTGGTTTGAATCTTTTCAACTTTACTTTTATGATCTGGTTTTATGTGTCCCATTACCCCCCCCCCCCCTTTTTCAAGTGAAGTACGTTTTGGTTTTTACTTGTTTTAGTTGGAGCATGACATTGTTTTTATCCGTTTTTAGTATTCACTTATCTATTATTTATTCAATTATTTATATATATGTTTACGTCTTTATTATTTTTAATGTCTCTTTGAATTTGGACCTTTTTTATTCTTTTAGAGGCATATTCTATTCTGTGTGTCCGGTCAAAACCAGCAGGAGGCCCCGCAGGAAGCGGGAGACAAGAGGCTGGCCTAAGAGGGGTTTACCCGTCAACGGGCAAGTGATTGGCTGAAATGGTGAAGGTGAAGAAGGTACTGGAGGATCCAACGGGTGGAGCAGGAGAATGGATCAATCTGGAGCTTGGAGCACCAGATCGAAAACCGCCGCCACTTCAGGGCATGGGCCTGCCTTGTCGAGTCCTTCCTCAATGCGAGGAGGGAGCATGTCCTCGATCTCCACTGGGAGATACAGCGAGTCTAAAGAGACCCGTTCAGCGGCAAGGCTGTTAGGGATAGTGAGACCAAGTTTGGGTGAAACACCTGTCCCTCCTCCTGCTTCAGCAGACCGGGGGTACTGCCCAGGGAAACTGGAGGCTCCAACGAGAGCTGGAGTAGAAGCAGGAACCAAGGTTGTCAAGGCCATGAAGGAGCCACGAGAATCACCAAGACTCTGTCACGCTGGATCTTGTGGAGGGTCCTTGCAATGAGAGGAGTGGGGGGAACGCATATAGAAGCATGGAGATCCAGTTGAGGAGGAACGCATCCGGGGCCACCCTGCTTGGGTGTGGTTTCAGCCCACAGAAGCGGGAGAGCTGCGCATTCGCTGGGCTGGCGAACAGGTCTATTGATGGAGTCCCCCAGAGGCGGAACAGGCGGAGAACCACCTCTGGACTCGGGCGCCACTCGTGCAGGTGTAGAAGCCTACTGAGTCTGTCCGCGAGGACATTGTCCTTGCCTGGGAGGTAGACAGCTCTTAGGGTCATGCCACAGTGGTACTCAAAGACCTTCAAGGCCAACCGGACCGCTCGAAGTTCAAGCAGGTTGATCTGCTGTCGAGATTCCTTAGGTGACCACCACCCCTGTTTGCAGAGGTGGTTGCAGTGGGCTCCCCAGCCCAACATAGAGGTGTCCGTCATCAAGATGAGTTTGTGTGGATAAGTCTGGAAGGGCATGCCCCAAAGGAGGCTCTGGAGGTCCTGCCTCCAGACTAGGGGCTGGACTAGGCTGTGAGACACCCGGAAGGGGTCCCGGAGGCAGCCGGAGGCAGCTGGAGGCAGCCAGAGGCTTGGGCCAATTGTTCTGAGGCACCATTTGGCTGCTTGCATGTGGGAACGACGTGGACAGTCAAGGCCATGTGCTCCAGGAGGCACAGCATGGTCTGCGTCGAGACCCTGAGCCAGCCTTGGACTTTGGCAGCCACAGTGCAGAGCTAATCCGCACGCACTCGAGGAAGAAAGGCGGTCGCACGATCTGTGTCGAGAAGAGTGCCAATGAACTCTATGGTCCGCACCGGTGTGAGGTGGGATTTGGAGGAGTAGTTGATCAATAAACTGAGGTGCTCGAGGAGGAGGACTGTGCGCGATGCCGAGAGGTGAGTCTCCTCTGCCAAGGTGCCCAAGATGAGCCAATCATCTAGATAAGGGTAGACGGATATGCCCTGCAGCCAAAGGTGGGCCACAGCCACGGCCACTGACATGCACTTGGTGAAGACTTGCGGGGCAGATGCGAGCCTGAAGGGGAGCACTCTGTACTGGAAGTGTTCTCCCTGCACCCTGAAACACAGGTACTTCCTGTGCTTGGGATGGACTGGAATCTGTGCGTAAGCATCTCTGAGGTCCAGAGAACATAGCCAATCGCCTTGCCGGAGGTAGGGCAGCAGGACACCAAGGGATAGCATTTTGAACTTCTCCCGCACCAGAAACTTTTTCAGCTTCCTGAGGTCAAGGATGGGGTGCAGGCCCCCTGTCCTCTTCAGAACAAGAAAGTACTGGGAATAAAATCCCTGACCCTATAGGTGCGGTGGAACTCTTTCGACCACTTGTTGACCAAGGAGGATGTTCAGCTCTCACTGTAAGCAAGCCTGGTGTGAGGGAAGCCGAGTAGGTTCTGCCGGGGAGAAGGGAGGAGGGAGCCTGTCTAGACAAAGACAATGCCCATCACGGATCACCTGGAAGACACAGGTGTCTGATGTAATAGCCGCCCATTTGGGGGCAAAAAAGGGACAGGCATCCTCCCACGGGTGGAAGCGTCCCCGGGGGGGGGGGAGGGGCGAGAGGCTATGCTTTCGGCGTCAAAACCCCGGGGCTGGCTGGGGTGGCGCCAGTGGCTGGGTCTTGGGCCCCTTGGGAATCCGGCCACCCTGGGCACCCCCTCTTCCCTGAGCACTGGTTGTCGGCGCAGGTGTAGGTGGGTATGGTGGGTGTCCCCAGTAGGGGAGATCTTTCCTCTGGAAGAAAGGCTTTTTAGTGTGCTGCTTCTTCCATGGAAGCGAGGAGGTTTTGTGAGAGAGACAGGTGTGAGTCTCGAACTCAGCCTCAATCTTTGCTGCCTTGTCCTCCATGGGCTTGCCAAACAGCTGTTCACCAAGGCAGGGGACATCCAGGAGTTTCTCCTGGACCCACTGCTCCAGGTCTGAAGACTGGACCCATGCCTGGTGTCTGGCTCCAATGCCAGCCGCCGCTGCTACATGGGCGGAAGACTCTAACCCATCATATGCGGCGTGGGAAAGGTATTTTGAGCAGGGAAGGTGCTCCCCACCAAGTCCCACAGAGAACCCGCCGAGCTTTTTGGCGAGGTCGCGAAGCAACATACCCATATATAGTTGGTATGCCTGGATCCCTGGAAAGCCTTGCGCCCGAGGGGACCGAAGAGTGTGACTTCAGGCTCTTCTGTTTCCATATCGCAGACTCGACTACCAGGGAGGTGTGAGGAAGTTGGGTTTTCCAAAACTCCGGGCCGCGCTAGACCCTATACATGGCATCAAGTCTTTTACTGACAATAGGGACAGAGGAGGGTGCTTCCCACATGCGGAGAAGCAGCCTGGATAGGATGGATGGTACCGGAACCGTAAAAGACTCCCTGGGTGGAGACGTGTACTGCAAGATGTCAAGTTCCTCTGCCCTCAGCTCTTCCGAGGTCTGCATTGGCAGATTGAGGGCCTGAGTCATATCCTGTACAAAAGAGGTGTCCTCGGGAGGCGACTGCCTTTGCGAGGCGAGCAGGGACAGGTCAGAGGAGAGATCCCTGTGGGCGTGAGTCTCCAAAGAAGTGTCCCTGTCTGATTCCCAGCCCGAGAGGTCCGAGAAGGACTCCGAGTCAGACTAATCCCCGCACCCCCTGGCCAAGGCCCACTTGGAGCCAGAAACACTGGCTCTGGAAGACCTCACCCCCGAGGAACAGGACAGCAAGTGAGACTGGTGCAGAGGACCCTCACGAGGCCTGCTGTTCTCGGGGGTTTCCAAGGCAGTTTTCGGGACCCCAATCGGGTGACCCTCGGTCTCGGGTCACGAGCCAGCCATGCTGGGCATGAGCGCCTGCTGGGCAACAAGGAAGGCAGAAACGCTGCGCTCCAGTGCCAGTATACAGGACTCCCACTCGGGAGTGGGTCCCTGCGACGCCAACACCGGGGTTACTGGGTCTGGCATGGTGGAGGAGAGGGGGTCCTCACCAGGATGACCCTCAGGAGACTAGGCGCCATCGCCGGAAGCCTCCATGTCTGTAAGAGGTACCTTACGAGGCTGCTCCTTGTCTGACTCTTGGGAATGCCGGGGAGGGCTAAGGGAATGAGCTTGAGACCGCTCACGCTTGTCTGGAGCCCCAAACAGTGGCTCTGAGGTCTTCTTCTTTCGCCATTCCACCTCAGGCGAAACCTGATCAGAGTGACGCCTGGGGTGCGGGGTCACTGCGGGGGACCCCGCAAGTGGTGGATCTGTAGGGTGAGGTGCCAGCGGGGATCCTGGGGCTTCCTTGTGGAAATTGTCATCGGACTTCTACTTGCGGCTTAGCAAGGCCTTAGCAGACATTTTCTTACAAAGCAAGCGGAGCTCTGGTTGTCGTCAGCCCCCAGACACCATAGACAGCAGTCGTGGGTGTCTGTGAGTGACATATTTTTGGAGCATCTGTCACATTTCTTAAATCCGGTGGCCATGAGGGCAAAAAGGGCCCCTGCGAGGTTGAAAATCCTCGAGGCTAGCGGTTGGAGAAAAGAGGGCGCGAAAAGGGCCAGAAAGAAAAAACACTAAATAGAGACAAAAAAGGGATCCCCTAGCTCATGGCCGAAGCAGGAGCAAAGGGGAGGAAGGAAGAGGACTGGTGCTACTGGAAAAAAGTAGCACCAGTCCAAAAGGCCGAATCATGAACAACTTTTTCTGAGGGACGAGGATGTGCGTCCAAAGGGCCTTCAAGGCAATTTAATGCTGTTAAGAGTCTTAAAATTTCATCTGAACAATCCTAAAACTAAATA
The DNA here is from genome assembly GCA_033557465.1 of Ichthyophis bannanicus. Classification (NCBI taxonomy): domain Eukaryota; kingdom Metazoa; phylum Chordata; class Amphibia; order Gymnophiona; family Ichthyophiidae; genus Ichthyophis; species Ichthyophis bannanicus. The sequence continues at coordinate 623,203,601 of CM066031.1, read as the reverse complement.
TGAAAAAGGTTTTCTGGTATTAATGGGGGATCTAGGATTTTTGCTCTTGTCTTTAGTTCCAACCCCTGTTGTTGGACACTGTTTGGACCCGGTCTTTGTGAGATTGTCCAACTCAGAAGCACAATTTCCAAAGCGACTCCATTAACATGATCAGACCACCTTTTGTTCCTATTAAAGTGCGCAGGCTCTCTTTCCATTTTTAATTATCCAGTCAGAAAGAGGTAGGTTAGAAGCCTGACTATTTTAAAAAGAGAAGACTTTGCTCAAAAGTGCTTGTCCTTGTTGGATGTTTTCCCCTCCTCTTCCTCTTGATGATAAAATGAAACATTGGAACAGTAATCTCAGGCATTCACTAAAACTGATGGCTCCTCTCCACAAGAAGAGCTATGGATCCCAGCGTGATCACCTTTAGGAACTGCACAGGGCTGAATGGAAATGGAGGAAAGTGAAATCCACAGAATACTTTGCATGTTTAATAGTTTAATTTAATAACTTTGCTTATATTCCGCTTTTACAGTCCACAGATGTACAAAGCGGATTACAAAAATAAGAAAACAATTCAATCAGGTACAGTTAAAAAATTCTCCACATCCATATCTTTAAAACCTTTTGAAGCTGGACATAAACCACAAGACCCCTAATCACAAAAGGTAACTCATTCCACAATTTTGGTACTGTATCAGAAAAACAACTTACCTCTGCTGCCGAAAGGCAGAGGCCAAGGACAATAAAAATGTACAATGAATCACAGAACGTAAAGATCTAGCCAAAGAACAGAGCATCAAACTATTTGATAAATAAACAGGACCAATAGCAATAGTGATCATAGCATGATCACGTTTGATTTAATTAGTGGAGGGATGGTAAGGAAATCCACAGTACTACCTTTTAATTTTCGAAAGGGAGACTATGATAAAATGAGGAAAATAGTTAAGAAAAAACTAAGAGGAGCAGCTGCAAAGGTTAAAGACTTAATCAAGCTTGGGTGTTGTTGAAAAATACTATCTTGGAAGCCCAGAACGGCTGTATTCCATGCTTTAAAAAAAGTGGAAGGAAGTCCAAAAAACTGCCAGCATGGTTTAAAGGTGAGGTCAGAGGCTGTTGTTGCCAAAAAAGCATCTTTCAGGAAATGGAAAAGAGCCAAATGACGAAAACTGGAAACAGCACAAGCACTGGCAAGTTAAATGCAAGGCATTGATAAGGCAGGCAAAGGGAGAATTTGAGAAGAAGCTTGCTGCAGAAGCAAAAACACGTAATAAAGACTTTTTCAAGTACATTTGTAGCAAAAACCCTGTGAGAGAGTCAGTTGGTCGATTAAAGGGGCACTAAGAGGCGACAAGGCGATAGTGGAAAGACTGAATGAATTCTTTGCTTCAGTCTTTACTGAGGAAGATGTAGGGATGTTACCCATGAATGAAGTGGTATTTAAAGGTGCGGAAGAACTGAAGGAAATAGATACCTTGGGAAGATATATTACAACTATTTGATAAACTCAAGAGTAGCAAATCACCTGGACCGGATGGTTTACATCCAAGGGTGTTGAAAGAACTGAAATATGAGATTGCAGACCTGCTATTAGTAATCTGTGATGAAACAAAATCTAATGGGCGTTTCTCAGAGCGATATATAACTGACTTTAAATTTGTCAGAACTGTCAGTGCCTGCTTGCATCAGTGACCAATCCAATGCCATTATCGTGCAGTCCTTCTTTCTTAAAAATACATGTATATCTTAGTATCTCTTTCTTTTCCATGCTCATATTTTTTTAAACATGCTTATCTTAATGTGTTTTCTTCCCTCTATATTTTACTTCTTTTCCTTAGCGTGTCTTCTTCCCAACGCCTCTCATCGGCACCACTTCGGGTTTCTTAGGAGAAGTTTAGATTGCAATTATGAGAAAAATACTATTGCGGATGTTTTTTAATATTGGAGATATGAACAGGATGGTTAAATTTACATTTAAAAACGTTTGGGAAAGTATTTGATCATAATACTTCACTTTTTTAGATTGTTCTTCTAAATTTTTGTGGGACTAACCCCTGAAGAAAGGAAGAAAGGTCCATAAACCATTATTAAAAAGGCACCCAGGATATCACTGCTTGACCCAATACAAGCATTGAGGAACCTGTGTCTTTTGGGGAGACTGCTAGATACTTATGATCTAGATTGGCCACTGTTGGAAACAGGATACTGGGCTTGATGGACCTTGGTCTGACCCAGTATGGCATATCTTATGTTCTTAGTCCAAATACCCTGCCACTTGCTGGAGGCAGGTAAATACTGGCTTCTCTCAATGCTGCACCAGTGGATAATATAGAGTGATGACATCACTGAAAGTTGTTGAAGTCTGCCTCCACCTGCTGGCAAAAGAGCATAACCCACAAGTCTGGACTGGTCTAGCAGGATAATAAGGTGGTATGATTAGACATATCCAGTAATTATTTTAATTTAGTTCTGTTAAATAAATGCACAATTTTATTTTTGAATTCAGTTTTTTGGTTCTCTGTTTTCTCTTCCCCTATAAAATTAAACATAGCATCATATCATTTTAATGCAAAACTAATTTTTTTTTTTTTACATATTGAAAATAAGGAAACTGAATATGGCAAGTGCAAAAATTTCAGTTAGTACTTTCTAACACCTCTGTTGGCAGAAATAGAAGCTCTCATGCGTTTTCTGGAGCCTGCTGTCTTTCTAACTCCGAAATATTCTTCGATCTCCTTGCATGCACTTCCCACAGATTTTCAATAAAATTCAAGTCTGTGACTTTGAAGTGCATTCCAAAACCTTCGTTTTTCTTTCCTGTAAGTACTTCATGCTTGATTTAGAGATGTTTCAGATCTTTATCTTGCAAAATATCCAACTCCTTTTCAGCTGCAATTTCTTTACATATTGTGGGACATTAGCGTTTAGAATATGATATGTAGTTGAATCGAGTCTTCTTTCTCCTTGCACAATATTTCTTCTGCCACTGGCATTTTTAAGTTCTTTTTAAGTTCACACTTACCAGTGGGCTTTCTGAAGTATCATTCCACCACAGAGGGGTATAAACACAATGCAGTGAAGCACCAGTCCACTACAAGATCTGCTCAACCACATATCAATAAGAACCCTCCTAGCAACAAGAAAGGGGATTGGCATCCACTCACCGAGTGAAGTTATGTAGACTCCATCAGTTATGAATTTCCTTCTCTGTTAATGTGCCAACTAGTGTCAAAACCAAAATCATAATTCTTGAAGATATTACTGTGTTCCTTCTAGTTAAAAATAAAATAGTTGACTATAGGGTCAAACACATCAGTTCTTAAGGTCAAATAAAAATCACTCAAAACAGTAGAAAGACGTCTGTTCTTGAGTGGTCAGTCATCGTCATCTCAAGTGTTTCTCCTAAAGCGTGATGACACTGCACACTTTAAACTCTAATACCTTGAGGAAGATGGACTAACGTGTGCAACCGTAACACCACACACTAACACAGGATACTTACTTAGATCCCATGTTATGCAATGGGATCTATTTACTAGGAACACATGCTAATGGCTTTAACATACTCTAAGATGGCATACACATTAGCAAAGCAAGTCCTTCGATCATGCTAAGCAGTTCTACTTCTGATCCAAGGAATGTATCACTTTTGAAAACAGTGGGCCCGATATTCAAAGGCATTTACATGGTTTGCAGACTTGTAAATGCCGCTACATGCCTTGAAGCTAAGCATTTAGCATCAGGGCGTTCCAGGGGTGTTCCGAGTGTGGCACCCGGGGGTTACTAATCAGCGGCACTATTTAGCTGCTGACCGCTTATCCCTCAGTGATGAAAGACAGGCACAGAAAAGGCTGTCCTAACATTCAACGCCAAAGCCAACCGGGCAGTGGCAGAATATCACCGCTGCCCGCATAGCAACCTGGATATTGAACGCCAGCGGCTAGATAGGACCTGGCACTGAATATCCAGGGTTAATGTTCAGCGGCAGCGGCTCACCGATGTATTCACACTAGCCACCGCTGCTGACTATCGAGCACAGTATTCTTATTTTTCTTCCAACAGGAGGCCTTAGGAAGGTTCGTGAATTTGGCAGTCACAGCTATTTCTCAAAGATTCTGCATTTGCATTTTGCACTTGGAGCTTATGCGGTTTACTTTCCAGACTGTGTTAACAGTTGCATGTGGATACCCAAACGGACACCCTCTCGCCCCTTTTGACATCCCCTGAAAACATAGCAGCTGAGAGCCTAGCCACCGCTAATTATTTAAATTACCTAGCTGCTGCCACTTTAAAATCAGATATTTAGTGCCAGAACTTAATTGAGCGTCCCGTGCTGAATACCCAGCTATCTGGCTAGCGGCAGTATTCAGTCGCTAAGCAGATAGCAAAAACTGGTTAAACTTAAGCTGAGCTCTCTCAACAGTTGAAACTAACTGGCTAAAGTTAGTTTATCTGGTAAGTGGCTGAATCTCACCACTACCTGGATAGTGACCAGCACTTCTCAGAGCACCCCGATTTTAACCAGCCATTTTTTATGCAGCTCATGGGAATATTTAGTGGCACTAACCGGTTACTGCCACTAAATAATCAGGCTCAGCACATTTTAGCCAGGGAGCAGGGTCTGATAACCAGCTGAAATACTTTAAATGCCAGTCCCGTAATATGTATCAGATGCAAAACAAAATAAGTTTTATTAGGGAAAAACAGTTCTGCCATTGAGTTTCTAGAGTATATGAACAAAAAAACCCCATCAGAATCTTCATTCCCTCCCGCCCCAATGCTTTGAAAACTGGTGCGGATAAGTCACCAAGGAGCATATTTACTAAGCCCCATGCCAGTAACATACGTGTGGGCCACATTACTAGGACAGGGCTGTGCGCTAACTGCAGGGGGGGGCAAGTACCACCATCCCCCTGCGTTTACCATACTTCACTACAGTAAACCAGACATGGGAGCAACTAACACCACCCACTGTGGTGGCATTAATTGCACCCAAGGTATTTGCACTGAGCGCAGGTAATGTGGGCTACAAATGCCCACTCTATCTGTGCATGATGTTTGGACGCCCCTGTTCCACCCACCCAGTCACTGCCCTGACGTGTGTTGAATGGCAACATGGAGTTTCTAGCATGGGGCCACAGCAGAACTACACTCTAACGCTGCACTTCCTTTTAGTAAGTATGCCCCCAAATGAGAAAGTTATTAGTTTATTTATCAGTGGTGTTTCACATTAGGCGGAATCTCCTGTTCTTGTAAGTCAAGCCACCTGTATGTCTGTCTGTTTCCACATGTGCAAACAGAGCTATGCTCACAACAAAAGACAACAGGCCACACCCCATCCACACCCCTACACCATACATACACACACACCTTGACACTCCACCCCTGAAACACAGACACCACACTTCTGCACCATATACACAAGCAGACAGCAACATCACACCTCTGCACCACATCTGTGTAAATGTATGTGTGCTGCAGGGGTGGTATGTGTTGGTATGCATGTGGTGCAAAGGTAGGGTGTCAATATATATGTGTGATGCAGGGGACCCCTGCACCATGCACATGCACAGAGACACATCATCCATGCCCCACACCCCACCAGATGCACATCTGTGTGTGTGTGTGTGTGTGTGTGTGTGTGTGTGTGTGTGTGTGTGTGTGTGTGTGGAGTGGTGGTCTTCAGCACCACACACATACCAACTTCCCACCCTGTATCACACAAATACACACCATCCAGCAGCCCCTTCACAAAGATACCTTGCACCTCTCCCCACAAATACACATAAACAGCCCACCCTCACATCATGCATATACAAACACACACACAGTCAGAAGATAGACACAAATGTATGGACATCACCAAAAGTGCTTCATATAGCCCCACAGTCCTTGTTAGCTGTTTTATCTTATCCTTTTGCTCTTCCTTCCCCCCACCTAGACATGTATGAGTCTGCAAAGGGAGGAAGGGAAACTGCACCATTTTGCCACACACAACTTCATGAATCCTCTTGCAAATCTTAAGAGCTCCATTTACTCGCATATGTATGATAATCATGAACTCCATCAGTGAAACATCTTTTTGCAATGCTTACGGCGTGCACATTTCAACTTGCTTATCTACAAGGTGTGACAAAAAAGAAACAAGACTGTGGCAGTCACGCCCATGACTCAATGCCAGTTGGCTAACCGCTTATGTCACTGTGTTGTGCAACATCTCGCCACTATTCTGCTATAATATTTTTCATCTCTCTCATTCTGTTTTTCTTTTTCAGGTCTTTTTGTAGCACACTGCTCCATCGCTTTGTCACACAACTGGAGGTTAACAAAACATACGATGAATACCCTCTAAAGGTATTGAGAATGTGCCTAGGTCACACTATAACATATAATAGGTCATGATTTGAATACCATGGTAGAAAGTATTTTTTAAGACATTTTACCACCTGTACTTCGGATCATGTTGTATATGCAATCAGATGCCCCTGTGACCTATTATATGTTGGAAAAACAGAGCGACAACTCAAGATTAGAATTAATGAGCATCGTAGCAGATTAAAATGCAAGACATTAGAAGCCCCATTAGTGTCACACTGTACCTTTAAACACCACACTTTTGAAGAGTTACGCTGTTTTGTGATTGAGTGGGTAGTAGCAGGCAGGAACGGCAAGTCCAGAGCACAAACGTTACTGATCCAAGAACAAAAATGGATCTTTAGATTAAAAACAGTGGGTTCGACTGGCCTTAACAGTTCTATTGACTGGAGGGCCTGCATTTAAATCAGTAACAGTTCCGTTCACCTGCAAGAAAGCTCCCGTATAGAAAAGGTATTGGATGTGGTGTCAGAACATTGTAACATCCATTTAAATCCTGACTGAGTTTGCGGTCCGCATGCGTGGCGTTCGACTGCACCCTGAACAAGTTTGAATGAATATGTTCTCTGCTATAAGTTGGATCGGAGTGCAAAATTTGGCTGCATTGTAATAAGGTAGGGTGGATGGTTTCATAAGATTACAACCACAATGTGCAGTTGAGACTATGGTTCATTCTATGCTATAAACTCCTTATTGTTTTATAGATCGTGCTGAGTTAAAATTTACCCCCCTGAAGAAGCATTCGAAACGCAATAACGGTACCTGAAGGGGAATTATATCAGCAATTCTGAGATAAGCACAATCTTCATACATAAAATTTGTTTCATGAAATGTTTAAAGATTAGAGAAAGATCTGATGAATATATAAAGGCACAACATCTTCAAGACAATTGTGAATATCTGTGGTCGTTGATGCGATGAGGCATATTGCTTTTGAATGTTCTAAGCATTGCCGATGTGAGTCTGAGACCATTATTCACATTAATGCAGATTGATTTTTTGCAACATAATTAGAGTGCAGAGTTCATCAGGCACATTCTCAATACCATTGTATGTTTGTTAGCTAAAACCCTCTGGCAACTGACCTTAGTTGTAGTGTTGACACAACTGGAGGTGGCAGAAATATGGAACAAAGAATCAACTTGAAATTTCTGATTAAGTTGGAGAAGGGCCCAACTGAGTGTCTCCAACTTCTCCAAAAGTCTTATGGAGAAGATGCAAAGTCAAGGCCGCAAGTCTTCAAGTGGCACAAATGCTTCAAGACTGGCCACAAGAAAGTGGAGGATGACCCCAAGTCAGGACAGCTGAGAACATTGACAGAGTGAGTCAGTTGGTGTGGAGTCATCACAGATTGACAGTGCGGATGATAGCTGAGGATTGTCACGGGGTTCCCGGTGACACAGATTTTACGCCACTATGCAGAGACGTTAATGATCAAAGAGACCAGGTGGAGGGAAATAAAGGCTTTTATTCCCTGTTTAAAGCAAGGTTCAACTAAGAGATAATTCCAGATAACAGAAACAGTCCTTTGTCTTAAAAGGTACCAATATTCACACTGAGCACTTAATTGTTACTTCACAGTTTAAGGCAGGTTTTTCCATAGTATAATTCAGTGTAAGAAACATTAAATTATATTTCACTTATTCTTCTGTGGTATGTGGAGCATACAGACTTGGGAGCATAGGCAGTGCACCAATCACATTCCATTAACTCTGGCACAGGTGAGGGAACAGTGCTGGGATAATCCACTTCCATAGATTCTTCTCCCCTGTACTCATTCAAGGAGCGTTCACTGTCCCTGTCTATCTCAGCATGGTAGTTTAAAACTTGGGAGTCTGGCTTCCTATAGCCAGGGATTCTCAGGGCTGGTGGTAGTTTACTAAACCAGTCTTGATTCTTGTTTCTCATAGAAGGAATACTTGTTTGAGTAGAGCTTTTAGTAGCACAATTATCACAGTCAATATTTAATGCCTCATACCTTGGCTTTGGTGAGATAAAATCCACAGTGCTTCTTTTTCCTGCACCTCTCCCTTGGTAGCTGCACTTCTGCCTGCCAACCGGATACCGAGGTGTGCTTCTAGGCAGTGGAACAAAACTGCTGTTGGATTCTCCTCTCACTCTGGGTAAAAACTTCTGTTGCCTATAAAAGTGCTTTTCCCTCTGAACAGGTAAAACTGGGCAATGATCCTCTAGAGATAATAAGCTTCTGTCAGAACCTCTCTCTGGTTCTTGGCTTTCTTCTCTCTATTCTATCTCCAGGCAAAGTATAGGAACTAGGCGTGGCAGACGCTCTCACATTGGGGTAACTTCCACCAAACTCCCCTTGTACAACAGGATCAGTTTGGGCCTTCTGGCTTCCCACCTTGTGAGGTCTGTTTCTCCTCCAGCTCCCAGCTTTGCTTCCTTCACAGCAATCAGGCTTATTTCCTTGGTAGTCTCCAGGCTTCTCTGCTGTTTCTCCTTCTCCTTCTTCTACTACCAGCTCTACTCCTTCCCCTTCCTCTTTCTCTTTCTGTCCAGAAGCATTCTGCTCTGGCTTATAAAGTGAACGGTTACTGATGACTTCCTGGTTCCCTTTCAGCTGCAGGTCATCAGAGAGCCTAGGTTTATTAAGTGCGGCATGTCTGTTCCTGCTCCCTCTAGCTGTGCCTGGGGGTAACTGCACATCTAGTTCCTCTAAAGAAACAGGATTTCTTTTCTTCAAAACAACTTTATCAGTGCCCACATCATGACAGGATCTCAGCCTGAACAGGGAGTCAGTGTGGACCATCTTGGTGCAGGAGCTGGGGATGCGAAAGGTGTGCACCAAGATAGTGCCCAAGCTTTTATCAGAAGACCAGAAGGAGCACCAGGTCGATGTTTGTCAAGACTTGCTAGAGAAGATCGGAGAAGATCCAGAGTTCGTTGGCCGAGTCATTACAGGAGATGAGACTTGGGTCTTTCAGTATGACCCTGAAAGCAAGAGACAGAGCCTGCAGTGGAAGACTCGATTGTCACTCAGACCCAAGAAGGCACAAATGTCCAGATCAAGGTCATGCTGATTGCATTCTTCAACCAGAAGGGAGTGATCCATCATGAGTTTGTGCCCGAGAGTCAGACAGTCAACCAGCACTTCTACCAGTAGGTCCTCAATCGCCTCCATAACTGTGTTCAGCACAGCAGGCAGGCTCTGTGGAGAGACAAATCATGGCTGCTCCACCATGACAACATGCCCACACACACACCGCTCAGTGTGAGGCAGTTCTTGGCCAACAAACATCACAGCTTTCAACCACCCTACTTATTCGGCAGATCTCGCACCGTGTGACTTCTGGCTCTTCCCCAGACTGAAGGCTGTGCTCAAGGGAACTCATTTCACCTCCATAGAAGAGATCAAGGCCACTGTGATGAGGGAGCTGAGGGACCTCAAGGAGGAGGACTTTACCGAGTGCTTCTGTATGTGGTAGAAGCAAATGCAGAAGTGCCTTAACTCGGGGGGGGGGGGGGATTATTTTGAAGGGGACAATGCGTACTTTCTCTGTAGATTTTGTAATAAAACATTTATGAGACAGTCTCATTTCTTTTTTGTCACACCTCATATTTATTTGCAAGCATTCCATGTTATCTTTCAATTCACATTAAAGTAGCTTGCCGTTTCAATTACAACCTAGTAAAAATTTCACATCATTGTACACATCACATTAAAAAAAAAACATAAAACCTTAAAAACCATTCTCTCTCTGAAGATATTAATTTCTAAGCCATCCTCCTCCAAAATCACCTTTATAAAGACAATTGAGCTCAACTTACAAACAATTGGGCCAATTTTCAAAGCAAGTTACATGATTGCTGGTTGGCAATAAACACACAACTTGCTTATCCACATATGTTCAAATGTTACATGGATAATATCGGGCCATTCAAATCACTAAATGTCCTAATATCTGTATAATTAGGGGGCAGTTTAAGGAGAGGGCAAAGGTAGCACCAGAAATTATCCATTTAACAGTGATATTCAGCCACTAAATGGATAAGCAGGCATAAACAAAATGGGTAGTACCAACGCATTCACTGGTAAAATGAATATTCAGCACCATTACCTATACAGAAAGCGCCACTAAATGTACGTATGAAGTTAAGCATGGAACTGCCCATGAATTACACTACTGGCCTAGCATCTTCTTCCATCATAAATGATCTTTCAATGGATACTGCGAAGATCATGAAAATTGTTGGTTGTCACCTTCACCATGAATGAACATTCAACCCTCATATAGCTGCAATAAACAAAAAGCTTGTTCTGCACTGCACTGAAAATTTGTTCTAGCAAGAAATTAACGTTGTTGGCCCGCCATACCCTTATTATTACGCTGATTATGTCACATATGGATTATTATAATGGCATCCTACAAGGTATTTTCTGCAGCCAATCTTATATTTTATTTATTGTTATACATCGCTCCTTCCCAAGAATCAGGGGCAGTGTACAAAGGAACAACATTTCTACATAGAACACAATTTAAAATGATTAGTTTGTAACAGTTGTAACTATGTACAAGATAGTTTTGTAAGTTGATTATCCTTAAGTATCACTCTTATGTACAGTTACAACAGGCAATATTGTTTACAGTTGATGTGGTGAGGGTGTCATTGTGAGGGTTGTATTTGTGTTGTTTCGTGGTGCGAGCCAGCATCTTCTATATGATCTCCGAACTGTTGTGTGAACAGCAAGGTTTTTCGTTCTTTTCTGAACAGTTTCATGTTTTTGGTTGCAAGTAAATAGGTCAGGAGGTTATTCCATAACCTGGATGCAGCTAGTGAAAATGCTTGGTTGCTTGTAACTTGTTTGGTATTGTGGTAGGTGGGAGGGAGTGCTAGTGTTCTGGGAGTGTGTTCTTGTTGATCTAGTTTTGGTTGATTGGGTTATTAGTGTTGACACTAGTGTTGACAGGTATGATGGTGCAATATCATTAATCACCTTGAATATTGTCATTGTTTTATATTGGATTCTGCTAGTTATTGGTAACCAGTGAAGGGTGTATAGTAGGGGTGTTATGTGGTCCGAGAGGCGGGTTTCGCATACAATTCTTGCAGTTACATTTTGTGCTGTTAGTAATTGTTTGAGATATTTTTTTGGAATACCGTTTAGGAGGCTGCTGCAAAAGTCCAAATGGGGCATGATCAGCGAGTGAACTGATCTGAAATCGTGGGTGTCTAGGAGGGGTCTGAGGTGTTGTATTGTTCTTAGCTTGAAGTAGACTGACTTGGTTATTTGTTTTATATAGGCAGATAAAGTTAGGAATTGATCCAATATGATGCCTAGATATCTTACTTCTTTAACAGGGAGGGTTGTGTCAAGGAGTTTGAATGTTTGGGGGGGGGGGGGTGAAGTTTGGGTTTCTTGATATGTAGAGTACTTCCGTTTTTTTAAAGTTTATGAACAGGTTGTTTAATTCTAGCCACGCTTGTGCTTCTGAGATGCAGGATTCCAGTATGTGTTGAGTGGTGTTTGAGTCATCTATTGGGAGGTATATCATAATGTCATCCGCATACATTATTATTTATTATTATTTTATTTTATTTAACAGCTTTTATATACCGCATTTTTATCATCAGCGCGGTTTACATTTTAACAACTTTGTACTTAAGCATAAAACATATGTCAAGTTTACAGGTAACAGGATATGAAAACATGGATAACTGGGGTTAAAATAAATAACAGATATTCACAACTATTTACAATAAATAACAGATATTCACAACTATTCACAACTATTTACATGTGGTACTTCACTTTAAATCTCTTGAAGATATTACATATTGGTTGTAAGTATATGTTAAATAAAAGTGCTGATAATGCAGACCCTTGGGGAATTCCTTGTTCCTGTCTGAATTTGTTAGAGGTTTCGTTACCTACTTGGACTTGTTGTGTGCTGTCTGTGATGTATGATTGGAACCACTTGTGTGCAATTCATGTTACTCCAATTTGTGAGAGCCTTGCAAGGAAGTTGTTGTGGTTGACATTATCAAAGGCAGCAGTTATATCTAGGAAAATTAGTATAACAGATTGATATTGTCTATGCCGTGTATAAGGGCATCGAAGAGGACCAGCAGTAGCGATTCGACCCCGTGGAAAGGGCGGAATCCGAATTGTTGTTCATCTAGGGGTGCAACGGTGTCTATAAAGTCTTGCAGTTGATTTTGAATTGTTTTCTCAATTAGTTTTGCTACAAATGGTATATTGGCAATGGGTCTGTATGAGGTGGGGTCTTTGCTGTCTAGATTTTTGCTCTTCAGGATTGGTCGAATCATGGATTGTTTTAGTTCATTTGGCATTATCCCTTATTCAAAATACGGCTATAAAACATCTTCCCAACATGTCTAAATTTGACCATGTGACTCCTGTGCACATCACAAGTCACTGATTTTCCATTAACTACCGGATAAAAGTTAAGACTTTGGGGTTTGTTTACTTAGCTGCGGTAGCGGCTTCCATGCGATACTGGAGCCATGGCCCCATTGAATTCAATAGAGCCATGGCTCCGATATCGCACGGAAGCCACTACTGCAGCTAAGTAAACAAACCCCTTTGATTTTAATGCCTAAAGCCTTCTATATAGGAATCCTTTTGTATCTATCCACACACCTAATCACACACTACGATCCCTTAACACTGATTTACTAGTAGCACCAACTAAACACACTGCTAGACTTAAATACACCAGAGCCTCAGATTTTTATATGTCAGCAAAATCTTCCATGAGAAAATTTAAGAACAACCCAAAGGCTTACCTTTTTGATCTAGCTTGTGTTTAATCTATCAATTACTGGTACAAGGGTTCTAGCAAAGGATAAAAATGCAGAAGCCTTTTACCCCTCCCCTTTCCCATCACTGTAATCCTAACCCTTTCTATTTCTATTTCTTTTCTCACTTAGATTTATTGGGGGGAGGGGAGGGGACGTTATTGATTTTAAGCTAATTGTAAACCACTCTGATACTGTATGATAGGGCAGTATATCATAGAATGAATCAACTAAACTATAAATATATTTAAATGTTTTCTTGGAAAAAGGACCAATGATTATGAATATCACTGTAGTCACTATGAATCAAATTGGTGAATATTAGTGACATCCCAAATATGATGGTCCACCTAAAACTGTAAGGAGCCAATATTCAGTGGCGACAGCCAGCACAGCTAATGCAGCTGGCCATCGGTAATTTAATTTAAGACCAGATATTTAATGTCAAATTTTACCCGGGTTAAGATAACCAGCTAGCCTCCGAATATCGCCGCTGGCCAGTTATCTCGTGCCACCCCAGGAACATTTAGCTGCATTCGGAAAGGATATTTGCAGGCACAAAAGGCTATAGGCCCATTTCTGAGACATGGTTTGGAGTGAAAATGGAGTGGAGGAGTAGCCTAATGGTTAAGAACACTGGCCTGGGAACCCAGAGACCAGGGTTTGATTCCCACTAGCACTCCTTGTGGCCTTGGGCAAGTCACTTAACCCTCCACTGCCTCAGAAAAATCCAAGTTATCAATGTCCCTGTTTAACGTACATTACCAAGTTTAAGTTTCAATGTAAATCGCTTTGATTGAAATGATAAAGCAGTATATAAAACCTGCTAAATAAAATAAATAAATGGTTTGCAGAGCTGCCAGAGGAGGAGCAGAGTTCACAAGGAGGTGTGTAGGGAGAGAGGAAAGTTGATGAGGGGCAGTAGAGCAAATACATTTATAGGTTAGAAGGAGAAGTTGGAAATGGAAATGGAAATAGAAGGGGAGCCAGTGAAGTGATTTCAGAAGAGGGGTTATATGAGTGTATCGGGGCTGGTGGAAGAATTGCTGCACAGCAGAATTCTGAATAGATTGAAAAAGAGAGAGCTGAATCGGAGGGAGACCAACAAGGAGGAGGTTACAATAGTCAAGACAGGAGTTAACACTGTTCCCTCTAAGCTGTGCGCCCGTACGCGCGCACACACTGCCGAGCGAGCGCACATACTTTACAACAGAGCACACAAAAATTACGGTTCTGATTCTGATAGAAAACACAGATGTCTTAAAATTTAAAAGTTGTGATTGTAATTAATGGAAATTTTCCGCTTCATTTACTAATCATCTATTTTTCATTTAATTTGATTAAAATCAATGTGGTGTACATACTGTATTCTGACGTGTAGTCAAATTTTTAAGTATATAACTCTGAGTATCATTATGTGGCGCACAAAAATTTAACCTTCCTTCAAAAGCTGCACAGCTGATATTTTGTGCGCACACAACCTACAGAAAATTAGAGAGAACATTGCTTAAGAGTGGACAAGAGTTTTAGTAGTGTGTTTAGAGAGGAAGGGGTGAATTTTGTTAATGTTATAGAGAAAGAAACGACAGGTTTTAGCAAATGTATGGAGAAGAAAAAGGAGGAATCAAAAATGATCCCAAGGTTGCGGCAGAGGAAACAGGAAGAAGAGTATTGTCAATAGTGGTAGAAAAAGGAGTAAAAGGGGGGGGGAGGAGTGTTTAGGGGGACAGATAAGAAGTTCTGTTTTAGCCATCTTCAATTTCTGATGGTGGTGAGACATCCAGGCATCGATGTCTGATAAGCAGGCAGAGATACGATCTTGGAGTGTAAGAGAAATGTCAGTTGAAGAAAAATAGATTTGAGAGTCATCAGCATATAAATGATACTGAAAGGCATGGGAAGAGATGAGGGCACCAAGGGCCTGGATGTAGAGAGAGAAATGAAGGGGTACACCAACCGACAGAGGGATGGCAGTAGAGGAGGAACCACCAGAACAAACACTGAAAGAGCAATTAGAGAGATAAAAAGAGAACCAAGACGGCACAAAGCCCCTAAAACCAAGAGAGGATAATGTGTCAACAGTATCAAAACTATAGGCGGTATATCATAACTATATGACTATAAGAATGAGAACTGAGTAAAGGCCTTTGGACTTAGCCAGGAACAACTCACTGGAGACTTTGGCAGAGCAATTTCAGTAGAATGAAAGGGACAAAAAACAGACTGGAGTGGATCAAGCAGGGCATGAGAGGACATAAATTTGAGGCAGTAGCAGAGAACAGCACATTCAAGAAGTTTGGAAATGAATGGGAGAAGGGAGATGGGTCAGTAATTAGAAGGACAAGTAGGGTCAAGTGAAGGTTTTTTTGAGGAGAGGCGTGATCACAGCATGCTTTAAGACTGTAACGAAGATTGCAATGGAGAGTGTAAGATTGATAATATATGAGATGGAAGGGATCAATAGGAGGAGATGGAGTTGAGGAGATGGGTAGGGATAGGATCAGAAGAACAGATAGTGTGTTTAGAGGAGAGAGAAGAGAGGTTGCCTCTTTAGAGATTTTAGAAAAGGATGAAAGGCTGGTAGAAGTTGAGGGGAAAAGTTGGTATTGGAGAAGGGGAAGAGGAGGTGAAGAAGATTTAGTAGGGAATTGAAGAATAATTTTATGGATTTTATCCTGGAAATAATCAGCCAGGGTTTGGGCAGAGAGAGAAGGAGGGATTGGAGGTGGTGGTGCCTTAGAGAATTGAGAGTAGAGAAGAGATGGCGGAGGTTAGAGGCAAGACAGTCAGATGGATAATACAGTTTTACTTAGCAAGTGCAATGGTGGACTGGAAAGAAGTAAGCACGAATTTGAAGTGAAGGAAGTCAGAAAGGGAGCAGGATTTGAGCCAAGTGTGTTCAGCTGAGTGGGCACAGTAGTGTAGGTAGTGGGTAGTTGAAGACAGCCAGGGCTGAGGTGAAGTGCACCTCACAGGACATGCTATGGGTGGAGCAAGAGTATCCCCAGTAAAGGAAAGAGTGGTCTTATAGGAAACCATGGCCTCAGACTTAGAGGACAAAGTGGAAGAAAGAAGAGAAGAGACAGTAGTGGACAGAGTCAGTGGATCGATAGCATGAAGATTCCTAAAAAGATAGGAGATTGGGCAAGATTGAAGTGGGGACTGATGAAGAGTGAACCTTACGAGGCAGTGGTCAGATAAGGGAAGAACTAAGATGTGGAAATTAGACGATAAACATTTAGAATAGAAAATGAGGTCAAGGCAGTGACCAAGCTGATGAGTGGGGGCAGAAGAGCAAAGCTGGAGGTTGAAAGAGGAGGTAAGGAAAAGGAGCTTAGATGCATAGAGGTCAGAAGGGTTATCAGTATGAAAATTAAAGTCACCAGAAATAAGGGATGGGGAAGAAGAATCCAGAAATAAGAAGAACCAATAATCAAAATCAGTGAGGAAGGTAGAAGTGGACTTGTCAGGGAGGTCTATAGATAACAGCAATCCGGAGAAGTAGGGGATTAAAAAGACAGATGGAGTGGACTTCAAAGGAGGGAAAGGAATGGGACTGAGATAGAAAGAGGGGTTAAAATTGGCAAGAAGGAGAAAGTAACACCTTCACCACGGACATTGGCCATTCCCAAAGTGCATACTTTCATGCCAATCGGTATTTTATAAGAGGTCATCTAAGTGGGTTATGGGGTAACTTTGTAAAGACCCACAAAAGATTATGCACATCTGCATGCATAAATCATATATTTTCAATGACTTATGCACATCAATGGGCCTTTATGAATGTACTTTAGCCGCTCACTAGTCTAAGTATATGAATTAAGCTAATGGTGCGTACTTTGACTGTGGGTGCTCACACAGGCGGAGCTTGCTTGCAGAGTGCACTTACATGCATACTTTACAAAATACAGGCATTTGTACATAAAATATGCTTGGCTGTGTAATCATACCTTGATTTGATGTGTGCCTTCCACTACTTACGCCCCTATTATATAACATAAAGTTACGCACGTACGTGACTTTTTAAATAAGTAGGATTGGCGTGCATATAAACATGTTAATCTAGGCACACCTTATAAAATTACCTTCTATGTGGCTATATCTGCAACAAAATGACTTCAAAAAATTTCTTCTAAATGTCTAAATTTTTCCTTCTTTAGTTTAAACCCATTATTTCTTATCCAATTCCCAATGAAGATTTAGAATTAGTCACTATCCTCTTTTTAATTCTTTAGAAGCAACATCAGGTAATACCTTTTCACAGAAAGGATGGTAGCTGCCTGGCATGCTCTCCTGATGGAGGTGGTGAAGCAAAAACAGTGACAGTATTCAAAATAGTATGGGACAGACACGGAGGATCCCTTTATAGCAAGAGGAGGGAATCAAAGCAAACTGAAATAACTTTTATATTTCAAAAAAATAGAGAGGGGTAACCTACTTGGAGAGGGAGGTACAACTCTAGGCTCCTTATTGGACCAGGCTGGTCTTTATCTGCCATATGCCAGTGTTTTAATTCTCTTTTAAGCATTTGAATAGGATTTAGTCACTTTAATCCTCTGCTCTCTGGGAGAGCTAAACCCACTTCCTTAAATCTTTCCATATAGGCCATATTAACTAGACCGAATCTTTTTTTTTTTTTTGCTCTTGTATGGATTTTGCAAACATTTCAACATCTTTTTTAAAGTGGGGAGCCTCAAACTGTGCATAGTACTCCAAGGAAGACTTTACAAATGTTGAGTAGAGTGGAAGAATTACTTCATTTATCTTGAAACTTCCAGAGGTTAGCCATTTTGGTCTGCAGCAACAAACACAATAAAGAGACTGGTGACATTTTGTATTTGGATTTTATTAAAGCCATGAGTTTTCAAGGAACGCTGATGAAGTGAATTCTTGCCCTAGAAAGCTCATGTCTCAATAAATGGGTTAGTCTATAAAATGCCACCAGCCTCTTTGTTTTATTTATTTATCTTGCATATGATACTCGAGTGAATTTCCTCCCTGAGGTATTAGTTTTGAGCATACTACCACATTGTTGACTCATATTCAATTGGTGGTTAAGAGTAACCCCTAGATCCTTTTGCCTGCCACCGCTAGCTATTTTGTCACCATAATCATTTGTTTTCATTTTATTTAGCTCACACGATTTCACTGCATGTAGCCCCAAGATTACAATTGATGTTGCCCCTAGCAGAAGTAGCCAAGTAGCTCCACTACAACTGTTTGGCAAAGGTACTCCATAGCTACCAAGGTCTAAGTGGCATAGTCCAGGGAGCACCCCTAGAAGGATGGCTCAGATGGAGCAACCCATAAGGAAGGGCTGGGTTTAGAGTAGTAGTAAGGATGATTCTAGAAACTGAGAGGGTTCTGAGAGTCCTGGAAAGAATTCAGAGAGGGTGGATCTTAAAATATCAACTAGAGACAGCTGAGAAATGTCATTGTGCCTGAGGAACTCTGTAATGCCAAAGAATTTGGGAATGGGGGATACTAATGCTACTGCAGAAGAAAGCATCTGGGAGAGAGAAAGTATATCTGCTGAAACTTGGGATTCTGCAAATAGAAAGTAAGGGGGAAAAGAAAAAAACAAACAAACAGTTTACAGGCAAGGGTAAGCAGAAGTGGAATGTTATAGAAAGTAAATGGGAGGATTCTGATGCGATGAGCCAAGTTCTAGCCTAGTGGACAAGAGATGCACAGATTAATTTATCCTGAGGATAGAGAACAAAGGAGATGATGAATAATCCCCCAAAGGAAGAGTGAAGTGGCTTTGATAGAGAAGAAGTTGACAGCAGGAAAAGCAGCCACCTTCAAAGCAAGTTTCAGAATGATTACCCATGTGGAAGGGAGTGGCCACAGAAGTTAATCCAAAGCTAGTGCTGTAAATAGTTCTGCCTTACCAAGTTGGAGAAGTCTTAAATAAATGAACAGTTAACATTTGAAGAAGACTGTTGTAATACCAAACAAAGCAGCTATGTAGAACTCTTAGTGTGTGTCTGCTGCAGACCACAGACACCACACCATTCACCTCCACGCCACTGTTCACAAACTCATGCCCCACCATCCCCAAGAGGGTGTTACAGGAGGTACCTTGCACCTGACCTTATTGAATTTCATCCATCTCTCTAATTAAGAGAGATAAGAGATGGATAAAATTCAAAAACATGTCTAATCCTTATTTCTAAAATACCTACAATGCCTTCTAACTAGGGCTCAGCTACATACATACACACACACAGGCCCAAAAAAAGTGAGAAAATCTCGTAGCATATAAGTTATTTAAAAATTCAAAAAGACAGATGTAAATGATTGACAAATTAAAAAACAAAGATGGTGACTGGAAATTGTCAAAATAAAGACGTTATATAGCTAAAAAAGGTAAATAAGTAAACTATTTAAGCTTTTAATTTAGATGTTCTCACTTTTTTTGGGCCACCCTGTATATATATATATATATATATATATATATATATATATAATCTCTGTAATCATTCATGCTGTCAATGAAAATAACAGCTAGCTATGGAAATCTGCTAGACACATCCTCCTCTCCGAGTTAAGTTTTCAAGCTCACTCTGCACTCGTCGTAAGGATCTAGATCAGGCCTTTTGACAAATTTTCTTGGAATCTACCAACTTCTCACTAACACCTCAGCGGGGATATCCCAACAACAGCTCAAGATCCACTACGCAATTTACACAGATGATATCATGGTCTACTCCCCTATCCACTTTGACTCGCCTGACTACTCAAATATTACCAACAGCCTCATGGAAATGAGCATCTGGCTGGCATCCAGTAACCTCCAAGTCAACTTCAAGAAATCAGAGGCACTATTTATTTATTTATTTAAACTTTTCTTATATACCGCCTCTTCCAGAGATCAAAGGCGGTTTACAGTTAACAAGAACTGAACAAGGTTTTACATGGAACAGTTTTGAATTATTTATAACTATTCATAACACGGGACTCTTCATTCTCCCCTCCTGCATCTATATCCATAGCAGACACTATAACAGCAGTAAAGGAGGAAGTATGATACTTAGGTATCACGACAGACTGCTTCCTAAACTTACAAGCACACATTAACAGAACCTCCAAGAACATATCCCATAAGCTTACAATTATCCAAATCTTTAGAGTAATTGCCCCAGTAAGAATTCACTATATTAAAAAATCTCTTTTTGGATAAGAGTCTCAGAATGAATGGGGGAGGGTAACTACAGGCCACAGCACGTTGAAAGCCTGAGAAATCCCAACCCCCTTCCTTACATCAAGGACTCTGCTAATCCTATTTTCCAAAAGATTTTTTTTAAAAATATAGTGATCAACTTGATAGTGCAGATTTCACATTTCCTTAGAGCTCTGCCAACTCTTATTTTGAAACAAAAATAGCAACAATGCGATAATTCTCAATCAACTTCGTTGCTCAGAATAACAATGTTATTCAATACTAGGATAAATCCGACTATGGAAAAACTTATCTTGAAATTTTTTTGAAGTCAGAATTCTCCCAATGCCCGACGCAAAATTTAAGCGCTGATGCGTTTCACTGCTGTTGCGGTTTCTTCGGGGGAAGTTTACTGCTGACGACGTATCGCATAAGGATTTGCTCAATTTCAAACCAAATACTAAAAAAGATGTTCAAAACAGTATTAGTGTCACATATACATTTCTGAACATATGAAAATTCAAACACTTTCATTGTGCAAATACCTGAGATTTGAAGACTAAATCATTCAGAAAGTTGTTGAAGCCAAAAAGACGCCGCGCATGCGTAAAGAAACTCACAGCATGTTCTTTTATGAATGGTCTGTGATGACGAAAGACAAAATCTAGCCAATCAACTGACAGTATAGGTCGATTGGTTTTAACTCTAGCAATTGCTTTAATTGAGCCAGATTCTTTATGCACAGACTGACCAATCAATTTGTGAGTTCAAACCACCAGGATGAACCGATTGTAAACGATAAATCCAGCGTTGCTCGCTGATAAGCAAGGTCTGATCTCGAGTTTTTCCTGCGATCCCTGTCGCAATATGATCAATACAAAAACACCGAAGTTGTTCAAAACTGTGTTGAAAAGCAAGACAGTGGGCCACTATTGGTGCTTCTAATTTTTTACAATGTAAGCGACTCCGATGCTCGCTGATCCGAACCTTCAAAGCCCTAATTGTTTTGCCAATATAAAGGAGCTGGCAGGGACATTGTATAGCATACACTACATGGGTCGAGGTACAATCTGTGAAATGACGCAAATGATATGTCATCCCATGATAAGTGAACTGTGTCAATTCCAAAGTAACTTCACAAATGGTACAATTACCACATTTAACATGTCCCTTTAAAGAAACCATTGATGTCTCAGTAGCATGAAGTGGACGCAATGCAGTAGGACTCAAAAGTTCTTTAAGGTTCTTTGCTCTCTGCCATACAAAGCGGATAGATTTATTCTCCAGGCCAGGTAGTTGACTGAAAATATTACTATGATGCTTCAGAATTTTCCTAAGCTTGTAACTCAATGGAGAAAATTTTGAAATGAAATTAATGTGATCATCTGTAGAATCCAACTGTTCTTTATCTCGTAGTAAAAGATCACCGTAGAATCTGTAGCCAAATGATCATATTGAGACAGTTGGTGGAGAAAATGTGTGGTCTCTCGAATATAAGACGGGATATTGCGTAATAAAGGTCTAAGAAACGAGTCCAAAAATGTAGATAAAGGTTCCAATAAGGTTCCTCTCGTTGATACGATTGGACGACCCGGAGGATTTTCAAGCCGCTTGTGAATTTTGGGTACTAAATAGAATTTGGCAAGACCAACACTAGACGGATTTAAATAGATCCACTCCTTTTTAGTCAGAAGTTTATCATGCAAAGCTTGCGTTGTCAAAGTTTTGATAATCTTCTGCAAATGGGGCGTAGGATCTTGACTCATAACGGTGTAGGTATTAATATCTGAGAACTGGCGCTGTGCCTCTTCCAGGTATTGTGCTCTATCTAGGAGCACTATTTCTCCTCCCTTGTCCGCCCTACGTATAACTAGATCAGGCTGCGAGAGCAGGGGAGAGAGAGCCTCTCTTTCTGCTTTAGAAAGAGTATCATGCATTAAACGCGAGTTGTTCTCCAATTGACTAACTTCTCGAAGCACCAGATCCTTATACAGAAGTAATGGAGCTGGAACTGGACCAGGTGGATTCCAAGTTGAAGTTAAAGGCAAAGGGATACGTCCAAGTGAGGTATCATCTACTACTGCCAAAGCTGTATCCGGCTGATTAGCAAAAAATAATTTCAGATTCAGTTTACGTAAAAATCGTTCAAACTCTAATCTAAACTGAAACCAGTCATGCTTGATACTCGGAATATAGGAAAAACCCTTATTCAAAAGTTGTAATTGAACTTCTGTAAGTTGTACTGAAGAAATGTTAACTACTAATGACATGTCGGGTGATTTGTCTGGTACAATTATCCAAAGACTAAAGCCCCTCCTCAGTCAGGACCACTTTTGCACAGTATGTCAAACACTCATAACCCCTATTTTGGATTACTGTAACTCCCTCTTCCATGGTCTTCCAATCCAAACCATCCGCCCCTTGCAACTGGCTCAGAACATCGCCACCCGCATCATAACCCCTTTACCCCATACCAACTAAATTGGCTTTCAGTCTCCTCAAGAGCTAAATACAAAACCGCTCTTACTATATTCAAGACAAGAAACAACTTGTCAGTGGGAACCCTACAAGACTTGTTTTGTACAAACTCAAGCTGCAGAGATACAATACCAATTCCTAGCTCCTACACTAAGGCAAATAACTCTACCACGAAGAGAGCTCTCTCCTTAGCTGCTCCCGCCATCTGGAAGAATTTGCCAGAAAAAAAAAAAAATCAGAACCACCAAAGACTTAAAGGACTTTCGAAAACTCCTCAAGACCTCTTTCTTCACTGACCACTTCAAAGACAATACCTAGTCCTTCCACCTCACTGCTTAAACCCGAATTACAGTTAACCCCATTCATTATGTTGCTATGTATATAAGTTCTGCCTCCAGGCAACTCCCGCATGCCACGCCTGCCTGAATTGTTCATTGAGTACTCTGTAACATTGAGTTTTATATAAAGCGCTTTGTATGAGAAGGCGGTATAAAAATCCTGTTAAATAAATAAATAAAATAAACAAACATCTGGCAAACTGAAATCTTGTACAAAAGTACTTCCCCTTTCATAAGAAAATTGTGAATGTCTTCAATTAAATCTCTTCTTCTGCCTGCAAGGGAGATCTTTATATCACACAAGTGTATATTGTTTTTCCATTCCTTCTTTCCAGACTAACCCACAGCGCTGCCTCCTTTCCTTGTAAGCCCTGCAATTCTGTGGCTTTAATACTTTTTTTTTTTACATATACTGTCTTTCTTCCAACTCTATCTTTCCTGAATATATTTTATAGCCTGGTTTAACATCCCAGGAGATGAGGCACTGGGGGCAGATGCTGAGGGAGGTGGGGGACAGCCCCTGAGAGTAATTGCTGAGAGGGATGCTGGGGGGGGGGGGCACGGAGATAGGGGGCAGATCCTGGAGAAAGGGAGAGAGAGGCAAGGAAGATGAATAATGAGGAAAAGGATCAAGAGAGAGAGAGAGGCAGAGAGGATGGATATTGGGAAGTGGGGGGAGGAAAAGAGATTAATTTTTGGGAAGGGTGTAGATGTGGGGAGAAGCCAGGGACCAGATGCTGGGAAAAGAAAGTGGGTTGGGGGAGAGATGAGGTGTTACACTGGATCTACTACCAAAGGAGAGAGAATGTACTACAATATGAAAATCATAACAGTAGCTGAAAAAGCAAGACTGGCACTGTATTCCTTCAGCCCCAGACTGGCTGACTGATAGTTGGCCTACTGCAAGGAGCAATGCTGCTATTTTTCCTCCTGGCTGCTCTATGTTTTTTTTGGCAATTTAACAACTTAAAAACAAATAGACAACTCTCTGACCACAACCAAGATCCAGAAGAGAAAGGAAATTAAAGAAAAGAATTAGCAATCAGATAGGTCACAGGAGAGCAATGCATCCTCACAGTACTGGTAAAATATAGCATAAATGAGCTCAGACATAACTGGAACCAAAACACGCCAGCCACAAAAATACACATTGCTTCAATGTGAGCCCGATGTTACCTTCTCTTTTTACTGCAGAATTGCCTCCACTTGATAGAAAGCTTTAAATATTCAAAGCATGGAAAGCTAGTCCAGCATTAACTCGCCAGAAGTAAAATATATTACAAGAAAACCAAGAAAGAAGTTGGGCAGACATGGCACATTTATAGATCTGATGAATGTTTAAACATGGAAGCTTTCAGCAGTAAGGTCTCTCCTTCAGTTGATGTATTTCATATGAAAGCAAAGCTTCATCTATTAACAATGCTCGAACAAGCAGAATTATCCATGAGGGCAGGGTTCCAGAACAAGGCTGTTGCATGGACCCCAGCCACAGATCATTGCTGTAATGACGAAACCACAGGAAGTTACTGGAAACGGCAGTGGGGGGAATCCTCTAGGAACTTTTGAATGAAAGCTAACAGCATCAAATCCCAGACTCCACTCTGATTGAGCTGGGAGGCCAAAGGAACAAGTAGAAATTGCTAGGTTAAAAAAAAAGCTTAGTATAATAAAGTTTTTCAATATACAACATTAACTATTTTACCACTTGGTAAGGATTTGAACTTTCAACTCTGAAAACGACCATGAAAAACAGTGCAATCACAAAGCTATACCTGCAACTTTTAAAGATGGTCCTTGTGCTTTACTAATAGGAAAGAGACCTTGGAGTGACTGATTATTTCAAAGTAGGAAAAATAATGTGGTCGGAGCCACAAGGATACTAAGGTCCATAAAGGAGAGATGTAGTAGACAAGTGGAGGTATCAGGTTATTGTACAGATGACATTGAGCACTGCAACCAGTGTTGGCAGTCTGACCTGCAAAAGGATAGGCAGAATCAAGGCTATACAGAGGAGGGTTTCCAAAATACTGTCTAGTCTGCATCAAAAGCCCAATAAGATAGAAACAGAAATATGACGACAGAAAAAGACCACATGGCCTATCTAGTCTGTCCTTCCATAACAACTACAACAGCCCCCTTTTTACCTTTAGAGATCCTCTGTGTTGGTCCCAATGTTTTTTGGAATTCAGTTACTGTCCTCATCTCTACCACCTCCACTGGGAGACTATTCCACGGATCCACTACTCTTTCCGTAAAGAAATATTTCCGCATATCACTCCTGAATCTATTTCCCTTCACCCTCATCCCATGTCCCTCGTAGCAGAACTTGCTTTCAATTGAAAGAGGCTCTCTCCCTGAACATTTATGCCACGGAGGTATTTAAACATCTCAATCATATCACCTCTATCCCGCCTTTCCTCTAAGGTGTACATATTAAGATCCTTCAGTCTGTCCTCGTATGCTTTATAATGAAGACCACTAATCATTTTAGTAGCCACCCTCTGCACCGACTCCATCCTGTTCACATCCTTTTGAAGGTCCGGTATCCAGAATTGCACACTATACTCCAAATGAGGTTGCACCAAAGACTTATACAGAGCATTATCACCTCCTTTTTTCTACTAGCCATTCCTCTCCGTATGCACCCAAGCATCCTAGCTTTTGCCGTCACCTTTTCTACCTGTTTAGCTACTTTAAGATCAACAGACACAACCACGCCTAGGTCCCACTCTTCTTTAGTGGACAAAAGTACTTCACCCACTATACTATATTGCTCCCTTGGATTGCTGCAGCCCAAATGCATGACCTTACATTTTTTAACATTAAATCCCAGCTTCCAAATTCTAGACCATTCTTCAAGCTTAGCTAGATCCCTCCTCATGTTATCTACCCCTTCCTGGGTGTCTACTCTATTTCAGATTTTGTTATCATCCGCAAAGAGGCAAACCTTACCTGAAAGCCCTTCCGCTATATCACTAACAAAGATGTTAAAAAGAATCGGACCAAGGACAGATCCCTGGGGCACACCACTGATAACATCCTTGTCCTCAGAGTGAGCTCCATTTACTTGTACTCTTTGTTGCCTCCCACCCAACCAATTTCTAACCCAAGCAGTAACTTTAGGGTCCATCCCTAGGGTGCTCAGTTTGTTTATAAGTCGCCTGTGAGGAACATTGTCAAAGGCTTTACTGAAATCTAAATACACCACATCTAGGGCTCTCCCTTGGTCCAACTCCCTGGTCACCCAGTCAAAGAAATCAATCAGATTTGTCTGACAAGACCTGCCTCTGGTGAATCCATGCTGCCTTGGATCCTGTAATCCGCTGGACTCCAGAAACCTCACTATTTTCTCTTTCAGCAGCGTTTCCAATAATTTACTCACCACCGAAGTTAAACTAACCGGCCTGTAGTTTTCAACCACATCCTTACTTCCGCTTTTGTGTAAAGGCACCACATGAGCCTCTCTCCAGTCCTTTGGCACCACTCCCAACTCCGAGGCATTGAAAAGGTCAGTCAGTGGAGCTGCTAGAACGTCCACAAGTTCCCTCAGTATTCCCATCGCTTTGTGTACTTTAAGTTGAGATAGTTTCTCATGAACACAGTCTATTGAAAATTGTTCAAGATGTCCTTTGCTTCTGTTCCTATTTGTGGGTGTTTTCTGAGGTCCTGCTCCTGGTGCTTTATCTGAACACAGAACAAAAATATTTGTTAAGCAATTCCGCTTTATCCTTTTCAGCTTCTACATATTCCTCCCCTGCACCTTTGAGTCTGACAATACCACTCTTGCCCTTCCTCTTCTCACTAATATATCTGAAAAATGTCTTATCCCCCCATTTTATTGCATTGGCTTTTTCCTCCTCCTTTTGAATTTTTGCCTTCTTGACTACTTTGCTAGCTTCTCTAAGTTTTTCCAAATACAGATGCCTGTCTTCCTCTCTCTGTGATCTTTTGTATTTCATGAAGGCCTCCCTCTTTTTCTTCACTTTTTCAGCTACTTCTTTCGAAAACCATAGCGGTCTCCTTTTACCTTTATTTACTATTTTAACAAAAAGGTTGGTTGCCCTTAAAATATCCCCTTTCAGTTTTTCCCACTCTTTTTCTACATCCCTCAGCTGTTCCCATCCAACTAACGACTCTCTGAGGTATTGGCCCATCTTCACAAAGTTAGTCTTCCTAAAGTCTAAGATCCTCGCCTTTGAATGGATTCTAACAGCCTTAGTCCTAATACTGAACAACACCATCTGGTGATCACTGGATGCAAAATGATCTCCCACTATAACATCAGAAGCACTTTCACCATTGGTAAGCACCAAGTCCAGTATGGCCCCTTCACGTGTGGGGTCTGTTACCAATTGCCTGAATAGTTCTCCCTGTAGAGAATCCAGGATCTCCTTACTTCTAGATGATACTGCAGCAGGAATGTGCCAGTCAACATCTGGCATATTGAAAGATGTGGCTAGGAAATCTAAACATGATTACCCTCAAGACTGCCTCTTCTTGAAGGTAAGATATGATCAAGATATTTAAATATCAGAAAGGTATTAATACATAAGAAGCAATCCTGTTTCAAGGATGTATTAAAACAAGGGACCATGATATGGGGCTCCAAAAGGGTGGTCAGAGGAGAAAATTCAGGAAATATTTTTTTCACAGAAAGGTTACCTGAAGCATTGAGCACTCTCTCAGTGTGGGTGGTGATGTCTAACATGTTAACGGAGTTTAACAAGTTGAAAAGTGCACACTAATAGTGTGACAAAATGTTTTTTTCCACTTCCTCCATTTGCGAACTCATATGTCTGTGGGGCAACTGGCTATGAAGACATGTCAAGTGTCTCATTAAGGCAGTAGTGGACATGAGCCTTTATGAAGTATTATATATATATATATATATATATATATATAATGTGTGTATGGGACTATATTGAGAGTGTCTCTCTGTATAGTGGTAAAGTGTGATGCAAGGGTGCCATGTGTGTGTATAATGAGGGTCAGCCCAACTAGCAAACAAACTAGGTGGTTGCCTAGGGTCACAGCTTCTGGTGGGGGGCTGCAAAGAGCAGGGCATTCAAAGCTAAACAATAGATCCTGACAGCCACACCAGCTAGGGCAACACCACCTTGAAACAACTCTGGGCCAGCCCTGGGTGTGGTAAGGGTATAGGATGTGTGCATGAGTGTGCACTGAAGAGGTGGCATATTTCCAGCTCTGTGTGTGTGGAGGGGGGGCAGCTAAATGGGATGTGTGTGGTGCTGTGAAAGTAACATGTGACCACATCTGTGTGGTGTGAATATGAACTGTATGTGTCTGTGACTGTGTGTGAACTCTATGGTCTGTGGTATGGGGCTAGAGTGTGTGTGGGGGGGGGCATGAGCACGTATGTGGTATGGGGGAGGGATGTGTGTTGGCATGAGTATGTATCTGGTATGGGGTAAGTATGTGTGTGGGCATGAGCACGTATGTGGTATGAGGAGAGAGATGTGTGTTGACATGAATATGTGTGGTGTGGGGGAGGGATGTGTGTGTTGGCATGCGCATGTCTGTGGTATGCATGTAGGGGATGTCTGTATGGGCATGTGCATGATTGTGGTGCGGGGGATAGGGTGTGTGTGCAAGTTCACACGCAAATCTATGTGGTGTGAGGGTAGGGAGGGAAGGAGGGTTTGTGTGTGTAGTATGCGCAAGTATGTGGTGTTGGGGGGAGGTGTATGCATGTGGGTGCGCACATCCTAGCATGGATAAAAGATGAGGTAACCGGATATTATAGCCATAAAAAAACCCCACACCTTTCAAAAAATAGAAAAGCAAAAGATCAGAATAAAAAACAGAACATCATAAGCCCTGGAAAAATAGATGAAAAGCATTCACTTTTTCACATCTTTTGGTTTTATTTGATATATCACACAGGACTGTACCAAGCTAAAAATGTGCCCTGTTTGACTAACGAATCTAGTGACTCCCTCCACCCAGCCATGTTCAGTAACTTACTCTTCTGAGCTTCCTGGAAGCGCAGTAATGATATCAGCGTTCCCTTCTGCCCTAGCGCCTTGTGCACCATTCACACAGCCCTTGGTACGGCCCTGATACTGTGCATCTTGCAAAATCTGCACAGGTTACAAGGGAGGCAAAAAGAAAAATTGAAAGAAGCTTGCTATAAAAGCAAAAATTAATACAACTTTCAGGTATTTTTGAAGTAGGAAGCCTGTGAAGAAGTCAGTTGTACCAACAGTTGATCGTAGGGTAAGAGGCACTCTGAGAGGACAAGGCCATAGTAGAGAGACTAAGGGGCATGTTTACTAAGATAGGATAATGGTTAGCACGTGCTATTTGTTAACTAGGTCACATTGAATAACACAGGACCCAGTTACAAATAGCACGCAGGGGCGGCCCAAGGGGGGTGAGGGGCCATGTGCGGAGACTCGGTGCGGGGCCTCATTTGCATAAGTGGCCTTATTTGCATAAATATTTGCATAATGCTAACATACACTAACTTTTAGTAAACATGTCTCTTAATGAGTGTATGGATAAAGACAGACTAAAAGATTTCTACATTACTATAATCCAGTGCCAACCGCCAGGCACATTAGGAACTACTACAAACACTGCCCATTTAGAACCCATAGCAAACCCGCCGTATCCTAACAGCATTACCAGGACTCACAAAGCACCATACCCTACCTATCAAAAGGCAACACTGTAAATATTAAACCAATACATTTCAGAGAACAATACATGACCTACTGGGGATAGAGAACAAGTGGCAATGTCAAATAGGAATTACATAAATAGAATACCTCAGCTCAGTTACACATGCAGAACATAGACCATCACCAAACAAGGAATCACAATTTAGAAACAGGAAGGCAATAATTAAACTGGGAACCCCAAAAGCCAAACTTGGAATGTACAACACTGTAGAAATAAAACCAGTCTTAACCCCCCCATAGCCCATTACCAGTTCTACTCCCCCAACAGCCCACAGCCCATTACCAGTCCTAACCCCATCAGCCCACCTCAAGTCCTAACCCCTCCCCATCAGCCCATTTCCTGTCCTATCCCCCCCATAGCCCATTATCAGTCCTAACCCCCCCATAGTCCATTACCAGTCCTAACCTCCAGTGTTAACCCCCCCATCAGCCCATTTCCAGTCCTAATCCCCATCACCCAATTTTCAGTTTAAGCCCCCCCATATCCCATTACCAGTCCTAACCTCCCCATCAGCCCACTCCCAGTCCTAATCCCACCAGCCCATTTCCAGTCCTAATCCCCATCACCCAATTTTTAGTTTAAGCCCCCCCCCATAGCCCATTACCAGTCCTAACCCCCCATCAACCCACTTCCAGTCCTAATCCCATCAGCCCATATACAGACTTGGCTCCCCCATAGCCCATCACCACTCCTAACCCCCCCAGCCCCCCCATAGCCCATCACCACTCCTACCCCCCCCCAGCCCATCACCACTCCTAACCCCCCCCAGCCCCCCCATAGCCCATCACCACTCCTAACCCCCCAGCCCATCACCACTCTTAACCCCCCCCCCAGCCCCCCATATCCCATCACCACTCCTAAACCCCCCCAGCCCATCACCACTCCTAACACCCCCAGCCCATCACCACTCCTAACCCCCCCCCCCAGCCCAGCCCAGCCCAGCCTAGGGAAAGTTTTTTTTAAAAAAAAGCTGTCTTCTCCCGCTGCCGGGGCCGCCGCGGCAGAATCGAGTGTGCTGTGGGGCCCCCCCTGCCCAGCAGAGCCTGCCCTCCCCTGTATCCGCTCTCTTCGCAGCTTCAGTCACACGCGCCGGCTTTCAGAGCGCGAAGGGACTAGTTTCCATTTCGCGGCTCTGTTAAGCCCGCGGGGGCTGATGGGAACTTCCCATCAGCCCCCGCGGGCTTAACAGAGCAGCGAGGGAGAAACTCTCCCCTCGCGCTCTGAAAGCCGGCGCGTGTGACTGAAGCTGCGAATAGAGAGCGGATACAGGGGAGGGCAGGCTCTGCTGGGTAGGGGGGGCCCCGCGGCACACTCGATTCTGCCGCGGCGGCCCCGGCAGCGGGAGAAGACAGCTTTTTCTTTTTTAAAATTTTAACTTTAGGATCAGAATGTTTTTTGCGCGGGGCCCCCTGAAACGCGGGGCCCTGTGCAAAAAACATTCTCGCTCAATGGACGGGCCGGCCCTGATAGCACGTGCCCAGCTTAGTAAACACGCCCCTAAATGAACTCTTTGCTTTGATTTTCACAGAGGAAAATGTAAGAGCTAGCCATGCTAGAAATAGTATTTAATGGTGACAATTAGGAGTTACTGAAACAAATTTCACTGAACCTGGAAGATATAAGTTCAAATCGACAACCTAAAGAGTAGTAAATTACCTGGACTGGATGGTATACTCCCTAAAGAAGTGAAAGAACTCACAAATGATATTACAGATCTACTATAAGTATCCTATTACTAAAATTGTCTATGATACCTGAAGACTGGACGGTAGCCAACCTATTGCCAACTTTTAAAAAGTATTTCATGGCTGATCCAGGAAACTACAGACCTATGAGCCTGAAGCCAGTGCCAATCATTATGGTAAAAACTATTACAAGGAACAAAATTATTGAACACAAAGACAGATATGGATTTAGCCAAGGGAAGTCTTGCCTCACCTATCTGCTATATTTTTGAAGGCATAAACAAATATGTGGCTAAAGGATAGCAGGTTTATATATGTATCTAAATTTTCAAAAAGCACTTGACAAAGCCCTCTTGAGAAAATCAAAAAGCCATGGAATAGAAGGCAATGTCCTAATGTAGATTGGGAATTTGTTAAAAGACAGAAAACAAAATAATTAGGATTTAAATGGTCAATTTTCTCAATGGAGGAAGGTAAATAGTTGAGTACCACTAGGATCTGCACTAAGACCGATGCTTTTTTAGCATAATTATAAATAATCGGGAAATGGGAACAACAAGTGTGGTGGTGATCAGATTTTGTGGATGATACCAAATTATCCAAAGTTATTAAATTGCATGCAAATTGTGAGAAATTACAGAGGACTTTGAGAGACTGGGAAATTCGGCATCCAAATGGCAAATGAAATTTAATGTGGACAAGAGGAAAGCAATGCACATGGGGAAGAATACACTAATTCTAGCTACATATTGCTGGGTTCCACATTAGGAGTCACCACCAAAGAAAAGAATTTAGGTGGCATCATGGACAAATTCTCTGCTCTGTGTGCAGCAGCAGCCAATAAAGCAAACAGAATGTTAGGAAAGGGACAGAGAATAAAGTAAAGAATATCATAATACTTCTGTATCACTCCATGGTGTGACCTCGTCTTGAGCACTGTATGCAGTTCTGGTCACCACATCTCCAAACTGATACGATATAAATGGTGTACACTCCAATCGACCTGAGCACCCCTGACATAACCAATGACCAATTGCCTCGAACACAATGTGATAGGCTATGACCTAGAATAGCCTGCATAGCCTGTAGGAGTAAGAAAGGCCTGTAGGTTAGGCCTGAGTCCCCAACCCCCACTTTAGAATATTATAGCTGAGCAGAGCTGAAAGCCAGGAGAAGTAGAAAACTGCTTTAAACTGCTTTGATAAGAATGCAAGAATTTTCTATTGAGCTTTTTATGTTATTCACAGATGTATTTCAGTATCTTGCTTTCACACAGTTTCTGTGCTGCAGTGACCTTGTAAGCAGAAAGTAAGGCAGAATGTATTATGTCTAGAAACTGAGCCATGGCTAGGAAGGCCTGAGCGGGAGGGAACAGGTGTTATGCCCGGTTGGCGGTCCCCATTGGAGGGAAGTGGAGGGGGCCACCAGGACCAATGAGGAGTTTGTCTGTGTAGAACTAATGAAGAAAGGTATAAAAGCTGTTGTTTTGCTGGACTCCAGGCTCAGACCATTTTGAATGTGACAAATGCCTGAGACTGTGCACAAATAAATTGGTTTGAATCTTAGTAAATAGACTCCTGGTTTTATTGGTTGCGGACACTTCGCTACAACATATTCCTGGTTCCCTGACCGGGAAGGTGGGGTACGTGAATGGTGCGCAAGTGAATACTACCACGTATTACCGCCTCCAGGTTTGGTCCGGCTGGAACCGCGGCCGACCGACAGCGGAGAGGATCCCAGGCGCCGCCGGTCCCCTTGCATCGGAGGGTTCCGCCCTGCCTCGGCGGCTTGCTGGGTCCGGCTGGCCAACACCTCGAACCCTGAGGGGAGTCCAAAATTCAACCCAAGGAGGGTTTGGTTGCGCAGCGCATTAGCTACCGGATCCGGTGAGTAATGATTTTTCTGGTTCTTAGTCAGTTAGCTCTGGGAATGTCTCGAGACTAATATGGTATGGTAAAGGTAAAGGGAGTCTGATCAACTCCCAGGGCGGTCCTAGTAACCCTGCATGAGTATGCGCGGGGCGAAGCCACTGACCCTTTTGGTTTGGTTAATTTTGTTTTAGTCAGTTAGCCAGGGAATTTGGTATTTGGCAAATGCTAGCAAGTTTGGTTGTGTGATGTGTGCTTGAGAGGTCTTGTAATACAGGCCAAGCGAGAGCGGACTCCTAAGTAGCGCAGTTCCTGGCCGGGCGACCACGCCCAGGTCGCGAAAAGGAGGAAGCGTTCAGTGTTTGTCCCCCTTATTGTTCTGTGGGCTGTGCGGACCCCTTACCCGCAGTCATCCTACCCACCCTTTCTATTTGCTGTCTTGTACGTCATACATCATAATGGGAGGGGCGGAGTCCATACAAACTCCGCTAAACTGTATGATCACGAATTTTAAGAAGGGATTTAGTGGTGATTATGGGGTAAAAATGACACCGACCCACTTAGAAATTTTGTGTAGTAGGGTGTGGCCGGTGCTGGACGCCGTGTGGCCACCAGAAGGTACTTTTGATATTCAAATTGTGTCCCGAGTGCACCAGGTGGTGCGCAGATATAGTTCCGAACAGTTTTCCTATATAGACTCCTGGCTAGATATCTGTGAGAAACAACCCCCTTGGATGAAGCATTGCCGTGAGGGGCAGAATAGAATTATGTTAGCAACTGCAACGGGAGTCCCTGCTAAGAAAGAAAACCCCCCTATTTATGCAGCCCCAGAGCCTCCAGAGGTCCAGAGTTATCCACCCACTTTTCTGTACACTCCAGTCCCGTCAGCTCCACGAGTACCCCGAGTAGAGCCAGAAGTGGACAGACGACCCCCAGCTGAGGTACCCCCACCCGATCACCCGCCACCTCCACCACCCGAGGACCGCCCCCTTCCCCAAAGTCGAAGCCCTAGCCCTGAGCAGAGCTCTGCAATGGAACCATCATCCCCTGAAGGATCTGCCAGCGGAGGATCAGATGCCAGTCCAGGGTCACCCACTAGTCCAAGCACCAGCAGCAGAATTACCCCCGGGTCCGCAAATCTGCGTTACGCCCTCACAAGCAGGACAGCGGGCCAGAGAGAAGTTCGCCAAATGCCACTGCGGCAGGTCCCAGGATTACCTATTG
This sequence comes from Ichthyophis bannanicus, assembly GCA_033557465.1. Taxonomy (NCBI): domain Eukaryota; kingdom Metazoa; phylum Chordata; class Amphibia; order Gymnophiona; family Ichthyophiidae; genus Ichthyophis; species Ichthyophis bannanicus. Next base: position 623,168,995 of record CM066031.1, on the reverse strand, counting down.
TAGATGATGGGGGTCAGGTTGTGGTCGGACCGACCAGTCTAGTTTATGTGCCCTTCTCCACAACCGATTTATTAAACTGGAAAGCGCATTATGCCTTCTATACTGTGAAACCCCTAGAGTTGACAGAATTGATGTCTAGTATTATGCAGACCCACCAGCCTACCTGGTCTGACTGCCGCCAGCTTTTGTCTACCCTTTTTACTTCTGAAGAGCGGGCACGGATAGTGCGAGCAACCACTCGATGGTTGGAAGAGAACCCTGAAGACGGGAGAGACCTAAACCCCCAACAGGCAGCAGCTGTAGATTTCCCAAACGAAGATCCAAAGTGGGATCCAAATAGTGCAGATGGAGAGAAGGCTCTCACCCAATTCCGTCAGGCCTTACTGCAGGGCCTGAAGAGGGGAGGCCAGAGAGCTATGAATGTTGGGAAAGTAGCGGACGTTCTTCAGCGCCCAGATGAAAGCCCAGCTGCTTTCTATGAACGATTAACTGAAGCACACCCCATATGACCCAGCAGCCCAGGAGAATTTACGTATGGTGAATGCCGCTTTTGTGAGTCAGTCCCAGGGAGACATAAAACGAAAACTGCAAAAATTAGAAGGATTTGCGGGCATGAACTCAGCACAGTTAATGGAAGTCGCACAAAAGGTGTTCGTGAATCGTGATCAAGAATGCAGAAGAGAAAGTGAGAGAAAGATGAAGAAGAAGGCAGATCTGCTGGCTGCAGCACTAGTTGAAGGACGAGGAGGAGGATATCCTAATAGAAGAGCCAGAGGATGGGGAAGGGGCCGAGGGAGTGCTCGGCCCCCCTTAGGTGCAAACCAGTGCGCCTATTGTAAGGAAGAAGGACATTGGAAGAATGAGTGCCCGAACATTAGCTCCACCCCCTGGAGGGGAGGCGGGAGCGCAAGGAGAGGGGGGGCGATTCCAGCAGCGAGGGGGGATGCAGCGCGTGCAGTTTCAACAGCAAGGAGAGGCTGCCATAGAGGGAATGGCAACCGCCGAGGACTATTTTATGGATGAAGACTAGGCCAGACAGGGCTCCAAGTTCTTCCTGGGTCCCCAGGAGCCTATGGTCAATCTAAAGATTGGGGACCAGCATATGGACTTCATGGTAGACACAGGGGCCGAGCATTCAGTAGTAGCCAAGCCGTGGCCCCTGTGTCCTCTCGATCTGTCACAATCGTGGGAGCTACTGGAACTAGAACCACAAGACCTTTTCTGCAGAACCACGCCTGTGAACTAGGGGGACAGAAGATAACACACCAGTTCCTGTATATGCCTGAATGCCCAGTTCCCCTGTTGGGCCAAGATATGCTCGCGAAACTCCAAGCACAGATATCTTTTGTTGAAGGGGGAAAAATGGAAATGCCTATAAACTCAAAATCTGCTGGCCTGATGGTATTAACTGTCCCCCGAGAAGAAGAATGGCGGTTCTATTTACCTGCATCCAAAGCAGCAAGCTCCTGTATACCTACCAGCATTGCAGCCCCGCCTGGAGTATGGGCGGAGAAAATCCACCTGGCCTAGCGAAGAATATAGCTCCTGTGCTTGTCACCCTTAAACCAGGAGCAGAACCAGTGCATGCGCGTCAGTATCCCCTCCCACGACCAGCAGTTGAAGGTATTCATCGCCACCTGAAGAAATTACTGCATTATGGACTCCTCAGAGAATGCCAATCACCCTGGAACACCCCCCTCCTCCCAATCAAGAAGCCTGGGACGGGTGACTACCGCCCAGTGCAAGACCTACATCGAGTGAACAGTGCAGTTGAAACCATACATCCAGTAGTACCAAATCCTTACACCCTCCTGGGACTGATTCCAGCAGAAGCCACTCATTTCACTGTTTTGGACTTAAAAGATGCCTTTTTCTGTATACGCCAGGCATCTGCCAGTCAGCTTCTGTTTGCATTCGAATGGGAAAACCCTACCACAGGAAGACGAGGACAACTCACTTGGACTCGATTACCACAAGGATTCAAGAATTCACCCACTATCTTCAGTGCAGCCCTCAGTCAAGATCTGTCAAGTTACCCTGTAACTCCTGGAAAAAGAATCCTACTCCAATATGTAGATGATTTGCTTATAGCCACCAACAACAAAACTGATTGTGTGCAACCTACCAGTGATCTCTTGCACCTCTTGAATGAAGCCGGATACAAGGTCTCCAGAGCCAAGGCGCAACTGTGTCAGACGGAAGTGAAATACCTAGGGTTCCATCTGTCCAAAGGAACCCGGAAATTAGGACTGGAGCGAAAGGAAGCAGTATGCCGTATCCCAACCCCCACCACCAGAAAACAGGTGCGGGCGTTCCTGGGAGCTGCAGGCTATTGCCGCATATGGATACCAAATTTTGCGCTCATGGCAAAACCCTTGTACCAAGTCACGAAAGGAGTGGAACGATCTCCCCTGGAATGGGGCCCAGAACAAGAAAAAGTGTTTAAATCCTTGAAAACAGCATTGATGTCGTCCCCAGCCTTAGGACTACCGGATGTGCAGAAACCATTTTGTCTATATGTCCATGAGGCAAGTGGAAACGCATTGGGAGTCCTGACCCAGCCCCTTGGGTCTTGGCAGCGACCTGTAGCCTACCTGTCAAAACAGTTGGATCCTGTTGCCAAAGGATGGCCACCTTGCCTGAGAGCTGTAGCAGCTACAGCCCTCTTAGTGAGAGAAGCTGACAAGCTCACCTTAGGATAAAATCTTCAAGTCACTGTACCACATTCTGTTTTAACCCTGATGGAACACAAAGGAAACCATTGGCTCACTAACGCTCGAATATTGAAGTATCAAAGTATGCTATGTGAAAATCCTCGACTGCAATTGAGTGTCCGCCAAACTCTGAATCCAGCTACCCTATTGCCAGCCAATCCAGGCCCTCCTGACCATGATTGCTTGGAAGTAATGGACACCGTATACTCCAGTCGCCCAGATTTAACTGATGTCCCCTTGTGCCACCCAGACAAGACTTTCTTCGTGGATGGAAGTAGTCTCATAATTGACGGACAGCGATGTGCTGGTTATGCAGTGGTGACCCTGGACATGGTAGTAGAATCGTCAGCCCTGGCCCCAGGAACCTCAGCACAGAAGGCTGAATTGATAGCCCTCACACGCGCCCTCAAAATTGGAACAGGAATTAGCTTGAACGTATACACGGACTCCAAATATGCTTTCACAACAGTACATTCCCATGGAGCCCTGTACAAGGAGCGTGGATTGATCACCTCGGGAGGCAAGTCTGTCAAGTATGGCCCAGAAATATTGACTCTATTGGAAGCAGTATGGGCCCCCAAACAAGTTGCTGTAATGCACTGCCAAGGTCACCAGACAGGAGATGGAGAAGTGTCCCGAGGAAACAGATTTGCTGATGCCTCTGCCCGAGAAGCGGCCATTGCTGGACAAATTACTACTCCTAGTGTAGCAATTCAGGCAGTCATATTCCCAGTGCCTCTTAGTGCGTGGACGCCTCGATACACCCAGAATGAGATGGACTATTACTGTCGACGTGAGGGGGGGCAACTATCAGAGACTGGATGGATAGTGTTGCCTCCGCCCGAAGGGAGCTCAACCCCTGGTATGACCGTGATTCCTGAGGCACTAGGCCCTGCTTTTGTCCAGGCCTTCCATCAAGCCACACACTATGGAAAGACTAAAATGGAGAATGCTCTGAGACCATACTTCTATATCTCATTGCTGGGACCTTTGACCACCTCAGTAGCCCAAAGATGTGTGACTTGTGCCAAGAACAACGCCCGACAAGGCCCTGTCCCACCCCCGAGAGTTCAGTCAGTAGGAGTTACCCCCATGGGAAATATTCAAATAGACTTTGCAGAAATGCCACGAGCAAATGGATATCGCTACTTGTTATCCTAGTCTGTACCTTTTCCGGATGGGCGGAAGCTTTTCCCACCAGGACTGAGAAGGCCAGGGAAGTTACTAAAGCCTTGCTCCACGAGATCATCCCCCGGTTTGGAATACCTTTGACCATGGGGTCAGACAATTGGCCCTCTTTTGTGTCACAAGTAACCCAGCAGCTAGCCCATGCTCTGCAGATACGATGGAAGCTACACACAGCTTACAGACCCCAGAGTTCAGGGAAAGTAGAGAGAATGAACCGGACCCTGAAGTCTCAGTTATCCAAGCTTTATCAGGAAGTCCACTTAAAGTGGCCCCAAGCCCTTCCCATAGCCCTTCTCCGAATACGTTCAGCCCCCACCATGCCATTAGGAGTATCCCCATTTGAGATTTTGTACGGGAGGACCCCGCCAATAATTCAGGGGATAAGGAGGGATATGAATCAGATTGGATCAGAAATCACTAGGCAAGAATTGTTGGCTCTAAGTTCTGTTTTGCAGGGCCTTCATACCTGGGTGCAGGACCGGTTGCCTATCAATCTAACAGAGCCATTGCATCCTTTCATGCCTGGAGCCTTGGTGTGGGTAAAAGAGTGGAAGAAGACACCGTTGGCGCCTCATTGGAAAGGGCCATATATTGTTTTGCTATCAACCCCAACAGCAGTTAAAGTAGCCGAAATCGACTCCTGGATCCACCACAGTCGACTGAAGCCAGCAGCAGTTTCTGAGAGTCGCCCCTGGACCTCAATCGCTAATCCTGCATCACCGTTGTGGCTCACGCTGCGAAGAAAAGATCCATCATCGTAAAGACTTTGCCAACCTGCTCCTGGATATCAAAGAAAGAGCCGTCCTCCAGTTTTCCATTATTTACATTTCAGACTTTATCAATCCTTATCTACCTACCTCAATCAACCATTACCTACCTCTATCAATCATTAGAGACTATGATCATGATGCTTACTAACTGTTGTTTCATTCTTGCGGTAGCCGATGGAGCTCTTTTGAATGCTACTCGCCAACTCTCAGATCCCACAAGACCAGTTTTCTTGAACCTTAGTACATGTGCTGCTACCTCTAGTACATGTGCTGCTACCTCTAATACATGTGCTGCTACCTCTCATACATGTGCTGCTATTAATAGGAATTGTTCTTATTGCTGTGGGACATGGGAACAAGCCACACAGATGCGTACAGCCATATACCAGAATCGCTTAGCATTAGATTACTTGCTTGCAGCTGAAGGAGTAGTATGTGGCAAACTTAATTTGACTAACTGCTGCTTACAAATTGATAATGAAGGGCAAGTTGTAGAAGACATAGCCAATCACATGAGAAAGCAAACTTATGTCCCAGTCCAAACCTGGCATGGCTTGCAACTCGATGGCTGGTTTGGTTCTTGGTTTTCAGGAATGGGCGGCCTGAAGACACTTGTATTGATTGTATTGTTGATTGTGGCTGTTTGCTTATGTATCCCATGTTTCCTCCCCTTATGCTTGCGTATGCTAAACTCAACCATTGATAGAATTGTTGAACGTAAGGCCGATTCACAGATACTAGCAATGTGGCACTACTACCCTAACCCTATACCACAAAGTGATCCCTCCACCCTAGTGTGAAATGTGATTTAATTCTCACCCTCTCACTTGCGGGTGAGAATAGTCAAAGGGGGGAATGTGATAGGCTATGGCCTAGAATAGCCTGCATAGCCTGTAGGAGTAAGAAAGGCCTGCAGGTTAGGCCTGAGTCCCCAACCCCCACTTTATAATATTATAGCTGAGCAGAGCTGAAAGCCAGGAGAAGTAGAAAACTGCTTTAAACTGCTTTGATAAGAATGCAAGAATTTTCTATTGAGCTTGTTATGTTATTCACAGATGTATTTCAGTATCTTGCTTTCACACAGTTTCTGTGCTGCAGAGTGACCTTGTAAGCAGAAAGTAAGGCAGAATGTATTATGTCTAGAAACTGAGCCATGGCTAGGAAGGCCTGAGTGGGAGGGAACAGGTGTTATGCCCGGTCGACGGTCCCCATTGGAGGGAAGTGGAGGGGGCCACCAGGACCAATGAGGAGTTTGTCTGTGTAGAACTAATGAAGAAAGGTATAAAAGCTGTTTTGCTGGACTCCAGGCTCAGACCATTCTGAATGTGACAAGTGCCTGAGACTGTGCACAAATAAATTGGTTTGAATCTTAGTAAATAGACTCCTGGTTTTATTGGTTGCGGACACTTCGCTACAACAACATGAACACATGGCTTGCCGACAATAACCTCAAGGTAAACTTTGATAAGACTGAAGCAATGTTCATCTCCAGGAGCACATTCAACCCACCCCAAGAAATCAACATACTACACAGGACAACAACAACAAAGGAAGAAGTAAAGTATCTCGGTATCACCATAGACAAGAACCTGAATTTCCATTCCCACATTAACAAGACTGCAGCAAAAGCATACCACCGTCTAAAGATCATCAGATGACTCAAGCCACTCCTCAGCCAAGAACATTTCCACACAGTATGCCAGGCAGTCATCACCCCCATACTGGAAAACAGAAATTCACTATATCAAGGGTTACCCAAACACTCTGTACACCCACTACAATTGGTTCAAAACACCACAGCGCGCATAATCACAGGCACGTCCAAATATGAACACAACACCAGTTCTCCGAAATCTGCACTGGCTACCCATAATGGCATGAGTAAAATTCAAGGCAACACTAATCATCTTCAAGACCATACACCACTGCTCAGCAGAAATTCTACAGACCGCAGTAACCAAAGACACAAGCAGCAGACCCAGGCGAACCCAAGGCAGCAACAGACTCCTCACCCCAACCAGATACCACAAAACAAAGCAATCAACTTCCAAAAGCGCCTTCTCACTCTTGGCTCCGGACCTATGGAACTCGCTCCCTGAGGAACTAAGAGCACAAAAGGACCTCAAGGACGTCCCCAAATCCCTCAAAACCCACCTGTTCATGGCCGCATATGAACAAGCACCTTAATTCCCAACCAACACAGCCACCAAACACCAACAGCTCAGACCTGGGACTCAACCCCCGGAAATATATGTATGTCTTGTCACCTATGTTGAATGTAGATCCCCCGTTATATCCCTAACCACTTTGATTGAAGGATAAGGTGGTATACTGTGGTGGAGAAGCAGGTTTAGAGTGGAGAAAAAGAGAGGAAAAACAGTCTTTTCCTGAACCCAAAAGAACTGCAGGCACAGCAAGGGTTAACACTCTAAACAAAGCCAAAGATTCCCTGCACAAGAGTGTAGAGCCAAAGACACACCCAGTTCCCATGGAAACCGAGGGAGGTGATGGGAGAGGTTTGGGGGCGGAGTCAAGAGCCATAGGACAGCCCCAAACATTTAAGCAGGGAAGTTTCACTCACAGAGAGAAGAGAGACCCAGGCACAGTTTCACATTCAAGGAAAAACGGAGACCCAGGCACAGCTTCACATTCAAGGAGAGACGGAGAGAGAAACGCAGCTCTACATTCAAGGAGAGACAGAGAAGGAGCAGAAGCAGACAGAGATTCAGATTCAACCTCAGGAGTTGTTGCAGCGCCGGTGGGACGGAGGAAGCTGAACAGAGACAGGAACAGAGAGGAGAGAAGGTCAGAGCAAAGCCCAGGGGAGGACTCTTCTGAGGAAGAGATATTTTCTAAAAGCTGGAGGACTGGCTATTCACAGTGTAAGGAACCTCTGAGGACAGAGCTGAGGGGCCGAGACCTTACTGGAAGGTTTAGAGGAAATACCTCCTGCAGACAGTACAGGGACAGTTCCAGCCTGGAGCACAGCTCAGCTGACAGGAAACCTGCAGCTGACGTGAAGCCTGGAAAAGTTGGTTTTAACCAAGCTACTGTTGAGAAGCAGAGGAGTAGAGTATTCCTGAGAGAACCTGGAAGCAAGGGTACGTCTCTAGCTGAGCCTACAAGGGGACACCACATTGCTGGCAAGGTGAGCCCTTTACAAGCCCTTAAAGAGCTTTTGAATAGGGAAGCCTTTTCCTGCCCTTCCCCCACAACCTCCCGTAGTGAGAAGTCTAACTGGGAGCAGCTGATAAAAGGTTTGCAGCATGTAAAGGCTCCTCAGGCAGATGCTGTGGAGAACAAGTCTCTGAAAGAGTCCAGTGGAGAGGAAATGGAACTGGGAGACACTTATAATGAAAGTGAGGTTTCTGATATGGAGTGTGAATGTTCCCTTTGTGCCAGAGAGGAATAAGAAGCTGAAAGGTTTTTTAAAGTAATTGGAGAAAACCCAGAAGTTCTGAATAAGAATATTCTTTGCTAAAGCCCATAACCTTTAGCCAGGCAAATTAATGAATGCTGGTCTGATAAAGCTGCAAGATTAATGGAGCCATGGGTGAGCTAAACGTTTGAAAGTATCTTGGAGAGAAATGTACTGAGTTTTAAAGCCTGTTGGTGGACCAGGGAATTAGTGCTATATAAAGCTGTGAAAGTAACAGTGAAGTACTGTACTGCCTCCTGGGGACCGGAGAACAGATTGCTGTTTGTAAAGGATTACCTGTTGTGAATATGTGTTTAAACTAAGCCGCAGAAGCAAGGCCAAGCCAAGGACTGTATGATAAGGCTTATGTTTATGAATGGAGAAGCATCCTGATTATTTTTGTTTGTAATATTCAAATTCCTTACCAAAGAATTTGATTTGGTTAAGTAGAACCTTATTTCCTAAATAAAAAGAAATTTCCTGCGACCTTTGATCTTGGCTCTAATCTATCCAGACACAACTACATGCGAATGGGCTAATTCTAATACAAAGAACGATCGGGGCGCCCTCTTACCCCTAGACTACTGCCAGGCCACGGGGGGGAGCTCCGACAGGTGGCGTAGTTGGCAGGATTAGGAAAAAGGGAAAAAAATCTACTAACCTAAGCTACAAGAACATCAGGAGATACAAGTGGCTAGAGAAGACATCCTGAAGGCTTCCTCAAAGTTCCTGCAGAGAAGAAAAAACCTGAACCATAGAGTCAGCAGAGCGGAGCGGAGTTGGAGAGTCCAGCTGGTACCGACGGTGCTGAGAGGCTCGATTCACCGCTTGCAGCAGGTAAACCCATATCTAGAGGGGTTGATCCAGGATATTGCTGCAAGGGGGAGGTTCTGCAGTTAAAGGAGAGGGGGTGCTGCTTCTATAAGGGCCGCACTTGGTGTGTCTTTTTCTTTTTGTTTCTTTCCAGCATCGGGAGATGGAGCGAGCGGAGTTCCTCAATTGGATGGCAGACAGCTTCCAGCAACAGCAGGAGATCGCTGTGAAGACGCAAGAACGGATGGCTGCCATGATGAGGGAACAACAACAGCCACTCCTGGATATGATGGCCGCATGGATGGGGGAACAGAAGAAGACATCAGAGGAGATAAGGACAATGTCTGGTTCCTTAGGAACTTTACCAGGACTGGGACATGAGGGTAAAGGGATTTTTTCCTTTGGGCCTTTGACCCAAGATAACGACATCGATGACTATTTTGATGTGTTTGAACGAGTGGCAGTCCTAAGTGGATGGCCAGAAAAGCAATGGGCCATACGCATAGCGGCCTCCCTTACAGGGGAAGCTCTCGCAGCTTATAGGGCCGTGCCCGCTGAGCTTGCCTCCACTTATGACGAAGTAAAAAAAGCCGTGAGAGACCGGTTGGGATTGACTCCAATGGTCTACCGCCGTCTTTTTCGGGCATGTAAGCTAAGGCCAGATGAAACCCCTCGCGCTTTGTGTCAGCGTATCAAAGCGCTAATGTATAAATATGGTTAGTGCCAGAAGGGAACACCATTGAAAACATTTTGGATATTATTGCCCTTGAACAGTTTATAGAGGCTGTGCCACAGGAAATGCGATCTTTCCTGGTTTTACAGGATTGCAAAAGCACAAAAGATGCAACTTCTTTGGCAGAGCGGTTTTTAGAAGCTCGGGTGGTTGGCCAAATGAAGGGTGCGGGTTTGAGCCAGGCGATTGTAAGAGGATCAGAAAGGATGAGCAAGACCATGCTAGGAGAAATTACCCGAGGTAAATCCCTAGGAAGGTCAGGGTATGAGCAACGAAAATGCTTTAGTTGCGGAACTAAGGGACATCTAAGGAAGGATTGTCAAGCCAAGACATTATTAATGACCAACCCATCCCAAGAGAGAGGAGAGGGGTTTTTGCTGTCCGTAGAGGTGGAGGACATCCCAGTAGAAGCGCTTTTAGATTCAGGTACTGACCAATCGATGGTTTCCCAGCAGCTGTGGGCAAAGATACAAGCCAGGGGAGGTCACACGAGAAAACATTCAGAGGGGAATATAAAAATTAGATGCGTGCATGGCGCAGCGTCATCTTACCCCTTACATACAGTAAAGGTGAAAGGCCTAGGCTTGGAAAGAAACATCACTGTAGCCATAGTCCCAAAACTGCCACATTCATTAGTTTTAGGGAGAGACTGGCCACAGTTTAAGCGAGGGCTAGCTAAGGGTTTGGGGTCCAAGACAGGGTTAGTGTCCACTAGGGCCAAAACCAAGGCTAGGGAGGAAGAAGAGGATTCGAGCGGCGACCCTATGTGTAGCCTGCCCACACACGAAGAGTCGATAACACCCTCTAGGGAAAGGAATAGACAGAAGAAGGCAGATAAACGCCAGGGAAGGCAGGCCAGGGCTCAGAACCGGGCAGACTTGGCCGATGGAGAGGGATTGCCCTGGGCTCCTGCAGAGCTGGTAGGGAAGCTCCCCTCTTTCCCTAATGAGCAAAGGGAGGACCCTGCCCTAACGCGAGCGTTTGATTTCGCCAACACGGACTCAGAGATATTGCCACGATTTGTGCTAGATAGGGAGATACTTTACCGAGAAAGTTTAGACCCCTGTTTAGGAACCATAAGGAAGCAACTAGTGGTCCCTGCTACTTTTAAAAATTTGGTCCTAAGATTAGCACATGACCATCCTGTGGGGGGGCATAAGGGTTTCCATAGCACCCTAGACCAAATCATGGCCCGCTTCTATTGGCCTGGCATATTCAAGGAAACTGCAAGGTTTTGCGAAGCTTGCCCAGCGTGCCAGAAGGTTACCATGGTTCATCCAAAAAGGGTGCCATTAATTCCCTTGCCATTGGTAACGAAACCAGTGGACAGGTTGGCTATGGACATAGTAAGGCCTCTAACCAAGACCCCTAGGGGGTATCAATATATACTGGTTATTGTTGATCAGGCGATGCGTTTTCCGTGGGCCATTCCCCTGCGCAATGTGTCAGCCCGAACCATGGCCACAGAAATCATAAAACTCTTTTGCGAGGTTGGGTTCCCGAGAGAAGTTTTAACTGACAGGGGCAGTAATTTCCTATCGCGTTACCTTGCCCAAGTCTGGGACGCCTTTGGCATAAGACATATAAAAACTGCTGCCTATCACCCGCAAACTAACGGCCTCGTAGAAAGACAAAACCAGACCCTCAAACGAATGTTGAGGAGAAGTCTGGAAGGCGATATGACTGAATGGGATATAATGCTACCATTCACTTTATATGCCTGCAGGGAGCGCCGGCAGACTTCAATGGGCGTCTCTCCATATGAACTTATGTACGGGAGAGCTCCCAGAGGGGTACTGGATATCTTGAGAGCAGTGGGTTGAACCCAATCTAGAGGAGATAGAGGTACAAAAGTTTTTAAGGGATTTAAAGGGACGCTTAGAGCGGACATCCCAAGTTGTAATAGACAATATGACGGCGAGCCAAGCCCGTCAGAAAGGTTACTATGACCGGCGCACCCGACCACGTCAATTGGAGGTTGGTGAAAAGGTACTGGTAACCATGACAGGCCCTACTTCAAAGTTCGAGAGCAGGTGGAAAGGACCCTATAAAGTCCTCAGACAGGTAGGACCAGTCTCCTATGCCATAGGGACTGGAAGAGGGAAGCAACAAGTTTTCCACATTAATGTACTGCAGCCATGGCACGAACGAGTAGCACTGGCCCGGATGGCTGCAAGAGCGGACAGGTCAGATAAGTATCCCGCAGGCCCACATGCCCAGAGAAGGATTCCGTGCTGTGCGGTAGAAAAGACGCCAGCCCGGAATATTTAAGGGGGGGGGGGGTTATGTGGTGGAGAAGCAGGTTTAGAGTGGAGAAAAAGAGAGGAAAAACAGTCTTTTTCCTGAACCCAAAAGAACTGCGGGCACAGCAAGGGTTAACACTCTAAACAAAGCCAAAGATTCACTGCACAAGAGTGTAGAGCCAAAGACACACCCAGTTCTCATGGAAACCGAGGGAGGTGATGGGAGAGGTTTGGGAGCAGAGTCAAGAGCCATAGGACAGCCCCAAACATTTAAGCAGGGAAGTTTCACTCACAGAGAGAAGAGAGACCCAGGCACAGTTTCACATTCAAGGAAAAACGGAGACCCAGGCACAGCTTCACATTCAAGGAGAGACGGAGAGAGAAACGCAGCTCCACATTCAAGGAAAGACAGAGAAGGAGCAGACGCAGACAGAGATTCAGATTCAACCTCAGGAGTTGTTGCAGCGCCGGTGGGACGGAGGAAGCTGAACAGAGACAGGAACAGAGAGGAGAGAAGGTCAGAGCAAAGCCCAGGGGAGGACTCTTCTGAGGAAGAGATATTTTCTAAAAGCTGGAGGACTGGCCATTCACAGTGTAAGGAACCTCTGAGGACAGAGCTGAGGGGCCGAGACCTTACTGGAAGGTTTAGAGGAAATGCCTCCTGCAGACAGTACAGGGACAGTTCCAGCCTGGAGCACAGCTCAGCTGACAGGAAACCTGCAGCTGACGTGAAGCCTGGAAAAGTTGGTTTTAACCAAGCTACTGTTGGAAAGCAGAGGAGTAGAGTATTCCTGAGAGAACCTGGAAGCAAGGGTACGTCTCTAGCTGAGCCTACAAGGGGACACCACATTGCTGGCAAGGTGAGCCCTTTACAAGCCCTTAAAAAGCTTTTGAATAGGGAAGCCTTTTCCTGCCCTTCCCCCACAACCTCCCGTAGTGAGAAGTCTAATTGGGAGCAGCTGATAAAAGGTTTGCAGCACGTAAAGGCTCCTCAAGCAGACGCTGTGGAGAACAAGTCTCTGAAAGAGTCCAGTGGAGAGGAAATGGAACTGGGAGACACTTATAATGAAAGTGAGGTTTCTGATATGGAGTGTGAATGTTCCCTTTGTGCCAGAGAGGAATAAGAAGCTGAAAGGTTTTTTTAAAGTAATTGGAGAAAACCCAGAAGTTCTGAATAAGAATATTCTTTGCTAAAGCCCATAACCTTTAGCCAGGCAAATTAATGAATGCTGGTCTGATAAAGCTGCAAGATTAATGGAGCCATGGGTGAGCTAAACGTTTGAAAGTATCTTGGAGAGAAATGTACTGAGTTTTAAAGCCTGTTGGTGGACCAGGGAATTAGTGCTATATAAAGCTGTGAAAGTAACAGTGAAGTACTGTATTGCCTCCTGGGGACCGGAGAACAGATTGCTGTTTGTAAAGGATTACCTGTTGTGAATATGTGTTTAAACTAAGCCGCAGAAGCAAGGCCAAGCCAAGGACTGTATGATAAGGCTTATGTTTATGAATGGAGAAGCATCCTGATTATTTTTGTTTGTAATATTCAAATTCCTTACCAAAGAATTTGATTTGGTTAAGTAGAACCTTATTTCCTAAATAAAAAGAAATTTCCTGCGACCTTTGATCTTGGCTCTAATCTATCCAGACACAACTACATGCGAATGGGCTAATTCTAATACAAAGGACGATCGGGGCGCCCTCTTACCCCTAGGCTACTGCCAGGCCACAGGGGGGAGCTCCGACAATACAAAACTGGCTAAATAAATAAATAAATGCAGAGAAATTAGAAAAGGCTTAAAGAAGGGCAACAAAAATGGGGAGGAAAGGCTAAGGTTAGGGGTCTTCAGCTTGGAGAAAAGACATCTGAGGGGGATGTGACACAAGTCTATAAAATGACGAGTGGGGTGGAATGGTTAAAATCAGGGGCAGTTGCTTAACCTTTCAAACCAAAAAACAAGAGGATGCACCACAGAACTAGTAATGAGCAGACTGAAAAAAATTTGCAGAAAGTATTCTTTTTCATGCTGCATATCATTCAGCTGTTAAATCTGCTGCAAGGAGATGTATCAAGGTGATTAACATAACAGGGTTCAAAAGAGGTTTGGAAGGTTCCTGGGAAAAAAGTCAACAAACTTAATAACCAGGTACTGTAGACTTGGAAAAGTCATTGCTTATTCCTGGAAATGAGCTATAAGAACTAGATCTACCTTTTGGGATTTGCTACTGTAAGAGAAAGGATACCGTGCTAGATGGATCTGGACCTAACTGCATGGTTTGTCTTCTTATAATGAATTAGTACAAGTTTCTTGTTTCCTGTTGTGATGCCTACTTATTAGGGTGGAACATCCTATGTGATTATCTGGGTTATCAGTATTCAGAGAATGGAACCAAGAAATGCTTCCATGGTGCTAGAGTTGCCTTCATAGCCTGTCGCATATCATGGTGTGTCGCTTTCTTTCTGTGCTTGTAAATGATGGCTTTCTCCACTGCTTTGGCTAGTTTCTCCCTTCCTCTATCCCTCAGAAGAGTATTACTAATGTTCTCATTACTCTGCCGGGACTCTAATGGAAAGGATTTTGGCCTACTGAAAAGTTGGTTTCACGCTGTGGACCACACTAAAAGCTTCCTTCCCTTTGCTCCTGCCAAAGACACCAAGGTCCTATGTACTGCATGCTACATAACATTTGTTGAATACTACATGCAGCACCATCTTCCATGGCCAGAAAGACTGGTGAAAGACTGTTTCAAGAGCAGCTTCCCAGAGAACTTGAGTAGCATGGCAGTATTTCAGCTGAAAGCTATCTGGTAAAAATGTGGTGTGCACTGTAAGTAGTGTTGTACATAGATGAAGCTATTCAATATTGTGCATCACTTTTTTCTTTTTCCAGAGGCTTTTTAGTTAAAGTTGCCACTACATTTGCAATACCAGTTTAACCTGATTTAAGCCTCTTTGGGCTGCTAGGGCAGCCTAATATTAGGAAAGTGGAAAGGTGGTGCTTTGTCCTAAATCCAGTGTTACAACATGCTGGCACGTAGAAGCTGTTCATCAATGAAGACGACCGTAGCGTGCAGACAAAGTCTTAGAGCTGGAGAAATTAGTTTATTGGCCTCTGATTCCTCTTTATCGTGCTTTGCATCTTTGTAAGGCATTTTTATTTGGTTTTAATTTCGGTCTCTTTAGATGTTGTAGTATTGTTTTTGTCTTGAAGTGTATTGTCTCATGTGTATTTTATTCTTATGTATGTCCATTCTGTTCGCCGCATAGGATGATCTCGCCCAGCTTTGTAGGTTCTCAATGTTTTAAATGAATAAATAAAAGTATGATGAACTTTGTTGTGACATCCTGTTGTGGCATACAATATCCTCACCAATGAAGCTCCAGAATTTAAAGAATAAAAAACAAAACAAATATTACTTTAAAAAGAGGTTGTCAACATGTGCTTTGAGGCTGCTTCCCCCTCTCTTTCCCATTGTCAGTCCCAGAAGTCTTTGAAGAGATATTTAAAGGACACAACGTGTGAACCTCTGTTTTTGGCTTCTTGTCTTTAGTTCTGACACCACACTATGAACATTGCCCTTGTACTTCCTCGGCCTAGTTCTAAAGGTTGTTATATGGTGACAGCAACACTGCATAAGCCTCATGCTTACAGTCCTGTAGTGAAGCTCATAACATGGGTGTGTGCCAAACAGCAGGGACAGGCCTTATGCCTCACATGAAGGGGTTTATTCTGGGTTTCTTTGATGAGCAGGGCCCCTCAAGACACTTCTTTAATTCAGATGATTATTTGTATTCACCTGAGAAAATAAAGATTTTTTTTCTAAGTCATGCATAGGTTTGAATGAATCCTGTTACTTTAGCAACCATTTGGATGAATGTTGGTTTGTTAAACAATATTATTATGAAGTTAAGGAAAATGTATGCACTCTTAAAGCAACAGAACTAACAGTAAAAAATTAAACAACCCAGCTGTCAATCAAAACTAAGACATTAAATTTCCCCTTTACCTGTAGAGAAATTTGTGCTTCAAGATTTCAAAAGCTTTTCCTACTGAGTCACTTCCACCATTACAGATCTAAGTAAATCTTGAACAGTATTCTGTGAAGGCACAATGATAGACAGGAATTAGGCCTACATAGGGCCGTACCAAGGGCTATGCGAGCGGTGCAGCTGCACAGAAGGAAGCACTGATATCATCACTGGGCTTCCAGGAAGCTCAAAAAGAGGGAGTTACTGCGTGTGGCTGGGACAGAGGGGGCTCCAGATTTGTTAGTCGAACAGAGCGCATTTCTAGCTTGGTATGGCCCTGGGACTACAGTATGAATAGAAGAGAGGAAATCTGTAGACAGCAAACAGGGCACCAGAAGAGCAGAGAATAACCACAACCACACCAATGCAAAAAGTCTTTATTAAAAACCCGACTTGGCCAAGTTTCGGCACAAACGCCTGCATCAGGGCTCATCTGTTTTAATTGAGGAATCTACAGAAACAAACTGATCACATTTTGACTTTCCTTACGAGCATGCATTAGGAATGATGAAGTCGCTTTGACAATGTGTTTGAAACCCAGTGGTGTTGGGCTTTTGCCATGTGAGCTGGATAATGGAACATTAATAAGCCTAATACAATATGAATTCAGTCACCGCTGGCCATTTGGCAAATGGAAATTGTGTGTCTCAATTACTACTTTTTCTGAAATTTTTCAATGAGCCTTTATACATAAAAGGGGCATTTTTAGAAGCCCTATTCGCATTTTAAATATGGATGTGGTGGAAGAAAAATTGGCATTGAATTCACATGGAAAATGCGCTTTTGGAAAGGCCGTGATTTCCATGTTTTCATGTCAGGTACGTTGTTCTTTGCATGTTTTTCTTAGAGGCATTCTGGGGCATTTGGGGGTGTGGCTTGTGTAGCGCCAGTGTTTGCACATCTATGATGTATTTCACATAGGCTAGTGACGCATAAGATGGAATTTCTGAGTGTGTCGCTTTACATCTGCTAAAAAACACAAATAAGCACCAGCCTCACCCTCAGTAGTCTGCAGGACTAATGAGAAAAGCTGCTCTTTCTGGGAAGGATTCTGCAATTGTAAGTCTTTACCTGCTGGTAATGTCTCAGATTCTTTGCTTAAAGGGTACACTTAGAGATGTTATCAGTTTAAACCCAATTTTAAAGTTCTGTGGGTTTTTTTAGTCACACGGGGCCCTGTTTTAGCAAGCCAGTTTCTATTAAAAATTTTCTTTCCCTCCTGTCCATCCCAAGCATAATCTTAGATTTATAGGTTCTTGAAGCTCTTACAAGCAGGGCCAGCCCGAGGGTTTCTGATTCCGTAGGCAGAAGACCTGGCCATGCTGCCCCACCACCCTTCTGAGCTGTGCCCCCTCCCCTCCCACCCGCTGCTGCTGATTCTAGTGGCAATTGACTTGCCAGTAGCAGCAGGACATGTGCTGAAACACATGTCCTACCACAGGCTGCTGCTGCTGAGCCTCGCTGCCTGCCGCTGAATCAGAAGTTAAAGATTTTCATCAAGCAAGGACGTTGTTTTAAATTACTATCTTGGAAGCCCAGACCATATGTATTCCACACTTTAATAAAATGGAAGGCCAAAAAACTGCCAGCATTATTTAAAGGTGAGGTCAGAGAGGCTGTTGTAGCCAAAAAACATCTTTCAGGACATGGAAAAAGGAGCCAAATGATGAAAACGGGAAACATAAGCACTGGCAAGTTAAATGCAAGGCATTGATAAGGCAGGCAAAGAAAGAATTTGAAAAAAAAAGCTTGCCGTGGAAGCAAAAACACATAAAAATTTTCAAGTGCTTTTATAGCAGAAAACCTGTGATAGAGGGGTAAAAGAGGCGCTAAGGGAGGACAAGGCAATAGCAGAGAAACTGAATGAATTCTTTGCTTCGGACTTTACTGAAGAAGATGTAAATGTGTCTGAAATGGTATTTAAAGGTGATGTATCAGAGGAAATGAAAGAAATATCAAACTGCAAAGATCTATTACAACTATTTGATAAACTGAAGAGTAGCAAATCACTTGGATGGGATGGTATACAGAGGGTGTTGAAAGAACTGAAATATGATATAGTAAACAGATTATTAATAGTAGGTTTGTAATCATTAAAATCATCTGTAGTACCTGAAGACTGGCATTACATTGGCTATTCTCCAATTTTTAAAAAGGGTTCCAGGGGTGATCCTGAAAACTACAGACCAGTGAGTCTGATATCAGTATTGGACAAAATAGTAGAACTCATTATAAAGAAAAAAAATTACTGAACATGTATAGTAGACAGTCATGGTTTAATGGGAGAAAGCCAACATGGATTTAGCCAATAAAAGTATTGTCTTACTAATCTGTTATATTTTTTTTGAAGGTGTGAACAAACAGGTAGACAAAGGTGAGTCAGTTGATGTAGTGTATCTGGATTTTCAGAAAGCCTTTGACAAGGTCCTTCATGAGAGACTCTTGGCAAAATTAAAAAGTCATGGGATAGGAGGCAGTGTACTATTGTGGATCAGGAACTGGTTAAAAGATATAAAGCAGAGGTAGGGCTAAATGGCCAATTTTTTCAATGGAGAAAGGTGAATAGTGGCGTCCCCAGGGATCTGTGCTGGGTCCGCTGCTTTTTAACATCTTCATAAATGATCTGGAAATTGGAACACCAAGTGAGGTGATCAAATTTGCTGATGACACAAAATTATGCAAAGGTATTAAAACACAAGGGGATTATGAAAAATTGCAAGAGGATCTTGAGAAATTGGAAGACTGGATGTCCAAATGGCAGATAAAATTTAATGTGGACAAGTGCAAAGTTATGCACCTAGGAAAGAACGACCCAAACTATGGTTACACGATGCAAGGTTCCACATTAGGAACCACCACCCAGGAAAAAGATTTAGGTGTCATCATGAATATGTTGAAACCCTCCACCCAGTGTGCAGCAGCAGCCAAGAAAGCAAATGAACTGCTAGGAATCATAAGGAAAGGAATGGGGAATTAAACAAAGTATGTTATAATGCCTCTGTCATCCATGGTGCGACACACCTTGAATATCATGTGCAATTCTGGTCGCCATATCTTAAAAAGGAAATAGCAGAATTAGAAAAGGTACAGAGAAGAGCCACCAAAATGGTAAAGGGGATGGAAGGATACCCCTATGATGAGAGGCTTAAAAGCTTAGGGCTCTTTAACTTGGAAAAGAGACAGCTGAGGGGAGATATGATAGAGGTCTATAAATTAATGAATTGAGTAGAACGGGTAAATATAGATCGGTTGTTAACTTCTTCAAAACATAGAAAGACTAGGGATCACTCAATGAAGCTACAATGTAGCCCATTTAGGACTAACAAGAGAAAATATTTTTTTCACTCAACACATAATCAAACTAGAATTCGTTACCGTAGGATGTAGTAAAACCTATTAGTGTAGCTGGGTTTAAAAGCTTTCACAAGTTCTTGGAGGAAACGTCCATAAACCATTGTTGTAGAGGATCAGGAAAATTCACTGCTTACCCCAGGACAAGCACTGTAGAATTTGTATACTTTTTTAGGAATCTAACAGGTACTTGTGACCTGGATTGGCCACTGTTGGAAACAGGAAACTTGTGGTATTGGTAACTGGAGGAGCTTAGTTTGCAATTTTTTTGATTTGACTGTTTGTGTGCACATAGATTGTTTTGGGCTACCTTTTGTATCCCACACTCTTGCCTCTCACATCTCTATATTCCACCCCTCTTCATAGGCCCTGTATAGTCCATCTCCCTGACCCCCTCTCTCTCCCCATACAGTCATCTCATTCCAAACTGCCAGTATCTCCCACCCTGGCCCAGGTGTGTCAATCCTTCTGTTGGGGCTTTCTGTCTGTATTTCTGAGTGTTACTTGCAGATATTTCATACCAGTGGTTTTCAATTAGGGATCTAATGTGAAAATACAACATATGAACATACTATACAGCATTTATCAACAATTTTGAAGCTCTAAAAATACTTGTTTGTCAGAATCTGCTTTTGTACTGCTACATGGCAGCCCTTTGCAAGCATTTGAGTCCCTTTTATTCTATGTATTTGACATTTATATCTTCTTTTTAAAAACTAAAGTCAAGTCAAATCTACAAAACCACTGCCCCCCCCCCCCTCCACCCCCATTACAGCGCTAAGTTTGATTATGCAGTATCTATTACACATCCTGCTTCAGGGGGTTCATTTTATTTCTCTCTAACATGGAGCTTTTTTGTTCATTTCAAGTATTTTTTTTCAATGCTCAGGCAAAGTCCTGGCTTTACCCATTCTGCTAGATGCCATCTGAGCATCTAGCTGCAAAAGCCCCTCTGTGCTGTTCTCACGGATGTCGCATGGACTGTTGGAGGGTGCAGAATTCTCCAGCTGCCATCTCTTTGATTCAGCATTGACATCAGATGGGTGGTATGTGTGGCTAGTTTCATGGTGGTTGAGGAAGAAGAGTGCAACTTTAAGACATGAGACTTTAGTGGCTCCCAATATTTCAATTCCATACTGGAGCAGCACTCCAGCCTGCAATATCATGAGTGCCAACTGGTCTGATATTGCTGGGAGCGAAGGGCTGATGGACTCTCCAATATATATCTATATCTTGCTATGCTGCTTTAGAGAGAAGTGGATTTGAAATGTGAGAATGGGCTGTATGTACTGTAGGTTTAGAATGAATGCATTGTGTGAAGCCTCTGCAGAGTGGGTCAATGATGAGAGATGGTCATGAGTGTGAGGGATCGTGGTGTTCAAGTATTAAGACTGGGGGGGTGCAAAATTTGGAGGGCACTGTGCATCCATGGGTTTCTTGGTGGAGTACTTTTGACAAGGAAGGAATGAGTGCAGTAGGAAGTTTAGTCAGTAACTCAGAAGGGGTTGCTGGAGTGGGAGGTGGTGGTGTGTAAGAGTCTGCCTGTCCGTGGGGGTAGGTGTATGAGACGGATGGTCTTTGGAGAGGATAGGGAAGAGGCGGAGAGGGATGGGATAGAATGGATTTTGAGAGAGGGGGAATGGTCACATATGCTCAGTTTATGTGGCTGGAGGACAGGATTCTGCCTCGGGGCACAGCTGGGAGGCTCCAGGACAGTGACGTATCAGTTTACTCCTGGAAAGTAGCAGCATGGACTGAAAGAGGGGGGTTGGATAAGCTCAAGTTTCTGACCTTAAATGTTAATGGCATTCACTCACCAGTTAAAAAGGACAAAACTACTTTATTTTAGAAAGGGACAAGCTCATATGGTGTTTTTGCAAGAGACACATCTGAGCACCACAGAACACCAGAAGCTGAAAAAAGGGAAAGGTAGGAGAACTGGGTTTCTCATCCTTCAACAGTAGACATATAACTTTTACAGAGAAATTGAACTGAACAAGAGCAAGCAATTAACTTGGGAACTTGGATTAAGCAAAAAGTGAAAAATAACTTAAATAGCAATGTACTACCAGAGATGGAATTGGGATGAAGGGGGTAGACGTTATAATGGTGTAAGGGCATCAGAAAATGAAACATATAGATATTAGTAAAATCCAAGGAAATGTAACCAAGAGGGGGTGCAGAGTCTATTGTAAGACCTAAATCCTGTATATGCCTAGAATGGGAACTACGCAGATTGTAGAGCACAGAGTGCATGTTTTCCCTATACCACTATGGTGAGCACTGCCTATATACTGCAGGGCCGTGAGATTGAGGGGCCAAAAACACCTGCCTGCTTTACTTGCTGAATGAGTCATTGCCAAGGCCACCATAAGAACATAACATAAGATATGCCATACTGGGTCAGACCAAGGTCTATCAATCCCAGTATCCTGTTTCCAACAGTGGCCAATCTAGGTCATATGTACCTAGCAGTTTCCCCAAAAGACACAGGTTCCACAATGCTTGTACTGGGTCCAGCATTGATATCCTGGGTCCCTTCTTAATAATGGTTTATGGACCTTTCCTCCAGGAACTTGCTCAAACCTTTTTTTAAGCCCAGCTACACTAACAGCCTTTACTACATCCTCTGGTAACAAATTCCAGAGTTTGATTACACGTTGAGTGAAAAAATATTTTCTTTTATTAGTCTTAAATAGTTTACCTTGTAGCTTCATTGCATGTCCCCTAGTCTTTCTATATTCTAATAATGTAAACAATCAATCTACATTTACCCGTTCCACTCCATTCATTAATTTATAGACTTCTATCATATCTCCCCTCAGCCGTCTCTTTTCCAGGTTAAAGAGTCCTAACCTTTTTAGCCTTTCATAGGAGTATCCTTCCATCCCCTTTACCATTTTGGTGGCTCTTCTCTGAACCTTTTCTAATATCACTATATCCTTTAGTGATACGGTGACCAGAATTGCACACAATATTCAAGGTGCGGTCTCACCATGGAACGATATAGAAGCATTACAATATCTTTTGTTTTATTTTCCATTCCTTTCCTTATGATCCCTAGCATTCTATTTGCTATCTTGGCCGCCGCTGCACACTGGGCGGAGGGTTTTAACATGTTATCCACAATGACACCTAAATCTTTTTCCTGGGTGGTGGTTCCTAATGTGGAACCTTGCATCGTGTAAGCATAGTTTGGGTTGTTCTTCCCTAGGTGCATAACTTTGCACTTGTCCACATTAAATTTCATCTGCCATTTTGATGCCCAGTCTTCCAATTTATCAAGATCCTCTTGCAATTTTCCACAATCCTCTTGGGTTTTAACAACTTTAAATAGTTTTGTGTCATCTGCAAATTTGATAACCTCACTCGTTATTCCACTTTCCAGGTCATTTATGAATATGTCAAAAAGCAGCAGACCCAGCACAGATCCCTGGGGTACACCACTATTCACCTTTCTCCATTGGGAAAATTGGCAATTTAGCCCTACCCTCTGCTTTCTATCTTTTAACCAGTTCCTGATCCACAGTAGTACACTGCCTCCTATCCCATGACTCTTCAGTTTTGACAAAAGTCTCTGATGAGGGACCTTGTCAAAGGCTTTCTGAAAGTCCAGATACACTATATCAACCGACTCACCTTTGTCCACCTGTTTAGTCACACCTTCAAAAAAACATAACAGATTAGTAAGACAAGATCTTCCCTGTTCAAAGTCATGTTGGCTGTCTCCCATTAGGCCATGACTATCTACATGCTGAGTAATTTTATTCTTTATGATGGTTTCTACCATTTTTCCCGGTACCGACGTGAGGCTCACCGGTCTGTAGTTTCCTGGATCACCCCTGGAACCCTTTTTAAAAATTGGTGTTACATTGGCGATCCTCCAATTTTCTGGCATTAGAGATTATTTTAATGATAGTTCACAGATTACTAATAGCAGGTCTGCAATCTCATATTTCAGTTCCTTCAACACCCTTGGATGTATACCATCCGGCCCAGGTGATTTGCTGCTCTTCAGTTTATCTTATAGTTGTAATACATCTTACCGATGTATCGATATTTCCTTCAATTCTTCCTCACCTTTAAATTCCACTTCAGTCATGGGTAACATCCCTACATCTTCCTCAGTAAAGACTGAAGCAAAGAATTCAGTCTCTCTGCTATCGCCTTGTCGCCTCTTAGTGCCCCTTTAACCCCTCTATCATCGAATGGACCAACTGATTCTCTCACAGGTTTTTTGCTACGAATGTACTTGAAAAAGTCTTTATTTCGCATTTTTGCTTCTGCAGCAAGCTTCTTCTCAAATTCTCACTTTGCCTGCCTTTTCAACGCCTTGCATTTGACTTGCCAGTGCTTGTGCTGTTTCCAGGTTTCGTCGTTTGGCTCTTTTTTCCATTTCCTGAAAGATGCTTTTTTGGCAACAGCCTCTCTGACCTCCCCTTTAAACCATGCTGGCAGTTTTTTGGACTTCCTTCTACTTTTCTTAAAGCGTGGAATACAGCTGATCTGGGCTTCCAAGATAGCATTTTTCAACACCCAAGCTTGATGTACGTCTTTAACCTTTGCAACTGCTCCTTTTAGTTTTTTCTTTACTATTTTCCTCATTTTATCATAGTCTCCCTTTCAAAAGTTAAAAAGTAGTACTGTGGATTTCCTTACTATCCCTCCTCCACTAATTAAATCAAAGGTGATCATGCTATGATCACTGTTGCCAAGTGGCCCCAACACCCTTATCTCTTGCACTAGATCTGGTGTTCCACTAAGGACTAGGTCTAATATGGCTTCCCCTCTGGTCGGTTCATGAACCATCTGCTCCAAGAAGCAGTCATTTATTTCATCTAGAAACTTTATCTCCCTAGCATGTCCTGCCGTGACACTGACCCACCACAAGGGGGCAATCTCTATATGAGCAGGATCTTAGCTACCTCGCCCTCTGTCCATACACCTTCTCCGTGCAGCATCATAACTTGTATAATTTGCAGAACCTGACATAGCATTATAACATTATGGAGTTTCCGTCTGTGTGCATACAGTATGTGTTTTTGTGTGGGTGTAGGTGTGTGTGCACGCATTCTGGTAGGCTGCATAGGCACTGCTGCAATTTCAGGGTATTGCTGCCTATCTAATTGATGTCATTCCAAAGCTATATGGAAACTTAATAGGTGTTGGAATAGATGAGAGGTACAAGGTTTATGCTTACCTGGCCAGGACCATCTAGATCTTCTCCCATGCCCTCTGTGCTGCAGCGCGAGGCATCCTACAACCACCGGGCTGGTACAGCCTGCCCTCACTGAAGAGCACCAGATGCACTAGGAGGATGTTCTCTGCTTCAGAGAAATTCCATTATCTCCTGGATGTCATTTTAATGCTCTCCAATGAGACCCACTAATAGCTGCTGCAATTCATGGAGACACGGTTCCGCAGAGGAAGATCTGCTGTGCACACGTAGAATGCATTGGGCAGGGGCAAACCCCACTTACACATGCAAGATACACATTCAGTAGTCAAAAATATGCCCCTTTGCACATGCATCCACCCCACTGGCGCCCTCTATAATTCCCATGTCGATTTGGCCCGTTCGCTGTGGATGCATATGTAATCCCATTTTAGAACAATGTTGCATGTCTATGTTTGTGCCACCATTTCACAACACATACACGTGCATATTACCACTCAAAGAATTTTTAAAAATACTTCCATTTTGAGGGGTGAAGATACAGTATGTTTATTTGACATTGGCCGCAGATAAATACACCTTCTCTTCTAAAATTGACAGATTTGCAGACATGTTCACTTCCATGTCTCATCCGCCCCATAAACGGCCCTTTTTAAATGTGCTTTCATAGTATCAAACTTACATGGTATTTATATTAAAATTATTTATAATGCACCAATTCTGGCATTTCCCTTATCACACTACCTTTGGCTTTCCAGATCTGCACTGTGAAAAGTCAGAGGTACGTAAAGTTAAAGCAGTAAATAAACAGCACTGAAAATAGATAACCACTTGTCTGCAGATATGAGAATCCTGTCAGTCAACCCTGGGTTTTCCATTCTTGTTTCCAACTATTCCTGGAGCTTCTCACTGTGAAAAGCGGAGCTAAAGAGACCAACAAAAGCTGGTAACCTGGTGCCAGGTGATCACTCAGCATTAAAAACCTGAGCCAAAAATGGAATTTTTCCCTCCATTTGAGAACAAATAACAGAGCAGCTGTGATACTGCCAAGTTCAAATTAATGATTCTCTGGTCACAGCTGCTTACAGTCAAAACATTGGAACAAGATGGGTTATTGTCAATCAGGGTACTCGTTTTCTGTTTGACGTTTTTAAAAAAGCCACAGTGAGCTAGAAAGAAAAAGTATGAAAACATTTCATGACCTCTTATGATAGGGGTCAACACTGGAATTGTGGGATTGATCAAGTCAGTCATGTGATGAAGATGGGATATGGCATCGGGAAAACTCACCTTTGTTTTGTACGGAGTTTCCACAGTTTTATATATGTCATTTTGTAATAAAATAATTGTTTGCACTGGAGGGTATTTATGTGGGTATATAAATAAAAATGGGACACAGATGAAACAAAATGGAGGGGAGATTGGATTTTTTTTATGGTAATTGTTATTTGATTATTCTGTTGCTCGCAAATGTACAAAGTATTGTTACACGGTAAGTTTTCACAAAATACCTGGAGATTATGGGCCCAATTCCCCTCCGGCTCTCCCCTTATGTCCTGAGCAGCAGGACGGGGAGAGCTGGTGGGAGGCAGGAGGGGGCGGGCCAGCCCAGCAGGACGTACAGGATCAATTCAGGTCATGGCCCTGTATGTCCTGCCGGGTCAAAGGGGACATGCTGATTATTCCACCGGTGATTGGGGCTGGGTGCGGGGGGTCCCTGCCAACTAATCCAGGCCCTACCAGGCCAGCCATGGGTCGGGTGAGCCTGCAGAGAAGAGATCCCCACAGGTGGCATGGGCACGCCACGGTCCAGAATCGGGTCTTAAGTGTCCTGTCTTCCTTGGGGACATCTGGACAGCCCGGAAGCACCCCTCTGTGAATCTGGCTCTATTTGTCCTGATGAGTAAAACTAATTTAAAAATAATAATTGTATATTACCATGTAGCTTATTTTTGCATGCTCAGAACTGCAATCTGCTCAACTAGTAATAGTGTAGGATCCCACTCAGTAATGTGGCTCCTTGGGATATAACATGCAGGAAAGCAGGACCGTACCAAACTAGAAATGTACCCTGTGTGACTAACGAATTTGGTGCCCACCTCCGTTCAAACCACCTGCAATACCTCACTTTTCTTTGTGCTTCCTGAAAGCCAAGTGAGGGTATTGGTGCCCTTTCTGTACTTGCGCCCTGTGCGGCCGCACTGCTTGCACAGCCCTTGGTAAAGCCCTGCAGGAAAGTCCTGGTAATCCTGGCAAGCCCCAATTATATTGGAAAAAAATGAGGAAGGGCAGGAGATTCTGTAACAATCCTTGCACAAGTTATAAATCCAGTCAACCAATTATTCTGGTAACGTTGATATTGATGTATTTGTTGGTTCAGACTTTATAACAAGGCACTATGGGTGGGCACTATTTTATAAAACATATTGGCACCTATCTTTAGAAAATACTAGTGTATGTGGCAGAGAACATGTCTTGAATGTAGGTGAGATCACCAATATATGCGCATAACTTACACATGTGTGCGCCTAGATGAAAGTATTTTATAATCTAGGCATGTATGGGCACACTCTACCTGCACGCTGCCCCAACAATGCCTAATCACAAAGTGCTGCCATGCCAAAGCATGTACTTTTATGCCAGTCATTGATATGCATATGCGGCCTCCTTAACGTGTCACATGATGCAACTGTGCAGTTTAGTCCGTATGTAATGTTTGTTGTGTTATGTAAAATTATGAATGAATATTATGAACCACCAAGAAAGATCTGATTGGTGATATAAAATATTTTAAATAAGTAATGTGTGTTTAATTTAGTCATCATGTTTTTGCACACTAATCAGAATCATGGCGATTGTATGGGATAAAAAAGTTTAAATAAAATAAATCAATAAACGTGATTTATATCTGGTCCAAAAAATCAATTAGACAGACAATCTCTTCCTGTTTTCCCCAGCTATAATCATACCTCCCTTCATACCCGCTCCTTAGGCCCTCTCCCTGCACCTCCCCCCACCACCGTTATTAACCTTTTAGAACTATGGAGGTGCTACTGTGCTCTGCTTATAGGTATGACAAAAAAATTCATGTTAATTTTAAAAATGCATAAATCATGCTTACAATGCTACTGGCCAAGGCAGCATACAAGCATAGCTACAGTATCTGAGCTCAAACGTTTATGGAATGCTATACATTAAGAGATATGTCTACTAAGCCGTGCTAACAGGTTAACCCAGGCTATCTGAACTTACTGTAGGTCCCATGTTATTCAATGGGATCTAGGAGCAGATAGGGATATGGCTACAGGTTAACCTGGGCTAAGAGGCACTTTTTCTAAAGTGCGCTATGCAGTTAACATGCGATTTGGCAGTTAACTGTGCGCTCGGGACAGCGGTAACAATGCCAGGAGGACATGACAGTTTTCACACTCTGCCAATCGCGCATTAGAGTGCTAAATGGGTGGGGTGAGGGGCAGAGAGTAGGCATGGTGAGCACATTGCAGTTAGCGCAGGGGGACATATCGCGCACTATCAATGTTGCCATTAGCACGGGTTCACCTAACGCCACCTCAGTAGGTAAAGTAAGTGCAACTGGGATATTAGAGAATTTGTGCACTACTGCAGGTCATTGCAAGAGCCTATTTTATAAAGGCCCAGAGACGCATGTGTTTCCTTTATAAAAATAGGCACTTTTTTGGGAGATTTTGCATAGGAACCTGTTATGAAATTACCCGCCATGTGCATATATTGCAGAGCACCTCTGATGACCTTAATTGCCTAGCAGAATAATACTCTAACCAAAGTAAGAAGTGTTTGGGGCCAACGTCATGCAATGTCTTGTAAGTCAAGAAAACTCTTAAGTTTACTGCGGCCATTCCTGGAAGGCAATGCAATAGGGAGACTCTCCCTTTCTCTCTGACTTGCCCATAATAATCTTGGCTGCCACATTCTGTACAGGCAGTTCTTAGGCAGTCCCACAAACTGCACATTACAGTAATCAGCCTGGAAGATGATTAATAAAAGCATGATCATCTTAATATTAATCTAACCTAGGCATGGTTCAAACTGGTGCATTGATGAATTTTGCAAAAGTCGTCTCACAATCTGCTGGACATGGGACTCAAATGTGAAGCCTTAACATCTAGGTTATACCCTTCTCTTTTTAGATCACAAATCATGTCATCCACCACTGGTGTCACCTCCATTATGGCTATTGGTGATCAACTACCCCATAATATCTCATATTTTGTCCAATTTAATTTAATTTACTACAACCTAATGGAGACGGAAACCTGGCTAACAG
Organism: Ichthyophis bannanicus; assembly: GCA_033557465.1. Taxonomy (NCBI): domain Eukaryota; kingdom Metazoa; phylum Chordata; class Amphibia; order Gymnophiona; family Ichthyophiidae; genus Ichthyophis; species Ichthyophis bannanicus. The sequence goes on along the minus strand of CM066031.1, from coordinate 623,140,259 downwards.
AGAGCGACACAGTAATAATGAACCAACTAACACCTACAGGATACAGCCTCCAACACTGCTCCCGAATGCACACCAAAGGAGGAGGCATAGCCATCATTGCAAAGGACAACCTCCACTTCAGAATCCATACTTCAGAAACCTCCAATGAAGCAGACATACTTACCCTCACCAACAAACACCTCTCAATATGTCTGATCTACCGTGCACCCACCACTAGCACCAACCTGCCAAGGATACTACACCTCATTTCCGAAAGCACCAGCTCCTCAAAAGAACAAATAATCCTAGGAGGCTTCAACCTCCCATCACTCCAAGACAAACAAGCAGAAACCTTCATCAACGCCATGACAGCAATGAACCTGATACAGATCATACAAGAACCAACACACGAAAAAGGGAACACATTGGACCTCATATTTCTAAACTCCCAGACTGCCTCCTCATACAGAAACCCGGAGATCTCAACTGTACCATGGTCAGACCACTACCTCATCAACATATCCCACACCTACCAACGCAAGAATGACAAAGAAATCAAGCATCACACAAGAAGATTTAAACCATTTATCAAAGAAGACTTCCTAGCACAAACCCTGCCTAAACTCCAAACAAACACCAACAACATTGATGACCTAATCTACAACTGGAACACCACAATCGCATCAGCATCCAACGCAAAATTAGACAAAACTACCACCAGACCCGCCTCCTCAAAAGCCCGATGGTTCACCCCCAACCTAAAGAAACTAAAAACCAAACTCAGAAGAACAGAAAGAAAATGGAGAAAAACCAAAAATGAAAAGGACAAAATAAACTACCTCCATGAACTCGACGCATACCACTCAGAAACTGACAAAATGAAAAGAGCCTACCACTCAAAAATCCTAAACACAGCCATAAACAAACCTCGGGAACTCTTTCAGATTGTCAAAAAACTGACAAGGGCACCTAGTAACTCTGACCAGCTGCCAAACATCCCATCAGATCTATTGACCCGACAATACAAACAGCTTCAACAACCAAAAATCCCACACCAGAGCGCCGAGACAACAAAAACAGACCACTGCAGCATCATAAGCAGCGACTGGAATACGTTTGATGCAACCACAGAAGCAGAAATATCATCCACCATCTCCTGCCTTAACACCACCACCTCCCCACTAGACCCCTGCCCCACTGACTGGATAAAGAAATCCAAGGAAGACTTGAGCGCACCATTATCCCACATCATCAACGAATCCTTCACTCAAGGACACATGCCGAACATCCTCAAAACCACAATCATTCGACCAACCCTAAAAAAACCTAACCTAGATCGCCTAGACCCCACCTCCTACAGGCCGATACCAAGCCTCCCATTCACCGCCAAAATCATCGAAAAGATAGTCCAACGCCAGCTTCAAGAACATCTAGACGTCAACAACATACTGGACCCGCAGCAACACGGCTTCCACCCACTACACGGAGTCGAGACCCTCATGACCACACTGATGAACACCCTTATCATGGGAACACAAGAAAAACACTCTGGATACACCATGATCTTCCTAGATATATCAGCAGCCTTCGACACCATCTCCCACAACATCCTCATACACAGACTTCAATCAATAGGGATCAAAGATACTGTACTTCAATGGTTCCAGTCATACCTAACCAACCGACAGCAATTGATCCGCACCAGCACCTCAACCTCACCCCCCTTCTAGCAACATCAAGGATCCACGTTATCAGCCATGCTCTTCAACATTTACCTCCAACCACTCTGCTCAGTCATACGTACCCACAACATCAACTTCCACATATATGCGGACGACATAATGCTCTATGCCCCAATTACAACCACAAACCCAACGAATGAGCAACTATCAGCCTGTTTCACTGATGTATCTAAATGGCTGCAAGAGAACAACCTCTCCATTAACATAAAGAAAACTGAAGCTCTTATAGTGACCAAAGACCCAGACTTCAAACCACCTACACACCTCAACATGGGAACTACTCAAATTCAAATACAGCCACAAATAAGATATCTGGGCATTATCACTGACCAGGCTCTAACCCTCAAGCAACAAATCACTAAGACCACCGGAACTATATTCCACAAGGCTAAAACAGTACAACGTCTCTGACCTCTCCTCGAACCTCAAGACTTCAGGACCGTAATGCAAGCCATGACACTCCCACATCTGGACTACTGCAATATAATCTACCATGGACTACCCGCCACACAAACCAACCCCCTCCAAACGGCCTTGAACACCACAGCGAGAATTATTCAGAATGCGAGGAAACGAGACCACATCACCCCAATTCTAAGAGACCTCCACATACTTCCCCTCGAAGCAAGAATTAAATACAAAGCCATTCTACTCACGCACAAAACCATCCAGCAAACACAGAGCACCCAGCTCCACACCCTTCTGACCCGACCAGCCCACAGCAAAACGACCAGACAGACCTCCAGCAACTCCCTCACCATCCCTCTCAAAAGAACCAAATGCACACAACGGACCTGCAACAGAGCCTATGAACTTTATGCCCCATCGCTCTGGAATTCTCTACCGAGCCACCTCAGGAACAATAACGATCTCCTGTCATTCAAAAAACAGCTAAAAAACATCCTATTCCAAGAATATCTCAAAACAGAAACACCCTCCCACAAATAACTACACCAACCTCTAGACCACCTCAAGAACCCTTGATCAAAAACTGTGTTACCTTGTCTTTGTCTATGTCTACCCCCTGCAAAAATCATCAATGTTGCCCTCGTGGTGATGGGACCCTATCCCTATGACTGATTAACCCCCCCTTGTTACGCCGCTTTGACCGGGTGAAAAGTGGGATATAAATACAGTTAAATAAATAAATAAAATAAATAAATTGCCGCCAAGCAGGAGTTCAGGTCTGGAAATCATTTGTTTATTGGACGTCATCTATACGTAGAAAATAATTGAGGCTGAACACAAGGGGGTGTAAGTAGATCTTGAATGCTATAGGAGACAAGATGTAACCCTTTGATATTTCACAGATGAAAGGATATGGGAGGGACAAAGCATCTTCTAACTGAGCTTTTTCAGATCTCATATCTAGAAATACTATGATCCATTTTGACACCTCCCCACCAGAATCCACCAACCTGAACTTTTCAGCTGGAGCTGGTGATTCACGGTATTAAAAGCACTTGACAAGTCCAAGAGAACCAATGACAATCTACCCTGATGTAGATAATGAAAATGCTATTAGTATAGTATAGTTTCAGTGTTGAAACGAGCCCTGATTGTTTTTCCTTTTTGTCAATCATTCTACTAATTACTCCAATCACCTTTCATCTTAGAGAAAACTGGGTTCTCTCAACAATGAAATTCTGAATTTTGTATAATACATTGGAATGTGTGCGTATGCTATAGAATTCTAATAATCATTTCAGATATACTACAACAAATTAATGCCTTGTGTGTCTAACCAAATAGCAGGCTAATTAGTCTTGTCTAGCTTCAACTGCAAGTCCTTGTTCATTGTAATATAAGCTTATCTGGCATATAACTGGGCTCTTTTAAAGTCTACAAACTCATACACAGCAGGGTGAAAAATCTAGGGGATGAGTCTTGCATTTCAAATCAGATTTTCAACAGTGTTAAGAAACCAAAGAGGCTGATATGTCTGGCAGCTATGGGCCAAAGCTGGTAAATGTTACAGCGTGAATTCCTCGAGACCCTTCAAATGTCTGCCATCCCCAGATCTGTCCCATTCAAATACACCTACAATGCTGCTATTACCAAACACACCCAAAAATGTGCAAAGATACAGTATAGGAATTATGGACCACAAATGCAATAGGAGAAATAGTCTCATAATATATCTCGGTCTTTGAAGAATAAATTAGAACCAATGAAAAGGTTTGGTACCCCAATCAGAGTCACATCGCCCTTTAATATCCCCCACTTTTATGGCTTCCCAGGGCCTACCTTCCATACTGCCTGGAGGTCCAGTGAGCCTAGACAGAAGTGACCACTACTCACTTCTGTCAGAGTGGTGCTGTGTTCAAAATAATGCCTGCAGTCCCTTTGCAGTAGTCTCGCAGTACTATCACTGAGGTTGACCTCTAGTGGTAGTACCACAAGAATATCACTAGAGGGATTGCAAGTGCCATTTTGAACCTGGTGCCGGCCCCGATGGGAACAAATGTGAGGAGGCTGTTGGTCCTATCTCAGCCCACTAGACCACCAGGCAGTGCAGAAGATAGGCCTGTTTAGGCCTTAGGGGTAGGGAGTTAGTTCGGGGTCCATAAGGGTGGGGAACTTTAAGGGGGGAAGACTTTGATTGGATCTTTGGGGGATTTAAAGCCTTGTGTGTGGAGGAGGGGAGTACTTGGGTGATGTCCTTTCTCCATCGTGGTGTTGGGGAGGCCCCCCTCAGATCACCAGTGCTCTATGTACAGCACAGCCCCTTTAAGATTAGGCTGGGAGCAACAGGCCACATGTTAAAGGCCAATGCTCCTGACCGGGAACATAATGCCAGCTTTGAACTGGTGTTATTTTGCTCTGAGTAACTAAACTTGTGGTGAATTACCACAAGCCACGTTATTCATTTGAATACTAATGAGGCATTCTGTATGCCTTTGCATCTCATTAGTATTCAACGCGTGTTACGATGTCACTTTGTGTGTTATGGTAAACTAATGCACATTGACCTTTAACATGAGTTAAGGACCAAATAACATGTGTATTGCCATAACACACTTTAGATCTAATCACCAAAGCTCTTATTTACAAATGCTTAGTGAACCAACAGCATTATCACATGTAATCTGCTGCAATATCCATTTTATTCAATGTACTTTGCAACAGATAATGCATAATAACTGCATTTTCACATGCTAAGCATTAGAAAATAGTATCTAAAACATTTAGGCCCCATTTCAATGTTCTTGTCTTGTGACTCTGTTGAGATTAAGAAATGCATGACCATCACCACCCTGGAACATAAGTTATGGAATGTGTTCTTCTCACTTAAGCCTCTGCTAACAAGGCGGCCGTGGGGCCACATACCGGCAGGCCGTTTGTAACTGGGTGGGCGGCGCGGTGCGTGGCCCCGGCCTTCGGTCTGTCGGGGGGTGGGGGGGAAGCGAGGAAGCAGCAGGCGTTTTTTTCATTCATTGGCTCCCGCTCTGGTATGGGAGCGCGGGAGCCAATGGATGGAAGGAAGGAGGGTGGGAGTGATGGCGTGAGGCATTAGCGTGCCGGCGAGGTGTCAGTCCTGCGGTGTTGGGAGAGAGGACTGGCGTTTCGTCGTGTGGCTCCGGTCTGCTGCTTCATTGTGGGTCTTCATTTGAGGAGCAGAGACAGAGTTTCGGGGCTACTGGAGGCTCCGGTGGGGTGTGGATCCGTGGCTCGAGCAGCTCTGCGGGAGCGGAAGCAGCAAGCGGTGTTCGAGGGGCTGCATGCACGTGGGCGGTCTGCTGCGGCGGAGACAAGGTGAGTGGCTGACACACGGTAGAGGGAATTTGGGGATGAGGTGGTACACTGCCTTCTAGTTCCAGAGCTAGTAAAAAAAAAAAAAAAAAAAACAAGGGAGAAGCAGAGAGTAGGGAGGACGGCAGTCAAGAGGAGCAGGAGCTCGGCAGGAGGGACAGCAGAGGTTGGGAGTTTGAGGCTGGGGTTGTTGCCTGTAGCGGGGGACATGCCTGCGAGGGAGGATCAAGGGTCCAGGGGGGGTAGGAGGCCCGGGGGTTGGGCGGCGGCAGGAGCAGCAGCAACTGGGAGGCGAGCTGGGGGGGGGGAGTGGGGGCGCTGAGGCACGGGAGTGGGTCAAGGGGTGCTGAACAAGGGGTTCGGTGTGTGGAGCGGGGCAGAGCAAGGAGGCTCAGAATGGGGGGGCTGAACCTAGACGGGTCACGTCCAGGAGGAGGGGGGGCTCGGGGGGCTGTGAGGGGAGAACCAGTGGGTCGGGGGTTGCAGGTGCTTCGAGGAGCGGCAAGGGGGTGACCTTACAGGATGGGGGGGTAGATGATGGGGTGTCTGGGTTTGCACCGGCGCCGTTGGGGTCGCAAGGGGGATTGGTAGGACAGGAGGGATTGCTTGATAGGGGGCCCTGGGGATGGCAGATGGTACCCGGGGGCTTGTACCCCACGTCTTGGGAGCATTGGTGGGGCGGGGGGCAGGGATCCTCTAGGGCCGAGTGGCTAGGGGCATGACAGCCGTCTTGGGCCATGGCAGGTTCCCCCTCCTTTTCTCCCCTCTTTGCCTCCGCAGGTATCGGCTGGAGAAGCGCGGAGGTCAGAGCAGCCGGGAGGTGTGGCAGCGCGAGGTGGCGGCATGGATCCTTAGCCAGCAAGAACTGTTCGAGGTGGAGATGAGGGAGGAGCTGCAGGAGAGTCTGCCAGCGGATGGGGGTCTGCCGGCTTCGGATGGAATGGTGGGGGTGTCGCAGCTCTGGACTTCGACAGCTGGTGAGTTGCAATGTAGTCACGAGAGTTTGGTGGGGGCGAGAGGCAAGGCCAAGAAGAAGTGTCGGCACTCACGCAAGCGGCAGCAGAGGTCGGGGTCATCTATCGAGGATTTTTCGTCGTCGGAGAGCTCTGGGGTCGGAGAGCGGGCAGTAGGTAGCGGGGTGGGAGGGGTGGCCACGTCTAGTGGGGTTGGTGCCACACTGGCGTCGTTTTCGGAGTTATGGGAGGGGGTTCCACGAAAGCTTCGGTGGAAGATCCAGAAGAGAAGATATATAGATATCTTTCAGCTGTTGGAGGGTAGGAAGAGGTCGGGTGACAGCAAGTGCAAAAGGAAGGAGGATGAGAAGGCTGGGAGAGTCCGGAAGGCATCGCGCAACGTTAATTGGACAAGGGCCTTCTTACGTTTGGCGAGTGTGTGGGGGCATCATTACCCGGGGCAATACGGGATGTTGCTAGCTTACGCGGACTCGATTCTGGAGGCGGCGCAGACTCATGAGGGTTGGGCTTGGCTCAACTATGATGAGAAGTTCCGGGACAAGATGGAGGAGAATAGGCTGCTGTCTTGGGGGATGCAGGACATCAACTTATGGTTGACGCAGATGTCGGCAAGAGGGGGGGCGGGGGGGTGGGCAGAAAGGGGGTGGTGGTTTGACTGCGGGTGCAGGGCGGCCCTTTCATGGCGGAGGGGCTCCTATGCTGCAAAAGTCAGGTGGCGGAGGAGCCGGGGATGTGTGTTGGCGCTTTAATAAGTCCTCATGCCCGTTTCCGGACTGTAAGTTCCGGCATGCTTGCTCGATCTGCGGAGGGGGGTACTCGGCAAATCAGATGTGTTAAAAAAGGGGCCGCGGTGGTGCCCACGACCGTTCCCAAACAATGAGGACCTGAGGGACTTGGCTCCGATGCCTATTCGGTTTGCGGCGCTTCAGCCGTGGCTGAAGCGTTACAGGCGGCAGGGCGTTGCGGTGGTGTTAGGTGGAGGTTTTCAGTAGGGTTTTTCTATACCGGTGGTGGGTACGGGGGGTGCGGAGAGCGCGTGCAACTCTCCATCGGTGAGGTGTTTTGTTCACATCGTTAGGGATAAGTTAGCTGCGGAGTTGGCATTGGGTAGGGTTGCGGGCCCCTTTGTGGAACGGCTGTTTGTGGATTTCGTGGTTTCACCATTGGGCATTGTGCCAAAAAAGGAACCCGGGAAGTTTCAGTTGATTCACAATCTGTCCTTTCCGGTGGGGGCGTCTGTCAATGACCATATTCCGCGGGAGTTATGTGCTGTGCATTATGCGTCCTTCGACGAAGCGGTGGAGTTGGTGCGGGGGTGTGGGCCTGGGTGTCTGATGGCAAAAGTGGATATCGAATCAACTTTACGCTTGTTGCCAGTTCACCCGGATTTGTTTCATTTGCTAGGTTTTAGTTTTGAAGGGCACTATTATTTTGATAAGTGCATGCTGATGGGTTGTTCGGTATCCTGTTCCTATTTTGAGATATTCAGTTCTTTTATGCACTGGGTGCTGGGGGAGGCAGTGAGGTGTTGAAATGTGGTTCATTACTTGGACGATTTTCTATTTGTTGGTCGGGCGCAGTCCAGCCAATGTCAGGCGCTGTTGGATGGGTTCGTGAGGTTGGCGCAGGATTGGGGTGTCCCGTTGGCAGCAGATAAAATGGAGGGTCCGTCGACACGCCTCACTTTTTTGGGGGTGGAGTTGGATTCGGTGGACATGGTGGCGCGTTTGCCTTTGGAAAAAGTGGCGAGGTTGCGGGTTCTGGTGGTGAACGTGCTGGGATCAAAAAGAGTTACGTTGCGGGTGATGCAGGCCCTGATAGGCTCCCTGAATTTCGCTTGTCGGGTTATGCCGATGGGGCGGGTGTTCCTGCGCAGGTTGTCGGCGTCTACCTCGGGGGTGCTGAAGCCACACCACCGCATTCGGGTTTCCAGGAGTCTTCGGGCTGACTTGGGGGTTTGGGATGAGTTCCTGAAGGATTTTAATGGCATAGCGGTTGTACGGGAGAAGGAGATGTCTACCTTTGACCTGAAGATCTTTACCGACGTGGCGGGCGGTTTTGGGTTGGGCATATATTTCGGGGGTTCTTGGTGTGCGGAGCCATGGCTGCTAGAGTGGTGCGAGGCGGGCCTAACCGGTAGTGTTACCTTCTTGGAATTGTTTCCGGTATTGGTGGTGTTGGAGCTGTGGCCGGACAGGCTGCACAATCGCCGGGTGTTATGGTGGTGCGATAACGCAGCTGTGGTTAGCGTTATCAATAGGTATGCCCCGCAGTGCTCGAGGGTGGTGGCGTTGATGAGGGAAGTTGTGCTAGCATGTTTGAGGCTGAATGTGGTGGTCAGGGCTCGTCATGTGCCAGGGTGTGCTAATCAGCTTGCAGATGCTCTCTCGTTTCAAGTGGGACATGTTCCGGCGATTGGCACTGGAGGCGAATGCTGTTGGACGGCGGGTCCCGGAGCACTTATGGAGGCTTGGCCTGACGGCATGCTGAATCTGTTGTGAAGTTCCGTCTCTCCAGCGACTTGGCAGGCCTATTCCAGAGGCTGCAACAGTGTCGTTGAATTTTTGTCAGCCCGGGGCTGGCGGCAAGGTCCTGTACCGTACCACCTCATGGGCTTGTACATCACAGCAGCGAAGGCGGCGGGAGCGGCGAGCTCGATGGTGTGGGCGCACCTGGCAGGATTTGCATTTTTCTCAAAAACTGTGGGGTGGGGTGTTTCCAGTTGGTGGTTCCTGTCGCGCAGGTTGTTGATGGGCTGGGAGAGGGCTAACCCTCAGGAGAGTGATAGGTGGCGGCCGATCACGCATATTCTGCTTGTGCAGCTTTGCTCTGTGCTGCCTCAGGTGGCTGCATCGGCGTATGAGGTGAAGTTGTTTCGGGCAGTGTTTTGCGTGTCCTTTTTCGGGGCTTTCCGGGTGGGGGAATTGGTAGCGGCATCCGGCTCTGCACAAGGAGGTGGTGCTTTGCAGGTTCATTAGGTGTGGGTGTTCGAGGGCGGGTTGGGCATCCAGCTGGCACGGTCCAAGACTGATCAGAGGGGTGTAGGCACCTGGGTAGTTTTGCGAGCTATTGGTGGTGTGCCAACTTGTCCGGTGGCTGCGATGGAGGCCTACCTGCGGGTGCGGCCGGGGGGGGGGCAGACTCCTTTTCTTGCATGAGGATTCCCGCCATCTGACTCGTTTTCAGTACACAGCGGTCCTGCGCTTGGCGCTGCGCCAGGTGGGTGTAGAGCCGGGTGACTTCGCGCCTCACTCATTCAGGATTGGTGCTGCCACTAGCGCCGCAGAGGCAGGTTTGAGTGAGCGGGAGATTCAGGGGATAGGCAGATGGTGCTCTGATGCATTCCGGGGATATGTGCATTTGTAGGAAGGTCAGCAAGGACTGTGTTTAACATTGTGCTTTCTTTTAGATGGGGGCCGGCTGTCGTGTTGCTGCTGGATGATTGGCCATTCTTTTGTGTATTGGGCGGGTCGACAAGCAGCAGCGAGACCCCTCGGGGTGCACCTCAATTTGAATGCGGCGGAGGTGTCCATATCATGGTTGGGCGAGCGCGGTCTCCGCTGGATGCAGCTCTTGCCGTTGCTGCGGCACCATCGGTGTGTGAAGGATTCACTGGCGTTGCTGTTGCTGCATCTTGGCAGCAATGATTTGGGGTCCTGGACCATGAAGCAACTGATCAGGGTGGCAAAGAGAGACATTGCTGAAGTGTTATTGTTTCCTGAGGTTGTTTTGTTGTGGTCGGACATAATTCCAAGGCCTGCTTGCTGGGGACACCGGCGGTGGTCATGGGGAATGATTAAAGTTAATCAGCAAATTGGCCGATGGGTCTGTGAACATGGGGGATGGCAGATTCTACATCCTTGGGTTGAGGTAGAGTGTGCGGGCTTATATTGCCCTGATGGAGTACATCTATCCCCGGTGGGGGTGGATTTGCTCCTCAATGACTGACAGGAGGCCTTGGAGTATGTAGTGCAGGGCAGGGCAGCTGGTCACAGCTTGGTATTGGGGGGGGCGGCTCAGAGACGGGTGTCACTGAGCCTGTGGCGGGATCCCGGAGGTGTCCGGGGTCCTGAGTCTTGGCAATACGCAGGGCGGGGGTGGGGTACCCCCGACCCAGAGAACCCCTCGGGGCTTTTGCTAATAATATGGTGAAGCCGGAGGAGGGGGGTGTAATTGCCGGGGACGGTTCTCGGCAGTAGGCGGGAGGGAACTCTCACTTTGCTAATCACATGGCTGGTGAGGGTTCGTCTCGCTGCCGGAATCTCAATGAGCTTTGTTCGGTTGCTGCTAGTTGTTTGTTAATGGTTATGGTTAATAAAGCTGCGACCAGTTGAATGCCAATATGAGTGGTATTGTGATTATTTCGGGACAGAGAAAGGGGGGAGTGGCGGAAGGTGGTAGGGCGGGCGCGTCCGCCTTACCCAGTTACCTCACTCAGAGCCTCTTACTTGTTTTTGCCGTCTGTCTCTTTTCTCTATTCTGACTAGATTATAAACTCCAAGGAGTAGGGACTCTTCATTATGAGGGTAATTTTATGACAGGGTGCCCAGAAATAAAAGGGAAAATGTATCTATTTAAAAAAAAACATATACATGTTTGTGGCTTTATAGAAAAGACTTTTAGTATTATCAGTAATGCACAAATCGTCCCCGCACAAATTCATATCTGCTCCAGAGCAACTGCATCTTACTGCATGGACTCTGTGTGGGTTCCCGTGCATACCTCACAACTCCCCATAAACACCTTCCCTGGGACTCTCTATATCTGGTCCACATAGAAGTACATGCACATGTGTATACCCATGCATAGCTGTTAAATCAGCATCTCCTTCGTGTAAAACCTGCTCCACATGCACAAAATCTCATGGTACACTATCCCTCATGTTTCCGTATAATTGCCCCATACCTCTGGCATGCATGATACAAATCAAAACAATAAATGTAGGCTGAAAAACTGTATCTGGTATGTTCTTAAAACAAAACTAAAAATAAACAAACAATTTGATTTCAAAACCCTAGGGATTAATGAATGCATGCCTCACTGCTGTTCAGCACCATTGTCTGGACAGCTCCCGAGAGCCTGAGCAGGACAGATCAAAATTAATTGCAGCTTTCAAATGTTTGAAATGTGATATAGCTGGATTTTCTGCCGGAAGCTAACACATGTAGTATTAATACGGAGGGGCAAGTTCATGGAGACTTCTGTTTTATATTATACAAATGAGTTCACAGACACCTTTTCAAATAAAACCTCTGGGCAGCTCATTTGTTAATGTTTGAGAAATCATACCATTATAGAGTAAGCACAGATCAATTTAAATGCAGAAATCCACACAGGATACTAATCTAAGTTGAAATGCAGTATGGGTATGCAAACTGCAGTAAAAGATATCCCGCGACATGTCAAAAGTACACAATAATTATAGCTGCTCATAGGTGTTCAGCAAGCTCAGAATCATCCCTAAATATTAATACTGAACAAAAGACATATGCTTTACTAATGTCAAAATATTAAAGATCAGAGCAAAAACTCATCCTAACAAAGGTTCACAGTGGAACCAAAACAGTGGCCTATTCCTATCTAATACCTGAATAGTTATGGAGTGCCACACTTGATTTATTCCACAATATGCAAGGACTATATCTCCTTGCAAGCATCAGTAATTAAGGTTTCATGCTTATAAGTCAAGCTTTCAGCAACTGACCTTCAAGAGACAGTTACAGCCCCAAATCGCAGCACCACATACCTCCTGGTAAAATGAATTCCTTCTGTTTAGAGAAAGCCTTTGCTTTGAAAGCTAGAATGCCAGCTCTCATCCGAGCCCCAGGAGCAGTAGCGTATCACCTTAGGGTATATGAATACATTAGTGCATGGTTTTATCAATTAACCCTGCGGTGCTTGTATACTTTATTAAGCATGCAGGCCACTCTGCTGTCAGAAAGGACTGATGAAGGCCATAATTCCATCTGAGCATGGCATTTACCGGTAACTACAGTAATGCCTTGTCTGTATGACACAGAAGCAAACCACGATGGCCACGGACACAAAGAACACCTAGGAGCTGTCTTACTAAAGCATAGCAAGCTTATACCACTTAAATGTGTGCCCAGTAACTGTGGCACATAACCACGGTAGCCATTACCACACCCGCACAAGAACATAAGCTCATCGGCATATCCTAGAATGAGGCAGGAAATGAGCCGATGCTGCCAGGGAATAGGTGTGGACTGCACATTATAGCTAGAATGTGTGAACTCACCATGTGGTCTTACCGATGTGGTAAATGCATCTGTGCCCTCACTGGACTTCCAGCCTAGCAGAGCTTGTTTCCGTGCGCTATGCTGGGGACGTTCGCAACAGCTGCCACGTACACTTTGTCATTACCAGGCAGTGATTTAGGCAGTTAGGAGGAAATTATATAAAGAATATTTTGTGCATAAAAGGGCTTTTATAAAATTACCCCTGGGGTTGTTATGTGTCGTTGAGTCAATGCTGACTCATCCTGTAGACAGTTACCACTATCTGCTGGATTTTCTTGAGTATGTGCGATGGGAAGTAGATTGCCAGGCCTTTCTTCTGCACAGTGAGCCTACAGCACCTGGTCTCCCATCCAAGGACTAAGCAGGCTTCTGCGATCAGACAATATATGGCTTACTTGGGATGGCACGACCATAGCACCCCAGGGGTTATAGGCAAAAAATTATACACAGTGACCAGAAGGTGCGTATTCTTACAGAACCTGTGTGTGGGTGAGTTCTGGCACATACGCTGGATGGTGCACTGGGTTTTCTTGGCAAGGTATGACCAAAAGTAGATTGTTGGGCCTTTTTTCTGAGATAGTGGAGGGCAAAGTGACTTGCCCTAGGTCACAAAGAGTGCCAGTGGGACGTGAACCCTGATCTCTTGAGTACTAGGCTGTTCTAACCACTAGGCTACTCCTCCACTCAGGGGTTATTTTAGAAGTTTTATTCACAATTGTCACTTGTAAAAATAGGGATTTACCTGTGAAAATGGCATCCTCAGAGAAATGGCGATTTTTAGAAAGGGTCAAAATTTACACATGGATGTCCCTCCGACCTAGAAATTGCAAGGCGGCATGTTGAAGGCATGATTAGGGCGTGGCCTGGGTGGTTCAAAAATCTACACATGTATTCCCCATTTCATATAGGGACTGCTCGCGTATGACTGCGGCTGTCCACACTCAGATGTACATACAGTTGCTCCCTGGCATGTATAGGTGTTTAATACGTGCTCTTTTGGGCCAGCTCTTTACAGGAGAGATTAAGGTGCTTACTCTTTAATCCCCCACTGTTTATTTCCTTCTGCAGATTGTAGGTTTGCAAAATGGCTCTGACACACACGGGTAATTGCTGGTACTTACATGTGGAATCTGTGAAATACCACCGACCTCTACGTGTAAATGCCAGCGCCTACATATGAAAGTTGCCGAGTTTCCCTTGTTGATTTTTCCCCAGTAGATTTGCAAAAATTGGTTCTCCAGCTGCACATAACAGCAAGTATATGTGCACTCCTTAACTATCTTAGAACAGATTCCACATGTATCAGAACCTTTTCTAAAATAGTGTCAGAATTGCGTATGCCGTGACCTTGACGTTTCAGTTCCGATCTCCACCGACTACGTAAAATGTGCCATATCTTTTATGAAATGCATGCATGTGTGCTTTATGGGTTTACATTTATGCCTGCTCCTAAGCACCCATAAATATTAGCTGCTTCAATCTCGTCACTATTTCTAATAGTTCACCCTAGTGTTTTATAAAGGCACACAGCTGACTGTGAGGGCTATTTCAGAAGCACATCCATGTGAAAACAGGAGCATTTACACATATAGACTGGCTACACATGCAAATAGAAATGTGAGAAAGATGCTATTTACCTGTGAGGATCAACACCACAGAGAATAAAGAGAGTTTGGTTTGGGTTGGTCAAAAAGATAGACTTGCATTCCTCATTTTACAAGAGGCCTACAAACTTCCACTTTGGCTTTTACACCTGACCTGCGGTACGCATAAATTCCAGCTCGAAGGGGCAGATGCACAGAATCGATAGAATCCTCTCATTTCTCTCCGAACATCGGTGCCCTTCCTGTACCCCCCCCCCCAATATCATCAGTTTCTTCCCAGAATTCCCCCAAATCCCTCAGCAAAGGCAGACCCCTGATGAAACACCCCCACCACCAATAATGTCCAACACCCAACTCCTCATAATCGCTGCTTGTGTTCCCTAATGTTTTCAACTTTTCTTTTTTGTTTCTTCAATACTTGGCTGATATTGTTGTCCAATATCACTGTCCCCCTTGTGTCTTTCTTCTTGACAATGTCTATCTATAATCGATTACTCTGGCTCCCTATGACACAGATTTTAAGCTGCTTAGATGCTATGTACCCTAGCAGTATAAAAATCATACAAATCACCTCTGATCTTTCTCTGATTCTTCCTAGGGTCCTCTTTGCTGTCTAGTGGGGAATGGGAGAGATTCTTTCTTGCTGGTTGCTAGGTTCAAAATGACATTGGTTGACCCCTAGCAGTGTTCTTGCCTCTTGCGATACTACTGTTAGGGTTCGACTGACACCATTTTGAACCTGGCACTCAACAAGGCAACAGTGACTAAGAATTGCCCCCGTCTCCCACTAGATACCAGAAAGACCCCTGGCAAGAATCTGGGGAGGGCAGGTTCGGGGATGGTACCGGTGATGTTGGGGGGTTTGGAAAAGATTCGGATATCAGGATGTATGAGAAGGATACTGATGATTATGGAGGTGGTGCACTGGGGTTCAAGAAGGGTACCGATGTTAGGGGGTTTATGGGGTGCGGAGGGTATGGGTGATGTCAGAGGATGTGAGATGGTATGGGGATAGAGGGGATAGAGGGGACTGAGCCTGTGTGGGGCAGAAATTTAAAAAAAACAAACTACAGACATGGAAATTTGTGAAAGCAGGATGCTCTTTTTTCTAATGTGCAGCTTCTTAAAATCACTGCACTCCCTGGACGAGCCAGCAAATACGCATGCATCACAGCACATTCTTACACTATTTTACAAAAGGCTGCACATTTGGAGGAGCCTTTTGTAAAGTACTGTAGGATCTGTGAACATTCCAACCTCAATCTCTCAGTTCTCATCTCAACATTCTATGTAAATGAGCATTTATATGTCTTTAGAAAAAAAATAGGCATCTATGTGGCCTTCACACATTGGCGACCTGTTCTAAAATTATCCTCTTACCTTACTGCACTTTAGCAAAAGGACCCCCCCCCCCCCCCATCTGTTCAGCCCTTTCCCACTGCAGTCCTGCAGGGAATGTGAAGGGTGCACTAACTCTTGGGATTTCCTCTTTCCATTATTTTGTGGGAAAATTAGGGATATGCTTTCATTTTGAAAAAGAAAGCAGCATCATATTTAAAAAAAAACAAAACATGTGACGACGTAAAAACCTCAAAACCCCCAATGAAACAAAACACATTTTTCTCCCGGCACACCTCTAGTGAAGATTAGCTACCCATACAAATGAAACGTGTAACACGCTCACGGAAAAGTTTGCATTAAGATATAATCTCTATTTGTCACAAGCAATCCCCAAATACATTTTTGTGCATAAATTTTAAGCATATTCACAATTAATAAACTGCATCACATGCTTTTTCTGACATTAAATACATTTTTAGGCATAGGAAGACTATGGGCAAAGGTTTGCTAAAGAGGCTGGCTATATTTTGCTAATTTGTTGCAACAGGGTGCAATGTAAGAAAAAACAAAATGCCATAATTTCCGTATTTTTGCATGTCTTCAGGCATTTTCATATTTTATTTTGCACATTGTGCCCTTTAGTACACTGGTCCCTATGAAAGCTATTGTCATCGTGCCTACTTAGTTTGTGGACACATACATAGAAGATGTGATATATGTAAATATACCACCTACATACTCACTGTAGGTATCTTGAAAACCCAGTTGGCTGTAGGGTCAGCCCTATATATCTGGAGAGTCCTACTCTACGACAAATATTTTTAAGCTCTTCAAATCTCACCTCACGAGGCTTGCTGTGCAAACTGCATCACTGTGGTATCCCTCTTTTGAGCTCTCTATTCCCTATAGAAGAGCTGGGACTTTAAGCATCAATGCTGCTCTGAACTATGCTTTTTAGTCCTTTCAGTTGTTTGATTTAAGCAGCCGTATGAGGCTTGTAATATTTTTGCAAAAGAAACCAATGTTTCAAACAGCCCAACAACATTTTAAACGGACTATTCCTTGGGAATTAATGCCTGCTGATTCAGTCATTCAGATTAATGGAAATCAAACAGAACACGGCGTTGTGCTTATCGGGTAAGGTAGAACAGTGCAGCATATAAAAAGCAGTGTGCGGCTGCCTCCTATGTCAAAGTATGACACATTTTTATGTGAACTCATACTAGCTTACAGGTTTTACAATTACATTATTTTTTGTTCTGTTAACAATTATTTGCTCTTAAATGTGTTTTTAGACAGGTACCAGGCTGAGCTGGAAATGTTGTGTGCAATTTACAAATGGAAAAATTGTGTGTTATTGTCCATGAATAGCATTTTGTGGGGGTGTCTTTAAAGCAGGTGTGGATTTTCCAGTATGTTCAGAAAATAAACACTGGTGTGATCCATCCTACTTATAATATGGTGTGCTTACAAAGGGCAATCAGTGATAACACACCGCATATATAAAAATATGCTAGATATATTTAATTCTTCTTCTGTGAGATAAATGCAGCCCCCAGCATACTGTATCTCTTGCACGTTCACAGGCATTTCCAGGACGTGCTGGGAAAGGGCAGTAATGCACAGATGGTGGAAAGAGTTGGCGGGTGTAGAATTAAAGTGGGATTCCAGTAGAGCTCCCGTTTTTAGGTCTGAAACCATTGCTATTTGTTTGACGATGACAGGTAGAGTAATGCTACGGTAGAATGCGATCTCCCACTTCCTGGCAAAGGCGTGCACCTCCAAAAAAAAATCTGGATCATGCTCGTGTAAAATGGATTTTTTTTCCAATTTTCAGGAATTTTTCATGTTTATTTGGGCAATTATTTTTGTGCGTACACTTTGTTAGTGCTCTAAAAGTTAAAAATGTGCATTGTATGAATGCTGATCCATAGGTGTACGTAAGTAGGAGCAATCTGTACACTTTCACTTTTAAGGTGCCCAGACAAACAGAATGCACACCCCTACATCCTGGATTCTTATGAGAACAGCAGGGTACATGATGAGAGCACTTCCTAAGGACTCCTTGCCACAATGTCTAATGCAGACTGTTAGGTCAGCAAAGCCCGAGGTGCACTAGTAAGGCGTTTTGTGGTTCTTGGTTTGTGGGTCTAGCCTGCCAGGAACAACTTTCCATGTCGTCCCTACATTTTTTTTTATTTTGCTGTAACATGCGTGGAAATTCCTTGCTTGTACTATTAATCTGAAGGAAAAGGCATGGCACAGTACAAGCAAGACCCCAGGGGAATAACAAGTCACTTGAGAAACTGCTGCAGTGATATCCTTAGACTAACAAGCCATTCCACAGGGACACCATTTCGCCTTTGCAAGTACCATAAAGGTCTACCATGGTATGTAGAGGCATGCTCCCTAGACATGCAAAGTCATGCCCCCCACTGTACGTGAAAATACGGAAACAAAAACAATACCCACTCTACGCATACAACCACATTCCACACCACACAACTGCACAACTTGCTGCACGGAGTAATTTTAACACAGCTTCACGGCATCACTCCACAATATGCAAAACTATACAGCATGGTGTGTGCACATTTAAATGTGCAGAAAGACATACACACATGTAACATGCAACCATGTGTAAATGGCCATTTTAGAAAGAGTCCAGTTTACACCTGGATGACTGTACTATGTCAAAAGTGCATGGGGGCCTGCTGTGGGCATCTCAGGGTATGGCCTGGGCAGGACAAAATCTACATATGCACTCCCCATTCCATATAGGGAACACACGTGGAAGCCCAACATTGTCCACAGCTTCCCTGACATGAGTACTATAGGTATTTGAGAAGTGCTCCTTTACAGGGCAGATTAAGGAGAAATATCCCCTTAAATCGACCAATGTTTATTCCCCCCTCCAAACTGGAATAAAGTAAATAATTTAGTATCTTCCCATCTAAAGGGCTCTGATGCATGTGTAAGTATTAACATTTACAATGTGTTCTTTGTGAAATGCTGGCAACTAAACATGTAAGTTGCAGGGGTTTCCCCCTGCCGCACGTGGAGGTCCATCCCCAAGCGTCCCTGCACTGTCTTCTCTGTATTAGAAAACGATGTCCATTTTGAGGGACAGAGATGTTGATTTCATATTGGCCCCCACAGGCACACCTCTCTAAGAAATGACATAGATTTGCAAACCTTTTCACTTCCACTGAATAAACAGCCTTCCCAAAGTGTGCTTCCATATCTGCGCAGACACCCACACCACACAGTACAGACCTGCAAAGGAAGAGACTAACTATAATGGCACCAAATAAAGGAGGGGAGGGGTAGAAGAGCTAATACTGCAGCACTCCCTGTTTGCCAAACAAGCCAGTGCTTGTCCCAAAGCATCTCTTCTACTGCGAGCGCCGCAAAGATCATACAGGGCAGGAGGCAGCCCTCTTTGGGACTCAGGAAAAGGTTATGGCCAAAAGTTATTTGCCAGATCAGGCAAATAAAAATTGCTATGCTATGCTTCAGAAAGGCAGCTTAAAGCTCCTGCACGTTCTGGAAAACTTTAATAAATCCCTTTCGTGCAAGCTTTCTGGCTGGTCCTACTCTTCAGTGCATGATACATAAACTTCTTTATCCCCTTCTAGACCCACAAAGCAGCTTCCCTGTCAGGAGCAATCTCTGGAATATGGTAGAGAAAGCAGAGTGTGGCTATTATGTGATGTCATGCAATCTAAGAATAAGAATTAAAAAAAAAAACCACCACATTTCAAGTACTACTGTGCTTCCGAAACACCTTCTTACTACTGCTCCATAGGAAACAGCGGGGCAAAGAGCAAAACAAACACACCCGTAGAAGACCTTCTTTCTCACACCTGACAATGAATGCTTTTCCTTGCGGAAAGTATAAACTATGATGGCCTGCAATATTGGAAGAAGAGCATGTATTATACAAAAAAAAGAAAAGAAACTATTTCCCCTTTCTCCGTTTGCATTTTCTTGTATGCTTGTGCAGTGCTGGGAAGAGACATGGTAGTGTCTCAGGGTGGCAGAGGCTGTGGGGCTCTACAGTATAAGACATCTGTAAGTGGTGTTGTGAACATATTTGCGTGTCTGTAGTTTGGGGACTGTGGTGCAAGTGTGCTGGGTGTGTATATGTGTGTGTGTGTCTAGTGGGGAGGCGAGGGGGCTTTGCATGTAATGTGGGAGTGATATGTATCTGCATGTGGTACCGCATAGTGTGTGCATGCAGTGTGAGGATAGAGTGTGCATGTGTAGTGTGGGGGTGGCAGGTGTATATACACATGTTTAGATGTATGGGTGTGGGTGTGGGTGTGTGCATGTAAATGGTGTGGGCGTAGGGTGTGTGTATGCACACGTATGTGATGTGGGGATGAGGTCTTGAGTCCAAAAGCCTAAGTCCATTGCTCACGTTAAACTCAGAACTGAATAGAATCTCTAGGCTCTGTGTTCTAATCCAGACACCGGTCTCTCAGCTCCCCTGGTTCAGGTGTTTTGCAAATCACGCCGTGCTTTCTTGCAGCCCTTACTTTTCATACTATGTTTCTGCTTCCAGGTTCTATCTCTTTGAAATCAAACAGCAAGAGGGAAAAGATCTCCATCGATTCCTGCACATCTTTCAGAAAACTAGTCTCAGCAACCCATAATGCAGCCCAAAAATCAGCAAGCCCGGTTCCTTATAATACTAAAACAAATTTAAAGCATGCAAAGAACTGGAGGATCAATCATCTATTTGAGGCTAACGCCTGAAAAAGGAGAGGAATTATAATTAATACTGGTGTTTTTTTTCCTAGCAAAAAAAGGTTTTCTTCATTAAAACATAAGGACTATGGGTCAGCAGGCAATTAAAAAGTTGCCAATAAGTACCCCTCAAAAAAGCCCTGATTAATACACTCGTCTATTTACATACCAGATTTTCATAATGTTTGAAATGTTGTGTTTCATCCTCTCAAAGAGGGTTTTGGAGCACGAGCAACGCAGCACTCCTATGCACATCACTTTGTGTGTACGTTTTTCCCCCCAACAAAGAGGGGGGAAGAAGTTCTGCATTGAAAAATTTCCAACTGCCACGCGAACAGGAGTTGAATGCGAGTACTAGTTGCACATCCACACACCTGCCCCTAGGGGGAGCTCAGGAGCAGCCAATGTTAGAAATCTTCTCAGGGAGACAGGTGGGATGAAAACATAGGTACCAGCTCTGTGCTTATGCATCACTACTACTGCTCTTCATTTGTAAGCAGCGCTGTACATACAGATATAAGACAAAGTCCTGCTCATCAGAGCTTCCAAACTAATCAAGATGAACATCACAAAACCGGGGACTAGAGTCTGGTAAGATCTACATAAGTAGTGAACAAGAGAGAGCGGAGCATCGGGATCCAAAAGCAGCTTGAAAGAGCCTGGATTTGAATAGGGCTAGAGAAGGAGTCTGACACACTGGCCCAGGTAGTTTGTTCCAGGCATATGGAGCAGCAAGATGGAATGAATGACGTCTGGAATTGGCAGTGGCAGAGAAGGGCCCAGATCTGCCGGAGGAGCAGAATTCCCGAGGAGGGGTGTTGAGTGAGATAAGAGTAAAGGTAGCGAGGAGCCGCAGAATGAATGCATGCCCAGTGCTGAGCGAACTCCTTCACTGTGTCTTGGGTATGATATATTGGAATGACTGTATTCATCCTGGTTATTTTGAAAAGTTGATGCTTTTGGAGGGAAAGTTGCATTAGTGACATAGAAACCTCTAATTGCAACCACCTAGGCAGCAGACACCCCTATTCACTTCAGAGGACTCTGAATGAAGATCTGGGCATTATCTTAAAAAGGACTGAAAAGGTATACGACGTACAGCACATCAGATCTCGGCCCGTTCTCTAAAGGCTGAGTTCAGGATACCATGGTTGCATAGAACATATAGGGTCCCAATGGTTTTTTCACTATAATTTGGGCAGGCTCTGACCATATTGCTGGTACGGTTCTGGTAGTGCAGGTACATTTTTTTCGTATGTGGAGAAACACAACAGTGCTGATCTTTACAGATCAGTCCACTGTTAGGCTTTCTGTTGCGAGGGGGGGAATAATCAGCCCTAAAGCATTACAGAGTCTCACAGTAGCTAACACGGAAGCTTAGTGGAGGCAGGAGGGGGGGGGGGAGATGGCAAATATTGGAAGCCTGTGCTTTTGCTAAGAGGGATAAAAATAAATAGGACCGGAGATGGAGACGATTTAGGATTTTTTTATGGACTAGAGAGGGGGTGTGGGCACTGTTCCCTCTAAGCTGTGTGCATGTGCGCGCACACACACCTCGCCGAGCGAGCGCACATACTTTACAACAGAGCGCACAAAAATTACAGTTCTGATTCTGAAAGAAAACACAGACGTCTTAAAATTTTAAAGTTGTTGTGTATTTATGGTTTTCACAAGTTCTACAGTATTTTCTAGTGCAATCAATGTGGTGTACATACTGTATTCTGACGTGTAGTCAAATTTTAAAGTATATAACTCCGAGTGTCGTTATGTGGCGCACAAAAATTGAACCTTCCTTCAAAAGCTGCACAGCTGATATTTTATGCGCACACAGCCTACAGAAAATTAGAGGGAACATTGGGTGTGGGATGTAAGTCTGCCCTGCTAGGAAATGCAGGCTTTACTGACATATTTAAACAAATTTTGCCCCCTCAGAACCAAAGGATGTGCTGCAGTGAGGAATATATTTCTGCTCTTAGGACACATTACAATGCAACTGTTTGCCGAGCATGCTCGAATGTTGCTTATAGCTGTAACATCCGAAAGTCACAAATTCCAGGTGGATAAACATAGGTGTGCGCTATATTGTATTTATGAAGTGGGAAATCAAAGTGCTCTGGGATCTAAGGGGACCTTTTCCTAAACTGCACTAAGCAGGTAACATGTACTTGCCAGTTCAAGCCCACGGCAGCTGTCACCACTGAGGCATGCCAGTTACCACACCTGATTCCAGCCCTGCCACTCGCACGGGGGAGGGGGGGCTGAATGGGTGGGGTAGGGACAGAGAGTGGGCGCTGCAGTTAGTGTGGGGGGAGATATCACGTGCTGTCAGTGCCGCCGTTAGAGTAGCTGCACCTAACGCCACCTCAGTAAGTGGGAATGAGCCGCGCCTGCAGCAAGAGCGCTGCGCGTTAACATACGCATGAACTCCTGGGAACATGCTGGTCACGGTCCCAACAATTACTGTGGAGGTTTTGCACTTAACGCACGTTTGTTTTTGTGCTAAATCCGCGTTGGTGCAAAAGCCTAATGCACTTCAGTAAAAGGGCCCCTAAGGTTTGGTGTGTGCCAGGGACGCCCTGCAGGATTTGCCAGCAGCGGTTCTTATGGGCTTGCCTGGCAGCCTCAGGGCAAAGTCCGCAGAGCGGCTGCATATGCTCATGAAGTTGGTTGTGCTGGAAAAAAAAGCAAATTCAGCATGTTGTATTATAACAAATTCTTTAGACCTATATATGTTGATTTCTGAGCAGAAAGAAGAATGAAAGACGTTTGCCTAGTTTATTTAATACAGGAAGCACTTTAAAACCAACAGGAGGGAGGGAGGGAGGAGTGGCCTAGTGGTTAGGACAAGGTACCTCAGGCCGGAGGGCCAGGGGCTCAAGTCCCACCTGGGGACAGCAATCTCAGGCCAGAGGGACTGGGATTTCTAGTCCTATAGGCACTCCTTGTGGACTTGGGCAAGCCACTTAACCCTCCATTGCCCATGTTCCCTGTAAGTATTAGCGTATGTGTGCCATATCCCCTCGTGTTAAATGTATCTCCCAATTGACCTCTTTGACCCGGTGAAAAGCGGGATATAAATACAGCTAAATAAATAAACATTTTATTTAAAGCTTTAACCCATTTTAGAGGGTGAACAGACTGCAGAGCCCGATGAAAAAATAATAGGGAATGTGTCCGTCTAGCGTCTATCTTCCAATTTGCTATTCTTCTGGACATTAATGATATCTTTCATTAAGTAATTTAAAAAAACATATACTTCTTGGAAAAATATATCAGAAGCAGCATTTTTAGTCGCCGTGCAGAAATTGAGGGGGGAACGATCAGCTAGAAGTTATCAGCTCACAGCAAAAATAAAAAATAAAACACTCGCTCAAAATAGTGAAATTGATGAAAGGTCTTTTCTGGATGTTACAGGTAGAACAGGGCTTCGGGGCGCCTTTTTATGAGCCTTTGACTCAGGTGCGGGTACAGGACTTCTGCCCAACGCTTGCTTAGTCTGCCGATACCCGAGCGCCCTCTAGTGTCAGCTCTAGGCGAAGCCTTCTCCCGCCTCAGTCTCTGGCATCCTCGTTTCACTGCCTGTCCCTTGCCACTTCTCAATCAAAAATCTACCAAAATCATCAGCTAGCTCTCCAGGTTTCTTCTACTACACTTTCTTCCTCTATTTTTGCATCTATTTCTGCATAGATCAAGCCCTACTTAGCTCTTTAATCATATTTTTAAATGTGCAATGTGCAAATATGGTGAAACAAAGTGTTTACCTTCTTGCATTTTCTATCCTTATCCTTATTCTACCTCCTTGATGGATTTGCAGCTGTCTTCTCTCCCGCTGATTTGAATTAAGGATTGTGTTTCTTTAAATCATCCCGGCACTCAAAGTTAATTTTGCACTAATACGCACAGGAGAAAAAAAAAGTGAGAACAGATGCAGCGTTATCTAATTATATCGAAGCTGCCTCAGCTTCAGAAACAATATTTCCTGTGATCTCCTGCAAAGCAGGATTTGTAATTGAAGGAAGCGGAGTGAAGGGTTCCGTAGGAGAACAGCCCAGCAGAAAACACCTCAAATAGCAAAGGGGCGTGCAGGAGGTTAGAATAACTAAATGCTCCCCAATACCTAGCAATACTTGCAAATAGGAGTGTCGGGGCCGGGGAGGGTTTCAGGTTTTCAAAAAATTGCACCGTTAACTAAATCTCTGTCTGCGCGCCTATGTGTACTCTGCAAGAATAACCATGAATTTAAACGTCTCCTTGATCGTTTTGTGTTAAACGTTTAACTATTGGAAGGATTCAGCAGAGCTACTCAGGCCGTGTCAAGAGATCGCCGCCTCTGTAGTCCAGCGAGATTCCTGGAATCCTGACACACAGCAAGTACAGTACTTGCAACTCACACTTCTGGATTGCAATAATAACATTAAATTTAAAGTCCGAGTTTACATTTGATACTTTTACTTATTAACGTGTCTAAAGCGCACATTCACAATATATTTCACACATCTGCATACACACACACCCTATACTGTGTATTGATGCATTTTATTCTGAATGCAACATCGGTTTTATACAGTCAATTTATATGTGCATCCTACCTACAAAGACAACCCGCTCCTTTAAAATGAACTTTAAGAAGAAAATCGTGAATAAAGTTTCCAGGTTTTTATTTCATTTAGTGTGAATGGCTCAGGGCACTTCTATCCCGCTACAGTTCTGCTCATTGGAAATCTCATTTAAGAGCATATCTGCACTTGGTATTTGTCTGCATGTGCAAATATGCTTCTGGATACTCAACCCACTGAGATGTACCCGAGTCACCTACCGTGGGACAAGCTGAGTTCATAAATCTAAGCTTCCCTCAAGGGAGTCTCAAAGGCATTTCCTCTGGGTATCAGGCACATCTGTAAACGCGTTTGCCCCTCAGCTAGAACGTATTTGAACAGCCGAGGAAGAGGGTTAGACGAAGATAGTCGTGCACTGTGCATAATTTATCAGTATGCAACAAATATTTTACACCACCTGTGGCACTCATTTTCTTTTGCTCTGAAAATTCACGGATGGGGAGTGAGTGCGTAGAAATCAGGATGAAAAAGAAACATAGAAACATGACGGCAGACAAAGACCACATGGCCTATGTAGTCTACCCTTTCATAACAACAACTACAACAGTCCCTTTTTTCCTTTAGAAATCCTCTGTGTTTGCCCCATGCTTCTTTGAATTTAGATACTGTCCTCATCTCTACCATCTCCACCGGGAGACTATTCCACGGATCCACCACTCTTTCCGTAAAGAAATATTTCCGCATATCACTCCGAATCTATCCCCTTTCACCCTCATTCCATGTTCCCTCGTAGCAGAGCTTGCTTTCAATAACAAAAAAATACTTCTAACCTGTCAAACTGAACAACAAACATTACATATTTTCGTCTGCAATTGCCTCGTAAGTAAACATGTCTATTTACCAGGGCAGACAATGTTCTTTTTCTGTCCACATACACAACTTATGGCCATATGAACAGAGCTAGTGATGGTGTGTGTTTGCCTGCCTCTGTGTTGCGCGCACTGTCCCAACACCTTGCTACACAGGTGCCTTTGCGTCGGAGTCTCTCTACGCGCGGACCCCTCATCTAGAATTGCCTGTAGTTTATACCTTATACGTATACACTGGCCAAAAAAGTTCCTTCTAGCTTAGGCGGGCATTGCAGAGTAATACTTACCCAGTTAATATCCTCATCAAGTAACAGGACAGGTAGGGAAGAGTTCTGCAAAGAATCTGGGCGCGTCTGCACTAAGTTCCGCGCATTTTAGTTGTTTCAATATAAATAAGGCGGGGGTGAGGGGTTGTGATCCAATAAAACAAAACGGAAAAAAAAGGTATTGACCTAGAAAAGCCAATCCACCCTGCTACAGGACTCCGATCTAACATACTCCCTACACAGAGATGCAAAAAATAGAATATTGATTTGTTTAAACACCAGCTCATCATACTCACTGAAATACGAATCTCTGCTAACTATCACATAATAAGCAATGTCAATTTTATGTTGGTAAAGGGGAAAAAAAGGAAGTCCGTCTATGCAGCATTAAGAGCCGTTGCCCGCTTGCCCTTCCTCGCCTTTCATTTCTGCTTAAACTTCAGTCGCCAACTAGGGGACATGTTTCCGGCTACTCACATCTCGGGTAGCACTAACCGGGCAGAAACTCGCAAGTCCGTCTCCCTCTCTTAAGCATCGCATTTACACCTGGGGTGGGGTGGGGGCAGGGGAGAGGACACCGAAAATCACTTTAGGAGCAGGGGACAAGAGAACAGTGGCATCAGTGTACATAGCGAAAAGTTTCGGATTTTAATCACATCTCTCCCCCTTAATAGAACTAATAGCAATAAATTAATTCAACGCCTTATGGCGGGAGTGAGAACATTGGGGTGCCAGAGCCCAGACTCGGGACATCCCTCAAGTGTCACCGAGGATAAGACACATCGCTCGCAATAGCACCTACCTGCCCGCAAAGAGGCTCAGCAGAAGTTAGTGGCGATCCGCGATTCTTCCTCCTTAAAACAAAACAAAAAAAAAAGGGAAGTCCTTTCTGCGTATTTATCTCACCTCCCCCCACTTTTCTTTCTGTCTTTCTTTTTTACTTCAGCAAGAAGCGGGAAGGAAGAGGCTGCCGGCAAGACTGGAGTTGGATGCCGCCTGAAGCCCTGGCTCCATCCTCAGTACAGCCCAGATTCTGCCGGAGCGTGTGTGCGAGAGAGAGAAGGAAGCTGCGGACTAAGGAGCGCAAAGTGGGAGGATTGGGTGGCAGGGAGAGAGCCCGGCTCCTGCTCTCAAGGACAGAGATCCTCCTCCTTGGCCCGGTCTCCCTTTCAGTGCCACGGCTCGCCGCCAGCGCCCCCTGGGGGTTGCGGCTTCAACCGAGGCCCCTCCCTTCGCAGCCCACTAATGAGCTCCTTCTGGCTCCAACAGCCCCTAGTCAGTGGTACCCCGGTGCACAAAGAAGCATGCAGTGAGCCTGCCCCTGCCTCGCTTAAATAATCCGTGCAAAAGAGTGCAAGCAATCCCTTTAGTAATCAAC
Organism: Ichthyophis bannanicus; assembly: GCA_033557465.1. Lineage (NCBI taxonomy): Eukaryota > Metazoa > Chordata > Amphibia > Gymnophiona > Ichthyophiidae > Ichthyophis > Ichthyophis bannanicus. The sequence goes on along the minus strand of CM066031.1, from coordinate 623,112,785 downwards.
AAAACGTCAGGGACTGCAGGTCATTAGGAACTGCAGCCAACTCAGATCGTGTAGGCGTTTAAAAATGGTATTAATATACACTTCTGTGCCTATCTATTTATTTTTTGCCCTTAAACTCCTGCTGGTGCAAATCCAGGGAAACTGCACTTGCACACAGTTTAACAGAGGGAAAGTGCACAGGAGGTTTTCTGGCTGACTGAATCTAGATCATGCTAATTAAGTGCAATATGCTCACAAGAATATTTTTATGTTAAAAATATACACTGAACCTGTCTTTCCCCCTCCCCCCTTTTTTAACAAACAAAAACTGAATGTTTTGGGGTATAAGCACCTAACTCGGTTTACTAATACTCTGTCAGGGAAGAAATTACTGCAGACCTTCAGAGAGAAACCGAGAGAGAGAGAGAGTCAGATTTCACAGCAGGAAGGGAAGATGGCAGTTCACACTGTCTCTGATTATCTCAATAAGAACATATCAGATAAAGGGAATATACATGCAGATAACTTAAAGGCACTTGCACTGAAACAGGGAACAAGTCTGGCAGCAGACAAATACAGCAAAATCATCAGCAGACTCTTTTCCTAAGAACATCTCCTAGCATTTAAAATCCAAAAGCAGCTACCCCTCCTTGTGATTTTTAGCAGGTGGCTTAACACTGCTTTGCCTCAGTTTATATGCCCTGGGGGGGGGGGGGGGGAGAGACAGGAAAATATAAACCTACAGTATTTGAATGTAACTCACCTTGAAGTAGTACTGAAAAGGTGTGAAATTAAATCTAAATATGTAACTAATGTAGACATACACTGTTGCATCTGGTGAAATGTCAGCACGGATACAGGTTGATAAAAAGTAAATACAGCCTGGAGCATTATCACATGAGATGCAGATAACTCCATATCCCGCTCCTCCCCAGAGACCCAAATGGACATTTAAGGCAATGCGTCTGTCGTCCCACCCTAATTCTGCTCCTGAATATAGACACAGGTACTGGGTGGTTAAAGGATCCACAGCATCACTATTCCCCCTCACATCCATACAGTGCCTTGCAAAAACCTTCACACTCTTCTACATTTCTCACTTTCTGCTGTCAAAAGACTGCAAGTCAGAATATATTAAAGTAGGAGATTGTTTTACTGATCTGTGCTGCATACTCTGCACCTTTTATGTGCAATAACAATTACAGAACCATTCAAAAGGAACTACAAATAAGAAAAAAAGCCTTGATTGTATGTCCTCCCCCCTCCCCCCTTTGTCATAGCAAATCCACATTGCCTCTCTTTCCAAAAATGGCCATAACAAGGCCCATAATATGTTAAGCAGAGCCCACCTGTGACCTGTCAAGCAGTTTCTGTTGTACAGCACGATTGTGAAGCCGCCAAAAGAAAAAAGCATAGACAGAAGGAAAGCTGAAGGAAATTTCAGTGGGTTTGAGTATCTCTGGAGACACTGTCTGTTCCATCTTTGTAAAGTGCAAATGCTTTGGCTCCTCCTCGAATAGGTCAACCTTCAAAGTCAGTATCGTGGGCTAAAGCCAAGGGAACCGCTAAGGCCACTGTGAGGCCTTCTGTAGCTTTTAAATCTTCTGTATTGTGGACATGGAATAGCACATTGTCATCAGCCCAACCATTAGACAAACAAGGCAGTCAGTCGTCTGGTGCAGCAGCCTCTGGGGAGCAGCAAAGAGCAGGGTATTCAAAGATAGACAATAAGTTCTCATAACCAGAGGAGGCGTTAGGCCGAAGGTTTGCCTAACGTGACAACACCTTGCACCAACTCTGGAGTCATCCCTGATCGGCATCATAGCATGTGTCTGTGTCCCCGAACTCTACAAACAGCCATGTCATATTGAGATATTGTAGAATGTTCTAACAGTTAATTCCTTCCCTCCTAACCTGCCCACTGATATTCTCCTCTATATACAGCAGAAGCCCCCTTTCTGCACCAAATGGAGGCCGTGCTGGCAATCTGTCTCATGGGTATTCTGAAAACCAGACTGGCTAGGAGGTACACCAGGCCCAGCTGAGAAACACTGAATCGGGGGCCTTGTTAAGACAATTTTTGGAAGGGAAACTAATATAGGATTGCTATGACAAAGGGTAGGAAGACATACAATCAAGACTTTTAGGTTTCTTATTTGTAATTACGTTTGAATATTTCTAGAATTGTTATTTCACATTGAAAGTATAGAGTATGCTCTGTAGATAAGTGAAACAATCTCCTACTTCTGTGCCTCCAGCCAGGTTTTCAGGATATTCACAAAGAATATGCATGAGGAATTTACATGCAATGGAGTATTTCATGATACTTATTGTGGATATCCTGAAAAGCTGACTGGATGCGGGTTCACTAGGAAAGGTCTGTGAACCAGTGGCCTAAATCACTGTGACGTCACTTCTCACTCTGTATGGAAGGCTAATTCCACACTGCTAGAAAAAACTTCCAGGGAGTAATGTCCTTCCAATCCACCTCAGCCCCGCACCATCAATTTTTCCATTTGCATTAATTGTGTAGATTATTTCTCCACTGGCAAAATGATGGGACAGAGGTATCTCTCAATTATATGAGTATTACCTTCATAACAACTAGAATGGTTGTCCTGGTGAACAATTTAGTAAGTCTTCCCTTTATGTATAGTCTAGCATGATATCAAAAAGTGCCCCCTCAATGGACATAACAATTTCTTGGTTCAGGATCTTCCCCACATATTGGACAAACATGTTCCAGTATCCTACCGCTGTAGCATGTAACCAAAATACATGCCCCATTGTCCCTGGAGTTCTGCCACACCTCAGAGCCCAAGGAGTCTATCCCAGCTCTAAATGCTATCTGTGAGAACAAATACACCCTCAGGAGAACCTTAGGTTTCTCTTAGATTTACTTTTGATGAAAGGGACTTAATAATTGAAAAAGCCTTCTGCATTTTTCTCTGGGTAAAGTCACTTGTTTAAGAGACCCCCCTCCCCCCCCCCCCAAAACTATTCTCGTGACTCAATTTTCAGCAAGGCTTCTTGCAAAAATGAGATGGCAGGTCTTTTCTGTACCTTCACCTAAATAAGAACACTCATCCAGTTTTCCAATTCCTCTGATAGATCTTCCTGAGCTAATACTGAGATGTAGCGGTCAGGTTGATAACAGGCAAAGAATGGTGTCCTGAATTTCCTGAAATGTCTTGCAGGTCCCATCATTATTCAACACCAGAGCCAAGCACCATATACCCTGTCCTCTTCGTTGCTGGAAAATCCTCACCTCATCCCTAGATAAACAATCTGCATTACCCTAAATGCGCAACAAAGAAGACATTTTGCAGCTACAGTATGGCCTAACTTTGAACACAAATATTGCCAGCACCTCATTGGCACTCAGTTCAGGGAGCATTTTCCCCATTACAGTACTGAGGAGATATCATAGATCAAGAGGAGATGCCAAATGTTCCTTCTATTGTATTGAGGAATAATGGTCCAATCCATTCTAAAGTTCAGTTTTCTAAGATGCCTCAATAATATGCTCAGTTCTATAGGCCCCAAGTCTTGGATGCCCATTCCTCTGTCTTGCCACAGTTTCTATCAGGGGTAGCCCATGGGAGATGAAAAGGATGCATAAGTTAGTTGGGGCCGAAAGCAGGACAAAAAATTAGAGCCATCTAAGAAAAACAATGGTAGAGCTGGTCTTGATTGTTGCAAACAGATTAATGGAATCTGGACTTATTTACCAGCCCGGAGGAATCTAGATGCTAGCCTATACACCAACTTAAGCTCCTTCATTTGCACCCTGCCTGACAATAACTGATAGGGTTGTGCAGGCAAAAATATTTTGTTTTGTAGTTTTTTGTTTTTGGGGGGGGGGGGCATTTTTTTCATCATTATATTTTTTTTTCCAGTGTGCCCTATTGCATAATATATTGATGGGAAACAGGAAGTGATGACACAGTCATCACTTCCTGTTTTGCTCAGATCCCTGTTTTCATTTCAAACACACCTGTAATAACTGAAGAACAAACAGCCTTTTAGGAAATGTTATCATCTAAAAGAAAAATATTCCACCAGCCAACAACACTGGAAAGGTCTGTCACTAATTCAGTGTAGTTCTGGTCAGCTCCAGTTGCTTGAGGATGCTACATTGACATAACTTACAGTGTGCAAGGAAACTCAGATAGGGAAAATCATCACTAGCCCACCTCAACGGAAATTCACTTGGCCACCACTGTCCACCTTCTGCAGCAGCACAATTTATCTAAACCTGAAACAGCAGCATCAGACCTCCAATGGAATTAATAGGGTTCATCAAATGCATCAGCACGTCATCAGCAAAAGTAACAATCTTGGATCCAAGTCACTCATCCTCCTTTTACTTCCTCTGACGCTCAAGCCAGCCTTAGAAGGGGGCACACAGAAAGCAGAAGCAAGGCCTTTGAGAGCAGACAGATATGCTTCCTTCTACAATATTCCATAGCAGAGAGCTGCAAGAATTTGCAGAAGGATTCTGTGAGACTAGGACACAGGTATGGCAGATGAAATTTAAAGTGGGCAAGTGCAAAATGATGCACATAAGGAAAAATCATCCCAACTACAGGCGCACTCATTCTGAGTTAGGAGTCACTGCAAACAATACATTGAAATATTCAGCTTCGTGTGCTGCAGCTGCTAAAAAAGCAAATCGAATGTTAGTGATTATTCAAAAAGAGTTGAGTAAAAGAGTATGCACTAGGGGGGTCATTTTAGATGCCCTGTTTGTGATTTGAACATCTGAAAACAGGCATTCAGACACAGAAATCACAAACACATCCCCGGAGTCATCTTAGAAAGCCCAATATATGGCTGTCTCCAGGGCGAACCTGTCCATGTCTGGGGCGTTCCATAGAATAACGACGTGTGTGCCAGTTTCAGAAAGGGCCAGTATGTCTCAACCTCCCGTTCACCACAAAAACACCAGGAGGGAATAAAGAAGAAGTTACTCTGCTATTGCCAATACTTTCACAACCATGAAGGAAAATGAAAGGAGACCAGAATACTTGTATTGTAGTTGGTGTGCCAATGCCCATCTATGCTTGCAAAATAGCAGGGACATGGGTGCAGCATGCGATAGATGTCTGCGTCCTGAAATATTGCCATGGGGTGTCTATGTGCCCGTGGTCACCACCATCCATTCTGGGCATGTATGCGTTTCTAAAATGCATGTGGCCAGCCTTTTTACATCCATTCTGACCTGGATGTCCCACGTTGCACCCAAAGGTCATTTCTAAAATGTGCTTTCATGTGTCTTCAGCCCTCCTTAAGAGAGGAAAGTTCTGGTCACCTTAAGAGGAGCAGAGCAAGAAAGCTGGGAATATTGGATGGAGCTCAGGGAGAAAGATTTAAAACCCTAAGTCCAGAGGGAGAAAAGAAGGCCCAGACAAGAGAGGGGGAAGATTAAAGGCTGTTAATACTGTGTATGTACAGCACAGCCAATCTATTGCTCCTGCGGCTTGCAAATGGTAAATAAGGCATTACTTTTGGTCAAGGCTGGTCCAACCACTAGGTAAGCCTGGGGCATCATTCTGGAGACCGGCAAAGAACAGGGCATTCAAAGCTAAACAATAAATTTTGACAGCCAGGGGGGCTATAAGGCTTAAGATTTGCCTAGGGCACTAACACCGTGAACCAACTCTGGGACAGACCCTGATTTTGGTTGTAAGAATTATGGAATTGTTTTGTTGTAACTTAAATTCATCTCATCATTTGTCATACAGAGACTCTTTCTGCAGGTCTAGAACCTGATCTTTTGCCCATAATAGGATGAGATTATGCCTCTGTATAGGACCCTGGTTGACTGGACTTTGAGTATTGTGTGCAGCCCTGGGTGCCTCATTTCTAAAAGGACATATATACACTAGAAAAGATTCAGAGAAGGTCAACAAAAGTGATGAAGACGGTAGAACACTTCCCTTATGAAGAAAAGCCAAACAGCTTAGGGCTCTTCAGCGAAAGGATATGATAGACGTTTATAAAAGTATAAGTAGAGCGGGGTGATTTAACCTTTCAAACAACATAAAATCAAGCGGACGCTCCATGAAACTAATGACCAGTAGATTGAAAACAAATCACATAAAGATTTATTTTTTCATGCACCTAATTAAGCGGAGGAATCTGTTGCTAGAGGATGTAGCTGAGGTGACAAAAGAGGTTTGGATACGTTCCTGGAGGAAATGTCCACAAAAAAAGTAATAGATAGATTTGGGTGAGCTCATCTTTTTGGGACCTTGCAGTTCTTGTGAGCCAGACTGACAACTTTCGGAGACAGGAGGCTGTCTTGATGGACTGTAGTCTGACAGCATGAGATCTACATAGGTGCTGTTTCCACTGAGCTTACCCAAGTAAAATACCATCTGGAACCAATAATGTAATCAATATGTGACTGAATGGTATGGGCCATACTAAAGGGTGCAGCACCATCCATACATCCACACAAAACAGGTTTCCTCCTTTTTTTATTTACCTTTTCACTTTCACTACAGACTATTTATCAGGTCTGGGGTCAGTCAAGGTATTTATGACCCCAAAAATCAATAATGAAGTAGCACCATATCTGGAGAGCTTGCAAATTAACATTTTAATGAAAGGGTATAATAAACATTAGTTCTGTATGTTACAGAAAATCACCTTGATCCTAAAGAGTTGGCTCCTTGTTATGGTTAACCATTCTTTCCTATCCCTATACATGGCTTGGGCCTGGAAGAAACACATGTTACTTACAAGAATGGCTACCATGTTCTCTTAGGTACCACAGAATCAAAACCTACCCTCTACCAACCCCTCTTTACCTTCTCATGCTGCACATGAGATGCACTTAGATGTGCTTCCCACAAGGAGGGAGAAGTAGCCTAGTGGTTGGGGCAGGTTACCTCAGGCCAGAAGGTAAGGGGTTCAAATCCCACTAGAGGACAGCAACCTTGGGCCAGAAGGACTGGGGTTTCTAGTCCCACAGGTGCTCCTTGTGGTCTTGGGCAAGCCACATAACCCTTCATTGCCCATGTTCCCTGCAAAATAGTTATCTCCAAGTTATAATGCCCTGTCCAATGTAATTGCAGTTTGTTCAGTATAAACCACCTTGATATCATGAAAGGCAGTATATAAAAAATCTTAGTCTGCTCTCATTTTAGGACCTGCAGAATGATCAGTCACATTATGGTAGACTCCAACCCTTTGACATTCTCCATTGGATTAACCATAATCTGCCCCCAGACAAGAAACAAAATTCAGGGCATCTCTCATATGCCTCTCATAGAGAGACTCCACAGCCCAACTTCCCATTGAGGCCAACAGCCCCCTCACAAATATCAACCTTTCAAACACCAACACTGCACATCCATTACCTCCTCCCAAACTCCACATATTTCTGATTGAATCTGAACGATCTTGCCCTTATCCACTCACTCATGAAGACTTTCCCTCCTGTCCCTGTCCAACCTGAGTCCTGTCCTCTCCCCTTCCTTATGCACCTATATCTTTTTTATAGAGACTGGCTTAACATAGCCCCAGTGGGATGTAGCCCACACCTCCCAACAACCATACACTGGAAAAGAACTTAAGCACCCATTACATCTACCCTACCATTAGATGACCCAAATCATGCTTGAGAAGACAATGAGCATCCCCTATGAAGTCCAGGGAGACCAGCTCATCCAAAAACAGCTCACCACCTCTCTTTCCTGGTCCACATCATGTCAGGTTTCAGCACATTCTGATGCTGCATGTTATGGTTAATCTCCCTATTCCTTCTAGAGCCCTCAAAATTGCACTCGGGCATCATGCTAAACTTATACCATCCTCCCAGTGGCATGATTCTCAGTTATCGCTGAAAAAAGGAAAACACATACACACACACATATATCTCTCATGCAACAATCGCAATTCAACCACACCCCTATTCTGCTAATGGACAAAAAAGGTCTAAATCAGCAACAGCCCACTCAAAATAGACATGTCAAATGGCAAAAATCAATCAGCAGACCTCTAACATGACTACCCAGCTTGGAACAGACAGCTGATTTCACAGCCCTGCACCCAGCATGTTTAACTCTTTGCCTCAGTGACTCTCATGCTTATCCTGGTCCCATCATATAGCTTGTTGAGGAAGGACCTAGCCCCAGGTACTCTGTGCAGCACTCTGGCCTGATCCTTATGAAAAATCCATAACTTTACTGGATACTGGATAGTAAACCACACTCCTTATGTACACAGCCTCAAGCATACAGCCAAAAATCTCTCAGAGTTACACTGAAAGATTGGGTGAATAGCTTCTACCATCTTGGCTTCATGTGTCTTACCTTTTTCGCTCTTCCCATTCAGAGTTCTCAATCACTCTCAGGATTTGCCCTCAGGAGCAAATCGAATGGACAGCACTTGTGCTATATTTGCTAGTAATGGGGGATGCTCTTAGATGCTGATTTTATCTAGAGGAAAATGGGCTAAGTTTTTCTAGTTTGGAGCCTGAGCCAAGAATGCTCTGATCTAAGATGCTCAGGCTAAGGGTGCTGTGACCCAGAGTGCTTGGGCCAGGGGAGTCCTGTCTGGGGTACCCAGGATTAAGGAAGGGGATTGGTAATATTGGAGCCCTGGAGGTCTGGGGAGGGAGAATTGGGAGAGTCAGAGTCCAGAGTTCCGGGGGAAGGAGAATCAGGAGTGTTGAGGAAATCAGAGAAGTCAGGAAGATTGAGAAATTGGGAAGAAGATTGGGAGTGTTGGGGGGATCAGGGAGTTGGGTGGAATCAGGAGTGTTGAGGAGATCAGAGCGTCAAAGCGGGATCAGGAAGTCCAGGGGATCAGGAATCTGGGTTATCAGGAGAGTTGAGGGGAACCAGAGGGTCCAGGAGGGAGCAGAATCAGGCAGTTCAGGAAGTTCAGAAATGTCAGAGGAACTGGGAAGTCTTTGACCTGAGCCACCAGGGAACCTTTGCAGGGTGAGTTGGGGGGGGGGGGAGATCTGCAGAGTCCAGTGAGCACATAAGCGGCAGGCGGCAGCATAGCAGCCAAAGGCTATGTGCACGTCTCCCATGTTTCTTCATGTCATAGAAATGGAGTTTCCCTTTGAAAGTTTGGGCTGGAGAAGGTGTGCAAATCAAGGGGAGGGAAGTTTACCCAGATTTAAATATGGCATTGTAAAATGAAGCAAACTGGACAAAGTACTATAAATGGGTCTCCAAGTGTTTATTTGTTGTCATACTGTGTCTACCATTTGCTAAATGCTTTCTTTTATGTTTAGTATCTCAAATCCCTTCTGTCTTGGCTCCAGGAGTGATACCCCAGGGCTGTGTGACCTGCTCTAGATAAAAGGTGAATCAGTGGTGTACCTACATATTCATGATGCAGCTCTGAGACACTGCATGGTTACAGAGTGAGATTTACTTGAATATCATCTTGTTATAATCTGTCATTAAAATCAGAGAATCAGATTACCTTCTCCTTATGTATCTCTTGCATTTTAGAAACATTCTTAACATTAAAGGTCTTACAAAAGTTTGCATTATAGCCCAAGTGGCAGCGCTTCCCACTGAATTACACCACATTCTCACAGGTAGCCTTACTGCGCACTTTTTTGAGTTCAAATCTTTTTATTAGTTTTTAGAATTCCAATAAATAATCAGACGCTTGTACACAAACAAGCCATGTGAACTGCACAGGATGTTTACAATGCAGTCCTTCAATTAAGGAGATGTGACAAAGATATCCAGTGGTTTCCTCGTCTGTTGACATTTAAAAAGACGGTTCCCTTCTCAGCTATTACCAACTCATACTTATGAAACACACAAAGCATATTCTACCACATCAGAAAGTTTAATATTTTATTGTCTTTCCAATTCTTCAAAATAAGCTTAATAGCCACCAACAACAAGAGATCTAATGATAAACAGTATTCCATTTTTGGACAACCTTGCTTTTATCACCAGGGATTTCCAGATATGCTTTGGATAGAAAAAGGTCTCACATACTTTCAATATTTTATCAATATGATTCTAACACTTATCCCAAAATGATTTCATACTGGGACAAAGGTAAGGCGCATGTGGCAGTGTACCCATAGTAGAATTACAAGACCATTGCTGCCATATGGTCTGGACTGTTGCCATTGATAGTATTTTGTCCTAAGAAGGCCAAATGCTATTTGAAGATCATTTAACAATCTCAGAGCATTATGACATAGTTTTTGGCCAATAAACTATACATATGACTTTTGATTGCCAAATTTTTCAATGAATTAAGTCTGTTTGAATTTTTAACATAGGGTTATTCTAAAGTGGAATCTTTTTGGAGAGGGATTATGGAGCAGAGAATTAAATTTCGGAAATGCTGATTGTGTAGCTCAAATTGACGACAGGATCAATATTTAAAATCCATGGGCAAAGTTTTTTTAAAACACTAGCCCTGCTGTTTAAATAAGATCCAGAGGCCCAATTTTCAAAACTGCTGATATTCAAACACAATGGCAGTTAGCCATGGTGCTTAAATATTGGTGGGATATTCAGCAGCAGTACCCAGATGGAAGATGCCACCGAATATCCAGGCTGAATGGCGCTTACCCGATTAGCACGATTTTTAGTCTGTGCTTGCCCAGATTGCAACTTAGGCCTGCTTTTCATGCAGCCTATGTTGTCTGGACAAAGATCGCTGCAAATTGCACTAACCGGATAACTGTCAGCATTTACCTGGTTAGTGCCAGTACCATACCCACTCCACCCACGGACCTCCCCATTACTAACCAGATAGCGCCAGGATGGTTTGGGGAAATATTCAGCTGCACTATCCAGATCGTGCTGTTGAATATTGCAGTCTGTCCTCTAAGATCTTTCAATATAGGCCTGAAGATATTTAGTGCTTGCAATTGAATAGTGGAATGGAGGATAGGTTCGATTCCCACTAGCACTCCTTGTGGCCTTGGGCAAGTCACTTTACTTTCCATTGCCTTGGAAAAAAAGGCCTGGCAATAACAGCCAAATGTTCTGCGCTCTTAAAGCACAAGTTACCCTGATATAGTCTGAAAGATTGGTGATATGTTTGAAAATCTGTGAAATTCACCCCTCCTAAATTTTTCCTTAATTTTATTTTGCATAGCATTATTCAAGAGGAGGAGAGATACCTTTCCATATGAATCTAGATAATATATGTTCCAATATTTTGAATATAGGAGCAGGTAGCACAAGGGGGTCATACTTAGTAGGTAACTGAGTTTCAGAGCAGTAGTCGTTTTAATGGCTTGAAGTCTACCCCCACCATGAAATATATAGTGGGGACTATTAGGTCATTAAATCTTCAGCTACTGAAATTAAAATATCAGTATTCTTTTTTATAGTGTCCTCTAGTATACAGTTGAACCATACTTCTAAATGTCTTATGGGTCTGAATTGCCATTGAAAAGGATATTCGGGTGAATATTACAAAGCATTTATCCAAATAGTGGCAGCAGCTATCTTGTTAAGTGTCATATTCATCAATTTTCAGGTGCACTATCCAGATAGCCCCACAGGATCAGAATTGCATCCAAGGCTGTATGTGCAGGCCGGGACCCTGATCCCGGTCAGCCTGCACATATAGGCCTAGCCCAGCTAGCTCAATTAATGCTCCTGAATGGAGCTGCGGCACCATGGCATCCATTTGCCACGGTACTGCGGCTCCATTCAGGATCCACAATCCCCAGCCACTGACCAGATTTTTCATTCCCTGCAGTCCGACCCCCAATCCAGCCTCCCAAGGACAGGGTCAGGCTGTGGGGAATCTCCTCCACCCTTCCTACCTCTTCTGCCTCCTGGCCCCTGCCATCCCCCGCCGACTTCAGAGGTGGAATAAGATCCCCATTCAATCTGCCGGCCCCGGACATACAGGGCCGACATTGGAATCGGCCCTGTATGTTCAGGGCCGCAGACTGCCCACTAGCTGCCCTAACTCCCCTCCTGCACTGCCCTTTCTCGCCCCTGTCTAACCTCACCGTACAAGATATGGGGAAGTTCGTCGGGGTCAGCAGAGATGCCGAATAGCAGGGATGGACGTCCCACTATTCGCAGCTCGGAATGACCCCGATAGCTATCTGGTTAAATTTAGGAGAGCAAAAAAATGCAGATGCATTGTTGAAATATTGAACTGATGATCTGTTCATCTCTTCTAACATACTGGCTCAGTGGTAGAATCTCAAATTTTGAGAAGTTCACTTTATAACCAGATACCTGCGAAAATTGTTCAATAATAGGGGAGAATAGAGTCAACTGTAATGAAAATCATGATGTCACCAGCCTATGTGAAAATGAGAATTGTATTTTTTCATTTTTCTACTTTTCTTGCCAATGCTACTTGGAGTGCTGGTTGTAGTCTCTGGACACCTTCCCTTGAACTTGACTCAAAAGGGTGATGTTTCTGCAAATGACACAACAAACCAAAGTTCAAAAGATGGCCATTAACTTTCCTTTACTGATGGCCTTCTGATAGTACTTGCATTCTGCATTTTGTAGATCATTAGATACATTAAAATGCCTCCACATCTTTGATGTTTCACAAGATTTCCTCTCTGCTTCTTTGGGCATTGCTGATTTTGCTGCTGCTGCTGCTTCTGGAACTGAGACTGAGGGCAGAGAGGAAGACTAGGGGGCATCCTTCACCTCTCCACTGTTGGTTCTCCCTGAGGCGGCATTCTTGGCCTTGGCCATATCACTTCTTATTTCCTCACCGCTGAGCATGCTAGTAAGAACACCTTCCAGACCCTTTCAACTATGATTCTTTCAATATAGGATGCTTCTGCTGGAAATCCCTGACGTGGGTATTCATCAGCATCTCTATCTGCCAAAAGCTGCTCCATACATTTCTCCAGGCCTTTTTTTAAGGGATTACTTGGTGGTACTGAGTACCAACACTTTTTTTATTGCTTGCTAAAATTGACCATGGTCCTCATGTATTAATGAAACAGCCCTGCATATGAATATCAGCACCTTTTTGCTAGAAAAAAAATGCACTGCATTTGTCAGTAGAGAACAGGGTGCTACTCTATTGGATTTACCTATGGCTGGCTTCCTGTACCCCCATCATGCACTGCCTCTGCTTTCCTTTGACTCTATGTGCACGTGAGAGCAGAAAACTAATTGTTCATAGTTGCGCTGAAAGCTGCAGTTATTGGTGCTCTTCTCTTAAAGAAATCACTCTTCAGCTTGGCTAGTGGAATTCTAGAGACTGGAGGCCTTTCCCTCTGTTCCTCCCATGAGTGCTGCTGCTGCTTCAGGAGCATCAACTAATTTTCCTCCTCTGCTTCTAACACCATTTATATGCATATCCCTTCCAAGCATTGTGATTCAACCAGCACAGATTGCAAGATCTATGGAGCAGGGACTGTCTCTTTCATATGTGGCTACTCCTTGCTGTATCGGTTCCTGGCAATATTTAAAAACTGTAGTAGTAGATGACTGACTGCTTGCCTCTACGTATGTGCTCTGCCTCAACTCTCTTTATGTTCCTTTCCTATACGCTGTCCCCCCTGCTTCTGAAGCCATGGAAAGCAAGGGATTTAAAAAAATAATAATTTCTCTGTACCTCTGTCACATAATGCTGCCTAGATGTCTCTGAAAGATCATGATCTAGTAAATGCCTCTCACTAGTACCTACTAGGTAGTGTCCACTGAAGCAGTAGTTAGAGAAGCTGAAAGAGTTTTAAAATTCAGTTCTTTGTGCCTCTGACAAACATATAGTGCTGCGTAGTGGAGTAGCCGTTTGTGAGAGCCCTAGCTTGAGCTTTGGCTGATTCCTGTATTGTTTTTTACAGATTTTGTACTTCAAAGTAATTTTAGAAGCTAGCATCTTTCTCTCTGATGCTCTCTGTCTCAGAACTGAAAATGGTGCTGTGCTCTGCTGTCTTTCACTTTCCTACAGCTGCTGATAGCACAATCAGCCACCGAATTTGGAAGAAAGGAGGCAGGGATAGGTTTGTTTGTCTGCTTGTCAAAAAGTTTCAACATGATTAATAAAGTGCCTGTGCCTCTGCCTTCTCCTCCTTCCAAAGTGGATCCGGTTTGTCTGCCCTCCCCCTCCCTGTGGGCATCATTTGCTGCTAAAAACCTATGGAACAAATAAGGATTTGATTTAAACTGGCCTCTCATCTATTAAGTTTATTTAAAGGCATACAAACCAAAAAAAGTTTCATTTGTCAGATTCTATCATCCATTTAAAAAGGAATGCACATTTATAGGTCAAACAGATAGGACTAGTCTTTAGGACATTTTCTATCAAAAAGATATTGAAACAATTTTGTCTTTGAAGAGAAATAAAGGGACATTCTTCTGTTCCTGGGGTAGAAGGAGAAAACTAATCTCAGTAAGAACAGATGGTTGCCAAAGTTTACCTATTAGGGAGAACTGAAAAAGCTTGAGTTTGATTTGTCTATGGACTTTACATGTTTTTCTACTTCTGCAGCAGATAATCAACTGAAGACTTGAAATTGGATTTTATAGGTTTTGTTTTGTTTTCTGTACTATTCTGAAATTGAATTTTGCAGGTTTTGTTTTTTTTCTGTACTATTCTCATCTCTTTTCCTACTGCTTGACTTTGTTTCTTTTAGTAAAACTCCCCTGGTTTGGAATGAATGTCTGAATTGTATAAAGAAGTGCATAATCCCTACATCTTGATATACGCAGATGACATCCTTCTCTATATGCCTTTCTCCACAGTCCATATGGATCTTTCCCCGCTAACCAAATGTTTTGATGCAGTGTCTGAATGGCTTCAATCCCAGAACCTCCGTATTCAACACAAGAAGACTGAGGTTCTTTTCATCACTAGGGACCCACTTTTCACCCCCCCCCCCACCCCAGATAAAGGTGAAAGAAGCCGAGCTCCAAACAAAACCTTCCATTCGATACCTTGGGGTCACTTTGGACCAACGCATGGACATGAAATTACATATAACCAACGTAGTCAGAGAATCTACCTCAAGATCCGGACACTCCGCCATCTTCACTCCTTGCTTGATCCTGATGACTTGCGGACTATATTCCAAGCTTTAACCTTACCGCACCTCGACTATGCTAATGCCATTCTTCAAGGCCTCCCACACTCCACCTTAAACCCTTTACAACTTGCCATGAATACCGCTGCTAGAGTCCTCTACGGAGCATCAAGAAGGGACCATGTAACACGCATTCTAAAACAGCTTCACTGGCTCCCCATACATGGCAGACTATTGTTCAAGGCCTTATTACTCACCTTCAAGGCCATCAAAAGCATCACTTCCCCCTCCCTAACAGACCTCATTCAGACCGTTCCACCTAATAGATCCAGGAGAACGATATCGACTAACGTGCTAGTAATCCCTAAAGCAGCAACAAAATGCTTACTAGCGACGTCTAATAGGGCCTTCAGCTTCTATGCCCCTAAGTGCTGGAACACCTTACCACCAGAGATTCGAGCTGTCACCGACCTAACTCTCTTCAGAAAGGCACTCATATCTCACCTTTTCCCCCAATATTACTAGACCAGCCAGCCATTTTGAACACTACTCAAACTAAGAATAAATCCTGTTGTATATACATGTAAATACTCATGTAAATAGTTTCAGTTAACAATTTTCCCTAGGTTTATCCAAGTTCTCGTACCTGTTCTATGTAAAAACAAACAGTTTGTTGTTCTGGTCTATTGTTTATATTGTGAACCGCGCTGATACTAAATAGAGCGGTATATAAGAGCCTGTAATAAATAAATAAAT
Organism: Ichthyophis bannanicus; assembly: GCA_033557465.1. Taxonomy (NCBI): domain Eukaryota; kingdom Metazoa; phylum Chordata; class Amphibia; order Gymnophiona; family Ichthyophiidae; genus Ichthyophis; species Ichthyophis bannanicus. The sequence continues at coordinate 623,097,079 of CM066031.1, read as the reverse complement.
AATAATAAATAAATAAAATCTTAGGGCTTTCAGTTATTGCTGGCCCTTTCCCAAGAGCCTGTTTTCAGACACTGTAGTTGGTAGTCTTTGCTGCAACCTTTGAAGTTGAACCCCTTGACTTCACCTGAGAGCAATCCCTCCAATGAAAGAGATTACTTTATGTTTTAAGGTATTTGGGGGATTATTTTAGAAGCCTTATTGGTGCTTTCCACTTGTAAAATCAGACATTTACATGTGGAAATGGCATCTATGTGGAAATGGAGAATTTAGAAAGGGCTGAATTTACACATGGATTTACACTAGGGGGCAAGGGGGATATAGAGGACATGGTTGGGGAGTAGACTGGGGCTAAATTCCCCATCTTAAGCTAAGAATGCATGTGTGTGACTGCAATTGTCCATGCTGGGATTTATAGCTGCTCCCTGGGATGTTTAGGTTTTTAAAAAGTGCTCATTTCAGTCAGCCCTTCACAGGAGGTATTAAGAGGGGGTTATCCTCCTTCTCCCCCCCTCAAAATATAAATTAGATAAAGATAGCGGTTGTTGTTGTTAAGTGCCGTCGAGTCGGAGTCGACTCATGGCTATCTATAGTTAATTTATACATGTAGGTTCACAAAATAGCCGACATACATTTGTAAGTTGTGAAATACCAACTTCCATGTGTAACATCACCTACATATTGCCGAGTTTATCCCATTGATTTTTCCCATGTACGCATTTGCAAAATGGCTCTCCAGCTCCATGTCTCAGCACATACATGTGCACTCCTGCACCTCCTTTGGCAGAGCCGTTTCTAAACTATGGCCTGAACAATGTCTATTGTGATCTCGAAGTCTCAGTTCCAATCCCCACATACTCTCTAAAATGTGCCTTTTTATGTTTTTAAGGTTTTTCACTCATTTTGTGTCTATAACTCTCAGGACCCTGAGTGGGTCATTTTCAGTTCTGTGTTGTTTTCCCTGAATTAAACGACCTGAAGCAATATAGGCAGAAGACCACAGCCTTAGCTTTGAGAGTTTAGCATTTAGAAGGTAGCTTTATAAAGTCATTTCTGCATGAGTGTGGCTACATGCAGAGGTTAATGGCCTCTTATAAGATACCTACTGATTGAAAAGCGCACGCATTGGCATGACCAAGCACATTTTGCCAGTAGGTGTAGCTGGGGGCACAGTTTGGGTGGAGGGTGGCAGAGTTCACAATTGCATGCATTGGCTATGTTAGTCCACATGTGTATTTACAAACTTTAATCAAACTTTCATTTACATCCGCTGTAGAGGAGGTGTAAATGTCTGCACCTGAAGTGCAATCTCTGTCATTTAAACCATTATTTAATAAATACAAGTAGGCAACTACTTGTCTTTATAAAACAGGCTTAAAATCGGTGTGTTTTGGCTGCCTTGACCTAGGCATTCTGTTCAGTACCGCATAAGACTTGCAGATAATGGCCATGGAAAGCAGCGTCTTCAAGTACCAAGAAATGCAGAGACCAAGGAAATGTGACAGAGAGAAACAGCTATTTCCCATAATGCTGCGTGCTGCAGGCTTGATTAAGAAGAATTTCCAAGCACAGCTTGATAAATTGCCCATACATGTTACATCTTATGAACTCCAGAAGGAAGCTCTCTTTGGCACAATGCAAGTATTATGCCCAGCATTAACCGTAAATCTGAGAGACTGAAATCATAACTCCACATACCCTGGCTTAGAAGTGAGGTTTATAACTATCATGCTATGCGCACAACTAGCCCGTTTGGAGAAATTGTCCCAACGGCAGGAGCTCCAGAGATGAATAAAGAACCTCTTCCACTTCTAAATAAATTAGGGTAAGCGTAGACACTCGTCTTCTGAAGGGTGATAGGGAACTAACAGACAAGGAGAGACTTTGAGAAATAACTGACCACACAATTTAAACCCATTCAAGGACTTGTTTGTTCCCAAAGCCTATCTGAAGTCCCTACCATAGGAGGATATTCAAACTGGGGAAATCAGCAAAATCCCAGTCAGGTGAAAGCAAATGAATATTGCATTAACAGAATGAGCCAATCAGCAACACAAGAAAGCTGCATGATAATTAATTCTGCTTAGAGTCAGTCGGGATGAAACTGCTGTTTGCCAATTCAGATGCCTGAGAGAGGAGCCTGGATAAGGGGTGCGGGAGTGGGGTACAATCAAGTCCTTTACAGTTTGGAAACCGCTGCAAGTCAGGAGTCCTACATAAGAGGGGATTTGAGTTCTATAATGATTAACAGTATACCTTTAATAAGGCTAAAGTCAGGCAGATGCATGTAAAAGACAGAGGTGGGGCGCTGCCCATTGCGCTTTTTAAATAGCTTTCTGCTTTGAAATAACTGAGAAACCAGAATAGTGTAAATAATAAATTCCACGTTGAAGATACATATGGCAGCAGCACGGCGTACCTCTCAGATTATTTCTATCTCGCTGCACCCGCTCTTTTCTGTATCTTTTTCCTAGAAATGGCTGATGGCATCTCTGCACAGTTCACGTCTAACCAAAGCAGATGGGTTACAGTGTTTGAAAGAAAGGAATATGGAACGGGAATTGACATTTCTGCTACCCTGCCAATGCTGTGTCTTTTCTGTTTTTGCTACTGTATCTTTTCTCAATTTGTTGACATTTTGTTTTCGGTAATTAAAATATTTTTAGAATTCATAGCTGTATGTGTCATGAGGAAACGTTGCATTGCTTCTTGTCAGCGCATGGTTGTGTCATACAGCCTAAACTCCTACTGATGAAACACCACATTTGAGGCAAACAAAAATACCATGGGACAAAACAGCTTCTGTTGAATTGTATTCAAAATATATTTTCATTTTACTCTCTGAGTGACTGACAGTAGCTTATAGAAACACTGTTAGGTTACCGTAAAAGCTGTTAGTGTAGCTGGGTTTCAAAAAGGTTTGGACAAGTTCCTGGAGGAAAATTCTATAAACCATTATTAAAGTGGACTGGGGAAATCCACCGCTTACCCCTGGGATAAGCAACATCGAATCTGTCTACCTTTTGACAAGTATTTGTGACCTAGATTAGCCACTGTTGGAACCAGGATATTGGGTTGAATGGACCTTTGGTCTGATCTAGTATGGCATTTCTTATGTTCTTGTGACTGATAAAATAGTACTTTAAAAAACAAACAAACAAACAAACATGTGTAACCCTCTGTTTGGGGACTTTTCCATGTGTCCAAGGGAGATGCACAAAAATAATCTCTTTTCCTGATCATCTTTCCTCTACATTCAGTAACAAGCAGTCTCAGCTCTAAGAAGCAATTTCTCTTCAGGATCCAAGGCGTACACACATTCTGTCAATAAATCTGTTTCTTTCTCAACCTTTGCTGTTACAATACTGTGTGTTACGGTGTGTTGTGCTCACCCTACGAATCACCTTGTATATACTACAAATTTCTCTGTCCTGATTTGACAGTTTCCAATGTGTAATCTAATCCGCTACTGATCGCTGGAAGTAGCGGTATACAAATGTACGCTAAATAAATAAATAAATAAAATACTTTATTGATAAAGTTTCAATGTAAATGATTTAACATGAGGTGGCATTTTCCAAACCCAGTTGTCAGAACAAAACAAGATCTGTGTCTGTGATCTCTTTGCTCAAGTTTTTCCTCAGGAACCTCCCTCAGTCTCCCTTGATTCCTGCGCTAACCTTGGATTCCTGGTTCATATCAGTAATTCCAAAGTCATGGGCAACCGGGGGCTTTTGTGGGAATGCGGAGAATTCTACTTTTGGGGGAAATCCCCCTCTATACCTGGGATCCAAAGATTTCTTCTCAGAGTATTACTTGTCTCCTCTCAGAAGGGATTGTGGAGACTCTCTTTTCCAATCTTGGTGGACTCTTGTGGGGTTTCCTCTACTTCAGTAATCCTCTTCCATTGGTGAACACCTGGGCGGCATCCTTAACCCTTTCATTGCTCTCCACCAGGCTCCCTGAGCACTGGGGATCCTCTCAGAAATCTCATTTACCTTTGGCTAGCCAGAATGGACAAGAAACAAGCCTCTTTCCAACACAAAATCCCTGTAAACAAAGCCCCAAACAAAATAGATTACAGGGTAAACAGGAAAGAATTCCGGCTTCCCACAGCTCATCTCAGAAGCTTAACATAAAAAAACACGTCTAATGCTTGAGAGTGACTGGCTTAAACAGTTTTAAGCAGAAATTATTGCAGCAAACCCACTAGGGGGTTGCTGTAGCAACACAGGCCCCTATATTCAAAGGAATGTATCTGGATAATGGCAACTGCTATCTGGATAAGTGCTATATCTGTCAATTTTCAGTGGTATTATCTGGATAGCACTGGTATAAACTCGGACAGACTACCCTGGCACTATCCAGATAGTTCCAGTGCAGAATGATGGTAGATTGTAAACGCTCTAACTATGGGGTCTATTCTGAGGCACGTCATTGGGACGTCCATCCCCACTATTTGACTTCCTTTCCTGTCCCTGACTAAGCTCCCCGCATGAATAGGGAGTTTGTATTGGGAAGCTAGATGGGGACGGGAACAGGGCGGTGTGGAGGCAGAGACAGGGAGGGCAGTGGGCAGTCTGCAGTCCCAGACGTACAGAGCCGATTCTGATGTCGGCCCTGTACTTCCGGGGCTGGCAGAGTAGATGGGGAACTTATTCCACCTCTGAGGTGGAATAAGTTCCCGTAGACGGCGGGGTATGGCAGGTCTTGGGTACATCAAATAGTGCAGAAACACAGGAGATTCCCTGCAGCCCAACCGTGGCCTTGGGAGGCCAGATCGGGGTTTGGGCTGCGGGGAATTAAAGAAGTGATCGGCGGCCAGGGATCACAGCTCCTGAATGGAGCCGCGGTGCCATGGGAACCGGACGCCATGGCGCCGCGGCTCCATTCAGGAGCCTTGACTGAGTTAGTCGGGCAGAGGCCTGTACGTGCAGACTGACCAGAATCAGATCCCGGCCTGCACGTACAGGCCTAGATGGGATTCTGATCCCGCGGGGGCTAGACATGCCCCATGGGACCAGAATTCCATCTACCTCTGTGGGTCCGGTTCCGACCAGACGCACAGAGGCCAGGGTGTCCAATTTGGAATTTTGGATAGTGGGAATATTCAGTCTGCTATCCACATAGTTATCTCGATACATTTAGGACAAAAAAGAATCTGTCCTTATGTTTATTTAGATTTACTATAAATTGTTTCCCTCGCTTGGTTTGCGGCTCATCGTGCCGCAAGGGCTTGCTTGCATCAGTGGTGCTGAGAGCTATACTATTGGTAGCTTAACTACTGACAGGGTCTCCCAAGATGGACAAGTCACAACTGAAGTGTCACTCTAAGACAAACCACCTATCTGGACGGCAGCAGTTTGGAACAGTTTGGTGGAGGAGGATCACATTTCTGTGACAATGGCAACAACACTTGGCATTATCTGTGTAGAAGAAAGGCCTGGAAATCCACTTCCATTTCCATTTCCACAAAATCCCTATTGATAGTCATAACAAAACAAATTGCGATATGGTTTATTTATTTAGCAATGCTTATATACCGCTTTTCACTGGGTCAAAGCGGTGTATATTCAGGTACAGTGTATATTTCCCTTGTCCCCGAAAGGCTCACAATCTATGTTTTGTACCTGAGGAAACAGAGGGTTAAGTGGCTTGCCCAAGGCCACAAGTAGCGCCTGTGGGACAAAAAAACCCAGTCCCTCCAGTCTGAGGTTGCTTCCTCCATTGGGATTTGAACCCCCAGCCCTCAGGCAACTTGATCTAACCATTCCTCCATGGAGCCCAATATGGTGCTGGAAGATGAGCCCCCCCCCCCCCCCAGGTTGGAAGGCACTCAACAGGCTATTGAGGTAGAGCTGAAGACTCTTCAGAATAAAGTCAGCATTTATGATGTGGATGGATCAACGCCCTCAGGGCATCTGACTGCAAATAAACCTGTGCATGAAATAAGATTCAGATGCTTCAAAGCTTTCTTACATATTGGGACATGAAATATAGGAAGCATGCACCAAGGAAAGCTAGAGGTGGTCAAGAACGAGTGCAACTTGATCTGTTGAGTGTCAGCACACTGAAATAGACAACCATCAGGCACTTTGAATCTGATGATCACATGGTATACTACGCTGGAAAGGAAAGACAAAGAAGAAATGGTGTTGCATTTATAATTAAGAAAACAAACTTGCAAGAACTTTAATGAAATACAGTGCAGTCAATGATTTCTATTTGTTTATGAGGAATGCTGATCAACACAACTATTATTCAGGTATATGCATCAACAACAGATACAGAAAAGGGCACAGTCGATCAGGTTTATGAACAAGTAGAAGATGAAATTGAGATGACATGCAAACAAGATATACTGATAGTCATAAGTGACTGGAATGCAAAAGTTGGGAAAAAAGAAGGTAAAGTGGTTGGAAAATATAGGTTCGGTAACAGAAACAAATCAGGAGAAAGGCTGATAGCATTCTGCAAGAATAACAATCAATTCATCTCAAAACCTCTTCCAGCAACATCAGCAATGACTATACACATGGGGCTTGATATTCGAAAGGCATTTGCACAGTTTACAGCCGTGTAAATGCTGCTATCCAGGACATTCAACGGCACTAACATGGTTAGGGCTGCTGAATATCCCCTCACTCCTTCCTTACACCCCCTGATGCTAACTGCTCAGCATCGGGGCATGTCGGGCATTCCAGGGAGAAGCGGAGGCAGCGACAATCGTTAACTGGGCATGCAACTGGATAGAGGTCGTTGGAGCGGGCTATGTGCCAAAGGGGTGCATATCCCTCCTAACTCAAGAAAGACAAAACCTGGAGCTCTCTCTGGTACAGATCACCAGCTACTATTATGCAAACTCAAGCTAAAGCTGAAAAAGAGCAAGCTACTCATGAATGTAGCAAATTATGATCTTGAAAATATATCACCAGAATTGAAAGAACGTCTGCAAAATCAAATCATCACTTCAGATAGAAATGACGGAGCACCAGAAGAGCTATGGGATGACAAGAAAGTTGTGTTTGAAGAAAAGTGAAAAACCAAAAATGATGAAAATGAATGATTGAATAAAATTCTAAAAACTGCTCAGAAAAGCAGAGAAGCTAAAGTCACAGGAGAAAGAACTTAACAGAAATTTCCAATGTGCAACAAAAGGAGGCAAAGAGAAGTACTATAATGATGTATTTAAGGAATAGCATCAAAAAGTAATCGGCTTTCCTAAAGCTACGAGAATCAAAGAGAAAATTCCAGTCTCAAAGTGGAATGCTACAAGACACTCAAGGATCTATGTTGAATGATGCTGAGAAGATCAAGAAAAGATAAAAAGAATACACGTAGAGGCCAATTCTGATCAGGTCACATCCGGGCTGTCCAGATGTCCAAAATCTGGACAGCCTGGACATGCACCTTATTCTGCTCCCATGGGGGCTAGACGGCCCCAGGGGAGCAGAATCAGGGCATAGGGCCTGGACATGCCCCAATTCTACCCTACTAGACATTGCACAGATTCCCCGGCTTGCTCAGCCTGGGCTTCTGTATAGAGCCGCGTGGCTTCATGCAGAAGCTCCGTTCACCTGTGCAACACCAAAGTGCTCTTTTCCCTGCTGCCCGACCCCTGATCGGGCCTTTCGGGGCCAGGATCACGCTGCAGGGAACCCCCTTCTCCTCTCACCTTCTCTGGTGGTCCCAGTCTGGATGGCCACTGGCATCCGGGACAGGGGGGGGGGAACGACTTATTCTACCTCAAAGGTGGAATAAGTCCCCTATCTAAGTAATCCAGGCCAGACATATGGCCATCACCGGAATCGGCCCTTTCCAGGGTCAGGGTCATGTCTCCGACCTGCCTCGTTCCTCCTCCAGAACGCCCCCTCCTGCCCTGGTACAGAGCTCCCTGCATAGCTCGGCTGTATGTGCGGGGAGCTCTGTGTTAGGAATTGCAGCCAGGCATTTAGTGGGGATTATATGTCCAACCGGGACATATCCCCACTATACACGGATCAGAATGACCCACTTAGTCATTATACCATAACGATCAAATGGATCGACAGCGATTTCTACCTGTACCTTACAATCAGGAACCGTTGGTGATGAATGAAGAAGTCAAGCAGCACTGAAAACACTATCAAAGAATAAAGCACCAGACATTGATGGTATTCCCATTGAAGTATTACAGCAATCAGATGCAGCTGTTATAATACAAGGCTCTGCCACGAAATCTGGAAGGCAACATCATGGCCGATTTACTGGAAAAGATCTGTGTTTCATACCAGTACTGAAGAAAAGTGATCCAAATGACTGTGGAAATAGTCAATAACTAGATAGATAAACTGCCGAAAGTTAGGATTTGCTATCTGGTTAGCGGTTGAATATCGCCACTAACCGGATAGTAAATCTGGTCAGCAGTGAAACTGGATATTCAATGTTGGACAGCAGATAGGTTCTGGTGCTGAATACCTGATTTCACTTTCAGACTTTCAGCTGTGGTGGTCAGGCGCTTTAAAACATGCTGACTGCTGGGGCTGAATATCGGGTCCACAGTCTTAAAATGAGCCTGTACCTTAACACGAAGAAGACAAAGATCCTGACAACTAGCAAAATTAATAATTTCATCCTCGATGGAGAAGAAATAGAAATAGTAGACAACTTTAACCTGCTTGGATCAATAATCAGTGATGAAATGACAAGCATTGCTCTTGGCAGGAGAGCTATGAAGGACCTGGATAAGATTTTCAATTGCAGGTGTACAAAGATTCAACTTGCCAAGCCATGGTATCTTCAATAATATCATGTGGATGCAAAATTTGGAAAGTGAAGAAGAAAAACAGGAAGGAAATGAATACCTTTGATTATGGTGCTGGCAAACAATATTGCGTATACCATGGATGGCCCAAAGAACAAATCAATCAGTACTAGTGGAGATCAAACCTAAGCTTTCCTTAGAAGCTTAAATAACAAGACTTTGACTTTCATACTTCGGACATATCATGCGAAAAGAAAGATCATTACAGAAAGATATCATGCCTGGCAAGATTGAAGGTCAGTGCAAAGAGGAAGACCAGCAGCGTGGTAGATCTATACAAGAACAGTGACAATTAGTCATGTGACTGACGATAGAACACAATTTAGTACAACTATCCTTAGGGCTGTAATGAATCGACATTGATTTGACAGCACTTAAATTGTTTAAGCTGAAAGGCTGTCCTAACTTTATCCAGGTAGCTATATTGGTAGCTGACTGACTATTGCCACTATTCTTTTAGAGCCCGATTCAGTAACATCCACGTCTGGCCTGCGGCCGCATACAAAATGCAAATGGGGCTGATGTCAACCTGATTCTGAAACCACAGGTATATACGCACCTGCGATTTCGGGATCAGGGAGATATACGTCCCCATGCGCACCACATTCAGAGAAGATATACGTAGCAGATGCTCACCATTGCCATGTGGCCAAGCCAATGGCCACAACAGCAGATGTCAGCATAGACAGCATAGTGTCCCTGCCACAGCGTTCTGTTCCAGTGGAGGTGGTTTTAATGTTTTGCACACGTAAACATGTCCCTCACCTCTGCAATCTGTCATGCACCACTGCATCCTGTGCTCTCCATGACAGCACGCACACTTCACTACAGACCTGACACATCCCATTCTCCATATGGCACGCAATGTAAGGCAAGCAGATTCTGCTTTAAGTACTGCCCTTATTCCACGATTCCGCAGGAATCATATGTACATCAGTGGGGACGTCTGGGGACTTCAGGGGCCTTTCCTGAATACCCTTTCTGCATCTCAGAAGCTAACCACTCCTCTGTTCCGCCCCTCCCCGCACACGTTCTACGATCCCCATACTTGTGCTGTGTACATGCAGGGCCATGGACTACAGCATATGGTGGTGTATGTTTTTGGGGGGTGGACATCTATCCTGCATGTTTAACTGCCCTATTCGCCTTTTTTTAAAATTATATTTATGCAATTTTTACAATATATTCAAGAAGGTTTACAACAAAACCCTTCTTAGAGAAATAGAGCGACACAGAGAATATAGCATTAAGCAAAAAATTAATATACAATATTAATTGTATTAAGAAAATTAACACAGTGTCAACTCTCCCTAGTCCACTACTCGGGGGAGAAACTTCCACACAAAGTATAATCCAAATACAATGAAGAAAAGAAGGTTAAAGTCAGATCCAGACGTATCTAACAAGAGCTCTAGGAAGAGACAATAGAGGATTCTAATCGCCTTGCATTTAGAAAAACTAGTAGCCGGGAGGGCTCAAAAAATACATAAGAAACAGATTGATATCTGATCAGACATTTACATGGGTGTTTAAGAAAAAAAGAGCCCGCCCGGCTTCAAGACCCAAGGACGGAGCAGTAAAAACTCTCTGAGCCGTTTCTGGGGGTCTCTTGACAGATCTGGATACATACGAACAGCTAAACCCCGAAACAGGAACTTTCTTTTCTGGAAAAAAAGTTTTAACATCCACTCTTTATCTGATAACAAGGCATATTGAAAGAGTAGAAGGCTGCTGAGATTCTAGCCCAGAGTTTTCCAGTAAATCTGTAACATTCAAAGCATCTCCTTGCACCAGCCCACCCCCTGGAGCCCCAGTAAAGGGAACACGCTTAGCTTTAGGGAGATAATAGATTTTAACCAAAGGAGGGATTAGGTCAGGAGAAACCCCCAATAACCTCTAGTAAATATTCTTTAAACATATCCCGAGCAGAAAAAGAAATCACCTTGGGAAAGTTAACTACTCTCAAATTATTCAAACAAGAAAAATTATCAAGCTGTTCTAGCTTAGCTTGCACCGAGATAGAGTTCTTATGAAGAACATTCAATTGATCTTCTAGGTAGGTGGTTCTATTTCTTTCAACATCAAGTTCTGTGGAAATCCCCGAAACCTTCTCTTCCAAATCTGCTACAGTCTCTGTTGTAATCTTCACCTTAGAGGATAAAGCCGTAATTTGCGGTAATAAAACATCCCCTAAAGAGACTACAGCGTTCCAAATTGATTCCAATGTGAAGTTTACGGGACGCTGGAGAGTGAAAGCTCCCTTTGTTGTGGCTGCCGCTGCACCTTCCATCTTCGAAATCAGCGATGAGTCCTCCCGTCGCATAGGAGAAGAAACCTTCCCTATGAGTTCACTTCCATTAAATGCTGATGATGGTAAAGAGCATTGGGCGATCCCAGCCCGACTCACTGGCTCCTCGTGCTCACCTTTCCCCATCCCTCGCAAGGTAGCTACCTCTCCCGACACTACCAGGGATTGAACCTCCAGGAAGCCTTCCGGCAACAGGCTACTGCGAGGAACCTTCGGCGCAGTGCTCAAAGCTGGGGAGCTAGATGATGCCAAGTATTCCAACTCCGACAGCGCCAATCGGCTTCCTCCCCCAGCAGCGACTGGATCCCGTGGAGCACGAACCAGGAAAGGATCCAAAGGACCCAAAGCAGGAATAACCGGCGTCAAGGTAAGAGTGGGTTGCGAGGGTGCAGCCACAGGCTTACCCTTGCGCTTCCTTCCCATGAAGAAAAACGTGCTCACACAGTCAAGACTGCACCCGCCATCCCTATTCGCCTTTTGGAATAACCCCCATAGTGGTGGCAGAGCTCACTGCTTTATTCATGTATTCAGTACTGCTGCTTCTGCAGATAGCAGCACTGAATATAGATATTATATGTACTTAACCATCATGGTCAGTTTTTAAAAGAAATACCGACCAAGATGTTTAAATACTGGCCTGATGGTTACTAAGATGTGTGCTAACACTAACACATGTCAAATCATCATATCACACGTTATTTTAGTGCAGATCTCACATTATCCAACTGCACTAACTTACGAATAATATGCATTAACGGTGAATTAAGAAGTATTAACATTAGTGTATCTTAGTAACCAGCCTCCTAAGATGGTATGGTCCTGCTGCCAGAAGTGTACTGGGATAGTGAGTGTTCTGAAGAGCTTCTCATGCTGATATTTGCAAACAGTCCCAGAGCAGCAGCTGAGCACAGACTGAAGTAATAGAATGACTCACTCGGCTCCTCCAGAGCTCCATCGGATTGCAAATCCTTTGACCTCAGTTTTTATCTCTTTGCTACTGTTGCACCAGTATGGCCATCAAGAGTCATGGCCATGTATTTATTAATTTATTACTTTTAGGATTCACAGAATCCCACAGGCTGCCTTCTGTGATGTCATTAAAATACAAAATGATCATCAGTGAAGCATTCATTAAAATGAAACTCCATGAGACTAATAGAATCATAGAAACATAACAGCAAAAACGACCATATAGCCTATCCAGTCTGCCCTTCTACATCAGATATTTTTCCTTTAGAGATCTTCTGTGTTTGTCCCATGCTTTTTTGAATTCAGATACTGTACTTGTCTCTACTACCTCTACTAGGAGACTATTCCATGCATCTACCACTCTTTCCATAAAGAAATATTTCCACATATTACTACTGAGTCTATTCCTTTTCACCTTCATCATATGTCCCTTCATAGCAGAGCTTTCTTTCAATTAAAAGAGGCTCTCCTCCTGTGTATTTATGCCACAGAGGTATTTAAATGTCTCTATCATATCTCCTGCCTTTCCTCTAATGTATACATATTATGATCTTTAAGTCTATCCCTATATGGTTTATAATGAAGACCACTGACCATTTTAGTAGCCACCATCTGCACCAACTCCAACCTGTTTATATCCTTTTGAAGGTGTGGTCTCTAGAATTGCACACAATACTCCAAATGAGGTCACATCAGAGACTTATACAGACAGGGCCGGCCCGTCCATTGTGCGATAATGTTGTTCACACAGGGCCCCGTGCAAACTTCATTTTTGCACGATAGACGGCTGCAGAGGGAGCCAGGGAAGCCTGCGTGAGGCTCCCGGCTCCCTCTGCACAGCCGCCAGCGTGAAGAGTCTTTTCCCTCACGCTGGTGGATGTTTCTGTGAAGCCACCAATGCCGGGAAATGACCTAAATTTAACCTTTCCCGGCATTCGCAGCTTCACAGAAACAGCCACCAGTGTGAGGGAAAGACTCTTCACACTGGCGGCTGTGCAGAAGGAGCCGGGGCCTCGCGCGGGCTTCCCCGGCTCCCTCTGCAACCCCTTAGACAGCTGCGGGGCTCTTTGAAGGGGGGAGGGGTCTAGAACTGGAATCAGGCTGTAATGGGGGGGAGGGAATCTTGGACTGGAAATAGGCTCCGATGGGGGGGCTAGGACTGGAATCAGGCTGTGATGGGGTGACTAGGACTGGAAATAGGCTGTGATGGGGGGGTAGGACTGGAATCAGGCTGTGATGGTGGTGGGGGGGGGGGCTAGGACTGGAAATAGGGTGTGATGGGGGAGGGCTAAGCCTGGAATCAAGCTGTGATGGGGGGGAAACCTGGACTGGAAATAGGGTGTGATGGGGGAGGGCTAAGCCTGGAATCAAGCTGTGATGGGGGGGAAACCTGGACTGGAAATGGGCTGTGATGGTGGGGGGGGGGGGGGTTAGGACTGGAAATGGGCTGTGATGGAAGGGTAAGCTGGGACTGGAAATGGGCTGTATTTGGGGGGGGGGCTAGGACTGGAAATGGGCTGTGATGGGAGGGCTAGGATTGGAAATGGGCTGATGAGGAGCTGGAATAGGACTGTAAATGGGCTGATGGGGAGATTGGACTGCAAATGGGTGATGAGCTGAAATAGGACTGGAAATGGCTGATGGGGGAATAGGACTGGAAATGGCTAATGGGAAAATAGGAAATGGGCTGATTGGGGCTGGAATAGGACTGGAAATGGGCTGATGGGGGCTAGGATTGGAAATTGGCTGATGGGGGAGCTTGGAGTGGAAATGGGCTGATGGGGGGCTGGAATGGGGGGCTGATGGGGGCTGGAATGAGACTGGATATGGGGAGCTAGGACAGGAAATGGGCTGATGTGGGGGCATGGAAGAATGGGACTAGAAGGGAGCGGATGCTGGGTGGGTCTAGAGCTAGAAATAAGCTGATTTGGGGGCATGACTAGAAGAGGATGGGGAATGAGAATGGAGAGGGGAAAATGTATTTTGTGTGGGAGGAAAGAAAAATCTACGATGGGCTGGGTATTGGGAGAGTAAGTGGGGCTTGAGAATGGAAGGGTGAAATTTGAGTGGATGATAATGGAATAAGGAAAGAAATGGGGGAAAGAGCAAAAGGGGAAAGATCAGTATGTTAAAGCAGATATAGAGAGAGAATGGAAAAAATCTAGAAGAGAGAAGAAAGGACAAATGAAAGTTCGCAGAAGACATGAAGAAACCAGAAGAAAGTTACAGGAGCAATTGCAACTGAAAAATAAAATGGCCAAACAAAAGGTACAAAAATACTTTTTATTTATTAACTGGAATATGTCAGGTCTGTGAAAACATCTAACATCTTTGTGTTTTTGTTTAGTGCAAGAGGAAATAAATTTATAGTTTTATTTCTCCAGTGTTGTACATTTCATGTTTGGCTTTTGGGGTTCCCAATTTAATTATTAACTTCCTATTTCTAAATTGTGATCCCTTGTTCTTTGTATGGTGATGGCCTATGTTCTGCATGTGTAACCAAGCTGAGGTATTCTGTTCATGTAGTTTCTATTTGACAGTCCCACTTTTTCTCTATCCCCAGTAGGAGATGTTTTGATATTCTCTGATATGTATTGGTTTAATATTTGCAGTGTTGTCATTTTGATAGGTAGGGCTTGGTGCTTTGTGAATCCTGGTAGTGCTGTTATGATACAGTGGATTTGCTATGGGTTCTAAATGGTCAGTGTTTATAGTGCTTCCTAATGGGCCTGGCGGTTCTCACTGCAATATAGTAATGTAGAAATATGTTAGTCTTTCTTTTTCCAGATACTCATTAAGAGGCATGTTTACTAAAAGTGCATGCAAATATTTATGCAAATATTTATGTACCTTATGCAAAGGAGGCCCCGCGCCCCCCCTGGGCTGCCCCTGTATACATAAGCACTATCACCTCCTTTTTTCTGCTGGCCATTCCTATCCCTATGCATCCAAGCATCCTTCTGGCTTTCACCATCACCTTTTCTACTTGTTTAGCCACTTTAACAACATCAGAAGCAATCACACCCAGGTCCTGCTCTTCTTTCGTGGACAGAAGTCCTTTGCCCCCCACACTGTACCACTCTCTTGGATATTTTGTAGCCCAAATGCATAACACTGAATTTTTTAACATTAAATCTCAGTTGCCAACTTCATGACCATTCTTCAAGCTTAGTTACATCCCTCCTCATGTTTTCTACTCCTTCCTGGGTGTCTATTCTATTGCAGATTTTGGTATCATCCACAAAGAAGCAAACCTTACCTAACAGACCTTCTGCAATATCACTAACAAAGATGTTAAAATGAATCAAACCAAGGACGGATCCCTGGGGCACACCACTGGTAACTTCCTTCTCCTCAGAGTGAGCTCCATTTACCTGTACACTTTGTCAACTCCCATTCAACCAATTTTTAACCCAGTCAATTTAGGGTCTATCCCTAGTGTGCTCAATTTATTTATGTCGCTTGTGCGGAATGGTGTCAAAGGCTTTACTGAAATCTAAGTACACCACATCTAGGGCTCTCCCTCAGTCCAGCCCTCTGGTCACCCAATCAAAGATATCAATCAGATTTGTCTGACAAGACTTACCTCTGGTAAACCCATGCTGCCTCACATCCTGCAATCCATTGGACTCCAGAAACTGACTATCGGGGAGAGAGCAGAGAGGTGGCGCAGAGGTCCGGTGTGGCAGGCACCTGCTCCGGCAGTCCCGACATCATCGGGGGCCTCTTCAAATACCGGAGCAGTGAGAGAATTGCCTTGGGAGAGAGCAGAGAGGCGGCGCAGAGGTCCGGTGTGGCAGGCACCTGCTACGGCGTTCCCGACGTCATCGGGGGCCTCTTCAAATACCGGAGCAGTGAGAGAATTGCCCTGGGAGAGAGCAGAGAGGCGGCGCAGAGGTCCGGTGTGGCAGGCACCTGCTCCGGCGGTCCCGACATCATCGGGGGCCTCTTTAAAGGTTCCTTGAGTTGGCGCAGCCGGAGGCGCTAGTTGGGGCAGTGATAGAAGGGGCTAGATACAAGGGGCTTTTCACGCCCCTTGGGAGCCCCTTGGAGCAACGAAGGAGCAAAGAGCCTGGGTCGTCCTCTGGTTGTGGGGATCCTAATGGGAAAATGGAAGAAGAAGATTGAACCAGCTGTGGCAGCTGAGCCTGCGGTGGGCCCTATGGACAAACATGTCAAGGTACTGTCTGGTGTGGATGCAACGCTTGACCCTGACTTTCTTGTGCTCCGGTCCTCTCCGGTGTCTTTGAGCTCTCCGGACCGGACACCACCTTCTCCCCCAGTCTATGTATCTCCTCCTTTGTCCATTTCAGAGGGTATGCGGTTTCAGCAGAGTACCCCGAAGGGAACGGGGGAAAAACTGAAACCGGTTGTATGGGCACCCATTCCAAGAGAAGCCAGTTTAGTGCCTGATGATCAGGTAACTCTGGCCGATATTTGGAAGGTAGTTACCCGTATTGAAAGTTCCTTAGTGCCCACTGTTGTGCAACTTTGCAGTTTCTCTTCGGAGATTACTGCTCGGTTGACTGAAGTGGATAATAAGGTGGAGATTGTTTCTAATCAGGTTACTAGCTGTGAAAATCAGTGTCAGGCTCTTAAAGCTGTGAATGCTTCTCATATAAAAGAAAGTTTAGTGTTACACCATAAGATGGAACAGTATGATAATATGTTTCGTGCAAAGAATGTTAGGTTGTTGAATTTTCCTTATTGTCGTTTGCTCTCAGCTGAAATCCTTTTGCGGAAGTATTTTAGAGAGGTTTTGGGCTTGGCCTCGGCTGATTCCATTTGTCTCTCTAAATTTTATTATTTGACTGGCAGAGTTTTGTCTCAGGGTTCCCTGGGAAGGTTTGGTGTGGTTCAAGGCGGGGCTGACCTTGACCTCACCAAATTCCTGGAGGACTCGCAAGATAATATTTCTTCTAGAGCCACTTTGGTGGTTTCATTTCTCTCTGATCAGGATAGAGCTCTTGTATTTCGAAGTTACTTCAAGAATATGTCTGTACCTTTCTGTGGTGCGAGGGTGCAAATATTTCCGGATGTCTGTAGGGCGACTCAAACTAGGAGACAGGGTTTTTTAGCCCTTAAACCTAGGGTGATTGCCCTATCAGCCACCTTTTTTCTTCGCTATCCTTGTAAGTGCTTGTTAACTTTTCAGGGATCTAGGTTTGTTTTCCTTGATCCTACTCAACTTGAAGCATTTCTTTGTGATAAAGAGGGGCTTGGCACTAAGTGACTGGGGTGGGTGGTTTTGTTAAGTTAGCTGTCTAGAGATTCAAGAGTTATGACTCTTGGTTTTTTTTCTTTTCTTGTTTTTGGTATTATGGTTATTATATTCTCCCCATATTGTGGGCTAGGTAGAATGTATTCTTATCCTGTATTTCTTTTTGGCTTTGTTTCTTTATTAATGGATCATCTGTATGTTTCTTTATGCTTGCTTTGTAAGTTTGTAAAAATTTCAATAAAATAAAAAAATAATAAAAAAAACCCAGAAACTGCACTATCTTCCGTTTTAGCAGCATTTCCATTAATTTACTCACCACAGAAGATTAGACTAACCAGTCTGTAGTTTTCAACCTCATCCTTACTTCCGCTTTTGTGTAAAGAAACTACATGTGTCTTTCTCCAGTCCTTTGGGCCCATTCCCGACTCTAATGAAGCATTGAAAAGATCAGTCAGTTCACAGAGGAAGGGCCAGGAGCAGGACCTCAGAAAACACCCACAAACAGGAGCAGGGGATCTTGAACAATTTTCATAAGACTGTGCTCGTGAGGATCTAGCTAAACTAAAAGTAGATAAAGCGATGGGGCTGGATTGGATACACATCACCAAGATCCTTCAATATTTTTGGATATATCCCTCCAGCCCCATCACTTTATCTACTTTTAGTTTAGCTAGTTCCTCATGAGCACAGTCTTATGAAAATTGTTCAAGATCCCCTTTACTTTTGCCCCTTTGTGGGTGTTTTCTGAGGTCCTGCTCCTGGTCCTTCCTCTGTGAACAGAGAACACAAATATTTGTTGAGCAATACTGCTTTATCCTTATCAGCTGCTACATATTCCTCCCCTTCCCTCTTGAGTCTGAGAATACCACTTCTGCATTTCCTCCTCTCACTAAGATATTGAAAAATGTCTTGTCCCCCCCATTTTATTGCATTGGCTATTTCTTTTTTTTGTATCTTTGCTTTCCTGAATACTTTCTTACATTCTCTGAGTTTTTCCAAATATTGATGCTTGTCCTCCTCTCTCTGTGATCTCTTGTATTTTATGAAGGTCACCCTCTTTTTCTTCACCTTTTCAGCTACTTCTTTTGAGAACCACAGTGGCCTCCTTTTCGTTTTACCCCTTAAAATATCCCCTTTCACTTTTCCCATTGCTTTTCTGTATCCCCCGGCCTTTTCCATCCCGCTAACGACTCCTTGAGGTATTGTCCCATCTTGGCAAAGTTAGTTTTCCTAAAGTCTAAGACCCTTGTTTTTAAATGGACCTTATCAGCTTTAGTCCTAATATTGAACCACTCCAGCTGGTGATCACTGAATGCAAGGGTAGGTAGTGTGTGTGTCCATGAATGAGTGGGTGGATAGGGAATGAGTAGTCAATTTTTCTCCATTGCACTGCCCACTTGATAAAAGTCTCAGGCTCCCTCTTCCTCTCAGTCTCTACCTCTCACCTATACTTCCTTCACCCCCAAATCATTTCTCCAACACTTCCCTATGCTTTCATACCCCAGCGTAACCCAACAGAACCAGAGGCACTGAGTAGCGCAGCAGGCAGGAATCACAGGCCCCACATGCTGAAACACAGGAGGAAGTATTAATGAAGAACACTGAGATGTGAAAGCATAGGGAAGTGTTGGAGAAACAATTTGGGGGTGAAGGAAGCATAGGTGTGAGGAAGAGGGAGCTTGAGACCATTAGCAAGTGTGCAATGCAATGGACAAAGTCGACTACACATTCCCTCAACCACCCACTCATTCATGGACACACACACACTACCTACCCTCACTTTCTTACATACACACACGTTTACTCATGCATACCTCACCCACATGCTCTCTAGGTATTCAATTACAGATACAACATTTTAGTCACACTCGCTGAGTACAACACCCTTGTTTGCAAAGCTTGACAACTTCTTTTCTTTGCAGAATCGAAGCATGTAAACATTTCTTTTTAACAGTAAACAAAGCTGATGCAATCAGGAGCTAGCAAGGTCTTGCCTTTACACGAGGAAAGTATTTCACCAATGGTATTGTTTTTAAAACTGTATCTCTAGCAGCTGGCCAGTAATGTTGCATTCCTCTTACATTTCTCTTCTGTGCACAAGTCAATTTGACCAAGTGAAGCCATAGCAAATAGAAAATCAATAAGGCCCTAAAAATATGGCTGTTCAAAGTTGGAACAGAGGCTGACAAGAAGTTGAACAGGAATGAATTGTGCAATAATGATTTTTTTCTCAGTTAAAGTTGTCCTTATAACCCACCTGGTTTTGTTCTTCCTAATCAAGGCTTTACTGTTTTAAATCAAAGACTTTTATTTGTTTTTGTCTGCCTGTCTCTCTCTTGTCTGATGATCAAATTTGCAGTGACACAAAATTACTCAGAGTTGTTAAATGAAAAGAGGATTCTGAAAAATTACAATAGGACATTGAGAAATTGGGAAACTGAGCATCAAAATGGTAGATGACGCTTAACGTGAACAAGTGCAAAGTTATGGACTTAGTGAAGAACAACTCACATTAGGAGTCACCACCCAGAAAAAGGATCTAGGCATTAGCATGGATAATACATTGAAATCCTCTGCTCAGCATGCAGCAGCAGCCAAGAAAGCTAATAGAATGCTAGGAATTATAAAGAAAGGATTAGAGAATAGATCAAAGGATATCATAATGCCTCTATATTGCTCCATGGTGCGACCGCACCTTGAATATTATGTGTACGAGATCAGTCCAAAATGAAACCAAACTCGTTAAACGGTGCAAGCGAGTCAACACAGCAGACTTGTGATAATGGTAATATGTAGTGATGATCTTGAGCTTTATCCTCCCACTTATTTGATCCCGCCACGTGAATTAGTTATGGACTACATGCAGTAGAGTGAACTCATCTCATGTATCTTTTGCTATTTTTTGCAAGTTGAAATGCAGAGGATCTTGAAGAGCAGCGCATTTGCATGAAATTCTGTGTGAAATTGACTTTGAACAAGACTTTTCAGACGTTGCAGCAAGCTTATGGAGAGGATTGTTTAAGCCGCAAACAAGTTTACGAATGATACCGATGTTTCAAATAGGGCAGAACATCCACCAAAGACGATCCCAAAACTGGAAAACCTTCCACATTAATGGACCATGATCACATTAAGAAAGTGTGTGCTTTGATTCTTGAAAATTGTTGCCTAACTGTCCGTGAAATTGCTGAAGAAATAGGCATCAGTAAAAGTTTGGGTCACACAATTGTAACTGAAAAACATCAGATGCATCGAGTTGCTGCAAAATTTGTCCCACGTCTCAAGCAAAAAGCGAACTGAATCACAATCACTCATCGCTCCTTATCTGTGAATTTTTGGCAAAGCACGAGATGTCTCTAATCCCGCAGCCTCCCTACTCTCCATATTTGGCCCCTGTGGACTTCTTTTTGGTCTTGAAGAGATTGAAGTAAAAGGAGGGGTTGAATTGGCAAGAAGGAGAAAGGAAAAAATCAACAACACCACTATGGCCATTGGTACAAGGAGAGTGGGAAAATTAGTAGCTGCCATGACAGAGGGTAGCAACTGAAACGTGTCATCACGGAGGAGCCAAGTTTCAGTAAGAGCGAGAAGATGGAAAGTGTGAGAGGTGAAGAGATCATGGGTAAAAGGAAGTTTATTAGAGATGGAATGAGCATTCCATAAAGCACATGAGAAGGGGAGAGAGGAAGGGAGGCAAGAGAGGGATATAGATAAGATTAGGGTGGTCAAGAGAGGAATTAATATGGGAGTGAGAGAGAAAGAAGAGGGTCTAGGATTGGGTTAATGTCTCCAGAAGACAAAAGGAGAAGGAGAAGAAGAGTGTCAGGGAGAGAGGAGACAACACGGGGAAAACAGAGATGAGGTTGTTATAGAGAGGAAGGAGAGGGATGAATGAGAGAGAGGAGAAGGTGAAGTTCAAGAGCAGAGGAAAGAGTGAAGGATAGGATGAGAAGGAAACATAGAAGGTGATAAGAGGGTGAGAAAGAGGGGGGTATAAGGTTGGTAGAGTGAGGGAAAAAGGTTAGGGAGGATCAGAAAAAGGAATAGGGAATGATGTAGAGCCATAAGAAATGGTGGGTGGGGGGGGGGGGGAATAAATAAAATTACAAAAGCAAAATGAAAAGACACAGGGCTATCAGAAGAGGAGAATAAGCAGAGGAAATAAAGAAGTAGAAGCAAGTTAAAACAACAGGCAGGTAAACCTTATCACAAGTAGTTAATGAATCTAAAATAAACAACATGAGAATCATTAAAGATGATCTGTATGTCACTTTAGCACAGTGGGAAAATGGGTCTCAACCCAGAGTGATTGAAGTGCGACGCCGGTACCAACAGTAATGATCGGTCTATGACTAGGGAATGTCGATGTTAGATACGTTAAAAGTATCTTTCAAGATGAGGATGGCAGTAGCCTCAAGGGTGCACTGCTTCTCTTTTACTTCCTCTGCTAGTGCTGCTTGTGCTCGTTGCAAGACGTAAACTGATAGATGTGCAGAGCTGTTGAGCAACACAGTTTGTTTTAGCTGATCGGCCAGACGTGTAGTCAGACTTGCTAAAACAAATAGAGACTTGATAAGGAAAGGAATGGAAAATAAAACAAAAGATATTATAATGCCTCTATATCGTTCCATGGTGAGACCGCACCTTGAATATTGTGTGCAATTCTGGTCGCCATATCTTAAAAAGGATATAGCAATTTTAGAAAAGGTTCAGAGAAGAGCCACCAAAATGGTAAAGGGGATGGAAGGCTACTCCTATGAAGAAAGGCTAAAAAGGTTGGGGCTCTTTAACCTGGAAAAGAGACGGCTGAGGGGAGATATGATAGAAGTCTATAAATTAATGAACGGAGTGGAACGGGTAAACGTAGATCGATTGTTTACCTTATCAGAATATAGAAAGACTAGGGGACATGCAATGAAGCTACAGGGTAAACTTTTTAAGACTAATAAAAGAAAATATTTTTTCACTCAACGTGTAATCAAACTCTGGAATTTGTTACCGGAGGGTGTAGTAAAGGCTGTTAGTGTAGCTGGGTTTAAAAAAGGTTTGGACAAGTTCCTGGAGGAAAGGTCCATAAACCATTATTAAGAAGGGACCCAGGATATCAATGCTTGAACCAATACAAGCATTGTGGAACCTGTGTCCCTTGGGGAAACTGCTAGGTACGTATGACCTAGATTGGCCACTGTTGGAAACAGAATACTGGGCTTGATGGACCTTGGTCTGACCCAGTATGGCATATCTTATGTTCTTATGTAGACTTGAGTATAGATGACTCTGCGGCTATGATTATGGCACTTGAAGGCTACATTCAAGGGCCACGCCTAAGGGCCCTTTGGCATGGCCCTTAGGCACGGATGTGCCAGTAAGATCTTTAAACTTAATTAACTCATTGGGGCTGCTGATTGGAGGAGCAGAGGAGTGGAGAGGAGCTCACCTCCCGGTTCCCTGCTTTGGCTGCCGGAGAGCTCCGACGAAGAAAGTCTGTGGCTGCAGAAAGACACATGAGACAAGTTTGCTCTATTGCATGCAGTCCATAACTAAGTCAAGTGGCATGACTGAGCAAGTAGGAGGCTAAAGCTCAGGGTCACCACTACACATCACCATTATCACGAGTCTGCTGTGTTGGCTCGCTGGTGCCTTCTTTAGCAAGTTTGGGGTTTTTTTGCACAGATCTCATAATTCTGGTTGCCGCATCTAAAATAAGATATAGTGGAATTAAAAAAGATAAGAGAAGAGTGACCAAAATCATAAAGGGGATGGAGGGATACCCCATGAGGAAAAGCTTAAAGGTTTAAGGCTCTTCATCTTGGAGAAGAGACGGCTGAGTGGAGATATAATAGGGGTCTATAAATACTGAGTGGAGTGGAATAAATAAACGTGAATAGGTTGTTTACTCCTTCAAAAAGTACAAAGATTAGGGGACACACAATAAAGCTACAAAGAAGTAACTTGTCAGAGCAAAATATTTTTTCACTCAATGTGTAATTAAGCTTTGGAATACATTACTGGAGGAAACAGTAAAAGCTGTTACTGTAGCTGGATTTAGGTTTGGACAAGTTTCTGGAGGAAAAGTCTATAAACCACTATTAAAGTTGACTGGGGAAAATCCATTTTTCATCCCTGGGATAAGCAGAATGGAATTTGTCTACATTCTGGGATCCTGTCAGGTACTTGTGACCTGGACTGGCCTCTGTTGGAAAAACGATTCTGGACTTGATGGACCTTTGGTCTGACCCAGTATGGCAAATCTTACGTTCTTATGTTCTTACATTTTGACTAGACTATAAGCTACAAGGACTAGGGGCTGTGCATCTGCTGACGTGGACTCTTGTCTCAAAAGCTCAAACCTCAATAAATACGTTAATCTATAATGTACAGACTGTCTACATGTGTCTCTGTACAGTGCAAGACACATCAAAATGTAATCATGGAATTAGAAAAGGCCTCAAGGAGAAATCAACTGGGTGTCATAGTGGAGCAATTCATATCCCATACTTCTGACCACATTTGTCATTATATGTCTCCTGGGCGACAATTCCTTTTTTTCAGAATTTTTCTTTCAAAAAATCTTCCACCTTTTGTGAGCATATAAACTGCTTAATATGATCATATTTAGTGCACTCAACCCCTGTTTCATAATTTAAAAACTAAATAATGAATTAATATGTAATTTCCACATATTTCATTTCGTTTATTAGGTTTATACGCATTCATTCCAGAGTTTCTGGGTGCTTTACATACCCTAGCTTCAAAACCCTCAAGCAAATTTTGAAAACTTTATAATTCTGCAAGTTATATTCGGCTGCAATTTTTTCAGTACCTGATTGTGATAGCATATGGACAGATTTGGAATAAACTCCCTGGGCAGTGTCAGCTAATTCAGGCAAAAAAGAAAATAACTGAATTAAGCAAGGAGAACACAAAATGACAGATCTTGTGGCAGACAATCCCACTTCTAATGAAGCAGTAATCTTGCAGCTTACAGCCTCACTGGTGGCCGCATTGGATGATAATTTTGAAAAACTGTCAGTCCTAGTGTCCTCAGTACGGCAGACCTTCGCAGAACATGTGGCATGAGTCACCATGGTGGAACAGTGTGTGCCTGACATGGAGGAATGAGTTGGTGGACTGGAAGGGCAATTGCAGCAAATACAGCATAAGCTGGAGGTCATCACCACAAAGTTGGACGATTTGGAAAATTATTCCCGTTGGAACAACTTGAGGATTGTTGGCTTTCCAGAATCCCTCAAGGATAGAGAGTTAGTCAAATTTTTGGAGCAATGGCTGCCTGATATTCTTGAACTAGGCCAGCATCACAGTAAGCTCTGAGTGGTACGGGCGTACCATTTAGTCCCACAGTGAGAATTAAGGACTTAACTATGAGTTGTAATTGCAAAGTGTCTCAATTTTGCTCACAACTGACTAGAAGTTTGAAAGAGCTTTGTTATCAGGAGGGTCAAATCTTGTTCTTCCAGGATTACTCATCTCATGTGGTTGTTCAGAGGAAGGCTTATTCTCCTGTGGTGGACAAGCAAATAAAGTTTATACTACAATACCCTGCTCGGCTCTGGATTGTGTATAATGGAGTGGATAAGCTTTTTACCTCGCCAGAGGAGGCTTGGACGTGGTTTGCTGAGTTGAGATCTTCAGAGGCACGAAGTCTGCGGAATTGGGTGACTGGTGAACTCAATACTATACTGTTTGACTGCTTAGTCTGACATGAAGAAGTTGCCTGGGTTAGTGGTTGAATTTTTTTGCAAATGTGAGGACTTTATCTCTAAGGATATTTGTTTTAGAGGGGTTTCCACCTATTCTTTGGGATTTTGATTTTTTTTTTCAAGAGTGATTTAGAACAAGAAAGCCTGTTAGCAATAATCTCAGAGTAAGGCTGGTTTTGGCCTGAATATCTTTTCAAAGTCTGCCTGTGACTGTGACTGGAGTTTTTTCTTTTTGCAATACTACCTTCGTAAGCTTCTGCAGAATGGCTATGAAAGACCTAGATAAGATTCTCAAGAGCAGAGATGTCTCTCTCCATACAAAGATTCGACTTGTTCAAGCCATGGTATTTTCAATAACATCATATGGATGTGAAAGCTGGACAGTGAAAAAGATACAGGAAGAAAATTGATGCCTTTGAATTATGGTGCTGGCGGCGAATACTGTGTATACCATGGACTGCCCGAAGAACAAACCAGTCTGTACTAGAGGAGATCAAACCTAAGCTTTCTTTAGAAGCTCAGATGACAAGACTTCGACTTTCATACTTTGGACACATCATGCGGAGAGAGAGATCATTAGAGAAAGACATCATGCTTGGCAAGATAGAAGGTCAACGCAAAAGAGGAAGGCCAGCAATGAGATGGATCGATACAATAACAGCAGCTACGGGTACCAGTCTGTCAACAATGAGTCGCCTGACTGAAGACCGAACACAATTTAGGATAGCTATCCAGAGGGTCGCCATGAGTCGACTCCGACTCGACGGCATATAATAACAACAACAAGCTTCTTCATTTAGCTAAGGGTTCCAGGGACATAGGACCTTGTTGAAAGGGGCCATTTATACTTTGGCAGAATCCCACCATTTAAGTGTGGCAGTTTTATTTAGTACAATTTTGGCTTATCAAATACATCAGGTTCATTAGGATCCTGGGGGGGGGGGGGGAGGGTGCATTTTCTGTTTAGTCATGTTACCTTACAGGGTCGTGAAATGGGTTTGGTCAATGGTTACGCATCTAATGGTTATCAGCATGAGTTTTCTCAGGACCTGGTACATCAGGTCTTCACATTACCTGATTTGTCTTTCATCTTTGCAGGAGACTTTAATTTTATCATGGATTCCACGATGAACCGCTCATCAAGTCAAGGAAATGAGCATTGGACCAAGAAACATGGTCTTCCTTATCTATGTCACTCTTTAAATCTTGTGGATTATTGCATCCTCAGGAATGAGATTACAGCCATCTATCCCATGCACACAGCTCACTTTCACAGACAGATATTTTGTTTATTTCTACTACTCTATTTATACATGTCATGAAAGCTGAAATGAGGCTGCCTGAAATTTCAGATCATTCTATGATTATGGTTATATATTGCAAAGGGGGCTTGGAGACAGGCTGGGGATGATGGTGCTTTCCCTTTTATTTAACTAAAGATAAGTGGGAGGAATATAATTTGCATAACGAGGCTCACAAAGATAATCCAACCTTGTTTTGGGAGGCTAGTAAAGCAGTACTCCATGAAGACATCATTAATTATGTTGCTAGAAGGAGGAAGCAAGGGCACAAGAAATGATTAAACTGGAGCAGCAATTATACAGAGATAAAAAAACGATATATTTGTCAGCCTGCATCTGCTCATAAAGAGCATATGGTAGCAAATGAAATCACATTGAATATGTTCATCCATAAGAAGACCAAAAAGAGCTACTTTAACAATAAAAAATCACGGTTGACATCCTTCAGCTAAATCCTGTGCAGGAGTTCTTGAATGCCTCTATTATGGCAGGTGAAATCCAATGACTATTAAGTTCTTGAAGACTTGTAAAATTTTAGGCCCAGATCGGTTGTCCGGAGTATTACCAAATTTTACAGTTGAAGCTTTGCACACCTTGGAAGTATTCTGATACAATTACTGGAGGGGAATTTTCAGAGCAGGCAAATACGGCTCTTATCACAGTTATTCCCAAGCCGAGAAAAGACCCTTAATGTATACATCCTGACAGACCAATTTCTCTGTTGAATACTGATGTGAAGATTTATGTCAAGGTTTTTGCCAATCACTTGGCATCCTATCTACCTGATCTTAAAAGGGAAGATCAGATAGGTTTTGTAAATGGTCGGCAAGTAGTTTATAATGTGAGGGAAATACTATCAGTGGTTTCAGTTTGCAAATGAGAGGATAAGGCCCTGTTGGTGGTGGGATGTGATACTGGGAAGACTGTGGAGTGGAGGAGTGGCCTAGTGGCTGGTGTAAGGTACTTCAGGTCAGAAGGTCAGGGGTTCACATCCCACTAGAGGACAGCAACCTTGGGCCGGAAGGACTGGGGTTTCTAGTCCCATAGGTGCTCCTTGTGGTCTTGGGCAAGCCACTTAACCCTCCATAGCCCATGTTCCCTGTAAAAATAGTTATTTCCAAGTTATAATGCCCTGTTCAATGTAATTTCAGTTTGTTCAATGTAAACCGCACTGATGCAGAATAGCGCAGTATATAAGAGAATGTAAATAAATAAAATAAAAAAGACTTTTAATCAGGTGCAGTGGGGTTAACCTTTTGAGGCAATGAGCTCCGTTGGTTTTTCGGGATATTCTATGGTTGTAGTTGTGCCTTATACACAGGGCCCCGTGTGATGATGGTGGTAAATAGTATGATGTCAGCTATGTTTTACTCTGGAGAGGGCAACACGTCAAGACTGCCCACTGCCCCCTTTACTTTTCATTTTGTCTTTGGAGCTTCTACTGCACTCTTTTCGAATGAATCAAGTAATTAAGGAGTGAGTGTTGGGAAGTAGGAACTTAAGTGCTTGGTCTTTGCAGATGACATTTTACTTCTTTTAACAGAACCCAGGGAATCGCTGAGAGAACTTGTGCAAGTGTTTAAACCTTTTGGTCAGATAACTGTATTCAAACTAAAGAGATGGATGCACTATCTTATAATTTAGACATAGAGCAGGTTTGGGGATCATGTTTCCACTCATGGGTGCAACAGTCTACTCTACAGGGTGGTACTAAGTGTAAGTGTGGGTTACTCCTTTCCCAGCACTATATACCACTTACCCTTGGGACGCCCACTAATCCCCCTGGGCCAGGGAACTACCTTACCTTCTCTGTCTGGAATTCCAGGGGAACAATCACACACACACTCGCATATAAGTAGTATGTAAGTTTATTCCACAGGTTAGAGGGGGTTGTCTGTCTTTGATACATGAACAAAAACATATACATACGTCATCAACTCATCCCCTGAGGCCCACCACAGCTTATCAGTAACTTCACAGATGTTAGTCGTTTCCTTGCAGAACAATCAATTTGTCTTAGCACAGCACATTCCTTTCCATATATAGATATGTACAGGATTCCCATTTTCCACTGCGGGCCTCCTAGTCCTCCTGTACACACACTTTAAGTCTTATTTTCCCCTATCAATTCCCCCTTTGGGCCTGCATAGGCCCACTATAAGAACAGCCAAACAGTCTTCTGAAGGACAGTTAAGCAGACATTATTAACTGGAGGTCGGTGGTGGCGTGCTCAGGTACATCAGCCACCATGGAAACAGGTGTATAAGAGTACATAAAAGTGGTGGAGCTCTGCAGGGCCTGAATCCAAGTTGCATTGTTCTCTGTCCGATGTGACTGCGTCCAAGTTCCTCATGGCTGGGGTGAGTCAGGCATCTTCCAGGAATCCTCCGGTGCATTCTTGACGCGTGAGGCGTGTACCCAGGTCGGATGCTTATCAGTTAGCACGGCTGTGCGAGTAACAGCAATAATCTCCTCCGGATCTGCAAACGGCGGGTCCCACTGGCCCTTCTTATGAAACAGCTTTACCAGAACACGGTCTCCTGGGCGGAACGGGTGCGTCAGTTCTGCAGAAGGAAAAGGAAAAACATTATACACTTGTTCAGACACCGTGCACAAATATTTAGCTAACTGTGTGGCATATTCTTCCTGCACTAGCAGCAAGTCATCCGCCATTATCACCGTTCCCTCGGGCCATTTCCAGGGTAAGGGTAAGGGTCGTCCCATCAGAATTTCAAAAGGAGAGAATCCAGATGCCCCGGGGGTTAGCCTAATTTCTGCCAATACAGCTGGCAGATACACTGGCCACCTTCCAGGGGCGTGTTGTGTAGCCTTTTTAAATTATTCTTTAATTGTTTGATTCATTCGTTCTACTATCCCTGATGACTGTGGGTGATATGGGAAATGAAATTTCCAATCAATGGCAAACATCTGAGTAATCTGTTGTAACACCTTGTGATAAGGAAGCTTATCATAGCTCAGGAAGGGGCTATAGAAAAGGTGAAGTGTCTCTGAACAAGCAACCTGTCAGTGCTGGTAGAAATGAGAAAACAGAATTTTGCCATAAAAGACTACCAGTCCCAGAATGCACCAGGTTTCCAACAGCCATGAGAGGAGCTGAAGTGAGAAAACGTGTGTTCAATCAAAAGGGCTATCAGGTAATCCCCAAGCACTCATTGCAAAGGGCAGGGCTTGATTCAGCACAGCTGCGCTGTGCTAGGATGGAACACTCATCTCAAAGGGCAAGGCCTGATTCAGCACAGCTGCGTTGTGTTAGGGAGGAACACTCATCTAAGCAGAATAAGAGTAGAGTTTATTCTACAGATGACCATCTTCATGATCACCTTGGATATCCAGAGAATTATCCTCAGTTTCATCTGAAGGATCATCAGAGGCAGAAGCCAAACCGGACGGACAGAGAGAAAAAGAAACCCTCTGGAAGAAAGAGGAGAAAAGCCTTTGAGAGGTCTAGCAGTACGTATACTGGGAGGTATCCCAGGGGCCAGCATACACCATTGGACTGGGGAAAGCCAGAGGAATGGTGCTGCAGAGCTAGGAATCTCCAGACGCTACCTGTGAGGGAGACGGCTGCACGTGGAAGGGACCCTAAGACCCGTGCCAGAAGGTATGTGAAGAGAGATCCAGTGTCCAGGGATCTGGATTGGAAGGCTGGACATAAGAACTGGACTACATACTGGCCAGGCTATATAGAGAGGAACTCTAGCAGCAATGGAAGCTCAGGTATGAACACTGATCTATGCCCTAGCTATAACCTTGAAAGACAGCAGGGAAACAAGTATTCTCCTGAAAATGCTCCATTGAGAGATTCATCTGTACCAATCCATGATATTGAACCCATGCTTGTTGAACAAGGGGGAATAATAGCAGATGAGGATCCTGTTTATATGGACTGCTCTCTATCTAAACTCCGTTGGTAACTTTCTGTTATAAAGTACAGCAAGCATCACAACCTTAGAGGTGAACGTTGGTCCCTGATCAGAATCTATAGAAAGGGGACACTCAAAGTGGGGAATAACTTCCTTACAGAGAATTTTTGCTACTGTTCTAGCATCTTCCTTAGTCATGGGAAAAGCCTCTGGCCACTTGGAAAACCTATCAACAATGACCAACAAATACTTATAGCCCCCTATTGATCGTGGCATACATGTGAAATCTACTCGTAGGGCCTGAAACGAGCCTTGGGGTGGGGGTAAATGTTGCAATTGTCCTATTGCTTTTCCCTGCTGAACATTATTCCTAGCACATACTAAGCATTGACTCAGTTGTGATTCCACTAAATGAGGCAAATCTCTACAAACAAATATTTCTTGTAACTCCTTAAGAACCGTCTACCTGTTTTCATGCCCTACCCCATGTACTTGACCAATTAAGAGAGGGGCTGCTGATTTCGGTAGCCCTCTTCGCCCCCCCCCCCCTTTTTCCTGCCAAATCTGTGCTGAATTTAAACTCATATTATGTTGTTCCCAATACATAATATCCTCAGGATCTGCAGCAGCCTGCAAGTGGTGCAGGGGGAAAGAATGCTCAAGAGGGGAAACATAATATTCAGACAATAAAGGATCAGACAAATAGTAAGAAACTGTCGGCATGCCCTAAGAGATATTATTACTACGTAAAAGTTCAATTTGGGCTTGTGCACACTGTTTGGCTGCAAGATCAGCTAAAGCATTGCCTTGAGAGGCAATAGAAGTATCATATCTGTGGCTGGCACATTTAATAACGGTGACCTCTTTGGGTTTACATAAGGCAGCCAGCAATTCATTAACCAATTGTGCATGAGAAATTGGTTTACCGTCTGCCATCTTCCAACCCCTACGCCCCCATAAGAGGCCAAAATCATGCACCACCCCAAAGGCATACCTGGAATCTGTATAAATGTTAACAGGTTTATCAGAAAATAATTCACAGGCTCTAGTAAGCGCTACCAATTCTGCCGCTTGTGCAGAGCCATAAGGTAGTAACTGGGCTTCATGCAGAATATTTGGGAGTTCTACAATGGCATAAGAGGCAATGTAGGCGTTGTCTGTGGGACAGACACAGCTCCCATCCACAAATATATGTGGAGCATCTGGGAGCGGGAGGAGGACAGGTCGGGACGCACTGACGTCTCAAAGTTAATCAACTTTAAGCAATCATGTTCATCTTGGGGCAACTCAGAGTCATCTACTGCAGCGTTTTTCAACCACTGTGCCGCGGCACACTAGTGTGCCGTGAGATATTGTCTGGTGTGCCGTGGGAAATTCCAATTTCATCCGTAACATGTGGCCTCGGCTCACAAATTAGGGTTGCCAACCGGCCGGTTTTCAGCCGGCCTGGCCGGTTTTTCCATGGCCAGGCCGGCTGCCGGCACAGTTGTAAAACCGGCCATTGAAAAGCCGGTTTTTTGCTCTGGCCGCAAGATCGGGAGCGGCCAGAGCAAAAAACCGGCTTTTGTGCCGAAGTCCGCGGCGCGAACGCGATTCCCTATAGCAGTGCAGCAGCTGGTTCTGCTTTGTACAGAGCAGCGGCTGCACTACACTTACATTGAAAAGTAAAGAGAAACTGTGTCAGGAGCCCTCCGATCATGCAGAGCCCGAGGAAGTGATGTCATGGGGGCGGGCTCCTCACAGGCTGTCTTTCCTTTTCAAATTAACTTTAGCTGCAATAAAGTTAATTTGAAAAGGAAAGACAGCCTGTGAGGAGCCCGCCCCCATGACATCACTTCCTTGGGCTCTGCGATGACTGGAGGGCTCCTGACACAGTTTCTCTTTACTTTTCAATGTAAGTGTAGTGCAGCCGCTGCTCTGTACAAAGCAGAAGCAGCGGCTTGGGCAGAGGGGTGTGTGTGTGTGTGTGTGAGTGAACCAGCAAGGGGGGGGGGAGTGTGAGTGAACCAGCAAGGGGGGGGGAGTGTGAGTGAACCAGCAAGGGGGGGGGGAGTGTGAGTGAACCAGCAGTGGAGGGGGGGTGGTGTGAGTGAACCAGCAAGGGGGGGGGCGATGGTGTGAGTGAACCAGCAGGGGAGGGGGGGTAAGTGAGTGAGTGACCCAGCAGGAGGGGTGAGTAAGTGACAGGGGGGTGGGTGAGTGAACCAGCAGTGGAGGGGGGGGGGGGTGGTGTGAGTGAACCAGCAGGGGAGGGGGTTGGTGTGAACCAGCAGGGGAGGGGGGTTGGTGTGAGTGTTTGATTCCTATTCAAGAGAATTACTTTATATATAGTCAATATAGGCACAGAGGTAAATTTTTTTAACATTTTCTAATGGTGGTGTGCCTCGTGATTTTTTTCATGAAAAAAGTGTGCCTTTGCACAAAAAAGGTTGAAAAACACTGATCTACTGGGTGCATTAAGGCCTGTAAGGCCAGCATCGGGCTAAAGGCAGCGGATTGCTGTTTAACCGACAACCCTTCAGTAGTTGTTAAAATTACCTCATACCCACTAAGGCGCTGGGCTGTCATGTGTTGCGTAGTGAGGTTCTTTAACACATTCAAAACAGAATGGGTAGAAAACAGGGTAGTCTCATGAGAAAGAGTAATCGGGATAGTCATCTGTATGGCAATAGCCGAAGCCGCCAGGGCTCGCAAACATGCAGGCATACCCTGTACCTGGAGGGGCAATTTTTTCGATAAATATGCGACTGGGCGCATTCCCTCCCCTCCCCCCCCCCCCCCCCCCCGTGGTCTTGAGCCAAAATAGCTGCCATAGTTCCTCCCTCTTCCCTTACATATAAGTAAAACATTTTATCATAGTCGGGTAGTCCAAGTGTAGGAGCCGAGATAAGCAGCTTTTTCAAAGTGGCAAATGCAGAAAGCATTTCTTCGGTCCATTCAATAGATGCAGAGCCTGGTACTTCAAAGTAGCCCTTCGTAATATGGAATCCCAATAAGCACAGTCCGGGATCCAAGCGCGACAGAAGGATACTAATCCCAGGAAAGCCAGCATTTGTGTCACTGTTGTTGGAGGAGATAATTTTATAATTGCCTGTACTCGGGCGGGAGAGAGCACCCGGTTTCCAGGGGACAGCACGAACCCCAAGTAGGTAACAAGCTCGCAGCACCACTGGAGCTTTTTTAAAGAAGCCTTATGTCCATGGGAGGCTAAATGGCAGAGCAAGGATACAGAGTCATTTTTACATTCTGTGATTGTTTTCGAACATAACAACAAATCGTCGATATACTGGAGAAGGGTGGAGGAACAAGGCGGATGCCACATTTCAATTGATGCCTTAAGAACAAGAGAATACGCCACCAGGGAATCAATGTATCCCTGCGGCAGGCGAGTCCATGTATATTGTTTGCCTGCATGTGTGAAAGCCATAAGAGGCTGCATGATGGGGTCCTGTGGTATACTAAAAAAGGCATTAGCTAAATCAATAACCGTAAAGCATTTGACTTCCATAGGAATAAGAGTAAGTAGCCCGGCAATATCGGGCATCACCGGTGCCAGCGGGACAACGAGCTGATTTACGGTCCATAAATCCTGGGTAAAACGGAACCCATCCCCCTTAGGGACGGGATTCACGGAGTATTATAAGGAGAAACAGTAGGAACTACAATACCTGCTGCAACAAAATCCTGGATCATGGACTGCAAAGCAGTTTCTTTAGGGCCAGACAAAAGGTACTGTCGGATACAAACGACAGCTTGAGGATCCTTCAAATGTGCCATGTATGGCATACAGGGGACCAATCCGGCGTCAGTTGGGGAGGTGGCCCAGAATTTAGGAGGAACCTTAGACAACCCATGCGCCTCTGTATAAATCATATTCAATAAAAAGGGAGAGTGCAGGGCAAAAGAGCCATCCGAATTACTAATAGTTACTGCTTCTAGGCGACACAACAGGTCCCGCCCCAGGAGAGTCACTGGATAGGAGGGAATAATCATAAATGAATGTGTAAACAGAACAGTATTATTACCAAGTGCGGAGACAGACAATGGGGGTGTAATCCACGTGGGGGTAGAGGTTCCATTTATCCGAACTGAGGCAGGACCTGGCGTTAAGAGTTCCCTACAAACAGAGGCATGCAATGTAGAGCAAGTCACTCCCATATCAATTACAAAGGAGACTTGCTGGCCATTAATGCACAATGTAAAAGAAGGGGGCTCCTTCCATCCACCCGTTAACTGAACCCAGATCGGAACTGTTGCCTCAGGGCAGCCCTATGGGCATTGCGGAGGCTGTTGCCATGTAATAGGGATAACAGGGGTTGCGGGGCTACTAGATGGGGGAGTGGTGCCGATGGCATCGCAGGAGGGGACAAAGCCCACCCCTGTTGAGTCGGCCCGGGGCCACTACCTGCCGCATAAGGGCACTCATTTTTCCAATGTCCTTGTTGCTTACAATGAAAATAAATCTGATTCCTAGATATTCCCTGCCCTACTCCTCTTCCACCACCCCGTCCACCTCGAAACCGGCCCCGCTGTCCCCTCCACCCCTGAGATTGCGACCACTGAGGCCCCGGGGGTTGATATCCCCCGAGGAAGAATTGCTGGCAACCAATATCCTGCTGCCAAGCATGAGAAATTTTACCTTTCTTAAAATCCATATCTGCAAAGCATCCCGCCGCTTCCTTCATTAGTATTACCTTCTCCAATTCTGTCAGAGTCATGCTAAACCAAGAATCTATCATTCACTTACATGCTATGGTCACTTCAGGGCGCATAGCCCCAAACAGCATCTGAATATACATCGAAGCCATCAAGCCTTCCTGTGATAAACCTGCCTCCTCCTTCCAACACTTACAAAACCTTCGCACAAACTGTGAAACTCCTTCCCCTGGTTCCTGCACGCATGCAATAGACGCAGCAAGATTCTGTTTCGCCCCAAATAAACGCTCAAACTCTCCTAACACTTCATCCCACATCTTTTTTATCATCTCGGGATATCGTAGGGGGTAATTATAATCATCCGGCGTCTCATAAGGGTTCGCCAGTGACTTAACTCTAGAAAAATCAAATGGGATTTCTTCATCAGACCCCAGGACACCCTCAATAATGAGGCGGTAGTCCTACGCCGTACACTGCAACCCGCGAGTCATACGTTGCAAGTAGTGCACAGTGGCAGCTGGCATTTTCATAGGGTTCGGGGCATGCTGTAAAATAGAAGAAAGAATGGCGGGATCCAGGGGCTTAACAACAAGCTGGTTACCAATAGTTAAAAAAGG
Organism: Ichthyophis bannanicus; assembly: GCA_033557465.1. Taxonomy (NCBI): domain Eukaryota; kingdom Metazoa; phylum Chordata; class Amphibia; order Gymnophiona; family Ichthyophiidae; genus Ichthyophis; species Ichthyophis bannanicus. The sequence continues at coordinate 623,061,602 of CM066031.1, read as the reverse complement.
GTACTGGGTATATGTGTAACCCTTAAAGGTAGGTTTTCCTGACGCTCTATCATTGTTAGAAGTTCTCACGTCATTTGAATCCAGCTTATGAAAGGGGTTATGAGAGCTAAGCCCATCCCTATGAGCCCTAGCCCTACTCTGTTCCTGTTCCCCCACCCGATCTTCAGTTGAAGGCATCGGAAGGTGGGAATTAGGGGGGGGGGATAATGAGGGACTCCAGCGGGGTAAAAGGGACCAGGGAAGCAGCGGACCCTCCGGCCCCTGCTCGCATCCTCAAACCCCCAGTAGAGACCTCCTGAGATGTCTTACACAATTGGCGATACATGTTTTCCCTGGGCACGTCCCGACCAGCAGGGGCGGGCCCAGATTCAGTCAAGCATGGGCTTGAGTGAGAAGGTAGGGCAGGAGAAGTTAGCCAGGCAGCAGGCGGCGGCGGAGGCGAACTGTCAGGCTCCTCCACCTTGCCACGCACAGTCTCGTAAGTGGTACATATCTGATGAAACATTTTATCTATAGGTAATTCTCGGTGGGTGGGGGCACGCTCTGCCATTACTACCGGGGGTGCGCAGTAGAAGCAGTCGCCACCAGAACAATATCCTCTAATGAATCAGAGTCTCTGGCTGGCTTTACAATGGCGGCCAATCCAACCAGGGAGGGGTAAATGGGCTGATACAGTGGAGGGGCCGTGGGCACCCGGGAGGAGGACACCTGGGGTTGGGGCGATTTCGGAGGCAGTTCCCGGGGTGAGTCAAGCACCGGTTGGTGCTGACCATTATAATAAGGAGCCAGTTGTATCCATACAGTACCACATTTCTTCATATAAGATTTTGGCCATTTCGGGTCTCCAGAATAAAAGGGAAAAGCTTTCTTATCCCCCAGACACAATCCCCAAATCATATCTAAATGCCAGGCAGAGAAGCTCCCCTTCCTGGGAAAAGGATTTGAGCTACGTAAACCTTCTGTCCACCCCGCCTTATTATCCACCCAGGGATTAGTATAATAACCCCCTGCCACTCTGTCTACGTATTCCTTCGGCGTCTCCCCATCTACCGGGGGTGTGCCGGGAGGGACCGGGCTACGGCGAGAATAGGATGCCTTCTTAGCTGCAGTTTTAAACCTTATCACAACATTTGGCTGTGCACGCACTCCCGCGGATTCTGGAGCGGTCCCCTTACCTTGGGACCCCCCATCCTCTAATTAATATCCAACAATCGCATGCTTGGCCACTTGCTTTCTGCCAACAACCATCACTAGCGCTTCAAGCTGAGGCAGGGGCATCTTGCCAAGCTCACACAATCACACAAGCCACAGAGAAGGAAAAGGGTATTACCATGGACCCAGCACATTCCCGAGACAAGCTACCAAAGCTACGTCAATTTAGGAAGTCGGGAAATCCCAGTGCAGCTACCAAAGCTACGTCAATTTAGGAAGTCGGGAAATCCCAGTGCAACGGGGAAATCCTCACTTCTGACACCAAATTGTAAGTGTGGGTTACTCCTTTCCCAGCACTATATACCACTTACCCTCGGGACGCCCACTAATCCCCCTGGGCCAGGGAACTACCTTACCTTCTCTGTCCAGGGGAACAAACACACACATACTCGCATAAAAGTAGTATGTAAGTTTATTCCACAGTTTAGAGGGGCTGTCTGTCTTTTATACATGAACAAAAACATATACATACGTCATCAATTCATCCCCTGAGGCCCACCACAGCTTATCAGTAACTTCACAGATGTTAGTCGTTTCCTTGCAAAACAATCAATTTGTCTTAGCACAGCACATTCCTTTCCATATATAGATATGTACAGGATTCCCATTTTCCCCTGCTGGCCTCCTAGTCCTCCTGTACACACACTTTAAGTCTTATTTTCCCGTATCACTAAGGAAGCATGGAAGGGGCACTGATATCATCACTGGTCTTCCATGAAGCTCAAAAAGAGTGAGTTACCAAACATGGCTGGGTGGAGGGGGGCTCTAGATTCATTAATCGCACAGAGTGCATTCTAACTTGGTACAGTCCTGACAGTCTATACAGTATTTGGGGATTTTTCTCCCCACTCAATTGCAGAATTTATATGTAGTAAATACAGAAACTTTGATGCAGGAATCTGAGAAGCTGTTAGCTGTCGGGAGAGATTTGCCACTTTCATTACTAGGACATATCTTTCTTTTCCAAATGATATTGGTTCCTAATTGGCTTTATGTGCTGCAGATGTAATCACTGTATCATCCCCAAAAGTTGATCATGCTTTGATATTCTGCTTTATCTAATTTTTATGGAAGGGTAGCTGCTCGCAACTCCATCTACAGTTGTTAATGCAGAAGCATAATAAAGAGGGTCTAGGGCAGTGATGGCTAACCTTTTTGAGCCCGAGTGCCCAAACTGCCGCACAAAACCAAAGAATTTCCTCAAAGTGCCAGCACGTCAATTAAAGCTCCATTTGCATAAGGTGCTTCATTTGCATAAATATTTGCATAATGTTACCATACACTAACTTTTAGTAAACATGCCTCTTAATGAGTATATGGATAAAGAAAGACTAAAAGGTTTCTACATTACTATAATCCAGTACCAACCGCCAGGCACATTAGGAACTACTACAAACGCTGCCCATTTAGAACCCATAGCAAACCCGCCGTATCCTAACAGCACTACCAGGACTCACAAAGCACCATACTCTACCTATCAAAAGGCAACACTGCAAATATTAAACCAATACATCTCAGAGAACAACAATACATGACCTACTGGGGAAAGAACAAGTGGCAATGTCAAATAGGAATTATATAAACAGAATACCTCAGCTCAGTTACACATGCAGAACAGACCATTACCAAACAAGGAATCACAATTTAGAAACAGGAAGACAATAATTAAACTGGGAACCCCAAAAGCCAAACTTGGAATATACAACAACACTGTAGAAATAAAACTATATATTAATTTCCTCTTGTACTAAACAAAGCGCAAAAATTAATGATGCACATTTCCCAGAGCTGACATATTCCAATTAATAAATTCAAAATAAAGAGATATTTTTCTACCTTTTGTGCATTTTTTTCAGTTGCAATTGTTCCAGCCACTTTCTTCTGGTTTCTTCGTGTCTTCTGCTAACTCTCCATCTGCTGTCCATTTGTCCTTTCTTCTGTCTTCTTGGGTTTTTTTTCCATTCTCTCTCTACATCTGCTTTAACATACTAATCTTTCTCCTTTTGCTCTTTCCTCATTCCTATTTCATCTACTCAAAATTTACCCCTCCATCCTCAATCCCCACTTACTCTCCCAATACCCGGCCAATTGTAGATTTTTTATCCCTCCCACACAAAATATTTTTCCCCTCTCCATTTTACTCTCCCAGCCCCATCCCATTCTAATCCTCCCCCAACACCAGCTCCCTTCTAGTTCCAGCCTCACCCAGCATCCATTCCCTTCTAGTCCCTGCATCAGCCCATTTCCAGTCCTAGCAGCCCCCCAACCCATTTCCAGTCCTAGCAACCCCCAACCCAATACCAGTCCTATCCCCCCCTCATCAACCCACTTCCAGTCCTAACCCCCCATCACCCCATTTTCAGTTTAAGCCCCCCCTATAACCCATTACCAGTCCTAACCCCCCATCAGCCCACTTCCAGTCCTAACCCCCCATCAGCCCACTTCCAGTCAGCCCCCCATAGCCCATTGCCAGTCCTAACCCCCCCCATCAGCCCACAGTCCATTACCAGTCCTAACCCCATCAGCCCACCTCAAGTCCTAACCCCTCCCCATCAGCCCATTTCTTGTCCCAGCCCCCCATAGCCCATTATCAGTCCTAAACCCCCCATAGCCCATTACCAGTCCTAACCCCATCAGACCACCACCCGGGTTAACCCCCCATTAGCCCATTTCCAGTCCTAACCCCACCCAAAAGCCCACCTCAAGTCCTAACCCCTCCCCATCAGCAGTCCTAACCCCCCCTAGACCATTAGCAGTCCTAACCCCCCTCTCTAGCCCATTAGCAGTCCTAACCCCCCCCATAGCCCATTACCAGTCCTAACCCCCCATCACCCCATTTCCAGACAGCCCCTATCAGCCCACCGCCCATTAGCAGTCCTACCCCCCAGCCCATTAGCAGTCCTAACCCCCCCTAGCCCATTAGCAGTCCTAACCCCCCAGCCCATTAGCAGTCCTAACCCCCCCCCCCTAGCCCATTAGCAGTCCTAACCCCCCCCCTAGCCCATTAGCAGTCCTAACCCACCCCCATGGCAAATTTAAAACAAAAAAAAAAAAGCCGCTGCCTCTGGCTTCTGCCACGGCAGCGGCAGAATGCAATGTCCCGAGGGGCCCCCTCCGCCCGCTAAGCCCCTCTGCAAGGGCTTTCAGATTCGCGAGGGAGAGCGTCTCCCTCGCGTCTCTGTTAAGCCCGCAGGGGCTAATGGGAAATTTCCCATCAGGCCCTCTAAAGGGGCTGATGGGAAATTTCCCATTAGCCCCTGCGGGCTTAACAGAGACGCGAGGGAGACGCTGTCTCCCTCGCGAATCTGAAAGCCCTTGCAGAGGGGCTTAGCGGGCGGAGGGGGCCCCGCGGGACACTGCATGCTGCCGCGTCCGCGTCCGTGGCAGCAGCCAGAGCCCGCTTTTTCTTTTTCTGCGGACCTTCACGCGTGCCAGCTGCAAGGCCTTCGCGTGCCACAGCTGGCACGCGTGCCATAGGTTCGCCATCGCTGGTCTAGGGGGACCCCATAGAATGGAGGAATAGCCTAGTGGTTAGAGCAACTGCCTAGTACCCAGAAGAGGTTTATACCAAGGGTTCAATTCCCACTAGCACTCCTTGTGACCTTGGGCAAGTTGCTTTACCCTCCATTGCCTCAGAAGAAAAGGCTGGCAATCTACTTTCAGTGATACATTGCCAAGAAAACCCAGAGGTAGCTGGGTCACTATGAGTCAACACTGACTTGATGGCATGCACAAAAAAAAGGGGGTTCTCTGTACAACTTGGACAGTACCTTATGACATATTGGGGACTGGTTACATGGGATTTCTCATTTTATGCCATTATATCTAGAGGAAGCTTTGGTGAAACTCTTGTCCCTTAGCTTTGTGTTAACATGCCAATGCCAAAGATCTACTCAACACAGAACATATGTAATTGTTCACATGTGAAGTGGCATTTTACAAAGAATGCCCAAGTCCAATTGGGGATGTTCAGGGCAGAACATGCCAAGAAATGCCAGGGACATCTATGTCTCCACCTGATTTCAGTAACATAGACACCCCCGATGTGGACGCCTGTGCCTGTGGCTACATAGATGCCCCTCTTGGGAAAGCATGGGGTGGGAACATCCATTGCATACATGCTAGCACAAGAAGACATCCAGTGGCATGGAAAAATAATCACATGTGCCTTCAGTCCTCATCAGTATTCATTATCAGCATGGAAAAGATAGGGAACATGAAGGTACCTCCTTTTCCACACCCTCCAGATGTCTGGCTGATCAAACAAGCACTTTTCCAATGACTATTCGTGTCTGGAGCAGGTATAAGCTTGGACTTAGCTTGGGACATCCAGGGTGTTACTGAAATCAGATGAGAAGGTCCAAGTTCTGGGAACGCCCCAAACATGCCTACACCAAGCCACCATTCAGACTATGACATCCTCTTGCCAGGGACATCCAGAGAGCCGCCTTCTAAAATGGCTTTGGGGATGTCTCCATGCTTTGGACATCTGTATGTCTGTTTTCAGATATCCACAGCATGAATAGATCTTCTAAAATAACCCCCCTTACATCTTACATGGCGGAGTGTTTGTGTAAAGCTAGGTTGTAAGCCAGGTGTGATGTATGTTCTTACCCTGCAAGGTAATTGTTTCCCCCAGGGATGACCACAAAGGAATACTGCAAACAGTATGGAGTGGAGGAACAGCCTCATAGTTAGGGCAGTAGGCTGAAACCAGAAAGACCAGGGTTCAAATCCCACTGACACTGCTTGTGGCCTTGGGCAAGCCACATAATCTTCCGCTACCTCAGGTATAAACTTAGCCTGTAAGCCCTCTGGGGAAAGGGAAATGCCTACAGTACCTGGATGTAACTTGCCTTGAACATCTACTGGAAAGGCATGAGCTAAGTACTAATAAATAAAATATCAGAGAGGAGCGAAGAGATTGGCAGATGTGGTTCCTGCAGAAGGAATGCACACATCCTTTCATGATTTACAAATTTTCTATCATATAACTCAGAGAGATTTAGTATATATCCTTATTTGCAATTAAGATATTATTTCCAAACACTTCACTCTGATTCTTTGAAGGAGGAAACACTTCACGCTGATTCTTTGATGGAGGAAAATAAAGAATTGTTAGAAGATTATGCTTAGAGGATGAAGATGTTTTGATACTCTCTGTCCTTTATAAGACTCTGCTCAGTGCAGCCTGACTTTGATTCAACCCCAGGGGCTTCCAAATGGGCTGGGGAACTAGGCATGTTTCATCAACTACATAACCCATATTTCTGCACTAACCGATAATATAATTTTATGAAAACAACAGTATAAATTCCTTTTCTTGAGCTTATATTTCTCCCAGTTGGACACATCATTTTCATCTTCCAACAGAAGGTTCTGGTGTAAAATGTGGAGCAGCTGAGGCTACTCTAGGGCATTTGTTCTGGGCTTGTCCATAGCCTTAATGATTTTGTCAGCAAGTAGTTAGCTATTTGCAGGCCATCCTTCAATGACAGGTACTATTGTTCAGCGATTTTGTAGGGGGTTACAATGCTTGAGAAAGGTGAATGAATGTTAGTACGTAAGATTTGTCTGTTGCCATGTAAGTGTATTTTGCTAGAATGGCTAAATAGATGTTCCCATCTCTTACATGGTTAAGGATAACTTTTTATGATCTAGTGTTGATAGGATTACTTAAGGTGAAAAAAGGTGTGAGAGTACGTAGTAGCATTTTCAGAGAGTGAGGGAGCCTTATGGGGCAACTTTGCCTGCTCAGACCCATAGCTATATTTTACATTTCTGCTGAACCTATTATAGTTAATGGTTAGAATGTAAAAGTGGGGGAAGAGGGGTTGGAGAGGGAAATTGAGGTTTTGATAATCACTGTTGTTTTGTCAAATTCAATGGGATATTGGATGTACTGGGCACATTAGAGTTCCTGTGTTCCACGTTTTAGTCTCATAATACTTTTAGACAGAATTAGTTCACTTTGATTTGGGATAATAGTATGTCAAGGGGTGGAGTTTCTGAGAAACAATCAAAATGATATATTCAGTATGTTCTTGGGGATGCCCTCATTGTTTAAGATTTGTTTTGTTCTTTGTGTTCTATGATGTGGATGGGGTTTTTTTGTATGATTTGCAACTTTAATAAAAAGTTTTGAACATACAGAAAGACCAAAACTTAATCGGCTATCAATGGAGCCTTTCTAAAACTGTGGTAATATGTTTATTACATCTGGCACCACAAATGAGGCGGGCAGCAACAATTTGTGCAAGCTGAAGTGACTTTATATATAAATCAGGCAAACTTAAATAAGTAATATTATTATTATCAGAATAAAGCATGGTCAATAACTGAACTACCATACAAAAATCTTCATATTACAAAACAAAATGCAACTTTCTTAATGAGGCACTGTTTAAAAACCCACCAAAGTACCACTTGATTAATTTGGGAAGGAAAGGACAACTGCGGATCCAGAAGGATATCTAGACAACAAAACATTTGTACAATGGGTATAAGGTCTTGCAATGACTTCAGGTTTGCATGAGTCTGAGGAACAAATTCCTGATCACAACTTACAAAAATGCCTCTCCCTTACATTCATCATAAGCCAATTTCAGAAAGCTATTGATGAATTTTTCTGAAACGTTTCGCTATAAACCACCCACACACACTATCCACAGCTGCCCATGCGGCAACAACAGAGGTGTCTGCATTCTCTCAAACAAGACTCTGGAATATGAGAACATCAACACCATCTCCACACATGCCTTAGACATTCTCACAAATGCAAATAAGCACGTCACCATCTGCCTTGCATATAGGGCCCTGCTCCACAAGGCAAAAATAACTTGACACTCTGTTGGATACAGTCTGCTCTCACTCATCCCACCGGAGGCAACTCATCCTCCTTGGTGATCTGAACCTGCCCTCGGCCTCAAGCAACCAAAGTGCCACCTTCCTCCAGTCAATGAGAGACTTGCACTATACACAGCCCATCTCTGCGCCAACTGACTCCAAAGGTGCATGTGTGAAGTGTGAGAGAGAATAGAGTATATGAAAGACTCTATGTGTGTGCGAGAGAGATCAGAGAGAGAGAGAGGGGGGGAGGGGTGAAGAGAATTGATTATCAGAGCCTCCTGTCCTTCATGTCCGATGAATAGAGGAAGAGAGAGAGAAAGAGGAAGTATTTCTGCCCTTTATAGTGAATTTTCTCTAGCACCTCCCTTTGAGGTCTGCTATTCTTGATTTAGCAAGGAGGGGCTGCAGACCAATCTCAACAGGCCCGGAGACTGACATCACCAGGGGGTCAGGGTTAATCTCATCTTGTAAACTACCCTCATTAAGTTTTGAGACTGATATCACCAGAGTAACAAAGCTGCATGAAATCCAAGGTCTGGGGAAAAAGCCATGGCACCTATGCCATGCTGATGTATGCTCTAATACAAAGACAATTGCTCAAATGTAAATGCAATAAATACTGAAATTTTTCAAGGAAAAGGGTCTCAGAATGAATGAGGAAGGGTCTTATCAGGCCACAATGAATTGAAAAGCCTGAAGACTCCCTATCCCCTTCTTTACATCAATGACCCAAATATTCCTATATTGTTGAAAAGTTACTTATCACTGTAAACTCGATAAAGTCATAAGCATTTTTTAGAGCTGTAACTAAATGGAGAATCCTGACTCATATAAAAGGAATCAAAAGACTTATCTGTGAAAGTTTGGACAAAGTCAGGATTAGTCTCCCACACCCAACGCAGATTTGTAGCGTTAATGCGTTTCGCCGTCAAGCGGCTTCTTCGGGGGATGATGGCGAAACGCAAGCGGCTTCTTCTTCTTGACGGCGAAACGCATTAGCGCTACAAATCTGCGTTGGGTGCGGGAGACTAATCCTGTCTTTGTCCAAACTTTCACAGATAAGTCTTTTGACTCCTTTTATATGAGTCAGGATTCTCCATTTAGTTAAAGTCATAAGCATTTTTTAGAGCTGTATCGAGTTTACAGTGATAAGTAACTTTTCAACAATATAGGAATATTTGGGTCATTGATGTAAAGAAGGGGATAGGGAGTCTTCAGGCTTTTCAATTCATTGTGGCCTGATAAGACCCTTCCTCATTCATTCTGAGACCCTTTTCCTTGAAAAATTTCAGTATTTATTGCATTTACATTTGAGCAATAGTCTTTGTATTAGTGCTTAGATTGCTCTATAAGACCCCGGTTCTGTTCTTTTATGCTGATGTATGCTGACACACCTCCCTCCTCACAGGAAGAAATGTATGAATCTACAAGAAAATTAGCTTTTTCTGCTGTGGCTCCAGCACATTGGAATGGCTTGCGGGCCACCTCTGCACTGAATTAAATTTCAAGTGCTTCAAAAGCTCTCTGAAAACCTTCCTTTTTAGGACTGCTTTTAACTTACCTGAGTAGCTATTCTGGTATGTTGGCACCCTTTGGGCATGGTAAGGACAACCCTATAGTCTAAGGGAATTGTGTGTATTTATCTTTGTTTTATTCCGTTTGCCTATCTTTTCTATGCTGTTCCTATCTCTCCTATACTGTCCTGTCTACACTATGGTGTTCCTTTCATTTTTTTTCTTTTTTAATTATTATACACCACATAGACTGCTATGCAATGTTGTGGTATATCAAATAAAATATAACCATAACCATAACTAGGGACCCCATTTTTAGGCCTCCCACAACTGTCAGAATTGATGACATGGAGCTCTAGGTCAAAATCTAGGTCAAATACCTTGGAGCTACTTTGGATCAACAACTAAACTTCCAAGCTCACATCCAAAACCTGACCAAGGCATATTATAAGCTCAGGACACTGCGTAACCTACACCTTCTACTCTCCTCTGACAATTTCTATGCAGTATGTCAAGCTACTATCACCCCCCATTTCGACTACTGCAACTCTATATACCCAGGGCTACCTAAACACACTATCCTGCCACTACAGCTCACACAGAATACCACAGCTCGCGCCATTTTCAGAGCACCAGACACTCCCACATCACACCCATACTGAAATCCCTCCATTAGCTGCCTATCACCTCTAGAATTAAATTCAAAGTCCTCACCATCATTCACAAAGCCCAGAGCAGCCTCACCGCTCAGCATCTCAACACCCCTAGCACTGCTAGACCGCGCAGACTGAGGACACTGAACCTTCTTAGCCTGCTACCACAGATCTGTAAGAGCAGCCAATATGACCGCTTGAGGTCATTCACACTCTACGCCCCCACACTCTGGAATATTCTACCCCCCACACTCTGGAATACACTACCACCCTCCCCTGCAAAACATCCAGTCAACACAAGACTTTAGAAAATACCTGAAGACATAACTACCCATTGCAAGAACACCTTTCCCTAGCCCAGAGCATCTCTCCTACTCCACCACCGTAGACACGCACCCAAACACAATCCCTTCCTACTTATCTCCGCACGTGTTAAAATTCATTACTGAAGGATGGTTCGATAAATACCTATGGTCACGATATTGAAGTTCTGCTGTAACCTACTACTACTATATTCTTGTTAATTGTTCACCGTTTTGACTGGTAGAAAAATGGTATACCAAAATCAGTTAAATAAATAATAAATAAATAAAAAATACTAGAGCTAAAACCCATAAGTGTCTGAAGTGCTGATTCTCTGCACAGTGCTGCATACAGTACATCTGGCATGCACTATACAAATTAAGATAATATAATGAAGCGTTCTGAGCTAGCCCCATTCCAAGTTTTGGAATGTTTTAACTATTTCATTTTCTTCTGCATTAGCCTCATTATCCTATAATGACTATAGAAGACATTTTGATGGTAATTCTATAAAGGGCCCGCAAAATAGTGCATGCTAGAAATGCACGTAAGTCTGTATTCTAAAGAATTTGCACACGTGTGAATGGGTTTCTAGTCCTATAGTTGCTCCTTGTGACCTTGGACAAGCTACTTAACCCTCTGTTGTCTCAAGTACACATAGATTGTGAGCCCTTTGGGGACAAGGGAATATATCCAGTACCTGTCTGTAGTAATCACATAATGTAAACCGCTTTGATTGAAGGAAAAGGCGGTATAGAAAACTGGTTAAATAAATAAATAAAATCTTGTGGATGATACAAAGGATAGGAATATTGTTTGATAATGGTTAACTTCATTAACACACATTAACCTTTAGTAAAAGGGCCCCTTAATTTTACATTTATAAGGATAACACTGGACAATGAAATTTTGCTTCCTGAACACTTTTGGGTGTATCTTATGGATTTTTGGGTAGCTGATCACGAAACTCAAATTAAATGTAAACTGCTTTGAAATGGTGTTAAATAAATAAACAAAATAAATAAACAACTAGTTCCTACTCCTGTCTCAAGTGCTGAAATGTATGCATAACCCCACTATCATCCACCATCTGCGCCAGCATTTTTACTTCCTTCTGTGCGCAGTTCTGAAAGGGACCAGATTGCAGGCTTGATGGAAAGACTCCACCCATCTCCCTGCATAGGCAGGAAGGCTGAAACCCTTGGTTCACACTGCCTGCCTTACACAGATATTCCCAAGCTGTTCGCACAGGTCCTTTTAATATAACTTTAAGTTTGACACGCAACACTGATAGCAAATTCGAAGGTTGCAATAACATGCTTTACATTTCGGTAGGCATAATAATTGAGAAGGGGACCAGTCAGTCTGTAAGATGATGTGGGCTGCAAGCAGTGCTATACTTATCCCAGTCTGGCATCACCATTCCTCCATGATTCCACCCCCCCCCAAGTCTCCAAAGGGGAATCTGTGCTTTCTTCCCATTTGCAAAAAAAAAGAAACCCAACTACCATATTAGACAAATGTCCTGATTGCAACGGAAAGTCTGTAAAACATACAGAAACTTTGGGAAAAGAGTCATTCTAAGCAGATCAGACTAGTTATGTTCAATGTGTAACGTTGTTGAGGATCTGCTGGAAGCCATATATCAAGGTACATAAAGGTTCTTTCTGCCCATATCAAGGGGAAAGTCTCACCCCAATCCCTTTGCAGTGCCCCTCCAATGTCTAAAGCCTTGCATTTATCCATATTTAGCTTCAACCCTGCAAAGGAACCAACGAAACAAATTTCTTCCATCAGATGAGCAAGGGATCTCTGTAGATTAGTCAAATATTTATTTTATTTTATTTAACATTTTTTATATACCGCACTATTCATCATCAGTGCGGTTTACAATTAACAACAATATACCTGTCAATACATGACTGATCTAGGTTTACAGATAACAGGGAAGATAAACTGGGTAAACAAGTATATCATCCACAAAGGCTGTCAGTTTGAAAGTAAACCTTCCCACCATTACCCCTTCAATTGCAGCCCTATGCTGTACAGCTCATAATAGTAGGTCTAAATTAAGAATGATAATAGAATAGAAATTAAGAATGATAATAGAAATTAAGAATGATAATAGAATAGATAAGCCTTATACCGTTTTGGAAACATTCAAGACCTCAAAGAGACCTGCCCAATTCACTTGTCAAATACCTTCTACGCAACAAACTAATGAGCAGAAAAGGTGTTTGAGCATAACATACTATTTCCATAGAAGCTCATATCCTCCTGACATTCATTGCAGGGGGACTGCTTCATACGAGGTGTGACAAAAAAGAAACAAGACCGTGGCAACCATGCCCATCATTCAATGCCAATTGGCTAACCACTTATGTCACTGTGTTGTGCAACATCTCACCACTATTCTGCTATAATATTTTTCATCTCTCTCACTCTGTTTTTCTTTTTCAGGTTTTTTTGTAGCACACTGCTCCATTGCTTTGTCACGCAACTGGAGGTGGCAGAAATATGGAGCAAAGAATCAACTTGAAATTTCTGGTTAAGTTGGAGAAGGGCCCAACTGAGTTTCTCCATAAGAACATAAGATATGCCATACTGGGTCAGACCAAGGTCCATCAAGCCCAGTATTCTGTTTCCAACAGTGGCCAATCTAGGTCATATGTACCTAGCAGTTTCCCCAAGAGACACAAGTTCCACAATGCTTGTACTGGGTCAAGCATTGATATCTTCGGTCACTTCTTAATAATGCTTTATGGACCTTTCCTCCAGGAACTTGTCCAAACCTTTTTTAAACCCAGCTACACTAACAGCCTTTACTACATCCTCCAGTAACAAATTCCAGAGTTTGATTACAAGTTGAGTGAAAAAATATTTTCTTTTATTAGTCTTAAATAGTTTACCCTGTAGCTTCATTGCATGTCCCCTAGTCTTTCTATATTCTGATAAGGTAAACAATCGATCTACGTTTACCCGTTCCACTCCGTTCATTAATTTATAGACTTCTATCATATCTCCCCTCAGCCGTCTCTTTTCCAGGTTAAAGAGCCCTAACCTTTTTAGCCTTTCTTCATAGGAGTATCCTTCCATCCCTTTTACCATTTTGGTGGCTCTTCTCTGTACCTTTTCTAAAATCGCTATATCCTTTTTAAGATACGGCGACCAGAATTGCACACAATATTCAAGGTGCGGTCTCACCATGGAACGATATAGAGGCATTATAATATCTTTTGTTTTATTTTCCATTCCTTTCCTTATCATACCTAGCATTCTATTTGCTCTCTTGGCCGCCGCTGCACACTGGGCCGAGGGTTTTAACATGGTATCCACAATGACGCCTAAATCTTTTTCCTGGGTGGTGGTTCCTAATGTGGAACCTTGCATCGTGTAACCATAGTTTGGGTTGTTCTTCCCTAGGTGCATAACCTTGCACTTGTCCACATTAAATTTCATCTGCCATTTTGATGCCCAGTCTTCCAATTTATCAAGATCCTCTTGCAATTTTTCACAATCCTCTTGGGTTTTAACAACTTTAAATAGTTTTGTGTCATCTGCAAATTTGATAACCTCACTCGTTATTCCACTTTCCAGGTAATTTATGAATATGTCAAAAAGCAGCGGACCCAGCACAGATCCCTGGGGTACACCACTATTCATCTTTCTCCATTGGGAAAATTGGCCATTTAGCCCTATCCTCTGCTTTCTATCTTTTAACCAGTTCCTGATCCACAATAGTACACTGCCTCCTATCCCATGACTCTTTAGTTTTGCCAAAAGTCTCTGATGAGGGACCTTGTCAAAGGCTTTCTGAAAGTCCAGATACACAATATCAACTGACTCACCTTTGTCCACCTGTTTATTCACTCCTTCAAAAAAACATAACAGATTAGTAAGACAAGATCTTCCTTGTCTAAAGCCATGTTGGCTGTCTCCCATTAGGTTGTGACTATCTACATGCTGAGTAATTTTATTCTTTATGATGGTTTCTACCATTTTACCCGGTACTGATGTCAGGCTCACCGGTCTGTAGTTTCCCAGATCACCCCTGGAACCCTTTTTAAAAATTGGTGTTACATTGGCGATCCTCCAATCTTCAGGTATTAGAGATGATTTTAATGATAGTTCACAGATTACTGAGAGCAGTTCTGCAATCTCATATTTCAGTTCTTTCAACACCCATGGATGTATACCATCCGGCCCAGGTGATTTGCTACTCTTCAGTTTATCTAATAGTTGTAAGACATCTTCCCGATGTATCGATATTTCCTTCAATTCTTCCGCACCTTTAAATACCATTTCAGTCATGGGTAACATACCTACATCTTCCTCAGTAAAGACCAAAGCAAAGAATTCACTCAGTCTCTCCGCTATCGCCTTGTCACCTCTTAGTGCTCCTTTAACCCCTTTATCATCTAATGGACCAACTGATTCTCTCACAGGTTTTTTGCTACGAATGTACTTGAAAAGGTCTTTATTTCGCGTTTTTGCTTCCGCAGCAAGCTTCTTCTCAAATTCTCTCTTTGCCTGCCTTATCAATGCCTTGCATTTGACTTGCCAGTGCTTGTGCTGTTTCCAGTTTTCGTCGTTTGGCTCTTTTTTCCATTTCCTGAAAGATGCTTTTTGGCAACAACAGCCTCTCTGACCTCACCTTTAAACCATGCTGGCAGTTTTTTGGACTTCCTTCCACTTTTCTTAAAGCGTGGAATACAGCTGGTCTAGGCTTCCAAGATAGTATTTTTCAACAACACCCAAGCTTGATGTACGTCTTTAACCTTCGCAACTGCTCCTTTTAGTTTTTTCTTAACTGTTTTCCTCATTTTATCATAGTCTCCCTTTCGAAAGTTGAAAGGTAGTACTGTGGATTTCCTTACTATCTCTCCTCCACTAATTAAATCAAAGGCGATCATGCTATGATCACTATTGCCAAGTGGCCCCAACACCCTTATCTCTTGCACTAGATCTGGTGTTCCACTAAGGACTAGGTCTAATATGGCTTCCCCTCTGGTCGGTTCATGAACCAGCTGCTCCAAGAAGCAGTCATTTATTTCATCTAGGAACTTTATCTCCCTAGCATGTCCTGACGTGACACTGATCCAGTCGATACCGGGGTAATTGAAATCACCCATTATTATTACTGCGCTGTAACTTTTGTTAGCTTCCTTGATTTCTTTGAGCATTTCATCATCCATTTGGTCATTCTGGCCAGGTGCTCGATAGTACACCCCCACTGCCATTGCCTTCCCCCTTTTATATGGAATTTCAATCCATATAGATTCTACAGCAGATTTTGTTTCCTGCAAAACTTTAATCCTTTCTGAGTCAATGCCCTCTCTAACATAGAGCGCAACCCCTCCACCAATTTGATCAGCTCTATCATTACGATATAGTTTGTACCCAGGTATCACAGTGTCCCACTGGTTGTCCTCCTTCCACCATGTCTCTGATATTCCAATCATATCTAACCTTTCATTTAGTGCTATATATTCTAACTCTCCAATCTTATTCTTTAGACTTCTAGCATTTGCATACAAGCATTTTAGAGAATGTATTTTATTCATGTTAATTTGGCTATTGTTAGACATGGGTAAATTGGGATCTTTAAGCTCTGTCTGCTCCATACTTGAGGGCATTTGGGCTACTTTACTCTTTTGTGGAACCTCTCTGCTTTTGGTAGTATCCTTCAACTCCAACTTCTCCAAAAAGCTTATGAAGAAGATGCAATGTCAAGGCTGCAAGTCTTCGAGTGGCACAAAAGCTTCAAGACTGGCCACGACGAGGTGGAGGATGACCCCAAGTCAGGACGGCCTTCCACAACAAAGATGGCTGAGAACACTGACAGAATGAACCAGATGGTGCGGAGTGATCGCAGATTGATGGTGTGGATGATAGCTGAGGAGCTCAGCCTGAACAGGGAGTCAGTGTGGACCATCTTGGTGCAGGAGCTGGGGATGCAGAAGGTATGTGCCAAGATGGTGCCCAAGTTTTTATCGGACGACCAGAAGGAGCACCGGATCAATGTTTTTTTAGACTTACTAGAGAAGATCAGAGAAGACCCAGAGTTCGTTGGCTGAGTCATCACAGGAGAAGGGACTTGGGTCTTCCAGTACAACCCTGAAAGCAAGAGACAGAGCCTGCAGTGGAAGACTCGACTGTCATCCAGACCCAAAAAGGCACGAATGGCCAAGTCAAGGATCAAGGTCATGCTGATAGCATTCTTCGACCAGAAGGGAGTGGTTCATCATGAGTTTGTGCCTGAGGGTCAGACAGTCAACAAGCACTTCTACCAGCAGGTCCTCAATCACCTCCATCGCCAGGTTCAGCGCAGCAGGCGGGCTCTGTGGAGAGACAAGTCGTGGCTGTTCCACCACGACAATGTTCCCGCACACACCGCGCTCAGTGTGAGTCCGTTCTTGGCCAACAAACAGATCACAGCTCTTGACCACCCTCCTTATTCCCCAGATCTCGCACCGTGTGACTTCTGGCTCTTCCCCAGGCTGAAGACTGTGCTCAAAAGAACTCATTTCACCTCTGTAGAAGAGATCAAGGACACTGTGACGAGGGAGCTGAGGGACCTCAAGGAGGAGGACTTTAATGAGTGCTTCCATACAAGGCAGAAGCGAATGCAGAAGTGTATTAACTCTGTGGGGGATTACTTTGAAAGGGACAATGCATAATTTCTCTGTAGATTTTGTAATAAAACATTTATGGGACAATTTTGTTTCTATTTTGTCACACCTCGTATAAACCCTACTTGGCTCTCATGAATCAAATAAGGCCAAAACTGAGCAAAGCGATCTGCCATCAGAGCCGCTTCAATCCCTTATGGGGTCCTGGGCAAACATTTTCAAACAGCATTCCCCCCATTCGTGGGCTGCCTTTCCACTGCTGCTCCTGCCCCTCTCCGGGACATCCAGTGGTGGCAATACATTTAAAAAGTCACTGCAGTACCTGAGTTACCTTCTCTTCTGGCTCCGCAGTGCCATTTGCATTTTTGCCCCTTCCTGGAGGGAAAGTGGAATCAGAGGGGGCAGAAGCATGAATGGCACCGCAGTACTGGAAGAGAAGGTAACTCCGGTGCATCGGCAGTGGGTGTGGGAGCAGGAGCAAGGCGCCTCATACCCTTGCCCCGCTTTTACCTATGGGCAGCAGGGAGTTGGGCCCTCATCATGCAGAGACCCGGGGCAGCTGCCCCTTCTGCCCATAGGTAAAAGCAGCCCTGTCTTCCATTATCTTAGCTAAGAGTTTTAGGTCAAACTTCAACAGAGAAATAGGCTGCTAGGATTCTGCATTAATCAAATCTTTATTTGACTTGGGGATAACTGTTAGAGCATGGTTTACATCAAATGGAAATCTCTCCAGTTCAATCAAAGAATTAGGCATATCCATCAGGGGAAGACAGATTTTATCATGCAATAGCTTATAAAATTTCCAATTATACCTATCTGGGCCTGCTGCCTTTACAGCAATGGGCTACCAGAATAGCTCTCTGAAATTCTTCAGCCATAATAGGCTCTCCCAGCCATTCCCCCCGTTGAGCTGCAGCAGATTCACTCAAGTCCAATAGAGCACTATCTGGGGCATAAAACCTGGTGCGCTAGTGTACAAGTCCTTATAACACTCCCGAAAAATTGCTCAATGTCCTTGACATTAGAATGCAATTTACCTTGTCTCAGAGCCTTTATGTAACAGGAATCCTGCCAACTCTTTAAGCAAGGAGCAAACATCTTCCCATTTTTATCCCCATACTGAGATAAATGAAATTTCCAGTACAATAATGATTTCTTAACTCTCTGATGCAACAAATTATTTAATTCTGCTTGCGTCTCTAGCAGTTTGGCCCAGTTCTGAGGGATAGCATGGTGCTCATGAACATGATAGTGTCTGCATACAAAACCTGCCGTTTAAGGTGCAGTATATGAATGTTTAAATCCTTCTGTCGCCATGCTGCATATGCAATTATATCATCTCTCAGGACTACCTTGGTGGTTTCCCAGTAAGCACAGAGGAATCCTCCTCTTTCTGATTAGGATGGAAAAAGGTCCTCCTGCCTTCTGTCTTAAATAGGAGGCAAATCACTCATCCCTGTACAACTCCAAAGGAAAGCACTAAGGCCAAAGAACATAAGAACATAAGATGTGCCATTCTGGGTCAGACCAAAGTCCATCAAGCCCAGTATCCTGTTTCCAAGTACCTAGAAGTTTCCCCAAAACACACAGGTTCCACAATGCTTGTATTGGGGCAAGCAGTGGATATTTTGGGACCACTTTAATAATGGTTTATGAACCTTTCCTCCAGGAACTTGTCCAAACCATTTTTAAACCCGGCTACACTAACAGCTTTTACTACATCCTCCGACAGCAAATTCAGAGTTTTATTACACGTTGAGTGAAAAAAATATTTTCTCTTATTATCTTAAATAGGTTACCCTGTAGCTTCATTGCATGTCCCCTAGTCTTTCTATATTTTGATGGCATAAACAATCGATCTATGTTTACCCATTCCACTCCATTCATTAATTTATAGACCTCTATCATATCTCACATCAGCCGTCTCTTTTCCAGGTTAAAGAGCCCTAACCTTTTTAGCCTCTCGTCATAGGGGTATCCTTCCATCCCCTTTACCATTCTGGTGGCTCTTCTCTGTACCTTTTCTAATAATGCTATATCCTTTTTAAGATACGGCAACAAGAATGCCCATGTTCCCTGTAAAATAGTTATCGCCAAGTTATAATGCCCTGTTCAATGTAATTTCAGTTTGTTCAATGTAAACGACCTTGATATCATGAAAGGTGGTATATAAGAAATGTTAAAGAATTGCACATAATATTCAAGGTGTGGTCGCACCATGGAACGATACAGAAGCATTATAATATCCTTTGTTTTATTCTCCATTCCTTTCCATATGATACCTAGCATTCTATTTGCTCTCTTGGCTGCTGCTGCACACTGGGTGGAGGGTTTTAACATGTTATCAACAATGACACCTAAATCTTTTTCCTGAGTAGTGGTTCCTAATGTGGAACTTTGCATTGTGTAACCATTTTTTTTTTTAGTGCCATCAAGTCAGTGTTGACTCATAGCGACCCAGCTACCTCTGGGTTTTCTTGGCAATGTATCACCGGAAGTAGATTGCCAGCCTTTTCTTCCGAGGCAATGGAGGGTAAAGTGACTTGCCCAAGGGCACAGGGAGTTTGGGTTGTTCTTTCCTAGGTGCATAACTTTGCACTTGTACACATTAAATTTCATCTGCCATTTGGATGCCCAGTCTTCCAATTTATCAAGATCCTCTTGCAATTTTCCACAATCTTCATGGATTTTAACAACTTTGAATAGCCCTCCACTCAAAGTCTAACCAAATCAAAGCATGGTCAGAGATCTCAAAAGGTCCTATCACTGCCTCCGTGACTTTGGAAAGCAGCAGAATGGAAACCAGCAAATAATCCATACAAGAACTGACACTGTGTGCTCTGGATAAATGCAAATAGTTTCATTCCTGTAGATGAATTATCCTCCAGGTTAAATCTGTTAATAAAATGAGACAAGCATTTGGTAACTCAGATTTGGTTCAAATACCCCATTAAGATCACCTTCCCATACAATATGATGGCTAGGAAGTTGATTTAACTCCTTGGCTAAAACTACAAAGAATTTTGAGTCACAAAAGTTAGGTGCATATACAGTCAAACCTCGGTTATCGGTTGCCCCGGTTTTCGTCGGTTTCGGTTTTCGACGTCTTTTCCCCACTCAGATGTTGTCTCGGTTTTCGTCGATAGCCTCGGTTTTCGTACAGCCCCCCCCCCCCCCGATTCACCGATCGCGTGTGCGTGTGCCTGCAGAGTACACTGCCTGCCCCGTCCCGGCAGCATTACCCCCCCCCCCCCCCGGACTCACCGATCGCGTGTGCGTGAAGGAGATCTGGAGATTGGCAGACTTCAAACCCAGCTGTTGCGTGTGCCTGCAAACAGTACACTGCCTGCCCAGGTGAGCAACATCCTCGAGCCAGACATGGAAGGATTGCAGAGAGGAAGGCCCCGATCTCTCCACGCCTGCCTGTTCTCTGGAGCGCCCCTCAGGCTCGGAGGTAGCAGGAGATGTTGAGGGGTAAGCAGGAGATGTTGACTGAATGTGGCAGGCAGTTCTTTCTCTTGCGGGGTATGCTGTTGAGACGGAGTCAGCGATCACATTGGTGTCCTAAGGTATCTCCTCCTCCCTCTCCCCTCAACAAGAGTCTTCAATAAAGTTAAATGTGATGTTAAATGTTCATTTATCCATTTCATTAGTCATTTATATGTATTTCTCATTGTTTTCTGTATGTACAAATATAGTTATTCTCTATAAAATGTACTTTTTGTCAATATTTTTGGGTGTCTGGAACGGATTAATTGAATTTACATTATTTCCTATGGGAAATCTTGCTTCGGTTTTAGTCCGTCTCGGTTTTAGTCAGACTTTTTGGAACGGATTAATCATGAAAACCGAGGTTTGACTGTACATAAAAATAGAATGACTGGGTACCCCTATAACTCACCCACAGCAATAACATAGTGCCCTTTAGGGTCTGCTATTTCCTTTTGCAAATCAAAATGTAGATCCTTACATATCAGTACAGCTACTCCTGCCTTTTTCTCCATAGATTGTTTTGTCATTTTTGCAGTATATCAAATAAATGAAACCATAACCATAATCATAACCATAGCAGCCACTCCAAACACTTATCCCACCTACCCTCTCTGCAATTTACTCTTTAATGGCCCTTTGATGTGTCTCCTGCAACATAGCTATTGCCCCTCTGTGATCATTCAAGGACCTCATGCTCTTGTGATGCTTTATAGGGGAGCTCAGCATGCAAACATTCCAAGATGTAAGTCTCATACTTTATCCAAATCCAAAAATCACACATACATATATGGTATCTACTCTCAGTTTAAAAAAAAGGGACCCCCCCCCCCCCTCCAGCCTAAGGTCCCCCCCTCTGCACCAACATCCATTCACTTATACAACTTATGTCAATGATACTCCAATCATCTGCACTGCCTCTTCCTTCAGGACCTCCCTTCTGCCCACCCCTCTTTTACCATTTTCCCTACCCATTTACCACAGCATACCCTATCCATTTTTCTTCGACTATCTCTCTCACCTTTAACAACCTTCCCCATATTCCTACACAACAGTTGTCACTACATGAAGTGTTAGGGCCCCTCCTGCCCACCCAACTCTCCTCAAAAAACACACAAACAATAAACTCCAGCCCATTACCATTTCTACCACCCTCTTTATAGTCACCACTCTTTAATGTCAATCTCTCATTCTGTTATGCCAATGTGAGCTCCTCTGGATCGCAGCTCCAAGCAGCATCTGTAGGCCCAGTCCAGGGAAATCCCCCTCCCAAACCAGCAGTCCTTTTCAAATGAAGATCACCATCCACATCACTCAGTCATACTGTTGATAACCAGCAAAACCAGCAAACCACTGGTAAAATAGAACAACTGTTGGCAGTCATTGTATGCCAGGGTCTTCAATAAAGTTGATTTTACCAATTATCGTCTGGTTGGCCATGGTTTCTTGCCCTCCGCTGTACTCCTATTGCGCGAATCTGCGGAAGGCCTCCTTCTTTTGTCACTTAGTCATTGTATGCCAGCCAGATAGACTTATAAGTTCTGCAATAGATAGCCAGCCTCAGCTTAAGTGAGAGAAGAAAGACAGGAAATGCAGAGGAAACCCTCATAGGCTAACTCATCCAGCACTTCAGGAATTTATAGGAGCTATACTCTGATGACCCAGTCTTGAAATAAATGTTCATCAGTGGAAACCAGTGCTATCTTCCTGCCTTTGCCTTCAGCATCTTCCTCTACTATACAGGCATCACAAACATGGCCTCCGATGACTAGTTCTGAATTGACAAGTCATCTCGACAAAACTTGCTCCCTCCTTCTGTCTCTTCAACTACTGTCAGAGCACTCATGTTAGGTAGCAAATTGTCCACATATTTCACAGTTAACCCGGACCTCCATAAACGTTTTGACCATCCATTTTGTACCACCTAAAGCCTTTCTGGGTATTGCAGGTCAAAGGAAGTTCTAACTGCATTGAGTTTCCGGCACACCCCATAAAATATTTTGCAGCTCAAAGCTAACAGAGTAAAATAGCCTTGGAAAACCAGGAGCTGATGGTCCTCATGCAGGATTTGCTTTTGTTGCTTAGCTGCTTGAAGCACCAGTTCTTTTTGTCCATAATTAAGGAGCCGGGCTATGATGACCCAGGGCAGTTATCTCCTTTGTGCTGCAGCAGGGCCAGCCCAACCATTAGACAAACTAGGCAGTCACCTAGGGCAGCAAAAGCAGCCCATTCAAAGCTAAATAATAGATTCTGACAGCCAGAGGGGGTGTAAATCTTGAGGTTTACCTAGGGCTCCAGCACCTTTGACCAACTCGAGGGCCAGCCCTGCGCAGCAGGCTCAATCTGTGCACTCATTTGATCAGTATAGGCCTACCGTCAACCCCCAAAGAGAGGCTCAATGGCAGCCAGGTCTCTAGGAAGCCCTGCAGCTCTAAGGGGTATGTTTACAAAGCAGCGGTAACGGCCTCCATGCGATATCACAAGGAGGCCACTACCGCTGCATTGTAAACATACCCCTAAGTCTTACACATTCTCCAGGATGCCCACAAACTGCAGTTTTCCAAATCATAGGGGGATGTTTACTAAACTGCGGTAACGTTACATAACGCGCGTTATGTAACGTTAACGATCGTTAACGCATCATAACGCGCATTATGATGCGTTAACGATCGTTAACGTTACATAACGCGCGTTAACCTAAATTAACAATCGTAAAGTTCCGTGGCGCGGTAAAACACTGCAGAAGGTGGAGAGAGGGCGGAGAGAAGGGGTCAGTGGGGGGAGAGTGGCAGAGAGAGGCTCCCTTCACACTAACGCGCTGATCTGAAGAGCTGAATCCTAACGCGATTGAAAACCTGCCGTTAGATGCACATTTGCAGGGGAGAGAAACCATTTCAGTGTCAGCAATGTACAGCATAGGCAGGGAAACCAACAAAAAGTGATAAGTGTGATACATGTGCCCAGAACAAAAGGGCACAGAAACATTGAAAATGACCCCAAAAAACTGGAAAAAAACCCATAACCAAGCTGGCCAATAGTGATATTAATGGGAAACATCAACCCCCCCCCCCACGAGAAAGCTCCACAAAAAAGATATTACTCGTGGAAGGGTCTTTGCTCCATCCCCATACAAGGTGAATGAGCCCACAGTGAAATAGCACTGTTCAGGGTTTTCCCCTCCATCGGACAGGGTTCCTATGGCATGCACATGTCCTGCAACATAAGGGTGGGCATGTCGGAACGGCAACTGGACAGATGCCGGAAAAGGGGATACAGAGGGCTACAGGCGGCACATGTTGTGGTGGAGCTGGGCCACAGTGCGGACTAGGGTGATGCCTAGGTGGCCCATACGAATGCTGAAACAGCAGAGCAGCCAGACAGCAACTGCTGAAGACCCAACATGGGCACGAGTGTGTTTCCCACAGTGTCACAGGGGATATTACCCAACAGCTACCCCCAAGGGCATGGAACATTGGCAGGCGGGGCTGGGGGGGAGCGTGGATGTCTATGCAGGCACCCCTACCCCAGAACCCGCACCATAGGCAGCCACCTACCTGCACACTGGATAGCCTGAGACTGCGCACCACCAGCACCACCAGCAGAAGGGCATGTCAGCATGGTGGCAGAGGGATACTGGTGGTGGAGGGGGCAGTGGCAGCTGCCCAGAGCAGACCGTGGCCTAGCCCTGTGTAGGTGGGTGCCATGTACTGCAACAGACGGGCCCTGTCTGATCAACAGTCATGGTATCACCAGGGAATGTACTGACTCCGTAACAGCAAGGAGGTGCAGTGCACAAAACCAGTGTATTCAGATGCAGAAGGTCACAGGTTCAAGTCCCAGCTGTGGTTCCTGCCAACCCAGTCCCCATATTTTACCCACTACTACAACGTGCTAATACAGACAGCACCTTTATTGCAGATGATGTAAACATGCCCAAGACACCTACATTTTACCCTACAGAGCACAGACACCATAAACATGTGCATTACCTAGAGCAGAGTCTCCCAAATGCAGTCCTGGAGGGCCAAACACCATTCCGGTTCCATGCTGCCCCTAATAAAGATGCCTGTGCTGCATATTTATGCACCGCCCCCATGGTATGCAGATGTATCTCATGCATATTTATGAGGGACAGCATGAAAGCCCGAACAGTGTTTGGCACACCAGGACTGGAGTTGGGAACCTCTGCCGTAAAGCAGCAGCCAACAGGGGCAGACACACCCACACCCACAGGCTCCATTAGCCAATGCCTCCTGGAGAGGCAGGACATTGGGCCCTGCGTGCATCTCCCAATACTAGCACTTGCATACCGTAGCAATGCCACCCTAAACCTGGGAATATGGTACACAGCTATCAAAAGGTAGCTATGATTACTGGCAGATAGCAATTCCTACGTTAAGCACAATTGGCTGATTGAGCTGCATCATAGCAACCTTTCTGATGTCTGTGGAGTGAGCCTCAGGTCTGGTGTCTGACAGAGTGACCCCAACAGTATTGCGTACCATAGCCATGCCTGCACTGTGCCCAGGACTGGTGTGGTGGCCAGGGCTGCCAAACACCTCTATAGTAGCACAATGCTGGCATAGGTGCGGGAGTGTGTGTCTGTCTATCCAGTGTGTGGTGGCTGCAAACACCCTCCACAGCCCATGCTGCCAGCACTGTTGCCAGTATTGGCCTCCCAATGTGCATAATGAGGAGCAAGGTACCATGGGTATAGCCCAGACAGGGTGGCCTGGCCAGGATGCATCTGCACAGGGCATAGGGCAATGGCTGGGACATTGTAGTGCCCGGCCACCACCTGCACAGACAGGGTAGCCACACCATGTTCTGCTGGGAGATCACTCTCACCCTGACTGAGCATTGACCACGGCATGGCTAGGTTCCCCCATAGTGCTATGCAGTATTTCTTTCATGTGATATTTATGGGTTCCCTTTTGGGGCCTAGTCACTGACTTATCTGCTTGGTGTGTATGCTGACATCCCAGTTCTGGGTGCACGCATTTCCACCAGGAACATGCACTATGGACTAGCTAGCAGACTGTCTGCAGCTGGTATGTGTCTTGCTGGAACACCTTGCAGGGTGCAGTGGCTGAAGGCTTGCTGCAGTAGAATATCAGATAGTGGTGGGGTGCAACTTAGCATATCCAGGCCTAATGTCTGTCTGCTATTGCTTTATGGATGTGTACAGAGCTGCATTGACTGCCCTGTAGGGTGTCTGTTCCCCAGCAGGACTCGGGTTGATAGTCCCCCCCTACTGCCACCATTGCAGGGAGGTAGAATGTGGATCTGTTGGTGGGAGACCCTGTTTCCCACTCTCAGCCCCAGAGGGGGGGATGGTGGTACATAATATACCTATGGGTCCATAAGGGCTAAACCTTGACTCAGAAATACAGATGTATCCAAAGTGTGTCTGCAGACACTACCTATCTCACACATTAGCACTGCTGGGGTCCTGCAGCATGTCCTATTTCTGCTGTGGACCTGGTGCTGGGCCCCCTACCTCACCCTCAGGGTGAGTACCGTACCTGCACAATGTGACGGTGTGTAGCTACTCTGTGCCAGTACCACACACGGTCAGTTCCCCCTACCAGGCCGGGGTGCTGTGGGGGTGCATAACCCATCTTGTGATCATCTGTAGACTGCTGATTTGCATGTGCAGTGCATCATGGATATGGGTGGGTTAACCCTATCCTGGTGACCACAGCAGACTGTTTGTGTGGTGATGTGCAGTCCTTCTGCAGCCAGCCAGGGGTTTGCTAGCAGCTATGGAGCTGTAGCCCACTGGTTACTTCACTGCTTGTGGAGCCAGAGATCATGGGTTCAAACCCACAGTGGGGTTATTTGATAGGGCTGTCTGAAGCATTGTCTATTTTTAATGTACATTATTGCTGCCAGCATAACACCCTCGGGGTACTGTAACCATAAGGTGCCTCAGAGGGCGCCTTATAGGGCACCCTATAAAGCGCCTTCTGAGGCACCTTATGGTTACAGTCCGTATAAGGTGCCTTATAAGGTGTCCTATGGAGCGCCTTATAGGGTGCCCTATAGGGGACATTATAGGGTGCCTGAGCGTACAGTGCACCTTATAGTATGCCCTCTGGAGTGCCTTATAGGGCGGCTGATGCGGCACCTTATGTTACAGCACTTTGAGAGTGTGTTTGCTAGCAGCACTAATTAAAACAATATTAAATTGCCTCATAATGCAATATTACACATAACAGGTAGTGCCTCAGGCAGCCTTATTCATTGGGCACAGTGGGAGATTGAACCCATGACCCTTGTACCATCAGTCAGTGTCTTAACCATTGTGCTACACTGCTGTTTCTCTTTGCATGTCAGTGCACCTACTTAACATTTCCATGCGTTAAAATGCACAGTGCTGCCATCAACAACAGTGCTATGACCTTGCCGTGCCTCATAGGGCACCCTATATGGCGCCCTATAGGCCACCCTTTATGCAACATTTTAGGGTGCCATGGCGGACAGTGCACTTTAAAATGTGCCCTCTGGGGTACCTTATGGGGTGCCTTATGCAGCACCTTATGTTACAGCGCTTTGAGAGTGCGTTTTCTAGCAGCAGTAATTAAAATAAAATTAAAATGCCTCATAATGCAATATTACACATAACAGGTGGTGCCTCAGGCAGCCTTATTCATTGGGCACAGTGGGGGATTGAACCCATGACCCCCACACCATCTGTCAGTGTCTTCACCATTGTACTGCAGCCCTGTTCCTCTGCTTGCACATCAGCGCGCCTGCTTATGCTTCCCGCTGCGCACATTAGCGCACAGCGCACAAGAGCGCGCAATAATCCCGTTTTGCTAGGTTAAGACTGAAACGCCCACTCCTTATATGGCATCCTGCACACTAGCACGGGCGCACATTAGGACGGTTTAATAAACATACCCCTAAATGAATCCAAAATGGGCCTATGAAAGAAGAGAGAAGTATTGGGAGACATATGAATAAACTGGCTAGAATAAGTAGGGTTCTCCAAGCAGCTCCCCCCAGAGAACTAGTCTTTTTTTTCAGTAGTGGAAGCCCTGCTTTGGAACCAGAAAAGTTACAGATTCCAATTTCAAGATTCTTCCCAGGGGGGAAAAAAAAGGTTGTGGTACTGCAGAGCTCACTGTGTTGCATTTTCGTAAGCCCACATGAATACTTTTCACATAAATTTCCCAGTATAAGTATTACCGAAAGGTTAGCAATTACAAATTGGATTGATACAGATGACGCTGAAATCTGCATCAGATGGGACACCCCTGAAGGAGTCAACACTATGAAGTCTTGATCCAAGAAAGTGGAAGGGGAGACTGGCCTGGATGTGGGCAGTCACTAGGAAGGGTCCCTTAAAGCAGTAGTTCTCAATTCTTTCCTGGTATCAGTGCCAGCCCTTTCATTAGGCAAATTAGGTGATTGCCTAGGCCATCAAAGCAAAACAGACAAATTCAAAGAACCATCAGCACATTCTTTTGCCTTCAGGGAGAGTGGGAGACATACTGCACATACAAAGCAGAGTTTCATATTTCAGAGTATGATGTCCAATTATGCATTTTTATAGGATTATTGTTGGAAGAGTGGTGGTCAGATGATCATGATTGTTGAATTTAATTATCAAAATCTCGGTGGGGAGGGGAGGGAGGAATATAGCTGAAGGATTGCCTGGATGCCCACTACCTTGCATTGGTCTCAAAACCAGTCAGGTTTTCAGGAGATCCACAATGAATATGCATGAGACAGATTGGCATGTGCTGCCTCCATTGCATGAAATCTCTCTCATGTATATTCAATGTGGATCTCCTGAAAACTTGACCATCACAGGGGTACACCAGAACAGGGTTGAGAACCACTGCCTTACAGAAAAACAGAGTGTACACCACAAAGCTATTTCAAGACAATTTTAATCTCACTTAGTCTTAACAAAATACAGGTTTAATACACACTGACCTTTGATACAATTAATGTGTTTACCTCACTCACCTCTTCAGAAGTCCATTAGTCCATTAATTAGACATAGAGCATGTAGCATAAATCCACAGACATGAGGCACAAAACAAGGAATTCAGAGATACATTGAACACAGCCAGCTGGAATCTGAGGAATACAAGGAACAGGAAAGTGCAGATAGTACAGATAATGACACGGCGCTGGACCAACCCTGAGGCAGGGCAGATAAATCCCCTGCTCTCTGAGCTGCTCCGATACAGCCAATCAGATGGGACATACCCAACAGAGACAGACAAGGCAGGAAACACCAGAGCATGTATCGATCCTGCAAAAATACAGAAGGGACAGAAGCACAGCTTCTCCAAGAGGAGGTAGTCTCATATCTAGCATGGCATATGTCTACACCAACTTCCTGCTGGCCCTGAGAGAAAGCTTAAGGATGCAAAAAAGTATAGAATAATGCATTTGGGGTCATAGGTACCAGTTCTATGAGTGTAGCGAGTGCATGAGCACCCCCAGTATTAAACAAACTCCCTCAATGAGTCCAAGAGTGGCAATTTGAGATACCACAATCCAAGGAAACAGTATGCGAGGGGATGAAATATTGATGTACCCTTCTTTAGGAGAGAAAACTCAGGAGATTGTATCTGATGGTATGAAGGTGGTGAAACAGTACAACAAGTAAATAACCACAGTCAGAGTAGAAAGAGGGAAGAAAAAGGAGGTGATAATGCCTCTGTACAAGGAGATAGTAAGACCTCACCCGCAGTTTTGTGTCCAGTTCTGGAGGCCATCCCTCCAAAAGGATATAGACTGGGTGAAAGTGGTCCAAAGAAAAGCCACAAAAATTGCACAGGATCTGTACTAAAATATTTATGAAATGTGGCTTAGGGACCTAAATACCTATACCCTAGAGGAGAGGAGAGGAGAAATGGAAGGAGGAGGGAGTGGGGGGATATGACAAAGATACTCAAATGCCACAAAGATATAAATAAGGCACAAAAGGCAAACATTTCTCAGAGGAAAGAAGATTCTAGAACAAGAGATCACAGTATAGGTAGATTCCATGTTCTGTCTCCATTGCCTTTGGATAAAGACAATGGAGACAGAAACAGTGAAGGAATTCAAGAAATCATGGAATAAGAACAGGTGCAAAGCGACAAAGGGAAAACTGGAGATCGGCTGGGTTTATGGCATTGTATCAGGAATGAAAATGAGCAGACTAGAAGGGTCTTAACATCTTTATCTGCTCCCTTTACATATGATATATCAGGACCCCATCCTTCACAGGAGCAGCAATCCAAGGATTATGAGACAGTCTTCTTCTCTTTGCTGCCCACCATCAAGGCAAAAGGATCCAAATTCAGACTCCTCAGAAGCAGTCATCTACAGAAGCTTTTCTCTACCAAGTTCTGGAAGCACTCTTAACTAGTCTGGTTTTCTGGGTAGCCATAAATGGATTTGCTATCCTGAGTCCCCAGTGTACGCTAATCTAGCTCATGCATAGTTATTACAAGTATCATAAAAAGAAAATGGGTAGGTGTAGCACAAGGTTGGGAACAACTGATCCAGAGATTCCACCTCCACCTCCAATACACATGCACATACACTCTTTTCTTGGACTCAGCGAAGATGTATGGTCAGGGTACGTTCTCTGGCTACCTACATTTTGTTTAGAAGTGACTATATTTTTTCCTGCCATGTACGTCTCTTGCTGATTTCATCAGCAGTTGAAATTCTGCTGTAGCTCAATAGTCTCTTGTGCGCTCCAATTGTCTCTTCTTCTTTTTTTCTTTTCTCTCTGAATGATAAGAGCCCTCTGCTGGCTAGATTGCAGAATGTCCAATCAAAACACAATACATTTATCTAGGTTTGTTCTGAAATTATAACATTTTAATAAAAAGCTCTGCAATAGGCTTCACTTAGACAGCTGAGTCATATTGTGCCGTGTGGACCTCAACACAAGACATACTAAAGGTGTGCTGAGTCTTACCCGCAGTGTCAGACTGCTAACCTTTCAAACTCCTGCACTCCTTGGGCAGCCGTTATCACAAAACGTATATCTACCCGGAGAGACTTCTATAAAGTATAGAAAGGTGAAATTGGCAGTGGAAAAGTTAAAATTGTCATCCCTTGTCTCAATCATGCTATTGCATCTTTTGGGCTTCATTTGTTTGTTGTGCTGGGAAAAATTCGAACATGGCCAAACACCTATTCCTGGTACTAGCTTTTCCCTTTGCAATTTTAGCTTGC
This sequence comes from Ichthyophis bannanicus, assembly GCA_033557465.1. Classification (NCBI taxonomy): domain Eukaryota; kingdom Metazoa; phylum Chordata; class Amphibia; order Gymnophiona; family Ichthyophiidae; genus Ichthyophis; species Ichthyophis bannanicus. The sequence continues at coordinate 623,030,750 of CM066031.1, read as the reverse complement.
CGTTTTGCTCACTTTGTTCTTTGAGCTAATATAATACATTTGCTTTTAGAAAAAGTGTGGTACTTGACTCCTGAAATAGCAAAGAGAATTCCAAAGAAAATAGCTAGTCAAGTTTTCTTCAAGTTAACTCTATGCATCACCCTTCCGTCTCCCCCTCCTCTGAATGTATCTATAGGCCACTGATTCAGCTGATTCAGTACAGAATTGTCTCCTTCACATTAAGAAGGATGATTTTACCTGTGTCTACAGCAACCAGACCAAGTGCTCCTGGATAGCATTTCCATGTTCATTGGACACTAGATTATTTTTCCTTCACATATAGCGCTTGTATTGACACGAGCAGTGGAAGCAGTCAATATTGCAACTGAGAATCAAAAGCCGCATGTTGTTGCTTTCAGGTTTTATTAATGTGCATTCATTCCTGCCAGAAGCAGTCCTTGGAGGATAGAAAAACAATTAGCAGATACCCAATCTGAAATCTGTTCTTCCTTTGTTTTCTCTATAGTGCAGAAACTGAATGTGAAGGGGAAATGTAATTTGTTATCCGTGAACAGTTTAGCACTCATGCACTTCACCACCTGCACACATCTGTTTCCAGTATCCTATGAAACCCTTCTGCGGGCTGTGTTAGGAAGACGAAATGACTGTGCAGAGCTCTGCCCACAAAGAACTGGGAAGTCCTCACTCTGCAGACCAAGAGTTATCAGAGCTGCCTCTTCTAAGAGCAGCAACATCTTGGCAAAAGACTAGGCACCGCATGCTCACCCACTTTATCGAGACAATGGCATATTAATGTTCTTGATGAACTGACACCACTCTCAAATACCTCTGCCCACACTAAGCTGTATCATTTGCAAGCCCTGTGTAAGTCTTTCAGGTCTAACCCATTAGAAGCAGCCTCTTTTCAGATTTCATACACAACAGATGGAGTTTTCACCTACCGAGCGCTGTAGGTTCCTCAGCAACAAATAATACAACTGAAGCCATTAATCATTTAGTGCTTTGGTTTTACCTGTTTCAAAAGGTCTTTTCTTTTCCATCTTTATTTCTTTGGAATGCATTGATTCACTTAGCACAGAGCAGCATGCTAAAATGGGTTATGCAAATGAATCAATATTTTCCCTTTTTAATCCAATGTCAAATATATAGAGCATGGAAAAGTGATGAAAGGCAATTATCTGGGCAACCATATAATGACGCCTTGCCTGAGTATTCTCAAAATGGGTACCTGAGAATCACCTTCACAACAGTGATCCCATCTAACAAATTTCTTAAAACAGTAATGTTAACAATTAGATTTAGTTGTAATGCCTCTCGTCAGGATCCAGGTGACTGTTTGTGTCAAGGCCAAGATCTCTTTGCTCTTCAGGGAATGGGGGAAGGAAGGGAGAGATACCTTCCAAGGCCCTATAGCCATAGATATACCTTCTCTTTCTCTCTCTCTCTCTCTCTCTCTCTCTCTCTCCCTCGTTCTCTCTCTATCTAAATCTCTCTGTAACTACTTTAATCATTAATCACTCATCCAAAGAAATCAATGTTCAGTTGGGAGTTGTCTGGGGCTGAATAAAAGTAGAGTCTTTACTGGGTAATAAAATTAAAATTAAAGCAGCTTACATCATTAAGTATAAATTTAATACATCTTGGGAACCTTCTAGCTTTCTTATCTGAAGATGTGGTCTCCTCTTCCTCCTGGCTTATGTGCTTTATGTGATCACTTGCCCTTGCAATAAGATCTATGTGGGGAGAACAAGAGGTATGAAAATAAGCTTTACGTAACACAACTCCAGAATTCCCACAGGAAGTACCTCTGCACCACTGGCAACCCCTGGCAAGAGAGGTGTCATGATTGGGAAGATCTGAGGTGATTCACATTAGAACAGATGGAGGATCGAGGAGGTGGAATAGCTTTTCTGCATTAGCTTGGTGGGAATAATATTCGATACTTGAGCAACAAGCATTACAACCTAAAGGACTCAATGAAGAAATAGAGTGGCAGAAAGCAGTGTACTCAGTGCCTCCCTCCTTGTTTTACGGCTTTTATTTATCACCTAATGATTCCTCATTTATTTGTACTATAATAGCACAGCACAGCACAATATTATCATTGCGTACATAATCATAATAAAAGTAGACCATTAGCACAATTTTTTTTTTTAACTTTAAAGAGTGATTTCTAATTTGTAAAATTTTCAGAGGTGCAGCCGTGTTAGTCTGGAATAACAAAAATGACGGAAGCAGGTTTGCCCTTATAGACTAACCAATTTTTTGAGGCATGAGCTTTCAAGGCCAAGAGTCCACTTCTGCCTCTGCCTCTGTAATTTGTAAGCAGAGTAGGATTTCACCACAATCATTTTTATCAATGAATCATCATGTCATTATGTTCCTGATATAAGCTTTTTACAGAGAGTTTGCAAAGACTCATCAAGGCTACTGACTATTATCCGATGCTCAGGGCCGGATTTATCTATACGCCAACTATGCCGTGGCGTAGGGCCCACAGCTGGCAAGGGCCCACAAAAATTGAATTGTTAGCTTTTTTTAAATTAAATTTTTTTAAAAAACGCTGGCTGCTGCCGCGGCAGCATGGACTGTCCCGCGGGGCCCCCTCTGCTGCCGCAGCAGTATGGACTGTCCCGCGGGGCCCCCTCTGCCTGGCTGAGCCCCTCCGTGCCGGCTTTGAGAGGCGCGAAGGGAGAGTGTCTCCCTCGCGTCTCTGTTAAGCCCGCAGGGGCAGATGGGAAATTTCCCATCAGCCCCTGCGGGCTTAACAGAGACGCGAGGGAGACACTCTCCCTTCGCGCCTCTCAAAGCCGGCATCTGCCCCTGTGGGCTTAACAGAGACGCGAGGGAGACACTCTCCCTTCACGCCTCTCAAAGCCAGCACGGAGGGGCTCAGCCGGGCAGAGGGGGCCCCTCGGGACAGTCCATGCTGCCGCGGCGGCAGCGGCCAGCGTTTTATTTTTTTTTTATTAAAGTTTACTTGAGCCGATGGGGGGGGGGGGCTGGGACTGGCAATGGGCTGGGGGGGGTTAAGACTGGAGTTGGGCTGACACAAAGAAACCAGAAGAAAGTGGCTGGAGCAATTGCAGCTGAAAAAAAATGCACAAAAGGTAGAAAAATATCTCTTTATTTTGAATTTATTAATTGGAATATGTCAGCTCTGGTAAATGTGCATCATTAACGTCTGCGCTTTGTTTAGTACAAGAGCAAATTAATGTATAGTTTTATTTCTACAGTGTTGTACATTCCAAGTTTGGCTTTTGGGATTCCCAGTTTAATTATGACGTCAGGGCCAACAGCGCGCAGCTGATCCAGCGTGCTCGTTTTTATCTTTTTTGGGGGCCCACAATTTTTGTTGGCGTAGGGCCTCACTCAAGGTAAATCCGGCCCTGCCGATGCTGCTCATCCATGTTGGCATAAATGATGCTGCCAGGTATTCCTTCGAGTGTTATCAAGAGTGACTTCGTGGCTTTGGGAGAGAAGATGAAGCAGATAGGTGTGCAGGTGGTATTCTCCTCAATCCTCCCTATTACATAGTAACATAGTAACGGCTGATAAAGACCAGCATAGTCCAACTAGTCTGCCCAGCAATGTGACAAGAGTAGGTGCACCTGCCGCTCCGTGCAGGTCACCTATCCCCATGCCATTGTTTAGGAGTTTACCCACCGCTCCGTGCAGGTCACCACTATTTGTTGAGATAGCAGAGACAAGGTTATTTTCACTTTATCCTGTTGCTATAAAAGGATCCATTTTGTCTGTCCCATACTATTTTGAATTCTGTCAATGTATTTGCCTCCACCGCTTCCATCATGAGGACTTTCCAAGCATCCACCACCCTTTCAGTGAAAAAGTATTTCTTGACGTTGCCTTTGAGTTTACCCCTTGCAGCTTCATGTTACACCCTCTAGTTTTACAGCTTCCCTGCCTTTGAAAAAGGTTTGTTTGTTCATTAATACTCCTTAAGTATTTAAAGGTCTGCATCATAACTCCCCTGTTCCTCCCCTACCCCTTGAGAGTAAAGGTCGAGGCTGACATCCTAGAGATGAATGCATGGCTGGGTGGATGGTGTCACTGAGAGCATTTTGGTTTCCTGGACCATGAAATGATCTTCCAAGGGCTCCTGAGCAGATGTGGTGTCCACCTACCCAAAAAGTGCTAACCTGCTGAAGAGGGCTTTAAAGTAGATTCATTGGGGATGGGTGAAGAAAGCCCCCAGGTAATTAATAGCCTTCAGGTAAGTAAATCAATAAATCTCTCTATAGAAATGGGTATAAGAGGCAACATATAGAAAGAAGTGTGCCCATAGTATGGGTAATAAGATTCCATATGTTGAGGCTTTAATGGACTTGGATTTAGTGGCGGTTATGGATACATGGTTCACGGAGGACCATGACTGGGATTTTGTAAATTTGAGATACTAATTTTTAGAGTCCACAGAAATATTGGGATAATTAATTGGTTGTTGTAAATATTGAAAAGTACTTCTCTAGATTAAGTAGTAAAAGTTAATGTTAAAATGGAGGGGGTTGGAGACCAGTGATGTTAGTATCTCGCTATTCCCTATGGCAAAGCGATTTGTCATGTGAAGGGTTGTATAGCCATCCTGAGGTCTCTCTCTATAAGAAATAAAAGAAGTTAAGGAGTGTCTAATCATCATTGAAGTTACTTTGAATAATCTTTTCAGGATAAAATGAGTTAGATATATTTTGGTAAGACTAAGGGGGATGTTTACTAAACTGCGGTAACGTTACATAACGCACGTTAACCAACATTAACGATCGTAAAGCTCCGCGGCACGGTAAAACACCGCAGAAGGTGGAGAGAGGGCGGAGAGAAGGGGTCAGTGGGCGAAGAGTGGGTGGGGAGAGGCTCCCTTCACACTAACGTGCTGATCTGAAGAGCTGAATCCAAACGCGATTGAAAACCTGCCGTTAAATGCACATTACAGGGGAGAGAAACCATTTCAGTGTCAGCAATGTACAGCCCAGGCAGGGAACCCTAAAAAAAGTGATAAGTGTGATACATGTGCACAGAACAAAAGGGCACATAAACACTGAAAATGACCTCAACAAACTGGAAAAAACCATAACCAAGCTGGCCAGTAGTAGTATTAATAAGAAACATCAACCCCCCCCCCCGAGTAAGCTCCATAGAAAAGATATAAATCGTGGAAGGGTCTATACTCCGTCCCCATACAAGGTGAATGAGCCCACAGTGAAATAGCGCTGCTCAGGGTTTTCCCCTCCATCGGACAGGGTTCCTATGGCGTGCACATGTCCCGCAACATCACGGCGGGCATGTCGGAACGGCAACTGGACAGATGCCAGAAAAGGGGAAACAGAGGGCCGCAGGCGGCACATGCTGTGGTGGAGCTGGGCCACAGTGCGGACTAGGATGATGCCTAGGTGGCCCATACGAATGCTGAAACAGCAGAGCAGCCAGACAGCAACTGCTGAAGGCCCAACATGGGCACGAGTGTGTTTCCCACAGTGTCACAGGGGATAGTACCCAACAGCTACCCCCAAGGGCACGGAACATTGGCAGGCGGGGCTGGGGGGAGCGTGGACGTCTATGCAGGCACCCCTACCCCAGAACCCGCACCATAGGCAGCCGCCTACCTGCACACTGGATGGCCTGAGACTGCGCACCACCAGCACCACCAGCAGAAGGGCATGTCAGCATGGTGGCTGAGGGATACTGGTGGTAGAGGGGGCAGTGGCAGCTGCCCAGAGCAGACCGTGGTCTAGCCCTGTGTAGGTGGGTGCCATGTACTGCAACAGACGGGCTCTGTCTGATGAACAGTCATGGTATCACCAAGGAATGTACTGACTCTGTGACAACAAGGTGGTGCAGTGCACAAAACCAGTGTATTCAGAAGCAGGTCACAGGTTCAAGTCCCAGCTGTGGTTCCTGCCAACCCAGTCCCCATATTTTACCCACTACTACAACGTGCTAATACAGACAGCACCTTTATTGCAGATGACGTAAACATGCCCAAGACACCTACATTTTACCCTACAGAGCACAGACACCATAAACATGCACATTACCTAGAGCAGAGTCTCCCAAATGCAGTCCTGGAGGGCCAAACACCATTCCAGTTCCATGCTGCCTCTGATAAAGATGCCTGTGCTGCATTTCTATGCGCCACCCCCATGGTATGCAGATGTATCTCATGCATATTCATGAGGGACAGCATGAAAACCCGAATAGTGTTTGGCACTGCAGGACTGGAGTTGGGAACCTCTGCCGTAAAGCAGCAGCCAACAGGGGCAGACACAACCGCACCCACAGGCCCCATTATCCAAAGCCTCCTGGAGAGGCAGGACTTTGGGCTCTGCATGCATCTCCCAATACTAGCACTTGCATACCTTAGTAATGCCACCCTAAACCTGGGAATATGGTACACATCTATCAAAAGGTTGCTATGATTACTGGCAGATAGCAATTCCTAAGTTAAGTACAATTTTCTGAGTGAGCTGCATCATAGCAACCTTTCTGATGTCTGTGGAGTGTGCTACAGGTCTTTTGTCTGACAGTGTTTACCAACCTGGGGAGTGACTCCTACAGTATTGCGTACCATAGCCATGCCTGCACTGTGCCCAGGACTGGTATGGTGGCCTCGGCTGCCCAACACCTCTATAGTTGCACAATGCTGGCATAGGTGTGGGGAGTGTGTGTCTGTCTATCCAGTGTGTGGTGGCTGCCAACACCCTCCACAGCCCACACTGCTAGCCTGCCAATGTGCATAATGAGGAGCAAAGTACCGTGGGAATAGCCTGGATAGGGTGGCCTGGCCTGGATGCATCTGCAAACGGTATAGGGCAATGGCTCGGACATTGTAGTGCCTGGCCACCACCTGCACGGACAGGGTGGCCATAGCATGTCCTGCTGGGAGGTCACTCTCACCCTGACTGAGCAGTGACCATGGCATGGCTAGGTTCCCCCATAGTGCTATATAGCACTTCTCTCATGTGATATTTATGGGTTTTCTTTAGGGGCCCAATCACTGACTTATCTGCTTGGTGTGTATGCTGACATCCCCGTTCTGGGCACATGCATCTGCTCCAGGACTATGGACTAGCTGGCAGACTGTCTGCAGCTAGTATGTGTCTTGCTGGAACACCTTGCAGAGTGCAGCGGCTGGAGGCTTGCTGCTGGAGAATGTCAGATAATGGTGGGGGGCAGCTGAGCATTTCCAGGCCTGCCGTCTGTCTGCTATTGCGTTATGGATGTGTACCGCTCTGTCTGTTCCCCAGCAGGACTGGGGTTGATGGTCCCCTCTACTGCTACCATTGCAAGGAGGTAGAATGTGGATCTATTGGTGAGTGATCTTGTTTCCCACCCTGAGCCCCAGAGGGTGGGTTGTGTGGTGGTACATAATCTGCCTATGGGTCCATACACCCCCCCCCCTCCTTCACCTACAGCAGGTAACCATGGCACCAACACAGGATATGCACTATTCTGGGTGCATCATCGCCCATAAGGACTAGACATGACCGAGAAATACAGCAGGACACAGATGTATCCTAGGTGTGTCTAACGGAACTACCTATCACACACTGATGGGGACCTGCAGCATGGCGTATTTCAGCCATGAAAGGTGCTGTGGACCTGGTGCTGGGCGCCCCACCTCAACCTCAGGGTGGGCACAGTACCCGCACAATGTGACTGTCTGTGGCTACTCTGTGGCAATACCACACACGGTCTGTTCCCCCTACCAGGCCGAGGTGCTGTGGGGGTGCATACCCAATCTTGTGCCCATCTGTCGACTGCTGATTTGCATGTGCAGTGCATCATGGGTACAGGTGGGTTAACCCTATCCTGGTAACCACAGCAGACAGTTTGTGTGGTGACGTGCAGTCCTTCTGCAGCCAGCCAGGGCTTTGTTCACAGCTTTATAAGGTGTCCTATAGGGGACAATATTTTATTTATTTATTTAACAGTATTTTTAAACCGCCTTATCTTATTAATCAAGGTGGTATCACAGCAAACAATCGGGTAAAGTGAGTGTGTTAATCATGCAGTGAGGGTGCAATTTAGTTGAGTGTGTGTTGTATCGTGTGCTAGATTGGGGTGAGCTATGTACAAGGTGTGGTGTGTTGCGTGCTAGAATGGTTTGAGCTATGTACAGTGTGGGCTATATACAGTGGTGCTGTAAAACATTATCTGTACAGACAGCAATATGTGCTGTTATACATTCTCTTAGGTTATGTGATGTGTCCATAGTGTTCTATGAACAGCATGGTTTTTAGCTGTTTTCTAAAGTCTTTGAGGTCTGTAGTTGTCCTCAAGTCGTCTGGTAGTTTGTTCCATATAGTTGGAGCAGCCATGGAGAGAGTTCTGTCTGTTGTGTCCTTGCGTGTGTGTTTGAATTCACCTGGGGTGCCTTGGCGGACAGTACACTTTATAATGTGCCCTATGGAGTGCGTTATGGGGTGCCTTATGCGGCACCTTAGGTTATGCCACCGTGAGGGTGTGTTTGCTGGCAGCACTAATTAAAATACAAGTCAAATGCCTCAACAATCACTACTTAAATGTAAAGGGTGATGCCTCAGCCAGCCTTATACATTAGGCCCACTGGGGAATCGAATCCATGACCCCTGTACCATCAGTCAGTGTTGTAACCATTGTGCTACAGCTCTGTTGCTGTGCTTGTATGCCTGCGCGCCTTCTTAAGATTAACGCGCGGTAACGTGCCATGTAGCGCTTGTTCATTTATGGCGCCTTGTAACGCGCATTATCGGTAACGATGTACCGCACATGTCCTTATTTGGGATTTTCTGTCTCTACCGCGGCTCCTAACGAGAATCACACTAACGCAGTTTAGTAAACATACCCCTAAGAGTTGTATTTGTGTTGTCACGCCCATAGCCCCTTACATGCAGTATGGAGGGGCGTGGTTGTCATTAGAGAGATTCACCTTTTGGTTTTCAACTGACTGATTGCCTTGTAATGCCTTATGGGAAAGGTAGTTCAGTCAGAAAGTATTCAACCTCAGGTAAAAAAAAACACCTTTGTAGTTGCCTTGAGTGGTAAGGTAATGACAGTTTATTAACTGAAAAAAAACACGCTAAGGTTCACAAATTCCACCTTTGGATTATTTCTCCAGGATTCTTGTAAATGAACATCAGGATATAAATGAATTCCAAACAAAACAGCTTGCAATGTTCTCCAGTATAAACATAAATACAACAGCCCATGCTATCAGGCATGGCTTGCAGTGTTGATCAAACAAACAGAAAACAGTTTTTCCCTAAAGCAGGTTTCTTTTTCTCTCAGTCCAGAACACTGTTTCTCTTCTTAAACATAGAAAAAAACTTTCAACCAGGCAGTTAAACTCTTCACAGGCAAGCAATTCTCTATGCAAGGTTTTCTTATAAACAGCCAAACAAAAGCTTTCCTTACTTTCACCATTAGTACGGCTTCCGGCTGAGCACTGCTCTGGCTCACAGTTGATTCACCATCTTAATTAGGCGGCTTCAGTTTGCTCAGTAAAAAAAAAGGTATTTTGTCTTTAACTCAGGACCTTCACAAGTTAACCACAGGCTCTTAGGGCTACCGGACACTGGAGGTTTTCCTTACGGTTGACTCCCTTTCAACACCTCTGTATTGGAAGACTGGCATAAAGAGCAATCCATGTATCAGACTTCTTCTTCTAAAGCTATGTCTGGTTCACCCAGTTGCATTGGTACATCCTCTGTCTCTGGCTCAGAGGTCTTAGCTGACTGCCTTCCGCTAGGGCTAAGGCTGTCTCTGGCAATTCTGTAGTGCTCAGAATTAGACAAACTTCTAATGCTCATACCTGGGTCAAAGCTTGTAGCAGCTTCTCCTCTCTCATGCTCTGGCCACCATTCACCGGTGCTTCCACATCCTGTTCTCCAACTTGTGTTCCTGGTTCCTGCTGTTCTCACTATTCCAGATCCATTCCTCTTCCAGTAGGCACTCCTACTGCTCTCACGTTCTCTCTCCTTTCCTCTTCTTCTTCCTCTCCTGCCTCTCCCTTCTGAATAAACTGACCTAGTCTTAAACCTCTCAGGTGCCTGCTCCACCCCCTCTCCTCTCAGGTGTTGGAGATCAAACTGCCTCGTGGCAGCTGAGTAATTGGGGAATTCAGTGACGTAAGGGTTCCTTACCCTGAGCCTGTATTCCCTCTCTTTTTCTCCACTAGGGGCATTCTGCAACCTATTGTAGCTAGGAATTACCTGCTTTCTAGGTGTAAAGGGAGTTTTGTGTCTCTGACCTGGTAAAATAGGTCCTTTTATAAGGGTAAATTCCTTCTCTTTATCCCTGTCTCTGGGGTCCTGATAAGCTTCCTTATCACAGTGTGTGGATTAGTTTTGTGCATACCATAACAGTTATGAACCTCACTCCTAAACCAGGGTATGTGTAATATGATCTCAGTCTCTCAAATTTACTGCTAATGCTCGGCGTAGTACTTGCATCATGCCAAAGAGAGCTTCTTTTTGAAGTTTGTAAGATGTCACATGCATCGGTAGTTTGTCAAGATGTGCTTGGAAATTCTTCTTTATCAAGCCTGTGGCTCCCAATACAATGGGAAATATTTCTGTATCCCAATCAGGCAATGATGGGTTAAGTGACTTTTCCAAGGTCATAAGGGGCAGCTGTCGAATTTGAACCCTGACTTCCCAGTTTCTCAGCTCACTGCTCTAACCATTAGGCATCATTTATAGAAATAGCAACCTCTGCTACTGTGTTCAAGGGAGGGTGCTTATACTAGGCTGGGGGACCTCATCCTGCACTAAAAGTAGCAGCAGCAGAAAAACTATAGAAAAGAGGAAATCTATTTCCCAAGTTGAGCCCTCAGTCTCTAATCTCCAGTGAGGTAACAGGTGAGCAGGCCTGATCCACGTCTAAACAAGTCAAAATGGAAGAGATGGAGTGGTGTTCGGCATGACTGTCCCAGGGCAAGTGTCAGGTTTATTTATTTATCAAAAATTTCTATACCGCGATTTCCAAGGATCAATTGCGGTTTACAAGGAATAAGTTTGAGTAGTACAAACAGGTACATGCTCGGTTACATAGAACAAATAACTATGTACATAGAGGTATTTATTCAATCAATCTGAATTTTTGAACATAATAATAACAAAAGGAACTATGTACAGATCAAGGTGTGCTGGATAGCGGTGTCCTAGATTATGTTGAGTTGTGTAGCTTGGGCAGATGATTGTGTTGGTACTGGGGTATAGGGTTGGTCATGCGTGCCAAAACATATGGTAAATAGATGTGTTTTGAGGTTCTTTCTGAATTATTGTAGCTCGTTTAATTCTCTGAGGTGATCGGGGAGAGTGTTCCAGAGGATATGGGCAGTGTGGGAGAAGGCCTTATTGGTTGTTATCTTTTTGGCTTTCCTGAAATCTGCTGGTAGGGAAAGTTTGTTTTTATTCCTAGTATGTTGTGTATAAATGTTGTGTTCTATAGATATGAGGGTTGATAGGTGTGAGGGTACAATGCCGTGAATTAGCTTAAACGTTGTTACAAGGATTTTGTATGTTATGCGGCTATGTATAGGTAGCCAGTGGAGGGTGTATAATGTGGGAGTAATGTGTTCCATAGCATTAGTGTTCCTCGTTATTCTCATGGCTACATTTTTGAGCTAGTTGGAGTCGTTTTACGTCCTGATTAGTGATACCTTGAAGGTAGCAAAGTCGAGGTGTGGGGTGATCATTGTTTGGATTACTGACCTAAAATCATGGGGGTGAAGCAGAGGACGGAGTTGCTTAAGGAGTTTGAGTTTGAAAATTATCTTTTTTGTTGTTTGCTTTATGTGGGAACTGAAGCTGAGGGAGTGATCAATTATGACCCCTAGGTATTTCACTTTGTTTTTAACTTGAATGTTGATGTCATTGATTTTGATTGAGGTCGGGAGGGGGGGGGGGGAAGCTCTGGTTTCTAGTGACATACATGGCATCAGTTTTTGAAAAGTTAATATGGAGATTGTGGCTCTCAAGCCATATCAAAATTTCTAAGAAGCAGTAAGTGAGTAGTTTCATTGGAGGGTTCAAAATATTCCAAGGGAGATAAATCATTATGTCATCCGTGTAAATATGGTAATTTACATGGAATAATTAAAGATAGAACAAATAGGTTGGAGGTAAATATTAAAGAGAAGAGCAGAGAGGGCGGAACCTTAGGGGAGACCTTGTTCTTGTTTATATGTGTCAGAGGTTTGTTGTTCGATTCTTTCTGAGTCCTATCTGATAGGTATGAGCAAAACCATTTCAGTTTGGTTTCTGTGATTCCCATCTGTTGATGCCGCGTTTGCATTATTGATGGTCAACACTGTCAAATGCTGCCGTGATATCGAGAAAGATGAGAAGGAAAACTTGCTTTGTGTTGTCAGCTCCTCTAGCAAGAGTGTCAATTAGAACTGTGAGAAGTGTTTCCACTCCATGGTGAGGATGAAAACCATATTGCTGGTCATCTAATAAGGCAGTGGAGTCAATATGATCTTGTAGTTGGATTTGTACTGTTTTTTTTCCAGTAGTTTAGCCATGAGTGGTAGGCTGGATATTGGTCTGTATGAGGCTGGGGAGCTTTTGTCGCTGGACATATTTTTTAGGATGGGGCGGATTTGTGCATGTTTAGGGGGGGCTGGTAGGTACCTGTTCTTGAGGGAGAGGTTTATAATAGGGAGGATAAATGAGGAATGTTCAGGAATGGCTGATTTTATCCAGTTTACTGGACATGGATCAAGATATGATGTGGTCGTATTTAGTTTGGATAAAATGTTTTTTAGAGTGTCTTTAGATAAAGGGTAAAAGGTAAACCATAGAGTTATATGTGAAGGTAGAATTGTGCTTTGTGGTAAAGTGGGGGATGACTTTTGTTTTAGTTTATTCATATAGTAGGTGGCCAGGGTCTGGGGCAATATTGAATAATTAGATGAGCTTTTGTTGGCTGAATTATCAGTTAGTGATTGAACAATTCCAAAATGTTCTCGTGGGTGGTTAAGAGCTTTTGCAAGTTGATTTGAGTAGTAATTTTTCTTGGAGTCATTGATACGTTCTTTATATAGTGTGAGGATGTTTAGGTAGATGGATTGGCGGCCATTTGCATTCCGCTTTGAGTAGCTCTGCCTTTAGTTGTTTTATTTCTGGGTGGTACCATGAGGCATTTTGTCTTTTTTGCCTTTTTGGCGTGTGATTGAGACTCTGTTTTGAGGTGGCTGCATTAGCTATAGTGGTGTTCCATATTGTTAGAGCTTTGTCAAGGTCTGTGGGATCTATGTGGAGATGTGGGATAGTTTAATTTAAAAATTCTTCCTTGTTGAATTTTTTGAATCTGTTAAAATGTTGGGAGTATGAGGGTCTGGTTGAGTCGGGGTCATTAAAGGGGATATGGAATTTTATAAGATGTTGATCAGACCAAGGGATGGGTTGTATTTCTAGAGTTGTAGGATCATATGTGTGGATGAGGTATCTGGGTTGCATCTAAGTTTGTGACATGGTGCACATGGGAAATGATTGCCTTGGATGATCAGCCCCTGTAGGTGGCTGAAAACATGGGGCTTAAGCAGCTCCTATACCTTTTAATTCCAACTACTAAGTGCCCTCCAGGAAAACATTTAGTAGGTGGGTGATCCCCAGCTCATACAACCAGTGATGTGCCCAGCTTCAGGCACAACTGGCAAAGGTAGAAGACAGTAGCATGCATTTCACCAGTGAGAACGCTACACATGCCTACCTTGCCCCATGGCACAAAGCTAGCAGATAAACAAGACAGGAGCAGGTAGTAGGTGTAGTGGGTGTGCACCAGCAGCAGGGTACAGTTGGACTGTGCTGCATATCCAAGTGATGGATGACAGTGATATATTGGTCCATATCTTTGTGGAGTTGAGGCAATAATGGAGAGCTGGCAGCTAAGTCAGAGGGGAAAATTGTCCTTCCTGGCTATTTTGTAACGGACTGCTGGCAGAACATGGTTTAGGCAGTGAAGGAGGGGAGTTTAATGGGCTTTTACACTTGCTGCACCTGGTAGTAAAAGACGCCTTAGACATGGAACTGATCAATAATGACCAAAATATAGCAGGATATTTCCGCTGGAGTGTGATGGGTGGACATGGGCCATGTCAGAAGCAGGAAGCAGCAAGAATATATATGAACAAGCTCAATCAGGATATTGGCACCGTTTGGATTTCCTCCTATCTGATAGTGGAGCAGTGGGCAGCCCTCCATCAGATGTCAAAGAAGATAAAGATCAGTACTGAAAACCCATTGGGGCATCAGGATTCAATAAACTTGACTCAGATCATAAAAGTTCTGAAACTCTTCAAGACATCACAGAGGAGCTGAGCTCCAGAAGGGCCACCTTGTGCATTCTTATCCTGATAGGGGGTCAGTCCGTTCAGGACGTCCAGGTCCCTGTGCTCCGAATTGGAATCAGATGCATAGGGGTAGATGCGATTCTGATCCTGCAGGTCATGTCTAGCCCCCCGCGAGATCAGAATTGCGACTAGGCCTGTACGTGCAGGCCAGGACCCGATTCCCATCGGCCCGCACGTACAGGCCCCTGCCCGGCTAACTCAGTCAAGGCTCCCGAATGGTTTTCTGGTTGCCATGGCACTGTGGCTTCATTCAGGAGCCGCAATGCCCAGCTGCCACTGACTGTCTCCTTTACCCGCAGCCCGACCCCTGATCTGGCCTCCCATGGCCGGTGTTGGGCTGCAGGGAATCCCCTGCACCCACCTCACCTTTCTCCCATGGCCAGAGCTCCTGCACCCAACGTCTAGGGGGACTTATTCCCAGGGGCGGCCCAAGGGGGGTGCGGGGCCATGTGCGGAGACTCGGTGCGGGGCCTCATTTGCATAAGTGGCCTTATTTGCATAAATATTTGCATACACTAACTTTTAGTAAACATGTCTCTTAATGAGTGTATGGATAAAGAAAGACTAAAAGATTTCTACATTACTATAATCCAGTGCCAACCGCCAGGCACATTAGGAACTACTACAAATGCTGCCCATTTAGAACCCATAGCAAACCCGCCGTATCCTGACAGCATTACCAGGACTCACAAAGCACCATACCCTACCTATCAAAAGGCAACACTGCAAATATTAAACCAATACATTTCAGAGAATACTGGGGAAAGAGAACAAGTGGCAGTGTCAAATAGGAATTACATAAACAGAATACCTCAGCTCAGTTACACTTGCAGAACATAGACCATCACCAAACAAGGAATCACAATTTAGAAACAGGAAGGCAATAATTAAACTGGGAACCCCAAAAGCCAAACTTGGAATGTACAACAACACTGTAGAAATAAAACTATAAATTAATTTCCTCTTGTACCAAACAAAGCGCAGACGTTAATGACGCACATTTCCCAGAGCTTTCATATTCCAGTTAATAAATTCAAAATAAAGAGATATCTTTCTACCTTTTGTGCATTTTTTTTCAGTTGCAATTGCTCCAGCCACTTTCTTCTGGTTTCTTCATGTTTTCTGCTAACTCTCCATCGTCTGCTGTCCATTTGTCCTTTCTTCTCTCTTCTAGTGTTTTTTTCCATTCTCTCTCTCTACATCTGCTTTAACATACTAATCTTTCTCCTTTTGCTCTTTCCTCATTCCTATTTCATCCACACAAATTTTACCCCTCCATCCTCAATCCCCACTTACTCTCCCAATACCCGGCCAATTGTAGATTTTTCATCCCTCCCACACAAAATATTTTTCCCCTCTCCATTTTACTTTCCCAGCCCCATCCCATTCTAATCCTCCCCCAACATCAGCTCCCTTCTAGTTCCAGTCTCACCCAGCATCCATTCCCTTCTAGTCCCTGCATCAGCCCATTTCCAGTCCTAGCCCCCCATCAGCCCATTTCCAGTCTTAGCTCCCCCATCCATTTCCAGTCCGAGTCCCTTCATCAGCTCATTTCCAATCCTAGCCTCCCATCAGCCCATTTCTAGTCATTTCCTAGCCCCACCATCAGCCCATGTCAAATCCTAGCTCCCCTCCACTCAGCCCAATTCCAGTCCAAGCCCCCCCCCATGAGCCTACTTCCAGTTCTAGCCCCTTCATGAGTCCATTTCAATTCAAGCCCCCACCACAGCCCATTTCCAATCTTAGCTCCCCCCAACAGCCCATTTCCAGTCCTATCCTAGCTGCTCCATCAGCCCATTTTCAGTCCTAGATCCCTTCCCTCAGTCCATTTCCATTCCAAGCCCCCTCCCCATCAGCGATTTGCAGTTCAAGCCTCCCCATCCACTCAGCCCATTTCCAGTTCTAGCAACCCCCCAACCCATTACCAGTCCTAGCCCCCCATCAACCCACTTCCAGTCCTAACCCCCCATCACCCCATTTTCAGTTTAAGCCCCCCCTATAAACCATTACCGGTCCTAACCCCCCATCAGCCCACTTCCAGTCCTAACCCAATCAGCCCATTTCCAGTCAGCCCCCCATAGCCCATTGCCAGTCCTAACCCCCCCCCCCATCAGCCCACAGCCCATTACCAGTCCTAACCACATCAGCCCACCTCAAGTCCTAACCCCTCCCCATCAGCCCATTTCCTGTCCTAACCCCCCATAGCCCATTACCAGTCCTAACCCCCATCACCCCATTTCCAGACAGCCCCCATCAGCCCACAGCCCATTACCAGTCTTAACACCCCCATAGCCCCGTACCAGTCCTGACCCCCCCCAACAGCCCACAGCCCATTACCAGTCCTAACCCCATCAGCCCACCTCAAGTCCTAACCCCTCCCCATTTCCTGTCCTAGCCCCCCCCATAGCCCATTATCAGTCCTAACCCCCCATAGCCCATTACCAGTCTTAACCCCCCATCACCCCATTTCCAGACAGCCCCCATCAGCCCACAGCCCATTACCAGTCTTAACCCCCCCATAGCCCATTACCAGTCCTAACCCCCCCAACAGCACACAGCCCATTACCAGTCCTAACCCCCCATCACCCCATTTCCAGACAGCCCCCATCAGCCCACAGCCCATTACCAGTCTTAACCCCCCCATAGCCCATTATCAGTCCTAACCCCACCATAGCCCATTACCAGTCCTAACCCCCCATCACCCCATTTCCAGACAGCCCCCATCAGCCCACAGCCCATTACCAGTCTTAACTCCCTCCATAGCCCATTACCAGTCCTAGCCCCCCACCCAACAGCCCACAGCCCACCTCAAGTCAAGTCCTAACCCCTCCATAGCCCCTTACCCGTCCAAAACCCCCCCCCCCCCCACAACGGCTCATGGAAAAATTAAAAAAAAAAAAAAAAAGCTGGCTGCTGCCGCTGCCGCCGTGGCAGCAGCAGAATGGAGTGTCCCGCGGGGCCCCCTCTGCCCGGCTGAGCTCTCCCGGCCCGGCTGAGCCCCTCTGCACCGGCTTTCATATACGCGAAACATTCTTGCTCAATGGACAGGCCAGCCCTGCTTATTCCACCTCCAAGGGTGGATAAGTCCCCGTCCAGTCTGCCAGCTCTGAACATCCGGAGCACCGTCCAGTCTGGGACCACAGACCGCCCGCTGCCTGCCCTAACACCTCCCCCACACTGCTCCCTTCCCGCCCCCCATCTAGCCTCCCTGTATAAGCACCTTGTTCATACAGGGAGGTTAGCTGGGGACACAGAGAGGGTGAATAGCAGGGATGGATGTCCCAATGGGATGTCCATCCCCGCTATTCGCAGCTCAGAATGACCCCAATAGTGAATATCCTGGAGGTGACGTTAGAGAGCTTTCAGCTGCAAGACATATTGACATAAGAGGTTTTGGTGCCAGTGGACTCCTTCTGCATGGAAGTGCAAAATAGGTTGAAACATCTTACCATGGAAGATGCTTACATGTGTGTTATGCTGAGTGCAGGAATAGCCTAATGGTTTGAGCAGCAGATTAAGAACCAGAAAAGCCAGGGTTTAAATCCCACTACTGCTCCTTGTGATATTGGGCAAGTCACTCGGCCCTCTATTGCCTTGGATACAAACTTAGGTTGTAAGCCCTCTAAGGACAAGAAAAATACCTACTGTGCCTGAATGTAATTTGCCTTGGGCTACCGGCAATCCAGGGAGAGGAAAGAGAAAGCATGCCATCAAGCAGTACTTGCAGCCTTGGCCAAGGATGTTCAGCATTTCCTTTTTTCCCCACCAACCAGAATGCTGTGAATGGATATTCTCAATGGCAGAGAATGTTGTGAATATATTGCCTCCGCATCTTACACCAGATATGCTAGAAAAGCTGGTGTTGTTAAAGACAAACTTACCCCTGCTTGGCTTCCCTCAATTTCCATGCGGTTTGGGGGAAGATTAAGCGCACTGCTCCACTAAAGCGTTCTTTGCCTTCAGTGACTCGCTGTGCTTTTGCCACTTACCGCTCCAGCCTCTGCTGCCCGCTCCTTTTTGTCCAGTGGTTCTGTTAGCAGCACATACAACAAAACCAGAAAAGCCACTTTCCCCCCTGTGCCTCTCTCCTTCTGCTGGCCAGCTTGCTCAGCCTGTTCTAGGCCCTGCTGCTGGCTGGCTGCTGTCTTGGTTAAGTGGGGTCTGTTAGCCATACATACAAAAACAGAAGATAAAGAGAAAGACCTCCTCTTTCCTTGTTTGTCTCTACTTCTGGTGCTGCTGCGGCCTGTGTCACTGCGTGCTCTGTTTGCTCGAGGTCCTGCTGCTGGCCAGGCTGTTGCCTCGATTCCAGTGGATTTTCTTAACAGCTCATGCAAACCGTAAGAAAGGAAAAGGACCTTCTGCTCCCCTGTGCCTCTCTCCTTCTGCTGCTGAAATCTGGATCATTGCCTACGCTACCTGTTCCAGATCCTGTCACTGCCTGGCCTGCTTTGTTTCTTCATTGTGTCTCTACCCTGCTATATTGTTGCGATCAGTTGCTCTGTCATTGTCATGTTTTCACTGGAGTCCGGGGCAGTTCTATTATTTGGCAGGGTGAGGCAGCTGCCTCAAGCGGCAAATGCCCCCAAAACAGGCCAGTGGCAGTTACCTCATGCTGCCTAAAAAAAAATTATAATCCCGGTGGCGACCTCGACCACCGCGGCTTTTCCTGCATTTGCAGCACTGGGGCGTGGGCCTCAGACTTGAAAAAAAGAGACATGGGTCTTTGCGACTCCACACTTGGAAGGACTACAAATGCCCTTCCCCTCTGACACATCGCATCACGTTAGAGGGATGGGCATTTTGTAACTCATGGGGTCTATTCTGTCCCGTGAATAGCGGTGATAGAAATCCCGTTAGGATGTCCATCCCTGCTATTCGCCCCCCTTGCCGTCCCCAGCTAAGCCTCCCCATATGAACAAGGAGTTGTATGGGGAGGCTTAGATGGGGTGGGAAGGGGCGGTGCAGAGGCGGAGTTAGGGTGGGCAATGGGTGGTCCGTGTCCCGGATGTACAGGACCGATTCTGAAGTCGGCCCTGTACATCCAGGGCTAGCAGGCTGGACGGGGGACTTATTCCACCTCTGAGGAGGAATAGATCCCCTAGACATCAAGGGATGGGAGGCTCAGCCGGGATCAAAATGGTAAGGGTGTGCAGGAGATTTCATGCAGCCCAAACCTGGCCATGGGAGGCCAGATCAGGGGTCAGGCTGCAGGGAAAGGGGAAAGTGGTCAGCAGTCGGGGATCGTGGCTCCTGAATGGAGTCGTGGTGCCATGGCAACCGGATGCCATGGCACCGTGGCTCCATTCGGGAGCCTGACTGAATTAGCCGGGCTGGGGTCTGTCCGTGCAGGCCAATGGGAATCAGGTTCCGGTCTGTATGTACAGGCCTAGACACAATTCTGATCCTGCGGGGGCTAGACGTGCCCCGTGGGATCAGAATCACATCTACCTCTGTGCGTCCGGTTCTGACCAGACGCCCAAAAGCCGAGATGCACAGTACGGAATGTGCCTCCATGTGTTTAAAATGAATAAATAAATAATAACCAGGCTCCAATGCAGTCCTGATCACAGTAAAGAGCAGCAGCAGTTTAAAAAAAAAAGCCGTCGATAGCCAGCTGATTGTGGCTGAGTTCACCTGTGGGTTCCCGCAGCTCAACACGGCTCCGTATCTTTATTTTTTTTTAAACTGCTGCCACTGCTGTCTTTGCTGAGATTGGGACCACAATGGCATTGGACTATCCCAATTGCAGGAAAGCCCCAAAATTGCCCTGCTCAGCTTTCCCGATGTTCGCGGCAGCACTCAGCCGCAATCAGCAGTTTAACTGGGGAAAAAACATTTTTTACTGCCACTGGCTGCCCCATTCCAGCTGAGCCCCAAATCTGCCCTTAGACTGCCTCTGCCCACGATCCTGGAACCTGGTTATTATATGTTTATTAATTTTTAACACATGGATTACAAAATGCCCACTCCTTCTGATGTGATGTGTGCTTCAGAGGGGGCGAGCATTTGCAGTCCTTCAAAGCGCTGAGCCCCAAAGACCCGTGCCTTTTTTTTGGTGTGTGTTTCAAATCTGAGGCCCACTACTGCTGCTGCAGACATTGGAAAAGCAGCAGCGTTGACGAGGAGGGATAGAGAATGGCCAAAGGGAGATGCAGGACATGAAAGGGAATGGGGGGAGGGGGGCAATGGCTGGAAAGGAGATGCAGGATACCAGCAGGGAGTGGAGAGCAGATGCTGGACATATAGTGGAGAGGTAGACAGCAGATAGAGAGTCGTAGACATAAGAGGATAGACGGCATGTGGTGGATGCAAGGTGGGGTAGAGGGATGGAGGGCAGATGTTGGGCCTGGGATTCAGAGCAGAGGCTGTACAGATGTGAGGGCATAAGAAGGGCAGATAGTGGATATAGAATGGGGATGTGGAGGGCAAGAGGGCAGATGCTGGACATGGGGTAGGGGTCATGGGGGTTGGAGGACAGATACTGGACATGGGGACACGGGCTGGCAACATGGGGGTTGGAGAGCAGATGGACATGGGATGGAGGGGTGGATAACATGGGGGTTGGAGAGCAGATGGACATGGGATGGAGGGGTGGATAGAAGAAGCAGAACATAGGGGAAGGGTCATGGGGTAAGAAAGGCAGATGCTAGACATGGGATGGGGAGTATAGGGAATAGTGAGCAGAGGTTGGACACAGGGCGGGGATGGAGGGCAGATACAGGACACAAAATGGGGCGAATGGAGGGAAAATGCTGGACATGGGGAGATAAAGGAGATGCTGTGCACTGGGTGGGGGAGAGAGGGGGATGCTGAACATGGAGGGGATAGGATGAGAAAAAGAGGAGAGGCACTAGATGGTGAGAGAGGGGGATACACAAGACAGGGCAGGAGAGAAGGGGAGAGATGCTAGACACAGGAAGGGCAGAAGAGAGAAAGAGAAAGGAGAGAGTTAGTAACAGTGGGAATAATTGGCTGGGGAAGGACAGAGAAATGAGGTGTGAGAGGGCTGCTCTAAAGGTTGAACAGTGGTAAAAGATGAAGACTGAGAACTGGAAGGTAAGAAGGAAAAATGAAATATGAGTTGACAGAGAAAAATGGAAGAAAGCCAGAAGGAAAAGATCAGTGTCAGAGATGGAAGGAAGTGAAGAAGACAGGAGGGAAGAGAAGTGGCAGATGGAATAGAGACCCTAGAGCAGTGATGGCTAACCTTTTTGAGCCCGAGTGCCCAAACTGCCGCACAAAACCAAAGAATTTCCTCAAAGTGCCAGCACGTCAATTAAAGCTCCATTTGCATAAGGTGCTTCATTTGCATAAATATTTGCATAATGTTACCATACACTAACTTTTAGTAAACATGCCTCTTAATGAGTAT
Source organism: Ichthyophis bannanicus (assembly GCA_033557465.1). NCBI lineage: Eukaryota > Metazoa > Chordata > Amphibia > Gymnophiona > Ichthyophiidae > Ichthyophis > Ichthyophis bannanicus. The sequence goes on along the minus strand of CM066031.1, from coordinate 623,009,025 downwards.
ATGGATAAAGAAAGACTAAAAGGTTTCTACATTACTATAATCCAGTACCAACCGCCAGGCACATTAGGAACTACTACAAACGCTGCCCATTTAGAACCCATAGCAAACCCGCCGTATCCTAACAGCACTACCAGGACTCACAAAGCACCATACTCTACCTATCAAAAGGCAACACTGCAAATATTAAACCAATACATCTCAGAGAACAACAATACATGACCTACTGGGAAAGAACAAGTGGCAATGTCAAATAGGAATTATATAAACAGAATACCTCAGCTCAGTTACACATGCAGAACAGACCATTACCAAACAAGGAATCACAATTTAGAAACAGGAAGACAATAATTAAACTGGGAACCCCAAAAGCCAAACTTGGAATATACAACAACACTGTAGAAATAAAACTATATATTAATTTCCTCTTGTACTAAACAAAGCGCAAAAATTAATGATGCACATTTCCCAGAGCTGACATATTCCAATTAATAAATTCAAAATAAAGAGATATTTTTCTACCTTTTGTGCATTTTTTTTCAGTTGCAATTGTTCCAGCCACTTTCTTCTGGTTTCTTCGTGTCTTCTGCTAACTCTCCATCTGCTGTCCATTTGTCCTTTCTTCTTGCTTCTTGGGGTTTTTTTTCCATTCTCTCTCTACATCTGCTTTAACATACTAATCTTTCTCCTTTTGCTCTTTCCTCATTCCTATTTCATCTACTCAAAATTTACCCCTCCATCCTCAATCCCCACTTACTCTCCCAATACCCGGCCAATTGTAGATTTTTTATCCCTCCCACACAAAATATTTTTCCCCTCTCCATTTTACTCTCCCAGCCCCATCCCATTCTAATCCTCCCCCAACACCAGCTCCCTTCTAGTTCCAGCCTCACCCAGCATCCATTCCCTTCTAGTCCCTGCATCAGCCCATTTCCAGTCCTAGCAGCCCCCCAACCCATTTCCAGTCCTAGCAACCCCCCAACCCAATACCAGTCCTATCCCCCCCTCATCAACCCACTTCTAGTCCTAACCCCCCATCACCCCATTTTCAGTTTAAGCCCCCCCTATAACCCATTACCAGTCCTAACCCCCCATCAGCCCACTTCCAGTCCTAACCCCCCATCAGCCCACTTCCAGTCAGCCCCCCATAGCCCATTGCCAGTCCTAACCCCCCCCCCCCATCAGCCCACAGTCCATTACCAGTCCTAACCCCATCAGCCCACCTCAAGTCCTAACCCCTCCCCATCAGCCCATTTCTTGTCCCAGCCCCCCATAGCCCATTACCAGTCCTAACCCCATCAGACCACCTCCAGTGTTAACCCCCCATCAGCCCATTTCCAGTCCTAACCCCACCCAACAGCCCACCTCAAGTCCTAACCCCTCCCCATCAGCAGTCCTAACCCCCCCTAGCCCATTAGCAGTCCTAACCCCCCCTCTCTAGCCCATTAGCAGTCATAACCCCCCCCCATAGCCCATTACCAGTCCTAACCCCCCCATCACCCCATTTCCAGACAGCCCCCATCAGCCCCCAGCCCATTAGCAGTCCTACCCCCCCAGCCCATTAGCAGTCCTAACCCCCCCTCGCCCATTAGCAGTCCTAACCCCCCCCCAGCCCAGTAGCAGTCCTAACCCCCCCAGCCCATTAGCAGTCCTAACCCCCCCCGCCCATTAGCAGTCCTAACCCCCCCCCCTAGCCCATTAGCAGTCCTAACCCCCCCCCCATGGCAAATTTAAAAAAAAAAAAAAAGCAGCTGGCTCTGGCTTCTGCCGCGGCAGCGGCAGCATGCAGTGTCCCGCGGGGCCCCCTCCGCCCGCTAAGCCCCTCTGCAAGGGCTTTCAGATTCGCGAGGGAGAGCGTCTCCCTCGCGTCTCTGTTAAGCCCGCAGGGGCTAATGGGAAATTTCCCATCAGTCCCTCTAAAGGGGCTGATGGGAAATTTCCCATTAGCCCCTGCGGGCTTAACAGAGACGCGAGGGAGACGCTGTCTCCCTCGCGAATCTGAAAGCCCTTGCAGAGGGGCTTAGCGGGCGGAGGGGGCCCCGCGGGACACTGCATGCTGCCGCGTCCGCGGCAGCAGCCAGAGCCCGCTTTTTCTTTTTCTGCGGACCTTCACGCGTGCCAGCTGCAAGGCCTTCGCGTGCCACAGCTGGCACGCGTGCCATAGGTTCGCCATCGCTGCCCTAGAGGGTGAGTTAAGAGAAGACAAGGAAAGCAGAAACCAGAGACTTGGATAAACACGATATAAAATGACAAGACGGCAAATGGTAGAAAATTTAAATTTATTTTCAGTTTAGTGATTGGGATACGTCTGTTTTTGGATTTAATAGGCCTGATATTCAACCAGCAACAGTCAGAATTTTAAAAGTGTCTGACCGCCATGGTCAAAAGTGAAACCAAATATTCAATTCCAGAATCTGGATATCCTCTGGTGCTGAATATCCAGTTTCAGCCCTGATTGGCACAGCTACCCAGACAGCGGCAATATTCAGCCCCTATCCAGATAGCTGAAACTGCATAAAGTTAGGACAGTTATTGAGATGACCTGACTTTATACAGGCACTTAGCTGTTTAGCAAACTGAAAATTGCTGATAACCAGCCAGGACCGTACCGAGCCCTGTGCGAGCGGTGCGGCTACACAGGGCGCAAAGACTTAAAGGGCGCATTTTGGCTCTCTGCCGTTGCCTGCCGCTGCCACTTTTTCAGTGGCAGGCAGCAGCAGAGAGACGAAATGCGCCCCTTAAGTCTTTGTGCTGGCACACTAAGCAGGTCTGGTCTTTCTGTGAGGGACCAGACCTGCTTAGCGTGCCGGCAACTTGCAGATCAGGTGCGTGTCCCCCCCTCTGCACCCCCATAAAGTGTCTCAATGGAGGTGCGGAAAGGGGGGTGCGCGCCCGATGTGCAAGTCGCACAGGGTGCATTTCAGTCTTGGTATGGCCCTGTAACCAGCTAAGTGCTGCGACTACCCTTGCCCCACCCATGGATAAGAGCATAAGATATGCCATACTGGGTCAGACCAAGGTCCATCAAGCCTAGTATCCTGTTTCCAACAGTGGCAATCTAGGTCACAAGTATCTAGCAGTTTCCCAAAAAGACACAGGTTCCACAATGCTTGTATTGGGTCAAGCATTGATATCCTGGGTCCCTTTTAATAATGGTTTATGGACCTTTCCTCCAGGAACTTGTCCAAACCTTTTTTAAACCCAGCTACACTAACAGGCTTTACTACATCCTCCGGTAACAAAATTCCAGAGTTTGATTACACGTTGGGTGAAAAAATATTTTCTCTTATTGTTCTTAAAAAGGTTACACTGTAGCTTCATTGCTTGTCCCCTAATCTTTCTATATTCTGATCACGTAAACAATCAATCTACGTTTACCAGTTCCACTCCATTCATTAGTTTATAGACCTCTATCATATCTCCCCTCAGCCATCTCTTTTCTAGGATGAAGAGCCCTAACCTTTTTAGACTGTCTTCATAGGGGTATCCTTCCATCCCCTTTACCATTTTGGTGGCTCTTCTCTGAACCTTTTCTAATAATGCTATATCCTTTTTAAGATACGGCGACCAGAATTGCACACAATATTCAAGGTGCGGTCGCACTATGGAATGATACAGAGGCATTATAATATCCTTTGTTTTATTTTCCGTTCCTTTCCTTATGATACCTAGCATTCTATTTGCTCTCTTGGCCACAGCTGCACACTGAGCAAAGAGTTTTAACATGTTATCCACGATGATGCCTAAATCTTTTTCCTGGATGGTGGTTCCTAATGTGGAACCTTGCATTGTGTAACCATAGTTTGGGTTCTTCTTTCCTAGGTACACAACTTTGCACTTGTCCACATTAAATTTCATCTGCCATTTGGATACCCAGTCTTCCAATTTATTAAGATCCTCTTGCAATTTTCCACAATCCTCATGGGTTTTTAATAACTTTAAATAGTTTTGTGTCATCTGCAAATTTGATAACCTCACTCGTTATTCCCATTTCCAGGTCATTTATGAATATTGTCACACTGCCGCCCTAGTGGCCAGAGGTTGTTAAGGCAGGTCGGGTGAACATGAGTTATATTTTTAAGTTTGAGTTGGTCCTTGAGTGCGGGGTCTGGGTATTCTGTTCCCAGTGGCCTTCCGTGTACCAAAGCCTCAAATGAATACAAAGTCTGAGAGTAGGGAAAGAAAGGCTTTTTATTTCCCTTAATGCACAAAGATTCAAATATTGGAATCTACATCAACACAAAGCAACCTTACTTCAGGTAGAAAGAAACATAAACAGTTATTGCTTTATCCTCTGTTATCTTCACAGGAATTTATACATATGAAACCCACAGTCTTTGTTTGCTGAGCATAGCTCTAGACACTAGGCAGGGATTCTAGGCTTCCTGCCTGACAGTAGCTACAATCCATTGCCATTTCGGAAGGGTCCTCGGTAAATTCCACCTGCATGGGCTGAGGATCTGAAAGCTGTGACTCTGTATCAATATAGTCCGGTGGAATATGATGAGGCTTTTCATATAAAGTTTGTACCAGCCTCCAATGCTCTGGGCTTAAGTTTAGGCCTCGGCCATGTGCATGCTTACTATGAGAACAACCTCTTTTGTCCCTGTGCCTTTCATTAAACAGTCTTTCATTTGGTAACAGCTTGTGTCTTGCTTTACAAACAGCTTGATGAGGAGAACACTCCCTTGTTTCCTGTGCTCCCTGTGTCACCAAGTTATAACGGTTAGTAGTAGAAAAATATGGATTACCTTTTCCTCTGGGCCTATCCCAGTGAGCTGAGGCTTTGTGGCAGGTGTAGGCCTGTGATCCACTTCGTCTGATATAAGCAAGTGAGCTTGAGGCCTAGACCTGCTGCAATTCAGCCTTACTCGGTTAGCAGGCTTCCCACTGTCCAGCTGGCCTTTGGGTGGAGTTATCTCCCTTTCACCCCCATACCTCTTTCTCCTTGAACAAAGAGTGTTACCTCCTATGGAGATGGCTTCATCTTCCTTCTGGTAACTTCCACAGGGTCCTGAGTCCGCTGGCACCGGTCCATCAGCTAAGACTCTGCCTTCTGTTTCTCTCCGGGTACCTTTCCTCCCAGTGTCTCTTTGCCAAGAACTCCTTCTGTCTTGTTGCCAAGAACTCCTTCTCCTCTCTTTTCCAACTTCCCAGCCTTTCTTAAAAGGAACTCCCCCTTTCCTGGATTGGCTGTTGGCCGGCATCACATCACAAGCTCTGGGGTGCGGCTCTCTAGGCCCTGGAAGGTCTCTCTTGCTCCCCCTATCTGGCTCCTCGTAATGTCGCATCTGGTGTTGGAATCTTTTTTCTGAATTTAAAACCTTTTTTCCTGTTTGCATAGGGTCTGCGGCACCACAATATGTCAAAAAGCAGCGGACCCAGCACAGATCTCTGGGGTACTCCACTATTCACCTTTCTCCATTGGGAAAATTGGCCATTTAGCCCTACCCTCTGCTTTCTATCTTTTAACCAGTTCCTGATCTACAATAGTACACTGCCTCCTATCCCATGACTCTTTAGTTTTGCCAAAAGTCTCTGATGAGGGACCTTGTCAAAGGCTTTCTGAAAGTCAAGATACACTGGAACTCTCCAGACAGTGCCACAGTGTTTAGAGGGATATTCACTGTCTGATTAGTGCTGTGAATATCCCTCTCAGTGGGATTTATGTAGTTAGCAGATCCTGCTAATCAGATAAACCCCTTTGAATTCTGGGCTCTATGTACATATTTTACCTTTAAATGCTGCACAGTACAGGGGCATCTGCAGCTCTTCCTGTTTCTCTAGTGTATTGCATGCAGCATCTGGGTTTTTGGGATTTCAATTTATTTTTGTCTACATAATGGTAATTTATTTTATGCTGGGTGAGGATCTAGCTATATTCTGAGTGTGTGACCGCGGCCAGGTATTCTGTTAGCATGGAGTTTCTAGGTAAGGATTGATAGCAATCTGGCTTGCTTGGTTTTCTGACTAGGTTTATTGATATTCTAGGGTCCAGTGCAATAAAAATATTTAGGGGGATGCTTACTTAGCTGACTTAGCTGTTAACACGGCAGATAGTGCATGCTCTCTGCGTGCATTAGCATATAACGCAGGGAAATTGCAGATAACGCAGCGATGTTTTGTGCTATTTGCAGAAAGTGATCTGCAAGAGTGGGCAGGATATGGATGGAGGTGTGCTTCTGTGTTTCATGCGTAGTTACTGCGGGCGTCAACAGCGGGCGGTAACCATCAAAGTTGCAGACAACATGGATGCTCATAACGCCACCTCAGTGGGTGCTGTTACATGCATCCATGGTGCTGCCGGGGAACGCTTTCTGCAATCTTGGTGCATTATCTGCTGGGGAAATGCTGTGCACGCTCCCAATAGATAACACACAGCTTTTGTAGCTAAAGCCATGTTATCAGCACTTTTTTGCCACGTTAGGTGCAAAAGCCTAACGTGTTTTAGTAACAGATTCTCTTAGAGTGCTGTTGTTTCCCAGGGAGGCTCCTTGCGTGAGTTTTGGAAGTCGATACTGTTCTGGTATGGCAGATTTTCTCTATAGGTCCTGAGTAATTTTTGTAACGTTTTATATTACCTCACCATATGTCCATGACTGGTGAAGATTTATATTGTTGACCTCAGAATCAGTAATTATTTTGTGTATGCTGGCAGTGTTCTCCCCGGGACCCTTTGAATGGCTGCATCACCCAGCTGATTTTACTGACCATCCGGCTAACATAATCATGGCAAAATAATGAGAAAGAATGGAAAAAGGAAAGGTGACTAATTATGTTGTCTGCTGCCAGTCAGCTTATAATGTGGCCCACCCGGCTACACCCTCATGCCACTTGGCTGGCAAATATTTCTGGGGAGAATACTAGTTAAGTTCTATGGGGAAATGTCCTCTGCATTCTTTATTGGGAGAAGGGTTTCTATGAATGTAGAATATATATTCAAAAATAAAACGCGAGAAGCGCAGCACAGTTTATAACACCAAAATAAAATTAGCTGTGGTTCTTGCTTTTTCATTTTGTTCCCTGGTTTGTGATCAATTGGCATCTCCTTTGTTTTTGCAGACTGTATAGTTAAATTTAATAGCATGCCAGCCTAGAAATCTAATCTGCTACATTTTTTGTTGCATAAAAACAACATAATAGTTTAAAAAAAAACACCTTATATAGCCTGGGAAATATTGCTTTCTTTATTTGTGGGTAACCATTTAACTGGTGTTGAGGGGGGAGGGGGTTTCCTGACTAGGGTTCTGGACTCGCCTCCATTTTGGCTGTGGGGGGAAGGGACACTAGCTTATCTCTCGCCTCAGGCAGCAGACTGTCTTGAGTCGCTCCTGACTGGAGTGTTTTATACCCAGAAAGAAAATAAAGGGTGAAAAAGCCCAAAGATCAAAACAGACAATATATTTTCCTCTAATAACACTGGTTTCTTGGGCTGTTGTTGCCACTGTTTCTTGTGCTCTGCCTCACATTTGGGGCCTTGGCCTGATCATGCCACTCTAGCTGCTGTTGCCTAGTTTAATCAGTTGCTCGGCCACTCCTTTGTCTCCATTGGGTTGTTTTGTTCATTATGGGAGGTATGCTGTTGGGGTGATTATTATGATTGTTCTGTTTAATCTTCAAATACTGTGTTGGGGGGGGCTGAGGGCCTGAAAGTTAATTGAATGGGACGCAAAACTGAAGGTTCACCTATGGCAGGAGTTCTCAACTCGGTCTTCAGGGCATAACTAACCAATGAGAATTTCAGGATTCCCACAATGAATGTGCATGAGAGAGATTTGCATACAATACAGGCAGTGTATGCGAATCTCTCGCTTGCATATTCCTTGAAGTTATCCTGAAAACCTGACTGGCTACGTGTATCTTGAGGAATGGGTCAAGAACCCCTGACCTAGGGTAACTAGTACCAGTCCTATTAAAATGGCTAATGGGAAAAAAAATTCAATTACTGTAAGGATGTGGTCTCCACCATAAGCATAAGAGGAGTAGCCTAATAGAACAGTGGGCAGAACCAGCGACGTCATGTTCAAATTCTACTGCTGCTCTTTGTGATCTTGGACAAGCCACTTAATCCTCCATTGTCTTAGGTACAGTACGACCTTAGATTGTAAGCCCTCCAGGGACAGGAAAATACCTACTGGACCTGAATGTAATTCACCTTAAACTTCTGAGAAAGTTGTGGCTAAATCCAAATCCAATGGATGGGCATGTTTTATATAAATATCATCAAGGTGAGCAGTGGTACACAGCTTTAGAAGACCTGCTTCTGAAATCCAAAAAAGGGGCAGACAGAATTCTTCATATAGATGTGCAAGCTATTAAATGTGCTTTGACTGATATTCCAATTAATGTTACAGAAGTTTAAAAAAGTGGTTTGAAAGAGATGTCATGGGCACACCTTTAAAGACTATGGTTGTAGCTATGCTTTGGCCTATGCTAGCAGAATACATTTTTATGCTGCCATTACTGGGGAGGTTCCTGGCACAGAGTTTCTGCTGTATCTTTCTCGATTCTCCGACACCACTGCCTCTTCCATACGTTGCTTCATTTGACTTAAGTGATCAAATGTTCTGGATTTTACCAAGCATACCACCAGTTTACATCCCCTTGCATCAGTGTTTTCATACATAAATGTCAGTCTTCCTCCTCTGCATCTTTCTGGGTTTTTTGAGTCTTCGTTCCACTATTGCTTTACTCTTTCTTTTAGGCCTTGAAGTCTTCTTTTATTTGTAGTAATAGCTCACACCTTTACAGTGATAGTTCAAGGTGAGTTACAATCAGGTACTATCAGTATTGCCCCATCCCCAGAGTGCTTGCAATCTAAGTTTGTACCTGAGGTAATAGAGAGTTAAGTGGCTTGCCTGAGGCCATAGGGAGAACCAGTAGGATTTGAACACTGGTCATGTTGGTTACCAGACCATTGCTCTAACCACTAGGCCAGGGGTAGGGAACCCTGGTCCTGGAGAGCCGCAGACCAGTCAGGTTTTCGGGATATCCCTAATGAATATGCATGAGATATATATGCATTAGAGATATCCTGCCAACCTGACTGGTTTGTGGCCCTCCATCAAAAAGGTTAGATAGAATGTGTCACATTCCTCCTCACTTCTCACCACCACCAAAATATTGTCTATTAGACAACTTTTTGGTGGTGATGAGAATCGAGGAGGAATGTGACACATTCTATATACCCTTTCGATGTCTAGGACATCTGCACCTTGCCCACTCACAATCTTAAATGACAGAGGTGTAAGGCAGGGGTCTCCAAATCCAGCCCTGGAGGGCCACAAACCAGTCAGGTTGGCAGGATATCTCTAATGCATATATATCTCATGCATATTCATTAGGGATATCCCGAAAACCTGACTGGTCTGCGGCTCTCCAGGACCAGGGTTCCCTACCCCTGAACTAGGCTATTCCTCCACTGTAAATAGAGAAAACAATTTCTACACATCCTAGCCACCTATTACCTAGTGCCCTCCAGGATATTATTTCCTAAGCTAACAAATTTTCTGCACCTAAGTATCTCAGGAGATCTTGAGTATTGATGGCACTTAGAATGCTCACCTCTCCAATGAATCCTAACGACTAAACCTTTATGGATAATGCTCCACGCACACTCTTTGAATGATCCAAATAATTTGGAATCTGAAAGCAAACCGAATGGGTGATTGAACCAAACCTAAAACTTTTGTCACGCAGTTCCTACACTGCACAGTTCCAGTGAGTCAAACTGTTCAGCAGCCTCCATACCACCTCCCTCCTAGCCTCTGATTTGTTTTTCTTATTTGTTATGGACCTTCTCCACCCACTAGCGTGCCTACACACAAAACCCTCATCAAGCAAGGTAATAATATTTTATCTTTTACTTTGAGTCAGCTTGTTGCTACTTCTCCTCTTCCTTTGTACTGTTACGGGCCACTTTTACAGGCTCCACCCTTCCCAGTTGCCAGGAAAAGTAGACTTTCACTGCTTTATGTTGCCAGGTGTCAGAGAATTCTGAGACTGGAATCCTTCTCCTTGTTATGTGATGATACATACACACGTCACAGTGTGGGTCAAAGGGGTGTGCAACATAAAAGTTGTTGGTGAACTGATGTGCATCTCTTAGGGGGAGAGAATAATGTTCCCTCCTCTAGCTCAGTACCTTCATGTGGTGACCCCATTGTATAACATCTATACTAAATCTTAGCAAGTCGATACTACAATTGAAGTATGGTAGGAATGAAAAAGAAAAATACATACTCCCACACATTGACCAGGATAAAAAGGTGCCCACCCGTAGCTTAAGCACTAAGGCTAACGATGGTGGTTGTGATAGTGCAAATACTGCAAGATGAAGATAATTTCTGTGTCACAGATAAAGGCCATGGTTCATTAACCCACTGTGGCAGGAGATAAACCACAGAAATTAATAAAAAAGTTAAGAGGATTAACTATAGTGAAGTGGACTTCTGCAGATAAAGAGGAGATGATGTACTGCTATTTTTATGCTACAAACCCTATATTTAAATCAAGAGGACATGCAAAGAGAATCCACCAAAACCTGGAAGAAAGAAGGAATTTGCCGCAAGAAAAACTGCGTAAAGCAACGGATGCAAATTTAAATTCTTTAATTTCACAAATAAAATAAAGAAGTATGTGAATGATAACATCTTGAAGCAAGTAAGCGCTTCCATGGAAAAAGAAATACAGAGAGAAGAGAAGACGTAGGTACCAGGAGAAAGGAATACAAAGAAAAAGACAGAGCAGTTCAGGGGGAGATGGAGCTGAGAGATCTGGAACTGCAGGAGAGTGAGCTGAATAAAGGACGGGTCAACAAATCAACTGAAGAGAAGGAAGAAAGGGAGGAGAAAGACCCAGAGTGGAGGAATTCAAGATAGAACTCCTAGACCACATGGAAAGAGATGAATATGCAGTGTTCCAGGCAAGGGAAGATTACCCAAGTTAAATTTAACTCCTAAGGTTAGAAGTATGATAATTAAGATGAACAAGGCCATATTCAGTTTAAAAGGACCATTTATTGTCATCACCAAAATAAATCAAATACATCATCCTCCAAGGACTACTGAAGACAGCAATCCACCCGCTCCAACTAGCCCTCAACACAGCAGCACGCATCCTCTATAATGCACATATGACCGAACACATTACTCCCATGCTCAAACAACTGCACTGGCTACCCATCATGGAACGCACAAGATTCAAAGCCATCCTTACAATCTTCATGGTCCTCAATTTATTTATTTATTTATTTATTGAACGGTTTTATATACCGCCTTTCAGAAAAATCAAAGCGGTTTACACAGAACAAAACTTAAACATTACATTGAAACTTATTAAACAATTGGTATTACAGTGAACAATAAATTATACATAATAGAAAAGGTAATTTGAGGGTTACAATACTGAGTAAATGTTAATTAGATATATAGATAGCTTAAACATATGTACATATTTAAAATATTTACAAGTTTATGGTCTTTTATCCATTCATTTTCAAACACTATTACATCCAACCAATAACAACCATACCAGGCGAACAGGATCCCAGAATACCCTACATATACCAGCACTCTTCACCAGATCCAATACCACTACTTCCAAAAGAGCTTTTTCATTATATGCAGCATCCCTCTGGAACTCAATCCCATACAAACTCCGGGCCACAAAGGACCTACTATCATTCAGAAAGATCCTTAAGACTCATCTATTTATAGCATGCTTCTCTGAAGACACAATTTAATATCATTGCACACATACCTCTGCCCTGTTTTCCTTGTCCCTCTCTCTAACCCTTATTAACCCCTCCCCCCCACACACTTCAACTCCTACTATCCCTTACACTAAGGGGCATGTTTACTAAAACCCCTCACAAGAGGAAGAGGTGGACAGAGAGTTAATTGAAGACATACGCAGCATTGCTAGGAAAGGGGAAGTGCTACTGATAGGAGATTTCAATATGCCAGATGTTGATTGGCACATTCCTGCTGCAGTATCATCTAGAAGTAAGGAGATCCTGGATTCTCTACAGGGAGAACTATTCAGGCAATTGGTAACAGACCCCACACGTGAAGGGGCCATACTGGACTTGGTGCTTACCAATGGTGAAAGTGTTTCTGATGTTGTAGTGGGAGATCATTTTGCATCCAGTGATCACCAGATGGTGTGGTTCAGTATTAGGACTAGGGCTGTTAGAATCCATTCCAAGGTGAGGATCTTAGACTTTAGGAAGACTAACTTTGCGAAGATGGGCCAATACCTCAGGGAGTCGTTAGTGGGATGGGAACAGCTGGGGGATGTAGAAAAACAGTGGGAAAACTGAAAGGGGGTATTTTAAAGGCAACCAACCTTTTTGTTAAAATGGTAAATAAAGGCAAAAGGAACAGGAGACCGCTATGGTTTTCGAAGGAAGTAGCTGAACAAGTGAAGAAAAAGAGGGAGGCCTTCATGAAATACAAGAGATCACAGAGAGAGGAAGACAGGCATCTGTATTTGGAAAAACTTAGAGAAGCTAGCAAAGTAGTCAAGAAGGCAAAGATTCAAAAGGAGGAGGAAATAGCCAATGCAATAAAATGGGGGGATAAGACATTTTTCAGATATATTAGTGAGAAGAGGAAGGGCAAAAGTGGTATTATCAGACTCAAGGGTGCAGGGGGGGAATATATAGAAGCTGATAAGGATAAAGCGGAATTGCTTAACAAATATTTTTGTTCTGTGTTCACAGATGAAGAACCAAGAGCAGGACCTCAGAAAACACCCACAAATAAGAACAGAAGCGAGAGACATCTTGAACTATTTTCAGAAGACTGTGTTCGTGAGAAACTAGCTCAACTTAAAGTAGACAAAGCGATGGGACCGGATGGGATACACCCTAGAATACTGAGGGAACTTGGGGACGTTCTAGCAACTCCACTGACTGACCTTTTCAATGCCTCATTGGAGTAGGGAGTGGTGCCAAAGGACTGGAGAGAGGCTCATGTGGTGCCTTTACACAAAAGCGGAAGTAAGGATGTGGTTGAAAACTACAGGCCGGTTAGTTTAACTTCGGTGGTGAGTAAATTATTGGAAACGCTGCTGAAAGAGAAAATAGTGAGGTTTCTGGAGTCCAGGGGATTACAGGATCCGAGGCAGCATGGATTCACCAGAGGCAGGTCTTGTCAGACAAATCTGATTGATTTCTTTGACTGGGTGACCAGGGAGTTGGACCGAGGGAGAGCTCTAGATGTGGTGTATTTAGATTTCCGTAAAGCCTTTGACACTGTTCCTCACAGGCGACTTATAAACAAACTGAGCACCCTAGGGATGGACACTAAAGTTACTGTTTGGGTTAGAAATTGGTTGGGTGGGAGGCGACAAAGAGTACAAGTAAATGGAGCTCACTCTGAGGAGAAGGATGTTACCAGTGGTGTGCCCCAGGGATCTGTCCTTGGTCCGATTCTTTTTAACATCTTTGTTAGTGATATAGCGGAAGGGCTGTCGGGTAAGGTTTGCCTCTTTGCGGATGATACCAAAATCTGCAATAGAGTAGACACCCAGGAAGGGGTAGATAACATGAGGAGGGATCTAGCTAAGCTTGAAGAATGGTCTAGAATTTGGCAGCTGGGATTTAATGTTAAAAAATGTAAGGTCATGCATTTGGGCTGCAGCAATCCAAGGGAGCAATACAGTATAGGAGGTGAAGTACTTTTGTCCACTAAAGAAGAGCGGGACCTAGGCGTGGTTGTGTCTGATGATCTTAAAGTAGCTAAACAGGTAGAAAAGGCGACGGCAAAAGCTAGAAGGATGCTTGGGTGCATACGGAGAGGAATGGCTAGCAGAAAAAAGGAGGTGATAATGCCTCTGTATAAGTCTTTGGTGCGACCTCATTTGGAGTATGGTGTGCAATTCTGGAGACCGCACCTTCAAAAGGATGTGAACAGGATGGAGTCGGTGCAGAGGGTTGCTACTAAAATGATTAATGGGCTTCATTATAAAGCATATGAGGACAGACTTAAGGATCTTAATATGTACACCTTAGAGGAAAGGCGGGATAGAGGTGATATGATTGAGATGTTTAAATACCTCCGTGGCATAAATGTTCAGGGAAAGAGCCTCTTTCAATTGAAAGCAAGTTTTTATTTATTTATTTACATTTTCTTATATACTGTGCTATTCTGCATCAGTGTGGTTTATATTGAACAAACTGAAATCACATTGAACAGGGCATTATAACTTGGAGATAACTATTTTACAGGGAACATGGGCTATGGAGGGTTAAGTGGCTTGCCCAAGACCACAAGGAGCACCTGTGGGACTAGAAACCCCAGTCCTTCCAGCCCAAGGTTGCTGTCCTCTAGTGGGATTTGAAACCCCTGACCTTCTGGCCTGAAGTACTTTGCCCCAACCACTAGGCCACTCCTCCACTCCAGTTCTGCTATGAGGGGACATGGGATGAGTGTGAAGGGAGATAGATTCAGGAGTGATATGAGGAAATATTTCTTTACGGAAAGAGTAGTGGATCCGTGGAATAGTCTCCCAGTGGAGGTGGTAGAGATGAGGACAGTAACTGAATTCAAAAAAGCATGGGACCAACACAGAGGATCTCTAAAGGTAAAAAGTGGACTGTTGTAGTTGTTGTTATGGAAGGACAGACTAGATAGGCCATGTGGTCTTTTTCTGTCGTCATGTTTCTATGTTTCTATGTTTCTAAAACCCCGATAATGTGCGGGCCGCGCTAGTGTGCGGGTGCCATATAAGGAGTGGGCGTTTCTTTCTGAAAAAGAAAAACCGTGATTTAAATATGCGCTAAGGTGCGCGGCGCCCATGTGCGCCCCGCACATTAGCGCATGAGAAAGCTGCACGGGAGGCATAAGTGGCGCTCTGATGTACAAGCAGAAGAGCAGAGCCACAGCACAATGGTTAAGACACTTACCAATGGTGCGGGGATCAGCGGTTCAATCCCCCACAGTGCCCAATGAAGATGGCTGGCTGAGGCATTACTTTAGGAGGCATTTCAATATTGGGCAGCATAAGGCAGCAAGCTGATGTGCATAAGGCAGTGTGCTATTGCATTGGGAGGCATAAGGCGGCACGCTGATGTGCAAGCACAGGAACAGAACCCACAGCACAATGGTTAAGACACTGACCAATGGTGCAGGGATCAGGGGTTCAATCCCCCAAAGTGCCCAATGAACAAGGCTGGCTGAGGCATTACCTATTATGGGGAAGATTGCTTTTGGAGGCATTTTATTTATATTTTAATTACATCTACTAGCAAACGCACTCTCAAAGCATGTTAACATAAGGCGCCCCATAAGGCACATTTTAAAGTGCACTGTCCGCCAAGGCACCCTAAAATGCCCCCTATAGGGCACCCTATAAGTTGCGTCACTGGATAATGTACAGTGCACCTTATATGGACGGTAACCATAAGGTGCCCTATAGGGCGCCCTATAAAGCGCCCTCAGAGGCACCTTATGGGTACAGTACGCTGAGGGTGTTTTTGCTGGCAGCAATAATGTACATTAAAAATAGATAATGCTTTGGGCAGCCCTATCAAATAACCACATTGTGGGTTTGAACCCATGACCTCTGGCTCCACAGGGAAGTAACCATTGGGCTACAGCTCTATAGCTACTAGCAAGCCCCTGGCTGGCTGCAGAGGGAGTGCATGTCACCACAAAGACAGTCTGCTGTGGTCACCAGGATAGGGTTAGCACACCCGTACCCATGATGCACTTCACATGCAAATCAGCTGTCCACAGATAAACACAAGATGGGGTAGGCACCCCCACAGCACCTCGGCCTGGTAGGGGGAACTGACCATGTCCACCCCCACAGCACCTCGGCCTGGTAGGGGGTACTGACCGTGTGTTTTACTGGCACAGAGTAGCTACACACCGTCACATTGTGCGGGTACTGTGCTCACCCTGAGGGTGTGGTGAGGTGCCCAGCACCAGGTCCACAGCACCTTCCATGGCAGAAATAGGCCATGATGCAAGTACAAAGCAGGGTTAATGTGTGAGATAGGTAGTTTCTGCTGAAACACCTTGGATATATCTGTCTGTCTCAGTCAGGTGTTGCCCCGATGGAACCCTAGGAGGATTACAACCCTCCTCCCCCAGGGCTGAGGGTGGCAAACAGGGTCTCCCATCAACAGATCCACATTCTACCTCCCTGCAATGGTGGCAGTAGAGGGGACCATCAACCCCAGTCCTGCTGGTGAAAAGACACTCTTCAGGGCAGTCAATGCAGCTCTGTACATAACCATAACACAATAGCAGACAGACATTAGGCCTGTATATGCTAAGCTGCACCCCACCACTATCTGATATTCTCCTGCAGCAAGCCTTCAGCCACTGCACCCTGCAAGGCACTCCATCAAGACACATACCAGCTACAAACAGTCTGCTAATTAGTCCATAGTGCATGTTCCTGGTGGAAATGCATGCACCCAGAACTGGGATGGCAGCACACACAACAAGCAGATAAGTCAGTGACTGGGCCCCAAAAGGAAACCCATAAATATCACATGAGAGAAATAATATATAGCACTATGGGGGTGCCTAGCCATGCTGTCATCACTGCACAGTCAGGGTGAGAGTGATCTCCCAGCAGGACATACTGAGGTCACCCTGTCTGTGTAGGTGGTGGCCGGGCACTAAAATGTCCCAGTCAGTGCCCTATGCCCTGTGCAGATGCACCCTGGCCAGGCCACCCTGTCTGGACTATACCCATGGTACCTTGCTCCTCATTATGCACATTGGCAGGCCAATATTGGCAACAGTGCTGGCAGTGTGGGCTGTGGAAGGTGTTTGCAGCCACCACACACTGTATAGACAGACACACACTCCAACACCTATGCCAGCATTGTGCTACTATAGAGGAGTTCAGCAGCCATGCCCATCACACCAGTCCTGGGCACAGTACAGGCATGGATATGGTACGCAATACTGTTGGGGGTCACTCCCCAGGGTGGTAAACACTGTCAGAGACCAGACCTGAAGCACACACCGCAGACATCAGAATGATTGTTATGATGGAGCTCAATCAGCAAACTGTGCTTAACGTAGGAATTTCTATCTGCCAGTACTCATAGCAAACGTTTGAGAGCTGTGTACCATATACCCAGGTGTAGGGTTGCATTGCTAAGGTATGCAAGTGCTAGTATTGGGAGATGCACGCAGGGCCCAATGTCCTGCCTCTCCAGGAGGCATTGGCCAATGGGGCCTGTGGGTGTGGGTGTGGGTGTGTCTGCCCCTGTTGGCTGCTGCTTTACGGCAGAGGTTCCCAACTCCAGTCCTGGTGTGCCAAACACTGTTCGGGTTTTCATGCTGTCCCTCATGAATATGCATGAGCTACATCTGCATACCATGGGGGTGGTGCATAGATATGCAGCACAGGCATCTTTATTAGAGGCAGCATGGAACCTGAATGGTGTGTGGCCCTCCAGGACTGCATTTGGGAGACTCTGCTCTAGGTAATGCGCCTGTTTATGGTGTCTGTGCTTGGTGGGGTAAAATATAGGCGTATTAACCATGCGTATGTTCTCAGCAATAAAGGTTTGTCCTTACTATCACGGTTTAGTTGTGGGAAAACTATGTGGACTGGATTGGCAGTAGCCCCAGCTGGGCTTTGAACCTGTGACTTTCTGTTCTTGCACACACTGTCTGTGTGCACTGCACCACCGTGTTGCCACAGATATACTGCATTCCCTGGGGTGTCCATGACTGTACATCCGACAGAGCCTGTCTGTTGCAGTGGACGGTGCCAGCCTGCACAGGGCTAGGCCACTGTCTGCTGTGGCTAGCAGCCACTGCCCCCTCCACCACCTGTACCCTTCCACCAACATGCTGACATGTCCTTATCTTGGAAACAGCATATGACCTGATTGAGTTGTGGCACTCCAGGACTGCATTTGGGGGACTCGGCTGTAGGTAATGCCCATTTTATGGTGTGTGTGCAGTGTAGGGTAAAATATAGGTGTTTGAACCATGCTTATGTTCTCTGCAATAAAGGAGTGTCTTTACTATCTCTGTTTAGTGGTGGGTAAAATATGGGGACTGGGTTGGCAGGAGCCCCAGCTGGGATTTGAACCTGTGACTCTCTGGTCCTGCAGGCACTGGCTGTGTCTGCTGCACCACACTGTGGCCACAGAGACAGTGCAATCCCTGGAGATAGGAAACCTGGCCGAACGAGTCAGAAACCCTGCTCTGCACAATTTTACTGTGGGCTCATTCACCTTGTATGGAGACAAAAGGGCAAATAAACCTCAAAAATGACCTTGAAAAAAGGGGAAAAAAACATAAACAAGCTGGCCAATAGTGATATCAATGGGCAACATTAAAAAACACTCCCAGGAAAGCTCCCTTCCAAAAATCATTTCTTTTTTTTGAAGCTTTCCTGGGAGTATTTTTTAATGTTGCCCATTGATATCACTATTGGCCAGCTTGGTTATGGTTTTTTCCCCTTTTTTCGAGGTCATTTTTTAGGTTTATTTGCCCTTTTGTACTGTGCACATGTATCACACTGCTCACGTTTTGAAGGTTTCCCCTGTTTTGCTGTACATTGCTGACGGAAATGGTTTCTCTTCCCTTTAAATCGGCTCTAACGCGAGGTTTTCACTCGCGGTATTTTTTAGCTTGAATTTCAGCCCCGCTCCTGTGCGGGGAGCCTCTCCCCTCCCACTCTCCACCCATTGACCCCGTCCCTCCGCCCCTCGGGAGCTTTCCTCCACCCTCAGAATGCCTTTCCACGCCTCTATCGCACATCAGCGCGCTGTGCACTTGTGCGGGCCCGTTAGTGCAGCGCGCACGTGTGCGGGGCACAAAAATGCACTATTAGCGTGCGCTAAGGTACTTTAGCGCACGCTCAAGTGCGCCCCGCACAATTGCGCGGTTTAGTAAACATACCCCTAAGTTTTCTCCAAGTTTTTAATTCCCTGTTAAATGCATAATGTTCTGTTTGATGTAAACCACATTGAGCATAGGATAAAGCAGTACAGAAAAACTATTAAATAAATAAATATTGTGCAGCTAAAATTATTACTGCAAGAATACTATCAACTAAAGTGCAGGGCCAAAAGAAAAAGAGAACAATAGCAGTTCTTCCTTGGAAAAAGTGCATTGAAGGAAAACTATGATCATTGTATGCAGAGGTATCCCTGATAGATGGGCATCTAAAAGGATTAAGATAATCAAAGTTCCAAGGCATGCTGCATTAACAGAAGAAGATCTAAAATGTATATGTTCCAACAATAAATTGAAAGTAGCAGCAGAAGCTGAAGATATGAAGGAAACAGAAAAGAAAGATATCAAAATAAACTATTTAGAGAGAACCCAAAACAATTCTACAGGGAAATGGGAAAGAGCATTAATATGGTAAAAGTACCGCCAACCAAAGCTGAAACAGAAACTTTCTGGAGAAAAATATATGAGGACCCTATAGAGCACAATCAAGAAACAGAATAGTTACCCCACATGCAGGAGCATTTAGAAAAAGCAAACATCAAATCTATGGAATGGTCTGCAATAACAATGAAAGAGCTGGAAAGCAGATTAAAATGAGTCCAAAAATGGAAACGTCCTGGACCAGATGGAATAACCAACTTTTGATTCAAACTGTTAACATCACTCCACCAAGACTTGGCAAACTGCAAAAATCAATTGCTCATGCAGCCAGACATAATAGCACAATGGCTTATTACAGGAAGGACATTTCTCCTTCCAAAGGGGGACCCAAGTAATATTCCCGAAAATTACAGACCAATAACTTGTCTACCTACAATCTATAAGCTGTTCACTGCAATAGAAGCAGACAGAATATATGATCATATTGAGTCCAATAACATCATGACAATAGAGCAAAAGGCAATAAGAGGAGAGTATATGGAACCAAAGACCAGTTAATGTCAAATAAGGCCATCATGCCAGTGCTAAGAAAGGCAGAATTCTCAGTATCACATGGATTGATTATAAGAAAGATTTTGACAGCGTCCCACACTCTTGGATAATAAATGGCCTTGAAATGTATAAAATAAATCCTGGTTTGATAGAGTACATTAAGTTTACCATAACAATATGGCAAACCACACTTTTTTTGAAATATGAAGATGGTCTGTACATCATTCCTAACATTAAGATCCAGCAAGGAATATTTCAGGGAGATTCCTTGTCACCACTTCTGTTTTGTGTGGTGCTTAATCCATCAACTCTGGGATACAGATTTAGCCTGAATCCTAAAGAAGGTAACAATCCAGAAATAACATCCCATTTACTATTTGTAGATGATCTGAAGCTCTACAGTTCCAGCGACCAACAATTAACAGAGCAACTCCATATGGTGAAAAGCTTTTCTGGTGACATAAGAATGACTTTTGACCTTGAGAAATGCACTAAGGCAACTTCTTTAGAAGAAAATTGAGTAAAATGGAAAACACCTCCTTGGCTGAGGGCTGTGACATCAAGGACCTTGAACAGGAAGGTGTATATAAGTATCTCAGAGTAGAGGAATGAACGACACTCAAGCAGAAATTACTGAGAGAAAAGATCAGTAAAGAATATTACAGGAGATTAACATCATTATTGAAAAGTGTTTTATCATCACGGACTAAGATACAAGCCATCAATAAGCTGGCAATTTCTGTACTCTCGTACAGCTTTGAGATTGTGGACTGTCCTCTTAAAGATCTTGAAAAAGTAGATATGTGAACAAGAAAACTCTTCCATGCCCATGAAGTAATTTACAAGAATCAATGTATGTCAAGACTGTATATCCCTAGAGCTGAGTGAGGGCTAGGCCTCATAGAGATTGATTACACATACAGAGCTACTATCATAGGCCTCCAGGATCCAAATATGCAAAAAGTGCTGAAATATCAAAGTAAACATCCAGAATCAGTCTCCATCATCAAACATGGACAAGCATTCTGACAACTGGAAGGAATGAGTGAGAATCCACAAGCATACACAGGGAAGGAAATAACAGAATTTGCCAAACAAGGGAAAAAACTTCAAAGAATTAGATCAACAAACAAGAAAAAACAAGTTGCAAATGCACAAATACAGTGGGAAATGCAGAGTGTTACTCCAGGAACCTTTTGTCAATCCAGAATGGACACATGAATGATTAAGGAGAGGTTTAATAACTGAAACCAGAGGATGAAAGGTTGATAGTTGCAGCCCAGGACAGTGGATTACGGATGAGATGGTTTACAATGAGCATTGAAAAAACTGGCAAAACAGACATGTGTCAATTCTGTGGGAAAGAGCTGGAAACAGCCTCATAGCTGGCTGTGAAGTTCTGATGGCAGAAAATTTCTATATAGAAAGACACAATAAAGTAGCATGCCTTATCCATTGAAAATTCTGTAAGCACTACAACATCACTGTGCCTGAAAAGCATTGGGATCATGACCCTAAAAGAATTACAGGGAATGAAGAGGTTATAATCACTTGGGATACTCCTATTTCGATTGATAAAAAGCTGGATGCAAGAAAGTCAGATATAGGCTTTCTTGCAGGAACGGCATTGATTATAGAGGTGTCTTTTCCAAGCAACTACTCTGAATTGCGTTGAGAGGGAGAAAATCTTCAAGTCCCAAGAAATGTAGTCAGAGACCACGAAAATATGGCAGAAAGATACCAAATTATTTCCTATCGTGTTGAGTGCCACCGGCTTAATTAAGAGGAATTTCCAAACACACGTTGATAAATTATATCCATACACATAATATACTACAAACTCCAGAGTGAGGCTCTCTTTGGCACGATGCAAGTACTATGCTGAGCATTAGCAGTAAATTTGAGAGACTGAGATCATACTCCACATACCCTGGCTTAGAAGTGAGGTGCATGAGTGTCATGGTATGTGAAAAAAGCTCCCATTTGGAGAAAATGCCCTGTGATAAACATTGGAGGAACATCATTCCCCTAGTACTGTACCGTTCCACCCCTCCCCTGTCTTTTCTTGTATTCTCTATTCTGTTTTTTGTACCTTTTGTGCCCTGATACAAATGTACATATTTGATTCCACGAAAAGGTTTGCAACTATAGTACCTGTGGTGCAAAAACGATTAAATGCCAATTTTTGTACCATCAAAGAACACTTAATTAGCTGGAAAATAAACACCTACATTTACATGGGTCAATACAGAGCTAGCATGGCCACCATTTATTATTTTAAACACCAGCCTGGTGGCTAAAAAATATCTGGATGTTCAGTGGCAGTATACAGATAATAGCTTAGGTTGAATGCCTGAGAGGGCAGTCAGTGCTGGCCCTATCCACAGAGTAGTAATATTCAGTTCCACTATGCAGATAGCTGAGGACAGCCTTTTTGCTGCACTAAATTATGTGGATAGTTATCCCGATAACAGTGCTGAATAACACTGCTATCTGGAACATTCACCTTCTACCCCTTCTCTGAGCATGGACTGCCTCAACACTATCCGGTCTGTAAGGGTATTCAGCAGTACTATCTCTCTCTCTCTCTCTCTCTCTCTCTTCCCCCAGTCTGCCCCTACCAGTCTCTCTCTTCCTCCCCAGCCAATACCCACCAGCCTCTCTCTACCCTCCAACTAGTCCCCAGCAGTCTCTTTATTCCCTCCAGACACTCTCCCCAGTTTGCCAATCTCCCTCTTTCCTCCAGCTAGTCTCTACCATTAGCATCTCTCCATCTCCTCACCTGTTGATGCTTCACTGTTGTTCACTGGCCTGTCGCTTCTGTTTCCAGCATCCATGGCTACCTCTGATCGACCCTCCCCCTCCACCACCACCCCTGCCGGCTCCACCCCCACAGCTTCTCCTACTTCTGGTTTGTGACTGCCTCCGATTCCTTGCCCTGTAGCTATTGATATTGCTGCCATCATCTCCACAGCCACTTCTGATCCTCCTTGCACAGCAATTGTCCTGTGTCTCATAGACTCCCAGGGGTCTGCCGACCATGTGTTGGAAATCACAGCATCTTCTAGATTTACAGTGATTTATTTTAGTTACTCTGAATCATCACCCTCAAGGAAGGTTTCCAATGTGGGAACAATCCCAAAGCCTTCCACTGTAACGAGTAAGGCAAAATCAAGACTATAAGATGTAGCAAATCTAGGGTAATTTTATAGTAGAGAGTGAAGAGGTTATGATTACTTGGGACATTCCCATTCCGACAGATAAGAAACCGGATGTGGGAAAACCTGACTTAGTGGTAAAGGAGCATTCCTGAGCACTCTTTCACCCCTTGGTCAGCTAGTGGTCTGACTGACTCCCTCTTGAACTGTTTTGCTTCAAATGTACTTAATGAGATGTGAAGGCATAATCTAGATAGTACATGTAGATCGGAATGGGGATGGCGAGGTGGCTCCTACACAAGTCCAACAGCATTTTAGAAAAGGCTCTGTTAAACATTCTAAAATAGTACAGGAATTATCCAAAATCGGCACTTTTTAAAAAGAAAAATGTGCCAGGAAGCAGCTGTAGATCCTGACGTGTACAATTGTAGGCATAAATGTATATTCCTGATATGAAATGGGGAATACAGGTCATTCCATTACCATGGCCCCTAGTAGCTTCTAGTTATTTATTTAGCAATGCTTATATATTGTTTTTCACTGGGTCAAAGTGGTGCACATTCAGATATGGTATATATTTCCCTTGTTCTTGAAGGGCTCACAGGCTAAGTCTTTTTTGTACCTGAGGCAATGGAGGGTTAAGTGGTTAAGGGGAGTGCCTGTGGGGCTAGAAACCCCAGTCTCTCTGGCCTGAGGTTGCTCTTCTCCAGCAGGATTTGAACCTCTGGCCTTCCAGTCTGAGACAACTTGCCCCAACCAGTAGGCCACTCCTCCCTCTATGCAGTAATGACATCCATTTATAATTTAGTCATGTCCACATGTGAATGCCTGTTTTTGCGCATGAAAATTGTGAATAAGGCTTTTAAAATAACCCAAATAGCATTCGTTTTTGCCTCTACGGCAACCACTCTATTCATCCCCATCTTTCTACCCATAAAGATTGCACATTGCATTCTAGTTCCTGCAGGACTTTTATCCTGTTTGACTCTATGCCAACTTTGCATATAACTCTTCTGTGCCACTTGGATCGACCCTATCATTTGGATATAATATGTACCCTGGTATCTCAGTGTCCTAATGCTGATTGCCAAGAGCAGAATATCAGCCCTTAAGTTTCTCTGTTTGAATTAATCTAAGGCAAAATGCCAACAGCAAGAATTAATAAGGGGTTATTTTTACTCCCCCTTAAATATATTTTTAGGATTATTTTTGTACACATTAGCATTAGCATTGGGGAACAGGCAAATATCTCATGTTAATGTACTTAGTACATGAGCATTAGTGCTAATTCCCATTACTACATAGACACAGCAATCAAAATCATACTAAACGAAGGGCAAGGTATTGCGGTTGGGAGACTTCAGTCTATCCAGTCTTTTGTTCTGAGTGCCACATGTATGATTATCTACCAGTTGGTGAGAGATTGTATGTGTGCATTTGGTGCAAAGAATTTCTGCCCTCAGAGAATGAATCTGCTCTTTGGAGGAGCTAAAACAGAGAGAGATATAGAGGAGACTTTGAGGTACATATAGTAGTATAGTAGCACCACCTCCAGTCTGGGTGCCTCTGGGCTGCCTTGGAGGGGAAAACGTGTCTGGTGGCAGGAAGTGATCATGTAACTAAAATCTACCCTCCAGGTAATGCAATATTCTGTCACACTGAGGATGTGTAACTAGAGGACACAAGCCCAAGGAGACAGAGTAAGGATGGATTTTGTAGTTGGTGATTCAGTCATTTAGAATATAGATGGCTAAGTGGCTGGTGAGCATAAGGATCCTTTGGTAACTTGCCTGTCTAGTGCAAAGGTGATAGACCTTGCTTGTCATCTATAAATGATTTTAGACTGTACTGGGGAAGAGTCAGATGTTCTGGTGTATTTAGGTACCAATAACATAAGAAGGTAGAGAAGAGAGGTACTGGAAGCCAAATTTAGATTTTAAGTAGAAAGTTGAAATTCAGAATCTTCAGGTTAGCATTCACAGAAACGCTCCCTGTTCCACATGCAGGATCTCAGAGGTAGGCAGAGCTGCAGAGTCTAAGTGCATGGATGTTGCAGGGAAAAGACATTTAGGGGTATGTTTACTAAACTGCGTTAGTGTGATTCGCGTTAGGAGCCGCGTTAGTGGAAGAAATGCCAAAAAAGGACATGGGCGGTACATCGTTAGTGATAACGCGCGTTATAATGCGCCGCGCAGCAACGATCATTACAGGGCGCGTTACTGCGCGTTAAGCGTAAGAAGGCGTGCAGCCCAAATACAGAAACAGAGCTGTAGCACAATGGTTACTACACAGACCGATGGTACAAGGATCATGGGTTCGATTCCCCATTGTGACTAATGAATAAGGCTGGCTGAGGTGTCATGTGTAACCCTTTGAAAGCCTACTATAATATTTTAGTCTGCAGCCGGGTTAATGTTTGCATATGTCAGGAAAATTGTACCCGTCTTATTCAATATGTCCCAATAGTGACGTTCCCTCTGCCATGGTCATGTATTATATACCATTTGATAGGAATATTTAGGCAGAAGTTTGGATCCCGAAAGTTTTGGGCTTGGCCTGGAAAGGGTTAAGTATTGGGCTGTGAGGAAGTTTAGTTGTACTGTAATAGTGCTGCCAGCAAACACACCCTCACAGTGGCGTAACCTAAGGTGCCACATAAGGCACCCTAGAAGGCACTCCATAGGGCACATTTTAAAGTGCGCTATCCGCCAAGGCACCCTATAATGTCCCCTATAGGACAGCATATAAGGCACCTTATAAGACGCTTTATAGGGTGCCATATAAGGCACCCTATAGGGCAACGTATAAGGCGCCCTATAAGGCACCCTATAGGGCGCCTTATGATCGACCCTAAGGTGACAGTACCCTGAGGGTGGTTCTGCTGGAAGCACTAATATATAATAAAAATAGACAATGCCTAAGACAGCCCTATTGATGAACCCCACTCTGGGTTGTGAACCCATGACCTCTGGCTCCATGGGCAGTGAAGTAACCAGTGGGCTAGAGCTGCCAATAAACACCTGGCTGGCTACAGGAGGACTGCACGGCACCACACCCACATTCTGCTGTGGTAACCAGGGAGATTACATACCACCACCCAACCCACCCTCTGGGGCTCAGGGTGGGGGACAGGATCTCCCGCCCACAGATCCACTTTCTACCCCCCCTGCAATGGTGGCAGTAGAGGGGACCATTACCCCAGTCCTGCTAGAGATCAAACACCCTACAGGGCAGGCAATGCAGAGCAGTACACATCCATAACGCAATAGCAGACAGACGGCAGGTCTGGAAATGCTGAGCTGCCCCCCACCATTATCTGACATTCTCCAGCAGCAAGCCTCCAGCCGCTACACCCTGCACAGTGTTCCAGTAAGAAACATACTAGCTGCAGACAGTCCGCCAGCTAGTCCATAGTGCATGGTCCTGGAGGAGATGCATGTACCCAGAACAGGGATATCAGCATACACACCAAGCAGATAAGTCAGTTATTGGGCCCCAAAAGGAAACCCATAAATATCACATAAGAGAAACACTATATAGCACTATGGGGGAACCTAGCCATGCCATGGTCACTGCTCAGTCAGAGTGAGAGTGACCTCCCAGCAGGACATGCTATGGCCACCCTGTCCGTGCAGGTGGTACCAGGCACTACAATGTCCGGCCATTGCCCTATGCCCTGTGCAGATGCGGCCAGGCCAGGCCACCCTATCCAGGCTATTCCCACGGTACCTTGCTCCTCATTATGCACATTGGCAGGCCAATACTGGCAACAGTGCTAGCACTGTGGGCTGTGGAGGGTGTTGGCAGCCACCACACACTGGATAGACAGACACACACTCCCCACACCTATGCCAGCATTGTGCAACTATAGAGGTGTTGGGCAGCCCAGGCCACCACACCAGTCCTGGGCACAGTGCAGGCATGGCTATGGTACGCAATACTGTAGGAGTCACCCCCCAGATTGGTAAACACTGTCAGACACAAGACCTGTAGCACACTCCACAGACATCAGAAAGGTTGCTATGATGCAGCTCACTCCGAAAATTGTACTTAACCTAGGAATTGCTATCTGCCAGTAATCATAGCAACCTTTTGATAGCTGTGTACCATATTCCCAGGTTTAGAGTGGCATTACTAAGGTATGCAAGTGCTAGTATTGGGAGATGCACGCAGAGCCCAAAGTCCTGCCTCTCCAGGAGGCTTTGGATAATGGGGCCTGTGGGTGCGGGTGTCTCTGCCCCTGTTGGCTGCTGCTTTACGGCAGAGGTTCCCAACTCCAGTCCTGAGGTGCAAAACATTGTTTGGGTTTTCATGCTGTCCCTCATGAATATGCATGAGATACATCTGCATACCATGGGGGTGGTGCATGGAAATGCAGCACAGGCATCTTTATCAGAGGCAGCATGGAACCTGAATGGTGTTTGGACCTCCAGGACTGCATTTGGGAGGCTCTGCTCTAGGTAATGTGCATGTTTATGGTGTCTGTGCTCTGTAGGGTAAAATGTAGGTGTTTTGGGCATGTTTACGTCATCTGCAAGAAAGGTTCTGTCTGTATTAGCATGTTATAGTAGTGGGTAAAATATGAGGACTGGGTTGGCAGAAACCACAGCTGGGACTTGAACCTGTGACTTTCTGCTTCTGAATACACTGGTTTTGTGCACTGCACCACCATGTTATCACAGAGAGGGTGCATTCCCTGGTGATACCATGACTGTTGGTCAGACAGGGCCTGTCTGTTGCAGTGCATGGCACCCACCTACACAGGGCTAGGCCACGGTCTGCTCTGGGCAGCTACCACTGCCCCCTCCACCACCAGTATCCCTCAGCCACCATGCTGACATGCCCTTCTGCTGGTGGAGCTGTTGGTGCGCAGTCTCAGGCCATCCAGTGTGCGGGTAGGTGGCTGCCTATGGTGCGGGTTCTGGGGTAGGGGTGCCTGCATAGACGTCCACGCTCCCCCCCAGCCCCGCCTGCCAATGTTCCGTGCCCTTGGGGGTAGCTGTTGGGTACTATCCCCTGTGACACTTTGGGAAACCCACTCGTGCCCATGTTGGACCTTCAGCAGTTGCTGTCTGGCTGCCCCGCTGTTTCAGCATTCGTATGGGCCACCTAGGCATCACCCTAGTCCGCACTGTGGCCCAGCTCCACCACAGCATGTGCCGCCTGCGGCCCTCTGTATCCCCTTCTCCGGCATCTGTCCAGTTGCCGTTCCGACATGCCTGCCCTGATGTTGCAGGACATGTGCACCTGTCCGATGGTGGGGAAAACCCTGAGCAGCGCTATGTCACTGTGGGCTCATTCACCTTGTATGGGGACGGCGTATAGACCCTTCCACGATTTATATCTGTTCTATGGAGCTTACTCGTGGGGGGAGGGGTTGATGTTTCTCATTGATACCACTATTGCCCAGCTTGGTTATTGTTTTTTTCCAGTCTGTTGGGGTCATTTTCAGTGTTTCTGTGCCCTTTTGTTCTGTGCACATGTATCATATTTATCACTGTTTTTTGGTTTCCCTTCCTGGGCTGTACATTGCTGACACTGAAATGGTTTCTCTCCCCTGTAATGTTCCTTTAACGGCAGGTTTTCAATCGCGTTGGAATTCAGCCCTGAAATTCAGCGCGTTAGTGTGAGGGGAGCCTCTCCCCGCCCACTCTCCACCCATTGACCCCTTCTCTCCGCCCTCTCTCCACCTTCTGCGGTGTTTTACCGCGCTGCAGAGCATTACGATCGTTAGCGTGTCATAACGCGCGTTATGACTCGCTAACGATCGTTAACGTTACATAACGTGCGTTATGACGTGCTAACGATCGTTAACATTACATAACACGCATTATGTACATTTACCGCAGTTTAGTAAACATACCCCTTAGATTTATTAGGAACTGGTCAACATTCTGGGGAAGAGGACCCTATTGTGAAAGAATGTGCGCCATGTTTACCAGGATAGAACCAGGCTTCTGGTGCTAATGCTAAAAAGGAGATATAACGTCCAACAAAGCCAACATTCACTCAGGAGCGCATAGTTCAGAATAAAGTATCTTCAAAAGATACTAGAAAAATGCAGAAGTTAGAATATCCTGCTAAAGAGTTTGTGGGAAAGGCTGAAGTAGTCAGGTACATTTAACTAAATAAAAGACAGAGATAAATGGTTCCAAATTACTCCCATCAATAGCTATTCATGTTGGGAATACAAATAAAAAGCATATTTTATATTGTCTGTTTGCAAATGCTAGAAGTCTACAAAATAAAAATGGAGATTTAGAATGTATGACATTAAATGATGATGCAGACATTACAAAAGTAATTTAATAAAGGATTTTACGCATATATCCCAGTGTACACACTGTGACATAGTGGGTCCTTCCAGCCCGTTAGATGAGGCTAAAAAGCCAGGAACAGGAGTAGGGCTGAGTTGTAAACAAAAGCACATGGCTCCTGGTTACCTTAGAAACCAAGCACAGAGGCAAGAGACAGGCTGGTGCTACCATTCAGGGAATGAGTCACCAGCTAATGCAGGACACCTGCTAGGGGGTGGAGTTGAGCACTGCCCTAGAATTCACCCTGATAAAGAGAGTTCAGTTGAGCTTATGGAAGAAGGGGAAGGAGAAGGAGTAGGAGCTGAGGCATGTGTGCTGGATAAGGAAGCTAATGAGAGCTACGGTGAAGACAGCAGTGCCAGGAAAAAGCCAGAGTCTCTGTGGAAGGGTGAGACAGATTCTTTCTTCAGGAAAAGAAAAGAAACCCCAAGGGAAGGATATAATAAGGGCAGAGTGGATTACCTGCAGTATCCAGGGGAACACAGAAGTGAAAGAAAGCCAGGAAGGCAAGTGAAATCTTCTGTGCAAGGCTTAGGTTGGGAACTTACAGCCAGTCCAAAGCCACAAAGAAAACCTCCACCAGCTAGGATAAAAGGTAAGCCAAAAGGCTGGAATAAAAATAGTTACAGTGACTGTATTTACCCAGAGGGTTGGAGCTGGGAAGAGAATACCTGTGCTGATAACGTTTGTAAAAGCCAGTATTTAACTCAGGAATATCAGGTGAAACCTGAAGCAGTTAGAAAGGGTGTGGCATCAGGATTGCCGTTACAAACATTTCCTTCTAGCCAGGAAGAGTTAATGGACTTTGAACCTGAGTGTGTGAATATTGATGAAGACATCATGGACTGTACGATATCGCTTGCTAATGAAATAATCTCATTACGCTGAAGGCATGTTTTGAAGGAGAAAGTACAGCACTACTAGCATTGAGAAGCAGAGAGCTGTGAAGAAACAGCATTGTTACGTTGGAATGCTAGATATCAACCTGTTTATTGCTGAAGTAAGCCTTTTCTGTTAAAGAACATTTTGATTTGTCCTTATGCCAGTAAATACCTGGTTTGTGTTACTTTGTTCATGGTGAAATCCACCCCGGGAGGGGAAATAAAATCCTTTGGTTGCTTAAACCACTTTTCCACAACTGCTCCTCATTGATTCGGTGAAGGGACTACATTTCCCAAAAAGCTCAGCTTCAGGATTTGTAAAGTAGCTGCTTCAGTGGGGAAAACCCACTCACTTAACCTCTACTCACTTATACACGGGGGTTTAAGGAGAGCTGGTGACAACACATAAAAGCCTCTTATAAAATAAACGTAAACGTGTAAACGTATGTGCGGTACAATTAGGCACCTACCTGCACGCGACTTTAGAGTAGGTGTCTTCAGGGGAAGAGTTTGGGCGTAGCATGGGTGGCATTGCATCTGATGTGTGTATTTATAAATATGTATGCACTTTAAGCACTAAAATTTATGCCTGCTCGCGTGAAGGCATAAATGTCCATAGCTCAAAGCCAGCCAGGATTTCTGTTGGTTTATCCTTAGTGGTTTACAAAGAAACATAGCTGCCTATGTGTCTTTATAAAATAAGCTAAAAATTGCCACGCCCTGTGAGGCGTTCTGCACACCAGCCCTGGCTTTCATCCACTACCCGCTATCTACATTCCTGTGCCCATTCTGCTGGGCTTAAATCCCGTTCCCCTGCAGACTTTCTACACTTCAAATTCATGCTTGTCTCTTTCCAATTAGCCATAGCTCTTGCCAAACAAGACTACTATATCCATCTGACTAACTCTCTTGCCTCTGATCCTGGCCATCTCTTTACTACTCTCTCTCCTCAAGGTGCCTCCACCTTGGATCCCTGCCTCCCTTTCTGCCCAACCCTGGCTGACTATTTACATGACAAAATCCACAAGATCACCCTCCAATTCCTCACAAAATCAACTACTTCCCCCTCCTCCCCCTCTTCACTCCCAACTCTCCCCCCCCCCCCCCACCTCTGCTACCCTCTCTTCCTTTCCTGTGATCTGTGATCTCTGATGAGGAAACTGCACACCTTCTTTCTTCCTCCAAACTCATCACCTGCTCCTCTGATCCTATCCGCACCTATCTCCTAAGCCCCATCTCCTCCATCGTTGTCCCTTCCATCTCTCATATTCTCAACCTATCGCTCTCCACTGCAACAGTCCCTGAAGACTTCAAACATGCTGTGGTCACACCTCTTCTCAAGAAACCCTCACTTGATCCCACCTGCCCTTCTAATTATCGACCCATCTCTCTCCTTCCCTTCATTTCTAAACTACTTGAACATGCGGTTCACCGCTGCTGCCTCGATTTCCTCTCCTCTCATGCCCTCCTGGATCCCTTACAGTCTGGCTTTCATCCTCTACACTCTACTGAAATGGCTCTTGCCAAAGTCTCCAGCGACTTTCTCCTGGCAAAATCCAAGGGCCTTTACTTTGTCCTCATCTTTCTTGACCTCTCTGCTGCTTTTGACACCATTGACCACAACCTTCTCCTCAATACCCTGTCCTTGCTTGATTTTAGGGGCTCTGTACTATCCTGGTTCTCCTCCTATCTCTCCCATCACTCCTTCTGTGTGTGTTCTGGTGGCTCCTCCTCCTCTGCTACCCCGCTCCCAGTTGGTGTACCCCAAAGATCTGTCCTGGGTCCGCTCCTTTTCTCTCTCTATACCCAGTCCCTTGGTGCACTTATTTCTTCCCATGGCTTTCAGTACCATCTGTATGCTGATGACTGCTAGATCCACCTCTCTACACCTGAAATCTCTCCAGCAATCCAGACCCGGATCTCTGCCTGCCTTTCTGACATTGCTGACTGGATGTCTCACCACCTCTTGAAATTGAATATGGCCAAGACCGAACTTCTCATCCTTCCCCCCAAAACCTCCCCTCCTCTTCCTCCCTTCTTGATCTCTGTGGATAACTCTGTACTCCTTCCTGTTTCCTCAGCCCGCAATCTGGGGGTTGTCTTTGACTCTTTCTCCACACACATCCATTTGATAGCTAAGACCTGCCGCTTCTTTCTCTATAACATCAGCAAAATCTGCCTCTTCCTTTCTGAACACACTACTAAAACGCTTATCCACTCCTTAATAACCTCCCGTCTTGACTACTGTAACCTACTCCTTGCTGGTCTCCCTTTGAATGATCTCGCTCCCCTTCAATCTGTTCAACACTCTGCTGCGCGGCTAATCTTCCGCCAGCCTCGTCATGCCCATATTACTCCTCTTCTCAAGTCACTTCATTGGCTCCCTATCCGTTTCCGCATCCAGTTCAAACTTCTCCTACTGACCTATAAATGCATTCACTCTGCAGCTCCTCATTACCTTTCTTCTCTTATCTCTCCTTACAACTCCCCTCGGGAACTCCGCCCTTCTAGCAAACTACTTCTTTCTGCGCCATTCTCTTCTACTGCTAACTCCAGACTTCGCTCCTTTCACCTTGCTGCACCTTATGCCTGGAACAAACTACCTGTGCCTGTATGCCAGGCACCTTCCCTAACCCTCTTCAAATCCAGGCTGAAAACTCACCTCTTCGCTGCTGCTTTTGGATCTTGATTCTCCTGATCTCCTTCTCCTTCCCTTGCTTTATCCCTGCCTACACCTTCTGTGTTTGTCTTGACTAGATTGTAGCTCTGATGAGCAGGGACTGTCTCTTACTTGTCTGTGCAGCGCTGCATATGACTTGTAGTGCTATACATATGCTCAGTAGTAGTAGTAGTAGTAGTAGGGTGCATTAGGGCCCAAGGCAGTGCAGTATCTCCTGAGGCCATGCTATACATGTTCCCAAGAGGAGGTGCATGACTGTTGCATATAACGCATGTTGATTTCTTCCCTCAGCAGACAATACCTGCGAAACCTTAGCACTGCCCAGTAAACATGCCCCATAGACACCTGTGTCTATAGTTTATAAAATAGGCGAAAAATAGGCACTTTCCCACCCAATTGTGACCTCTGGTGGAATTGCCCTCAAAACGTCCTAATGCGCATTAAACATTTTTATTAAAATAAATGTGAGAAATGACTTGGAAAAAAAATCCAAAAATTGGGGGAAAAGGCCCAAATGAACCAAAAGCAAACTGATAATTTTTGCCCTGTGCACATCTCAACACTTGAATAAAACAAACGGGATTCATTAGGAAAGAACATGTTTAAACCCTAAAATGCAGGGATAGTGGTCCCAGGTTTCTTGGGCCCCTACTGCACACATGTTCATAAGAGTGGGGAAAGTCCAGGCTTCTCATATCACACCAAGCTGCTCATATCACACCAATACCCCAGTCACACTGACTACTGCAATGCATTGTTAAAAAGCTGCACTTTCTGATGTTCTGCTCCCAGTAGATGTCTACATGTAACGCAGTGCATAATGCCAGCAGGAGGAGGACTGTACTTTGATACACATTATTAGCCTGATGGAACTAAAAAAGAAAAGCACGCCATGACAATTCTTTAAAAGATCTAATGCTAAAGAACATGAATATAACAAGTGGTTTGCAGAACGGGGACTGGCACAAGATATGTTGAGTAAAGAAACCAAAAATGGCCCACCCTCTGCTCTTTACAGATACTGTAAGGAGAACAATGCATAGACAGGATCTTGGCAGTTTATGTTTAAATGATGCATGGGGAGGGAAGCGGAGTATTGATTGGGCTGTAAGCTTTTATAGTGGCTTCTCCTCAAACATGTTTATGAACCATGGCAAATGTTTTCTAATTTTTGCTGATTATCACCTGAAAATTATTTTAGAGATTTAGCATGCACCCTTTCACAGGGGCACCTTTTTTGGTCGGAGGGGCCAAACACATCAGTCTCTGGTCCTACTCCCAAGCTCTCTAATTGTTGATACTGTTTTGAAAAAATATTGGCAGGGCCTTGGCTCCACTGTCGATGCCTTTTCAGTAGTAGTTAAGGCAAATTACCTTCACCTGCAGTGGTTATTTTCCCTGTTCCCAGAGAACTTGTTATCTAAGGAGTCTGTCTACTAAGGTGTGTGAGTTACTGAGGTGCCGACAGTGCAGGAAAAGCATGCTGTGTTAACAGCTAACATGGGGAAAGTGCAGATAGAGCAGCGATTTCCTGCACTGTTTGCATACTGAACGGTAGTCACTTGAATGGGCAGGGTGTGGGCACATCTGAAATGACCGGTTACCACCATCATCAGCAGTGCACAGTAACTGCTGGTTTTGCAAGCATCATGGGTGCTACTAACACCGCTTCAAAGGGGGCATTAGCTGCATCCACTGTGCTGCCATGCCATGATTTCTGCATTAGGTTTTGTAGCTAATGTGGCGCTATTTGTACTAACATGCCTCATTAGTCTATCACGGCTTAGTAGACAGGCCCTAAGGTAATGGACTCTTGAGTGACTTGTAAAAGGTCACATGGGATCTGAACCCTGGTTGCATGATTTTCAGCCTGTTGCTATAACCACTAGACTACTACCCCACTCTATGCTATTTGTACATTAAGTATTTAAGTTCTTCTCACTATTCAACTTCTAGAGGGCATAAATAACTAGGGTGTACCAAACCAAGTTTGGTTATTTAGACTAGGGCTGGATTTAAAATTTAGGAGCACATAGTCAAAATCAAAGAGCATATCCCAAAAAGTAAGGGTTGGCAGGGTGTCAGAAATCCCAAAAATTAGAAAGCTGAAGAGGACTGGAGGAAGACCATTGTGCCACAGTAGCACTCCATAGAAGCAGGACATGCACATGGTCCTAAAGTAAGTGGGAATGTTTGTTGAAACACATGGACTGATGTGGGCCGCTGCCACCAAGCCTAGCCACCCCTCTGACCCTGCCGCTGGAATCAGTAGTAGTGGGGTACAGAAGCGCAGGAGGGACAAAGGGTGGCAGGCCATGTGTGCCGAAGCACATGAGTTGCATGGGTGCATTGTCACCCACAAAGGTCTGCCACCCTAGGTGGCTGCCAGGCCCACCTAGCGGATGGCCTGGCCCTGACTGTCTCACCTCTGATATCAACATAGCAGATGGAGAGGTAGAGGGACTCAAAAAAGGCAGTACGAGGAAGGGGACCAGGAGACATAAACAGACACGGTATGTGTTGGGGTGGCTTGTGTGCTGTGTCAGCGATGCTAGGGACAGATCCTGCATCCATATAGGCTGCAAGCCTGTCAGCTCATGCCCCATATGGGAAGCTCACGCAGGAGATGTTGCCTCTCAAACCCATAACCCAGGGCTGCCCCTTAAAAGATATCTGTCAAGAGAGAACAGCTACTAGGAAGTGTCTATAGCCAGTCCTGCAATATCACACAATCCTGCACGTCAGAATCAAGGCCATGGCTGACACTATAGCAAACAACCAGCCAGCCACCTTCTAAGCAGACACAACAGCTCACCCTGGAGGAGCACTGCTGCTTGACCAATACAAATTTATTTATTTATTTAACAGATTTTAATATACAGTTTTTCTATAAATCAAAGCAGTTTACATGGAACGGAGATTGATACAGGGAACAATTGAAGGAAACTGTTCAATGTATTTGTGAGTGATATTGCTGAAGGACTGAATGGAAAAGTCTGTCTTTTTGCAGATGACACGAAAATTTGCAACAGAGTGGACTCCCCTGAGGGAGTGGATAACATGAGGAAAGATCTACCAAAGCTGGAAGAATGGTCTAATGCTTGGCAGTTTAAGATTTAATGTGAAGAAGTGCAGTGCCATGCACTTGGGAAGCAGAAATCCAGGGGAAATGTACGCGATAGGGGGCGAGAGGTTGGTGTACATGGACCAGGAGAAGGACCTGGGTGTGATTGTTTCAGAGGGTCTCAAGATGGCAAAACAATGCGACAAGCGGTGACAAAAGCCAGGAGGATGTTGAGTTGCATACAAAGAGGAATTACCAGCAGAAAGGAAGAGGTACTAATGTCACTGTATAAGTCACTGGTGATGCCTCACTTGGAATACTGTGTTCAGTTTTGGAGACCATATCTTGCAAAGGATGTAAAAAGACTGGAAACGGTTCAGAGGAAGGCAATCAAAATGATTTGGAGCCTGCGTCAGAAGCCTTATGAGAAGAGACTTGAAAGCCTAAATATGTACACTCTGGAGGAGAGGAGGGTTAGGGGAGATATGATTCAGACCTTTAAATACTTAAAGAGAAATAATGAACAAACAAACCTCTTCCAAAGACGGGGAAGCTGTAAAACTAGAGGGCATAACATGAAGCTGCAAGGGGGTAAATTGAAAGGTACCGTGTTTCCCCGAAAATAAGACCTACCCCGAAAATAAGCCCTAGCACGTTTTTCTGTGATTTCTGTAATATAAGCCCTACCCTGAAACTAAGACCTAGTGCAGATCATCGACGGACTGACAGATTTGGTACCTGGGGGGGGGGGGGTGTCCCCACCAGGGAGGAGCTTTCCTCCTGCTCCACTCCCCGATGCCGATCAGCTGCCGGTGCTGTGCTGCGCCCAGAGCCCAGGGGGAGCCGGAAGAAGAAGGTGGGCGTCTCGTCTACGGCCAATGATACGGATTATGCGAGTGCTTCATTTAAGAATTTCTCAGCGTGCACGAGAATACTGAAAGAGGTTGTGCAGCGCCCCTACTTTCAAAGCCACTGTTGTGTCCTCCCTGCCTTACAGCCAGTGAAATGAATGCAGTGTTGGCTGCTACTGGTATGTCTGTTTTTATATTTGAGCTGAACGGAGTTTTCCCATTTTGACCGCTTTGCGTCGCTTGACTCCTAAATCTAATCGCATCTTTAATTTCTTTCCCCACCAGGGAGGAGCTTTCCTCCTGCTCCACTCCCCGACGCCGATCAGCTGCCGGTGTTGTCTCTGCGCTGCGGGCTTCTTCCTTCTCTCCAAGGGGCTGTCGCTGCCCGCATCCACTGCTTCCCTGTGCGCTCTGTGGTAACACTTCACTGATTGGCTGACTGTCAGGAGATGGCAGCCAATCAGCAAGTGCTACCGGTATCAGTAAAAAAATAAGCCCTACCCCGAAAATAAGCCCTAGTGCTATTTTTGGAGCAAAAATAAATATAAGACCCGGTCTTATTTTCGGGGAAACACGGTAATGTCAGGAAATACTTTTTCACTAAAGGGTGGTGGATGCTTGGAATGCCCTCCCGATGGAAGTGATGGGGGCAATTACAGTGACAGAATTCAAAATGGCATAGGACAAACACAGTGGATCCCTTTACAGCAACAGGTTCAAATCAGAATAAACTTAACTATCTAATTTTTCAACAAACAGGGATGTCCTACACAGAGCTGTGGGTTCACTCCTAAACAAAGACATGGGGAGGGGTGGCCTGCACGGAGTGGCAGGTGCACCTACTCTTGCCATCCTACTGGGCAGACTAGATGGACCATACTGGTCTTTATCTGCCGTCATTCACTATGTTACTATGTAATTAACAATCAACATTTGTAACATTGTGCAAGTAATAAACGTGAATGCAATGTAAATAAGGAACAGAGCGCAGTTTAGGGCTTGCTACATTGCTTAGGGCATATGTAGGAACTATGTACAAAGGGAAGAGGAAAAGGGGTTGGGAGGTAGGGGCTGGGAGTGTGAGGTTGTGGAGTAATGAGCTTTATGGATGTGGGGTAGGGGGTGAAGTGCCTGTTTGAACATGGAGGCATTGTGTAGAAATTGGAGAGTGCCCATCTCTGTAGTGTCCCAAGAAGAGGTGAGTCATTAGTTGTTTGTGAATGTCTGTGGCTGAATTAATATTGCGAATCGAGGGGGGTAGTGAATTCCAGAGGGTAGGGGTGTAGAGAGAGAATGCTGTCATTTTTGTGGATTTCTTACAGCTGTATATTTGTGTTGGAAGACTGAGGAGGTTTTGAGTGCTCTTTCTTCTTGGTCTTTTGGAGTTCGAGGTGTGAATTAGCGTTTAGAGGTGTTCCAGGAAACAGTTGCCTCTGCGGTAAGTGTTATGGCCAGGGTACTCATCCCATGACCTTGTCATCCACTACTTTACCATCGCAGGTGCTGTGCTACAGGACAGGCACAAGTGAGAACCTAAAAACTAGCCATATGCAGGAAGGCCTGTGTACCAAGGGGTACCGAATGGATGCTGAGGCCTGTGAGGGGCTGTATGTGTAACATGCGAGAGTGAGGTCAGGCCAATCTGTGGCTGCACAGAGCTTTACCACTAATATAGGTCATGTGGTGATGGCTATTGCACACACACGCAAATCAGATCATCCCCGTGGATATCTAGCAGGCACAGTGCAGCTGTACAAAGAGGTCCATGGGCCGGATATAGTGGTACCATAAGCTGCCACATTGCTCAAATAGCCCTGCACAGGAGACCACCATGTGACCAGAAGCACATCAGGCTATGTGTGCCCAACACAGACCCTGCCCTGCTATTCCACCAGTGTGTGCTGTGGAACGAGTGACTGCTTTCCCACAAAGCTACAATGTCACTTTGCCTGCACCACATACCTTCAGTCATAGTCTCCCTCACAAGGGCCCCTTAAGGTGCCATGGATTTATTTATTTATTTAATGAGGTTTTTTTATACCGCTTTATCCTTTAGTCAAAACAATTTATAGTATAACAAGGTGACGGTTTACATTATAACATTATAGCATGATAACAGTTACAGGTTAACTTCATACATAATAACCTATATACATAATAACTTGTTAAAGGAATAGGTGACCAGGAGCATGAACTGGGATGTTAACATAACATAGGATAGTCAGTAGACAAGAGGGGGTTCATAGATCAGCCTCTACTGACAGCCTCAAAGGGTGAGTAGGGGTACAGGCACCAGGAGGTACCACTTTGCTCAGCGCAGATATAACGTGCATTCACACTACTATTACTACTACAACTACCACTACTACTGATCATTTGTATAATGTTGGGTTTGTAACTTGTCATACTTTGAGGACTTGTGTGCAGCAGTGATGCTGAGGGCTAAGCTATCGGTAGCTTAACTATTAGCAGGGTCTCCCAAGATGGACAGGTCTCAGCTGAGGTGCCAGACCAAGACAAACCACCCATCTGGGTAGCAGGAGAATGGGATGGTGTTGGCGGTGGAGGATCACATTTCTGTGACAACGGCAACAACACTAAACATTAACTGCGGTGAAGAAAGGCCTGGCAATTTACTTCTGTATGTTGCCACAAAAACCCAATGGATAGTCACAACAAAACAAATTGCACTATGGTGCTGGAAGATGAGACCCCTAGGTCAAAAGGCACTCAACTGGCTACTGGGGAGGAGCTGAAGACTTTTCAGAGTAAAGCCAGCATTTATGGATTGATACAATAACAGCAGCTATGGGTGCCAGTCTGTCAACAATGAGCCACCTAACTGAAGACCGAACACAGTTTAGGACAACTATCCAGAGGGTTGCCATAAGTCAACACCGACTCAACAGCACTTAACAACAACAACATAAGGCTTACCCAGCACTTTACGGACACACATATAAGAGATAGTCCTTGTTCATCTAAGATTACAAGTTAGTTAAGACAGACAACACAACAACTAGGGACTAGGATATGCCTAGGGAAATGGTAAGGAAATACTTAGTTGGAGAGCAAGAGTCTATATGGTCAGGATCCAAAAGTAGCCTCAAGGAAGTGAGTTCATAGTCCGGATTCAAAAAGGGCCAGAGATGAAGTCTGATATACCAACATAAGTAGTCAGTTCCAGGCATGATGAGCAGCAAGGTGTAAAGATAAACATATGGGGTTGGCAGTGGTAGAGAATAGCACAGATAGAAGCGATCTTCAAGAAGAGAAGTGTTCCTGAAGGGGAGCGTAGGGAGAGATAAGAGAGGAAGGGTAGTGAACAGCAGCAGAATGAAAGCTTGTCTCACCCAAGTAGCAGAATGGTTGTCTATGAACTGCCTTCACCTAAATCTGGCTAAGACATCCTCCACCTGGTTTACCTTTGGGAGCCCCTGTCCTTTACTTGCTCCTACTCTTGGAAATTCCTCCATCCCCATAGTTTCTTCCTTTCGGTATTTAGGGGTCTTACTTGATTCTAATTTAACTCTGAGACCACATTTCCCAGCTTGCCAAGACATCCTATTTCTTTCTCCGTCAAATACGATCTATTCACCCTTTTCTTTCTCCCTCTGCCTTGACCACTCTCACTTTGTCTACAGTAATGTCTCATCTCGATTTCTGTAATTCCACTCTCGCAGGTGTCACCCATACTCAACTACGCCATCTTCAGCTTATGCAAAACACCGTGTCCAGGATCATAACACATTCCTCACGTAGAGACCACATTATCCTCTTATTACTCCACTTGCACTGGCTTCCCATTGAATACCGTATTCGTTACAAGATACTTATCTTGGTTCACCAAGTAATCAATACTCACACGCTGCAATATCTAGCTGACCTCCTTCATTTTCACGTCCGAACACGCAACCTCCGTTCACTTCACATAAACCGCCTCCACCTTCCTCCCCCCCACTTCACATAAACCGCCTCCACCTTCCTCCACCCCACTTCACATAAACCGCCTCCACCTTCCTCCCCCCCCCCCCCATCATGCGCACACCTGCAATCCACCCGTCACTCTGCCTTTTTCTTCCTCAGACCCGCCCTCCGGAACTCCCTGCCCACACGACTCCATTTGGAACAGAATTACCCTACATTTAAATCTTTATTGAAAACACACCTTTGCATCTCCGCCCATAATCTCTCTGACTCACACTAATGACCTGGCTATATTTATATTTCTTTGATTTCTTCTCTACGCCTGTCTTCTCTACGCCTGTCTGCGTATTTGATGCCTTCTCTTTCCTGTCGAGATTGTAGTTCCTTTCCCAACTCTGGCCTCGAGCCAATTCTGAATGTTAACCCGATTGTAAACTGCCCTGATGATATAAAGGGCGGTATATCAAGAACAAATAAACATAAACAGTAAGTGGGAGAACTTTGTACTGGATATAGATATTGATAGGGAGCCAATGAAGTGACCTGAGAAGATGGGTAATATGAGCATTGCAAAACCAGCAGACAATGAGTTGTGCAACTGAATCTTGAAGAGATTGAAGGGGAGAGAGATGATACAGAGGGAGAGCAGCAAGGAGGAAATTTCAATAGTCTAAACGGGAGTTGATTAAAGAATCAAAACATGTCTTAATGGTGTGTTCATAAAGGAAGGGCCAAATTGCACTGATGTTCCAGAGAAGGAAACGGCAGGCTGTAGCTGTCCTTTGCATGTGTGTGCAGGAGAGCAAGGAATCAATGATGATCCAAAAGTTATGAACCAATGAAACAGGGAGGCGTAGAGTATTAGCCATTTTTCCTTCTGTGTGGAAATCAGCTATAGTTCACCCTCTCTTAAAACAGCCTACTCTGGATCCCTCTGTACCTGCCTATTGGCGGCCTGTATCAAATCTCCCTTTTTTGGCTAAACTGCTCGAACGTTTTGCTTTTCTACAACTCAATTCGCATGTCGAAGCAACTAACACTCTCCATCCCCGGCAAGCAGGTTTCCATCAGGGGCATAGCACCGAGACAGTTCTCCTGGCATTGTTAAATGAAATCCACATTGCTCATGACCGAGGAGACGTCACTCTTCTTGTGTCACTTGATCTGTCCGCCGCGTTTGATTTAGTAGATCACCAAACTCTCCTTTCCCATTTGTATGATTCTGGTGTACGTGGTACTGTGTGGGACTGGTTTCGTTCCTTCCTCACAGCTCGTTCTTTTACTGTTCATGTCAATAGTCAGTCCTCCTCCTCTTTGTCTCTTCCCTGTGGAGTCCCACAGGGCTCTGTTCTTTCCCCCCTGTTGTTCAACATTTTTCTTTCTCCACTTCCACTCCTGATCCAACAGTTCCCAGTTTCTACTTACATATATGCTGATGATATCATTTTTCTCTTTCACACTTCACCTGCTCAGTTGGACATTTCTCAGTTTAATCAATGCTTCTCTCATGTTGCTTCCTGGCTATCTTCTAATT
This sequence comes from Ichthyophis bannanicus, assembly GCA_033557465.1. Taxonomy (NCBI): domain Eukaryota; kingdom Metazoa; phylum Chordata; class Amphibia; order Gymnophiona; family Ichthyophiidae; genus Ichthyophis; species Ichthyophis bannanicus. The sequence continues at coordinate 622,966,736 of CM066031.1, read as the reverse complement.
TCTTGCACCTAAATCCCTCCAAATCCACTGCAATGTGGGTTTCTCTAAGTGGCTCCTGTCTGACAATTGCACCCTTGATTGATCAGACTCCGATCCCTCTTGTCACCTCCTTCCGTTATCTAGGAGTGATCTTAGACTCATCTCTCTCCTTTCATACTCATATTTCTACGCTTACCCACCATTCTTTCGCAGCATTACGTCACATCAGAGCTGTTCGTTCCTTTCTTCCCACTAGTTCCTTGATTACTTTGGTGCTGGCATTAGTCACTAGTAGACTCGACTATTGTAATATCTTCCTGGCCAATCTGCCAGCTTATCAGTTGCAACGTCTCCAACTCAAACAGAATACCACTGCTCGCCTTCTTACATTTGCTCGTCGTTTCGACCATGTCTCCCCTATTCTTTATCATCTCCACTGGTTGCCCCTTTGTTTCCGGTTTCAATATAAATTTCTCATTTTGACACATAGAGCTATCCATACATCCACCCCATTGTACTTATATAACCTCATTTCACTCCATACACCTTACCGTCATCTTCGTTTCTTGCACGCAAATCGTTTATCTCTGCCATCACCATCTCAGGCTCATCTCGAACAAACCCGTCACGCAGCTTTCTTCTTTCTCAGCCCTGTTCTTTGGAACGCCCTTCCTACTTCCCTCCATCTTGAACCCTCTTATACAAAGTTCAAGGAACTGCTAAAAACCCATTTATTCCAACAAGCTTTCGACCTGCCCTCTACCATCCCTTCCTGAGTTTGGTCTTGTTCTGTCCATTGTATTTTGCTGTATGTTTTCACTGTCCTTTCTCCCTCTTTCCTATTTTACTATGGCATTCTTTTTCTATAGTTAGGGAGCGTAGTCTTTTTTTATTATTGTAAACCGCTTATATGTTTCGACCAAAGCGGAATATCAAATGTGGGAATAAAGATAAAGATAAAGAAATGAGAAAAGGGGGAGGAGGGTTTAGAGGAAAAGATAAGAAGCTCTGTTTTGGCTATGTTCACAAGGGATTGGGTATGGAGAGGGGAAAGGAGTGGTCACACAGCATTGGTCAATTTGTTGGTGTTACATAGGTAGCATGTGCACCTCTTGCATTGTGTCTATATAATATGTAGCCATGATATGCTATGTAAAGTTACATGTACAGAATATGTACTGAACTTCTGGTTTTCTTTATGCAATGTGACAGCAGCAGGATGCTCCTGAGGGATCAGCAGGAGGGCAGCATGGCACATCTCAGGATACATCATTGACAGCTGCAGCAGCAGTAGGCCAGCTCCAGCTCCACCATTGCCATCACATCCTCCTTGTCTGGGAGCTCAGGGCATGGGTAGCAAGAAGAATTGGAGGACAGAGGTGGAGGAGGAAGGAGAAGAGGAAAAGGATAAGGAAGACATGGAAGAGGAGGAGGAAGGAGAGGAGAAAGAAGAGGAAGGGGATGAGGAAGACATAGAAGAGGAGGCGGATCAAGAAGAGGAGCATGAGGAGGAAGTAGGGGAGCTACACAGCAGCATGGGCAAGAGGCTACCAGGAGTCACAGGGGAGGCGATGGAGGGCCCACCTGCAGCCACTGAGGGTAGGCAACCTATTGGTTCTGTGGCTGCAGTGCTAAATGCAGCCTTTTTAAAGATGGAGGCAGGGGAGGCTAGTGTCATAAAGGATTGCCATTGTGCCATCCTACCCCCTCTAGGGCCTGGCACTCCACACTGTTGCCAGTGTCCATGGACATGCAAAGGGCAGCCCATGTGAGGGTGCCAGCCTGCCAATGGCACAGTCCCCACTACTGGCCACCTCTGCTGCACTATCTGCTCCCTTGACTCTGTCCCATCTCAGGATCCTGTGCCATCTTTGGCAGCTGTGTTGCATGAGCTGTGGCTCCTGATGGAGGCAGTGGAGGGTGCCGCAGAGGGGATTTGGGCCAGTCTCCATGCCCTAACAGATGCACAAAGCTAATCCAGATCACAAGTACCTAGCAGGTTCCCAAAAAGACACACAGGTTCCACAATGCTTATCCTGGAGCAAGCTGTGGACTTCCCGGGTCCTCTTTAATAGTGGTTTATGGACTTTTCCTCCAAGAACTTATCCAACCTTTTTAAATCCAGCTACACTAACAGCTTCTACTGTATCCTGCGGTAACAAATTCCAGAGTTTGATTACTTGTTGGCTGAAAAAATATTTTCTCTTATTAGTCTTAAATGGGTTACATTGTAGCTTCATTGCATGTCCCCTATGTCTATTTTTGATGGCGTAAACACCTGATCTACATTTACTCGTTTCACTTCTTTAATTAATAGATCTCTATCATATTTCCCTTCAATCATCTCTTTTGCAAGTTGAAGAGCCCTAACTTTTTAAGCCTTTCCTCATAGGGGTATCCTTCCATCCCATTTACCGTTTTGGTGGCTCTTCTCTATACCTTTTCTAATTCTGCTATATCCTTTTTAAGATATGACTACCAGAATTGCACACAATATTCAAGGTGTGGTCTCATCAAGGAATGATACAAAGGCATTATAATATCCATGGAACAATACAGAGGCATTATAATATCTTCGGTTTTATTCTTCATTCTTTTCCTTATGATTCCTAGCATTCTATTTGCTTTCTTGGCCGTTGCTGCCCACTGAGTGTGGGATTTCAATGTGTTATCCATGATGATGCTTAAATTTCTTTCCTGGGTGGTAGTTCCTAATGTGGAACCTTGCATCGTATAACCATAGTTTGGAACAATACAAAGGCATTATAATATCCTTGGTTTTATTCTTCATTCCTTTCCTTATGATTCCTAGCATTCTATTTGCTTTCTTGGCAGCCACTGTACACTGGGTGGAGGGTTTCAACGTATTATCCACAATGACGTCTAAATCTTTTTCCTGGTTGCTGGTTTCTAAGGTGATACCTTGCACTGTATAACCATAACGGTAGTATGGGTTGTGCTCTCCAAGTTACATAACTTTGCACTTGTCCACATTAAATTTCATCTGCCATTGTGAACGTCCAGTCTTCCAATTTATCAAGGTCCTCTTGCAATTTTTCACAATCCTCTTGGGTTTTAACAACTTTGAATAATTTTGTGTCATCTGCAAATTTGACTACCTCACTCATTATTCCCATTTCCACGTCATTTATAAATATGTTAAAAAGAAGCGGACCCAGCACAGATTCCTGGGGTACACCACTATTCACCTTTCTCCATTGAGAAAATTGGCCATTTAGCCCAACCCTCTACTTTCTATCTTTTAACCAGTTCCTGATCCATAATAGTACACTACTACTACTACTGATCATTTGTATAGTGCTTCAAGGCGTAGGCAGTGCTGTACAGACACATGTTAAAGATGGTCCCTGCTCATCAGAGCTTACAATCTAGTCAAAACAGCATAACAGCTGAGGATAAGGATACATCTAGGGCAAGGGTGGGCAATTCCAGCCCTTGTGCACCACAATCCAGCCTGGTTTTCATGATGTCCCTAATGAATATTCACGAGATCTATTTGCATCCACTGCCTTCCATTGTATGGAAATAGGTCCATGAATATTCATTAGGGCCATCATGAAAACCAGGCTGGATTGTGGTGCATGGGGGCCGGAATTGCCCACCCCTGATCTAGGGGAATGCTAAGGAAACACGTTAGAGACTAAGTGGATTAGGATCCAAAAGTGTCCTCGAAGAGGTGAGTTTTCAGCCTGGATTTGAAAAGGGCCAGAGATGAAGCCTATCCCATGACTTTTTAATTTCGCCAAGAATCTCTCATGAGGGACCTTGCCAAAGATTTTCTGAAAATCCAGATACACTATATCAACCTGTTTGCTTTTGTCTACCTGTTTATTCACACCTTCAAAAAATATCACAGATTAGTAAGACAAGACCTTTCTTGGCTAAATCCATGTTGGCTTTTTCCCATTAAACCATGACTACCTACATGTTCAGTAATTTTGTTCTTTATAATGGTTTCTACCATTTTGCCCAGTACTGACGTCAGGCTCACCGGTCTGTAGTTTACCAGATAACCCCTTGAGCCCTTTCTAAAAATTGGCATTACACTGGCCATTGCCAATCTTCAGGTACTACAGACGATTTTAACGATAGTTCACAGATTGTTAATAGTATTAATATTATTATAAAACATTTCTATACCATATCAATCCCAATTAAAAATTAGTTCAGCATGGTTTACAATAAAGTTACTACAAACATTTACAAGTAGGATATTAAAAGAACAACCAGGATTTAAGTTTTTCACAAAAACATAGTAGTCTAAAAAATCCCCTTTACTTTTGCAGGTAATTTAGCACACAATTCCGCTGCTTTAAACCCAATTGTATTGCCAAACCTTTCTTTATTATTTAAATCCTGACTTAACGGAAAAACTAACATCAAGGAATTTTGGAGACGCTTAAAATTAATCCTCAGGCATGGCAATAACCTATTAAAAAATGAGCCCGCCATCAATCCATAAAAGAATTTATGCATCTTCACATACAGCTTAAAATATATTCTTTCCCTAATCCTCAGCCAGTGAAGCTTTTCAGTGGTGATACGTGGTCAGATTTTCGAGCTGTGAAAATCAGCCTTACCACTGTATTTTGACAAATTTATAATTTCTTAATCTGTTGTTTTGAGCAATTTAATAAAACTGTATTGCAATAATCTAAATAATTTAGTACCTTACTTTGCAATAATAATCAAAAAGATGCAGATGTAAAGTAGGGTCATAATCTTCGAAGTTGCCACATCTTTAAGAAACATTTAGATTTATTGAGTTAACCTGTGCATCTATAGATAGATCTTCATCTAGATGTATACCGAGCACCCGCAACACTGTATCCTTTTGGAGCTTCCGGATCTTAATAGCATCCAAAGGTTGTGTAGGAATCCGCCAACCAATAATAGGAAAAGATACAGCTAAACCATTCTCCCAAAAGTTAGGTATCCCCCAGGGTTCAATACTTTCAGCCATATTATTCAATATTTATATTCAACCAATCTGCAAAATATTCCAAAACCACAACATCCATTATCAACTTTATGCAGATGATATCATGATGTATTCACAATTTGACATCAACCAACCAAATCCCGAAAAAATATAAGAATGCTTCAAAGACACATTCACGTCATCTCAAAAAATACCAATTTCACCCCCCCCCCCCCGCCCCCCCCGAAACAATTGAAATAAACAAATTAATACTACAAGTAAAAAAGGAAGTAAGATCCCTGGGAGTCACACTAGACCAACATCTCAACTTTTCTAAACATATAAGCAATATATCAAGAGCCATATTCTCAAAACTGAAATGCTGCAACACCTAAGACCTCTACTATCATCTAGTGAATTCAGAACAACAGTCCAGGCTATGATCTTCCCACATCTAGATTTCTGCAATGGTGTATTAATGGGTCTTCCTAAACAAGCGATTCACAGACTACAGCTAGCCCAAAACACAGCAGCGAGAGTCATCACACAAAAGCCATTAAAAGAACACATTACACCAATTTTAAAGGAATTACACTGGTTACCAGTAGCCAACAGAATAAATTTCAAAATATTACACACAATATTCAAGACTCTGCAAAATGATTCTCCATCATCTTTAAGATCATTAATTCATACCAATCCGGAAACCAGACCAAGAAGAAGCAATAGAAAAAACACTATCAGTCCCCTCAATCTTCAGAACCAGCAAGGCAACAACAACTAAGAGAGCATTCTCCTTATATGCTCCAATGATATGGAACTCAATCCCAGACAGCATTAGGGATACGAAAGATCCAAATAACTTCCGCAAACTCATAAAAACTTTCCTATTCAGAGAACACTTTGGAGAATCAATTACTTAAAACAATTACTTAAAAAATTATTCCAATCTATCTAAAGATTTTACTATCACTTAATCTATTTATCAACCAATACTTCTCCTGAAACAAGACACAAGATCAGTTTCCATTACAGAAACTAACAAATTCAATCTATCTCTTAATCAACATTTAATTAAGATCAAGAAATAATAACCAAACACTACATGTAATTAGTTATTTGTTATCAAAAGTTTTCTATATTCCTAATCTTTATCAATTGTTTAATTAATAATACACACATTGTTATAATGTTCCATGTAAGCATGTATGTTTCAGTGCTATTCTGAGTTCAATGTAAACCGCCTTGATTTATGAAAGGCGGTATATAAGCACAAATAAAGTGATCCTCTTTCACTTTAGAAAGGCTTGCGGTCATTTTGTTGGACTCTATCTGGTCAGCTATATCAACGCGTTGGGTAAAGTACTGGTGCAACAAACAAACAAACAATTAGCTTCACAAGTATTGGTTAATTCTGCTTCAGTTCATACTGTTACTATGGAACTTCCACAGGTTGATTTCCATGTTGTTGAACATTCATTCTTCACTTGAACAGTATAGATGCACTTTCACAAAAAAGCCGTAAACCAATCTACAATCTCATATTTCAGTTCTTTCAACACCCTGATCCAGGTGATTTGCTACTCCTCAGTTTATCAAATAGTTGTAATATATCTTACTGGATCAGAGGGGGGCCAGTTCTCCCATTTTGGTCCCGGCTTCTGGGCAGACCTTGAAGAGCTCTGAGTCTGCCACGGGAGGGGTAGAGCTTCCAGGAAGCAAGGGGAGTGGGGTAGCTGAGGAATCCACAGCTGGAGCAGTGGTGATTCTCCCTTCCTCAGATGGTCGGATGGAGACTAGATCAGATTTTTAATTCCCTTTCACTTTAGAAAGGCTTGCGGTCATTTTGTTTGACTCTATCTGGTCAGCTATATCAATGTGTTGGGTAAAGTACTGGTGCAACAAACAATAATTAGCTTCACAAGTATAGGTTAATTCTGCTTCGCTTCATACTGTTACTATGGAACTCGCAGAGGTAAAAGAGTCTGTAAAGATATTACAATCAGATGTATGGACTCATGAAAATTATCATTCATTGTTGATTAAGGATTTAGCTGCAGTGACAGTAAAAACCGAACAGTTGGAAAATCAAGTTCGTTCTCTGAAACTTCGGTTGGTGATCTTTCTTCGCTCTCCCTTGATCTCTGCAAGGGATATGTTGAAGCGTTATATGATAGAGACTCTGGGGATAAATACTGATGCTTTGCCTCCATTATCTAAAGTACATTATGTATCTTTCAGGAGGAAAGGTTCTACTGGTACTCAGCAGTCTTTTCCTCCTGAGTTGCAACAAGAAGATATATGTGTCAGAGATACTTGAATCTTCAGAATGTGTAAGGGCGCGGGCGGTCAGGGTCCCGGCACCTGCGCGTAACCAGGTGCTCGGCCCGGCGCAGGACCCTGCACGTGGCTGGAGAACGGGGGGGCGACAGTGCATCAGTGGGGGGCGCGCTCTGCGCATTCTTTAAAATAATTGGCTCCGCTGGGAAGAGAGGGACGAGCGGAGCCAATCGGGTAAAGGGGCTGCATGTTCTTCAGCGTTCCCGAGCGTTGCCGAGCACATGTGAGAAGGCTGGAGGGCGAGAAGCTTAGAAGTAACGGAGTCCAGTTTCTTGGGAGGTCGGACCGGGCCTTGTTGTTGGGGTTGACGTCGGAGCGGAGCAGGAGCCGGCAAGCAAAGCCGAAGTAGCAGGGAGGTGTTGTGCAGCTGTGAAACAGCGAATCGGGCCTGGTCCCGCTGGTGGTCGATAAAGTGTTGTGCTGCGTGGCAACAGATCTTGCGGTGTGGTGAGCGAGGTCGGTCTGTGGTGGAAGGGTGTTTGGAATTGTATAAGGGGGGAGAGGGCTCGGGAGCCGTTAATAAAAAAAAAAAATGAGCTAATTCAGATCTTTTAAGTGCTTGGTGGTGCCTGGGGGGCAGGAAGGACGAGCATGGCTGGGAAGCAGGCAGTTCGGGGTTGTGGAGGTGGCAGGGCCGGTGTGAGCAGGCAGTTAAGAGGGCAAGGAGAGCGGGGGTTAGGAAGAGTGGGGAGGAGCGGGCAGCGGTGCAGGTCAGGAGGTAGAGGCAAAGGGCTGGGTCGGGGACTTGGGGATTGGAGGGTCTTCACCTTTGTTGAGAAGAGCACAGGCCAGTAGTACTGCTCGGGGCCGGAGTGCTGGAGCCTGGGTGTTGACGGCGGGTTCTTCAGAGGGGACGGTAGAGCCTTCCATGGGGGGGTTGGAGCAAGCGAGAGGTGCTGCGGGGGTGGATTCCGGAACGGGGGCAGCAGGCAGGTTGGAGCAGGAGCAAGGGTTGGGGTGGGACGAGGGCCCTTGGTGCCGGTGGGGGGCTGGCAATAGTCCTGGGTCGGGAACAGTGGGAGTGGGGGGCAGTGGCTTGTTCTTGCCTGGTGGGTGTTCGCCTATACCGGGGGGTTACCGGATGGCTGGGCAACGGGCAGGTTGAGAACAGTGGTTGGGTGGTGGGCAAGGCCCGTCGCGACTGGGCAGGGGCTTGGCAGCAGACTTGGCCGCTGGGTTTCCCTCCGCTGGCTTTCCCCTTTTTGTCTTCACAGGTTCCGCCTATGTCCTCACCTGGTGCAGTGCCGGCTGCTGTTGAGTCATCAAATGTGCAGAGAATGGCTACGGATACCACTGTTACAACGGGAGCGGCGAGTGAATGTGAGCAGGTGCAAGGAGCATGTGCGCAGCAGCTGAGGGAGGATTCTCGCCCGGGAGTGCCACCCTTGGTGGAGGGCAGGGCCGCAGGCGACAGGATGGGTGAGTTACAGATGGAGGAAGTTGGAGAGGGTGAGGGGAGTGGGGTGCGGCAGGAATGGTCGGGGAAGGTACGTAGGAAGAGGAGGCACATATGCCGGCATAGACATAGCTCGGAATCGTCTTCATCATCGGATTCTGAATCGTCGGCATCCTCTTCGGGAGAGGTTCGTGGGGGGGGGGGCGGCGGTGGGGCAGGGCGCTTCTGGCGGGCGGACAGGCGCCGGTTCAGCTTCATCGTCAGCCTTATCTGAACTATGGGAAGGCGTCCCCAAAAAGTTGTGAAGAAAAATTTGGAAGAGGAAGCATATTGATATTTTTCGCTTGCTAGAAGGTCGGAAGCATTCAGGTAATAGCAAGAAAAAGTGTAAGGAGGACGAGAAGGCGGGGCGTATTAGAAAGGTCTCTCGCAATGTGGTCAATTGGGTAAGATCGTTCTTGTGGTTGGCGAGTGTGTGGGGACAGAGATATCCTGAGCAGTATGGGATGTTGCTGTCCTACGCTGATTCCATTCTGGAAGCGCCACAAGCGCACAAATGATGGTCTTGGCTCAATTATGACGAGAAGTTCAGGGATAAAATGGAAGAGAATAAGACTTTAACTTGGGGTACGCAGGACATCAACCTCTGGTTAACTCAGATGTCGGTTAGGGCTGGGGCTGGGGCAGGGTGAAGGTGGGGCCGGAGGTGTCAGCAGGGGCGGGTCGTTCCTTTCATGGCGGAGTCTCCCCAGTGCAGGCGAGACCGACCTCGGGAGGAGCCGGCGACATGTGCTGGCGGTTTAACTGGTCCATGTGTCCCTTCCCTGACTAAGTTCCGACATGCGTGCTCGGTCTGTGGGGGGGCCCCATTCGGCAGCGAAATGCGTTAAGAAAGGAGTTGGCGCACCCGCGGGGCCGGGAACAAAGTAATGATGCACTGGTGAAGCTTGCGCCTTCGCCGATACGGGTGCTGGTGTTGTGCAGCTGGCTTCTTTGTTACCCGAGGAAAAAGGATAGGTTAACGTTGCAGTTAGGATTTAAATTAGGTTTTGTCATTCCAGTTCAGGGCGGGGTTGCGGGCAGGTCAGCGTGGAATTCTCCAAGTGTGCGGTGATGGGCGTCGGTCGCGAGAGAGAAGTTGGCGGGGGAGTTGCAGCTAGGGAGGATAGCGGGGCCATTCAGGCGCCCTCCTTTCCGGGATTTTGTGGTATCTCCATTGGGCATAATCCCAAAGAAGGAACCTGGGAAGCTTTGGCTGATCCACAATTTGTCTTCGCCGGCGGGGTCCTCGGTGAACGACCTTATCCCGCGTGAGTGGTACACGGTACGATATGCCTCTTTTGACAGAGTGGTGGAATTAGTCAAAGGGGCGGGTCCACGAGCGTTGATGGCGAAGGTTGATATTGAATCGGCATTTCGCTTGTTGCCCATTCACCCTTCCGCTTTTAAGTGGCTGGGCTTCCAATTTGAGGGAGATTTCTACTTTGATAAGTGTATGCCGATGGGCTGTGCCATATCTTGCGCTTACTTCGAGAAATTTAGCACATTCTTGCATTGGATGGTGGTGCAGAGAGTGGGGAGCTCGGAGGTGGTGCATTATCTCGATGATTTCTTGTTTGTCGTGCGGCTGCATCGAATAGTTGCAACAGGCTATTAGAAGGTTTTGTGGGGTTGGCGGGCGAGTTGGGGGTGCCATTGTCAGAGGGCGAGACGGTGGGCCCGACGACAAAACTTACCTTCTTGGGAATTGAGTTGGATTCGCTAGGCATGGTGGTGCGGCTGCCGTGGGAGAAGGTGGTAAAACTGAGGGTATTGGTGGCTAATGCTTTGGCCTTGTCTAAGCTAACCTTAAAAGAACTACAGGCTCTTATGGGATCCCTCAATTTCGCTTCTAAAGTCATTCCTATGGGGCGGGTGTTTATTCAGCGGTTGGCGGCATCGACAGCGGGGGAGCATAAGCTGCATCATCGCATCCGAGTGACTAGAGGAATGCGAGATGATTTGCAGGTTTGGGACGTCTTTTTATGGGATTTCAATGGGACGTCGATCTTGCGAGAGGCTGCGATTTCGAGTGAGGACCTGCAGCTGTACACGGACGAGGCAGGTGGGGTAGGGCTGGGAAATTACTTTGACAGAGCGTGGTGCGCGGACAGATGGCCGCCGGCTTGGGTGGACGAGGGCCTAGTTACTAACATTACTTTCTTGGAACTCTTTCCCATGTTGGTGGCATTGGAGTTATGGCCGGATAGGCTGAGTAACCGCAAGGTGGTTTGGTGGTGTGATAACGAGGCGGTGGTGCATGTCATCAATCGCTATTCTCCACGCTGTGGTCTCGTGGCATCTCTTATGCGACGGGTCATACTGGCTTGTTTGCGTCTGAATATTGACCTGAGGGCGCGGCATGTATCAGGGCATTCTAATGAAATTGCTGATGCTCTTTCCCGTTTGCAGTGGGAGCAGTTTCGGAAGTTGGTACCGGAGGCAGACGAGGAGGGGCTCGCGGTCCCTTGGAGCTTGTGGAGCGGTGGCCTGATGAGATGAGGACTCTCCTATGCAAGTCAGTGGGGCTGTGAGAGGGTGTCAGAGTTTTTGCATGAGAATGGATGGGAAGGGGGGGGCGGTGTCAGATCATATGCTGGGGGGGGTATGTCAGCTGGGCGAAGGAGAAAGGGGTTGCGAGATCGGCTGTGCGGAGTCATTTAGCGGGGTTCAGGTTTTTTGCTAGTGCGGCAGGTTGTGAATTATCTGGTCAAGGTTTCTTGGTGCGGCAGCTGTTGCAGGGGTGGGAACGAGTCCAGCCGCAGTCGCGGGATCGGCAGCTACCGATTGCGCACGACTTACTGTGTGGGTTTGCAAGGGGCTGCCAGGAGTTGCGGAGTCGCATTATGAGACTGTGCTGTTTCGGGCAGTTTTTTGTCTGGCATTTTTTGGGGCCTTTCGGGTGGGTGAATTGGCAGTTGATTCGAAAAGAGTAGGTTTGGGTAATTGTGTGCGGCGACAGCAGGTGTGGATAGATAAGGGGTTGGTTCGCGTGTTGTTAGCTAAATCAAAAACGGACCAGAAAGGAAAAGGCTTATGGGTGGTCCTGAGAGAGATTGGTGGGTTGACATGCCCGGTGGCCGCCATGAGGGAGTACGTTGGGATGCGCCCAACGGGGGAGGGGGTTTTTTTTGTGCATAAGGATTCCCGGGCTGTTACGCGTTTTCAGGTCACGGCGGTGTTGCGCTTGGTGTTACGGTGGATGGGGGTAGACCCACAACTTTTTTCCGCGCACTCTTTTCACATCGGGGCAGCGACCAGCACGGTGGCTTTGGGATTGTCGGGGGAGCAGATACAGAGTATCGGCAGATGGCGGTCTAGAGCTTTTATGGGATATGTGAGATTGTAAGGTGACTGCTTGGGGGGGTCCGGGGGAGGGTAATACTAATGATGTTCGATTTCTTTCAGATGGGGGTCTGAGTCTTTGGGAATGTTGGATGCTGGGGCACTCATTCGTGTTCTGGGCGGGGCTGCGAGCAGCGGAGTGGCCTATCGGGGGGAATTTGGGACTGGATCCAGCTGTGGCGGCGGTTTCATGGCTGGGCGAGCCTGGGCTGCGGTGGACGCAGCTGATGCCCTTGCTTCGTCACCACAGGCGCATCCGGAACCATCCAGCGATTTTACTGGTGCATCTTGGTGGCAATGATTTGGCTGCTTGGTCCTGTAAGCAGTTGATCAGGGCCGCCAAGAAGGACTTTGCTGCAGTGCTTCATCTGTTTGAGGGTGTTGTCTTAATTTGGTCTGATATTATTCCCAGACCGGCATGCTGGGGGCAGAGGAGATGGTCCCAGGGGCTCACAAAAATTAATCGGCAGATTGGGCGGTGGGTTTGCGAGCAAGGGGGGGGTATCAGGTGCAGCATGCTTGGGTGGAGGTGGCCTGTGCTGGGTTGTATAGAGTGGATGGTGTGCACCTCTCTCCGGTGGGGATGGATTTGCTCCTGAACAACTGGCAGTAGGCAGTGGAGCAAGTGGTGCGTAGCGAGGCCCGCTGGTCGCAGCTTCCAGTTGGGGGGGGGCAGCACAGGTAAGGTGTGTGGCCTGTGCTGGTGGCGGGATCCCGGAGGTTTCCGGGGTCCAGAGCATTAGGTGACTTGGGACGGGGGCGGGGTGCCCTCGACCCGGACAACCCCTGGAAGACTTTTGCTAGTAATATGGCGAAGTCGGATAGGGGTGGTAGGAACTTTGCCGGTGGTGTGACCATGGCTGGAGCGGAGGCGGGGTCGCTTTGCTAATTGCATGGCTGGTGACACGTGGCTCCGCTGGGGGGGGGTTTGGTTTGACCATTATTACTGTTTAATGTTCAAGTTGTTGTTTGAAATAAAGCTGCGACCAGTTGTTACCAAGTTTGGCTGTCAGTGGTATTTCTGGGGAATTGGGTAAAGAGAGGGTTGGAAGAAAGGGGGCTATGGGAGGTGAAGGGGGAGCGCGGGGTCCGACTACCTGGTTAGTGTAAGGGCGCTGGCAGGGTCCCGGCGCCCACGTGTAACCGGGTGCTCGGCCTGGCACGGGACCCTGCACGTGGCCGGAGAACGGGGGGGCGACGGTGCGTCAGCGGGGGGCACACTCTGCACATTCTTTAAAATGATTGGCTCCGCTGGGAAGAGAGGGGCGAGCGGAGCCAATTGGGTGAAGGGGCTGCATGTGTTTCGGCGTTCCCGAGCGTTGCCGAGCACATGTGAGAAGGCTGGAGGGCAAGCAGCCCACCCCTCCACCCAGCGATGTACCTGCAGGGGGGGGGGGGAAATAGGTATCAGGGTGTCGCAGCGAGGGGTAGGGGGTTTGTAGCGGGATCCCGGAGGTTTCCGGGGTCCGGAGCATTAGGCGACTTGGGACGGGGGCGGGGTGCCCTCGACCCAGACAACCCCTGGAAGACTTTTGCTAGTAATATGGCGAAGTCGGATAGGGGTGGTAGGAACTTTGCCGGTGGTGTGATCATAGCTGGAGTGGAGGCAGGGTCGCTTTGCTAATTGCATGGCTGGTGACACGTGGCTCCGCTGGGGGGGGTTTGTTTTGACCATTATTACTGTTTAATGTTCAAGTTGTTGTTTGAATTAAAGCTGCGACCAGTTGTTACCAAGTTTGGTGGTCAGTGGTATTTGTGGGGAATTGGGTAAAGAGAGGGTTGGAAGAAAGGGGGCTATGGGAGGTGAAGGGGGAGCGTGGGGTCCGACTACCCGGTTACTGATTCTACTGTGCCTGCCACAATGTTAATTATTTTTGCATTACCTATCAACCAAGAGTGGTTTTTCAAGATGTATTTCCAGGGGCTTCAGGTTCAAATTTACCCTGATCTAGCCCGTGAGAACCAAAGAAAACATCAAGCATTCCTGCTATTTAAACCAGCTGTGGCCCACTTGGGGGGGAGGCAATTTTTTTTTTCATTTCCTTGTAAATGTCTTGTTAAATTGCAGTCTGAACGCTTTATTTTCTTTGATCCCCCCCCTCCCCAATTAGGGGCTTTCGTCAGTTTACATTTGCCTGCGGCCCTGGATTGAGCTTAGGATTGTAGCAATAAGAGAGAGGTTGATGACTAGGCAGTCTATATGTTTCTTCACTTTTTGGGGGTTATGTTATTTCTTTAGTTTGGATCCTTCTCTCCCTGTTGTTGGACTAGTGGGTTAGGACACGGAATGTTTAATCCTGTACAATTGTACATAGTTCTCTAATTGTTACTTGTTAACTGTTAAAATATAAATGCAACCTCCAAGTTACTACTGTTATATGTAAAACAGCCTGCTCTGTTGATTGTTGTTATATGTAAACCGCATCTGATCAATGGAAGAAGCGGTATAAAAAAACCTGTTAATTAAATTAAATTTAATTAATTAATTAAATTAAATTAAAATGTATAATTTCCTTTGTTGAACTGTACTGCTGGTTATATGCTGTGTTGATTACCATTGTCCTGCCCTTTTCCTTCTACAAGTGGAATGCCTGAGTACATTTTGTTGTAAATTCTATAAATATAAAATTTAAAAAAAAAGATTTATGGTTACATCCAGGGATATCTGTTCGAGGTCTCTGAACAGGAGGAGTTCCTTAAACTTCCACAGTTAAAGCTAGAAGTCATGCTTGAAGATATTGTTTGTCTGCCTAACAATGGCAAATTGTATACAAAGGTAATGGACTGGGTGCAGAGTAACATCTGGGAGAATAGAAACAGTCTATAAAATCTAATTGAAGAGGTGGAAACCTTGTAATATTCAGCTGATCGCAGGCTGCTTGATGGGAATCTAATAGATGGAGAGGCTGAGGCATTTGGCTGCGATGACCACATTCAGATTGTACAGAAAAAGTCACCATGTGAGCAGGGGCGGCCCAAGGGGGGTGCGGGGCCATGTGCGGAGACTCGGTGCGGGGCCTCATTTGCATAAGTGGCCTTATTTGCATAAATATTTGCATAATGTTACCATACACTAACTTTTAGTAAACATGTCTCTTAATGAGGGTATGGATAAAGAAAGACTAAAAGATTTCTACATTACTATAATCCAATGCCAACCGCCAGGCACATTAGGAACTACTACAAACGCTGCCCATTTAGAACCCATAGCAAACCCGCCATATCCTGACAGCATTACCAGGACTCACAAAGCACCATACCCTACCTATCAAAAGGCAACACTGCAAATATTAAACCAATACATTTCAGAGAATACTGGGGAAAGAGAACAAGTGGCAATGTCAAATAGGAATTACATAAACAGAATACCTCAGCTCAGTTACACATGCAGAACATAGACCATCATCAAACAAGGAATCACAATTTAGAAACAGGAAGGCAATAATTAAACTGGGAACCCCAAAAGCCAAACTTGGAATGTACAACAACACTGTAGAAATAAAACTATAAATTAATTTCCTCTTGTACCAAACAAAGCGCAGACGTTAATGATGCACATTTCCCAGAGCTTTCATATTCCAGTTAATAAATTCAAAATAAAGAGATATCTTTCTACCTTTTGTGCATTTTTTTTCAGTTGCAATTGCTCCAGCCACTTTCTTCTGGTTTCTTCATGTTTTCTGCTAACTCTCCATCGTCTGCTGTCCATTTGTTCTTTCTTCTCTCTTCTAGTTTTTTTTTTCCATTCTCTCTCTCTACATCTGCTTTAACATACTAATCTTTCTCCTTTTGCTCTTTCCTCATTCCTATTTCATCCACACAAATTTTACCCCTCCATCCTCAATCCCCACTTACTCTCCCAATAACCGGCCAATTGTAGATTTTTCATCCCTCCCACACAAAATATTTTCCCCTCTCCATTTTACTCTCCCAGCCCCATCCCATTCTAATCCTCCCCCAACATCAGCTCCCTTCTAGTTCCAGTCTCACCCAGCATCCATTCCCTTCTAGTCCCTGCATCAGCCCATTTCCAGTCCTACCCCCCATCAACCCATTTCCAGTCCTAGCTCACCCATCCATTTTCAGTCTGAGTCCCTTCATCAGCTCATTTCCAATCCTAGCCCCCCATCAGCCCATTTCTAGTCATTTCCTAGCCCCACCATCAGCCCATGTCAAATCCTAGCTCCCCTCCACTCAGCCCAATTCCAGTCCAAGCCCCCCATGAGCCTACTTCCAGTTCTAGCCCCTCCATGAGTCCATTTCAATTCAAGCCCCCACCACAGCCCATTTCCAATCTTAGCTCCCCCCAACAGCCCATTTCCAGTCCTATCCTAGCTGCTCCATCAGCCCATTTTCAGTCCTAGCTCCCTTCCCTCACAGCCCATTTCCATTCCAAGCTCCCTCCCCATCAGCTATTTGCAGTTCAAGCCTCCACTTCCACTCAGCCCATTTCCAGTCATAGCAACCCCCCAACCCATTACCAGTCCTACCCCCCCATCAACCCACTTCCAGTCCTAACCCCCCCATCACCCCATTTTCAGTTTAAGCCCCCCCTATAACCCATTACCAGTCCTAACCCCCCCCCCCATCAGCCCACTTCCAGTCTTAACCCCATCAGCCCATTTCCAGTCAGCCCCCATAGCCCATTGCCAGTCCTAACCCCCCCCATCAGCCCACAGCCCATTACTAGTCCTAACGATCTCAGCCCACCTCAAGTCCTAACCCCTCCCCATCAGCCCATGTCCTGTCCTAGCCCCCCCATAGCCCATTATCAGTCTTAACCCCCCCATAGCCCATTACCAGTCCTAACTCCCCATCACCCCATTTCCAGACAGCCCCCATCAGCCCACAGCCCATTACCAGTCTTAACCCCCCCCCAGCCCATTACCAGTCCTAACCCCCCATCACCCCATTTCCAGACAGCCCCATCAGCCCACAGCCCATTACCAGTCTTAACCCCCCCCAGCCCAGTACCCGTCCTAACCCCCCATCACCCCATTTCCCGCCAGCCCCATCATCCCACAGCCCATTACCAGTCTTAACCCCCCCATAGCCCATTACCAGTCCTAACCCCCCCAACAGCTCACAGCCCATTACCAGTCCTAGCCCCCCCAGCCCATTATCTGTCCTAGCCCCCCAGCCCATTACCAGTCCTAAGCCCCCAAGCCCATTACCAGTCCTAACCCCCCATCACCCCATTTCCAGACAGCCCACATCAGCCCACAGCCCATTACCAGTCCTAACCCCCCCAACAGCTCACAGCCCATTACCAGTCCTAGCCCCCCCCTAGCCCATTTTCTGTCCTAGCTCCCCCGAAGCCCATTAACAGTCATAACCCCCCCCCAGCCCATTACCAGTCCTAACCCCCCATAACCCCATTTCCAGACAGCTCCCATCATCCCACAGCCCATTACAATTCTTAACCCCCCCATAGCCCATTACCAGTCCTAACCCCCCCAACAGCTCAGAGCCCATGACCAGTCCTAGCCCCCCCCGCCCATTATCTGTCCTAGCCCCCCAGCCCATTACCAGTCCTAACCCCCCAAGCCCATTACCAGTCCTAACCCCCCCAACAGCTCACAGCCCATTACCAGTCCTAGCCCCCCGGTAGCCCATTATCTGTCCTAGCTCCCCCGCAGCCCATTACCAGTCTTAACCCCCCCCAGCCCATTACCAGTCTTAACCCCCCATCACCCCATTTCCAGACAGCCCCCATCAGCCCACAGCCCATTACCAGTCTTAACCCTCCCAGCCCATTACCAGTCCTAACCCCCCCTCCATAGCCCATTACCAGTCCTAACCCCCCCCCAACAGCTCACAGCCCATTACCAGTCCTAGCCCCACCAGCCCATTATCTGTCCTAGCCCCCCCTAGCCCATTACCAGTCTTAACCCCCCAGCCCATTACAGTCTTAAACCCCCCCAGCCCATTACCAGTCGTAACACACACCCCCAGCCCATTACCAGTCTTAACACACATCCCCAGCCCAACCCATTACCAGTCGTAACACCCCCGCCCAGCCCAGCCCATTACCAGTCTTAACACACACCCCCAGCCCAGCCCAGCCCATTACCAGTCTTAACACCCCCCCAGCCCAGCCCAGCCCATTACCAGTCTTAACACCCCCGCACAGCCCAGCCCAGCCCAGCCCAGCACCAGTCTTAACACCCCCCCCAGCCCCCAGCCCAGCCCAGCCCAGCCCCAGTCTTAACACCAGCCCAGCCCAGCCCCAGTCTTAACACCCCCCAGCCCAGCCCAGCACCAGTCTTAACACCCCCCCAGCCCAGCCCAGCCCAGCACCAGTCTTAACACCCCCCCAGCCCAGCCCAGCCCAACCCAGCCCCGCCCCAGTCTTAACACCCCCCCCAGCCCAGCCCAGCCCCAGTCTTAACACACCCCCCAGCCCAGCCCAGCCCAGCACAGCCCAGCCCCAGTCTTAACATGCCCCCCCCCATATCGGCTTATAGCAAATTTAAAATTAAAAAAAAAAACCTGGCTCTGGCTGCTGCCGTTGCCGCCGCCGCGGCAGCAGCAGAATGGAGTGTCCCGCAGGGCCCCCTCTCCTCGCTGAGCCTCTCTGCAAGGGCTTTCAGATTCGCGAAGGAAGAGTGTCTCCCTCGCGTCTCTGTTAAGCCCGCAGGGGCTAATGGGAAATTTCCCATCAGCCCCTCGTGTCTAAAGGGGCAGATGGGAAATTTCCCATTAGCCCCTGCGGGCTTAACAGAGACGCGAGGGAGACACTCCCCTTCGCGAATCTGAAAGCCCTTGCAGAGAGGCTCAGCGAGGAGAGGGGGCCCCGCGGGACACTCCATTTTGCCGCGGAGGCCGCGGCAGCAGCCAGAGCCAGCTTTTTTTTTTTAAATATAATTTTTTTAAAAAAAGCAGAATGTTCTTTGCGCGGGGCCCCCTGAAACGCGGGGCCCTGTGCAAAGAACCTTCTTGCTCAATGGACGGGCCGGCCCTGCATGTGAGAATGACCACAAGCAGCTAAGTAGCAGCTCTATTGGAAGTTTCTCTTCTCCAAGTGCTAAGGTGCATAACCCCAAAAAACAATGAAAAATCATTGCCTCAGTGAAGACATCAAATAACACCTAGCTGTGTCTTGCTGACTTGAATAGTGTATTATGTGTGATATTCTTGCATCGGTGTAACAGTCTTCAGAACTCTGCATCTAGTATTCCACATTAGCTTAAAAGCTCTTCACCTAGAACGAGCAAGTATATTGACCTGCCAAAGGAATGCCTGTTCAGGGAGAAGTACAAAATGCAGCTTGTACTTGTGCAAATATAGATAAATGGCTTGTAGGAAGGCGGTGCGGAGCTAGGAGGAGACCACCGATTGAAGCTCTTATTTTTCAATTTTAAAAAGAGCTGTAGATGTTTAGGTCATCTGAGAATGGTCGCGAGCCCAGAATTGGATTCGTTTCAGTCTTTACAGTGAAGGTTTGAGCTGGATGCCAGACGTTTCTATTTCTATCTGCAGGCGAGGCATTATGTGCGAACAGTTCAGAAGGAAGATGGGGCACTTTTGGGTTCGGGAAGTATGTTGAATCTAGTACAGGGGCTGGAGGGGAAAATAACAGTGTAGGCAATGTGGAGGGAGTTAGGCCCAATTGAATCGGGAGGAGCACTAGAAGGTTTGGCTGTGAGGTGGCAGCGAGACGCGATGCCGGAAATGACAGCAGCAAAACTGGAGGAAGCGTTTAGAGCTGTGAAGGATGTTTCGGAATCGGTACGACTGCGAGAGATTCAATTTAGATTCCTAAGGAGGGCGTATGTGACGGAGGTCTGGGCGGCCAGGGTTGGGGTGGCACAGACAGATGTGTGTAGATTTTGTAAGAGGGAGAGGGGAACCTTCATGCATCGCTTCTGGACTTGTGGGATTATACAGCAATTTTGGCAGGGAATTGGGGCGATTCTTTCCAGATGGTTGAATCAGGATTTGGAAGTAGTCCCGGACTGTTGCTTGTTCGGGTTACGGGCAGCTGAGTGGGTTAAGGGGGGGAATGAGGTGAAATTAGTGCTGAGGGGTATGGTGGTGGGGAAGCAATGTATTTTGCAACATTGGTTGAGGGATGACCCTCCAGGGGTTAAAGAATGGGCGGGTTTTATGTTAGACTTAAGGGACATGGAGAGGAGATCAGCTAGGCTGTTAGGCCACCAAAAGATGGAGGTATGGAGGAAAATCTGGGAACCGCTAGGTGCAGAGGGTGCGAGCCCGGCGGCCAGTGCTCATTAGAATCTCTGCCAAACGGATTATCATATTGTTAATTTGTGTTACTCATACTTTACATGTGGTAAATGCTAATCGAAATCTAGCATGAATCATGAATCCTGATAATGCGTGGTGACCTGGGAGATAAAGAAAATGAATAAAGGCTTGATAACTGAGCAGATAAGCTCGGGAGTCTTGGAGGGAGAAGGGGGGCTCTCAGTAGCGTTGCAACACAGTACTAGGAATGAGAGTCTTGGGGGAGGAGTATGACTGATAACCCAAAATACGAAGGTTAGTGGAGAGAAGAAAGAGGAGGAATGATGGAGAATGAATGAGGAATGAGTGGGGGATGGATGAAAAAGGGGGGGGGGAGGTGGGAGGGAGGAGGAGGGGTGGGGGCAGACCTAGGGAATGGAGAAGAGTGGGGACTGCTGGGAAGGGTGACTAGGGGTGGGCGGTTGGGGAGGGTGGTATAGTAATAATGAGGTTGCTGTTACTGCTCTCTTTTCTTTATTTTGTTATTAATGTGGGACCCCTCGGGTTAGCTTCAGTAGGATTTAGAAGGTTGTATTGATGTACACTGTGGATTGTGTCAAATGATGAGGGCCGGGGGGCTGTATGGAATTGTTCTCGTTGGTTTATTGATTATAAGTTTGATGGTGTTACTTATATTAATGTCAATAAAAATGAATTTCCTTAAAAAGAGCTGTGTCTAATGCTATTAGATTTGAAGGGTCAAACTTCTTTTATATGGCCTGGTGTGACCAACTCCAGATAGCCACAATATTCGATGCTGTGCTGTGCTAACGTGGAATCCTCAACACCCTCTGAGCAATCTGGGTAAGCTGAGACATTTCCCCAGAAATACTTCATTTATCTTCACCGGGTTGCTGGACTAGATATGGTTTTTGGTTCCTCTTGCTGTTCACACAGTAGCTCAGCAATCCTCGAGTAACTCTGGAAAGCAGGACACAGGGCTATGAGGAGATGGAGGTGATGGAGGAGAGATGCTGGACACAAGGGCAGGGAAGATAGCAAGATGGAGGGGAGATGCTAGACACAAGGGAAAGGGACATAGTGAGATGGAGGGGAGATGCTGGATGCAAAATTAAAAGCCCACCTCTTCTGTCTTGCCTACGACCTACCCCCTTCCCTCTCCCCCTTTCACCCCCTTCCCCATTGATGTATTGACCACTGCCCCTTCCTACCAGAGTACCCCCCGCCCTCCCTGCTGATACATAATCCTCTTTGCCCTTTTCGTATCCTGCTCTTATCTTTGCTGTCCTGCTTCTTTGAATTTATGGCGTTCCTTTTTCTTTTCCTTTCTTGCAGCATTTTTTAATTTTAATTTTATATGTTTTTATTGTAAACCGCCCAGATACTTTTTGTTGTTGGGCAGTATATTAAGTTTTAAAATAAACATAAAACATAAACATAAAGGAAGGGGACATGGGGTGATGGAGGGGTAATGCTGGATACAAGGGGTGGGAACAAAGTGAGATGGAGGGGAGATGCTGGACACAAGGGAAGGGGACATAGTGAAACACAGAAACATGACAGCAGAAAAAGACCACTTGGCCTATTTAGTCTGCCCTTCCATATCACCCACTACAAGAGTCCCCTTTTTTCCTTTAGAGAGCATTTATGTTTGTCCCATGCTATTTTGAATTTAGAAACTGTCCTCATCTCTACCACCTCCACTAGGAGACTATTCCACGCATCTACCACTCTTTCCATAAAGGAGTATTTCCACATATTACTCCTGAGTCTAATCCCTTTCACCCTCATCCTATATCCCCTTGTAGCAGAGCTTGCATTCAAAAGACTTTCTCCTCCTTTGCATTTCTGCCAATGAGGTATTTAAACATCTCAATCATATCATCTCTGTCCTGCCTTTCATCTAAAGTATACATATTAAGGTCTTTAAGTCTGTTCTCATATGCTTCATAACGAAGACCACTAACCATTTTAGTAGCCACCCTCTGCACCGACTCCAGCCTGCTTATATCCTTTTGAAGGTGTTCTCCAGAACTGCAGACAATACTCCAAATGAGGTCACAACAGAGACTCATACAGAGGCATTATTACCTCCTTTCTTCTGCTGGCCATTCCTCTTCCTATGCACCCAACCATCCTTCTAGCTTTTGCCGTCGCCTTTTCTACCTGTTCAGTTACTTTGAGAATGTCAGACACACTCACGCCTAAGTCACATTCTTCTTTCATGGCAGACGTATGTCACCCACTATACTGTACCACTCCCTTGGATTGTTGCAGCCCAAAGGCATAATCCTACAATTTTTTAGCATTAAATCTCAGCTGACAAATTCTAGACCATTCTTCAAGCTTAGCTAGATCCCTCCTCATGTTATCTACACCTTCCTGGGTGTCTACTCTGTTGCAGATTTTGGTATCATCCGTTAAAAGGCAAACTTTACCTGACAGTCTTTCCGCAATATCACTAACAAAGATGTTAAAAAGAATTGGACCAAGGAAAGATCCCTGTGTCGCTCCACTGGTAACCTCCTTCTGTTCAGAGTGAACTCCATTTTACCTGTACCCTTTGTTGCCTCCCACTCAACCAATTTCTAACCCAAGAAGTAACTTTAGGGTCCATCCCAAGGGTGCTTAGTTTGTTTAGAAGTCCACCTGTGTGGAGCAGTGTCAAATGCTTTACTGAAATCTAAATAAACCAACCACATCTAGAGCTCTCTCTTGGTCCAACTCCCTTGTCACGCAGCCAAAAAAAATCAATCAGATTTGTCTGACAAGACCTGCTCCTATTGAATCCCTGCTGCCTCGGATCCTACAATCCGTTGGACTCCAGAAACCTCACCATTTTCTTTTTCAGCAGCTTTTCCAATAATTTACTCACTACCGAGATTAAATTAACCAGCCTGTAGTTTTCAACCTCATACTTCTGCTTTTGTATAAAGGGACCACAAGTTCCTCTCTCCAGTCCTCTGGCACTACCCCCGACACCAAAGAGGCATTGAAAAGGTCAATCAGTGGAGCTGCTAGAAAGTCCCCGAGTTCCTTTAGTATTCTTGGAAGTATCCCATCTTGTCCCATCACTTTGTCTACTTTTAGTTTAACTAGTTCCTCATGAATACAGTCCTCTGAAAATCGTTTGAGATGCCCCTCACTTTTGTTCCTTTTTGTGGGTGTTGTCTGAGGTCCTGCTCCCAGTCCTTCATCTGTGAACACAGAACAGAAATATTTATTTATATTTATTTATTTATTTAACTGTATTTATATCCCGCTTTTCACCGGGTCAAAGCGGTGGGACATATAACAGGGTGGGGGGATCAATAGTGGGGGGGGCCCATCACCGGGGGCTCAACATTGATGATTTTGGGGCAAACATAGAGACTGACAGGATAGTAGAGTTACTGGTCTGGAGTTCTTGAAGAGAAATAGGGGGGATTCCTATTCAGAGATGTTCTTGGAATAGGACGGTTTTTAGCTGCTTTTTGAATGATGGGAGATCACCGTTGTTCCTGATGTGGCTTGGTAAAGAGTTCCAGAGGGATGGGGCATAGAGTTCAAAGGCTCTGTTGCAGGTCCGTTGTGTTGCTTTGGTTCTTTTGTGGGGGACGGCAATGGAGCTGTTGGAGGATTGTCTGGTTGTTCTGCTGTGGGTTGGGCGAGGCAGTAGGGTGCGGAGTGGGGTGCCTTGTGTTTGGTGGATGGTTTTGTGGGTGAGTAGAAGAGCTTTGTACTTGATTCTTGCTTTGATGGGGAGAATATGAAGGTCTCTCAGAATTGGGGTGATGTGGTCCCGTTTCTTTGCATTGTGAATTATTCTCGCCGTGGTGTTTAGGGCAGTTCGGAGGGGATTGGTTTGTGCGGCAGGTAGGCCATGGTAGATTATGTTGCAGTAGTCCAGATGAGGGAGTGTCAGAGCTTGCATTACTGTCCTGAAGTCCTGTGGTTCGAGGAGAGGTCGGAGACGTTGTACCGTTTTCGCCTTGTGGAATACAGTTCTAGTGGTCTTGTTGATTTGCTGCTTAAGGGTTAGGGCTTGGTCAATGATGATGCCGAGATATCTTATGTGTGGTTGTATTTGAATTTGCGTGGTTCCCATGGTGAGGTGAGTGGGTGGTTTGAAGTCTGGGTCTTTTGTCATTATAAGAGCCTCGGTCTTCTTTATGTTAATGGATAAGTTGTTCTCTTGTAGCCAGTTGGATACGTCGGTGAAGCAGGTTGATAGCTGGTCTTTTGTTGGGTCTGTGGTTGTAATTGGGGCGTAGAGCATTATGTCGTCGGCGTATATGTGGAAGTTGACATTGTGAGTGCGTATGACTGAACAGAGTGGACGGAGGTAGATGTTGAAAAGCATGGCTGATAATGTGGATCCTTGAGGTACTCCTTGATGTTGCTGGAAGGGGGTTGAGGTTGAGGTTTTGGTGCGAATCAGTTGCTGTCGGTTGGTTAGATAGGACCTGAACCATTGGAGTACAGTATCTTTGATTCCAATTGTTTGGAGTCTGTGGATAAGGGTGTTATGGGAGATGGTGTCGAAGGCCGCTGATATATCCAGGAAAATTAGGATGTATCCTGAGTGTTTCTCTTGGGTTCCTATGATGAGGGTGTTCATCAGCGTGGTCATGAGGGTCTCGACCCCATGTAATGGTCGGAATCCGTGTTGCTGCGGGTCCAGTATGTTGTTGACGTCTAGGTGTTCTTGAAGCTGGCGTTGGACTATCTTCTCGATTACACAGGTACACTAAAAAAAATTTTTTTTAAACTGCCTCTAATGTTTCGATTGATTTTTACGTTTTTTGGTGCGCTGAATCCAAATCTGGTAACCAATTTGCTCCATCACGTACAGATTTTTTGCTACATTGGGTTAGCAGTTTGAGGTGAACGTTTCAGATTGAGTGCGATCGAGATAAAAGTTTCTTGGATGAATTCTTTATACTAATTGTTTAGTAGTTATTCAAATAAGAATAAAGAAAATTGTAACAAGGCAGCACATAAGAATAGAGTAATGTCAACAAAACACACTGTGATGGTAGCAAAATTGTCTGCACTTAAAACAGCCACATACATGTGCACAAACATTGAGCATATAAGAGCGAGGTTAGACACAAAGCAAAGCAAAGAAATGTGCAAAAAATGTTGTACAGGTATGTATGTAAGAATAGAAAACGCAAACCGCACCATTGCAATACATGAAGACAAACACCCGATGGTGTGAAAATAAAATTCTAATAAATGAGATCCGACACTATGGTAATAACTAGCAAATTTTTATTTCAAAGTTTAGTAATATATCGATATTTGTCATCACTGTTTTGATTTTAAAGTCATTCTTGGGTCAATCTATCTCCTGGTGGGCCCGTTTCTTCTTCCCCCGAATGCTTCTCTTGGTGCGCTGCTTGGCGTATTTTTCATCTGGGGTTTCCCGCAGCAGCAACCAGCAGAAATCAGCCATCATAGTGGTGTTCCATCTTCCTTGGTACCTTCTCTCTGTGTCCTTGATGTCCTGGTGAAACCTTTCACCTTGTTCTTCACTGTACGCCCCCAAGTTTTCGGGAAAGTAGTTCACATGGGAGTGCAAGAAATGGACTTTCAGGCTCATGTTACAGCCTTGTTCTTTGAAGGCATTGAGCATCCTGGCAACAATATCCTTATAGTTCTCATCCCACCTGTTCCCCAAGAATTTGAGAACAACATCCTTGAAGGAATCCCAGGCTTCTTTTTCCTTCTCAGACATCGTTTCAGCGAATGCTCCATCTGAAATGAGTTTCCTTATATCAGGGCCAACAAACACTCCTTCCTTTAGCTTTGCTTCAGAAAGTCGGGGGAACTTTGAGCAAAGGTACCGAAAGCACTCACCATCTTTTGGAAGGGACTTGATGAATTGCTTAATGAGACCCAACTTAATGTGGAGAGGTGGTAATAGAATTTTATCACGAGGTACCAAGCTCTCATGAAGAACATTTTTCTCACCGGGTCTGAAATACTCCCGAATTGGCCAGTCTTTTTTCCCCCAGTGTAGGTCGCGGGCCCGGCTATCCCACAAGCAAAGGAAGCAGGGATATTTGGTGAAACCGGATTGCTGCCCTAATAGCATGGATAGAATTTTAAAGTCTCCACAAATCATCCACTTATGCTCATCATAACGAATCTTCTGAAGAATCAGGGCCAAATTCTCGTATTTTTCTTGGAGAATAACAGAGTGAGCAATAGGAACTGAAGCGAATGTGTTGCCATTATGAAGAAGAACACCTTTTATGCTGTCTTTTGACGAATCAATGAACAGCCGCCATTCAGCAGGATCATACTTGAGTTTAAACTTTTCCATCACTCCGTATATATCGTTGCAAAATACCAAAACTTCCTCTTTGCTGAAATACTTCAAAAATTGTGTCTCGCGGTTGCGGTACCAATAAAAAGTTGTTCCTGGTGACAATAGATTTTTCTGTTTAAGCCGAGAACCTAGCAGTTGGGCAGCATCTTTTGGGAGTCCTAAATCCTGGACTAAATCATTCAATTCAGCTTGAGAGAAAAGTTCAGGTTTCGGATCTGGTTCAGTTTCAAACTCGGAAGTACTGGACTCATCGGGAAAAGCCATCTGATGAGTCTCATCATGATCAGAACCGTCCACACAAATATGATCCAAAGATTTTGGTGGTTCAGGCACAGGTACTTCGTTGCTATGAGGCATAGGCCTAATTGCTGAGGGAAGGTTGGGGTAACTTATTACGTTCTTATTTTTTAAGTTGTATCCCTTCACAATGCAAGAGCAAAAATAGCAGTCACTGCTGTGGTCTCTTTGTTCACGCCACATCATAGGTATTCCGAAACGAAATGCTTGTTTTTTACCTTTCATCCATAAGCGTAGATCTTCCTCACATGTCTTGCACACTTTGTGAGGAGTTTGTCTTGATCGCCTAACTTCAAACCGAAATAGGCGAAATATACTTTTTTAATAAATGCAGAAATGTTCCTCTGCCGCTTTTTCACGGTATATTCCCCACAAATAAAACAAAAACTGTCCGGAGAGTTGACGCAACCTCTGGCTCTGTGAGCCATCACAAATACACAGCACTGCAAACTACAACTGTAGTGAACCACTTCGGAATAAAGCTGGATTACGACTGAGCAAACAAAAGGTAATAATGAACTTGCAAGAAACTGAAATTTGACAGAAACGTTCATGTCGCAACCACCGTGTTTGAGCGAGCGAACGAGGTGAGGCGAACAGGAAAGAACATGCGCCAGCGCGAGTACTGGATTTAGCCCCCCGCCTCCCAATTGTCCTGTTAATGTATAAAATGAATACAAAACACTCTAAAATATCATGAGGGAGTGTTTCTAGTTAGTTAACCATTACAACCTCTATTTTGGGCCAAGAAAATAAACTGCAGTCAGCTAAAAAGAAATTATGTGAACATTCCTTATATGGGTAAGAAATCTAATTTTGCAAGAAAACGTGACGTGATGGAACATTTTGGCTATTTTTCCTGGATTCAGCACCCCAAAATCTATAGGAATCAGTTGCAAAACTGGAGGCAGTTTTTTGGTAGTGTACCTGTGTTATTTTTGCAGTGAGTGGGAGGCTCGCTACTGGTCTGTAGGAGGTGGGGTCTAGGGGATCTAGGTTGTGCTTTTTTAGGGTTGGTCGAATGATTGTGGTCTTGAGGGCGTCTGGCATGTGTCCTTAGGTAAAGGATTCGTTTACGATGTGGGTTAGTGGTGCACTGAGGTCTTCTTTGGTTTTCTTTATCCAGTCGGTGGGACAGGGATCCAGTGGGGAGGTGGTGGTGTCAAGCAGGAGATGGTGGAGGATATTTCTTCTTTTGAGATTGTGTCAAATGTATTCCAGTCTCTGTTCAGGATGGGGTATGAATTTGTCTTGGTTGTTTCAGCATAGTGATGTGAGCTTTGTGGTTGCTGAAGCTGTTTGTATTGTCGGGCTAGAAGGTCAGGGGGGATATCTGGCAGCTGGTCGGAGTTACTGGGTGCCCTTGTTAGTTTTTTGACAATTTGGAAGAGCTCTCGAGGTTTGTTTATGGCTGTTGTGATGATTTTGGTGTGGTAGGCTTTGCTTTGTTAAGCAATTCCTCTTTATCCTCATTAGCTTCTACATATTCCTCCCATTCACCCTTGAGTCTGACATTACCACTTTTGCCCTTCCTCCTCTCACTAACATATCTGAAAAATGTCTTATCCCCCCATTGTATTGCATTGGCTATTTCTTCTTCTTTTTGTACCTTTGCTTTCCTGACTACTTTGCAAGCCTCTCTTAAGTTTTTCCAAATATAGATGCCTGTCTTCCTTTCTCTGTGATCCCTTTTTCTTCACCTTTTCAGCTACCTCATTTGAAACCATAGTGGTCTCCATTTCATTTTATCTTTATTTACCATTCTAACAAAAATGTTGGTTGCCCTTAAAATATCCCCTTTCAGTTTTTCCCACTGTTTTACTACATTCCCCAGCTGATCCCATCCCGATAACAACTCCTTGAGGTATTGGCCCATCTTGGCAAAGTTAGTTTTCCTGAAGTCTAAAACCTTTGCTTTTGAATGGATTTTATCAACTCTAGTCCTAATACTGAACCACACCATCTGGTGATCAGTGGATGTGAGATGATCTCCCACTATTACATCAGAAACACTTTCTCCATTGGTAAGCAGAAAGTCCAGTATGGCCTCTTCACGTGTGGGTTCTGTTACCAGTTGCCTGAATACTTCTTCCTGTAAAGAATCCAGGATTTCCTTGCTTCTAGATGACACCACAGCAGGGATGCGCCAATCATCATCTGGCATATTGAAATCCCCTATCAGTAACACTTCCCCTTTCCTGGCAATGCTGCATATGTCTTCTATTAAGTCTCCATCCACATCTTCTCCCTGTAATGGAGGTCTGTATGTCACGCCAATGCAAATGGATTTCTCTTTCCACACTGCCTCCTCTCTTTCTTTTCAGCCCTGTATTTCCATAGATTTAATATTATTATTTACATATAGTGCCACTCCTCCTCCCCTATAGCCTGGTATAGTTATATCCCAGTCATGGCTGTCCGTGAACCATGTCTCTGTAACTGCCACTAAATCCAAGTCAGCCTCTCCCATTAAAGCCTAAACTTCTGGGATCTTATTTCCCATGCTATGGGCATTTATAGACACTTCTTTCCAGATGTTGGCCCCTTTTACCTATTTTTATAAAGGTATTTAATGTTTCACTTACCTGGGGGCTTTCACTTACCTGGGAGCATTCTTCACACATCCCCAATGAATCTAGTTTAAAGCCTTCCTCCATAGGTTTTCCAGTCTGCTACTGAAGACATGTCAGCCCTTCTTGGACAGATGGACACCATCTCTGCTCTGCAGCCCTTGGAACATCAACCTATGGTCCAGGAAACCAAAACGATCTCAATGACACCATCCACACAACCATGCATTTATCTCCAGGATGTAAGCTTCTCTACTATGGCCTTTAGCCTCAACAGGGAGGATTGAAGAGAACACCACCTGTGCCCCTATCTGCTTCACCCTCTGTCCCAGAGCCTTGACATTACTCTTGATATGCTCAGAGGGATACCTGGGAGTATCATTTGTGCCGACATGGATGAGCAACATCGGGTAATAGTCAGTAGGCTTGATGAATCTCAGCAAACTCTCCAGAACATCTTAGATTTTGGCACCTGGCAGACAGCATACCTCTTTGGACATCAAGTCTGGTCAACAGATGGATGCCTCAGTACCCCTCAGAAGAGAGTCACCAACCACCACTACCCTTCGCTTTCTAGTGGTCACTGATTCAGCAACTTTGGAGTGCTTGAGCTCTGGTTCTTCCCTTTCCTGGAATACCTCCACCTCCTCCACTTCCAGGGCTGCATAATGGTTCTTCAATTCGAGGACTGTAGGAGTTGGATTGGTGATTCTGCAGGCCCTGATGACTCACGTCCAACCTTGGTCCTTCTGTAGGCTCCCAGTTTCACCTTTGCTGGAGAGCTTGGATGTTTCACACACACACACACACACACACACACACACACACACACACACACACAAACATACAAAGTAAAACAATAGAGCCTGAAATTCACACAAACTCAAATATCCGTCAGCACATTCTTATACCTGCAGGGAGTGCACAAACACACACACACATACAAAGCAAAACTAGAGCCTGAAAGTCACACAAACTCAAAGATCCGTCAGCACATTCTTATACAGGGAGTGCACACACACACACACACATACTAAGCAAAACAATAGAGCCTGAAAGTCACGCAAACTCAAAGAGCCGTCAGCACATTCTTATACAGGGAGTGCACACACACACACACACACACACACATACATACACACACACACACACACACACACACACACATTCAGATTGTACAGAAAAAGTCACCATGTGAGAATGACCACAAGCAGCTAAGTAGCAGCTCTATTGGAAGTTTCTCTTCTCCAAGTGCTAAGGTGCATAACCCCAAAAAACAATGAAAAATCATTGCCTCAGAGAAGACATCAAATAACACCTAGCAGTGTCTTGCTGACCTGAATAGTGTATTATGTGTGATATTCTTGCATCGGTGTAACAGTCTTCAGAACTCTGCATCTAGTATTCCACATTAGCTTAAAAGCTCTTCACCTAGAACGAGCAAGTATATTGACCTGCCAAAGGGATGCCTGTTCAGGGAGAAGTACAAAATGCAGCTTGTACTTGTGCAAATATAGATAAATGGCTTGTAGAAAGGCGGTGCGGAGCTAGGAGGAGACCACCGATTGAAGCTCTTATTTT
This sequence comes from Ichthyophis bannanicus, assembly GCA_033557465.1. Taxonomy (NCBI): domain Eukaryota; kingdom Metazoa; phylum Chordata; class Amphibia; order Gymnophiona; family Ichthyophiidae; genus Ichthyophis; species Ichthyophis bannanicus. The sequence continues at coordinate 622,935,717 of CM066031.1, read as the reverse complement.
TCAATTTTAAAAAGAGCTGTGTCTAATGCTATTAGATTTGAAGGGTAAAACTTCTTTTATATGGCCTGGTGTGACCAACTCCAGATAGCCACAATATTCGATGCTGTGCTGTGCTAACGTGGAATCCTCAACACCCTCTGAGCAATCTGGGTAAGCTGAGACATTTCCCCAGAAATACTTCATTTATCTTCACCGGGTTGCTGGACTAGATATGTTTTTTGGTTCCTCTTGCTGTTCACACAGTAGCTCAGCAATCCTCGAGTAACTCTGGAAAGCAGGACACAGGGCTATGAGGAGATGGAGGTGATAGACGGATAGGGGGATGGAGGAGAGATGCTGGACACAAGGGCAGGGAAGATAGCAAGATGGAGGGGAGACGCTAGACACAAGGGAAGGGGACATAGTGAGATGGAGGAGAGATGATGGATGCAAAATTAAAAGCCCACCTCTTCTGTCTTGCCTACGACCTACCCCCTTCCCTCTCCCCCTTTCACCCCCTTTCCCATTGATGTATTGACCACTGCCCCTTCCTACCAGAGTACCCCCCGCCCTCCCTGCTGATACATAATCCTCTTTGCCCTTTTCGTATCCTGCTCTTATCTTTGCTGTCCTGCTTCTTTGAATTTATGGCGTTCCTTTTTCTTTTCCTTTCTTGCAGCATTTTTTAATTTTAATTTTATATGTTTTTATTGTAAACCGCCCAGATACTTTTTGTTGTTGGGCGGTATATTAAATTTTAAAATAAACATAAAACATAAACATAAAGGAAGGGGACATGGGGTGATGGAGGGGAGATGCTGGACACAAGGGAAGGGGACATAGTGAAACATAGAAACATGACAGCTTCACCTTTGCTGGAGAGCTTGGATGTTTCAAGAAGCATCTCAGCAATGTACTTCTCACTGTCTTGAATGTTCTTCAGCCTTGCCACCTCTTCTCTTAGCTCTTCCACCTGTTTCCTGAGAACTTCAGTATATGGGCCTCCAGCACATGGAACCGGTCCTTCAACTGGCTAATCAGGCCCACTAACCCCTGATGAGGTGTGAGTGGCTTCAAAGAGCTGAGATAAGGAGAAACTAACAGCAGAGTTTTAAACTTACACCACTAGAAAAAAACCCAAGGATTTCCCTTTTAAAATAAAGCGGCAAAAAGACTAACTCTTTCTAAAAATGTAGACCAAAACCCTTTAAAGAACTCTCAGGCAGAGTTTGTAATAAAAAGCCACACTCTCTTACCTTGCATTAAAATGGAGAGACCCTGTTAGGAGGGGAGATGCTGGATACAAGGGAAGAGGACATAGTGAGATGGAGGGATGATGCTGAACACAATGGAAGGGAACATAGTGAGATGAAGGGGAGATGCTGAACACAAGGGAAGGGAACATAGTGAGATGGAGGGGACGATGCTGAACACAAGGGAAGGGAACATAGTGAGATGGAGGGGACGAGCTGAACACAAGGGAAGGGAACATAGTGAGATGAAGGGGAGATGCTGGACACAAGGGAAGGGAACATAGTGAGATGGAGGGGAGATGCTGAACACAAGAGAAGGGAACATAGTGAGATGGAGGGGAGATGCTGAACACAAGGGAAGGGAACATAGTGAGATGAAGGGGAGATGCTGAACACAAGGGAAGGGAACATAGTGAGATGGAGGGGAGATGCTGAACACAAGGGAAGGGAACATAGTGAGATGGAGGGGAGATGCTGAACACAAGGGAAGGGAACATAGTGAGATGAAGGGGAGATGCTGAACACAAGGGAAGGGAACATAGTGAGATGGAGGGGAGATGCTGAACACAAGAAATGGGAACATAGTGAGATGGAGGGGAGATTCTGAACACAAGAGAAGGGAACATAGTGAGATGAAGGGGAGATGCTGAACACAAGGGAAGGGAACATAGTGAGATGAAGTGGAGATGCTGAACACAAGGGAAGGGAACATAGTGAGATGGAGGGGAGATGCTGAACACAAGGGAAGGGAACATAGTGAGATGAAGGGGAGATGCTGAACACAAGGGAAGGGAACATAGTGAGATGGAGGGGAGATGCTGAACACAAGGGAAGGGAACATAGTGAGATGAAGGGGAGATGCTGAACACAAGGGAAGGGAACATAGTGAGATGAAGGGACGATGCTGAACACAAGGGAATGGGACATAGTGAGATGAAGGGACGATGCTGAACACAAGAGAAGGGAACATAGTGAGATGGAGGGACGATGCTGAACACAAGGGAAGGGAACATAGTGAGATGAAGGGGAGATGCTGAACACAAGAGAAGGGAACATAGTGAGATGAAGGGACGATGCTGAACACAAGAGAAGGGAATGAAGAAAACTCCATGATCTGACCACAATACCACGGCTCTTTAGGTCTCTGGTCCATCAGTAGTGAGAGACAGGCAGAGAGTAATACAGAACACAATCACACACACACAAAGTGCTATTTTCTTTGAGCTCAGAGGGAAGACAATAAGCGGACTATGAACGGGCATAATTCCAGGCTTATTGAATTCAAATTCCTCTCCCTAAAAGCTCCCTTTTTATTAGAGAAAAAGAGGAAGTAACAGTCATTTATTATAACCATAAAATAACACAAGGTGTCGCCAAAATTCTTTTTACAGAGTAAGATCTGATTACAGTATATTAGATGGAATTTATAATTGCAAAAGTTGCAAAAATTATGTTTTGTCAGCAGGGACTTCCAGTTGACTGTACAATGAACTTTATGCTTGCACAGTTCATAGCCTATGTTTTATGCTTGCGTTAACACTGTTCCATCTATTTTAAAGAAGGTTACAGAGAACTCATGATCATGACATCCTATTCTATTTAAAAGGAAGTAGGTGAGAAGTCAAACTTCTAAACACATTTTGTATCAAGAAATTCATCCATCTTCAATTACATATTGGGGATTCTGGTATCCCTTTATCTGTCCAGTCCTACAGTCCTCCCTGTGATTCTATAAAGAATCATTACTAAAGAACAGTAGCTGAAACATGTCCAATTCCAGAATAATCTTCTACAGTAGGCTTCATTTTGCAGATGTTCTTTCAAAGTCCTAGGCACATCTGGTCCATAGGTGAGCTCCATCTTGTTCATTGGAAGAAATCATTATACAAAATCATGTGACATTGTTTATCTTTGCTTAGCCTCAATAAAAAATGCGTACAGAGAGCAAGACTTTACCAATTATTCTTGTAAGCACTACCTCATCCAGCAGTGGCCAACTGCTTCTCGTAGATCTGGCAATAATTCAGAGATTAGTCCCTCATATCATGACACCAGTCATCACTCCAGATTCGTCAGCAGCATCCTTTCACACCATGGGCTATGCTATGCACATCTTAGATCAATCTTTTTCAGTGACCATCCACCCAAGCTTCACTGCTGCACATACATGAGTAGTTCCTCTGGAATCGCTGATCTTTATCAGGAGTCTCCATATCCAGTAGCATTTCATTCACAGTAGTGTTCTTCTTCGGCCCATAGGATTCAGTGCATACAATATATAATTTGCAAAAATCCAATTCTCCACTACAGCATCTCTCTTGATGCCATACAATTGCAAACAAGCACAATTATTCATCCCTAATGACAGTCATAAATTGTTGAACAGAATTATATTATCTATTGTTAATTATAATACATCTATAGCTAGCACTGAACTATTACATAGCTAGCTTGTAACATACTTATTATTTTCATCTACATTCCTAAACTTATTCTGTCTACTTGCCAAATCAAATGTTAGCATGTGGCCTGATAGTCACATTGCTTTTTCCTGTCAGGAACACAATTGTACATATTCATATCACTAATTATGTTTGTGATGTATTCTCCAGCCTTAACAATATACAACATAAACTCATTTCAATTATTTGTCAACAATTATTAGGAAGGCTGTCTTATCTTAGGTGATGATTCAACTCACATTACTTTAAACATTATCACCACATCCTGTACACACAAACACCCCAGTACCTCACTGGTCTTCTCCGCTTCCATATCCCTACACGTAGTCTTCATTCTCTTCACATTAATCAACTTCACTTCCCCCCACCATCTCGTGCACATTTACAGTCTACCCGTCATTCTGCCTTTTTCTTCCTTGGTCCAGCTCTGTGGAACTCTCTTCCCACTCCACTCCATCTGGAAGATAACTACACCAATTTCAGGCCCCTACTTAAATCCCATCTGTTCACCTCAGCATATAACCTCCCAGCCACACCCAACTGACCTGGTTTATCTATTTTTGCACTTTTCTTTGGTTTTTTTGTTATTTTTTTTAATACTACTTTCCCCACTAATCACAGCAGTTCACATTGCAACTAAAACTTGGTACCACATTAAACAGGAACATTGATAACTTGAAATTTTTCTTTGTAAGGCAATGAGGGTTAAGTGACTTATCCACGGTCACAAGGAGTGCTAGTACTCTAGTCATTAGACTACTTCTCCATTCCATTCTAATTCACATAGACATCTAAGCTCACAAAGGAAGGAACATTTATATAAGGGTGTGTACATTCATCAACTATAAAACTCTTTAACACCAAATTTGAACCAATTAAAACTGTTAATTACCACTTCTTTTCAGAACAAAACAGCATAGTAGTAGAATATCAGCACATAGGGCTCCTCATGCAAGAAGCCTGAGACAAAACCAGTATTAATGAAGTGAACAGATAACTCAAGAGCTCTAGGAAGAGTGAACACTCCAGCTAGTTGAGCATTAGCAAATAGCAAAGCAGCCGACTCTGCACAGAATCAATTCTTTCAATTGCATCAATTTTCCTTATTCATTGTGCAAAGCAGAACCATCAGTACAGTGTGAGGTCAAACAGTAGCAAGAAAAGAGCTGAAAGAAAACTGTTTTTTTTTTCAAGTGTAGAAGACACGAAAACTTAATGAGGAAGTACTAGAAAATCAGTAATTTGGATTGCAAAGACTACTGCTGCCAGAGACTAAAAACATGGAGGCATTCCTGCTACAACAGGGTCACAAAAGTCTGAAAAAATAACCCAGTGGCTTAAGTCTAGTGGGAAATTTCTGAGTGAGAACACAAACAGTAGCAATAGAAGAGTTAAGCATATTGGATCACACTTGCAATTAACAACATCAGTTCTGCAGAGTTCTTTCATGATAACTAAAACATACAAGACATGAGAATTTAAAAGATCACTCCTCCAATCGACTCCTGCAGATTAGTTTAAAAGAGACTAAGAGAAATATCAGCATGTTTTTTCTTCAGACATTTACTCATACACTATTATAGTTGAACTTTCAACATTATACATATATTTGCCATACTGTTTTAATTACTTAATTGACTTGTTTGAATGTAATTGTATCATTCACTTTTTCCCTTTAAGTAAACAAACTTGCTTGACTTAACTTGACTAGCAATTCAATTTTTTCCAGTTAAGTTACTAACTTCTCTTTCCTTTAAAACACTTAATTTTTTTTAAACCTGTATCACACAATTTATCAAATATCCAAATATATCAAAGCATGGAAGATCTTCCCATTCATTCACATCAATTATAACTAGAAATACAATTTGGAAAATATATCAATCATTTTTTCCCAAAGCATCCAGAGACATAAACACCAAGGAGTAATGTTTCTAATAATATTTTTCAGCATTTGCATTATTACACATAGAATAGGATCAGTAAATAAATTCTCATAACCCAAAATAAGTTCAGATCCAAACCTAAAAAACAAACTTATTTACTATACATACACAAGTAAGAGAAATAGTTAATCACATTTGGAGTTTTTTTTTTTAACTTCACTAATGGTTAGTCTAACAAAGAAAATCTTACCACAGTTGCTCAATACGTTCTTTCCTGCTAATATTGCAGTCATGCAAAGCCATTATCTTTGCCGGAAACCTCTACATTATTACTGCAATAAATATCAAAATTTACAATGCACAGAACAATTCCCTAACCACGAAATTAGAGGAAACAAACTTTATACTAAAGTTATGACATGAAAACCAGTCCTCTAAAACTTTGTTTGATTAATTTCTATTTTACAGTCAAACAGCAACGATATAAGATTTTCCCTGTAAACTTCCATTTCTTTTATATTTACACTATCCATCCTAAACACTTGATTTTTAAATTTTTCAAAACACAGAGTCAGTGGCTTGCTGCACTTTTCAGCCTTAAACTGCCACAAAACCATTCATGACTGGTATGAAATTTGCTTAAATCTAATCATATTTCATACTGTAATCAACTCAATTTGTCCCACTGAAATGTTCCAAGGGGAACGGCAAACTGTGGTTACTGGCAGTCATCGAATATTAACATAAGGGCGCTTCACCAAACTTGCACCTCATTTCACAATTAGGGCTTCCTTTTCTCTGCCCTATATCACTTCACTTATCTAACTGAGATCTCTAATTAACCTTACCGGCTTTACATTACAATCACAATATGCACACAGATATCTGTCAATACTTTAGTATACTCACGGCAACCACTGCCTGTGTCCTTGAGACTTGTCTGCTGTTTCCAGCTACTGAAGGAACACAGAGATCCGAGTCACGGCACTAACTGAAGAAAACTCCATGATCTGACCACAATACCACGGCTCTTTAGGTCTCTGGTCCATCAGTAGTGAGAGACAGGCAGAGAGTAATACAGAACACAATCACACACACACACAAAGTGCTATTTTCTTTGAGCTCAGAGGGAAGACAATAAGCGGACTATGAACAGGCATAATTCCAGGCTTATTGAATTCAAATTCCTCTCCCTAAAAGCTCCCTTTTTATTAGAGAAAAAGAGGAAGTAACAGTCATTTATTATAGCCATAAAATAACACAAGGTGTCGCCAAAGTTCTTTTTACAGAGTAAGATCTGATTACAGTATATTAGATGAAATTTATAATTGCAAAAGTTGCAAAAATTATGTTTTGTCAGCAGGGACTTCCAGTTGACTGTACAATGAACATTATGCTTGCACAGTTCATAGCCTATGTTTTATGCTTGCGTTAACACTGTTCCATCTATTTTAAAGATGGTTACAGAGAACTCATGATCATGACATCCTATTCTATTTAAAAGGAAGTAGGTGAGAAGTCAAACTTCTAAACACATTTTGTATCAAGAAATTCATCCATCTTCAATTACATATTGGGGATTCTGGTATCCCTTTATCTGTCCAGTCCTACAGGGAACATAGTGAGATGGAGGGGAGATGCTGAACACAAGAGAAGGGAATATAGTGAGATGAAGGGGAGATGCTGAACACAAGGGAAGGGAACAAAGTGAGATGGAGGGGAGATGCTGAACACAAGGGAAGGGAACATAGTGAGATGGAGGGGAGATGCTGAACACAAGGGAAGGGAACATACTGAGATGGAGGGGAGATGCTGAATACAAGGGAAGGGAACATAGTGAGATGGAGGGGAGATGCTGAACACAAGGGAAGGGAACATAGTGAGATGGAGGGGAGATGCTGAACACAAGGGAAGGGAACATAGTGAGATGGAGGGGAGATGCTGAACACAAGGGAAGGGAACATAGTGAGATGGAGGGGAGATGCTGAACACAAGGGAAGGGAACATAGTGAGATGGAGGGGAGATGCTGAACACAAGGGAAGGGAACATAGTGAGATGGAGGGGAGATGCTGAACACAAGGGAAGGGAACATAGTGAGATGGAGGGGAGATGCTGAACAGAAGGGAAGGGAACATAGTGAGATGAAGGGGAGATGCTGAACACAAGGGAAGGGAACATAGTGAGATGAAGGGGAGATGCTGAACACAAGGGAAGGGAACATAGTGAGATGAAGGGGAGATGCTGAACACAAGGGAAGGGAACATAGTGAGATGAAGGGGAGATGCTGAACACAAGGGAAGGGAACATAGTGAGATGTAGGGAGATGCTGAACACAAGGGAAGGGAACATAGTGAGATGAAGGGGAGATGCTGAACACAAGGGAAGGGAACATAGTGAGATGGAGGGGAGATGCTGAACACAAGGGAAGGGAACATAGTGAGATGAAGGGGAGATGCTGAACACAAGGGAAGGGAACATAGTGAGATGGAGGGGAGATGCTGAACACAAGGGAAGGGAACATAGTGAGATGAAGGGGAGATGCTGAACACAAGAGAAGGGAACATAGTGAGATGAAGGGGAGATGCTGAACACAAGGGAAGGGAACATAGTGAGATGAAGGGGAGATGCTGAACACAAGGGAAGGGAACATAGTGAGATGAAGGGGAGATGCTGAACACAAGGGAAGGGAACATAGTGAGATGGAGGGACAATGCTGAACACAAGGGAATGGGACATAGTGAGATGGAGGGGAGATGCTGAACACAAGGGAAGGGAACATAGTGAGATGAAGGGGAGATGCTGAACACAAGGGAAGAAGACATAGTGAGATGGAAGGGAAATACAGAACACAGTGAGATGGAGGGGTGATGCTGAACACAAGGGAATGGGACATAGTGAGATGGAGGGGAGATGCTGAACACAAGGGAAGGGAACATAGTGAGATGGAGGGGAGATGCTGAACACAAGGGAAGAAGACATAGTGAGATGGAAGGGAAATACAGAACACAGTGAGATGGAGGGGTGATGCTGAACACAAGGGAAGAAGACATGGTGAGATGGAGGGATGATGCTGAACACAAGGGAAGGGAACATAGTGAGATGGAGGGGTGATGCTTAACACAAGGGAAGAATACATAGTGAGATGGAGGGACGATGCTGAACACAAGGGAAGGGAACATAGTGAGATGGAGGGGAGATGCTGAACACAAGGGAAGAAGACATAGTAAGATGGAGGGGAGATGCTGAACACAAGGGAAGAAGACATAGCGAGATGGAAGGGAAATACAGAACACAGTGAGATGGAGGGGTGATGCTGAACACAAGGGAAGAAGACATGGTGAGATGGAGGGATGATGCTGAACACAAGGGAAGGGAACATAGTGAGATGGAGGGGTGATGCTGAACACAAGGGAAGGGAACATAGTGAGATGGAGGGGTGATGCTGAACACAAGGGAAGAAGACAGTGAGATGGAGGGACGATGCTGAACACAAGGGAAGGGAACATAGTGAGATGGAGGGGTGATGCTGAACACAAGGGAAGAAGACATAGTGAGATGGAGGGACGATGCTGAACACAAAGGAAAGGGACATAGTGAGATGGAGGGGTGATGCTGGACACAAAGGAAAGGGACATAGTGAGATGGAGGGGTGATGCTGGACACAAGGGAAGGGAACATAGTGAGATGGAGGGGAGATGCTGAACACAAGGGAAGGGAACATAGTGAGATGGAGGAGAGATGCTGAACACAAGGGAAGGGAACATAGTGAGATGGAGGGGAGATGCTGAACACAAGGGAAGGGAACATAGTGAGATGGAGGGGAAATACAGAACACAAAGGAAAGGGACATAGTGAGATGGAGGGGTAATGCTGGACACAAGGAAAAGGGACATAGTCAGATTTGTGGGAGATGCAGAACACAAAGGAAGGGGAGATATGAGATTGAGGGGAGAAGCTGAACATAAGGGAAGGGGACATAGTGAGAGGGAGGGGAGATGCTGGAAATGGAAATAAATTGGAAGAAGGGTGAATGCTGGACATGGGAGGGATAGGGAGTAGGAGAGATTCTGATATGAGATGTATAGGGACAGAGAGAAAGAAGGGGATGCTGGATGGGAGGATGATGGCTAGTGAGGGGGAAAGATCCTGGACACAGCGGTGAAGAGATAAAGGGAAAGCTTGATGAAAGACTGGAAAATAAGAAACTAGGGAAGAAGAGCACCAGTGCTCAAAGCATAGCAAACAAAGTTCCTGACCTGGAAGCCCTAATGATGGAAAAGGACGTGGACAATGTGGCCATTACAGAAACATGGTTTAACAAGTCTCATGAATGGGATATAGCCATAGCTGGCTATAATCTATTTAGAAGAGATGGAGAGAGTAGAAAATGAGGAGGAGTAGCCCTATATGTCAAAAGCAATATTAAAGCTGCTGAATTGCAGGGCACTTGGAGAAAAGAAGAAGTGCTGTGGATTGTATTGGAAAGAGGAGATGGCACTATCATCCATGCTGGTGTAGTCTACAGGCCTCCAACTCAAACCGAAGAAATGGAAAGAGACTTGATTATTAATATTGCAAAGGTAGCCATGAAGCGGGAAGTGATCATATTAGGTGACTTTAATCTACCTGATGTGGATTGGAGTATTTCTTCTGCAAATCTGGAAAGAAGTAAAAAAAAATTGTGGATGCCTTCCAAGATGCATTACTTAGAAAAATGGTGATGGAACCGACTACAGAAAGTTTGATGTTGGATTTAACACTCTCCAACAGAGAAAGTGTGTCGAACGTCTGTGAGGGTTCCCATGTGAGCAGCAGCGATCATCACACAGTGTGGTTTGAGATAAAAGCCAAAGGGTCCCCTCACAGCAAGTTAAAAGTCCTAGACTTCAAAAACACTGACTTCAGGAAGATGGCCAAGTGCCTGAAGGAGGAGTTGGCAAGGTGGAGGAGGTCAGAGAAGTGGAATTGCAGTGGACTAAACTTAAGGAGGCAATAAAAGGGACAACAGATAAATGTGTAAGGAATGTAAATAAAAATAAGAGGACAAGGAAACCTATGTGGTTTTCTAAAGGAGTGGCTGTACAAATAAAGGCAAAAAACACAGCTTTCACAAACAGAGGAACACCGAAAGAATACAGGATAAAGCTAAATGAGAAATAAGGATAGCAAAATCAAAGGTAGAGGAAAAGATGGCTAAAGTGTGGTGATAAAACCTTTTTCAGATATATTTGGGAGAAGAGGAAGATCAGAGGTGAAACTGCAAGACTCAAAAGTGCTGAGAACGAAATTATGGAAAGTGACATCGAAAAAGCGAAAATGCTAAACAAATACTTCTGCTCTGTTTTTACAAAAGAAAATCCTGGAGAAGGACCACCTGTGATTGACAAATATACAAATGGAAATGGAGTAGATACTGCACCATTCACAGAAGATGATGTGTTTGAACAGCTTGCAAAACTGAAAGTGGACAAAGCCATGGGACTGGATGGGATATATCCCAGGATATTGAAAGAGCTCAGAAAGGTTCCTGCAGGACCTTTAAAGGATGTTTTTAATAGATCCTTGGAGAAAGGAGAAGTTCCGCAGAACTGGAAAAGGACCAATGTGGTACCTCTTCACAAAAGTGGCAATAGGGAAGAAGTGGCAAACTACAGGCCCGTAAGCCTTACCTTGGTGGTAGGAGTAATGGAGGCGCTCCTAAAAGAGAGAATAGTGGACTTTCTCAAAACTAATAGGTTGCATGATTCGAGGCAGCATGTTTTTACCAAAGGACGATTATGCCAAATAAATCTGATTGAGCTCTTTGACTGGGTGACCAGAGAACTAGATCAAAGGCATGTGATGGATGTGATCTACCTAGATTTCAGCAAAGCCTTTGATACTGTTCCTCATAGGAGGCTTATCAATAAACTAACCAGCCTGGGGATGGGTCCCAAGGTGGTGAACTGGATCAGAAATTGGTTGATTGACAGATGACAGAAGGCGATTGTAAATGGAACTCACTCGGATGAAAGGAAGGTTATTAGTGGTGTGCCCCAGAGAATGGTCCTGGGGTCAGTTTTGTTCAATGATTTGTGAGTGATATTGCTGAAGGATTAAATGGAAAAGTCTGTCTTTTTACAGATGACATGAAAATTTGCAACAATGTGGACTCCCCTGAGGAGTGGATAACATGAGGAAATATCTACAAAAGCTGGAAGAATGGACTAATGCTTGGCAGTTAAAATTTAATGTGAAGAAATACAGTGTCATGCACTTGGGATGCAGAAATCCAAGGGAATCGTATGAGATAGGAGCAATAGATTGGTGTGCACAGACCAGGAGAAAGACCTTGGAGTGTTGTTTCTGAGGATCTCAAAGTGGCGAAACAGTGTGACAAGGCAGCAGCTAAAGTCACAAGGATGCTAGATTGCATACAGAGAGGAATTATCAACAGAATGGAGGAGGTACTAATGCCAATATACAAGTCACTGGTGAGGCCTCACTTGGAATACTGTGTTCAGTTTTGGAGACCATTTCTCACAAAGCATATAAGACTGCAGACAGTTCAGAGAAAGGCGACCAAAATGATTTGGAGCCTGCACCAGAAGACTTATGAAAAGAGACTCCAAGACCTAAATATGTAGAGGAGAGGAGGGACAGGGGAGATATGATACATACCTTTAAATAATTAAGGAGTATTAATGAACAACCCAACTTTTTTCAAAGACAGGGAAGCTGTCATAACAGAGGACATAATAGAAGCTACAAGGGGGTAAACTGAAAGGCAACATCAGGAAATACTTTTTCACTGAAAGAGTGGTGGATGCTTGGAATGCCCTCTCGATGGAAGTGGTGGGGGCAAATACAGTGACAGAATTCAAAATGGCATGGAACAGACAGAGTGGATCCCTTTATAGAAACAAGATAAAATCAAAATAAACTTAATTGTCTCTGATATCTTAACAAGTCAAGGTGACCTGCACGGAGCAGTGGGTACACTCCTAAACAAAGGCATGGGGAGGGGTGACCTTCACGGAGCAGTGGGCGCAGCTACCCTTGCCACCTTGATGGGCAGACTAGATGGACCATGCTGGTCTTTATCTGCTGTCATATACAATGTTACTATGGGGTCTATTCTGAGGCATGAATAGCATGAATGGACGTCCCAGACGTCCATCCCTGCTATTCATCCCCCTTTCCCATCCCCGACTAAGCTCCTTGTATGAACAGGGAGTTTGTAGGGGGAAGCTAGATGGGGGTGGGAAAGGGGTGGCATGAAGGAAGAGATGGGATGGGCAGTGGGCAGTCTGCAGCCCTGGACATACGGGGCCGATTCTGATGTCGGTCCTGTACGTCCAGGGCCGGCAGAGTAGACGGGGAACTTATTCCACCTAGACAGCAGAGGACAGCAGGCCCATGGCGCATCAAAGTGTAGAGGGGCACAGGAGATTCCCTGCAGCCCGACCCTGGCCTTGGGAGGCCACATTGGGAATCAGGCTGCAGGAATGGATTTAATCATCGGTGGCCGGGAATTGCGGCTCCTGAATGGAGCCACAGTGCCATGGCAACTGGATGCCATGTGTCATGGTGCAGGGCAGATTGTGCCTATAGAAACAGAAGAGAAAGTGCAGGGCAGTTTTAAAACACTCAGCTCCAAGCACATGGCTGAGGGTTGCTATGAGCAACCATCAATAACATTAGCACAGGGTGTAGGGAAACGCCCCAGCAAAAGATTACCTCATGCCTCATTAGCTAAGCAGGGTCAACTGCACATTCTTGAGCCACGGGGAAAAGCTAAGAATGACACATTTAAGAGAGAGTCAGTCTTGAGTAGAGGGAGAGCTAACCGGGACCACCTCAGTCGGAGGGGAGCCAAGCAGGAAGCCAGAGGGAGGAATGCTAACTGGGACAGAGATATCCAGGAGGGTGATATCCAGGAAACCTACCTAGAAACCTCTGACGAAGATTCCAGCAGTTTCACAGAGGAGTTTGCTCAGGAGAGGATTCCTGCAAACAGACGCAGAGAAGCTGTGAGAGGGAATTATCCTGAATGCAGGTACCAGGAGGGTGAAGGTAGTTTCCCCAAGGAGTTTTCTAAACCCCGAGAGAGACGTCCTGTAAAGGGAAGGGAAAAGCTTTTAAGAGAGAAAAGCTGTTTCCAACTTCCTGGCTTAACACGTCTTGGTAGAGCTCAGGCTGGAGAAAGTCCAATTCACTCTAATAGAAGGGCAGTTGAAAAGCAGGACTTCCCCTACACTTATCCTGAAGTGTATGGCCCTCTAAGGGAGAAGTCTAAACTACACGGTAGCCTGCCTTTTCACCTCAATAGTGACGAGGAGAGAAGCCCGGTTCAGAAAGAAGAGGGACTCTTCAATACTGGCACTAATTACAGTTCCCCAGAAGAAAATTATACAGAAGCCCCTGAACAGATGGACTGTGAGGATTGTGGGGAAAGCGTGGGGGATTATCAAATGGACTGTACGCTTGCTTTCTCAGGTATGGTAACATCTCTATGCTAAAGTGTATAGAAAGGAAATCTGTTTGGGAAAACAGATTTCAAGTGCACAGCTGTTGAGAATTACAAGGACTGTTTTTCACCCGTTTATTTTTGTGAGCTGAAAAGAAGCATTATTTCTAGTTTGTAGTTCTATTTTGTGTTATGCCAAAGTATGGTTTGTTTTTCCTTTTGATACCTGTTTTGCAAAAGTTCCCGGGACGGGAAATAAAATACCTCTTTGAAAAAAAGCCTAGCTGCTCACTTCCACAACTACACTTCTTTAATAGCTAGTGGGACTCCAACTCCCAGGGGGCATTACTTGTCCCAGCTTATTAGAAGAGGCTGCACTGAAACCCTCAGGTCTCCTACTTACGGGGGTAAGTAGGTGCGTGACACATGGCACCGCGGCTCCATTCAGGAGCCTTGACTGAGTTAGCCAGGCAGGTACCTGTACATGCAGGCCAAATGGAATTGGGTCTAGGCCTGCACGTACAGGCTTAGATGGGATTCTAATCCCGCGGAGGCTAGACATGCACCACGTAATTAGAATCCCTTCTACCTCTGTGTGTCCGGTTCCGACCGGACGTACAGCGGCCAGGAAATCCATATTAAAATAGAGAGAGACAGGGGAATAGGAGGGTTGGAGTTAGGATTGAAAAATGATAGGTAGATTGAGGACAGGATAGTGAAAAGGAGTGAAATCTGAGTCCATAGACAGAGAGATAGAAAAATAAGTGGAAGAAAGTTGAAAGGAAAAAGATCAATGTCAGAGATGGATGTAGTGGAAGAAGTGAAGAAGACAGGAGAGCTTATCTATTGTAGGAGTGTGTTCTGTTAGAACAGCGTTTCTGTGTAGAGATCTGTAGGCATCTGACTTATTCTGCTTTCCCAGTAGCTGTCCTTTTCTAGGTGGGCTCCTTGTGTGAGTTTCAGAAGTTAGTGCTGTGTGGAAACAGCAAAAGGGTATTGGTGTGGGGTACTGGAATATGGTCTTTAAGATTTGCAGTTTTGTGTTCTTGATGCTGCCGGTCTTAAATTTAAAAATATTTGGTTAGTTTAGATTCAAAGGAATCTTTTTTTTTTTTTTGTAATTTATTGTTTGTTCATTTTTTCAACACAATCATACAGCTTTACAACTTGTATCAACAACTGGTCAAACCCCTCTCCCCCCCTCAATCCATCCATATCTTACACTCATACCCTTCCCAATGCTTCATCCTTTAAGGGAACAACTGCATTTAATATTGTTTGGTGGCCTGATAGCTTCACCGTTGCAGATTTCTGGGCTTTTCCAGCTCTGGCACAGTCTAATCCAGCCTGCGCACCATGATCTTGAATTCACAGCTACCAGGATTTTTTTCCCCATTTTATAGCTTACTTCCTCCTCATTAACTTGGTCATTGCATTAACCAAATAAGTCTGGTATGCAAATATTTCTGCAAATGAGGCCCCCTGGATATACAAATAAGGCCCCACAATGATTCTCTGCACATGCTCCACATCATCCCTGGGCCATCCCTGCTTAAACCTCGGCCTGATTTAGGCTCGCCTAACACAATTGTATGGGTAATAGGAAGGCCGCGGGCAGGGTCCCGGCGGACGCTGGTAACCGGCGGTTCCAGCCGGGCGCGGGTCCCGGTTTCCAGAGGGCATAGGGGGGGGAAGGTGGTGAGGAGGCCGGCATCATTTAAACCGATTGGTTGCTGGCGTCGCGAGTGAGCCAGCAGCCAATCAGGTCAGTGCACAGGGCCATGTGCTCCAGTGGCGTGGGCGCGCGCTGGGCACATGGTTGACGAGCGGGGAGCCGGCAGCGTCTTCTGCAGCGTCGGTGCGTGTTCTTCTTTTGGTGGCGGTGGCGTCTTCCCGATAGTGGCGCGGTGTTTACCTGGTGGAGGACTTGTGTGCGGAGGACTGCTGCTGAAGGATCCCGGTCTTTGCGGTGCGTCGGTGGCTGCTCAGGCAAGGGGGGGCTTTGGCTGCTCAGGCATAGGGGGGGGGGCTTTAGCAAACCCGCACGATTGCATCCTAATAGCTTTTAAACCAAACCGGAACAAACAAAAAACCGCTGAATTGTTCCGGAGAGCTTGGGGGCAGTGCGTGCAGTCTTTATTATGGCGGGAGGGCATAAGGAGAAGAAGGGGGGGCACGCGAGGCGCGAGGTGACTTCCGGGCAGCGTTCGTGGGGCCGTAAGGGGGCTAGGGGGTGCCCAGTAGGCCCGATGAGTCAAGGGAGGGGTGTGTTGGGTGTAGCAGTTGAAGGCCTGGCTTGGCCTGATGGAAGGGGGTGCCGGGGGTCAATTTTGCCTGTCCGGGGTTCTGGGAGGGGGAGGGGCCATAGGGTGCAGGGTGCTGCCTTGTCGCGGGGGGGCCAGTGCGCCGGAGCTGCTTCAGTGCTGGGGGCTGGTCCTGGGGAGGGGGGGAAGAGCTGGAAGGAGGGCAGGGTATTTGGGGGCTGCCCAGGGAGGGTGCTATGGGCCATGGGGCTGAACAGGGCTCTGAGTGGGCTGGTTTTGGGTTTCAGGCAGGGACACGGGGGGGTGCTGGTTTTGCGAGGGGGGCAAGGTCCATGGGGCTCCCGGGTTGGGAGCATTGGCTTGGGGGCGGGCAGGGCTCCTCAAGGGGTGATTGGTCTGGGGCTTGGCAGACAGCGTGGCCTGCGGCTGTTCCCCCTGCTTTTTTTCCTTTTTTGTCTTCGCAGGTTCCTTTGGGTGAGGCTTCTGGAGCTATGCAGCACCGGGCAACGGTGAGTGCGACGTCGGGTGCCTGTGGTGAATCTGGAGCTGGGACGGCGGAGTGCAGCAATAGAGAGCTGCGGGACCAGTCCTCTGTGGGCCAGCAGCGGGCAGCGCAGCCTTCGAATGTGGAATTGGCAGCAGGTGAGTTGCCGTTGGAGCAAGCCAGTAGGGCTGGGGTGGAGCGCGCGCCGAGAGGTCTGGTAAGGCTTCCAGGAAGAAGAAGCATG
Organism: Ichthyophis bannanicus; assembly: GCA_033557465.1. NCBI lineage: Eukaryota > Metazoa > Chordata > Amphibia > Gymnophiona > Ichthyophiidae > Ichthyophis > Ichthyophis bannanicus. The sequence continues at coordinate 622,918,695 of CM066031.1, read as the reverse complement.
CGTGCTGGCGGCGACACGGATCCGGGTCGTCCTCTTCCACTTCCTCCAGTTCGTCCACAGGGTCCTCGGCGGGGGGTAGGACGGTTGTGGAGGGCGGATCAGCTGGTGGAGGTGCGGCGGCGGTGACGGTTTTGTCTGAATTGTGGGAAGGTGTTCCAAGGAAGTTGCGGAGGAGAATAAGGAAGAGGCGGTATATTGATATTTTTAGGCTTTTGGAGGGACGTAAGTGCTCCGGTGAAAGCAAGAAGAAGCGGAAGGAGGATGAAAAGGCCGGTAGGGTTCGGAAGGTGGCGAGGACGGTGGTCAATTGGGCGAGGGCTTTTTTGCGCCTGGCGAGTGTTTGGGGGCGTCACTATCCGGATCAGTATGGGATGCTTTTGTCCTATGCTGACTCGATTCTCGAGGCTTCTCAGGTCCATGATGGGTGGTCATGGCTTAATTACGATGAGAAGTTTCGAGATAAGATGGAGGAGAACAAGTTGCTGTCCTGGGGCACGCAGGATATCAATTTGTGGCTCACCCAAATGTCAGTTAGGTCGAGTGCGGTGGGGGTTGGGGGAAGCGGCGTTAAAGTGGGGGGGGGCGGCTCTTCCGATGGTGAACCAGCCCTTTCGTGTGGGCGGGGCGAGGGCCCCAGGCAAGCCGGAAATTGGAGCTGTGGCGGACGTGTGCTGGAGGTTCAACAAGTCCTCCTGCCCGTTCCCGGATTGCAAGTTCCGGCATGCATGTTCGGTTTGCGGGGGAGGGCATGCGGCAGCCAAATGTGTACGAAAAGGGCCCTTGCCATCGGCCAAGTGATAGTGCAATTTTTGGGTTAGCCCCATCGCCAATTCGGATTGAGGTCTTGCGAGACTGGTTACTACATTACCCTAGGGTGCGGGACAAAGGGGTGTTGCTTGGGGGGTTTTCGAACGGTTTTGTCATCCCGGTTAGGGGCAGGGTGGTTTCTTTGGCTGCACGGAATGCCACTTCCGTGCGGCGCTTTGCGGCAGTCATGCAGGAAAAGTTAGATGGCGAATTGAAGTTGGGCCGGATAGCGGGCCCGTTTGCGGATCCCCCGTTTAAAGAATTTGTGGTTTCTCCTTTGGGGGTTGTCCCAAAGAAAGAGCCGGGTAAGTTCCGGTTAATCCATAATTTGTCTTACCCTGAAGGGGCATCGGTCAATGATCATATTCCGAGAGAGTACTGCACAGTACGTTATGCTTCTTTCGATAAGGCGGTGCGGTTAGTTAGGAAGGCGGGGTCTGGAGAACTGATGGCGAAGGTGGACATTGAGTCCGCGTTTCGATTGTTACCGGTGCACCCCTCCTCCTTTCCTTTGCTGGGTTTCCAGGTCTTTGGCGAGTATTATTTCGACAAATGCATGCCCATGGGTTGCGCAGTGTCGTGTGCTTACTTCGAGACTTTTAGCACCTTTCTGCACTGGGCTGTGGAGCAAACGGTAGGTTGTGCTGATTTGGTCCATTATTTGGACGATTTTTTCTTTGTGGGGGCGGCGCACACTTCTCAGTGTAGTGAGTTGTTGGAGGGTTTCGTTACGGTGGCAGGTGATTTGGGGGTCCCGTTGGCGGAACAGAAAACGGAAGGTCCAGCGACTACCATCACTTTTTTGGGAATCGAGTTGGACTCCATTGCTATGGTGGCGCGTTTACCATTAGTGAAGGTGATACAGTTGAGGGTTTTGGTGGCCAATGCGGTGGTCTCGGCGAAGTATACTCTGAGAGAAATGCAGGCACTGCTTGGGTCCTTGAATTTTGCTTGTAGAGTGATTCCGATGGGGCGAGTATTTCTACGAAGGTTGGCGATGGCCACAAGTGGTGTTTCTAAACCTCATCATCGTATTCGGATTTCCAGGTGCATGCGTGAGGACTTGTCCATCTGGGATGCCTTCTTGTAGGATTTTAATGGGTCGGCGGTCCTCGTCGGTGAGGAGTGTTCGAGCGTGGACTTGCAGTTGTACACTGACGCAGCCGGGGGTGTAGGGTTAGGTATTTACTTTGGTGGATCTTGGTGCGCAAGCCAATGGCCGGCGGCCTGGGGGGAGACGGGGCTTCTAAAGAACATTACCTTCCTCGAGTTGCTCCCTATCTTGGTGATGTTGGAATTGTGGCCAGATAGGTTGTGTAACAAAATAGTGGTGTGGTGGTGCGATAATGAAGCAGTTGTGAGTGTTGTCAATAATTATTCGCCTCGGTGCGCGGACATTGCTGCTTTGATGCGGAAGGTAGTATTAGCCTGCTTGCGTTTGAATGTGACCTTGAGAGCTCGACACATTCCGGGTCATAGGAATGGCATCGCTGATGCTCTGTCTCGTTTGCAGTTGCAGCGTTTCAGACTGATGGCCCCAGAAGCGGATCCGGTGGGCTCGGAGGTCCCGTGGAGCTTATGGAGCTGTGGCCGACGGAGATGACGGAGCTGCTGCGGAGTTCTCTCGCGGACAGCATGTGGAATGCTTATTGCCGGGGCTGTCAGCGAGTGGTTGCCTTCTTACAGGAGCTGGGGTGGCGGGGGGGGGGGTTGTGCCTGATGCACTGTTGGGTGGCTATGTTATTAGTGCGAAGCGAATGGGTCTGTCTCGGACAGCTGTTCGCCAGCACCTTGCGGGCTTCTCTTTTTTCGCTAGAGTGCTTGGATGGTCCCCTGCGGGGGAGGGTTTTCTCGTGCGGCAGTTGATGCAGGGATGGAGACGTGTCCACCCCCCTTTGCCTGATGCGCGTCGCCCTGTCACCCATGAATTGCTGGCCAGGATTTGTGAAGCGCTGACTGCAGTGGCTGCATCGGCATATGAGGCCACCCTTTTCAGGGCGATATTCTGCCTGGCGTTTTTTGGTGCATTCTGGGTGGGTGAGTTGGTGGCCGATTCTAAAAAGGGTGGGGCGGGTAGGTGTTTACAGACACATCATGTGAGACTGGAGGGGGATTGCTTGAAGGTTTTGTTGCGAAAGTCAAAGACAGACCCGCAAGGCAGGGGTATGTGGGTGGTGTTGCGGGCAATAGGTGGGCTCACCTGCCCAGTGGCGGCGACTCGGTTGTATTTGAAGGGTCGTCCCCGGGCAGAGGGCGGGTTTTTTGTCCATAATGATGCTCGTTTGGTCACCCGTTACCAGGTGACAGCGGTCTTACGGTTGGGGCTACAGCAGATGGGGGAGGATGCCCGACAATTTGCGGCGCATTCTTTCCGCATTGGGGCGGCGACCAGTGCGGCAGGTCTTGGACTGTCCCCTGCGCAAATACAGGTGATTGGCAGGTGGTGGTCCAGGGCTTTTCAAACTTATGTCTGGTTGTGAGACGTGGGCATATGGGGGGCGCAGCTCATTAACACTGTGTTTTCTTTGCAGAACGGGGCAGAGGTGTGCGGGGCTGTTGGATGCTTGGGCATTCATTTATCTTCTGGGCTGGCAAACGTGCTGAGGAGAGGCCTATCAGACGGAACCTGAAATTGGAGCCTTCGGTGGTGGCGCTTTCATGGCTGGGCGAAAGAGGACTGAGGTGGCCGCAGTTAATGCCCTTGCTCCGTCACTATGCGCGTCTTCGGACACAGCCCGGGTTTCTTCTGTTGCATTTGGGGGGTAATGATCTGGCCTCTTGGACCTGCAAGCAGTTGATTAATGCTGCTAAGAGGGACTTTTCTCGCATTTTGTTAATGTTTGCTGGGGTGGTGTTGCTTTGGTCCGATGTCATCCCATGGCCGGCGTGTAGGGACCAGCGGCGCTGGTCCCGGGGGTTGACTAAGATCAATCGGCAGATTGGGAGATGGGTGGTTGAACACGGGGGTGCCATGTGCAGCATGATTGGGTGGATGTGGCCTGTGCAGGGTTGTACAGGTCGGATGGGGTTCATTTGTCCCCGGTTGGACTTGACCTTCTTCTTAATGGACTGGCAAGAGGCATTGGAGAAGGTGGTAGGCAGGTCGCAGCTTTTGCCCGGTTAAGGGGGGCGGCAAAGCCACAAATACGTGTCTATGCTGGTGGCGGGATCCCGGAGGTTTCCGGGGTCCGGAGACATAAGCTACTTGGGGCGGGGGCAGGGTGCCCACGACCCGGAGAACCCTGAGCTTACTTTTGTTAGTGATATGGCGAAGTTGAGCAGGGGTAGTTCGAGCTGGACCGGTGGTTGACCGGACCAGGGGCGGAAGCAAGGTCACCTTGCTTATAGTACGGCTGGTGACATATCGCTCTGCCGGGGGTGGGGGGGGGGGAAATTCTTGGCTAAGTTATTGTTGGTTGGGCAATAAAGCTGCGACCTGGTGTTTTTTCCAAGCAATGTGTGTCAGTGCATTTTGTGGGTAATGTGCAAGGTAGGGGGGTCTTGGAGTTTGTGGGGAGGCGGGGGAGCGCCTGGTATGGATCCCCGGTTACTATTTCCCACCATGCGATTAGAGATCTGTTATAGTTCTACTTCGGGAGACTTGCACTGGTTTTAAAACTGGGTAATGAAACGAAACAAGAAGTCCTACATTGCAAGAACTATCATTTAAAATGAGCAACAACCCAACCCAAACAAGAAAAATATTTTGCCAACAGAGCAAGATAATTGCCCTAATAAAAATCCGTAAAACAAACTATGTCTTATTTTATAAACTGCAACGTTCTGAAAAACAACATGGCACATCTAGACCTAATGATGATCATAAAGAAAGAAAATCTCTTATTTTAGTAACTATTAATGTTGACTATGCAAACCTACAAATATTTCAAAAAGACAATCACAGCTGTCATTAGAGAATTATGATCTTGACAACTGACTATATTAGCATATATTTTATTGTATTAATATTGGTGGGTATGCTTTTTAATTATCTGTAAGCTTAGTTATTAGTTGCATACCACCGAAACATAAATGTTTCAGTCTTTAGCCATCCAGTCTTTCATGCAATGATCAGTTGATTCATTGGAAATATATCCATTTGAAAATTGATAAATTAATAGCGAACTCAATGTAATAGAAATGTAAGACCCTTACGATCTCTTACTAAATCCAGTCTTCTATAAGAGATGATATTGCCTAGTTCCAGGCCTCCCTATGTAAGTGTGCGTTAGTCGGTAGAAGGATCTCTAGAGAGAAACAGGGGGGACGACATCCAGGTTCCTGGGAACACCCCAGGCATGCCCCTACCACGCCCCAGTTCAAACTAGGATGTCCCCAGAAAATGGCTCTGGAGACATCTCTGTGCTTTGGACATCTCTAAGTCTGTTTTTAGACGTCCAAAGCACAAATAGGGCTCCTAAAACACCCTCCTAAAGTATCTGAAAGTCTTTTGAATCCCTGTCTCTTTCTAGAGTAGATATATGTTTATATCCTTAAATCTCATCCCAGACAGTATGGCTTATGGTACAGATTTTGCACTATGGTGGTCTCCTAGCTCTGGACTGTCTCTGGCGATGGACACCACACTCTAAGGGAGGGGGGAGAGGGTAGTTTTATAAAGTAATTTTCACACATGAAATGGCTCTTATAAAATTGCATACATGGATGTCGTGCATGCGTGTACTTTTACTGTAGGCGTTGCCAGGGGCATGGTCTGGATAGAGCACAGCTGGAGTCACAAAATCCATGCATTGATCATAAAAGACCTTAATTTATGTGCATATTTCTATAATCTACACATGGACATTTACACCTGCTTTTGAGAAGACGTAATGTCCTTACCTGCAAGGTAGACAGAATCTCCACAGCAGTTTTGCTAGTATTTCATAACGACAAATAGATGACTACTTAGGCGTAAAATAGTCACCTTCCAGCCCACTTAACCTAAATGTCTAAATGTGATCTCACCGATCTCCTTTCTACTCTCTCCCAACTTGCTGCAATGCTCTGTCACCCCGGTTTGTTACTTTCAGATCATCAGATATGTGCCTTGAGCTGGGTCTCCTGCTTTGTGAGTACCAGAATCTCAATCCCAATCATGTATTTCTCTCTTGGTTTTCTGTCCCCCTAATGCATGACTATATTTTTTTGTCTTAAATCAACGAAGTCTTGACCACTCCATAAACTTTTCTAAATCACACTTCATTTTTCTACTCTATTTGCAGTACTTACCCAGTTTCAGATTTGCTATCATCTGCATACACAAAATCACCTTTCCTAGCAAGCCTTCTGCAACAGCAATTATAAAAATGTTGAATAGGACTGAATTCATCCCTGAGGCGCTCCACTCCATGTCTATGCTTAAATCAACTTTTTCACAACTCTTTCCATAGTATGAACTCCATTTATCACCATCCTCTGCATGCTACTCAACCAGCTTCTAAAAAAGGCTACCATTTTAGGAACCAGCTTCTTGCTGTCCAGCTTATTTATGAGTATTCCATGAGAAACAGCATGAAAATCCTTACATACAGCACATGCCCCAATGTCATTCTGCGGTCACCCTTATCCCTGTTGGTTTGGGTCAACTAGCCTAATGTATTTAAGATACTCCCCTATCCTTGCCTTTAGTAGTGACTACATTAATTTACCAATCACACTGGTTGACTAATTGGTGGCCTGTAGTTACCAACCTCCTTCTCTGTTTCCACATTTAAGAAAAGGGAGAATGTGTGCCCTTCTCCAGTTCTCTGGAAACATTCCTGTCTCTGCAGAGTGGCTCTGTAAGTATAGCTGCAAGAACCGGCTTGAACTTAATATTGTATTGTCCAGTCCACTTTCAGCTTCGTTAGTTCCAAGTCATCTTTCTCTGTCTCTCTCTTTTCTGCCCTCTATCTGTGGTCCTTCTCCAGTCCCTTCTATTTTATCCTTATTGTCCTCCATGCATTCCCTTTTTCTACTGCTCTATCTTATAATCCCAATTCTGCCCTTCTCCTTGCGCAAACATACCTAAAAATACCATCATCTGTACTGACTTAAAAGACAGGCGGGAAGCACCCTAAAGACTAACCAATTGAATCAGATGTCATCTGTGGAAATCGATTCTTGTCCTTGAATGCTTATACTTCAATAAATTGGTTGGTCTATAAAGTGCCACCTGCCTCTGTCATTTTTGCTGCTCCAGACTACCAGAGCTACCCCTCTGAAAATTTTCATCAACATGGAATCTATTTATTTTCTTTGTAAATTTGCATGTTTGTAGTCCCAAGTACCTTCTGTTTCTCTGTACCATTTGAAATACCTTTTCCTGTCCTCTTTCCTGACAACACTTGTACCAATAAAAAACAAATTCTTTTGCCATTACATTTTAGGTCACTGCTCTTTTTCTTTAATTTTGAAGTGGTTCCTTCTGCCGAGCAGGAGTAAGTGGGCCTCGCTCCTGCTCCTATTATATTCTGATGAAACTGGGAATCCCAGGGGACCTACCAGAGGATGGGGGCTTCATAGGACTACCGAACTGCTGGTGAGGGGAGGGCTTCAAGGGAGAGGGGGTCACCATCTTCCTGTTTACTCGGGGAGTCTTCAGGAAGAACCGGGCTTCTGATTATCTCAGGGGGAGGGAGGGAAGGAGGCTCTGCTATGCGCCTCGGGTAGGAGGGAAGGGAGATCATATGGTTGTTAAAGGGCAGGGGAGGGACAGGCTATGAAATGGTTACCGGGTGGGGGGGCCTGGGGTTGGGAATAAGGGTGTGGGGACCCCAAAATTGGCATTAACATCTGCCCCTGCCAGCAGGCACTTATTCGTGCCTAGGAGCAGATATTAAATGCCAACATCCACATTTTTTTTTGCAGACATGGCTTCCCATTATAAAATCGTGAATCCACATCTGCACTCCCACTCTTTGCCCCAATACTCCCCCTGGCAAGATATATGTAGTGAGCATTCCCACGTCTACAAAATGCATGATCTAAAATGGCATTCAGATGTATATTTCAATCTACATGCCTCAATGCTGCTTTCTGGAAGTGGAAATACCTCTAAAATAACCCCCATAGCCTTCCAGATATTGCTTTTGCTCTTATCTCCTCTTTGTATATCTTCATTTCTATCTGTATTACCTTTTCTGCTCTTTGCAAGAGGCTTTGCAGTATTCTCACAGTTGTGTGGCTTTCTATTTACCTTTTTGTTTGGTGGAGATAACAGCTGGAACGAACCAGCTTCCATCTGTCACCCGCCTCATGTTTAAATTCTTGCTGATCTATGATTTGAACTGTTCAGCTATGACCATCATTCCCCTTTCAAACATATGCAAGCCAAAACAATTATAAAGTTGCTTATCACTGTAAGTAGATCACGGGTCTTTACTCATGCTTTGAAATTCCTCTTGTAGCACACCCTGTCTTCTTGCTTTCCATACATAACACCTTAGAAACAGCTGTTGTTCTTGACAGCTGCCTAAGGCCTTTCATTGATTTCCTGAACTCCTTTCGTTTTGCATTTACCTGATTTCTAGTCAAATCATTTTTCCACAGTTAGATTACGATGTGGGTTTTTTGACTCCTTCTATGCACTCCAACTTTGTATCTTTGTTAGCTGCAAATCCCAATAGGCATTTAACATTTTTGTCTGCTTTCAGTCCTTCCCCAAAATCTATTCCTCTGATGACTCAACCTATTACCAGAGGGAGTTCCCTATTCTTCTGGGATTCTGGATCATCATTTTTTATCTCCTTTACAGCGGGCCTCTACTTCATCTCTCTCTTCACTACCGTTACCTCTGTGGGACTTTCCTTTGTCTTCAATCCTATTACAAAATTGTATGTTGCTATCATTTGGGGGTGTGCGTTTATGACTCACAACCTTTATCCTATTAGGCCCCACCTAAAGCTATCACCTTCTTGTTTTTTTGGAATCATCTGTGGGAAAGGGAAACATAGTTTATAGATTCTGGGTATGGAAGTAGGCTCATTTAATTGTTATCACTTCTAGTTTGAAGTAAGCAATCTGCATATTTATTCCAAGGACTTAGCTACTAATAAGACAACATTGATCTTTTCCTATACCATTGCTGATGCTTGCAGATGGGGGCTGGGTCCTCAGCAAGCAAGTCTCCCCTCTAAGCACCGAGAGAGGAGTAGGGTAACAGGAAATGTTGCAATTGGTGAAAACCAAGGGCACTGCAGCTGTGGCATTGACATTCCAAAGCAGTGAGAGGGGATCAAGGGAGAAAAAACACCAAGACAGTGGAAGCCGAGGCAACACTGAGGGGTAAAGCAGCAAGAACAATGTTATCAACACACTAAGGGTTCTGTTGACTTAAATATAATGGGGCTTTGGCACCAATTGCACAAGGAAGCCGCTAGCGCCACTTAGAAAACAGACCCCTAAGACTCCGAGGGAGGGGTAAGATTGCAAGAAGAGTGCTATCAGCATTCAAGACATTGAGTGAAGGGTACGTCACGAAGACCAGTGGCATTAACAGAAGGTGAGATTAATGGGAGGGAGTTGGGGTTTAGAAACCAACTTCAGAACATGTAGTGGGTGATTTTCAAACTGTTTGCACTGGGACAAAGACTACGTATATCTTTTAGCTGAGGGCTTGGCAGCCATTCTCAAGGCGATAGAACACATGTGCCTTGAGCTTGCTGAGGGTACAAAGTATGCATCGGTCACTCGCACCACTGTTTCCTGTGAGTAGACGTTTGCTGGAAAAGTACAAATGAAGATAGGAAGGACAGATGAAGATATGACAAGCCCATTCTTTCTCCTCCCTCCCAAAAATAAAACATGTTTCCAGGACTGCCTCCTCCCGATGCAGCTGAAACGTGTACACATCATTTAGCTGAGGGTGGGTAATTTTCAGATAGCCAACTAACAAGGGTAAAACACTTTTTACCTATATAAATTGCTTTGAAAATTAATGTCTAGGATATTACACAATATCGGGGTTATTCTTCCTACAAATAGCGGGGATGGACGGGGACTGAGTTAGAGCAGGCAGTGGGTGGTCGCCGGTACTGGACATACAGGGCCGATTCTAATGTCAGCCCTGTACATCCAGGGCTGGCAACTTGTACAGGGAAGTTATTCCACCTCTGAGGTGGAATAACTTCCCTGTATATATTAGATCGGCGGGCCTGGAGTGTGGATGGGGCGAGGGGGGGCCGAGGACATTCCCTGCAGCCCAACCCTGACCGTAGGTGGCCAGATCGGGGGTCAGGCTGCAGGGAATTAGCTTCAGGAGCCGGCGGCCAGGATCATGACTTTTAATTAGAGCTGCGGTGCCATGGCAACCAGACGCCATGGCGCCGCGGCTCCATTTAAAAGCACTGACTGAGTTAGTCAGGCAGTGTCTGTACATGCAGGCCGGGCTGAATCGCAGTCCTGGCCTGCATGTACAAGCCTGATCATGATTCTGATCCCGCAGAGCTAGACATGCTCCGCAGGATCAGAATCATGATGCCCTCTGTATGCCGGTTCAGAACAGAAGTACAGAGGGTTCTATGTCCGGGACGGAATCGGGCTGTATATTGTCACAACGCCGCCCTGGTGGTTAATGGTGGTCAAGGCAGGTCGGGCATAAATAAAAGTAAAGTTGGGTTTGGTATGTTTCTCTTTCTAGGGCCCAAGGTTGTATAGCCCCGGTAGCATCCTGTATTACCAAAAATACCCAGAGAACAAAAGGTCATCGAGTGTAGGGAAAAATAAGGCTTTATTTCCCCTGGTTTGCACAAAGGTTCAAAGGATCGGCTTCAAACACCAACAGAAATCTCCTTACATCAGGTTATAAAAATCACAACTCAGATTCAAAACAAAAACTGTTCTTTTCACAGAAAGGTTACAAAAGCAGGCATTCCTATTTACACCGGTTTTAGTGCTCACTGGTTACACAAGCATTCTACACTTCCCGTGATGCAATAGCTGCAATCCATGTCTTCCTCTGAAAGGGATTCTACCTCTTCCACTTGCATCGGTTCCTCCAACAAAGTATCTGAGACAAAGTCAACAGTTCCTGGCAAGCTATAGTTAGGTTTCTCACCCAAATGCTGTTTGGAGTTTAGCGTGGGGCGTCAGCCATGAGTATTTTTACAGTGTGAATCTCTTTCTTTCTTCCAAGGGTTTACATGCACTTCCTGCAAACCTGGCTTACTTAAAAGTTTCTTATTCAATAAAAACTTTTCATACCTTTTCTTTTGAGCAGTGGAACATGTACAGGGAGCTTCTGTCTCTTGCCCTTTCCATAGGCTGTTTCCAATACAATATGGTTTACCTTGTAACTCTTGCTTCTTTCCTGAGGATGAGGCTTGTAGCCTACTCCTAGGGAGATTCTGCCTTGCTCCAGCAATATGGCTTGTGTTCTGCCCACAGCAATCACAATGCAGCTTTTGCGTACCTGAATCTCTTGGACCGTTCTGTAGTCTCTGTCCATTCAGGTTCCTTTGGCTTGTACCTCTTTCCTGCACTCCAGCAGTGTCTGTAGCTTCTGCAGCTCCTGCCGCTCCTTCGGCTTCTGAAGATTCTGCAGCTTCTCTACGGCCTTCTCTGCTGCTTCGGGCTTTAAGGCTACCTCTGCCTGTCCAGTCACTTCTGCTCGGCACAGCACTTCTTCCAGAGCTCTCACTGCTCCTGCTCCTGCTCCTCCTGTATTCCCTGCTCCTCCTGTATTCCCTGCTCCTCCTGTCCTCCCTCCAGTCTTCCTGACTTCCTTTAAAAGGAGTTCCTGTCTTCCTGGATTGGAGGCTGGCTGGTTTCAGGTTACACCCTGTAGGGCGTGGATCCTCGGTCTTCCAGAGATCCCTCTTGCTCCCCCTATCAGGCTCCTGCAAATACTGCAGCTTGTGCATGTCTTTTTTCAAGTTTAAAACATTTTCTTCTATGCCCTGCTGGTCTGCTGCATCACAATATGTATTTTCCAAATCCAAGCCAGGGCCGTACCAAGCCATAAATGCGCCCTGTGTTACTTTCCAACCTGGCACCCTCCCCTCCTCCCCCAATGATATCAGATTTTTGTCATTTGCCCCATCCTGCCATGCTCAGCATAGCCCTTCTGCCCCATCCCCCCATGCCCAGCATCTCATCATCTTACCCCACCTCTTCATGTCCAGCCAGCTCCCCCTCCCCCCCCCCTCCCACACTGCCTGCCAGGCCTGCCCTTGCCCTGCTGCCGCTTTTCCTCTTCCTTTGGCAGCAGCAATGGCGGTGATGGCAGCAGATCTCCAATTTTTAAAAAAAAGGACTTTCCGACTCCGCACTTGTATGGCTGGTCTGAGCAGCCCTGCAAGTATATCAGTGACTACAACTAATTATATTACATCAATGTTAATGAATTTGAATTGGCAGTGCTAGTAATAATTAAAGAAATCCAATACATATATATATTAAAAAATGCAATAATTGCAAAACAATTGGTTCGGAAATATTATTTATACTCAGAACCTATGCTATAGCCAAACAGCACTAACTCCCAAGACTCAAACAGCTGCAGTTCTATCTATGAAAATACAATACAGGAAATGTTACTACAGGGTCTAGAACCTGGCTTAAGAGTGAGGGTCATTCTAGTCATGGTATGTGCAAAACAAGCCCATTTGGAGATACTGCTTTGGCAGATGCTCTAGAACACCGCTGCACTCTTACTGTGGAAGGGAAACCCGACATAGTGGTAAAGGAGAAAAACACCAGAAAGGCATTGATAATAGAGGTGTTGCCTCCAAGTGATTATTCTGTGAATCGCGTGGAGAGGGAGAAGATCCTGTAGTAACAAAAAATGCAATCAAAGACCAAGAAAATGTGGCAAAAAGATATAGAAATATTTCCCATCGTATTGTGAGCCACAGGCATGATAAAGAAGAACTTCCATTCACATCGTGACAAAATACCCATACATGTTACATCTTATGAACTCCAGAAGGAAACTCACTCACACAATGCAAGTACTACAGTGAGCATAAACAGTAAATTTGAGAGACTGAGATCATACTCCACATATCCTCTCAGGAATGGTTCATGATTGTCATGCGCAAAACTAACTCATTTGGAGAAATTATCCCGAGGGAAAACAAAGCAAACTGGACTGTGACAGATGCCTATACAGACGTTATGCACTCTGCATGTGTATTAGCTTTGGTACAAATGGTAAAATCAACAAAAATGATGATTTCCAGTTCGTCCCAGCACCAACTAACTGACTGTGCATGCTGAGAAAAAAAAATCCCTAATAACCGTTTGTTGACTTCATTTTGTCAACCACGCAGGCGCTGTCAGACATGCTAGAGCCAATCTAGAAGGGGGAGAAGGTCACCAGGAACCAACTTAAGACACATGAGCTAATCATAGGCAGCCAGGAAAGCCCATCCCTGCCTGAATTCTGCAAACCCCATGGATGATGAGGTCATAGCAGGGCTGGAACACACAGCCCAGCACAAAGCCCTGACTTTCAGAGAGAGCGGAAGAAGGGGTGCTGGGAGTTAGGATTGGAAAGGAGAGAAAAAAAGGAGTGAAAAACCCCACAAACTTCAAGTCTGTCTTTCTGGGAGTGGAGAAGGGCTTGGGTCTTGAAAGCAGAACAACAGACAGCTTCAAGTGTGATTTTGAGCTAGCTGTGGCTTGCTACTTGAAAATGCAAAAAAAAAAAAAAAGACAAAAAAAAATTGTGCTCTTGCATCCCTTCGTGCTGCTGCTGTGTCTGTCTGCTTTGAAAACTAGATGGTTGAAAGTTTTGGTATACAAGAATATAAAAATTTCCAGCAGGTCAGACCACGGGTCCTTCTAGTCCAGTATCCTCTTTTCAACAGTACCGATCCAGACCAGAAGTACCTGGCAGAATGCCAGAAATGAGCAAGATTCCATGATACTTACCCCAGGGTTAAGCACTGTCTTTCCCATATCTAGCTTAATAATGATTTATGGACTTTTCGTTCAGGAATGTATCCAAACCTTTTTTAAATCCAGCTATGCTAACTACTTTTACTACATCCTCTGGCAACGAGTTCTAGAGTTTAACTCTTCATAGAGTGAAAAGGTAACTTCATGGTGTATTTCCTAGTCTTTGTACTTTTTGGCACAGTAAGCAATTGATTTGCATTTAGCTGTTCCATTCCACTCAGGATTGTATGACCTCAAAAACAGAAGGGGACACCCCACCTGCAGCGATTATAGGGTACAGAAAAAACAGGATACACCACGCTGTAGGATGCAACAGGGAGCTTTATTGAGTATCCACAAGGTCACCTACACTTGTTTCAGGGGATTTAGACCTCTCTAAAACAAAGTGTGCAAAACAATACAGAAATATATTAAAAGGCATATACAATTACACATCAAAATAATTATAAATACAATTAAAAAGTATATATATATAAACAATAAATACAAGTATAAAAATAAAAATAATTAGTAATTTATTTATTTATTTATTTTATTTATTTAGACAGTTTTGTATACCACCTTATCCTTCAATCAAAGTGGTCACAACACAATTGGGGGATACATTTAACACGAGGGGATATGAGACACATACACTAATACTTACAGGGAACCAATGTGCCAGGGGCATAAAAAGAGTAAATGACAACGTGAGATCATAAAAAAAATCAATAAAATCCATTGTGAAGGATAATGTAGTATCACCAGAGGTATCTTTATCTTTATTTAAAACTTAATAAACCGCCAGAACCATAGGTATGCGGCGGTTTACAATAAAACAAAGGGATACTGCTGGGGAAAAGAAGAACGGAAACAGAACAACATTTATTGACAGGAAAGAGATAGCATTAAAAGAAAGAGACAGCGAGCGACAATAGTAACAAAAGGAATGAGATGCTATCGGTTATCAACGAGGGGAAGGGGGGGAGGAAGATCAAAGGCCGTGCAAAAAAGATGAGTCTTCAGTTTAGCTTTGAAAATGGAAAAGGAAAGTTACAAACGAAGTGCAGATGGCAGAGAATTCCATAGACGGGGGCCGAGAAAGAAGAAGGCAGAAGAGCGTGTGGACTCTAGACGAGCCTGAGAGGGGGAAGGGAGGAATAGCCGGTTAGCATGACTTGATCTGAGGATTCTTGGAGGGCAATGAAAATGAACTAGATCGGAGAGATAGAGTGGAATACCGGTATGAAGTGATTTATGTACAAAAATGAGGATCTTATATTGAATTCGGAAAGGAATAGGTAGCCCGTGTAGACGAGGTATGGGTCAAAAGACGAGCAGCAGTGTTGTGAACTAACTGAAGCCTACGGAGTTGGGTGAGGGGAAGACCAGCCAGAGATGCATTGCAATAGTCCAGGCGAGAAACAACAAGAGATAGGAGTAATGTGGTTAAAGAAGAAGGAGAGAGGAAAGGGAGAACTGCACGGAGTTGCCTTAGGGTACAGAAGGAACATTGAACAACAGAAGAAATGTGATCTTTAAAGGTCAAAGCCGAGTCAAGTGTAACACCAAGATAGCGTAGTGAGGTGACAAGAGGGAAAGGGTCAGCTGAAAGAAGCAGAACAAGAGAGGTGATAGGAGCACTGGCAGTGAACCAAATGGCTGAGGTTTTTGACAAATTAACATGTAAGAAATTATCTGAAAACCAGGAGGAAACAGCGGAGAGACAGACGTTGAGGGGACCAATATCGGGAGTGAGCGAATCGGTGTGATAGAGAAGAATGATATCATCTGCGTAATAATACGCAGAGATACTGTGTTGCTGGATAAGCAAAGAGAGGGGGACTAAGAACATGTTGAACAAAAGAGGTGCTAATACTGAATCCTGGGGGACACCACAGTGAAGGGGCGTCGGAAGAGAAGAATCAGTGCCAGAGAGTACTGAGAAAGACCGATTAAAGAGAAAAGAATGGAACCAGTGAAGAACTGAGCCAGATAGACCAATAGTGCTGAGACGTGAAAGAAGGGTGCGGTGGTCGATGACATCAAAGGCAGCAGAGAGATCAAGTGAAACAGCTATAGATATAGAACCTCGATCGTGAGCAACATGTAACTCATTGAGAAAGGAGATAAGGATAGATTCAGTGTTGTGATCAGGACGAAAACCAGATTGACGGGGGTGGAGGACCAGGGAAGCTTCAAGGTGAGCAGAAAGCTGAGAAAAGACCAGTCTCTCGAGAAGCTTAGAAAGAAAAGGAAGTTTAGAAATAGGATGCCAGTTTGAAGGTACAGAGGGATCCAGTGAGGCTTTCTTCAGAAGGGGACGGATCAGAGCATGATTCCAATGTGCGGGGAAGATACCAGATAGTAAACTAGTGTTGAAGATGGAGAGAATCAGAGGGAGCAGGGCCAGCGAGGGCTCAGAGAGCCACTGTGAAGGGATAGGATCAGAAGGACAGGTGGTTTTCTGAGTGGTAGTGAGGGCCTTTGTCAATTCTGAAAGAGTAATGGGTTGAAAAGAGGACCAGCGATGAGAAAGGGGTGGGATGCCTGAAGAAGTCGGGAGCGAAGAGGAGGATGGAGAAGGGGCAGGAGGGGGGGGAAGAGGAGGAGGGCAGGCAGGGAAGAGTTGTCGAATAGAGTGTACTTTAGAGGCAAAATGAGAGGCCAATACAGAAGGTGCGGGGTTATCGGAAGAGGGGAGAGCAAGGGTTGCAGAACTAGAGGTAGAGGAAACATAAGGGGCAGAAAGAAGTGAAGAATGCGATACAGTTGCCGTGTGGAATTTGCAGAAGAGGAGATAAGCTTAGAAAAATGATCCTGTTTGGCCGAGTTGAGAAGGGTGTGGTAGTGTGTGTGACAGTAGCGGAAATGCAATAGCGTGGCTGGGGAAGGGCACTTACACCAACGGCGAATAGCCTGGCGGAGATAGGAACAGTGAATCAGAAGACCCGAATGAAACCAGGGAGAGCTAGGGCGACGCTGAGTGGTAGAGGAGAGACTTAGAGGAGCAACCTTATCCAATGCAGATGAGAGCGTGGTATCCCAGCACTGTTCCTGGAGATCCGCTGAAAGTAGGTGAAAGTCAGCGGGAAAAAGCTTATCTGAGGATGGGAACTGAAGTAGTGAGTCAGGGGTGAGGCAACAAACCGGGCGAGTCTGATGAAGAGGGGGCGGGTCTGATGAAGGGGAGGAGGAAGGGGAAGAGAAACGAAGAGAGAAGAGTACACAGGAGTGGTCAGACCAGGGAAGGGGCAGAACAGAAAAAAAGAGGGAACGATGGACGAACACTGCCGGGAAATAACTAGAACTAACCTATGGCCGGCGGAATGGGTGGGGACTTGAACAAATTGCTGTAGGAAAAGATCAGAAAGCAGGGAGAGAAGAGAAAGGTCACGCTGAGAAGAGGGAGAGTCAAAATGAACATTAAGGTCACCTAGGAGTAAAAGATGTTGGTACATAAGAGATGCCTCGGACAATGTTGAGAGAACAGAGTCCCACAGAAGGGAAGATAGAGCAGGAGGGGCATAAAGAAGAAGGATATGAATAGGGGTCGAGGTCCCTAAATGAAGCAAGAGAGTCTCTGGATATGAGAAAGGGATAGGAAGGATCTCGAGCAGAAGAAGGGAGGAACGGAAGATCGCCGCAACCCCTCCCCCCCAACACTCCTGCCCCGACGGGATGTCGATAGGGAGGAGAAGCATGGGGGAAGACAATGATTGAAAAGAGGCACCTCCCCCTCCTTGAGCCAAGTTTCTGTTAAGAACAGGACATCCAAGGAGTGCTGTAGAATAAGATCATGGATAAGCGTAGATTTGGTACGCAAAGAATGACATTTTACGAGGGCCATCTGGAGTAGAAGGAACTGCGTGGAGGAGGGGGAGAAGGGGAGAGGTGGGTGAGAAGGTCGAGGAGAGGGAAAACATGGGATAAGATTAGGGGAAGGTCGCACGACAGTGTCTGGCAGGCAGGATTAGGAGGAGGAGGAGGAGGGGCCTCCAGCTCCAAAGAACAGGGATAGCAGACATTACACAGGGAAAAACCTGGGTCAAAAGCAGGGTAAGAAAGAGTAGTTACTCACCTGTAACAGGTGTTCTCCAGGAGTAGCAGGAATCAGTCCTCACATATGGGTGACATCGAAGTCGATGGAGCCCCTGTGGAGCATTTCCCCAGCTTTCTATGAAAGCCTTTGGGAATACTGCACGCATGCATGGTCCCCTTCCCGCCTAAAGGTGCCATCTTGCTCAGTCAAATGACATAGCTAAAAAACAGCACACAAAAATGTAAAATAAACTATGTACAACTGCAACTCCCAGGGGAGGAGGGAGGGTTGTGAGGACTGATTCCTGCTGCTCCTGGAGAACACCCGTTACAGGTGAGTAACTACTCTTTCTCCAGGATCAAGCAGGAAGTCAGTCCTCACATATGGGTGACTCCCAAGCTCTGGGCTACCAAGGAACCCAGGCTGAACAAGAGAACTCCCTCTAGTCCCAGCATCAAAGAAAGGCTTTTAACTGAAAGAACCTCCACCAGTAGCCCAACGGAGGGCTGGAGGGCAGGAGTTGCCTAAACCTCAAAGAGATTCCGGAGTACTGCCTGGCCAAAAGCACTGTCCCTATGGGACTCCCTCTCCAGGCAGTAATGAGCTGCAAAGGTCTGGCTTGAGGACCAAGTTGCAGCCCTACAGATGTCTGCCAACGGTACAGAGCGGAGATGAGCTACTGAGGCAGCCATTGCCCTGACACGATGGGCCGTGACCCGACCCTGCAAGGGAAGGTCAGCCGCCCTGTAAGCCCAGGTGATACAGTGAGCCACCCATATGGACAAGGTACGCTTGGACACAGCTAACCCCAAATTATTAGGGTCAAAAGAGATGAAGAGCTGAGTAGCCCTTCTATGTCCTTGCGTATGGTCAAGGTAGAAGGATAAGGCCCTCCTACAGTCCAGGGTATGCAGGACCGCTTCAGCCTGGCTTGCATGAGGCCTAGGGAAGAATGTTGGAAGAACCACCTCCTGGTTGAGGTGGAAAGAGGAGACAACTTTAGGGAGGAACTTTGGATGAGTCCTAAGGACTACCCTGTTCCTATAGAAGCGGGTGTAAGGCCTGTCACAGACTAGGGCCTGAAGCTCACTCACCCGTCTGGCCGAGGTTAAGGCTACTAGAAAGAGTGTCTTCCAGGAAAGGAAGCGGAGAGGACAAGTAGCCATCAGCTCAAAAGGTGGACGAGTCAGTTGCTGCAAGACCACATTCAACTCCCACTCAGGGGCTGGAGGATGGACAGGAGGTTTGAGCAAGAGCAAATCTCTGAGAAACCGGGACACCAAGGGGTGAACCGATAGAGAGTGTCCTTCCACCAGTAAGTGGTGAGCTGCTAGAGCTGAGAGGTGGACCCGAACAGAAATGGACTTAAGGCCCTGATTGGATAAGTGCAGCAGGTACTGAAGCACCACTGGTACAGCACAGGAGAAAGGATCCTCTGTACGCAGCTGACACCACACAGAAAACCTCTTCCACTTCAGGGCATAGGTTTTTCTAGTGGACTGCTTCCTAGAGGCCAGGACGACCTCTTCAACTTCAGGAGGTAGGCCCCAAGGAGCCAAAACTACCCTTGCAGCTTCCAGGCCATCAAATTGAGAGATTTGAGATTGGGGTGCAGAAGAGACCCCTGGTCTTGAGAAAGAAGGTCGGGCTGCAACCCTAGAGGTAGTGGAGTGTCCACTGCTAGTTGAAGCAGAAGTGGGAACCAAGGCTGTCTCGGCCACCTGGGGGCTACCAGAAGGACCGAGGCCTGGTCCTGTAGAACCTTGAACAGGGTTCAGGCCACCAGAGGCGTGGGAGGAAACGCATATAGGAGGCCTTGAGACCAGGAAATCAGAAAAGCATCTGCTGCTAGTCTCAAAGGATGTGGTTGCCTGGAGAAGAACTGGGACAGCTGTCTGTTCAGGGGACTGGCAAAGAGATCTATGGAAGGAAGTCCCCATCTCAGGAAGATCTTCTGAACTACCAAGGGATGGAAATTTTGTTTATTGACACATGCAACAGAAAAACAAACAAAAAGCAAAAACAATCATCCCAACCAAGTCCCACACCCCCCCCAAAACCCCCACCCCCCCCCCGACATATCACAAAACAAGTATCACAATAAACCCCCCCGTGACCCACCTCCCCAAACCCACCACCAACCCCAGCAATTAACACACGTGCCCCTCCTCCCAACAACAACCCCCAAAACGTCCTTGACAATGTTCATGTCCCCTCCCCCCCCCCCCTCAGTCCAATGTCCATACCCGACCCAACCTCCCCCTGCAAGAACACCCCAGCGCAGTCCACACATTGTCCGTCTTGCAATCCCTGAACCCCTGCCCCGCACAACACTCCCCACCAGTCCAAATGTTCATTCTGTCTGACTCTCAGACTCCCTCCCCCCCACCACCCAGAAACAGAGCCCCCTATCCCCATCCCTCCCCCTTCAGCAGGAGCAACAGCTTCCCCCTCCCTCCAACCCGATCCTTGCCTCCTCCCCATCCATCCCATAGAAACAAACACCTCAAAAACAAACCTCCCCACCCCCCCCCCAAACACAAATTAAACATAAGGACCCCTTGAGCCCATCCCCAACACAGTCCCACCAAAACAAATCATAACTAATCATACAAATCAAAAGCTAAATACAAAAGAGAAACATAACCCCTGTGCTGCCCTGCAATCCGGACAACGGAGCGGGATGCCCAGGACACAAAAAGAACAAACATAAACACCAACAACAAAAATTGAGACGGCCACCCCTCTAAGGAGAAAGGGAAAGCGGACAACTGGTCAAACCCCTCAAGCAGCACCAGCTCACCCCCCCCTCCCCTCCCGGGAGAAAAACACCCCAAAATCATACCGAGAAATAAACCCCAGGGAAGGGAAACCAACCCCTCCTATCACACCCCTCCCCCCAGGGATACAAAACAAACCTCAAAGTCCTACAGGGACGAGAACCCCAGGGAAACCCCTCCCCCTCACGGGGGGCGAAGGGTGAGGTGACGCCACAGACGCTCCCAACGATGAGCCTCCACCACCCGCCTTTCACGTTGCACCATGCTGGACACTTCCTCCAGAATGTCCCGCACCACCTCGTCGAGGGGCAGGACCAACCCCCGGGTCGAGACATGACAGCGCGCTTGCCACAGGTGGTAGCGTACTACGGCCGTGACGAGGTAGAGGGTCCCGGAGTCCTGCCTTAGAGGAAAGGACCAGGCCCCGTACACCCACTCCGCATACGTGAGGAGGGAAAGGTCGCGCAGGTGAAGAACAGCGGACACCAACCGGCAGGCCTCCACGTTGAAGGGGCACTGCCGGAGGAAATGGTCCATGGTCTCCGTCTGCCCTTCACAACCGGCCCTCGGACAGACCCGCTCGGCCTGTGACCTGTACTTGAGGTTGTCCCTCACGTACAAACGCCCGTGGAAAGACAACCAGGCCACATCCCGAACCTTCTTCGGTAGCCGAGGGGAGTTCAACAGCCGAAGGCCCCGCTGCATCACATCCGCTGGACAGTCCCGCAGGGCCCACCGTGGTTGAAAGTGGGAGGCGAGTACCATCCGGTACAATCCTTTCCGCCCCAAGGACTGGGCGAGCGGGTCGGTCACCCCCCACCGCCGAATGAGCCCCACCATCGCAAATACGTACGATGGGGCCTGTTCCCCGCTCCGGCGCACACGTGGGACCGAGGACGCCCCCTCCCACTGCTCCCAGAAGCGGGAGAACCATTCCCGATAGGAGGCCACCCACCAGACCCCACCCCCTTCCTGCATCCTACCCAAGTGGAACGCCATAGACAAGACTGACAGGAAGACAATGGGGTGCAACATACCCAAACCGCCCTCTGCCCGATCCAGGCAAACGATGTTGCGCTGGACGGGGTTCAGGCGGTTACCCCACAGGAAACAGAAAAAGACGGCACAGACAGACGCCTGACGGGACGACGGAAGGACGAAGACCGTGGCCATGTGCAGAAAGAGAGGAAGCAGAAACGTCCCGAGGAGTTTGATCTTCTCCTCGTACGTACACCTCCACCCCCTCCACCGCAGCACCCGACACCGTGCAGTCTCAAGACAACGGTCCCAATTGGACTCCGCACAGTCCTCCGACCCGAAGACGAGGCCCAAAACGCGGACCTCCCCCACGGGAGGAGGAAAGGGGGCGCAGGAAGGCGGGGAGGCCTCCGAGGGGCCCAACCACAGCGTCTGGCACTTGCTGTGGTTGACAACAGAGTGGGCTACCTCCGAGTACTCCTCCACGGCCTCCCGCAGGACCTCTACCCCTTCAGTGCCGTCCACGTAAACTGAGATGTCGTCAGCGTAGGCAACGACGGACACCGGGGGCGCACCAGGCGCCTCCAGGCCCCGCAACCCACCTGAGGACAATCTCCGGAGGAAGGGGTCGAGGGAGAAGACATACAGCAAGGGGCTCAAAGGGCACCCCTGCCGCACCCCTGAGGTGACACCAAACGGCCGTCCGAGCCACCCGTTAATAAACGGGAAGCTCACCCCCCCTCGGTACAGCGCCTGCACGACGAAGAGGAAACCTGCAGGGAGGCCGAAGTGCTGGAGCACCACCCACAGGTACCGGTGACTGACTCGATCGAAGGCTTTGGACTGATCCAAGGAGACCAACCAATGGTCCCGTTGGAGCGACCGGCCTCTCTCCACCACCTCCCGGACTGTGGCGACAGTGTCCAGAACCCCTCTCCCCCGAACGGAACAATACTGGGAAGGGGACAGCAAAACGCCCGACACCTCCACCAGTCGGTTGGCCAAACACTTGGCCAGGATCTTCCGGTCCGCGTTCAGAAGAGAGAGCGGCCGCCAAAAGTCCAAGGAGCTATCGTCCTTCCCCTTGGAGAGCAGCAGCAGGACAGACTCGCGAAATGACCGCGGGAGAAACCCCGTATCCATGATCTCCTGAAACAGAGAGGTCAGGAAGGGGGCCAGCTGGGCGATGAAAGTGCGATAGAACTCCACAGGGAGCCCATCGCGCCCAGGCACCTTCCCCAACGGCATGGCACGAATCGCCCTCTCCACCTCCACCTGCTGAATCGGAGCAGCGAGTGCAGCAACCTGTGCCTGAACCACAGCCGAATACACCGGGGGAAGGCCCAAGTACTCTCGGATATGGGTGAGGTCCACGGGGCGATCCCCAAACAGGTCCGAGAAGTATTCCCCCACCATCCGCAAAAGTTCCTCCTGGGAGGTATGAATGGTACCGTCCTCGCCCCGCAGGGCCATGACCTCCCGACGCCGAACCCTCTCCTTGCAAGTCAAGAAAGGGTCTGGAGTGCCGACCCCACCGGCCGCCCCCTCAAAGCAGAGGGAGGCATGGCGATCATAAAGCAGGCCACGGAGCTGGACGCGTACCTCTTCCACCTCCTCCCGCGCTGCCCCTCGGGATACCAAACGATCCAGCGACCTCCGGAGGACAGTGTAGGTGAGGTAGCGGGATCGAGCCATGGAGGTACCCCGGGAACGGAAGAGTTGGCGGGCACGCGTCTTCACCTCGTCCCACCAGGCGCCACGGGAAGGAAAAACACCCAGCAGGGTTTCCTGGTCTGCGAGAAAGGCCAAGAACTCCTGGACCACCTCTGATGTTGCCAACAACTGCACATTCAGTCTCCACAGGCCAGGACCCCTGCTGAGCTCCTCGTGGTTAGCCAGGAAGGACAAGGAGAGGACGCAGTGGTCCAAAAAGTCAACTGCCTGCAACTGCGGAGGGGAACACTCCACCCGGGCACTCACATATATCCGATCGATACGACTCCTGCAGGTCCCATGATAGTAGGTGAACCCCGGCGACCGTGGAAAGGCCCGGTGGAAAACATCCACCAGGTCAGCCGTCCGGGTCATCTCGGCCAAAAAGAGGCCCTCGTAACTGGGTGGGCGACGATCCCCCCCTCGGTCCTGCAAAAAGGTGGTGGTGTTGAAATCCCCGGCGAGGACCACCAAACGGGAGGTGTGTAAGTAGGGGCGGATGACCCCAAACAGGGTCTTCCGCGCCAACTTAGACTGGGGGCCGTAGACCACCACAAAACGAAACCAATGAGGCCCACAGTAGCCGTCTAAGAGCAAACACCGGCCCTGCTCCAGTTCCCACACGCACTGCACCTGAAATCGGTTAGACGTGAACAAAACCGCCACTCCTGCGTAGGGCTGTGCCGCAAGAGACCAGTATGAAGGGCCCCACCTCCACTCCCGCTTTGCCCGATGAAGGCTAGCGAGCGAGGTGAGCCTGGTCTCATGCAAGAAAATGACATCCAGCCCACTTGTGGAAAGAAAATCATAGGCCGTAGCCCGCGCCTGGTCTGAGAAAATGCTGGCCACGTTGATGGTGGCGCACGAGAACGCAGGAGTGCACGCCATGCCTAGTTCGTGTGCAGTGACCCTTTCCTCCTCTTCTCACCATACCCGGGATCCCCGGAATCCCGCTTGCAGGACAAGCCCGTGAGCTGGAGCAACTCCTCACGGTCCACGTCGACCACCTCGAGGATCTCTTCCCCCTCCTGCTCGACCCTGTCACCCCACGAGGTGCTGGTGCCCCTGAGACCACCAGGCAAAGCTGTCGCAGGGGCTAACCCAGTTCCCATGGGGCGAGGGGGCACGGACAGGTCAGGGGTCGGAGGAATGATCTCCTCCGTGGGGTCCACCACCGGTGCCTCCCCCCCCTCCCTGGACAAAGACTGAGACAACGTACCAGTGCCCACCCCCGCGGGGGAGGCCGGGACGGCCGGGTCAGCAGGGGGCTCCTGCGAAGGCCCATCACCCAATTGCGGGGGCAAAGACCCGTCCTCCCTCACCCGTCGGGCGCCAGTATCCCCCTTGATTGGAGGACCCTGACCGCGGCGCGCCTTCGTTATTTTGGAAGGCCGCCGCTGAGGAAGAGGGGCCGCCCCCGCCGCTAACCGCTCCGAGCGCCGCACAGGAAGCCCTGCCTCCACAGGCAAGCCCTCATCCGCATCAGCAGCCAAAAAGACGAAACGGTTGATGTCCAACACAGGCTCTGCATCCGGCAACGGGGATGTCTCCCGTTTCTTCCTTTTGGACTTGCCACCCTTGGAAGGGACCGTAGTCCATTCCTCAGGTGGCACCACCCGCAACCTACTATCCTGTCGTGAGACATTAACCTCCACCACATCAACCCTCTCCTCCTTCCTACCCGAATCCCCTCCCCCTAATGGCTCCCTCGGCTCGATGGCCTCCTCCACCCTAGGGCCCTCGGACTCCTCCTGAGGGAGAGGGGCTTCCACGACCTCCTCCCGCACAGGAGCCCGAGGTGGAGTGACGGCATCCCCCCCCGGTCCATTGTGTGATGCGGAGGGGCAGCGGGCGAAGGGGTGGCCCAACTCCCCGCAAAGGTTACACCGAATAAGCAAACACCGGCCGAGGCGTGACCCCGTCCACCACAACGGGTGCAGACCTGCTCGGGACAGTTCATGCTCAAATGGCGGAATGAGCCACAGCGGTGACACTCGCGGGGTTGCCCGGGGTAATAGCACAAGATGCGATCCCGACCGAGGAAACCGGCCGAGGGCACGTGCTGCACCACGTTTCCCACCTCACGCAAACGGATCCTGCCCTTCCACGACCCGTCCCACACCCCTAGGGGCCCAGCGCCCTTAACCAGGGGTGCGAGGAGCACCGCATGGCGCGACAACCAAAACTGGATGTCCTGCCCTGGGAGCGACTCATTCTGGGATAGGATGGTCACAGGTACCGTCCCCTGGCGAGAGATAGGACAACACGAAAGTCAGCCCACCCTTCCTGCCCCCTCTGCTGCTGGTATCGGTCCCAGAAAATCTCCAGCCCCTGTCTCAGCATGAAACTAACATCATACTCAATGGTGTTGTTCATGTGGATAAAGGCATAGAGATCTCCCGGGAGAAACCCCAGCCCAAGGACCATCCTCAAGACCTGTTCCCTGGCTGGAGGGGGCCCCTCCCCAGCCCACCGGATCTGCGCCATGTTGCGCCGTCTGACCTCACCCCCTACCCCTCGGAAACCTCCCCCACCTCCTCCCCCTCCTACGGGACCATTCCCCTGGGAACCCCCCTCCCCCCAGCCCCACCCGATGTCCCTGGAGTGGTGCCCGACCCCCTTAGAGCCTCTGCAAAGGTACGGGGGGGGGCCGACCTCCCAGCTCCCAACCCCTGCCCTCCTTGATCTTCCCCTGCTGCCACCTGCGGGGGATCCTGCTGCTGGTCTGCAGGATCCACAATCTCCGCACATGGGATGACCTGAGAACTGGGCCAGGTCAGTTCTGCCAACACTGAATCAGGGATGCTATCCCCTCCGGATCCCTGGGTGCCACCGAGAACCCCCGGATCACCCCCTGCTGCCACCTCCAGCTGCCGAAAGGCAGAAAAGGCCCTGGGAGGGCCTGTCGGGGTCTCCAAGGCTAATTGAAGGGCATCACGGACCTGGTTCTCAGTGACACCCAGGTGACCGGAAAGCCCCCCCACCCCTCCGTCCCGTGTTCCTGACCCAGCGCAAGGCTCCTGGGTCTCGGCCACCACTACCGGGGACGGACCCCGCTCCCCTCCTTTCCCGGGATCCAGGGGGACCACCCCATCCTCGAACCCCACCGGGAAGGGACCCTTCCCCCTATCAGGACCAACCACTCCCTCCTTCCCCCCTACTGAACCAGTCGTCCACTCCCCCTTTCCCTCCGCCAGACCCTCCATCGGCCCACCGTCCGCTACCCCCTGTACGGCTACCGGCAATAAGGCAGGACCATCCCGGGACAGCAGGGCAGGTCCCCCCATAACGAAATCCCCCAAACCTCCGCCCCCCTGCCCCCCGCCACTCCCAGGTCCTACCTTATTGTCAGTGCCAGACGTGGCACGGGGGTCCACAACCTCATGACCGGCAGCCAAGGCTCCAGCAGGAAGGGCAGCCGCCCCCCTGCGAGCCAGGCCCCCTTCGGCCACGCCACCAGACAGGACAAGTACCGGTGCATCCCGCTCCGCCGATCCAAACCGCAAGGACAGTGGAGGAACAATCTTCCGGTCCCCCCTAGAAGCTACAGTAAGAGCAATACTACCCCTACCCTGCTCCGTCCCCTTTCCTATGCCCTTCCGGCGCCAGACAGCCACCTCAGGGAAAGCTGGGCGGCCATCCCGCAACTGTCTGGACGCCGGAAAAGCATCCTTACTAGGGGGGGCCGAACGCTCAATCTCCCCCCCACCCAAAACCTGTCCAGGGATCTGAGCAGGCAGTGCCAGAGAAGGAACCAGACGCAGGGTAGATTGCTCAGACCCCCGACTCTGCAGATCTGGACAGGAAGTGGACAGATCAGTCACCCTCAAGGCTTCCAGTGGCTCAGCAGGCTCAAAGGACTGGGGCCGGTCATTCTTCAGTCTCCGGGACTCCTGGAGAGAGGGCACAGCCAGAGACTGTACAGTGCTGCTGCTCCGTTGGATTAGAGAAGGCAGCCGGGAAGCTACTGTATCAGCGGCAGATCCCCGACGTGAATGAACAGCAGACAGACCTTTTCTATCAAGCACCGACTCCCCTCCGGCATCAGAACTGCCGAGGAGATTCCATGCCGCATCCGCTGAACAGTGCCGGTGCTTCGTCGGCAGGAGAGGAGAAGGAAAAAGATCAGCTACACACTTCCGGGGGAACCCGGAAGTGACCTCAGGAAAGTCGCGGCGGCCATCTTTGTAGTGCAAGCCGGTGGGAAGACACCCCACAACGACATCCCGCATCGGGGCTCCCTGCTCGAGACTGTGGCTACTCTCTGCTGGCATCCCTCGGCGATCACCCTGCCATGAATCTGCTGCAGCTGGAATTTGGAAGGGCGCAGGAAAATGGGCCTCAGAAGCTCGTGAGTGGGGGGGGAGGACGTCACCGGACCCCCCCTCGTCGTTGCTGGAAACAGTAATCTCCGGACATTGAGCTACTGTGCAAGCCCGTGGAGGTGGGACATCGACCGAACCAGGGATCACTGGCCGAACCTCCACAAACTGGGCAGCTCTCCTTCCAGCCCTACTGGTAGCATTCAGGTAAGGGTCTCCGGACCACATATCTTCTCCCCTCACAGGGGCTGGATAGGGAAAGGGCAAACTACTAGAATGGGGGGTTCTACCCCTCCTACCTACCCCCGGGGGCCCCCCCTGAACTGCACCCTGTACTGCCCATCTATCATAGGCCTGATAGATCTCCGTGAGGGACCCACAACCCTGGCTCTTTATCGATGTAATTAGCTGATATTTGGCCTTCAGGGCCCGCTGTACCCCCTTCCGATAGGTTTTATAGGCCACCCATTCCTCACCGGGAACGGTGGCCTGCAGGCTCTCCAGGTGGGAGAGCTGGGCTTGTAGCTGGGCCGCCTCCTCCTGGAGACCCCGAAGCCGCCGCACTGCCGCCACGATCTCATCTGGGGCCCGAGCTGGTTGCTGGAAGGACGGCAGGCCCGACCCTCCGTCCTCATCCTCACTGGAGGAGGTAGAGGCCTCCTCCAGGACCCGAAGCGGAGGGGGGAACCCGCCTCCTCCAGTGCCATACTGCATGCTCCTCCAGGGTCTCCCCAGGGCCTCTCCCTGCTGCCACCTAGCCTCCACACCTTGCCTGGGGAGGAGACAGGAGCCTCCTCCCTGGGGTAGCGGGCCCAAACCTCCATACCTGTGGGTCCCTTCTCCCTGACCAGGCACAGTCCTACCTGGGGGGTCCCCCACCCGGGGCGCCGGCTGTTCCATACTGCTTGTTCCCCCATCCAGGTTCAGTGAAAGAGGCCCACCAGGCTTGGCAGGCCTCTGGGCCTGGGCCTCTCCTGCTGGAGGTGGCCCAGGGCCCGACATCCAGACACAAGTAGTGAGCAGGAACTCCTCCCTAGCAGGAGCTCTCCAAAGCAGGTCTTCTCACCACAACAGCTGAACAGGAAGTGGGTGGAGCTGCCACTCGTGTGGCTGCAGAATTCTGCTCAACCTGTCTGCTAGGTAATTTTCCTGGCCAGGGAGATAAACCGCCTTGAGCAACATGTTGTGCCTGAGCGCAAACAAGCAAAGGTCCTGCGCCTCCTGACAAAGGAGCCTGGACCCAGTGCCTCCCTGTTTGTTCACATAAAACATGGCTACCTGATTGTCTGTTTGCACTAAAACAGACTGGTGAGCCAGGGTTTGAGAGAAAGTCTTGAGGGCTAAGTGAATAGCCCGAAGCTCCAGTAGATTGATCTGCTGCTGGGCCTTCCAGGGAGACCACAGGCCCTGGGTGCACTTGCCCAGACAGTGTGCTTCCCAGCCCTGTAGAGAGGCATCAGTGGTCAATACCACTGTGAACCCAGATGGCTGAAAAGGCATCCCTTTCAGTAAGTTGTGGGGATGCAGCCACCAACGGAGGGAGTGCAGGCATGGTCTGGACACTCTTACCCTGTCTCGGAGGCTCCCTATGGCCTGCGACCACTGAGTTCTGAGGCACCATTGCGCAGGCCTCATATGAAGCCTGGCATGGGGTGTGACATGCACTGTCGAAGCCATGTGGCCAAGAAGCCTCAGGCAGAGCCTGGCGGAGACCAGTGACCTGCTGAGAAACTGGTTTGCTAAGGTCATCAGTCTTTGGGCTCTGTCTTCTGGCAAGAAAGCTTTTGCCTGCAGAGAGTCTAGTCTTGCCCGTATGAACTCTAAGTTTTGGGAGGGGAGCAAAGTGGACTTTGCGAAGTTTATGAAAAACCCCAGATGCTGTAGTAGAGAAATCATTCGGAGGGTGGCTTGACTGGCCTCCTGACATGTCTGACCCCTGATGAGCCAGTCGTCCAGATAGGGGAAGACAAAGATACCCTGATTTCTCAAGTAGGCCACCACCACTGCCAAGCATTTGGTAAAGATTCTGGGGGAGGAGGTGAGGCCAAATGGCAGCACTCTGTACTGATAATGGTTTCCTCCCACAATGAACCTGAGGTACTTTCTGTGGTCTGGATGAATGAGGATGTGAGGGTACTCATCCTTTAGATCTAAAGAGCATAGCCAATCTCCCTGCTGGAGGTAGGGCAGAAGCGTTCCAAGAGTAAGCATCTTGAACTTTACCTTCTGTAAGAACTTGTTGAGATTTCTGAGGTCGAGAATAGGCCTGAGATCCCATGTTCTCTTTGGTACTAGCAAGTACCTGGAGTAGAAACCGTGACCTTGTAGGTGGGGAGGCACAGGCTCCACCGCCTGGTCTCGTAACAGACCCTGGAGCTCCTGCAGGAGGAAGGCTGTATGGAGAGGAGGCCTTGGAGGCTCTCCTGGAAAATAGGGAGGAGGCAACTGATGAAAATGAAGCAGGTAGCCCTTGTGGACTATGCTTAAGACCCAGTTGTCCCCTGTAATGGGTGGCCACAGGTGGGCAAACAGGGCTAGGCGACCTCCTGTGCAGGGATGGGACAGCAGAGACGGAGAAGCTATGCCTTGGGAGTCAAAAACCCCCACCCTGCTGAGTGGGAAAAGGAGCCAGAGGCTTGGGGGCTTTCTGCCTACGGGGCCCATGTCCCTGCCCCTTGGCCTGCTGACCCTGTGGGGGAGCGGGGGAGGCCTGGTAAGGTGGGAACTGTTTGTAGGCAGTCGCCTTCCTTGGGTAAAAGGACTTTTTACCCGAGCCCTTCTTCTTGTGTGAAGGGGCAGAAGTATTTTGAGACAGCCTTGTCCTCGTGAGGTGTTCGGTCTCGAGCTCAGCAGCCTTCTCGGCCATGGGCTTGCCAAAAAGGTTTTCACCTTGGCAAGGGACATCAATCAACTTGTCCTGAACCCATGGCTCGAGGTCCGATGACTGCAGCCATGCCTGGCGTCGAGCCGCGATGCCAGCAGCCGCAACACGGGCCGAGGCCTCAAAGCCATCATAGGCCGCTCGGGACATGACCTTAGAGCATTCCCGGATCCCCTAAGACAAGGACTTGAACCTCTGCAAAGGTTCCCTGGAGAGACCAGCAGAGAACCCGGCAAGCTCCTTTGCCAGGTCCCGCAAGTACATGCCCATGTACAGCTGGTAAGACTGGACACGGCAAGCAAGCATCGAGCCCTGGAAGCACTTTCTACCAAACGCATCCAGGTTCCGGGCCTCCATGCCAGGGCGCACCGCGGAGTGCATCTTCTGACTTTTCAGACGATGCATGGCCGATTCCACCACCATGGAATAGTGCGGTAGCTGCGCCTTTTGAAAACCAGGGCTCTTATGGAGTCGATAAATTGAAATGACCCGCTTGCTCAGAACCGGCGCCGAGGCCGGTGCCTCCCACATCCGGAAGAGGAGACGTTCCAGCATCGGAGGAACCGGCACAGTAAAGGCATCCTTCGGAGGAGAGTCATACTGGAGGGCCTCGAGCTCTTCGGCTCGAGGCTCCTCCTCAGGATCCGCCGGGATCGCCAAAGCAGTGGCCATCTCCCGCACGAACTCCGAGAACCGGGTATCCTCCAGAGGGGACCTACTCCGGGGCTCAGACTGCGGTGAGTCCGACAGGTCGCACCGAGTCTTGAAGGTACCGGGGGAATCCTCATCCTCCATCTCCCAGGCAGACTCGTCCAAAGAGGAGTCGGGCTCCGACCGCGCGGGGCCCGGCAGCACCTGCCCCGACGCCGAAGGCACCAGCGTTGATGCCCTCAGTCCCGACCGGAAGGTCGAGGGTGACAGCGACCGAGGACGACCTCGAGCCTTCATGCTCTCGAGTATCGGCTCGGTCTCCGGGGTCGACTTCGACATCGATGTCCCGGTGGTCGGGGCAGATGCGCCAGCGAGGCTGGCCATCAGCACCCGCTGCTGATCCATGAAGGCAGACAGTCTGCACTCCAAGGCTGTCAGCCTGAGACCCAGCTCAGGAGACTCAGCAGCTACCGACTCGGGCCCCGGCAGCGCCGGGCCCGACGTTGGCTCCCTGGGAGGAGAGTCCTCAAGGACAACAGGACTTACGTGTCCAGCAGACTCTGGCTCCACCCGAGGTACCTTTGACGGCTTCTCCTGTTCCACGGGCCCAGGACGGCGGTCGGGGGTCCGAGACCTAGCTCTCGAGGAGCCAGGGACCTCCTCCAACACCGCCCTCGTGAGCCGCTTCTTCCTCTTTCGCTCCCGCTCGGGAGACTTCCTCTCCGAGGAATCCGACGATGCTCGTGGTCAGACTCCCGAGACGTCGAGGCCTCAGACGAGGTCCGGGCCCGGCCGGAGGCCGAATCGGAGAAAAGCCTTTCCTTTTGGTGCTGACGACTTCGAAGTGCCTTAGTGGACATTTTTCCACATGGTCCACAGATCTTAGGATCATGATCCGGACCGAGACACACTTCTTAAAACCACTGGAAGCCATCGGGGAAAAAAAGAGTCCCCGCGAGGTCAAAGGACCGGCCTTCCAGGGAAAAGGAAAAAAAGAACGCGAACGCCAGCCACGAAGGGCAAAAACCGAAAAAATAAGATCGGGCTCGATACCAGTGTACCGAACCCAGCGAGAAGGGGAACCGGCGTCGAACCGGAGAAAAAACCGCGAAGAAATCACAAGGAATGGATGAAAAAATCAAACTATTTTCCGGATGAACTAGGACACATGTCCGATGGGCTCCACGGAAAAAGAGAGACTGAGCAAGATGGCACCTTTAGGCGGGAAGGGGACCGCGCATGCGTGCAGTATTCCCAAAGGCTTTCATAGAAAGCTGGGGAAATGCTCCGCAGGGGCTCCATCGACGTCGATGTCACCCATATGTGAGGACTGACTTCCTGCTTGGTCCTGGAGAATCAGTAAGAACTGGCTACGGCAGAGAGAATGTCCCAATTCTGAGGCGGATTGGGGCTAGCAGGATCCTGAGTGTGGTCTTGATGTTGATAGTAGAATATCAGGTTCGACGGATCACAGGACTCTCCCCCGGACTCGCCCCAAGGAGCTCGACCAAGGAGCGCGTCCTGCTCCTTGGGTGCGCTCCTTCTGTGCGCGCCACTGCGGCGCGGAATGCCGCACTAGGGGCATTTAAATACAGGATGGACACTTCCGGGGACACCAGGAGGGCAGCCAATGGGATTACCTGTGAGAGGAGCAACAGAGGAACGTCGGCAACAGCTAAGCAAACAGGCAGGCAGATAAACAGCTAAGCAGGCAGCAGGTGGACACAGGACAAGCAAGAGCAGCAGTAAAAAATAATAAATAAATAACATCAAGCAGTTTGGACTAAAAGTCAGAAAAGCAAAATAGCTAAGTAATGAATAAGAGGGTAAAATGAAAACATGAAGAAAAAGATACATATAGAAGTCAAAGGTATGGCAAATAATGACTTACCCAAAATGGGGGATACTAAATGCACATTCTCCTGGTTATAAACAGTTTTTAAACGCCTGTGAATGATATATACAAACGTTGAAGACAGGAGCAGCTGAGGACCAACAGAGGTCATATATAACCTCAACCATTCTAAACATTTAAGGGAAAAGCTCTGAAAGATATAATATATATTGGATACTGACAAGGAAACAGTCGGCTGTAACTTATACTGTCCACTGTGTATTACTATGTTCCAATCAATCATTTAGGCAGACACCATCACAACATTTCTGCAGAAGTTACAAATACGATCAGCATATTTCACAAGGGATATCCCAAGGGAACTATATCTAGAAAAGATATATATACAAGGATCATTCAAAACCGACAAAGAGATACATACAGTGTGTAAAACCAGCTAACAGATACAGTCGCCGTCAAGACTGTTGGATTTATGACAAGTTGGCAAAAAATGGGAAGAATAACGCTTACTCAAACGAATACTCCATAAGACATTTTGAACCAGGCCCCAATGAGGCAGGAGCATCAGAGGATCACTCTTTCCCCCACTAATCACCAGGGAAAATCCCTGGTAAGTGGCAGGGGGTGGGGGTTGCAAGAGGAGCATTCATGGGTGAGTTCTTTGTCGCTGAATTGGCTGTGGTAAGTGTATTGCCAATAACGTAGATGCATTTCATGTTATCGGTAATGCACAAAGAGGTCATTTTATTAGTGGGCACATATCTTAAGCAGTAAAGTATGTGCCCTCATTGACGATATTTTAGTTATTTATGTAGGTATGTGGCCTATTATAAAATATTGACTAGCATAAAAATCTGCATGTTGGCATGATGGTGCATTCCCTGCCAGTGTCCAGGGGCAGAGTTAGGGTGGAACCTGCAAGTACATATCATTTACACATGTGCATGACAAATCTTGGAGGACATATTCACGCCAACTCTAGGGCTGGTGCAAAGTCCAACACCTTACCTCAAGCTGCAAGCTCTGTCGCTTACTCTAGTATTTCTTCCTCTATCTGCTTCTCCAGGGAGTGTCTCTCCGAGGTGGGGGGAGGAGGTCAGGAAAGTTAGAGAGAGGCTAAGAAAAATCTGCCCTTACCGTTTCCCACTTGGATATTGCTTGTACTATCCTAAGCATTGGTGGAAGGTATGTGATTTGTGTCACAGAGCCGGTAGCAGAGGGGACGGACAGCGACATCATTTTTGTAACAATCTTGTTCCTCTTTCGGATGTAAGGGCAGCTGCAGCGCTGTATCTGCTGTATCTATGGCATGCCGCATTCATAGAAGACAGTTCAATAAAGTTAAAAGTTAATAAAAAGTTAAATGAAAGCTGAAAGACAGGCAATGCCTGCTCTGAAGAGCTCGGGATCCTGTTCAATATATGAGCTAAACATCATTACACGTTGAAATGATTTAAGAAGGATAAAATGCTTTTCCAGCTCTGTCTGTGCAAACCAAATGCATCAGTCACTGTAGCTGCCGCCTACTTCTGGCAGGCATGAACTAGATAATTACTGCAATGTGCCATACGGCATTCGGTGACACATCACAAAGATTATCGGTCACTGCAAATTATTTTTCTTCATGGAAAAGCATAACTTCTAGTTACTTTGAATGATTCACCTTGAAAAATTAGCCAGGATCTCAGAACAACTGTGTAATTTATACATTGGTACCGCCAGTTGAGCGTGTTCCAGTGACAATGCAAATTACATTTCATCGCAGCTCTTTCATCCATAACCTCATACACCATTGGAACTTTTTAGCAAGTATCTTACTGAGACACCACTGGGCTGCTGACTTCCCCCTCCCCACCTTGACTGACAGATTAGCCATTCCCAGCAGCCACTGAAGCAAATTAAGGTCCCTGCTCTGTACTACTCCCCTCCCTCTCTCTGCCCTAACAACGGCAAAGAGTTCAAATAACAAAAAGCAGGGAAGAAGAGATGCAATTGTGGATACCTGGCCCAGATGTACATAAAGCTGGTCCTGGCTCTGGGTCTGGCCAATGAGTTGCTGTTTAAACATTTGAAAGATGGAGAGAGCTCTAGTATGTGGCCCATAGCCCAGGACTGTCACTGTGAGAGCTGCATCAAATGAGATTAGGGGAATGACTAAAAATGGTACTTGGGAATGGAGGATTGCTGGGACTTAATGAACTGCTGTAATTACAAACAAACATTAATTGTTGATATTGGCGGTATATAAATTGTTATTAAAGGTAAAGATAAATGAGCTGGAAGCCCAAAGGAGCAGAAGAAATCTACCAGGCCAAAAAATATAAAATGAAAGCCGATTAGTAAATAAATAATTGAAAGTGTAACTCCTTTTTTTTCATTAGGCATTAGTTAAGCACATACTTAATTTCTAAGTTTTCACATTATGCTCTACTTAGCATTCATGCTTAGTAATATATTTTAGAAAGTTGAAGTTCAGTGAGCAATTTCCCATCATCTCTGCCCTGGTAGCCTTCAGTACAGTAATGAAATGCAAACATCTAATTCATGCATCGGAGCATAATTTCTTCTCAATTGCATTATATATTCTTGAAATAATTTCAATAGAAATTGAATAATAAGAAAGAATAAGGTTTTACTAGGGTGACACTGAAATTCGCTAGCACTCCCATGAATTAATATCCTTGCAATTTTAAATCAAAGTTTGACAAATGTTTTACAAATTATTGGGGATCCTGTGAGATACTCAGTGTCCCAGCTTTTTATGGAATTATTATCCATGGCAAGTCTTATTTAAATTAATTTTCAGTCTAACGAATGCGAATATAAACATGAAGGTGTATCACAATACACGCATGCACATACAGTACAAAGTTCTATAACACCTACTGGTCCAAAAAGTGACTATTTTATACTTACTATCAGAAGGCAACATAGGTAAATATGTAGCTTTATAAAATATAGTCAGAACTATCCTTAATAGTTCTCACCCAATTTTTTTCATTAATTTGGGATTTAGCTCATGCCTTTTCAGTAGTAGGCCAAGGCAAGTTTCATACAGGTATGCTAGGTATGTCCCTATCCCTGGAGGGGGAAGGGGGGAAGAGAGAGGAGTGGTGGGAAGGAGGCAGGTGGACAGGCTCAGATCCACTGCAGCCACTGGACACCTAGCCTGTCCAGTCTGCCTCCCTGCTAATCCAGGTGCATCCCCATGAGGTTCCCAGGGCTTGGAAGACCCCGAGGTCCTGTTGCAAATCGCATCCCTGCCACAAGAGGAGCAGCATGGCTTTGCTGCTGTTGCCAGGTTACATGACCTCATGGTGATGCATCTGGAAGGCCTATGAGCAGATACATGCCATGGTAGGGGTCCTACACAGCTCATTTATGTATTTATGTTCCCTGTAAAATAGTTATCTCCAAGTTATAATGCCCTGTTCAATGTAATTTCAGTTTGTTCAATGTAAACCGCACTGATGCAGAATAGCGCGGTATATAAGAGAATGTAATAAATAAAATTTCCACTCCTACCACTCAAGTTAGTAGGAAAGCAGAGATTGGGCTACAGCATATTTGTTGGTGGGATCTTGCTGTAAATATAGAAACATAGAAATATGATGACAGAAAAAGACCACATGGCCTATCTAGTCTGTCCTTCCATAACAACTACAACAGTCCCCTTTTTACCTTTAGAGATCCTCTGTGTTTGTCCCATGCTTTTTTGAATTCAGTTACTGTCCTCATCTCTACCACCTCCACTGGGAGACTATTCCACAGATCCACTACTCTTTCTGTAAAGAAATATTTCCGCATATTACTCCTGAATCTATCTCCCTTCACCCTCATCCCATGTCCCCTCGTAGCAGAACTTGCTTTCAATTGAAAGAGGCTCTCTCCCTGAACATTTATGCCACAGAGGTATTTAAATATCTCAATCATATCACCTCTATCCCGCCTTTCCTCTAAGGTGTACATATTAAGATCCTTCAGTCTGTCCTCATATGCTTTATAATCATCTTAGTAGCCACCCTCTGCACCGACTCCATCCTGTTCACATCCTTTTAAAGGTGCAGTCTCCAGAATTGCATACTATACTCCAAATGAGGTCGCACCAAAGACTTATACAGAGGCATTATCACCTCCTTTTTTCTGCTAGCCATTCCTCTCCGTATGCACCCAAGCATCCTTCTAGCTTTTGCTATCGCCTTTTCTACCTGTTTAGCTACTTTAAGATCATCAGACACAATCACGCCTAGGTCCCGCTCTTCTTTAGTGGACAAAAGTACTTCACCCCCTATACTATATTGCGCCCTTGGATTGCTGCAGTTGAAATGCATGACCATACATTTTTTAACATTAAATCCGAGCTGCCAAATTCTAGACCATTCTTCAAGCTTAGCTAGATCCCTCCTCATGTTATCTACACCTTCCTGGGTGTCTACTCTATTGCAGATTTTGGTATCATCCGCAAAGAGGAAAACCTTACCTGAAAGCCCTTCCGCTATATCACTAACAAAGATGTTAAAAAGAATTGGACCAAGGACAGATCCCTGGGGCACACCACTGATAACATCCTTCTCCTCAGAGTGAGCTCCATTTACTTGTACTCTTTGTTGCCTCCCACTCAACCAATTTCTAACCCAAGCAGTAACTTTAGGGTCCATCCCTAGGGTGCTCAGTTTGTTTATAAGTTGCCTGTGAGGAACAGTGTCAAAGGCTTTACTGAAATCCAAATACACCACATCTAGGGCTCTCCCTTGCTCCAACTCCCTGGTCACCCAGTCAAAGAAATCAATCAGATTTGTCTGACAAGACCTGCCTCTGGTGAATCCATGCTGCCTCGGATCCTGTAATCCGCTGGACTGCAGAAACCTCACTATTTTCTCTTTCAGCAGCATTTCCAATAATTTACTCACCACCGAAGTTAAACTAACCGGCCTGTAGTTTTCAACCACATCCTTACTTCTGCTTTTGTATAAAGGCACCACATGAGCCTCTCTCCAGTCCTTTGGCATCACTCCCGACTCCAACGAGGCATTGAAAAGGTCAGTCAGTGGAGCTGCTAGAACGTCCCCAGGTTCCCTCAGTATTCTCGGGTGTATCCGATCCGGTCCCATCGCTCTGTCTACTTTAAGTTGAGATAGTTTCTCACGAACACAGTCTTTTGAAAATTGTTCAAGATGTCCTTTGCTTCTGTTCCTATTTGTGGGTGTTTTCTGAGGTCCTGCTCCTGGTTCTTCATCTGTGAACACAGAACAAACATATTTGTTAAGCAATTCCGCTTTATCCTTATCAGCTTCTACATATTCCTCCCCTGCACCCTTGAGTCTGACAATACCACTCTTGCCCTTCCTCTTCACACTAATATATCTGAAAAATGTCTTATCCCCCCGTTTTATTGCATTGACTATTTCCTCCTCCTTTTGAATCTTTGCCTTCTTGACTACTATGCTAGCTTCTCTAAGTTTTTCCAAATACAGATGCCTGTCTTCCTCTCTGTGATCTCTTGTATTTCATGAAGGCCTCCCTCTTTTTCTTCACTTTTCCAGCTACTTCTTTCGAAAACCATAGCGGTCTCCTTTTCCTTTTACCTTTATTTACCATTTTAACAAAAAGGTTGGTTGCCCTTAAAATATCCCCTTTCAGTTTTTCCCACTGTTTTTCTACATCCCTCAGCTGTTCCCATCCAACTAACGACTCCCTGAGGTATTGGCCCATCTTCGCAAAGTTAGTCTTCCTAAAGTCTAAGATCCTCGCCTTTGAATGGATTCTAACAGCCTTAGTCCTAATACTGAACCACACCATCTGGTGATCACTGGATGCAAAATGATCTCCCACTACAACATCAGAAACACTTTCACCATTGGTAAGCACCAAGTCCAGTATGGCCCCTTCACGTGTGGGGTCTGTTACCAATTGCCTGAATAGTTCTCCCTGTAGAGAATCCAGGATCTCCTTACTTCTAGATGATACTGCAGCAGGAATGTGCCAATCAACATCTGGCATATTGAAATCTCCTATCAGTAGCACTTCCCCTTTCCTAGCAATGCTGCACATGTCTTCAATTAACTCTCTGTCCACCTCTTCCTTTTGTGAGGGAGGTCTGTATATCACACCAATGTAAATAGATTTCTCTTTCCCTCTTTCTAGTTTAACCCACAATGCCTCCCCTCTCTCTTTTAAGCTCTGTAATTCCAAAGCTTTAATAGTAGTTTTTACATATAGTGCCACTCCTCCTCCCCTACTTCCTACCCTGTCCTTTCTGAATAAAATATCTGGGAATCAGATGCGTAACACATGTGAATTTGACTGCCAGCATCCATTAGATGGTACAGGGGATATGTTGGCCTGTGGTCACTCATACAGATAAGCAGACATTGGTCAGGTGGAGAGCTAGCTACACTGACACCAGCATGCACTCATGAAGAAATAAGGCTGGGTTCCAGCTGCCAGGGTAGAAAACATATTTATTGCAAGTGTGCACATAGTGGAGCCATACCACATAGATAACCATGTTTAGATGATAATGGTTAATATAATGCACAGCATACATGGTAATATTCAGGCAACCATCCTGAGATTCAGGCCCCCTGCCCCAATATATACATTAAAATGGGCTGCTGAGCATTTATATACATAGCTAAAACACATATAAAAGTCCTTCCTTACCCCTCTCTCCCATGCCTCCATAGAGCCCCACCTCAATACCTGCAAGGGTAACAGAGTAACCAGAGTTAGCAATGTCACTTCCAACATTGTTACACACATAACTATCTCACCAAACACCTCTCCTTTCTCACCCAACATACAGCCACCCATAGTGAAGGAGGCAGCCTCCTGTGGATATATGCAGGTGACATTAAGGTGACAGCCCATAACAAACAGAGTGCACACCTCATACATGTGAGTCCTTACCAGATTCAGTGCTCCTCACCTAAATCCCACAGCTAGTTTGGAAGTAGATTAAGCAGTAGTGCTGTCACCCTAATTGCCATCCATGTGCTGGCTATTTTGCAATTGGGAACCTGTGGGTTAGCTAGATGAAATTTCCCCATTTCTAAAATGACCATTGCATACATTTATATCCTGTACATGTTCTTACCTGCAGCTCATTTCAGAAAGAACCATGTGTAAAATGCAGACATGCAGGTCATACCCCTGTTCACATTTATAAAACTGGAACATGCATTTGTGCGGGTCCATTTTAGAAACATTGTGAGTTGTGTTGCCTCTGCCCAAGTCATGGCACCTAAGCTCAAGGCTTACTAGAAAGGACAATGTCTGCCAGGGTGAGATGGAAATGTCGCAGGAGGTCCTCAAGCACAAGAGAGTGCTCCTGAACTATGCTGGTGTCCTTTTGAGTGCCTATCAGAAACAAAAAATCTGGCTGGTCATTTGTCCATGCATAAATGCTGTCTACCACTGTAATCAAGATGGAGAGGACCTGAAAAGCAAATGGAGGGAGATGAAAAGGAAATTCAAGCAGAAGGCCATGGAGATATGACCAGATGGCCAACTTTAGCCTCTCAGTAACCTGGAGAAACAGGTACTCCAAGCGTTAGATGAGGTGACAGTGAAGGGAGTTGGTGACTTAGACTCCTCAAGAGTCTTCCAGGAACATAATAGGTATCTGTAACATACATTCTTAAATCCTTTCTGCCTTTCCTGCATGCTGTGGTTGCTACCTCCCCTACATCTAGGTCCAGTGTGTGGGCATATGATCACCCTAAACTCACAGATTTCTTCTATTGTGAGACTGTATGCCTCATGCCTTTCCAGGGGTGCATGCAGTGGCAAGTGATGTATTACTGAACAGAAACCACTAGTAGCTCACTAACCATCACAAAGAGCACACCAACCCACAGAACCATAGAAACAGAAGAAAGCAGTTATCACGGTACGCCATGGAATACTAGTCAAACATCTTCATTAAGTGTCTGTTGAGGTCTGTCCGTATATGTGTTTTGGCTCTAGGCCTTCATCAGGGGCTCAGGACATACAGGATGAAGACACTTTGTATGGAAACGTAGCCAGCGGATGGGCTGATAGGCAAGCACTGCTTAAAACACTCAACCCTGGAACAAATAGTGTTGTACCTGTAGACTACCATTGAAAAGACTGTCTAGAAGGGAGACAGCTGGAGGCAATAGAGACACTCATTGGTGAAATCATGGGGCTGCACAGGGACTAGCACCAGTTCATGGAGCAGTGCATCATGGACCGCTCTGCACCTCTCCAACTGCTACAGCTGGTGTCCCAGTCTGCATATGCACCACTCTCCACTTCCACTACCAGAGGCTCAGGTTAATCAGCACAGAGGCTGTGCAGCCAATGTCATCTTCTTCCAACATTTTGGAACCCGTGCTCCATGAAAGCAAGGACACCTTTCACTTTTCCCCTTTCTGGAGGCCTCCCAAGACACTGGTGGACTGGATGATGTCATCAACAGCTCCTCAGAAAGTAGTGGGGCATCATCCAGTACACCATCATACCAAAATATTCAGGGGCAGGGGGCAGGAGGTAAGGAGCTGAAAAGCAGGGAAGAAGAGGGGACATGGTAAAAAATGACACTCATTATGTGTTCATCCCTAGCAGAAGAAAAGAGTTGGTGCTGGTGGGGGGGGGGAATAGGGAAAGGAGCTGGTGCTATAGGCATTGTTGGGGGGGCATGGCAGAGTGATAGATGATAGGTGCAGTGGGAGGAGGAGGAGGATGGTTCGTGTGAGACTGGGTTGGTCGTGATGGGAGTGGTGTGGGCTGTTCCACCGGTCAGGCAAAGGGGTGAGGTAGAAGGGAAATGATGGTGGATGGGGCACTCTGATGTACATGCTTTCCATTTTTGCAAATAAACACCTTCACATGAAGTGCCTACATATGAGGTTGTCTCTTACTGCCACACTTAGTTGGTACTGCTACCCTGTATCCTCTTGCCTTTTTCCTTCTGCCTTTTCCTCTTTGATCACCTGTTCTTCAGGCAGGAGTTGTCACTGCCTCAAAGCCAGATTTTGAAGCATGCAGCAGGCCATGAATATCTGACATATCCTGGTTGGGCTGTAGAGGAGCTCTCCCATGAATCCATTTGGGCAATGGAAGCAGCTCTTGAGCTGCCCAATGTCTATGGGACTTGTTGTATTGTTCCTCTGCCTCTGGTGCCATAATGGAGGTTAGGAGCCACATCTTGAGAAGATAACTTTTGTCACCTGTGTGGGTGGAGGGGGGAGTAGATACATCAGGTTTTGTACCAGGAGATTTCATATGCAGGGGTAAGCACTGCAAGCATGAGCTCTGTTTACCAAGTGCTGCAGCTACCATGGATCACTGTGACCTCTTAGCATTGCCATGTCTAAGTATTAGAGTGGGCTAGAGCAGGATTACCCAGCAACTATCCACCAGTGAAATGTCAACTCTCAAAACTCTCATATATGCCAGAGTGGGTCAGGATATAGGAGTCATGGCAGGAAGCTGAATTTCAGTTTCCTACCACTGTAAGCTGTTGAGTGAGATGAATGCCTTCCTGTTGAAGTGGATGGCCTCTCTCCCTTGTGACCACATGTGTGCAATTAATGACCTCCAATACCGATGGAAATTTGGCCTTTTCATGGAATTAGATCATAGCTTGCTACCTCTCCTGCATGGACTGTTGGAAAGCTGCATATTCAGTAGTGTGGATTAGAAAGGCCTCAGGAGCGATGCACTGTGATGTGGCTGACTGGCTGACCCACAGTGGCAGCCAACACAGACTGGAAATTTCCTGTGGCTAGGATGATAAGGGCCATGATGACCTTGAACTGGACGGGCATGGACTAGCCCCTTTGTATGGTGGAGCGGAGGAGTGGCTCTAGCTCCTGGCAAAGATGGTGGATGGCTGCCTTATCAAATCAGCACCTGGTGAGACACTGCTCATCTGTGAGGTCCAAGAATTTGGTCCTGGTCTGTAGACCCTCTGATATGGGTGCTTCCTGCCGTCTTTGCTGTACTCCCTGTGGACCTCATGCAGCATAGCCATCGCAAACCATGTATTCATAGCATCCATGGCTCCTATCTCCCTCTACCAGCACCCAGTGCTACTTTCACCAACACCCAGTGGCTCCCATCACCAGCACCCAACAGCACTGCACATGCACCTCCACACACACACGCACACAGAGCAGAAAACCA
This sequence comes from Ichthyophis bannanicus, assembly GCA_033557465.1. Lineage (NCBI taxonomy): Eukaryota > Metazoa > Chordata > Amphibia > Gymnophiona > Ichthyophiidae > Ichthyophis > Ichthyophis bannanicus. The sequence continues at coordinate 622,875,650 of CM066031.1, read as the reverse complement.
CACAGAGTCAGCAAGGAACACTGAGGCATACACAGACAAGCAGCAGGGAGCCACACAGAGACACACACAGATAGTACAGTAGGTATCAAGCAACTGGGCAACAGGAGGACTGACAATGAGAGGCAAGGAATGGGAAACTAGGAGCATGCAACTGGCATAGCTGGGGGTGTGGGGGGTATGAGGGAGTGGAATCTATAGGGGTCTTGGAAAGGGGGAGGAGAATAGTTTTGAGAATAGCACAGGATAGACTGCAGGAAACACCTACATGGACACAGAACAGTCATGCCAAAAATTTGCATGCCAAGCTACTCCATTTACCAGCACCACAAGGAGTCCCAACAGACAAAGTCCCATCCTTATTTGTGAATTAAAGCAGGTATTAACTGGCATGTTTAAAAAATCCATGTCGCTGGCCTAAATGAAATATGTCATAGGCATGCAGGCACTGGCATTGCCAGGCTATGCCCAGAAATGCCCTTGGAAGATCCCAAATTTCTATGCAGATGATATTACTCTTCTACACCACACTGACCCTACTACCTTGGACCTAGCTCCTCTCAATTCCTGCTTGACATCGGTGGCTACCTGGTTCTCCTCTAATTTCCTGCATGTAAACTCATCAAAACCTTTTGCCATTTGGTTCATCTTCGGTGCTCCTGCTCCTTCCCTCGCTCCTCTTTTGTCCTCCACACCTCTCCCTCTTGTTCCCTCCGTACGTTATCTGGGGGTTATCTTGGATTCTGCCTTATCTTTCAAAGAGCATGTTTCCTCTGTGGTGCAACGGTGCTTTTACACTTTGAGACAACTTCGTGCAGTTCGCCCTTTCATATTCGTCCCCGCAATGACCACACTACTCTTATCCCTGGTGGTTTCCCATCTTGATTATTGTAATGTCGTTCTGGCCGGCCTTCCCCAATCACAACTGCGGAGATTACAATTGGTTCATCACACAGCAGCACGTCTTCTGATGCATGCTTCACGTTTTGATCACATCACCCCTCTTCTGATTCACTTGCACTGGCTTCCACTTACCTATCGCATACAGTTCAAGGTGCTCATCCATGTACATAGATCCATTCACACCGGTGTTCCCCTCTACCTCGCAGATCAAATCCGTCTTCACTCCGCCCATCGTTCTCTTCGGTCAGTTCATCTGAACCGCATGTCCCTTCCTTCTCCATCACAGGCTCATCTCGAATCCACCCGTTCTTCTGCTTTCTTCTTCTTAGGCCCTCGACTCTGGAACTCGCTCCCCCCTGCCCTCCGTCTAGAACCCTCCTACAAAACCTTCAAGACCATGCTGAAGTCCCATTTGTTCTGCACAGCTTTTAACCTTCCCCCTCCCCCTGCCCTCTCCTTTCCCCCATATTGTTGATTTCAGTCGTTCTTAACCCACTTTGCCCTGTTGCTCTACTCTCCCTTCTTATTCTATCGTATCTCGTATCTTTCTTTCCTTTTACTTATGGCGTTCTTTTCCTTTTCAGCAGCCCTATTTTTGCTACTGTAAACTGCTCTGGTACCTTGAGTGTGAGCGGTATATAAAATGTATTAATAAAGATAAAGATAAAGATCTGTGGAATTTTACAAAATGAATGTTGACCAAAGAGGTCATTATGTCTGTGGCCATTGTAAAGCATGTGAGAACACAGTCTAGTCAAGATTCTTTGTAGATCCTCAGAATTGAAAACATTATGAACTGAGATGCCAGCACGTCTTGCCTTTGCAATTTTGTGATTAATTCGGTTATCTGCCCATGTGACAATGCATATGTAGGTATGATCACCAGGCAATTTAGAATTGATCTTCCACTTTCCCAAGACTGACTGCTCTGACCACATTTCCTATCTCCCTCTCTCCTAATGCTTTGCCCCCTTTCTATTTCCCTGCCTAATACTTCTCCTCTGTCCTTTCATTTTTCCAGCCATATCGCAGTGTTTTATTATTATTGTAAACTGCCCTGATGCTCCCGTGTGGGAGGTATATCCAGTACTTATAAAGAATGAAGAAAAATAAAGAATAAGAATTACCGAACATCACCATTGCCTAAAGAAAGAAAAAGATACAGTTCCATCGTTTGCACATTGTTTGCAATGCAGACATGTCGCCTCGTTGAAATTTATGGGGAATGATCAGGTCCCTCAGAGTTTTAGTAGAGGGGACAGAGAAAGATGATTATTAGAGTCAGAACAAAAATGGATTTATAGAATGCATGCATTAGAACCTTGTGGTTTAAATAATTCATTGGCTTTAAGGGTATTTCTTTTTTTAATATTTTGCTCTTATTTAAATTAGATCTGTAAAAAGGATTCATTTGATTGGTCAGCTATTAGTTTCTTTAGAACTGGAATAGAAACACAAATGTGTTATAATACTGTAATCATGTAATTATAGGTCTGGGCTGGCGTGTTGTAACATGGCAAAGGTTTGGAAGTGACTTGGCAAATTCGAACAGTCTTGGGGGAGTTATTGTGTGATATTAAATAGTTCCAGATTGAATAACAGATCAAGGGGTATGTTTACTAAAATGCAGCAGTGTACCATGTTTTAGGCCCTGAAACAGCGCGAGGGTGGCTCCAAGGCCATGCTAACCAATGAAGGCATGACCGGCATGTCTCCATGTGGTTAACACGAGTTCTGTGCTAAGCAGTTTGCTACTATTGAGATGACGGTAAAATGCGTCCGCACTAAGTTCAATATCAATGGTTAGAGTACGTTAGAAACACTTGTGCTAACTGCAATGCATGCACTGCGCCGCTGAACCATCCAGTCTCTGCCCCGACCCATGCTAAGCAGTTGGTGTGGGTTTTGATGCACAGTAACAGTTACCATGGCTCATTTGGCATGTGCGAAACCCATGTCAACCAATACTGAAGGTTAAGTAAACATGCCCCTAAAATTGGTGTGAAACATGGTTAGGACTGTGAGGTGCAGAGAATCTGCAGGCGGTTTAGATCGCTATACTGGGAATAGGGTAGCATGGCTCATTTGAAAACAACTGACATTTTACTTGCTCTGGCACTTGGGTAACATAATTGGCATTTTTTTAAAGCATGACACCATGTTTTCTCATAGCTTTGCAAAAGAGTGTCATTTTCTTAGCAATTAGTATTTTTTTTGGAAAATAGTCAGGAGCGTAGGGTACTGTGAATGCTTAGCGTGCAGTTTAGAACACTGTGCGGGGAATAGAGCAGGCAGTTTATTTTAATATTAATATAACTGATGTCATGTCGCTATCACTGATGTTTGAACGCCGCAGTCAGCGCCTTTTTAAAGTACAGCTCCATGTTCTTTCATTGTTTTGCAAGGAGTCTGTCAGAGATCACAGAGAGCCATGAGTATGATTGTTTTGTTAGCAAATTAGGACAAGTTGTTTCATAGCAGAGCAAATGAATTTTGGGTGCTTTTTAAAATGTCAGAGTAAAAAGTGTCTGCAATCAGAATAATGAAAATCGAGAGTAATAAAAGTTCATAACATAAGTTATAAGGAATTATTTAGAAAAGGTGAAATACAATGTTTTGAAAAGGTATTTTAGCTTTAAAATTAAAGGCAGGTCTCTTACTGATTACTTAAAAAGGTAAAATAAAATAAGGGGGAATCAAAGAAAATAATTGAGATACTGTATATTGTGCCATATTAAAATGGATCCAGTGTATGGTTGATTTGATCCTATTGTAAAGCTATTAATAAAATATATTAAATTGATTTTAGAAAGCTCTTGCAACCCTGAAGAAGCAGGCAACGCAAAACATTGGCCACCGTTAGGTGCTTGAGTGCTCACACGAGAGCAGAGTTGTTTCAATCAAGTTAAGGTCAAAATAATTATTGTTGTATAAAAGAAGTGGAGCGTGATTCTACAACATCCACGTCTGGTCTATGGACACAAACAAAATGAAAATGGGGCCATGTTGAATGCGATTCCAAAACCGCGGGGATAGACGCACCCATGCTTCCGGAATCTGGGGCTAAATGTCTTGAGCGTGGCACGAACAACACACTCTGGGAGATACAGGCCCTCACTGTTACAAGGGGACGTGGGTTTGCGCATCAAATAGCATGTACATCCCTGTTCACTCCGTATGCTGATAAGATGTGCGTTTCTGATGCAACCCGTCTCTGCTTACAAAGTGTTCCTAGGATGATCCCACAGTGACAGTGTTGTGCTCATTCACAAATCCCATGAATAAAGATGATACCAATATGTGCATGCTAACCAGACTATATTTACTAGTCGGCTGCATGCCCAGAACACTACAAAGTAATCTAAGTGCACCATAGCTATGTATTCACAATCGAAAGTGAGCTGTGTGACCTGATATACCTTGCATCACAACATACGTGGCATTAGCTGAACTCTTTACTCATGCTTACAGTGATCATTTCTGAACACTGCTAAGTATAGAGCAGCAAACATCTGGCTGGGGTCTCTACAGTGTAATATAAATAACTATCCCTGTCACGGTAGGGAAGGCCCACATGGCCCCTCTAGCACAAACAGCAGTTGTCAGTGTAGCCTGACATAACACTACTGCACCACTGTATAAGTCCTTTGAAGTTGCTTTAATGTTACATGTACCTAGAAATGTCTCTCACCTCTGCATTCTTGTCTGTAAAACTGCATTTTGTGTTATGCCAGTCTGCAGACACATCAATGCTATAGGGAGTGGCACACCCATACTTCCCTATGGGATGCACTAATGTGCAGAGCTGCACTTTTTCTAAGTCCTGGCCATATTCGAGGTTTCAGCTGGTATAACCTGAATGTATACGGACTACTCATGATATGTACAGGGGCCATTCCTGAAAATGCCTTATACGTCTCAATGACTCACCATGCCTAATTCCACTCCTCTCGGCCCACATTCTGAGATCCCCGTACTAGTGCCCTGTATATTCAGGGCCTCTGGGTTTCTGAATACGTTGCTTGACATTTTTGGCAGAAAAGGGTCTATCCCACACGTATAAATGGCTTATTTTCATTCTGGAATGACCTCCTTAATGTTTCCTGGGAAAAGACAATGGTTGGAGGACTTTTATGACCTATGAAGATTATTCCTGGTTTCCATTAAAAAGTATTTTAATATTACAAAAAAGAAATATACAGAATATATTCTGAGATCTTTGTCCTCCAATATGCAATTTTTCCATAAAGCTTGATGATTATTGCGTTTGTTTGTCAGCAGTCTTTTTGTAACTAATACTTTATAGCAGTGCTTTCCAAACTTTTATCCCATATGACCCTATTTTAGCAACTGAAAATTCATGTGACCCCAGATGACGATGAAATCAAAACAGCAGGTCTCCAGCCTCCTTCCCCTCCCTCCGCTCATCTAAAGCAGGAAGCAGCAGCAACAGTAGTGGCAACAGCAGCAGCAGCCGTCAGCACTGGGTCCCTTGTGTCAGTGTGCAGTGTGTGCTTACAGTCCCCAGTACTCAGCGTGGCTTTCCAGTCTAACAGGAAGCTCACCCAGGAGGGGGCAAGGGCCTAGGAATAGTCACTGGCTCACATGCTGACTGGTGACTGCCACTACTTGGCATAGGTCACCAGTCCTAGCAGAGAAAAGAGGAAATGGCCATGCGTCTGTGACCTCATCCGCTGAAGAAATGACCCCATTTGGGGTCTCAATCCCAAGTTTGTGATCCACTGCTCTACAGACAGTGCCACTGAAAATCATTGCAGACTATCCCAGCACTATCTGCCCTATTTATTTATTTGCCCCTTAACACCAACACCCCTCAAATCTTCCTCCGCCAAACCCCCAGTTAATTGTACAGCACAATATATACCAAAATGCAAATTGTTGTATATATGTTTCAGTTCGCCTGTACACCTATTATCACCCAGTTTGATGTATAAACGTTCATAGTTATACTGTATATAGTTAATGTTGATATGTATACTATTGGTAACAATGTAAACCGCCCTGATCTCTGGAAGGAGAGGAATATATAAAAACGTTCTAAACAAATACATTTGCATTATTTGATAACCATGTTCTCCTCAGAAGGTTTTGCCAGCTGGGTGGCATGAAGGAGTCACCAGGTGGGGGTGGGGGGATACCGCACAGCATTATAACATTTTATGTTATTTACAACTGCAACCCCTCTTATCCCTGCAGACATTTTGCTGGTGTCTCTGGCAAACCTCTGAGACATTTTTAAGACAAGATGTGATTGTTTTTGTTTGCCAGAATAAACCAATAGGTTTTGGCCATGTACTAAAGGGGCATGTTTACTAAGCCATGAGCTGGTAATGTATGTCTGGGCTACCTTGCCAGCATGGGGCATCAAGCTAACTGCAAGGGGCAGGTACATCCATCCCCTTTATACTTGTATTTATACAGTCAAACCTCGGTTTTCATTTGCCCCGGTTTTCATACGCTTCGGTTTTCAACGTCTTTTCTGACTGAGATTTTGTCCCGGTTTTCATGCATTGCTTCGGTTTTCAACGTCTTTTGACTGAGATTTTGTCCCGGTAGCAGGGAAGAAAAGCTGTCAACGTAAGCAGGAGATGTTGCATGAATGTGGGAGGCAGTTCTTTCTCTTGCAGGGTACGTCTGAAGCTATATCATTAAGATTTTCTGCCATTCTGAAGCATTGAGCAGATAATGTAAAGGTATTTTAATGGACTGAATTCAATGTGATTCCGAAGAGAGCTGGGCACAGCAGCTTGTCAGGGGTGGCTAAGGCCAGATGTTAACATACTGTACTGTACAGTACTGTACTTAGCTTGCTTTCAGTGATGTTAAATGTTCATTTATCCATTTCATTAGTCATGTATATTTATTTCTCATTGTTTTCTGTATGTAAAAATATAGTTATTCTCTATAAAATGTATTTTTTGTGAATATTTTGGGTGTCTGGAACGGATTAATTGGATTTACATTATTTCTTATGGGAAATATTGCTTCAGTTTTCATACGTTTCGGTTTTAGTCAGACTTTTTCGAACGGATTAATCATGAAAACCGAGGTTTGACTGTACTTGTATTCGTTTGTATTTTTGAGTTGTATTTTATTGTCTTTTTATGAGTTGTATTGTAGACCACTTCGGGCAATTCTTCGAATTGATAGGGTGGATGCGAGGAAACCCGACATAGTGGTAAAGGAGAAAACCACCAGAACGGCATTGCCAATAGAATTGTTGCAAGCAATTATTCTGTGAATCACGTGGAGAGGGAGAAGATCCTCAAGTACCAAGAAATGCAGAGACCAAGAAAATGTGGCAGTAAGATACAGAAATATTTCCCATCATATTGGGAGCCACAGGCCTGATAAAGAAGAACTTCCAGTCACACCTTAATCAATTACCTATACATGTTACATCTTATGAACTCCAGGAGGAGGCTGTCTCTGCACAATGCAAGTAGTACAGCATCGGCAAGCATTAACAGTAAATTTGAGAGGCTTAGATCATGCACCACATACCCTGGCTTAGGAGTCAGGTTCATGACTGTCATGATACAATATGTGCAAAACTAACCTGTTTGGAGAAATTGCCCCCAAGAAACATGATTTAATACACAGGCTACAGACTCCTTTGATCTTATTTGTTTTTGTTGTGTGTCTTGTCTCTCCATCTTCATTAGACTGTGCATTCCAGCGAGTAGGGACTGTATTTTGGGGTAGGTTTCTAACTGCCAGTATCAGTGAAACATATGTGTGCGCAAGATTTTCAAAATAAAATAATATGTGTACTTCAGACATGCCAAGTCACACGCGTTCGGTGTGTGACATACACTTTCAGTCTAACTCATCAAGCTCACACGTTTTGCTCCCCCACCCCCTTCTCTCATGCATTCCGCAAAGCTGTTGGTGCTGCCATCGGGCTCTGCTCACCATCAAGGCTGGCTCCGAGGGGGCAGTGAGGGAAGGAACAGCTCTACTGAAAAAACAATGCCAAGAATCTGACCACTGATTTGGTGTCAGCCTCCTCCCCCTGCCTGTGCAGCTCACCTGCTCGCCACCACTGCTTTTCCTGTGCCTGTGACAGAGGCAATAGCAGACCTCCAATATAAAAAAGCAAAAAATGCAGGGTCTTTAACTCCTGGGCTGAGAGGGCTGGTCTAGTCCCGCCCCTCTCTGATGCATGCTTCCAATCAGAGGGCGAGGGACCAGACCAGCCTTCCTAGTACAGAGGCACAAAGACTCTTTCTTTTTTTACGTTGTAGGCCTGCTGATGCCACTACTTCAGCAGGCACAGGAAATGCAGCAGTGATGGCAGCAATGGTGCCGAGGGGTTGAGAGGAAGCACATTCTAGGGGTTGGAGGCCAGATGTTAGACATGAAAGGGGGGCAAAGGGTAGATGCTGGGCAGGAAGTGGTGAGGGCCAAGGAGAGATGCTAGACCCAAAGGGAAGAGTGGAGGGCAGATTCTGGACAAAAAGGGAGCTGAAAGGCAGATGTCAGACACAAAGTGGAAGAGGTGGAGAGGTTGAGAGCAGACACAGGATGGTGGACATAAAGGGGTAGAGGCCAGATTGTAAATACAGAGTGGAGGGTAGATGCTGGGCATGGGGAGGGGGATAAGGTGACAAGGAAGATACTGGACACAAGGGGAATACGAAGACAAAGGAGAGATGCTGGGCATTAAGGGGGGAGAGAGACATTGGGGGGGATGCTGGACGTAGGGGAATAGGGATACAGGGATAGACTGAACATGGGAAGGAGACTAGGAAGACAGAAGAGTAATGCTGGACAGAAGGTGAGGTCGGAAGACAAATAGGAGAAGCTAGATGGAGGGGTAAATAAATAGAGATTCTAGATTAAGGGGAAGAGAAAGAGGAGATGCTGAACAAAGGGGGGATAGTAAGACGAGATGCTGGAAGGAGGGGAAAAAAGAGAAAGAAGATGCTGGATGGTGAGAAGAAACTGGAGAATAAGGGGATGGGGAATAGGAAGGATAGGGTGAGGGCAAATCACCTGGACCAGATGATATACATCCAAGGGCGTTAAAATAACTGAAATATGAGATAGCAGACCTACAGTACTACTAGTAACTCTGAACTATTATTAAAATCATCCGTGAAACTGGAAGATTGGAGAATAGCCAATGTAATGCCAACTTTTTAATAAAGGTTCCAGGGGTGATCTGGGAAACTACAGCCTGGTGAAACTGATGTCAGTACCGGGCAAAATAGTAGAAACCATTATAAAGAATAAAATTACTGAACATGTAGATAGTCGTGATTTAATGGGAGAAAGCCAACATGGATTTAGCCAAGGAAAGTCTTGTCTTACTAACAAGCTATACTTTTTTGAAAGTGTGAATAAACAGGTAGACAAAGGTCAGTCGGTTGATGTGGAGCCCCATTCCGGGAGGGAGACATCTGGGCTGTCCGGACATCCCCACTCAAGATGGGGCTGTTAGGACCAATTCTGGTCTGTGGGAATAAAACATTAACGCGGGAGCCAGAATCGGGCCCAAGTCCAGCCCTGCGTGCCCCCTCCACCTGCGGGGATATTCTCTCTGCATGCTCCCCCGGCATATGTGGCTCCAGCTCCCCCAAATCCCCACCACCCAATCCATGGCTGGCCTCCCGCGGCCTGGATCAGGCAGTGGGGACTCCCCTGCTCCTGGCCCTGGCCCTGGGGTGGCTCCCCTGCCCCAATCCGGCAAATTGTGCTGCTTATACTACCTCTGAGGTGGTATAAGCAGCTCGAATCGGCCCTGTGCGTGCTGCCAGGCAGCCTGCCCCCGCTCTGCCCCCCACTAACTTTCCCCGTCCTGAAGTACAGGGCGCATGGAGAGAGTCGGTGGGGGAATAGGATCTAGGTGGATTGTGGAGCTGCAAGTCCTGCATCCTGTGTTCAAGAATGAGAGACGTAGTGTATCTGGATTTTCAGAAAGCCTTTGACGAGATCCCTCATGAGAGACCCTTGGCCAAATGAAAAAGTTATGGGATAGGAGGCAGTGTAGTATTGTGGATCAGGAATTGGTTAAAAGATAGAAAGCAGAGGATAGGGCTCAATGGCCATTTTTCTCAATGGAGAAAGGTGATTAGTGGAGTACCCCAGGGATCTGTGCTGGGCCCGCTGCTTTTTAACATATTTATAAATGACCTGGAAATAGGAATAACGAGTGTGGAGATCAAATTTGCAAATGACACAAAATTATTCAAAGTTGCTAAAACACAAGGAGATTGTGGAAAATTGCAAGAGGATCTTGATAAATTGGAAGACTGGACATCCAAATGGCAGATGAAATTTAATGTGGACAAGTACAAAGTTATGCATCTAGGAAAGAACAACCCAAATATGGTTACATGATGCAAGGTTCCACATTAGAAACAACCACCTAGGAAAAAGATTTAGGCATCATCATGGATAATACATTGAAACCCTGCGCCCAGTGTGCAGTAACAGCCAAGAGAACAAATAGAATGCTAGGTATCATAAGGAAAGGAATAGAAAATAAAACAAATGATATTATATACCTCTGTATCGTTCCATGGTGAGACCGCACCTTGAATATTGTATGCAGTTCTGATCACCGTATCTTAAAAAGGATATAGCAGAATTAGAAAGGATACGGAGAAGAGCCACCAAAATGATAAAGGGGATGAAAGGAAACCCCTATGAGGAGAGGCTTAAAGGTTAGGGCTCTTCAACTTGGAAAAGAGATAGCTGAGGGGATATGGTAGAGATCTATAAATTAATGAATAGAGTGAAACGGATAAATGAAGATTGGTTGTTTACACCATCAAATAGTAGAAAGACTAGAGGACATGAGTTACGATGTAGCCCATTTAAGACTAATAAGAGAAAATATTTTTTCACTCAACACGTAATCAAACTCTGGAATTTGTTACCGGAGCATGAAGTAAAAGCTGTTACTTTAGCTGAGTTTAAAAAAGGTTTGGACAAGATCCCAGAGGAAAGGTCTATAAACCATTATTAAAGAGGACCTGGGAAATCCACGGCTTACCCTGGGGCAAGCATTGAGGAACCTGTGTGCCTTTTTGGGAACTTGCCAGATACTTGTGAACTGGATTGACCACTGGGCTTGATGGATCTTGGTCTAACACCAAAACCAAGCCGCCGCAAGGCGGGAGCAGCCATCTTCCGGCTCCCCCGAGAGGAGGGAAGCACCCGAGCCTGCCCGCAATCTCAGGCACTCCAGCACAATCGGGGCTGTGGGAGGAGGGGCAGCAGCACCAAAAACAAGCCGCTGCAAGGCGGGCCCGCACCTGCCGGGCCCGCGCCTCAGGGCCTCGCCAGAGGGCCCTTTGGCACAGCCCTTAGGCAAAGGCCCACGTCAAGATACTCAAGAAAGCCTCCCCGGATCTCCAGCTACCGTCGCCGACCCAAAGGATCCCTCATCGGCTGTATAATTTTCCTGCAGTTTGAGCTCCCCAGCGTTGAGCTCCTAATAGTCCCTCATTATTGTTGCCAGTAGTCTCCAGAAGAAGCCGCATCTGTACCTCGAGATCCCAACTTTCCAACAAACTGTCTTCTACCTGCCTACTTGCTGCAGGTATACCAATCATATCCTATTATGAACATAAGTCTTTCACTTTCTTAACTGCTCCTTACTATGCACCTGTATTCTGTTACATAATTGTTACTCTTGCCTCTTCACATAGGTATTTAGCCACTGTTTATATCTTGCAATTGTACTACTTGCTACAAAAGTATCAACTTCAACTAAATTGACAAAGATATTTAACTGCTACTTCTTGCCTTGCAATTGTATTAGTCGCAACTACTGCCGCTTCTCACTCCTATTCTCTACTTACCCCACACCCCTTATTCCAGACTGCCTTCTTATTCCTCTTCCCTCCCAAATATGGCTACTCCCAAATCATGCTCATCCACTCTGTGGCTTGCCCTCAGTTTACTTTACCTCTTTTTGCTTACCCTCCCCTTTGTGCTCACTTTAATCCATAGCACCCCCATTCCAATTATCTACTCCCACAGGCACCTATATTCCATACCACCTCTCTCTTATACTCTTCATAATCCCCATGCAAACTACCGTCCATGCAAACTTAAGGCCATTCCTATAAACTCAAACCTTAAACCCTACTCCTCATCTGAGCGCCCTCTTCCCCCCCCCCCCCTTAAATGTGCCCTACTCAATGCCCGTTCAGCCAGGAACTAAATCCCCTTACTTGCTGACCTTATTACTGATCACAACCTCAATATTCTTCGCCTCACTGAAACCTGGTTTCAAGACTCAGACACAGTCCTAAGAAATCAACTATGCCCTAAAGAATTTTCTATCAATATATGTAACAGACTACATGGAAGAGGAGGAGGTGTAGCTATTATCTCTAGATCTAACTTACAATTCTCCTCTTTGGAATCTACCTCCACTTCAGGAATGGACACTATTACTGTCTCTAATTCCATGCTTTCCCTGCACTTGCTATACCGTACCCCCCAGACTGACTCATCTGATCTCTCCACGATCCTAGACACAGCCTGCTCTCCTCAACCTACCTCACACCCGCTAATTATCTTAGGAGATCTAAACCTGCACTCCATATCCTCACTCCAATCATCCTCCTTCCTTCAAGCAATGAAGTCACTTAACTTTACTCAAATACTCCAACTCCCTACTCATTCTAAAGGAAATATCCTTGACCTTATATTTATCCCACAACATCCTCGTCTCAATGATCAGATCCAACACTCCATTCAGCCCATACCCTGGTCTGATCATGCACTCATCCTTTTCTCCGTCCCCTACTCTACCCACAGAAGCCAACCATACAGCCATCTCCAACATACCTGTAAATTCAAGCAATTTAACGCAGCCAACATCTTGGAGCAAACACTCCCTTCACTTGACCAGCTAGACAACAACCAAAACCAAGAGTCATTCATTGCTAACTGGAATCAAATTTTATCTGCAGCCTCCCTACTCCCTCCCAAGCAACTTCCTCAAAAACACCGAAGAAGAACCCCCTGGTTCTCTACAAACCTGAGAAACCTTAAAAGGGATCTCAGACGTCTTGAACGTAAATGGAGACGTACTCAAGACCCCAATATACGTGTCGCCTACACAACCAAACTCCAATCCTACTGCTTAGAAACACTCACTCACAAGAGAGAATATAATGAGAATATCATGCAAAGAGCTCTTAATAAACCACGAGAACTCTTCTCTATCACCAAATCCCTAATTAATGAACCTCTACAACATGACCTACCACCAAAAATATCCGCACAAACTATAGCCAACCATCTTACTTCTAAATTCCTCCCACCTTTAACCAATAACCCCCAAACCACTTCTTTCCATGACACCCTAATACTTGAGGCAACCCTTCCAAATTCATGGAAGGAGTTTCATATCATCACATTAGCCAATGTAGCAGATGTTATTAAAGAACTGAATGCTTCAACTTCGGCCCTCGACCCTTGTCCTGTCCCCTGGATTAAGTCTACCAGAAGTTCTCTTTCCCCTTACATCTTAAATATTGTACAAGCCTCTCTTCAGTCTGGCTCCGTTCCACCTTCACTTAAGAGTGCCTCTATCCATCCAATCCTAAAAGGTATAAAGCTAGACCCCACCTCTTCATCTTCTTACAGACCCATATCTAGTATACCCTTCCTTGCAAAAATAACCGAGAAACTTGTCCAAATCCATCTTCAAGACTATATTGATGACCACTCCCCCCTTGACTTATTCCAACATGGATTCAAAAAAAATCACGGAGTCGAAACCCTCCTCACATCCTTACTAGATTCCCTGTATGCACACACCCAGAACTCCACCCAAGGATGCCTACTTATTTTCCTAGACTTATCCGCTGCTTTTGACTCCCTCCCCCACCATCAACTCCTATACAGACTTCATGATATAGGTCTGAGAGGCACAACCCTAAAATGGTTCCAATCCTACCTAGATGACAGAACCCAACAGGTCCGTATTGGAAGTGATACTTCCCTCCCTTTTACACTAAAACAAGGTGTACCTCAAGGATCCAGTCTATCTGCGTTACTCTTTAATATCTTCCTCCAACCTGTATGCACGATCTTCCAAAATTATGGCATCCAGTATCAAATATATGCAGATGACATGATGTGCTTCACCCCATTTAACCTCTCTAACCCTAATTTCTCTAAACTAAATGAATGTCTATCCAGCCTCAAATCTTGGCTCTCTCAACACAATCTAATAATCAACCAGTCCAAAACTGAGGCACTCCAAGTTTTCTCTAACCCCTCTTACATCCCCCCCACAACCCTCACCTTTGATGATCTCACTCTCTCTATAAAAAACAAGGTGAAATATCTTGGAATCATACTTGATCAGAATTTGTCTTTCTCTGATCAAATAAAGAAAACCACTAACACAGTATACGCTAAGCTTCGCACTCTCAGGAACCTCAAACCTCTCCTAAGCCCCGACTCCTTTCACACTGTCTGTCAGGCCCTTACAACCCCCTCGCTTGACTATTGTAATCTGATCTATCAGGGCCTCCCCAAGAACTCTATTCAACCCCTCCAACTAGCCCAGAATACATTAGCGCGTCTCATAACAAACAATCCTAGAAGAGCTCATATTACACCAATCCTCTATGATCTCCACTGGCTCCCAATTCATCACCGAGTGAAATTTAAGGTTCTTACTCTAATACACAAAATTATTTCTAAGGAGTCAGCCCCATGCCTCTCCCCTCTCCTTGCCTTCTCCAATAACACAAGAAATCACCGTTCTATCACTAAAAACTTACTGACTATACCTACAACTAAAAAACACTGTAAACAATCCACATGTAACAGGACCTTCTCCCTCTATGCTCCATCCCTTTGGAACTCCCTTCCGCATGAGCTGCGCAACTGCGTGAGCCACACTGACTTCCGGAAAAAGTTAAAGACCCATCTCTTCCTTGATCATATTTCTCTCCCACCCTAACACCTAAACCCCTTATTTTTTACCTCCCTGCCCTTGTTCCATCAAACTTTACATTACTCCCATCCGTAGCCCTACACATACATATGTAAATATGTAAATAGTTGATCATTGTTCACTATAATTAATTGTATATTATAATTTAGTTCCTCATGTTGTTTTATTCTGTATCCTGTTATCCGTTCCTTGTAAACAGTTGAAATACACTGCTTTTTATTGTTCTATGTAAACCGTTTTGATTCGTAGAAAAACGGTATAAAAAAATGTTAAATAAATAAATAAATAACTCAGGATGGCATTTCTTATGTTCTTATGATAGAGATGGAAAGTAGTAAAAAGAGGGAGACTGAAGACTGGATAGTAAGAAGGAGTGAAATATAAGTGGATAGAGAAACAAAAAGATGAAAGAAATGGATGCATGGGAGAAAGTGAAGAAAACAGGAGGAAAGAGTAGTGGGTAAATAGTCTGGAGATCCTGGAGAGAGAGTTAAGAAAAAACAGAGAAAAGCAGAAACCAGAGAGTGGGACCATCACAAATAGAAAAATGAATTGGACAGACAGCAAAGGTAGAAAAACAATTTTTATTTGTCATTTAGAGCCCGATTCTGAAAGGGGCACGTCCGAACTGTCTGGACGTCCCCGAGGGAAATAGGATGATTAGGACTCAATTCTATACCACAGGAGCAAAATGGTCCCATGGCAAACAGAATTGGGCCCGAGAATGGCCTGGCATGCCCCTGCATGCCTGCAGGAATGTCCACACCACAGGCTCCCCTGGCTCCCAATGCAGAGACCGTCCCCGGATCTGATCGCCTAGTTTGTGCTGCTTATTCCACCTTCGAGGTGGAATAAGCAACACGTCCCCCCTGACCCCACAGGAAATACAGGGCCGTGTCTGGAATCGGGCCTGTATGTCCTGCTACCTCAGCCTACCCCCGCTCTGCCTAGACTCCGCCTCCTCCCACCCCTTACCGACTCTCCCCGTACTGCTGCTCTAGCCGTGCGGGGAGGGTCTGAGGGGGAATAGGGGCAGGACAGCTTGCACTCACGATTCAGAATCTGGCCCTTAGTGATAGGAATATGTCAGTTTCTGGAATTTATATCTGCTATCTCAATATATAACACATTGCTGTTTCTATTTCTCTGGTGTTGTAGTGCATGCACAGGCTGGCTTCTTGGGGTTTCAGTTCAATTTTGTCTACATATTTTGATTGTCAGTTTGTGGTAATTTGTTCTGTACTTGATGAGGGTCTATCTGTATTTAGTATCTGTAAATAAGGCTAGATATTTTGTCAGCACTGGGGTGTGTAGTAATCTGGCTTGTTCAGTTTTCCCAGTAGGTGGTTTTGATTTTATCGGGTCACTGCAATATTTGCAGTGTTGCCGTTTCCTTGGTAGGTCCTCACTTGTGCTGTTATGGATTGTAGGATTTGTTCTGTCCTGAGCTACTTTTGTAGGGTTTTGTATTATGTCACAATATGCCTGGTACTGACGAGGGATTATGTTGTTACTGAGATGAAACCAGAATCAGATTTTTTTTAAAATATGGTGAGTTCTACAGGAAAATGTTCTAGTTCTGCTGGAATATTTTACATAAAACCAAAGAAAGCTAAATATTATTTTCTGGTACTCCTTTCATTTGCAAAATAAATAATACGAGGATCTTCCCAAATTTATACTGTGAATGCACTGTTAGAAAACGTCACTCATTCACCTTCTCTCTCATTCATTGGGATGGGCCACCCTCTGGCATCTCTGGAACTTTCACTTTGAAAATTATCCCAGGGAAAGTACCCACACACATTTGAACTGCAAATTCATGCTAATATATTTTCCAAGAATAAGGGGAGTAAGAGAATTCCCTTAACAATCTCTTAACTAGGGCTTCCAAATGTGCTCTGGGAACTGCACAGCTAGTTTGGTTTCAAGATGCCGACACTGACTGTGCATGAGATATTTGCATACCCTACCTACGGCATATGTGAAAGAGAATTTTGCAAGCATGGTATATATCTGTATAGCCCCATGGTAATATGATGAGTAAATTAAGGAAGTAAGAGAAAAGACAGCAACAGAGACAAAGTTCAGAGGCAACTGTCTTGGAGAAACTCTGGTACTTACTATAAACTAGGTTTGGGAAACTCTATTATTGTGTGCTAAGACACTCAGTATTCAAGGGTTATTTAGAGTGCATCTAGGGTCCTTTGGGGATATTAAAGTGGATCAAGCAGCAAGCATGCTCAGAGTAGGTGCTACATATTCAAATTCCCTAAAACTGAATTTGGAAAACTTCCCACTTCCCATATTACTGTGGGCAAACCCTCCCCTCTCGTTCTCAAAACACAACCTCTGATATAACCTCCAAGAAGACAATAACTAAGCAATTGCATAGTCTCACACTGTTTTATTGTTGGAAGGAAAAGAGCTTGTTAGTGAAGAATTTTAAAAAAGCATAAGATAACATAAAGCAAATATAAATAATTAACTCCCCCCTGTTTGGCCACACACAATCCAAGCACAGTCCCAGAGGTCTGCCAGGCACACAGCTTTCCAGCACCTTCAATTCACTGGTAATAGTTTTTCGTATAGGGCAATCCGAGACCCTTGGAAAAAAGATTAATCCACAAAATGGAAATATAATTAGTAGCAGAGATTTTTAAAGTTCAGTACGTAATTGGGTGTAGGCTATTAGAAGAGAGGTTTCAGAAGGGAAATGATCATTTATCATCAGGAAATAGCACTGCATAAAATGTAAGAAAGATTGAGGACAGAAGTCATAGGAGCAAATAGCCCCATGTGACTGGTCCTCCACCAAACCAGGTTAGGGCCATATAGCTACTTAAAGGACCCTGGCCAAACAGTTGAGGATGGGCCCCATTTTATTTTTTCAATTTGACCCCATGCCCTGACTCAGGGCTGTATCAAGGACTGTGTGAGCGGTGCGGTTATATAGGGTGCAAGAACAGAAGGGGGGGGGGCGCTAATGTTATCATTCGGCTTCCAGGAAGCTCAAGAAGATTGAGTTACTGAATATGGCTGGGTGGAAGGGGAGCACCAGATTGGTTAGTCGCACAGGGTGCATTTCTAGCTTGGTATAGTCCTTCCCTGACTTCAGCACTCTTGTTCTCTGCCCTCCTATCCCCTGCTAACCTGATGCTAGTCTCCCACTGCTTCATCTTTCCTCCGCTGTACCAGATGACAAGTGGCGACTAGAGTCTGCCACTTCCTTCTTACAACCTATGCAGATCCGTGCAAGCACAGCAAACCTCCTTCCAGCCCATACTGGCCCATGCAAATGTGCATGACGCATCCTTTCATTTCATGTGGGCTGGCACAGGCACTATGGTCAAGGCCGATGCAAGGAAACTAGAAACCCAAGGTGAATCTCCAGCTTTACATCGCCCCCGATAAAATTTCAGGCCCATAGTCCCCATAACAGTCATCATGTCCCCACCACCATCCCTCCCAGAATAATCCTGTAAAAACGAATTGGATATCACTGGAGCAATTTTTAGATTTGATTCAGGGTTGCACAGGGCTTCCCTTTTAAAATCTGGCCCGCAGAGCCATGGAAGAGAAGGGCATAGAATTGATGAAAGGGATTTGCCTGATGGGCGGAGTTCCTGAAGAGGAGCGTACGAAGAGATGAGATGGTATTTTTAAAAGATGTCCTTATCACAGGCAAACTTTTAACCTTTACAATCCCTCCTTTTAGTTTTTGCCTAATTCCTTCATTTTACCAGTCTCCTTTTTTTTTAAAGTTAAATGCCACTGCAGTAATTTTCCTTAATGTCCTCCCTTCAGTGATTATGTCTAATTTGCTTGTGCTAGGTTCACTATTACCAAGTGGCCCCACCACTGGCATCCTATGTATCAGGTCCTACATTACAGTGAGGATTAGAGCTACTGTAATTCAGCTCTCATTGGTTCTAGGAAAACACCCTTGGACAGGGCTACATAAATGAAACAAAGTTTAATATTTAATAGTGGGAAAGACTGTTTTCAAAGCTTGCCCTGGGGGCAAATGGCTCTTGGTCTGCAGGAAATTGCCCCTTCCCTGTGCGTACCTTTTACCTATTTCCAAAGAAAAGTAGAATTGGGGTGGAAAGCAGATGGGGTGGGGTGGGAAAGCACACTTTCCATAGGTGCATTTGCATCTGACTCCCTTATTCTCCTGTTTACCACCCATCTGTGTTATAACTATTTCCCCTTAGTTCTACCCTAGTCCCCTGTTTGCTGTAGTTGTCTGTCTTGCATAGATTGAAAACTCTATTGAGAAGGCACTGTCTCTCATATGTATGTGTACAGCACTGTGTATACCTTATAGTGCTATACAAATGATAAATAGTAGTAGTAGTAGCATCTTAGAAGCCCAGACCAAAGGTATTCCATGCATTAGAAAAGGTTGACAGAAGCCCAAAACATTACGGGGGAATATTCAGCACTGGCAGCTAGCACTGCTAATGCGGTTAGCCATCGGTGTAGAAATTTAAACCCAGATATTCAATGCTGGGGTCATATCTGGCCCTGGCATTGAATATCCAGGTTTGCCATATTGTCATGAGGCTAACCAGGCAGCAGTGATAGCTATCGCAGCAAAAGTTAGGCCAGGGTTTCCTGCGCTTCACTTTTGCCTTGTATCACTAACCGGGCAGTGGTTCAATATTGCCACTACCTGGTTAGTGATAGGTGCCACCTTTGCTCCACCTTGAAACACCCCAGAATGCCCCAATGCTAACTGCTTAGCATCAGAGCATGTAGCAGCAGCACCCAGGCATATTCAGCAGCATTAACCGTTAGTGCCGCTGAATATCCTGAAGAATGGCATTTACATGGTTTGCAGGTCTTCAAACCATGAAATGCCTTTGAAAATGACCCCATACCAGTATAGTTAAAAGGTGAGGTAAAATAGGTTGTAATCGTTTAATTGTTTAATGTTTAAATTTGGGAGGTCTGTGAGGGTGAAGCTTTGGGAAGGCTAGGAGGGTGCGTTATGGATGGATTGCGGGGGAGGGGGTGGGGGGAACTGTATTTGTATTTGTATCTGTGTGTGGGTATAACAGTATATTTGGATTTGGAACTGGTAGACCAGCAGTTGAAGCAAATTTTGATGCTGTATGATTGTGTTGAAAAATAAATAAACAATAAATTTTAAAAAAAGGTTATTCAAGTCAAAAAGAGATCATTTGAAAAACAGAAAGCAGATGCAAATGAAGACAATAGGAAAAAGTATAAAGAATGGCAGGTTAGAAGTGAGCTTAAACAGGATTTCAAAGAAGCTTGCCACTGAGACAAAAACAAATAAGAACAATTGAAGCACAAAGGGAGTCAGTTGGACTGCTAGATAACTTAGAATAAAAGTGGCGCTCAGGAAGAGCAAAGCCATAGCAGAAAAAAATGAATTATTTGCTTCAGTTTTTACTGAAGAGGTTGTTGAGGAGATACGCATACCAAAAACACTCTTCAGAGGAAATGAAGCCCATCACAGTGAACCTGGAAGATGTAATAGAATAAATTAAAAAACGAAATAGTAACAAATCACCAGAACCAGATGGTATAAACCCCCGAGTTCTAAATCAAATAAAAAATGAAACTGATTACAGTACCTGATTATTGGAAGGTGGCCAATATAATTCCAGTCTTTAAAAAGGGCCCCAGGGTGATACAGAAAAGTACGGACTGATGAACGTTGATATCAGAGCTGAGTAAATTGATAGAAGCTGTTCTTAAACAAAACTATTGAACATATGCATAGACATAGCTAAATGTGATAAAGCCAACATGGATTTAGAAAAGGGAAGGCTTTACTGATCTGTTAGATGTTTTTGAAGGTATTAATAAACATGGATAAAGGTGAGCTGGATGACATAAAGTATCATTTTAGAAAGATAATCTTAGAACAAACTGGGACATCCTGGGCAGAATGTCCACAATATCAGAGGGGTAGGAGCAGTGAAGTTGCTCCATCTCCACCCTGAAAGATGCATGTTCCTGCAACTGTTTCAAAAGGCGGGCCCACGCATATGGAAAGGCTGGGTATGTGCACAGTTGCAGCCAATTTTAGAAATGTGCATGTGCCCAAAATGCATGGCCTAAGATATGGATAGATAGACATGCCTATGGAGGTATTTTAGGGTGGGGGTGTCTATTCTATGCTACATGCACATCTCAGCCTGCCATTACAGAAGTGCAGATGTGCAGCTGCGGGGTGGCAAAATGAAAGATCTGTTTGTTTACATGCATGTTCCTTTGACTTGATGAAAATTACTGTGGAGGTGAGATCCCATTTACCTCTGCTCCCTACAAGTGTTGTTTTCACTAAATGAGCACTTTTCTGTAATCTATTCGTGGCTGGGAGCAGGTATAGGAATGGATGGAGGAGGGAGGGACCAGACCTGCTTAAAATGCCACAAAAAGGCTTAAGGGGTGCATTTTGGCTGTCTGCTGTTGCCCTGAAGCTGCTGAGAGAAGAAAAAGTGGTGGCGGCAGGGCAACCGCAGGCAGCCAAAATGCGCCCCCCAAGCCTTTGTGCCCTTGCGGCTGCACCGCTCACACAGGGCTAGGTTCAGTCCTGCATGGGCCTCACACACAAGCAGGTATAAATGTATGCAGGTGTCCTTTAGCCATGGTTTGGGCTGCATCTGTGAGGCTACTTTATAAAGATACAAAGGCCCATTTTAGATAGGTCATAGGGAGAACTGAGATGCCCAGGTCTCAGTACGTGCAAAATTCCCCCAGTATTTTATACAAGGCTTTGCCAAATGTGGAGCATTTTGTGAAATACCTAAAAGGCGTGCACATCCCTGGCAGGTCCAGTGAGAGCAGCAATTTTAAAAAGCTGATTGTGAGCATGTCCTGCTCTTCCAGATGTGCTGCAGCTTTTTACAGTCACCGTTTCCAACAGCATTGCCCCCCTCCACATGCCATCTCCCCTTTATTCCTCCCAAAAGCATCAAATACCCTACCCCAACACCCGTGACATGATCAACAGAGTCCCTCACCCCTGACCTGATCACAGTTCCTCCCACCCTCACTGACACATGACAGCTCCACCCACCACCAACCCCCAAAACATGATCACACCTCATTCTCTACCTTTGACACCCCCTGACTCTTACCATGGGTCTCCTGGCAACAGCAGAAATAATCCCCAATCCTTTCTGCTCATTCAGGAGCCCAGGTTCAAAATGGGACCTCTGACCCCTACGGTAGTCTAGCTCAGGGGTCAAGATTCCAAATAAGACATGTAAAAGCTGACATGCAAATGTTTTTATATAAATGTGGCTTCCTATTATAAATTGGGATGTGCATGTCTGTTGTGGAGGCATGTCTAAGCCATGCCCCCACCGTGGCTCCTCGAAATCTCTGCATAGTGTGGATCTCCACAAGTAATAGTGGCTGTCTGAAAATGAGTTTACACGTGTACTGCAATCTACACATGTAAATGCTACAAAAATGATGCACTTGGGGTACACAAATCCAAAGGAGAAGTATGCAATACGGGGTGAGAGGATGACGTGCCTGGACCAGGAGAGAGACCTCGGAATTGAGAAATCATGTGACAAGGCCATCAAAGCCAGAAAGATGTCAGGCTGCATATGGGAGCATAACCAGCTGAAAGGAGTAATGCCCCTGGGCGGATTATTGATGACTTGAAGCAGTTCAGAGGAGAGCAATCAAAATAGTATAGGATTTGTGCCAGAAGCCATACGAGAAGAGACTTGAAGACCTGAATATGAATACCTTAGCCTAGAGGAATGGAGGGACAGGGGAAATATGATACAGACGTTTAAATACTTAAGAGGTATTAATGAGCAAACAAACCTTTTTCAAACACAGGGAAGCTATAAAACCAGAGGACATGAAATGAAGGTGGAAATTTGAAAGCAACATCAGGAAATGCTTTTCATGAAAAGGGTAGTGGATGCCTGGAATTCACTTTCCACTGGAGGTAGTGGGGACAAAAACAATGACTGAATTCAAAAAGGCATGGGATAAACGCAGATGATCCTTATATAGGAGGAGAGGCATTCCTGCTCAAAGCAGAACTTAAAGGACTTTCACACTTCAAGAAATCACAGTAGGGGCAACCTAAAGTAAACAGCACAGACTGGGAATAACCTGCATAAAGTAGCAATAATAGTCCTAAGCGCCTTGCTGGGCAGACTGGATGAGCAATGCTGGGTTTTGGCTGCCATCATTTACTATGTACTATGTGGAGATGTTTTTAAAATGACCTCCATTGACACTTATGGTCTTTTTAAAGAATAACCCTAAAATAGGTGCCTACTTTGCATTTCAATCTGGGTGACCTGCTATAAAATTAAAGGAAATCAGCGAAAGCATGTTTTCAGTCAATGTACCATTAAGCTGTGGAATTTGTTGCCAGAAGATGTGATAAAGGCAGTTGGCACAGCTGGGTCTGAAAAGGGTTTAGACAAGCAGCTGAAGGAGAAGTCCATTATTAGCCGTGTAAGCTTGGGAGAGGCATCGCTTATTTCAGGTTATGAACAATAAGGAATGGATCCACTCCTTAGGATCCTCCTGGGTCCTTCGAGCCCAGATTGGCCACTGGGCTGAGATGCTGGGCTTTATGGACCTATGGAGCAGTATGTCTCATCTCATGCTCTTATATTCCCCTGTCTTTTAATTGTAAGTTGCAACTAGCAAGCTACTGGAGCAGATCTCTACTGGTCCAAGACTGAAATTGTATGATGGTCTTTTAAATCCATCCACTATTTACCATCATCCTAACACTACTGTGGTCGAAATTACCTCTAGTATTGTACAGTGTAGACCCTCTGGTCTAAGGAATGGAGCATGACATTACCAATAAAGTTCTGCATCACAAATCCAACAGTCTTCAGACCTGCCTTCACTCTACCACATCATCCAAGGCCTTTATTATAGGATCTATGTGTGTGGTAAACTGCTATCACAGGGCTCTTTGCAGCACCCTAAATTGTAGTTGTGGCAAAACAATTGCCCACTAATTACATTCTGCATTGAATTATATGATCTGTATGTGGCCAGTGGCAACAATAGAGTACAACGTGAAAATTTCATAGCCCTTGAATTCATGAATGAAGGTACTCTTCAGGTCAAGACTATATTGTCCCTGATTGGCTCTGAAACCTTTATTTTTATTGGCATTATGCAGCCCCTCTCCCCATCTCTTCCTAAGGTAAAGATTATAACTAATGGCTCCTATGAAGTTCAAGTGCCAGACTCTCAAACTATTCTCCAATGCCATATTCTGTTATTTCAGAGAGCAGAGTTTTCTTCTTTTCAACCCGATAGATGTTTGAAAGAAATTATATAGAAGTCAGAAATGTTTCTCTGTCTGGGGGCAAAATAACTTTCTGAAAATGTAACAAAATGGGTGAAAAATATAACAAAAATAAATTTGGTATGGAATAAAAAACAGTGAAAAGATATAGAGGTCTGTTTGGTGGCTGGTGGCTTCCATGAGAAATCGGAGCCGTGGGGCTGCGGATCCAATTTCTCACGGAAGCCATTAGTGCCGCTTAGTAAACAGACCCCATAGTTTCAAAAATGGGCCTGATTGGACTGGGAGTTCCCAGGAAATAAGCTACACCAAAAAATGGCCCAATGCATTTCTATGGGAGAAGCAGTTCCAGCTTCTGCAGCATTGACACTTTGATTCAGTGAAACATAGCAGTATGGGAATTGCTCCTTTCAAATGCCTCTCCCCCTTCTCTGTTCTCCCAGTCAGACACATGGAATCAACAAACACAAATATATACACAGACAACATAGACAAACACAAACAAACATAGCACATATGAATACACACACACAAACACACACATAGACAGACACACACACAGAGGATTGAAAATAATTACTGAGGCATGTTCCACATGCTTTCCCCACCATAGCCTCTTCCAGTCCTTCCACACCCCTATTCCTGATGGGCTGCCTCTTAGTCTTATTTTATTTACTTTGTTGTAAATTTGTCTGTGAAACCTACTGACTGAACCGTATGTCTTCATAATTGCTGTTGTGTGCACTACTAACTAATACCTGTTGTCGTGAGACAGTGACACACTGGTTAAAATGCATAATCCATCCTTTGAAATCTGACACTGACATCTGTTGGGTTGATTTAATATCACACTTGGTTTCATTTTATTATTCTTTCCAAAACAACTCTCCATCAAAAGCCATCCTCTCTTTTCTCCTCTCCTGGTCAAAGACAAACAAAAATGACATAAAGACACACGTACTTGCACACACACATACATTCATGCTAAGGGGTTGGAAAGAATTCCATGAGCCATGCTTGACATGCTTTCTTCACTTGTTTGTCCCCTAGATATTTCCTAGTCCACAGTTGTGCTGCCTGTCTTGACTGTTGCGTTGTCTGTCTTGACTAGATTGTAAGCTCTTATGAGCAGGGACTGTCTCTTCCATGTCTCTGTACAGCGCTGTGTACGTCTTGTAGAACTATAGAAATGATGAGTAGCAATAGTAGCAGCAGCATTTGTCTAACTGCCAAAGGATTACCTTGTGGTTCCAAGCATCCTGCTGCAGCGTGCCATTTCCTTTCTCTGTTGGCCAATGATGCCTATTCTGACTAGGATTGTCCAAGTGTCTGTTGATGCTGTTTCTTGTAGCTGTCACTATCTGTATGGCTTCACTGGTGTCATCACATGGCTCTTACCACTGGCGTGCACATTTCCTGGTGTATTGACTGTCTCATGTTAATACCATCTCTTTATTCCTGCTAATGCTAAATATCAGGGAGGAAAAACACTTCTTCTGTGCCTCTTCCAGAGTTATCCCCTGTCTTCTAAACTGGGCTCAGAACGAGGGCTAGTACTTTTTTGTTAAAATATAAATTTTAATAGATATTATTTTAGCTCATGTCTCTTTTGTGGAAGAGATTTATGACAAAAGGAGACACACTTGACAGAAGGCAATCCCTGTTTTCCCAATATAATGTGACTTCCTAAACTTTAGTTGAGCTTCTCCACTGTTTATTACATCTCATTTGAAATTCAGATATCAGATTTAGAGGTAAATTACTGTACACTGCAACCCTCAAAAAGCTTAATAGCCAATGCACTGGCCTTTCATTATCTACTACCAGAGTATATGATGGCAGAAAAAGATCATCTGGCTTATCCAGTCTTTCTTGTTATCCTGCCACCATTTTAGTGGAAACACTCCAGCTTCCAGGTGTGAATACCTATAAAATTTCTTTTTCCAGGATAATCCTCTGTCTTGTTCTTTTGTACTCTATCATCCTGGACAGAAGAGTATATAAGATTCCCATTCATTTGCCTCCAGCACTCGGCTTTCCTATGATTAACCATAAGATCCTGTCTTAATCTCACTTGCCAGCAATATTAGGTGACGATTGCGGAAGCATCAAGCCTGCTAGGTCCCTTGCTTAGCCTGCCAGACATGTAGCAGATGAATTTTAAAAAAAGCTGTTAAGAATGAGCAATCGGTTAACACAATAAGCAACGAGTTATAGAGCTGTTGTATATTCAACAATACGTTGGTGATGCTTTTCCAGAGATTTGTGGCAAAATGTTGTAAGGAATTTGTGGATGTGAATACTTTAAGGGCTTGTTTACTAAAATGTGCTACAGGATAGCGTAGGGATTATTGGTGCCATGCTAAAAAGTAGTTTAGGACCCTTGTGCTAAAAGCCCCATTAGTGACCTGTGCTTGGGGTTGCCAACTTCTTGAAAGAGAAAAACCTGCCACCTGTGGCTAGTCATTCTCCAACCATACCCATCCCTTGCCCCGCTCCCTACCCCACCCACAAAAATAATTGCAGAGAGGGCAATGCTGCAGGCTTTAGCATCTGCAGGCTATATCAAGAGGGGGGGGGCAATACAAGAGGTTGAACTCTTCAGCATCTATTCAGTCACAGTCCCCTTCTCAGGCTCCTCCAACACACATATGCTCTTCCATATAGCATTACATTCAAAAATATATATTCTGCATCCACTGAATTTTACCCCCCGGCCTCTATCCCAACAATTTGTGCAGAGCAGAGCTAGAACCTTCCCCATAAAATTTACCATTCGAGAAAAAAACCCTCTCAATACCAAGTATATTGTGAATTCATCAAGGTCAAAAACAGAGCTGATTAAAAGAGCTGGCACCTTAAGCAAATCTTAACCCATATGTCCCCTGGGCTGTCAGAATTTATTGTTTAGCTTTGAATGCCCTATACTCTGTTGACCCTCAGAAGCGATCACCTAGGTTGCCTGATGTTTGGGCAAGCCCTAGAATTAAGACAAAAAAGTTTTTCGGGACCAAGAGCAAATCTACCATGCCAATACTAACTTCCAAAATTTACACAAGGACCTTACCTAGAAAAAGGTAGCACCGTAAATATTGCAGGGGGCCCTAAAACATCAATAATCCTATCAGGAAAGCTGAAGAAGCCAGATTACTACACATTCCATGCTAACAGAATACCCAGTCTTCGTCTCACACATTCACACACACACACACACAATACAGATAGGCCTTCCCCAATCAGTGACCACAAAGTGAAAAAAGAAATATGTAAACTAAAATTAAACCTCAGAAAGCCAGATGCCGCATGCAATGCAACACCAGAGAAACAGAAAGAAATGCATTTCCTACTGTAAATCCTGATATGTGCACCTGGGTTCAATCATATCACACCCATCCTAAAAGAGCTACATTGGCTACCTCTGCTCAGTCGATTCAAATATAAAACTCTGATAACAATTTTCAAAATAATCCATCAGTTGTCCTCTCAGTATTTACAATCCATAATAAAGAAAATCCCGGAAAATCATCAAAGAAGAAGTCATTCAACAAACCTTCTTGTCCTACCTCTTGCATTGGCTAAAATCAACCAGACAACCTGCGTACAGGCATTCTCCCTACATGTCCCTCGCCTCTGGAATGCCCTACCCAACCACATCAGAGACACCCATGACCTCGCAACATTCCAAAGGTTGCTAAAAACCTAACATTTCAATGGTACTACCTGACTCTGACAACCCATCAACCAGATAAGAACCTAATCTGAACACGACCTGCACACACCTTCCCTTACCCAATACCCATCCCCACCCCCTCCTGCCCCTTCAGATTAGATTGTGACTTATACTTGTTGGTCTGCCTACCATCCTATACTAGTTTACACCCATACTATTTATATTTATTTATATCAATATTTAAACTGTTCACTATGTTATTCAAAGAAGTTATAAAGTTAGCCTAGTCCCCGTGCATTATCTTTTATCTATAGTTAATCTATCACTTTGTTATACTAGCTACACCATGTTATACTAGCTTCACCTTGTTATAATGTAATATCGTTCCATGTAATGTTGAAATTATGTTCTATGTAAACCGCATTGATCCTCGAAAATGCGGCATATAAGACTACATAAATAAATAAATTGCCCCATGTATTGTACAAAAGACATCAGATGTCAGGATTGCCATTAGGAGCAAGGCAACCAGGACAATTGCCCTAGGCCTCCAGGCCACAGAGGGCCTCAGACCTGTCTGAAACTGAAAAAAGGCACAGCTTGCTAGTGGGCTTTAGGGTCTCATATCAGATTTTTGCCTTGGACAAGGCCCCAGCCATGTCTGACACCAATCCTGACTCCTGGCAGATATACTTTCCAAAAACTGACATTTTCCAGTTACAAATAGTAAATAAAATTACTTTTTCTACCTTTGTTGACTGGCCATTTTATGCTGGTAATCATGTTGATCTCAGTCACTGGTTCCTGCTCTCCTCAGTCTTCTCTTAACTTGTTTTCTAGGGTCTTCAGCCCATCTGCCACTTCTCTCCCCTCCTGTCTTTTTCATTTCCTTACATCTCTGAGATTTATCTTTTCCTTTCAGCTTTCTTCCATTTATTTTTCTATCAACTTGGATTTTACTCTTCCTTCTTACCATCTAGTCCTCAATTCCCTCTCTCGTTACTGTATCTACCACTTTTCATCCTTTAACACAGCGCTCTCCTTCCCCATCTCTCTCTGCTTCCCTATCCTCTTATTCCCTAGTCTTTAACTAACTCTCCTCTTTCTCTCTTCCTCTTCCTACATCCAGCATACAGTATTTCCCCTTTCCTCCTCCCCTATCTAATGTAACTTCCTCTCTCTCTAGCCTCAATCTAGAACTTCATCCCCTTTTTCTTACTCCATGTCCACCATTCCCCTCTCCCCATGTCCAATGTATCCCTCTTTCTTTCCCTTCCCCTGTGCTCAGCATCTCTTATTTGTTTTCCTACCAATGTCCAGCATCTTGCCTATCTCCCCTACATGCCCAGCAACTGCTCTCCATCCCCCTATGACCTCCACCTTGTGTACAGCATCTATTCTCTACCCCATCTCATGTCAGTCATCTGTCCTCTAACTTCCCCACCCTGTGGCTACCATCTGCCCTCTGCCCCCCCCCCCAACTGTGCCCACCATCTGCTTTTTGTCTCTATCAGCCCATATCTAGCATCTCCCCTCCATGCCTCTGTGTCCAGCATCGGCCCTTTCTCCCCTATCTCCACCCCATGCCCAGCATCTGCTCCATCCCCCATCCCATGTCGAGCATCTGCTTACTTCTCCCTCCCATGCCCACAATCTGTCCTTCACCTCTTCCATCTGTCCCCCCTACCCCATGGCCAGCATATGTCCCCCACCCTCATCCAATATCCAGCATCTACCTTCCATCCCTCTATGCTCCCCCATATCCATCTTCTGCCCTCCACCTCCATACACCCCCCCCCCCCCCACTGCCCATCTTCTCTCTGCTGGCATCCCATATCCCTCATCTGTTTTTCTTCACCCCCATCCTATTGCAACCATCTGCCCCACCTCATCTCAAGACCAGCACCTTTCCCCCACCCTATCCTGTGTCCAGAACCTGTCCTTCATGCTCCCCATCCCGTTGAAATCCAGCATCTCCTTTCCCTATTTCCAAGGCCCGCAGCTTATCATCATTGCCTCTGTCACTCTCCTTTGTGGCAGAGGCAGCAAATACACAAAAGAAGGCATGGGGTCTTCTTGACTTAGGGTAACCAGGCAGAAACAGGTGTAGGGTGGGACACCAGAAAGATTAAGGCATGGGGAAAGATACCCACTCCAGAAACACTCTTTTATGATGATGCTTCAGAGGAAATAAAACCCATCACAGTGAACCTGGAAAATGTAATAGAATAAATTGAAAAACTAAATAACAACAAATCACCAGAACCAGATGGCATACACCCTACCTCTTTGTATTTATACGTAGTAAATATACTCACATGTAAAATCAGTCCTTCTTAAAATCACCATTTACATGCAGATGCCATCTCCACATGTAAATGCCTGATTTTACACATGCACATCATGAATAAGGCTTCTAAAATAACCACCATAGGGTGATAGACCTTTTGGATGGATGAGATGACTGTACAATGGCTCCTTCAGATCTGACAGGCTTTGTAATCTCTCACAGGCCAGTTTACCCAGTGGTACAGTGCAATGAGCTGAGAGGAGGTTCTCTAGACAATATAACAGTGGCCAATGCATATGGAATCCTCTCAAGTTTAGACTATGCATCCAGCCACTAACTATAAGGAGTAAAGGTTTAAGACAGCCGTCTTAGTTGATGATTCGATCATCAGGCATATAGATAGCTGGGTGGCTGGTGAGCATGAGGATGGCTTGGTCATTTGCCTTCCTAGTGCAAAGATGGTGGACTTTAAGCGTCAGGATTCTAGACAGTGTTGGGGAAGAGCTAGCTGTCTTGGTACATGTGGGCACCAACAACATAGGAAAGTGTGGGAGGGAGGTTCTGGAAGCCAAATTTAGGTTTTTAGGTAGAAAGTTGAAATCCAGGACCTAAGAACATAAGAACATAAGATATGCCATACTGGGTCAGACCTCCAGGGTATTATTCTCAGAAATGCTCCATGTTCCACACAGGACCCAAGTGGCAGGCAGAACTCAAAAGACTCAATGCATGGATGAGACAATGGTGCAGGAAGTGAGTTTTGGATTTGTTAGGAACTGGGAAACATTCTGGGGAAGGGGGACCTTTTCTAGGATGAGCTCCATCTTAACCAGGCTACTGGCACTAACCTTCAAAAAGGAGATAGAACAGCTTTTAAAGTAGATATTGGAGGAAAGTCAACAGTTGCCCAGGAATGCAGTTTGGAATAATGTATCTTTGAAGGATGATAACATAACAGGGAAGCTAGGACATCCCGATAGACATGTTACAATAAAAGTAACAGTAGTCTTTTAAGTAAAAAGCAGACAGAGTTGAAAGACTCCAAATTACCCTTGTCAAATGATAAGCAGTTTGTCAATATGAATAAAAAATATACTTTGAAATGCCTGTATACAAATGCTAGAAGTCTAAAACAATAAGATGGGAGAGTTAGAATATATAGCATTGAATGAAGAGGAAGATTCGTATAATTGCCATCTCAGAGACCTGGTGAAAGGAGGGTAACTAATGGAACACTAACAGAGTCAAATTATATTGCAATGGTAGAATAAATCAAATTGATGGGAGAGATGAAGCAGTATTGTGCCTTGGAAGGAAGCCTTACCTCTGCCATATGCTTAATTTCTGTGATTATATTATCTAAAAAAGAAAAAAATATGGTGGCATAGTAGAATATTATGAACCACAGTAATTGCCAATTCTCCAAATCCCATTTTATACTGTTTAAGATGATCAATAAAACAACGATGGAGTATGCTGGTAGCATATGTGTTTCTCCCAGCTTGTTTCCATATCCTCCATGGTAAACTACTCTTCCACTACTTCCTGCCATGATCTCCTTACGTTCTCAGCAGCAGCAAGATTTGCACTACTTGTACCAATCCGAAACTGTACCAGTACACAGTGCAGAAACCACTTTGGTTACATGTCATGTTAGACTGATTGTCTAGAAAGGTGGAGGTTTTGATTATACTTCTTGATTTATCATCTGGTTAGTCAAAGATTATTGTTGGCAAAATGTCAGGCATTAGGGTTTAGGGGAAAGGTGATTAATTGGATTGAGTTCTTCCTGTGTGAACGATAGTTTCAGGTTTGGGTGAATGGTGAGTTATCATAACCTCAGGTTACAATAATGGGGGTTCCCAGCAGGTTAAGGATTATTACCTTTGTAGTACAATATTTTCCTACAGTCATCGGGGGCACTAGTTCGAAGCTTTGGCTTTGAATGTCGTCTTTGTGTGGAGGATGTGCAACTGAGTGCGCCATTGGAGGATGATTGGGGGCAGGTATTATGGAAGATTAATCTATGTCTGGAGCAGACCTCCCATTGGCAATTATGTTTTAATGTGATCATTATTTGGTCTAATAAAAATTTAAAGTAGAAAATATTAGTTTGAAGACAATAAAATTGTTCATGGAGCATATATATGTGGTCTGCATTTATGCAAAAGTACTGAACCTATTCACTCCCATCCGGAAGCATATTGTAAAAGTATTTCAGTCCTCTTCCTTATCATTCATTGAATATGTTCTCGTTTCATTTCTGCAGAAAAAAGTGGGTTCCGTACAATGGGCAGTAACAATGATTTATCATGTTTCAGTCTCCACTGTTCACATGATATCCAATGTGTTAGCATATGCAGTCTGTTCAACAACTTTGGAATAGGACCATTTTGAATAGGATGCATCTGCCCATGAGGGATAAGGGTAATTCATGCCAAAGTTCCATTTGCTTTTCTTTTCAGGTTCTAAGAATAAGCTCTCAAAGGCTACTGAGAAGTCTCTGAATTGTGAAGTCATAGTTCACTTGCAGTGAAAAGTACTGAAGATGTAATAGGAGGAAGAAAGTGTGAAACTCAGGCGGATATAGCAAAATTGCCTGAAATAGATGGAAGACATTTTGGCCTATCGTGCTTAGCAACTAATGTCTTAATGCTTGATGGAATCTGTTCCCCATACGGTACTTGTAAGCATAAAAATCTGTAGTATGGGTCACATCATGCATTCATATGGGGCTGCTAGATATTTTGGACTGGCATTACATATTCCTACAGGAACAGTTTAATTTAGATATTTTCCACAGATCTTATTTTGCTGTTATTCTCTACCTTGCCATTCAATCCTTTACTCTAGCAATTTAGACAAGCCATTGGCTTGGGTCCTCTTTACCTACCTTTTAACCGTATAGATCCAAGGGGGTCAATATTCAGAGAACCAGATATTTCAATGCCATGGCAGTGAGCTGTGACATTTAACCATCATTTGGATATTCAGTGGCCCTACCCGGATAGGGCCTGCTGCTGAATATCCATTTTGTGCAGCCGCTGTCCACATTATCACCACTATTATTTGGATAGTGGCAATTTTCAGCCGCTATCTGGATGTTATTCAAATAGCAACTTAGGAAAGCTTTTTGGGTGACCCAAGCTATCCAGATAGCAGCTGAAAATAACAATTACCCGGGTAATGATGACAATTATCTGGGTATTTATTTATTTATTCAGTATTTGGTATACTGCCATTCGAAAAGAAACATCATGGCAGTTTGCAAGGTAAAAATAGGGGACAACCCCATGTGGTTTATAAATGTAAAAAATTCATAGAGAAACATCATGGTAGGACTCAGAAAACTTGCTTACAACATCTATTATGATCCTTCTTGTATTACAGACAATTTGTACATTCATAGAATAAAATTATTTCTTGTTTTGTTCACTCCTCTCAAACTGAGATGGTGGTATAGCTACATGGGTACAATCAATTGCCCTGGGACAAATAGGAAAACAGGTACGTTGAAGTCTTGCGTAATGCATCTTCCAGCTCCCTTGCATGAGGAAATAAAATGTAGTCATTGAGTCTCCTAAGAAGAGCTTATAAAAATAATAGGAAGTGTACAGTATAATTGCCTTATTCCAGTGGTAAAAACTGATCAGTAACAAAAAAGATCAATGCAGCAGTGGCTTTGATGTGTATAGGCAAAATGACGCTTCTCTGTGTATTGCTCTCTAGCTCCCCTTTTAACAGTTCAAAGATCCAAAAGAGTTTGCATATCAAATGAAGACTTATCTATATTCTCTTATATACTGTGCTATTTGGCATCAGTGTGGTTTACATTGAACAAGGCATTATAACTTGGAGATAACTATTTTACAGGGAACATGGGTTATGGAGGGTTAAGTGGCTTGCCCAAGACCACAAGGAGCACCTGTGGGACTAGAAACCCCAGTCCTTCCAACCCAAGGTTGCTGTTCTCTAGTGGGATTTGAACCCCTGACCTTCCGGCCTGAAGTACCTTGCCCCAACCACTAGGCCACTCCTCCACTCCTCAAATGCTAAGGGACATGTTTACTGAAAGTTAATGTGCATTAAGTGCTGCCACAGCTCATTCACTTCTATGGGCCATTGCAGCACTTAATGTACGTTAACCTAAGACTAAAATATTGTGAGTGGGTGACCAAAAACAGTCATATACCTCAGATTCTCCCTTCTTAGGCAGGGACACAATTCCCACTTCACGATTCATTGAGAATTTCGGAAGTGGAAGTAGATTCAGCCCTGACTATGAATGATCAGGTGGGTGAAAATTTCATGGAAGTTTTCACCCATCTTTGTTATTTGTGTCAGATAAGATCTTGTTTGCAAGAAGAGCTTTGCATCCCAGCTATCCAGGATGTCATTTTATCGCATTTGAATTATTGTAATGTAGCATATTGGGGAATTTCTAGTAATCAGCTTTCTCGCTGCTAGATGAGTCAACATTAATTCTGGCTTGTAGATCCTTTCTACCTAGTACCTTCTTTGTGCCTGCAGCTGGGTCTGACTCATCTATTACTTCAGGAATCGGGCCTGTCTCATTTCCCAGTGATGATATAGCCACCACAGTGTGAGCATTCTACTAGTAAGAAAGGCTGCAAACTAGGTAAAGTAATCTCTAACCTGTGAAAGGCCTACTCCTTCAAATGCATAAATATCTGTCCTAAGTTTAATTACACGGCATCACTCAGCCACTACAGCAGTGCTGAAAATTTGGGGAGGAGGATATTCAAATGTATTTACATGCTCTGTGGGATATTCAGTGGCACTAACATGGTTAATGCCGCTGAATATCTGTGGGGGCTGTGGGGAGCATTCCAGGATGGCAGCCATCGCTAACCAGGCAGTGGCAATATTGAGCTGCTGCCCAGTTAGCGACATGTGGGGAAAGTCAGGCACAGGGAACCCTGGCCTAAGTTACGCTGCAGAAGCTAACTGGGCAGAGGATGAATATCGGGCCCTTGATTTATACAGATCTGGTTTGACCATACCCTGAAATGCCCCAAAGCGCCACTGTTTTTCATTGTAGCCAGACCCTCACCAGGGAGTAAGAGTAGTCCCAAAGGCTCTGCACAAATGAAATGCATGAGGTCCCCATCACTTTCAATGAGTAAAAAGTGTCTAAATTAAGATAAACGGTCCTGATGGACAGAAGGTATAAACTGTATGAAATTAAAAAGGTAAGAAACAAAATAAAGAATCTACGAGGGGGGGGGGATATTCAAAGCCATTTAGGAGGTATGCAGACCAGCAAACTGCCTAAATGGTGCTCAGCAGACAGGGCCAGCCCTAGGCATGTTCAGCCATGTTGTCTGCACATGGCACCGTGCTAAGAGAGGCCCCGCCCCCTCAAGCCAGCAGACGGGGCTTCGCCAGCAGTCACAACAACAGCATCCTTCTATCTCTCTTTCCTTCCCTCCCTGTCCAGCATCTTCTTCCTCCCGTGGCTCCCTCTAACCTCTTGCTCGTTGCAGCAAAAAAGAAAAATAACATGGCACTGTGTATCATGCTGAAGAGCTGGGCAAAGCTACTACTACTGAGCATTTGTATAGCGCTTCAAGTCATACGCAGTGCTGCACAGACTTGTAAGAGACAGTCCCTGCTCATCTGTCAAGACAGACAACACAGAAGGTGTAGAGAGGGATAAAACAAGGGGGAAAGGTAAAGAAACAAAGAGATCAGGTCAGTCAAGATCCAAAAGCAGCAACAAAGAGGTAAGTTTTCAGCCTGGATTTGAAAAGGGTCAGAGAAGGTGCCTGGCGTACAGACACAGGTAGTTTGTTCCAGGCGTAAGGTGCAGCAAGGTGAAAGGAAGTGAAGTCTGGAGTTAGCTGTAGAAGAGAAGGGCACAGATAGAAGCAGAAATACAGAGGAGGGAGAGGGTGGCATGGGAAATTACAGAAAGAGGGATGGAGGAAGAAATAAGGGGAAGAGGTGAAAGATGAGAGCATTATGGAGAGGTAGGGGGGTCCTTGAAGTGGTGAGAAAGCTGGAAATGCAGGAAGGAAGAAGGGGTTGGGAGGCTGGGTAGGGGGTAAGAGAATGAAGAATGGGATAAAGGCCAGGGTGAAAGGGTGTGAGAGGAAGGAGCTGGAACAGATAAGAGGATGAAAGGTAGAGGATGATAGATGAAGAGTACAGAGTACAGTGGAGTGAGTACAGAGGCAATGGGTGAAAGGTAGATGACGTATAGGAGGCTGAGGAAGGAGAGAGAAGGAGTAATGGGAGAAGGAGCGCTAGAGAGCGGGGCGAAAGTAGGAGATGGAAAGCTGTTAGGTAGTGTCATGCAGCAGGAGCTGATGGAAGCAAAGATGCAAGAAAAGAAGCTGTTTTTCACAATATAAAAGATGTGCACGGGATGCAATTCCCACACAGAGCAGCTAGAGGGAGCAGGCGTGCACTCACAAAGGCTGACTGGACACACCTAGCTAATCGACACCACCTGACAAGCAGCCCAGAAAGCTCAAACACAGGAGAGCTTTATAAGCAAGAGGCTGGAGACTGGAAAGGGGTGGAGGTAGAGGTGGACCGGAGAGAAGCACCAGGAGCAAAGCCGTGTGAGAGAAATGCACCACGAGCAAGGGCCAAGAAGAAGGAAGCACCAGGAGCATTGAGCTAAGCCCTAGGAGTGAATGGGAAAGCAATGCTGAGCAAAGGAACAGTCACTTTGGGAAGCAGAGCAGTGCTGAAGGAAGAAGCCAGAAGTTAGGCTTGGAAAGAGGCCTGCGCTTACTGGAGGAACCAGTGACCAGACTGAAAGGTAATGTAGCAGCAAAGCGCAGACAAACCAATGATACCAGGAGTCTGTTCAGAAGGTCCAAATCATTTATTTGTGCACAAGTCTCAAGCAAGTCAATTTCAAAATGGCTGAGCAAAGTTTTCAAGCATTACAACAACTTTTATAGACTTTTGTTCCATTCTAGGTATAGAAAAACATTTCATTGGTCCCGGTAACCTCCCGTACCTCCCGTACCTCTTCCATTGGTCCCGGTACTGATAAGTTTATCCAATTATGTCCCTTCTGTGGGCATGACACCTGCATGCCCCCCTTCTAGTCCTAATTACAATGGCCAGTTCATCAACTTGTTACTTTCACACTCTCAAGGTTATAGAACCAATTTGTGCGTGCAGAAGAGCAAGGTTCTGTAACTCATCTGTCAGCACTCCTCATTATTTCTTTGCAGATGTACTTTTTCTTATCAGTAACTTTTAAACATGTCTTTTCTGTATTTTTCCATTTCTCAGTTCTACAGTTCTGCTTACCTAAGCTAATTCAATACTTCTACTGAGTTCTATCTTACAATAGCAGCATATTGGGGGATGTGCAATCCTATATGCCTCTCCACAGGCCTCATTTACAGGTCAAGCTAGCCATGCTGGCCTGCTTATGTCAGACACCGTGGGTCACAGGCCTGCACCTGCCACATTCCCCCCTTTGATTAATCTCACCCTATTACTCAATAAGGTGTGAGAATTAAATCACTTTTAGAAGAATCACATCATGATTGAAGGATTTCTACTAGGACTAGCTTTGTATAAAGCCATTATTTTAGTTGCGGTCTTCCGCTCTACTGTACTATCGATAGCATTATGAATGGAACGCATACAACATGGGATTAAACATGGTAATAAGAAGATAACAGCAACAAGGATTAGTACTAAAACAATGAAAGTTTTAAATCCTCCCAGCCAAGAGAAAAGGTTAGCAAACCAGTTAGGAAATTTCAATGCGTGCCAAGTCTGTACTGGCACATAAGCATGTCTTTGCATATCTTTAGCAATTTCTTCAACTACTTGACCTTTATCATCTATTTTCAAACAGCAATTAGTTAAATTCAGCTTACCACATACTCCTCCTTCAGCTGCTAACAAATAATCAAGTGCTAAGCGGTTCTGATATATAGCAGTGCGCATCTGAGTACTTTGCCTAGCTAAGAGCGTAAGAGCATGACTAGTTTCATTAGTTATTATTTCAACTACTGCTTGTAAGCAAATAATACGATTAATCATATAGATTGGGGTACGATAACCATACATACCATCATCATTCCAAGTGGCAGGTCCATAATACTCAATAATTCTTTCTGGTGGCCAATCATCACCTTGCCACTTCTCCCACTTACCTATCTGTAAGGCTTCTCTTTTCTGTCTCAATGCTCTTTTATGTCGGTGGGTAGTGTATACAGGATACCCTAATTGTTCTCCATGTTCAGTGTTTAACAGGAAGAAAGAAGGTCTGATGGTTCCTAAGACACATGCTCCTCCCCAGTGTGGCGGGAGTTGTGCATATGCTCGGTTTCCACAGATCCAATATAGGCCAGGTGGGGCTTGCCAGGCTTGGACTTTGGCAAGGTTAGTCCATAGACCTGCAAGTTCAGGAAATCTGGCTAATGGGTTAGGAGGTTCAGGATGTCTGATTCCTGACCACCATGCTGTCTTTTTGGTTGTGGCATTATAGTACTTCTGGCTGAGACAGACCAGCTGTCCTACCTTTTGGGTGAACTGGGGTCCAGTTCTGGCATAGCAAAGACGTCCAACGATTGAGTGTGCTAACACCCATTCACTGGTAGTCTTGTGTAATTCAGTCTGGTTGTAAGTCATAGAATAATTTAATTCTTGGGCTTCCCATGGCCATTGATCTCCCATTTGGGTTCCACCACAGAAATAACAATCTGAGATCTTTAGACTAGATACTACTGCTCCGGCTAATTCTAGAAATAAATTCTGTGAAGGGTGAGGGATCTCAAACTTATTTACATGCATAGCTTCATAAAAGGTATTATGAATATGATATTTAGATGACTTGTGGGCTTGGGTGTTCAATCTGATATACACAATGGTCCCTGGATCTATTGCTCCTCCAGCAATACGTAAACCAAACTTGTATCCTTGTTTCCATGCATGGGGATTATGTACACGCAAGTGTAAGGGGTTGCAAGCATCTCTCTGACATTTATCATTTGTGGTTGGCTTGGTTAGAGTAGCCATCCGTTTATCTATTTTCTCATCAGTTATACCAGTGTTCCAGGTAGCATAAAAAACACATCCCCAATACGGGCAATAGTAGTCTGCTGCTGTAGCAGTACTATAGCCTGATCCTGTTTTACCTGTACACTTCCACCAATTTGTGGCACCTTCTGGACACATATACTTATGGTCATTTCGATACGCTTTCTCCCATGTACCACAGGTGGACTGACTATCTCTATTAATGGCATTACATGCATCAAAATTCAAAACAGCAGGTTTAGTAATGTCCTTAAGTGGTGGTGTAGCAGCTAATATAGGTCCATCTGCATCCTTCCATCTTATTTCCAACGTGTAATAGGATGGATTCTGATGCGGATTATAGCATGCTTTGATTTTGCCATGAGTGCAAACATTTAGTTCAGTGGTGTTATAGATACACCGAGTTACTGTTCCCTTGCAGGTATAGTAAGAATGATAAAGCAAAGTCTGAGTTACTTTCAGTCCAGTTCTAGTAGAAGTAATGCAAGCAGTGCATGGAGGTAAAGCATAAGTCAGTTCAAAACCTCCAAAGAAGGCAACCAGGGCAAAGCAAAAACAAAGATACATGTTGATGTTGATTGGAGTTCTTCTGAATCCTCAGCTTGCTGATCTTGATCACGACGGT
The DNA here is from genome assembly GCA_033557465.1 of Ichthyophis bannanicus. Taxonomy (NCBI): domain Eukaryota; kingdom Metazoa; phylum Chordata; class Amphibia; order Gymnophiona; family Ichthyophiidae; genus Ichthyophis; species Ichthyophis bannanicus. The sequence goes on along the minus strand of CM066031.1, from coordinate 622,835,871 downwards.
CTTTTATTCTTCGTCCCGTTTGCTAATGAAGCAATTTAACGGGTGCTGAGCGTTGATTGAAGATCCTCAAGATGTCCAGTACACATTAACCAACTTAGCAATTCAGCTGGCTTGTGAAGTCTGGCTTAGTCAATGTAGTCTCAAAGTAGTGTGTCAAATCACACACAAGTTGGGTTCGTTGAAACAAAACTGTTGCTGCATGGAAAACAGCAATCCTCTTCGAAAGACTTGGCTACTGCAAAGCACTTGTGATGAAGTGTCTAGGCTGCTGGTTGCCGTCTCAAAGTAACTCGCAAGGGTACATCAGGATGCTGTTCTGCTGTCCACTGCTCTGGTTCAGGATCGGCGGCGGGCTTGACTCTGCTGTGGTGGATCCAGGCGTCGATCTCGGCTACCTTTACTGCAGTTGGGGTAGACAGGATGACGGTGTACGGTCCCTTCCAATGGGGTTCCAACGGTATCTTCTTCCAATCTTTGATCCACACCGAAGTACCAGGCTGGTAGGGATGCAAGGGCTCCGTCAAGTTGATAGGCAACTGGTCTTGGATCCACGTATGGAGAGTCTGCAGAACAAAACTAAGAGCTAGGAGTTCTTGTCTGGTTACTTCTGAACCAATCTGGGCTAAACTTCCTTTGACTCCCTGCACTATTGGTGGGGGCTTACCATACAAAACTTCAAAAGGGGAAAATCCTGTTGACTTTACAGGAGCTGAGCGTATTCTGAGTAAAGCTATGGGGAGCACTTGGGGCCACTTCAAGTGTGTCTCCTGACAAAGCTTGGACATTTGGGCTTTCAAGGTACGATTCATTCGCTCAACTTTCCCTGAACTCTGGGGTCTGTATGCAGTGTGGAGTTTCCACTGTATCTGCAAGGCTTTTGCTAACTGCTGAGTAACTTGGGAGACAAATGAGGGTCCATTGTCTGACCCTATTACTGCTGGGATTCCAAATCTGGGGACAATCTCTCTCATTAAGACTTTGGTAACTTCTCGGGCTTTCTCAGTTCTGGTTGGGAATGCTTCTACCCACCCAGAGAAAGTACAAACTAATACTAGTAGATAATGGTATCCATTGGCTTTTGGCATTTCGGTAAAATCAACTTGGAGGTTGTGCATGGGGGTGACACCTCCTGACTGAACTCGGGGTGCTGTAATAAGGCCTTGCTTGGCATTATTTTTGGCACAGGTTAGACATTGACGTGCTACTGAGGCTGATATGGTTGTCATCAGAGGGATGTAGAAATGTGGTCTGAGTGCTTTCTCCATAGCACTCTTCCCATAGTGGGTGGCTTCGTGAAAAGCTTTGACAAAAGATGGTCCTAATAGTTCAGGAATTACTATTCGTCCTGGAGGTTGACTGCCCTCTTCTGGTGGCAGCTCAATCCATCCATCTTTCAGTACTCCATTTTCTCTGTCACAATAGTAATCCAATTCTTTGGTGGTATATCGTGGGGTCCATAGATTCAAAGGTACTGGAAACAATGCTGCTTGCATTGGCATAGCTTGTGGGGCAATCTGTCCTGTCATAGCTGCTTGTCGTGCTGAGGCATCTGCAAATCTATTCCCTCGGGCAACTTCTCCTTTTCCTGCTTGATGTCCTCTGCAATGCATGACAGCTACACGTGTTGGGGCCCAAACTGCATCAAGTAACATCAATATCTCGGGTCCATACTTGACTGATTTTCCTCCGGATGTGATGAGTCCTCTTTCTTTATAGAGAGCTCCATGGGCATGCAAGGTAGTGAAGGCATATTTGGAATCTGTATATACATTTAGCACAAGTTTTTCTCCTAACAACAATGCTCTGGTGAGTGCTATCAATTCGGCTTTCTGGGCTGAGGTGCCTGAGGCTAGAGCTGATGATTCAACTACTTCGTGTTGGGTGACGACTGCATATCCGGCACAGCGTCGTCCATCTAGGATGAGACTGCTTCCATCAACATAATAGATCTGATCAGGATTGTCTATGGGCACATCTGTCAAGTCAGGTCGACTGGAGAACACAGTTTCCATGACTTCGATACAGTCATGTTCTGGGAGTTCTTCACTGATGGGTATCAAGGTGGCTGGATTCAGGGCATGGCTCACTTCAAGTTGTATCTGTGGGTTTTCACATAACATGCTCTGGTACTTCAACATTCGGGAATTGGTGAGCCAATAATTTGCTTTCTGCTCCATAAGGGCAAGGACTGCATGTGGCACAGTGACTCGTATGTTTTGTCCTAAGGTGAGTTTGTCTGCTTCACTCACTAGTAGCGCTGTAGCTGCAACTGCTCTCAAGCAAGGTGGCCATCCTTTGGCCACAGGGTCCAATTGTTTCGATAGGTATGCTACAGGTCGCTCCCAATTTCCCAATTTCTGAGTCAACATGCCCAAGGCATTTCCCTGTGCTTCATGTACAAACAAGTGGAAAGGTTTGTGGACATCTGGTAGTCCAAGTGCTGGTGATGACAACAATTCTTCTTTTAACTTCTGGAAGGCTGTATCCTGCTCAAGTCCCCACTCCAGTGGTGACTTTTCTTCTCCTTTTGTGGCTTCATACAGTGGTTTGGCAATTTGGGCAAAGTTGGGTATCCAGATTCGGCAATATCCTGCCGCACCCAGAAAGGCTCTGACTTGCTTTCTGGTTGTTGGAGTTGGAATTCTGCATACTGCTTCTTTTCTTTCTCTGCCTAATCTTCTGCTTCCTTGGGTGATACGAAAACCCAAGTATTTCACTTCTTTTTGGCATAGCTGTGCTTTTGCTCTGGAAACTTTGTATCCAGCTTCATCTAGTAACTGCAAGAGATCTTTGGTGGCTAGTATACATCCACTTTCTGATACGGCAGCTATCAACAGATCATCCACGTATTGGAGAAGCACTCTCTTCCCTGGGGCTACTGGATAGCTTGAAAGGTCTTGATTCAGTGCAGCGCTAAAGATGGTAGGCGAGTTCTTGAATCCTTGGGGTAAACTTGTCCAGGTAAGCTGGCCCCCTCTTCCAGAGATGGGGTCCTGCCATTCGAATGCAAACAGTATTTGGCTTACAGGGGCTAATCTTATGCAAAAGAATGCATCTTTCAAATCCAGTACAGTGAAATGGGTAGCTTCAGCAGGTATCAGTCCTAGAAGGGTGTAAGGATTGGGTACAACTGGATGTATGGTTTCAGCTGCATCATTTACTCTTCTCAAATCTTGTACTGGGCGATAATCATCTGTCCCAGGTTTCTTTACTGGCAAAAGTGGGGTGTTCCATGGGGATTGACATACTTTTAGTAGGCCATACTCGAGCATTCTTTGTAGGTGGCGATGAATGCCTTCAATTGCGGCTCTTGGGAGAGGGTACTGTTTGACATGCACTGGTGTAGCACTAGGCTTGAGGGTTACAATCACTGGAGCTATATGCTTGGCTAGGCCTGGGGGACTGCCTTCTGCCCATACTCCAGGTGGTGCATCAATGTTCTTTAGAGTTTGTTCAAAATAAGTATCTTGGATGGAATCATCAACGTAGTACCTCCATTCTTCTTCTCGGGGAACTGTCAGCAGCATTACTCCTGCTGGTTTGGCTTGGGAATTTACTGTCATTTGCATTTCTCCTTGTTCAGAGAAAGATATCTGCGCTTGAAGCTTGGCTAGCATGTCTCGTCCCAGTAGTGGCACTGGACATTCGGGCATGTAAAGGAATTGATGAGCTACTTGCTGTCCTCCTAGGCTGCATATTCGGTTTTGAAGAAAAGACTTTGTGGCTTTGGCACCAGTTGCTCCTATAATGGTGACTGCTTTTGTAGTGAATGGGGCTATCTTTTTGTCTATTACTGAATGCTGTGCTCCAGTATCAA